>JAUMIR010000003.1:90087500-91337500 GCA_030847615.1 Gambelia wislizenii | reverse complement strand
AAGATCATTCCTTGGCCTGTGTCGAGGATTGCTCCCAGGTGGGTAATCTATTGGGCCAGTTTCAAGGAGCTTTTCTTGAAGTTTATCAGGAACCCGTGTTCCTGAAGGCATTCTATTGTTGTCCTTAGATCCCTTATGGCTCAAAGAATGGACAGGGCTCACAGTAGAATGTCGTCAAGGTATGGGTACAGATATCCCTTGCATCCTGAGGTGGCCACCACCACCACTAAATCCTTGGTGAACACCTTTGGAGCTGAAGCCAGTCCGAATGGGAGTGCTCTGACTTGATAGTGATTGTGCCCCAAGGT
Source organism: Gambelia wislizenii (assembly GCA_030847615.1). Taxonomy (NCBI): domain Eukaryota; kingdom Metazoa; phylum Chordata; class Lepidosauria; order Squamata; family Crotaphytidae; genus Gambelia; species Gambelia wislizenii. The sequence continues at coordinate 91,337,192 of JAUMIR010000003.1, read as the reverse complement.
GAAATGAAGGAAGCGTTCTGCTGTTTTCTGCTATCAAAATGTGGAGGTAGGCTTCTGCTAGGTCCAGAGAGACTAGATAGTCTCCCTCCTAAAGTGTCTCCCTGATTGAAGATAGCATTTCTACGCAGAAGTGCTTGTACACTAGGTGTGAGTTCGTGTACTTGAGATCCAGAATTGAACAATGATCCCGTCTTTCTTCAGAATGGTGAAGAACATGGAATAGACCCCTGAGAACCTCTGAGAAACTGGCACTGGCTCTATGGCCTTGATATCCAGCAGGTGCTACAACGCCTCCGTCTGGATCTGTTTTTTGAGTGGGTCTTTTGACTGTGGTGAAGGAATGAATCTGCCTTGAGGTAGTTTGTCGAATTGGAGTCTGTACCCATGGGCAATGGTGTTGATGACCCACTTGTCTGATGAGGTCACTTCCCACTGCTGGTGAAAGGCATGCAGGTGACCTCCCACAGGAAGGGATGCCAAGTCAGAACTGTTGACAGCCCCCCGCTCACTGTGAGTTGGAGGCTCCTCTGCGTCCAGATTGACCCTGAGCGGTGGACGCTGGCCTTGAAGAGAAACTAGATCTTCCCCAGAGGAAAGAAAGGGATGAAATTCCCTGTGGCAGCTCCCTTTCTGGGATCTGAATGAGGATGAATAGTGAAAAGGCCTCTTAAAAGGCCTTTTGTCAGATTTCTAGGAAAGGACTGGCATCACTTTCTTCTTTTCTTTAGTTTCCACCAAGATGTCCTTCAAAGCTTCTTCTCCAAAGTGGCACTCCCCTTTGAAGGGCGCTGTGGCCAGACTCACCCTGGACTGTGTGTTGTCCTCCCAGTGTCTGTGCCACAGTGAAAGTCTGGCCACCGTAGCTGCTGCCATAACCCTGGCTGCAAAGGTCATTGCATCCAATGTCGCATCTACCAGGAACTGCATCACGACGTACACCTTTGTCATAGAGCATCTGAGCACCAACCTGTCCAGTGTTCTGTCCTGCAGCAAATCTTCCATCCACAAGAGTGAAGCCCTCGCAAAGAACCTGTTGTTGATGCCTGTATTGCCAATGCCTCCTCCTAATGAGTCTTCTTGAAGGCTCCCTCCATCCTCTTTTCTTTGGGGTCCTTGAGATATCTGTCTCCTTCCTGTGGCGTGAGCGCGCTGGAAATGAGGTACGCTGCCAACGAATCAGTGGCTGGGACTTTAAGCTTGTCTAGGACCTTCTGTGCTGGTGCATAAATCTTTTGTGCTAAATGAGAGCCTTTCTTCCCCTGAAAGGCCTTGTCCCATTCTCCCTCCATTGCCCTCATGAAAATGGAAGTGAAGGGAACTTCCCAACCTGAGGGCTTGGGCTCGCCCAATACTGCCGCTGCCCTCTCACTGAACTCCATAGCCGACTGGTCAGGCTGTGTTTGATGCTTTGTGAGGCCCAAGATGGCCATAGCCTTGGTCAAGAGAGGAAGGAAATCATCCACTTGGAAAAGCCTTTCAGAGGGCCCCCCTTGGGGTGCCTCTGTATCAGATTATTCAACTTCCTCTTTCTCCGAACAGTTATCCTCCTGTCTCAGGTCCAGATCCTCGGGGTCTGGCAATGTGAGTTCATCCCCAGAGTACCCTTCAGAGTCAGCTGAGGTGTTCTGGGATGGGGGCACTTTGTGCTTCGCCCGGTGGTTTTTGTGCAATCTGCTGGGCCTGGCCTTGGCTCCACATCTGTCTGGGAGTCCTCTGCCTCCCTTTCACCCAAAATCTGCATGGCCTCTAACAAAAGCAAGCTAACCTTTGATGGTTTGCTTGACGTCTTTGGCTTGGGAGCCTTCTGGGCTCTTTACTGGTCTTGGGATGGGCTCCTGCAACCCCTGCTGAGTCCCTTGGCTACGATCCTGGCTGAGTGACCGGGTTGCCTCCGCCACCATGGAGGCCTCAAAGGCCTCCACAAATGCCCGCCTTACCGCACTGATAGCCGGCTGCTCTGTGGCCTCGTAACGCACCCTATCTAAGTGCCCATGAGGCTTCGCCTCCTTCCCTGGCATCTCCCCCCACAGGCTCCATGATCTGCTCCAAAATGGCGGTTGCCCTCCTCCTTGGCTCTCTTCACCACACGGACCACACAGTTGGTCTCGTCCTCCTGTTGAAGGACTCTGACTCCGATCTGCTGCTGCTGAGGTCCTCCCGGACCTCCTCAAGGTCTTCCCAGTCCCCCTGAACCCCAGTGACTGTCTGTCTCCCCTGCTCGGTGCATGGTTACATCCCTGTCCTCAGGCTCCTGTGCAGGTTCTTTGGTGAGCAGGCAGGCCAGCGTGGAGGTGTGCTCTTCATCCCCCACCTGATGAGCCATGCTCAGTGGCCTGATGAACTGGCCTGCTCCAGCGGTAGACATTTACCTGGTCGCCTGCAGAGCAGAGCTCGGCAGTGAGGGTACTGTGCCGCCCTGGGATGCTTCGCCCACCTGCTGGCCCCTGGTCAGCAGCTGTGAAGTCCCTTCCACCTGCCCCTTGTCCTGGGACCGCTTCTTCGAATCCTTCTTTTGGTCTGCCAGAGCCATCAGAAAAGAGATAGGGAAAGAGAGAGGAAGAAAAAGGATTTTTTTTTAAGTGAGGCTACAGGGAGAGGAAAGAAAGAAAGAAAGAAAGAAAGAAAGAAAGAAAGAAAGAAAGAAAGAAAGAAGTCCTTCCAGGAAAACTAGAGCACAGAATAGCAAGAAAATATGGAGAGGAACCAATGAGCTCCACTCCGGGTGAGGCAGGAGAAACAACTGATCAGACAAAGGCCAGTAAGGGGAGGAACCAACGGCCCAGAGGCCACATGATCATTTGAATTCTCCTGCCTCTACTCTGGGTGGTGGAGGGGCATTACCCAAGTGTAAGAATGAAGGTTGGATTCCTCCTTTCACCACCCAGAGAATGGATGGATCAGAAGCTTGCATTTATAACGTAGGTAGAAGGACTTTTTGTTATAGTTCTATTACTTCTTGTTTCAAATGCAAAATAATTCAAAGGTTTGAGAAATGTGGAGACTGCACTCTGTGAAATATTTAAGGATTAATATAAAGAGAGGTCTTTTAGCATAAGATATTTCTTAGGAAAAGCCATAGCATAAGAAGTATATAAATTAACTCCATGCCTATTAAAGCAAATGTTTGTATTCATGTTACATTTGAGCAACCATCCAGTGCAGCTGAACTGCATGGTGGTGGTGGTGGAATAATGTCTCAGTATAACAGTTATGATTTGGGGCTTTAAAACTGACATCTTGAAAACATATAGCAAGGAACATAGACTTCAACATTTGATCCACAATCAGAGGCATAAACAGAATAAGAGGCTGAAACACATAGTTTGAACTGTCTATGAAAGGACAGAGACATCCACAGCAACTTGAAATAGCAAGAGAAACCTTTCATGCAGCTGATTGCAATAATAAAGGAGCTAAAGCACATTTACCAGCTGCTCTGGGAAACTGTCAAAAACTTTTCTTTCTCAAAGCTGGTTACTCATGTTGCGTGGTACAAGATATGTCCATGGCTGATTGGAAAGTTAGTTCCAGAAAGTCTGTGTATGGCCAGTAGCACTTTGGAAATGATTCTGGAACCAACAAAGCAGCCAGTGCAATCAAACCAAGACTTGAGTTTCTGTGTTTCTGTGGATATCCTGGGTTAGGAAGAAAGCAGCTGCACCCTGTACCAGATGTAACCACAGTGGCACCTGTAGCAATAGGGCACAGGGCTAGGGTGATGCACTTCATGAGAGCCAAATAACTCCAATGAGCAGTGATAAGACTAGGTACCTTACCACAGTCCAAAGAAAAGCAGCAAAGCAGCAGAAACTTTCCATCTTCCCTGCTGCCTTATCGCATGATGTTGCCATTCTCCCAGCACTTTTTTGTTCTAGTCCCATGGGGTCCCAAGGTAAAACCATGTCTTTTTGCTAATGGGTTTTTCTGATTAGCAAAAAGATGTGGTTTTACCTCAGTCCCCCACAGGACCAGAAAGAAAAAGTGCTGGAAGAACAGTGACGTCATGTGATAAGGCAGCAGGGAAGACAGAAGGTTCCTGCTGCCTTGCTGCTTTTCTTCGGAGTGGGGTAAGGCCCTAAGTCAGTGGCAGAAAGCCATGCTACACAGTCTGTAAAAGAAAATGCTTTGATGTCATCTGTCCAATCACTAAGTTAACTCTCACTGTTCTGATGCCCACATTAGCTAGGCCTTAATTCAGCATATGATTGATTCAACTTGCTGCTACTTAGACTTGATGAAATACTTGAATTGAAAGTGGTGTACAGCTGGTGTACACCTTGTCACCAAGGCATTTCCTTTTACTGCGCATGCTGGCTGGCAACGACCAAGAGGAGGAGGATAAGGAGCAACCAAAGCAGAAGTTCTAAAGAAGGCAGGAAGAGAATGGCAATAAGGATCCCCTCTCAAAGCTTCATATTCAGAGAGGCCTTGAACCTTAGAATCCCCTCTACTGAGCTATCTCCAAAGTTAGGCTGCCAGAGAGGGCATATCAATAGGCAAAGTAGAAGTCACTAAATGGACAATAGGAAAGCCTCACTCCTGTCAGAGAAGAGAAGAGACCATTGACTCACCCACCCAAGGTAGTAAAGGGCACTGTTGCTCAGCTGAAAGAATTACCGTAAGTAGTAAGGTCAAGCAGCAGCTCCTTCTTACAGAGTGCAACTGACATAGAGAAAAGGTATATGAGCAGGCATCCCCGCCTTTTTGACGGTCCCCTTTTTGATCATCCACTCCTTCGACCCTTTTAAATTATAACTGGAACTCATTAATTTCACACATGGTCTGCTTTTTCAACCTCACATTGAATTAATGAGTTCCAGTTACATATAATTTAAAAGGGTCAAAAGAGCAGAGGTGGGGTCTCTCTCTGGTTGCATTCCTGGCCTTCTGCAGTTTGGCAGCTGTGGCTACTACTGTAGTTGTGCTCTTTTTGTGCTGGAGGTAAGAACATGAGCATGCACCTACTCACCTGTGCGGCACCAAAGGAAAGAAGAAAAGGGGAGGGGAAAAAAGAGAAAGCATTGAACTGTATAAAGTGGCTGTGTGGGCATGTGTGTGAGACAAAGGTGAAGTAGTGGTGGAAGAGTAGGCAGGCAAATAGTTTGTGAAGGGGTGAAGTGAGCAAAAAAGACCAGAAGAAGGAGAAGCCACTTGTACTGCCACCACCCAGGGGCAGCTGTTGAGGGCAGGCTGTGGGAAATTGGATAAACCACAAACAGTATGCTCTGCATAAGCAGGCAAAATGGGGAGGGGGGGAGAAGAAGCTGTGGATGCACAGGATCTCTCTACATGCAGGTAGTAAGAGGGCTGTAAAGTGAAGTGTAAGTGCACACCACTGTTGTGGGAAAGTAAAAAGTAGGAGACACAGCAGCAGAAGAAAGGGAGTTTTGCAGCTGGCCCCTTTGTAAACTTCCACCACCACCAGAGCTGGGTCTTCCACATTCCCAGCCTGGTAGTAGCAGAGGAGGAGGAGGAGATGGAGGAGGAGGGACTCTCTCTCCTCCTTCCACCAGGAAAATTTAAGTTTGGGTTGAAATTGGGGGATGTATGGGTTGGCCAACTGAAGAGTGGGTCTGAGATTCCAGGTGAGGGAAAGATCGGAAAGGCCACAGAGTAGTTGGTGCAGGAATGGAGGGAGGGAGAATCATAGCAGGGATGGTCCACCTATCCCAGTCTTCTTCTTCCGCAGTCTCTGATTACCTCCCTCCCTCAGGAATTAGAAGTGGAGACAGTGGACCTTTAAGGAGGTACAGGTGTCTCCTGCTTATTTGACAGGTTAGGGACTGAGCACTGTAGGTTCCACATTTTGATGATTTCTGATTTTTTGACAGTGCCCTGGTCCCTAACCTGTCAAATAAGCAGGGGATGCCTGTACCACTTATCTATCTGCTGATGGCCTTAATCTTGCCTAGATTAAGTTTCAGTCAAATAATTCTATTTCATAAGAAATACATCAGACTTCTTTTTAGAGAAATGAAACTGAGCATCATTTTCTGCCTGATATAATCAGGTTTGTAACCCAGCTCTGACTTACCCAGTGAGAAAAGACACTTGTTCCTCACCCAGGAAAAGACTCCCTCTATACCTTTTTAATCATCCCTGGGGCCCTCCTCCAGCTCTTATTCACTGTCTCATCAATGAATACCTCAGAGAGGTATTTTCCACCATATAGTTGGGAAGAGATGGCAGATGAACAGAGGGAAAATCGGTGTGAATAGAATGGAAGGAAGTTGAGTGTCTGTTCAAGCCAGACTGTGCCTCCCTTGATTCTGCTTGCTGTAATACAAGCAGGCGTTCAAAGGTACCCTGGTAATTATTTCTACACCTCTAGTACACAAAAGTTCTTTTATCTATGATTATTCCATATCCAAGAGTGATTAGACAGAAGGACTATTCCCAAGATAGTCCCACATATAATGATACTATATAGAGAGTTGGGTTGTGTAGGAGTTGTACTATCCATATAGTCTATAATGTAGCTGGGGATCCAAGAACAGCTTGGGTGGCAAGGTGTGCCGCAGCATTCTGTTTTCTTCATTACATTCCTTGTATGTGTGATTGTCATGTTATAGTCATCTCATTTACAGCTACTATTAGCTATCAGTATTTTTTACTATAAATAGAGGCTGGAATCCTAAATGTCTTGTTACATTACGCAACTTTATGTATACCTAGCTATATAGCAGAGGTGTGCAATCTGTGTTAGTGTGTATTATATACCAATGTGCAATGTGCACCAAAGTGCATCATGTACTAATGAAACATCACACACCTATGTGTACCATGCACCAATATGCATTGGGCATTTTGCCAGCTCTTATACATAGTTACATAAGAACAACTCTCTATTGGATACAAACATTACACAACCGTGCAATTCTAATTCCTACAGATGTAAATCTGCTTATGAAGCTGTAAGGCCTCAACAGGATTCCAGCCATTATCTTTCCCTAGGTGTCTGTGAGATAACACCTCAGATTTGAATACACCAAGGTGATGGCTGAATAAGGCAGGAAAAGTCTCAGTGAAATATGTAATGTTATGAGAAACCTGCAAAGACAATCTGTTTACCTGAATTATAATAAATCTATCACCTAGGCTATGCAGCTGTGCTTAAATCTGACTTACTTATATTGCTCTTAAGATGAGGCTTCAAAGAGTGGTTAGCCTGGCAAGATAACTGGATTTACTCAGGATATATTCCATCAGATACAAATCTCAGTGATCAGTTTTATAGCTAAGAAGTTTGCATTCTATGGAAAATTTAATTATCCAGGATGAATTTATCAATCATAAAAATGGTTTATTTCATGGCATTTATCAGCTGGATATGTGGGCAGGGCTATGTCGTGATGGACAAGCTAAAGGCATGATCTGTAAAGGCATGATTAGTAAATTGAATTTATTAATATATTTTCCTCCAAACTAATTGCAATTGTTTGTAAGTAGTTTCATAAATAACGGCAATGCTTAAAACCTGCATAACAATTAGACAGTTATATTTCCAAACAGAAAAGCCCACAGACTAGTGATGGGATGGCCTGCCATGACTCCAATTAAGTCACTGGAATTACACCAAGCAGCAGATAGTCCCTGGCTGGTCTTAGTATGGCTAAATTCCCCTCTTCCTTTCCCAAACCTTTTAGGCTACCTGATGTTTGTGTTCTGCCAGAGTTCTGTGTTCTGGTATGGTATGCTATTCTGAGGATACTTAATGGAGATAGCTTTCCCACAGAACCTAACCAAATAATACAACTAAGGTGGGGAAAGGGTTTTCAAATATATGCATGAACTTTCAGATGTAAACAGATGGCATACAAGAAAACTGGATTCAAAGCCATTCTTGAGCTGTGAAAACCCTTTCACAAGGGATAGCTCTGCTCAGAAGGAAATTTTTAAAATCCATGCATTCATTCTCTGATGATGAACTAATGAATATGTTCATCTCTGGTAATTACTTATTTTAAGCTTGTAGAAATACACTGTCTTCAGCAGGAAGTCCTAGGAGATTTTCACACGGGGCCAAAATGCCCCGTTACTGCCCCGCCACCTCCTATCCCATTCTTGCCATGGAATAGCATAAATCTTTCACACACTTACCTTAATTCCGCAGCAGGAACAGGCTCCCCCTCCCCTCGCTGGCCGGCCGTAAATGCAGCCATCGTAAGGCTTCTTTTACAACCTGCCATCTGAAACGTTATCATGTTATTGCATGATAACAGCCAGGCGGTAAATTTAAAAAATAAAACTCCCCTAAACATCAGTTCACCAAGTACACAACCACACTTTAAATCACACAATCAAAACAGGGAGAATAAAATAAAGGGTGCCACTTACCTGCATGTCCAGATTGTACCAGGAAGTGCTCGGAATGGACTTCCCCTCCACGGCTGTCATTTCGGAACAGGAATTGGGCTCCTGTTCGCACCCCCGTGATTGTGTGATAGCGATGGAACGGGAGGTCTATTCACGATGAAAAATCATGATTACATTGTTCTGGAACAGTCAGAGGAGCAGGATGGATGCAGGACAGAACGGGATCAACGTCATCCGAAAGGGAAAACCTTTCCAGACCCTGTTCTGTTCCTGCCACGGGATATATAGCCCATGTGAAAATCTCCCTAGAGAATAACTCTTAGAAAGTCACAAAGGCACTTCTATATTAAAGTGATATCTCATAATATTGAATACCAGGCACAATCAGGTAATGAAACACCCTGACTTTTGCCATTTCTCTATCTTACCATAGGTCTCTGGCCAAAGATAAATTTAATGGAATATTCATCCTCCCTGAAAACTAGGTGAATCTTGTTTGAATATATGAACTTTAGATTTACATATCATTTAGGAGATGCCTAATATTGAAACATCTGGTCTTTAGGTGATGTCTTTATAATGTAAACGATTGAAGGAGGTTTGCTTCCTGCTCTGTCTTCCCTTTAATTTTTGACTTGACAGCTATACCAGATATTATAGTAATAATATCTCCGCAGTCACTTCTGAAACCGTTTCTTCTTCTAGTACTGAAAGGTCTGAGATGAAAAGATTCTTGAAATTGGACAGCTGCAAAGTTTTAAGTGCTGCTTTTAAGCCAGAACTGTCCCTATCATGCTTTCAAACAACTAATAATATAAAGCCTTGACATCTTCCTGACAACATTTTCCTGAATCGCAAATTGCTTGTGCATTAGAAATTCTCCTAAAAGGGTCTGAAGCAAATACGGTTGTGAAATGCATGAGGAGGGCGATGGTTCTGTGGTAGATTGCAATCTTTCAATTGCATGCAGAAGGTCCAAGGTTCAGACAATGGTGTAGTGGAATCAGGGCTCACACAGTAAAAGTGCCAAGCCTTTTTGATTACCAAAGATGATTAAATCCTCAGCCACTCCACTCAGACTGCCCTTTTCCATCTGAATTTGATTAAAATACACAAAGGAGCTGGGAGGAAAATAAAATTTTTCCAACAATGGTACAGATTGTTGTGCTCTGTTTCTGTTGTAATGCAAAGTATTTGGGGGGTGCTTGGTCTTGAATTAAGACCCATTAGTTCTACAAAAAACCTGTTCCCAGTGCTCCCTTCAGACTAGTTCAGGTACTTACTGAAGCAAAGCAGGCTCACATCCACCCAGCAGCTAAGAAACCAGCACAGCCAAAGCCTCACGGGAGCTTTGGTTTTAGAAAGGCAAACAAGACACTTTAGCAACAAAACAACACACTCTCTGGAAATTACCCATGGGGGGGGCACTGAGTGACTGACAGGTCTGTGTGAATCCTTGGGTGCATTTTCTGCAAGGCTCTCCAGTCACTGTGCTGTGGGGGAAGGAATGTGACTCAGGATGCATCTATACTGTTGAAATAAGGCACTCTGACACCCGTTTATGCCATGGCTCCATCCTATAGAGTCCCGGGATTTGTAGTTTTCTGAGGCACCAGCAACAGAGAAGGCTAAAGACCTTGTAAACTACAAAACCCAGGATTCCATAGGATGGAGCTACACCACTTAACATGGTGTCAAGCTGCATTATTTCTACAGTGCAAATGCACCCTCAGTTAAACTCCCCAGGAGCTTTCTTGTTTCTTCTCAGCTTGGTATGCTGTAAAGTAGCAGAAAGAAGTGTTTTCCATTTAATCTTAGTAAATTGGTCTCAGGTTCCATCCCCTCCTTTTTCTTTGCATTCAATCATTTTTACAGTGGAAAAAAGCCTTTACTTTTATTCATTAGATTTTTACTTTTGCTAATCATTAGTTGGGTGTGTTTTATTCATCTGTGATTCCATTTCCCCCTTCCTAGAAAAAAGAAAATTATATTTATTTGAAACTCCTTCTGTATCTTCTGTATCTTCTGTATGTTACAGTCCATTATTTAAAAAAGGCTTAAACTTGATCTAAAGCATCATAACTCCCTAGCTGCTGCCCCCATCCTTCTGAAACTTTGCAGCTTTCTGAACTGAGAACATTTCTAAGATGTGAAGTTGAAGGCTTTCACTGCCAGCATCTATAGGTTTTTCATGGTTTTTTTTTCAGGCTGTGAGGCCATTTTCTGGAAGAGTTTATTCCTGATGTTTCACCTGCATCTGTGGCTGGCATCTTCAGAGAATAGTGGGGTAGGGGTGTGTGGGGTTTATATACTGTGAACCCCTGTTGGGAAGGATATGTAAATTTGTGTATTTGAATGGCTAGTTCCTAGGGTGGGAAGATATGCAAGGAGGATTAGTATCTGTTTGGCTAATGGTCCATTGTCTGCTGAAAATCCCCCTGTGCCAGGATGAAGTTCATTTGCATGTGTTGAGTTTTGATTTTGGTGTTTTTCAGGACTGGTAGCCAAACTTTGTTTACTTTAAGGGTTTCTTCTTTCCTGTTAAAGTTGTCCAGGTGTTTGTGGATTTCAATAGCTTCTCTATGCATTCTGACATGATAGTTGTTGGCCTGGTCCAGAATTTCAGTGTTTTTAAATAATATTTTGTGTCCAGGTTGGTTTACAATGTGCTCTGCTACTGCTCATTTTTCTGACAGGCCCAGTCTGCAGTGTTTCTAAGATGTTTGTGATTTTATACAAATTTTCCAAAAAGAGCAAAGGGGAAGGAAGAGGAAACAAAGTCTTGCTTTTATAGCAAAATTAAAGCCTCTCTTTCATTCACACATTCCCCCTCCCCCCAACACAGCATACCTCACCTTCCTCTGGGCAATCTACAGGTCATTAAGAAGGAGAAAATGCTAAAGCTTCTAACTTATTTTAATGATCCTGCTCCAGCTCACTGAGGTAGGAGAAAGATTTATCTCTCCCCTTCAGCAAAGTTGACTGCTAGGATAAGGGTGAGTTTAAAGCCTCCACCATCCAATTAAGTCTTCTCTCTAGATCACTAGGATGGGGAGAATGTTAAATTCTTCATCCTGCCTAGCAATTCTTACCTAGATTGCTAGGACAAGAGATAAAGAGTTAACCTCCATCCTCCACTCAGCAACCTTGCTTGCAAAATAGAAGTGTAGGGTTGAGACTCCTTGTCCTTACTCTTTCACAGCACAAGGCATTTTCCTGTATCTTTACTCAGCAGAATTGAGCTTTGGCAAATTATCTTAATAGCTGTCTGGCCGAAGCCTTGGTCTGCTGGGAAATGGGACATGTGGGATAACAGGCCTCCTGTGATAATTTTTTTTTTGGGGGGGGAATTGTGGCAGACTGCTAGTTACCCACCATTGCATTTTAACACCCCCTTCCCCCCTCCTCTTTCTCTCAATCTCAATCTCTCTCTGTCTTCAAGTCACCTTTTGACTTATAGCAACCCCACAACCGTCATAGGGTTTTCACAGGCAAAGAATATTCAGAGATGCCATTGCCTTCCCTTGAATACAGCATATAACACCTGGGGCCTGTCTAAACAGTAAAAATACCCTCATGGAATTTGCTATCTAAACAGGATCTAGTGACAATCTACAGTATTCGGAAGGTGGGAGGCCCAAAATGGCAAAAACAATGGTGTAAAAGCCTTTGCAGATTTCCCCATACTTTTTCACAAACTGCAAGGTGGGTACACATTTTTGCTCATTTGGATAGAACAATTAAAAAAAAAAACCCTCAAAGGGAAGCACAAAGCTTGGCCGGGTGAGAGCAGGGGGAGGGCCTGCTAGGAGAGCAAGCTCCTGCTGCCACCATGTTGGATTTTTGCCTTAGCAATCGCACACTAAGGTGATAAAAAGGATCAATATTTTCTGTTTTGCTTTCTTATAAAATTGGAGAATCACTCTATCGCACCAGTGCACCTTGGGATAACATTAAAAAAATTAGCAACGGTGAAGAACTAACATGAGTAAATCACTCATGGCCACCATCAGGAATGCAAGGCTTATGGGGGCTTCCAAGACCAGAAAAACCATTTGGACATGTCGCTGCTGCTGCCGGATGCCAATACTATGAGGTATTTTAGATTTTTCCCCCCCTCATGTACATGGGCCCCTGGTATTCCTTGCAGGTCTCCCATCCAATCAGGCTTGTAGAATGAAAATCAAGGTATTCAATTAAGAGCTGGATCCAAATTCTTATTTCAGAGCAAACTTAGGTCCAAAGAAATAGTTTTGTTAGCACAGAAGTAGAGTATGTGTACAAGAGCCCATTTTCCCCCTACTTCAGAGTAGTATGTGTGTTTTTCTTCACTATTTTTGTGGTAAGAATAGTTCTCAGCCACTAGATTCTTGTTAACGTTTGCCTTTTAATTTCTGTAAAGTTAATCCATTACACAACAAGAATATGGGGTAAAGCATAATATCTGCACAAGCTCACAGCGTTTAAGTGCAAAAAAGCACATTTTTATTTATTTATTGTTTGAAGCATTTATAAATTACCCTTGGCTCATAGAGTACTTCAGGCAATTACAATTAAAATGAACACTAACAAGATGAAATTACTTTAGATACTATGGCATGAAAAACATCAATTTATGACAGCATTTTACATCTTCTTCATAATTATTATAAAATAGATTAACATTAAATGCTGTGCGCTGAGATGCCATCTGGATCTTTCAGTCCATAATGAAGCGCGCAATAGCCCTATTCAGGTGTTGTAAAAATAGATTAAATATGCATGTGAGGAGAGGGAATTGGGTTAGCACTTCCCCCACTGACCTAAATAAAATTGTTTCTCTCAGCTGAATAGACTCAGTGAATCAATGCAACTTATATATGTGTTGACTTACCAAGTTCCCACTGAGTCAATAGGTTCAGTCATGTGCTGACTAAGAATTTGATTTAGGCCCAAGGATCCATTTTCTTTGCTCTTCACAAGTTGAGGGAAGCTTTCTGAGCAGGTAAGTGTTCTCTTTCTATGGAAGCTCCACCCATGATTCTGAACAGCTGTGTTCACACGGGAGGGGAGGGGCAACAACATGGAGACAGAGTCCAGAATCTCGTTGGGGTACTAGAATAGCATAAAAGTAACTGCACACACAATTGTGCTTTCTCAATCGTTAAGTATGGTCCCTCCCAGAACCAATCATTTTGCAAGCATCTCTTTTGCCTGGGTGGGTGAGGAGGGGAGCCCAAGGCCATGGTGCTCATTACACAATTGGTTGAATCCAGCCTATCTATGGTGGCGTAGAATTCAAGGACGCTGCTGTGTTAGTCTGGAATATCAGTAAGCAAGGGATCCCATGGCACCATTGAGACTGAGAGAAAGAAATTGTAGCGTAAGCTTTTGTAGACTTGGTCTTCTTCCTCAGATGCATGGAGTGCATCATGGTGGTGTATATTTACACTGCATTAAAATTATATTAGCTGGACCCAGCATACCATACACCGTTCTCCCAAAATGGTTTAGGGTGACTCACTTTGTTGTTCTGTCACCGCCACCCACCCACCCCAGTTGACTGCCTGGGTTTTGTCACAGTGGCAGCAGCAACATTCTGCCGCTGCCACCAGTTGATTGCCTGGGTCCTGTTGCAGTGGCAGCAGTGGTGTCCCACTACTGCTGCCGCCACCGCCATTTGACTGTCTGGGTCCCGTCACAGCCCATGTCTGGTGAGTGGCTGAGGGAGTGAGAGCAGGGAGACACCCTTGTGAGGTGGGAGCGGATTGTGAGGTGGAGAGGGAATTGCATATGGGCAGTGATTGGCTGGGTGTGCAGCCAATCAGCACACTGGGAGAGGAAACATACCCAGTCTTACTTTGCATACCTAAGAGTTTTATATAGAGAGATTGGATCTGGGCGAGAAAAAGTAGGGACAGTGCACTTCCCTTCCCCATGTTCACCTGAATAGGTCTATTGTATAGAAAATATAGCAGTCTTCTTTGTCTTATCACTACTCTTAAAATTTCCACCTGCAAATCCTGGAAATGTATGAGATGTGGGCAGAAGACTTGCTCACATGATGTAAACATGTTTTACACTTAAATCAAGCCACTTTCCCCCCCAAACAAGTTTCCTTCAAAGTTGACACAAACATGGCATGCTGCTGGAGTTTCACCTGATTCTCAATGATGTCCTTAAGTGGTAACTTTATGAGTTTGTTAGCTAGCTTCAAAACTTTTTGCTTTGCCTTTGATGGCACTGGAATGTTCATATCAAAAGAAGGAACAGCAAAGTAAGAATCCACACTGTTGAAGAAAGCTTATCCCTGTGAATTGCTTAAGGGCCTGCCTGGGGAAACTGGTCAAATTTAAAAGAAAATATTCCCCTCTACTCACGGATGGTTTCTCTTTTCAATTCTGTATCAGTTCCATTTAATACAGTGTTCTACCTCAATGCACTATATACTAGAGAAGTATCTCACCTTTGCACTTTGAGAAATGTGTCTAGTGATATATAAATATTTTTAGCTACCTGAAAGAAACTATCTATGTATTTTATGTAAAGTACAAAACCTTCAGAGTAACTGCTTGAATCCACTAAGAATAAATATTGTAGTTCAATAGACAAAGAAATCTATGTATAAGTCGAAATGGTTATTAAGGGAGAGAGTGGGTTGATAGGATACTGCTTAAGCTATGTCAGAAGAATTCTGCATGGTTGTCCTAGAATTCTTGTTCCCAATTCTTCCTGCTTTAAGCTAGACAGTTCTCATGACCTTTAGGATGGTACTCCTTGGCTGAGGAAGCCTTCTTCAGCTATATAGCACAAGTACATGAAATAGTTGCTTTTACATTAAGTAAGGCATCTACTTCAGGCAGATGATTTGTGATGTCATGAAAGAGCAATAAATGGCTAGTTATTTAATTTATTATTGTTGTACATTTACTGGCAGAGACACAATGAGGTGCTTGGTTGGCTCTGAATTCTACACATCTCAACTTGGGTGATTGGGGAATGCCATTTGCTACTGACCCTTAGGTGACAAAAGCTTTCAGGGAAAAAGGTTTCTAGATATGGTGACTAAGATGAGAACTCTTATGTTCAGTTCTGTATACTTGAAGGGCTCTAGGACTTTGAGTTCACTTATTAGAATGCATGATGGAACTCCAATTAATGTATGAGCATGCAATGATGGAATGATTCTTTGGGTCGTACCACGGCTCATTTCTGAATGACTGCTGCATGTCCTAGAATCATAGAGTTGGAAGAGACCATGAGGGCCATCCAGTCCAACCCCATGCCATGCAGGATTACACAATCAAATCATTCCCAACAGATGGCCATCTAGCCTCTGTTTAAAAACCTTCAAAGAAGGAGACTGCACCACACTACGAGGCAGTATATTCCACTTTGCTTTAAGCATCAGGAAGTTCTTCCTAGTGCTTAGGTGGAATCTCTTTCCTTGTATAATAATCTTTTCAAGCTCTGCCTATGAAACAGGCATGAATTTATTACCATTGGTTGATTTATGTAATTCAGTTGATTCTCTTGGTTTTTCTTTTTTAAAAATGTTTTTTTTTTAAAAAAAACAGTATGTTGGTGTTTTATAATTGTAATGCTAATGAGGCTTGTTTTATTGTTTATTTTTTTATGCTCAAACAATCATTAGTTGCTCTGGAGGTCCTAAACAGATGAAAAGATGAGGTAAAGTATTTTTAATAAATAAATGTCAAACAATGCACATATGAACAGCAATTCTAGTTCCATGTCTTCAGAAAGTGGCACTGATTTCAGCTCCTTTGTTGTCCTCATAATGTACAACTTGTGACAGAAAGAAAACAATTATACCAGGAGGAGTATGGAGTAACCACCCACACAGTAAATAGTTTTAATATTAAGTGACACCATGGGGTATAATGATATGTGTATGTGCCATTCAATATTGTATCAAAAAGCTCTCTAAAATGTGAACTTATGTAAAGGTGAACATTGTGGGGATTTCAAAAATAATATATGCACAAATATTTTGTGATAAAGACAGATAGGGCAGCAGGGGATTAGACAACCCACCATGTTTTAGTTTTGTAGCCCAAATTCAGCCTCCTTGCTCTTAGTGTGGTATCTGCAGATGCTTCTTAATGATTGTGAATGCTGGGGAATGATCTAAATTGGCCACATGCATTGAGGTATTCTCAGCAAGGGCTATCTAGTTATCTAGTGTGCCGCTGTGTTGAGTATGTAAAAGAGAAAGGTGATTTTTAATAGATATTTTATTTTTATATTTCATATATCCATCTGTCAAGCCAAAGATTGACATGCAAGCTAGATATTTATGTGTACATATAAATGAATAAATGAAATGTCGGTATTGCCTCACCCAGTTAATTTTTTGAATATCAACATACATTAATGCTGCATCTTTTATTTCTATACCACAGTTCTTGGTATAGTATATTGTAGTGGTTTGAGTATTAGAATAGGATTCGGGGAGACCAGGTTTTGAATCCTTGCTCAGCCATGAAAGCCATCTGGGTGACTTTGGACCAGCTACACACTCTCAATCTTCAAAGGCAATGGTAAATCTCCTCTGAATAAATCTTGACAAGAAAACCCTATGAAAAGGTTGCCATAAGTCAGAGTTAACTTGGAGGGGGAACAACAACAACAAACCATAGCTTTACAGAATATGACTACAGAACACACCATACTACTCTGAACACAGGTGATCTCATTTGATTTCAGAGCCTAAGCATTGTTGGGCCTGGCTATTTACATGGAAAACCACCAGGGAACATTAGTGATCTCCATGGACAGCTCAGAAAAAAATTCTGCCTGAAATGTTAAAGAGCTGCTGCCAGGCAGTGCTGAAAATATTAGGATAGTCGTAGCACTGCTGTGATTCAAAATAAGGTGGCTTCCTAATAACTTACTGACAACAGTTCTACAATGTGCATCCATTTGATATTCTCTCACAAACAGCATTGCCCGCACAGCCATTTAGTGGCCAGGCTATGTAGTATCTAACATCTCTAAAACCAGAAGAACAAAGAAGAAATCATCTTCTGGATCTGCCAGAGTTCCAGAGAATGGCATCTTCTTTGTGCTTCTACCTGCAGAAATGTAGCCAGGTGCAACTAAGTGCCACCCTCACTTTCCCTAGCCTTTAAAAGCTTGTAGAGCTGCACTCTAGCAGCTGACAGTATGGCGTAATTGTACAAGGAGATACTGGATATCTCTTTTCACAATGGCTTTAAGTCAACATACACAGATGTAAGCGGAGCTTACACCAGCATATGTTTACAAAAAGATTCCATCCATTACATAATTTCCCTGCATCTACTTCAGTAAGAGGAAACAAAATCTCTCCCCCTACCCCATGTATCTCATCAATTTTAAGGGAGTGAAAATACAAAACCAAATACTTTATGTGCAATGATTTTATAATTCAGGTTACAAAATATTGGCATATTTTTTTAAAAAAACAAGAACTTTCTCCTCCATCTGTCATTTATAAATGTTGTCTTTTTCCCAGTACTGATCTATAAACAAAGCCTTTGAAACCAATAAGGAAAAGGAGAATGAGGAATATGAAACAGAAATAGGAACAAACAGTTACATCCTAAAGCTATCTGATTTTGTTTAATTTTTGATTGATTTTCTTAATTAATCCAAAACAGTTTGTATTGCAGCATCAAAGAGTACACCACTGTCTTACCAAAACATTCAAATAAAGACATGAAAATATCACTAGAATCTTTTGTCAGACATAATATTTATCAATCTGTGCAATGTTAAATCTCTATGGCAGCTTTCATTTACACACAGGTCAAAAGTGAGCAATAATCCCTGGTGCTTGCAGCTGGGTCAACTCATCCATTAGGTTACATTGCTCTAATATTTCTTTCATAATGAACTTCAATATTGGTTGCCTACTCGCATTGCATGTTGCTATGCCGTGTGTAAGCAAAAGCTATTATGCGGCCTTCTTGCCACACCTGCACTCCTGCTAATTCACTTAGTTCCTGTCCCAGAGTACTGCCTGCTGTTTCATCTCAAGACTTTCTATGGACAGACTATGACAACTGTGCCAAATTGTCTGAAATTATGCAAGAGCTTTGTGCTCCAACATGCATTTGCTATGTGGCAATCTCCCCTTATTACCTGTCTTAGGTGAAAGTGCCTTACCTTGAATGCACCTGCATGATTAGCAACTGGAACAAAAAATAGATGGTACCATTTGGGAGATGAAGGATTTGCCTCCCTGCTACCTCTGTAAACCTTTCCATGATCAGAAATTGGCTCCAATAAGGATAGTATGAAATCTGCCCAGTCCCTACCTACAATTTCAAACTTATTTAGACTGACTATATTTGTATCAATTGGGCATGGACCAAAAATCAAATCAACAAAGTTATAGATATTAAAGCTATCAAAAAGACAACAGAATATATATATATATATATATATATATATATATATCAATAACTCATGGTGTGTACAAGGAATATATATATATATATATATATATATATATGAGATCAATTTTTTTATTAAAAAATTATTTAGGAGGAGAGTAAAAACTCCTACAGCTAGAATCATGTGCCAAGATGTATGACAATAACAAAGCTCTATTCATGCTTCTTTCTGAACACAGAACTGGGGTGGGATCAGTTGGCTCTTCTTCATCACGTTATCTCCACCCACTTAGATGACTAACCTTGATGTTTCAAACTGGAATTCTACTCATTTTTGCTTGATCATGAGCACCACTTCCTTCATAATCATACTTAGCTTTATCAAGTTTCTCAATTATGCTAAAAGTTCTACTGTCATGATCAAATGTATGTGAGTAGAATTCCGTTATACATCTTGCTGTTCAACATGGCAAGGACACAATCTGAGAAAGCAGGGCTGGCACACACATTCTTAGCATGATTGGGAAACTTGATAAAGCAAAGTAAGCCAATGGAAGATCTGAGAAAGTAGGGCTGGCACACACACAGGGATGTCCACAGCTGTGTCAGCATGCCCAGCACCATTCTCATTTCCAGTTTTAACCTTCATGCACTCCAAATAGATACTTTGTTATGGTTAGTATCTTAACTTTGCCACCACAGTAAAACTACTGCACCAGCTTCACCCACTTCTAGAAATGTATTTTCTGGCTACAGTGACACATGCTTTGACTAAATCCAGTTTGGATTACAGTAATATTCTGTATGTGGGGCTGTCTTCTGAAAATGTTCTGAAAGGCCAGCAGGTCCATGATTCTGTAACCAGAGAGCTGACTGAAGCTGGTCATAGAGAGAACAGAAACTCCTAATTAAAACCACTTCAGTGGCAGAGTCTAAGTGATGGTTATAACCTATAGAGCCCTGTATGACTTGGGGCCACACTGTCTGAGACACGTCTCTTCATATGAATCTGCCTGAGTTTTGAGATTTCCCTGTGGGGTGGGGGATTCCCTGCTGTTCTACCACCCTCAAAGGTATGTTTGGAAGGGACGTAAGAGAAGGCCTTCCCAGTGGTTGCTACCAGGCTGTGGAAATCCTGTCCATGGAAGGCTAGGCAGTTTCTCTTCAGACAACTTTTGGCCACTGCGAGTTGCTGCAAAAGTGTATTTTAGCAGAGGTGTTGTGTTTCCTCCCTTCTTATCATGTTTTAAAAATGGTTTTAAAACTATTTTAATTCAGTGCCTCATTTTGATAAAATAGATTATTTGATTAATTGATTTTAAAATACCTCTTTAATGTTATCACACAATGGCTTTTAAATATATTTTCATTTATATTGTGAGCCACCTTGTGAATTGCCTGCAGGTTATATGTCAGGATCAGTCCCTTTTACTTCTGCTCCTGCCATTTTTGTTAGCTTCTGTGTGTGCATAGCAGTTTGTGTAGTGGTGAAACAATGTATGTGTAAGTGTTTGGGCTTTGCTTGGGAGAGTAAGTAACAGGGCACCTGCAATTAAAGTTTCTAGTCTCAAGGTTAGAGACTCTGGGAAGATGTTAACTTTCATTTTAAGGAGCACCTGTATCAGTGGATGTTCAAAAAGCAATAGCTATGGAGCCTGCCAGATTTTTTTTTTATCGTAAAATGCTTTTAACTTAAGAGTGTAACCATTAGGATCTTAGTCTCAGCAATGACTTTGCATTGTATGTGTCCTGGATTTCTAGCAATAAAGCTAGATGATGCAACATGTAACTTTTGCTCTATGAGTTTGGGAATGCTGGTACCTGACCGTGTAAAATAATATATATATATAAATACCATATAGACAATGTCCATGCTTCATCATGGACATTTATCTGCAATCATCTGCCTATGGCTGAAATATTTGGTATGCTAATGATTTTGAGAGGTAACCCCCCCCCACAAACAAACCCCCATCTTCAGCCAAAGTAACAGGGCAGCCAACATTCAATCATGATGACAGATATACTTCTTGGGTAACCATGCATTGGTCTGCTGTGTACAGGGGGCGGTGTTTCCATGCCAGAGATGGCTGACTCTACTGCTCAGCAAAGCTAATGAGAGCCAAAATGGAGAAAGAAGAGTAATGCTAAATGCTATACTAGATGTCAGGTTATACTACATGCGTAGCAGCCCCTCTCATAAGCCATACTCTGAAGCAGCCACCTTGTAAAAGTTTAGCAGGCCTGGGTCTTGCCACTGCCTGGATGGAAACCTCTTGGGAAGTCCATGAAGGCTTGCTGAAATAAAGTACTAACTGTATGGACAGTTGAAGCTGATGAGGTGTGAGAAAATGTTTTACCCTGATGGTACCCTTAAATGCTGGTAGCAGTGTCCTTTCTGAGCAAAAGGCAGAATTAGGGACAATGCAATGTGGGAAGAAGCCAAGAAGAAAAGGAAGCACAGATAAATGGGGAAAGTAAACAGAGGTGGCATGAGGAGAGGTTGGGAACTGACCTAGACATGGAGCAGTGGGTGGCAGGAACATGAACTGAATTTAAAGAGAGAAGGGACATGAAATGAAGTAAGACTTTGGTGTATCGCTTAATCCCTTATTGCTACAAGCATGTTCTGTGATAATTCACAGGCACTTTTTTTTAAAGTTGGCAGCTTCAGAAGAATGCAATCTAGTCTTACTGAATTGTTCCATGCCATGCTGTAAAATATGGGCAAGTAAAAATAAGAGTAAAAATAGTATTTAACTTTGATTAAGCCTCACTTTAAAAATGTATGCATTTCCCCACCAGCTACTGATATCACTTTTCATTGTCTCCAAATACTATCAAATTCAAGACTTTGATAGTATCACACAATATATGGAACCAGTGTGCTATAGTGGTTTGAGTGTTGAACTACAACTCTGGAGATGGAGGGTATGAATTCCCAGTCAGCCATGAAAACTCACCGAGTGACCTTGGGTGAATTACATACTCTCAGCCTCAGAAAACCCCATGATAGGGTTGCCTCAGGGTCATCATAAGTCAGAAATGACTTGAAGGCACACAACAACAACAACAACAACAACAATCACAATCACACAATATACAAATTACTCATAAAATGGACAGTATAGCATTTCTTTTAATCAAGTTATGCTAAATGTTCCATTTATCTATGGCCTGGCCTGAGTTCATCAGACATTTAATGTAAACCACAGTGCTCCCTAGGTTTGCTTTTAGGTAGTGTGGAAATGTTTGAGAACAGGTCCTTGATTTGCCAGTACTACTTCTATCCATGGCTCTGGGGTGACCTCTGTTTCTGGAAAAGAACAACAGTTCCACAGATGTATTCATAGAATCAGTGTAACTACAGTTGTTTTTTACAATAGCTAACATGGGCTGCAGGAGGAAAATGGAAACAATCTTCCTCCCCTCCCACAACACAGGGCTTGTCTACACTGGCCAGAATACTCCACATTGTGGCAAGACTATTTCAGTCCCTCCACTCATTACCTACCCTTCCATTGTGGCAATGGAGGGGTGTCTGCACACCCATGGCCTGCACATGAACAGGTGCCCCTATTCTGCATGCCGGTTGGATCTTCTGAGGCCCAGAATAAAGTGTCCAGCCATGATCACATGGCTGGGCACCTCACAGTGACCTCAGCAGACATGATGTGCACAACCCAGTTGGGACATGGCTGGACCAGGCACAGTACGGGCCATGTGTGTGGACACCCCCCAGTGTGGTAATGGAACTCACTGTTTTCTCTGAAATGGCCAATGAGCCCTACCCCAAATCGAGCCTGCACACTCACTACAAGCCAAAATGACTACACTGAAGCGATCTTACTTTGGACAGATCATATGATGGCATGTTATACTGGAAAAGATTATAATACTCAGTAAACTGGAAGGCACTAGGAAAACCATAGTACAGATGGATTCATCAATAAAGGAAGCCATGGCCCTGAGTTCTGAAGACCTGAGCAGAGCTGTTATAACCCAGGCTCATGGAGGTCTCTCATTCATAACACCGCTGTAAGTTGAAACTGACTTACTAGTAAATAAAAACAGCAAAGGACAAGGCTTCAGAGAATGGATGCCCTATCGGAAGACATGGATAACCTTTCATTGCTGCATTGTAATCTAACAGTGTAACTCCTAAAATGCTTTCTATGCATGTACATCCTTATAGGTTAGTTACTGGTTTGAGTCTCTGCACTTTGCCCTCCATATCTAACATACAGGGGCTAAATTGTGCCCATAGAGGTTTGACTCTACATTTTGTGAAGCATATGGTCTTCACTGTACAAGATAGCTGTTTGACTGAATGATAGAGCAGTTTCTGTCTAAGAGCTGCTGCATCCAAGGTTCTAAAAAGGACTAAATTATAGCTCTCCAATACTTAGGGCGGTAAACAAAACAAATCAGACAACAGAAATATAAAGGGCAATAAGGTAACGCATAAATTATCTGAAAAGAGCAAAATGCCAATGATGCTGCAGCAGCAAGTGCAGGAGATAACTAACTCAAGGTCTGGCTATGTAGTTTGGGTGAAATATTGAACAGCACACAGAGAACAATCTAGGAGTAAAATAAATTCTCTAGAATGAAGAGCTGAGAACATGTCATTGCAAACAATAAAAACACCTGCAAACCAAACTTTAGGAATAGGGTTAGCTGCAAGGTTTATAAATCTTGGTGCCAAATCCTTGTGGGTTGAATCTGACTGAGGGGAGGGGGGAATGAGAAGTGTCTAACACAATATATCAAAGAAAACTATAATTTAATGTATACTAAAGAAGCATACTAAACAAGATAGCATATAAAAGTAGAAGTGAAGCAGACAAACTTACACTAGCTATAGTCAAGTAAGATTAAGCTGTAACTAAAATTATGTGTAGCACAAGAAATAAATTCCACTGATATAAGTGGTGATTACTTTGAATAAACATGCTTAAGTCATGTATCCAGCTTGTTGCAGAAGCTCTCCTATCTAGACATTAGCCCATATTTTTGGAACTATTGTTTAGTATGAGCCAAGCACCAAGATGTCTAGACCAAGGTAATACAAGCCTTTTGTGGCATCACAGCAGTTAAGGTCTGCCCAATACAGCAGTTTGTGTCATGAAACTATTCTATTTGCCATTTCAGACTGCTGGCAGGAGAATTTGAGTTTTGGATGCTTCACTACACATCACCCAAGTCCCCTAGCATCTCAAGGAGAAGAATGCATTTGAAAGTCACCTTTCCAGCTTCTAGTTTCTTTTATGTGCAGATGCTTTGTTTATGACACTTTGCATATGTGTGTATGTGCAAGTGATTTGGGGCTTTATTTTATAAAGATAAATTTTTCAACCATGCATCCCCATACTTACAGTATGAAATCATACTATGGTGTGTAAACCAGGACAAAGTCAAAGCACCCAGATGCACAGCCACCTCTGCATCAACAGCTCTACTGTAAAGTAGCAGAGAAGCTACCAGTTTTAAGATATGTGGACAAAATCTGAGGAGATGTAAGATCAGAGAGGAGGAAACTTTATAGGGAAATGAAAACACTGTCTACTGTATTACCTAGTATACAATGTGGAAAAGAGGCCTATGTAGAATTTCAAGATGTCTTACTGGGGAAAAAAATGGAGTGCAAGACTTGCTCATGTGATCGTCTTTGATTATACTACTCAGTTTTCTGACCATCTCTTGTAAATATCAGCCCAAAGAAATTGCACACGCCCCTTGTTCCAGTGGCAGCCAGTGGTTTCCATGTCAGGATGCAGTCAACTTATCCAAGATGCTGAACTATTTTGGTTTCAAATTAAAGTCTGGAATAAAACCCAGAGAGGATTCACCACATCCCTGACACAGAAGTTACTGGCAGCCACAGCCTTGCACTGATCGGTGCCAAGACAGAATTGTAATACCATCTAGTGAAGCACTGCCCTCTGATTATTCTGTTTCCAATCCCCCTGTCCCACTTCATTAACTCCTGGTAGCAGTGCAGGAATTTATGTTGGTTCAGGTATAGAGATGCAAAGAAATTAATGGTAACTAAGGTCCCCACCCCCCGGGATTGATTCTACTTGTGGCCTCCTAGGCTAGACCCTGTACTAGGTTTGCCTTAGGGTCACCATATGTCAGAAACAATTTGAGGGCATACAACAACAAAAACTAGTTATGAAAATATGCATGCATCTTTCCGTTCCCATCAACAGGAGGGCACCACAATAATCAGATTCTCCCACCCTCTTTTTATTTATTTATTCATTTATTTATACCCCTCCCTTCAGCCACAAGGCTATCAGCGCAGCTTACAAATTGTTTTAAGCAATAGCAATTTACACATCTACACTGCATTAAGCAATTTCCAATGTGTGTTAGCTAATTGCCCCCACAAGCCGGGTACTCATTTTACCGACCTACGAAAGGATGGAAGGCTGAGCGAACCTTGGAGCCCGCTGGAATCAAACTTTTATTATATACATTTAAATATGCATGACCAAAAATGCATATACTGTCGACCCTCCATATCCACGGATTCTGCATCGATGGATCTAACCAACCATGGTTTGAAAGTATTCCTCCCCAAAAAATTAATTCCAAAAATCAAACCTTGATTTTGTTGTTTTATATAAGGGACACCGTTTTATTATGCCATTGTACATAATGAAACTTGAGCATTCATGCATTTTGTTATCCATGGGGGTGGGGTTAGGGTTGCTGGAAGCAAACCCCAGTGTATACTGAGGGCCCACTGTATTTGAAAAATGCACACAAACATGCTTTACTCAGTAAGGATTTTTTTAAAATGCTCAGTATCAATTAAAGTTGTTTAGAAAATATGTACATTAGATATTGTGCAAATCACAATAGTTCACAACAGTTTCTATGTGGAAAGGGGAAAGGTCTCAAAACTGATACTGATCTGGAGTGGGACAAGTGAGATTCTGGGTGGGTGGGATGCTAGAAGGATGAAAAAAAACTGACAAATGTTTGCACCTTTATAACATATAAGGTGTTATATAAGGTTTTCACATCCTTATGCAGGCTTTAAGTTGTATAGCTATATTGTTACAATACAGATTGTAAGAAGCTGAGATAATTACAGCCTCTTATGATCAAACTACATTTTCAACTTGTATACAGGAAATCTATGGACTTCCTTTGTTCTTTGCAATTATGCTCTTTGCTACTAGTGCTAAGAAACATTAATTTTTGTCACTTTTTTTCTTTAAGTTTTGAAAGGTCTGAAAGTTAGAATGGATAATGAATTTTTTCTACTGTATTTTTTTAAAAAGAACTATAATTATCATATCAAAGAATGAAAAAAGAAGATGATAACGGCTTCATTGTTGTATATGGGTACCCACAAGCTGGAATCCTCTTGGTGACTTGTACTTCTGTATCTAGGGATTATGCCTGTCTAACTACTTTTGAGGACATCAAACATAGAGATACTTAGAAACTCCTTGAACAACACTTTTCCCCAGGCTTTGCAACAGCAGCTGGATAGTACTGGTGCACTGTGTTCCTCCTCTGAGCCAAATGATCACTGGCTGGCTGAAAGGCACCAGGAGAGCTCCATTATGTCATTGCATTCCCTCCCAGATCTCTTGTGTCCATCCCTTATGGTTTTCAGGCTTAACTCTGCCAGCCGAGGTTTACATTCCATCAATATGAAAGAGGACCTCAGCCCATATCTTGCAGTCAGTTCAGAACATTAGGAATATTATTCATTTTCTAACAAAACATTGTCCATCTGCCCATTCTCTTTATCTCTACAGGGTTACTGAGTTAACAGATGCAATGTCCCACACTCTAAATGCTTCTTTTGTGGCTTGCGGATGGGGGAAGGGAACAGGATGTTCCTCCTTCAAATCACTGCCATCTGCCTGAAGACATACTATAGTCATTTCCAGATCAATAAAAGAAACAATATATTTTAGCTTTCAAAATTGGATGTAGTTAGTTGATCATCATAGCTTGCCATTCATTTAACATCCAAAAATGTATTTCCAATATGATGTAAATCTCAGTTTGCTTCCATGCATGGATATAAACACGTACAATTAAAAAAAAAAGGGAAAATACTTCCCAACCTTTGCAATTCCCACAAATGCCATCTCCTATACATATGCTAATGTATATGTACATTATTCTAGATGGGAAAAGGTACTGTCAATACATGAATGTCATTAAAACCCTTCCATAAGATTTGTACACAGAATTAACACTGATATATGGTGCCATCACAAAATTCAAGTCTTGTTTGCAAAAATGACACCTAAAACCATTCCCCAATTCCCTGGTTGGACACAGGCCATTGCCAGCTCCATTATCATTTAATATAAGCAGACATATTGAATTACTACTAGACTTATACAAATTATTATTCAAAACATGTCTTATTTCTCAATAGATCATTACTATGGGGCTTACCACACTCTGAAGAAAAGCAGCAAGGCAGCAGGGATGTTCCATCTTTCCTGCTGCCTTACTGCATGGCATTGTCATTTTTTTCATTCCAGTCCCATGAGGGACTGGGGTAAAAACATGTCTTTTTGTTAACCAGAAAAACCCATTTGCAACACATGCGGTAAGGCAGTAGGGAAGATGGAATGTTCTTGCTGCCTTGCCACTTTTCTTCAGATTGTGGTAAGCCTCTATGATCCTTAATAAGATACATATTTCAATTATGGAAATATGGATATTTTGCCTTCCAAAAATTCAGTATACTGTTTAATACTGTTGGTCTATTCTAGTTTCCTTGGCTCAAACATACAGGCTGGTATTCTGTTAGGCAGTTACAATGTCATAAGCTAGTCTTAAAATCTTGTGACTTTTTCCTATTAAAATTTACACTTGTGGGACCATGTCTACAATCACAAGTACCGCCTAAACCCATCTAGACAGCTCTGTCAAAGGATTGAGTTCTGCAGTGCTAGCAAGTATGATGCTGAAGGATGATGCACCCAGGTTAGAGGTGGTGTGATTTATTGTGAGACAATCTTACAGGGAGTCCTTCTTCTGTTAGCTGCACCATTGCTCACTGGAAGAAGCGGACTGGACACAGCAAGAGCCATTTGGCAGTGGAATGCACTGCCTCGGAGTGTGGTGGAGTCTCCTCTGGAGGTTTTTGAAATAGAGGCTAGATGGCCATCTGTGTATTCCTGCAGTGTATTCCTGGACAGGGGGTTGGACTAGATGGCCCTTGTGGTCTCTTCCAACTCTGTGATTCTATGATTCTATGACACATCATTCTTCAGTGACTCACTCAGCAGCACCGCAAAACTCCACCCATTGGTAGAGATGCTTAGATTTTAAGGCGGGTTTTGGAGACCAGCCGGAAGACAGATTGTGTCTGCATTTCTGATGCAGGATCTCAGTCATACTGTTCCTAAGTCTGTAGATATTACAACATATCATCTCCTTTATTTTTTCAAAAATATGTTACACTGGTTTTAAATGAGATAAACTGTAACTGGATGTAGATTTTAAAAATTTAGCTCATTCTGAATACATTGTCTTAATACAGTAATTGGACTAGATTAAAGAGATCGATCAAAGAGATCGATCACAGGCACATAGAGATCGATCAAAGAGATCGATCACAGGCAAAGGCACATAGCGCATTTGGAAGACTTTACAAAAGATTCTGGAGTAATAAAAACCTGAGGCGAAACACAAAAATCAGCATGTATAGAGCCATTGTACTGTCTATTCTCCTTTATGGGTCTATCGCCACCGTTTACGACTCCTCAAACACTTCCATCAGCGCTGTTTACACACAATCCTAAATATACACTGGACTGACTATGTGACGAATGTTGATGTCCTTGAGCAAGCAGGGATCACCAGCATTGAGGCCATGATATTGAGAACACAGCTGCGCTGGGCAGGGCATGTTTCTAGGATGGAGGACCATCACCTCCCAAAAATACTACTCTATGGTGAACTCACCACAGGTCAGCGTAAGAGGGGCGCTCCAAAAAAGTGATACAAGGACTCCCTGAAACAACACCTCAGGCTCGGCCAAATTGATCACCAACAATGGTCCGCCCTGGCCTCACATCGGGAGGCATGGAGACGCACTATCCACAATGCTGCAGCCTTATTTGAGAACTCACACCGAACCCGTCTTGAAGAGAAGTGACAACGCAGAAAAAATCACAACCCGGAAACATCACCCAAGGAAACCTTCTACTGTGCTTTCTGCAACCGGACTTGTCTATCTCAGATTGGCCTTTTAAGTCATCAGTGCACTTGCAGAAAATGCGGGGATGAGTCCTTCCTGAATGTTCGTTTGCAAAGAGAAGCCAGAGAGGGACTTGATTATATCTGTTTATTTTTACAATTCAGTTCTGTGATGGTGGCAGGAAGCTATGCCTTGTCAGTTTGAATTTACTTTTCTTTGTGCAAATCATCAATCTAAAGGATGCCAGCATTTTAAGCAGTTGGGCAAAGAATGCTTATTAGTATAATTAGCTCACTAGACATGGAAGAAAAAAAGTGGAAATGGGTTTCAAGTTTTTAAAACACACACACACACACACACACACACACACACACTATGTATAATATAACAAATTACCAAGTTACCAGTGGCCAAGTTGTTAAAAATCATTTGTATAGGTTGGATAATTGACACAATTAAAAGGGGACCTTGATCAGTTTTCATTTTTATGTAAATATTCCATCAGAGTAGGAGCAGAATAACATTATGAATCAATGCTATAGCTGCTGTTTAATAGGATTCTTACCTGATTGACCTGGTGGTGGGACTCCTGATGACCCTCTTGGCAGGCATAAAAACACAGTAAGTACTGCTGCTTTGTTTCCTGAGCAAGGCTCAATGGCAATTGGTTTTGGAGAACCCTGAAATTGGGACAAAAATAGAACATTATGTACGTGGAATATTTTCTATTGCTATTTTTTTGTTTTCTTAATTAAAAGTACCTAAACTTAGCCATACAAACATAAACATTCCCTGTTTCTATATAAGAATGACGTCTCACTTTAAATACTTAAATAGAGGATTTCATAAATAACTTGCTTTATCCAGTTAAAACAGGAAAAAATGAAATTACCTAAAAGGATATTAAGTTTCATTTGAGCAAATGCAGTAGCAGGTAGTGTTAATTATTGAAACATTCTGATCAACAATCTGATGTTTCAGCACTACCTTTGCTCATGGGATTATCATCACTCTACAATTTGCAGATAAAATGCAGAGGGTAAAATATTATGTTACATTTTCTATCAGGTTTAGTTACAACAGTTTCCTCCACCCCCAACAGAAGTAACAGGGGAAAGTACTGCAAAAGAGAAAAAGTATTGATTTATTTTCTTTGCATTTTACATCAGAGAGAGGTGAAGCCTCTTGCCTAAAATCAAACGGACAAAATCACTAGCAAATATAAATTGGACTAATATATAGCATAAATCAAAGCATAATCATCCCTCATTGTAGAGTCAGAAGCAAGATACCGCACTCCTACAAAGCTCACATGGAAAGTGGGAATCAGCAGAGGTAAGTCTTGTTGGAAATGACAGAGACCAACTTTCCTTGCTTTCCTAGGAAATCTAGAGTAGCCTTGGCAAACAGGAAAAACCAGCAGCCATGGATTAGAAACAAGACTTTTTTTTTCCTATTATCAAATCACACCACTGATCCATCTAGCTTGTGTTGTTTGCACGGGGCTGTAACACTTCATTTGCTGTACAAGACAAGAGCTTTTGTGCATTTTTGGATGATTTTTCACACTTTGGGAGTTTTTGTGGGGAAAAAATTGCATTTGTGCAACAAACAGTCCCCCCCCCATGTAATCTCTTAAAATTCAGAAAAAAATCACAGTAATTGGCCATTTTTCAATGGGGTGTCCAGGTTGTCAAGATACCATTTCTCTTCAGTCTTGTTTTCATCCATAGCCACTACTGAATGAAACTACAAGTATAGGTTTTCAGATAAGATGACTATTTTAAGATATGAGAGATGGATTCTGGAACCTTTTACAAGCAAATAACTTTCTCTACCACTTGGAGACTGAATACTGCTTTTAAAGACTGAAAATAAAGTAAATGGGTAGCACATATCACTACACATAAAAATATTGTTTTAGAAAAGGGGTGGTGTAAGGAAAGCACAAATAAATTGTACACAATATATTGGCACTAAGGATTTATATCACTGCCTTTAAAAAAGCATTTTTAATTAGACATGTTTCCATATTTTGCACATGATAAATAATATGCAGTTTTCATTTCAGTGTTTATGTTTAACTGCATAGTGAAGATATTTCTAAAACAAATTTAGTTTAAATAAGTCATTCTGCTCTCTTATGAATAAATGTTTAGAAAGCAATCTTGTTGTGCTTAAAGATTAGAAGGAAAATATCCCATCTTTTGATTTAAACATTTTTCCATTTACATAAAACCCCACAGAATATATATGTGTGTTTGTGTATATGTGTGTGAACTGTTTTAGGAATATGACACAAAATAATACTTTATGTTAAATGTGCTGACAAACTGTTTTGTGTTATGGGGATGGGGGAAGAATGTTTATTCCCACTGTACAAGCTAGGGATTGCGAAGCTCAGCAGGTCTGGCCCCAGTTTTCCACACCTTGGACTCCCCAGGGGCTGATAGACTGGTAAAAAAACCAACAAAACAAAACAAAACAAAAAACAAAACAAAACAAAAACAGGGAGGAGACAGAGTCAAGAGTGGCCAGAAATCTACTTCTAGTTTCTAAGATTTTTTTAAAAAAATCTTAATATAGAATGGGCCAAGGGTGCTTGTGGGCTTCACACAACATCTTTCCCTTCCCTAGCTATTTTAGATATAGGAAAGACCTTTTTAAAACCAGAAAGTTAACCAGAACCTCCAGTTTAGTTCCTGGTTCTAAAAAAAGCCTCTCCTGGGCCAAAGTATTAAAGAAATATGACAAATCATGGCTCCTAAAGGGTATGATGGCATTTTGATTTTTAAAAAAGAAGATAAAAAAACCCATGGGTGTGCGTGTGTGACCTTCTGGGTTCCTGTGTGGGGCTAATGTGCTCCAACCTGTGGCAGTTGTCCAAATCTATATTAAATAGTGCAAGATTGTTTTTTTTTTTTCCTTTTACTTATTTAAGAAGTTAATTGGAACTTCTGAATGATTTTGGAAAAGCAAACTTTCCTTTCCTTTCTTCTTTGCCAGAAAAAGGGTGGACTGGGGTGAATGGGGTGTGTTTAAGTATTCAGAAAAATAACCTCAGAGACACCACTAGTATATGTGTTATTAATTTCTATTGGGGGAAAAACCCACATGACCCATACTGTAGAAGTGGGGTGCATTTTGAAAC
This sequence comes from Gambelia wislizenii, assembly GCA_030847615.1. Lineage (NCBI taxonomy): Eukaryota > Metazoa > Chordata > Lepidosauria > Squamata > Crotaphytidae > Gambelia > Gambelia wislizenii. The sequence goes on along the minus strand of JAUMIR010000003.1, from coordinate 91,305,151 downwards.
AGATATATTATCAATATCCCTCCACCCTGCCCCTCTGGCAAATCTACTTATTTAAACATGCCTACCAGTATGTTGTCTAGGGTTTTCTATAGGGATTCAATAAAGTACCTGTTCCAAACTCTGGGAATCAAGCAAATCTAATCTAGTGCAGTAATAGTCCCATGCTGGCTGGGACATTCCAGAAGTGCTAGTCCAAAAAAGTAACTCTTCCAAACTCTGAGAATCCATCTTTATAGCTGTTTACACCTTGGGGTCAATTCTTGGTGATGATATTCATTGTCATAATGTTAATGAGCAGCAAAGGAGAAATTGCGTTAAAATTACCTATTGTCCACTAGAAACGCCCAACCAACCTACTTCAGAAGCCAATTCTAGTCTGCCTTACCATCATACACAGGTACGCATTTTGGATAGGAAATGTCCTGTGAGTCTAACAGTCATGTGATGTTAATAAATCAGTTGAAAACAGTTATTTCCTTTTATATTTTAAAAGTACCCATATGTCAGAAATTGAAAGATCTAGAAAGTACTCTGGAGGCAAAAGATTCCAAGCAGAAACATTGTTACTTTTGAAGGTGGCTAGGCCACTACGTTATTATTTTAAAAATAAAATAAGGATTCTTAATGGCATAACTTTTTTAAAAATGGGGAAAATTATATTTATTGTTATATCTACCTTGTTGCTGAGGGAGGATTTTTGTCCATTTAACATGATTATTATTAACAAATAAAATAAAATAAACACCGTAAAAGCTGACACATCACTCTTTAAATAATGAATAGCCAACAATGGTCCACCCTGGCCTCACATCGGGAGGCATGGAGACACACTATCCACAATGCTGCAGCCTTATTTGAGAGCTCATGCCGAACAAGTCTTGAAGAGAAACGACAACGCAGAAAGAACCACAACCCGGAAACATCACCCAAGGAGACCTTCTGCTGTGCTTTTTGCAACCGGACATGTTTATCTCGGATTGGCCCTTTTAGTCATCAGCGCGCTTGCAGAAAGTACAGGATGAGTCCTTCCTGAATCTTTGTTTGTGATGAAAAGCCAGAGAGAGAGTGTCATACTCTCCAACATTTCACATATGAAGACCAGGACACATGTGGCCAAGCAACATCAGAGTGTGGTCAAGATGGCAAAAGTTATTCCTGTGAAAGAACACACAAGCTAAGAGAGGTTGAAGCAGTTTCAGATTTTGCCTGAGCATACTGGGAACAGCAAGATTCCACCTGCTCCTCTGTTCTTCCCTCTGATGAGTTAACTGAGTGCAAATTACCTTTTGTACTTTGAACTCCATTTGCTACAATTGATGTGAGCTGAGGAGAGATAGAAAAACTGGAAGGAAGAGAGATAAACTGGGACATTTTGAAGTAGCTGAAAAATTGAGATGACAGAGGATTAATCACTACAGTCCCTGCCAAATTAGGACAGTTGCAGGGCATGTAGTGTCAATGATCATCAGTATAGCAAGTAACAGAATGCCTTTAAAAATATTACATTCCAAGTTTTGTTATCTGTTTCCTCCTCTTCAGCTGGTAGCCACTTTTGGAAGGAATATGATTTGCATAAAGGCTGCACTGGTAGAAGACAGAAGCTTTAACCCGTTTCTCCTTTCCTAATCCCCTCATCCACACTACCAGAGAGCTACTAGCTTTGGAAGACAAAACAGGCAGTTACTGGTTTTGTCAAATATATAAAAGGACAGTAAATCTTTTCTCTCCTGTGTAGTCTGGCCTTTAAACGTATGTATCTGAAGTAGCTGATCTCCAGATTTCTAGAATAGAAAAAAAAAAATCTGCTGGCCCTTCCTGGGTTGCCTTCTCTCCCCCAAAAGCAAGTTAGTGTTTTTTGGACTGGGTTGATGCCATTACAGAAACATTAAAAAGTTAAAAGAGGCCAATTTAAATAACATAAGAGAGTGTCCTTGATTTCTGAAATTCACATGAATAAAATATTTTCAATTGCTGCTATACTGTGAAACTTCCAGAAGGCCAGAGATATCTGCTAGTTGTGTTTTCTGCCAATAATCTTAAAAAAAACCCACAAAACTTGTCTTGGTTCAAATCGTATTATCATTAACTGTTTTCAGCTGAACCTCATCTAAAGCAAGTACAGCCAGCATTTTCTGGTTTTGCCTGAGAAAATGTTTTATAGCACGAGAAGGCTGGGAAAGCAGAAGTGCAATCTTGGTGTATATCATTTCAATTTTGTAGCAGGAAACCTAGGCAGCATAGAGTAAATGATAATAATTCAGATACCCTTAGGTTTGTCAGTTGTTTAAAGATAAATACATAACCATGAATCAAAGTTATTTCAGTGGGACATGACATGTTCTTTGAAATGTACAGTTTATCATACACTCTCCACAGCTTTTGGGGGAAGAGATAAGGCACATGTTTGTTTGCCCAAAGCACTTAGTAACTGTGATTTATTTACTGGAATTGTCATGTTTTGGATGGAAAGAAGAAGTGACTGTTAAGCTGTGCCAAAAAAAGCAGCCAAAGACAGCCAGACAGTTAATAAACCATTTGGAGTGGATAACATAAAGAAGAAACACTGAACTTATCAAAATAAATTGAGGTGGTTTCTTCCCTCTGTTGACCAAAATTAGTAATTATGAGAACTCTAAATAGCAACATCAAAATACCCCAAAACGCTTAGACAAATAAAGTATTGCTCAATCAAAATTAAACACATTTCGTACTAGGTGATTTGATTTCGACAGAAAGAGTATAATACACATTCCAAATAGAGAAGAAACAAAATCATAAAAAAAAAATACATATACATATGGAACTAAAAACTAAGAGGCTTATTGCACAAGGGAAGGAAAGTGACAATAAATCCCAAGAATAGCATGTCACTCCTTGCCTTATCCCATGACATCTGTGTGCTTTAACTGTTCTGTTCTGGTCCCATGGGAGATGGTGGTACACACAAGTCTTTTTGCTATCTGGAAAAATCTGTTAGGAAAAGGCTCACCTTTACCACCATCTTCCATGGGACCAGAAAGGGAGAACAGCTGAACCATGCCAACATCATGTGATAAGGCAAGGTGGGATGCACTACTTTCAGGCTTTACTTCCACTTCCCTTTATTCATGTGATAAGCCCCTAAAGTTGACCTAAGACTAGACTAAGCTAAAGTTAAAACCGACTCTCAAATCCCTAACCTAAAACATCAAACAATAACTGACACTAACACACAAGGAAGCCTGATCCACCAATCACAAACTATAATTAAAAAGTAAAAATGGAAAGAAAGAACATGCTGTTCTACACTACAAATCCAACTTAAAAAACTAACAGAATTACTAATAACTATAGCTGAAAATTATTACATCGTTAGAATTTTTATTGCTCAAAAAGTCCATAAATGATTTACAGTCATTCAAAAATTCTTCAACTGATTTATCCTTTAACACCGATGTTAATTTATCAGTTTGGGCTAACTCAGCTACTTTTTTTTATTTTATTTTTTATTTAGTTATTTATACCCCGCTCTTCAGCCACAAGGCTATCAGAGCAGCTTACAAAATGTTTTAAGCAATAGCTATTTACACATCTACACTGCATTAAACAGTTTCCAATGTGTGTTAGCTAATTGCCCCCACAAGCTGGGTACTCAGTTTACCGATCTACGAAAGGATGGAAGGCTGAGTGAACCTTGGAGCCTGCTGGAATCGAACTTGCAATGTGGTGGCTTGCAATACTGGCATTTAACCACTGTGCCACCAGGGCTTTAACAATCAATTCCTCTGTCATTGGTGCTTCAGACTGTTTCCAAGGGGTTTACCATACTCCAAAGTAAAGTGGCAGTGCAGCAGGAGGGTTCCATTTTCCATGCTGCCTTACTGCATAACATTGTTGTTCTTTTTTTCTGGTACCATGGGAGACTGAGGCAAACTATGTCTTTTTGCTAACTTGAAAAACCTGTTAGCAAAAAGATGCAGTTTTACCTTGGTCTCCCACAGAACCAGAACACCAAAAGAATGATGATGTTGTGCAATAAGGCAGCATGGAAGATGGAAGACATTGATTTGAATATTATGCCCAAAATTTTGGGCCCACCTTATCATATATTTCTTTACAGATTCGTCTTCTTATTTCTAATTTCAGAAGGTATCCATATATTTTTTCAAAACCATTCCAGGTGGTTTCAATGACACTATAGTCATATACCTAATTTTCTTGCACTGTCAAATGATTCTTAGCTTTCATTAGATTGTGTCTGTAGTACTCTAAATAGGAAAGTTGAGGGTTTTTTTTATACTGCAAGGCCAGTATGAACCATAGAGAACTAATCTGTTATACAGTATTCAAGGTTGCATGTCTTGGCCATTTCTGTAGAGTTGAAAAGGTGGATTTTCTCTCTGTGTATGTGTGTGTTTGGTATTTTCAATTATTTTAAAAGAAAAACTCAAGGAAAATCTATTTCTTCTCATTTTTTAAAGATGTTGATTATGCAGATCAGTCTTAGGGCACAAATATTTTACTATCAGGTTTGAGATGAGAAATTATCAGGAGTTGAATCCAATTCTTTTGGATATCATAGTTCCACGTAACACTAGAGCCACAAGCATGCATGTGTAAGAGTGACCAGTTGCCTACACCATTCACATTTTTCTAAATAAGGTGTACATACATATGGGTTACATTTGGAAAAAGGAGTTGATCCAGTCAGTACTTCTTAACAACTTTGCAATACAAAACCAAACAAAAAGTAATTTTACCTTTTAAATTAAACTATTATTTTGTATCTTGGAAGCACACTACACTATGAAGATGTTGTGCAAGACCCTTCAATTTTTTTATTTATTTAAAATAAATAATATAATATAATAAATACAATACCACCTTCTGTCACAGTGATCCACATTGTATCTTACATCACAATTAGAATAAAGATATATTAGGGCACATGTAAAATACGCTAAGCAGAGAATTGATAGCAAATATCAGTTGTGAATATTCTTACCCTTGCTCCATATTAGTTGTTGATACAGTCCCACAATGAAATTAATGCAATGATATTCTATCATATGGTAAGTGGTTTGTATGCATTATGGCCAGGAAAAAACTTTGTTGCAGCAATGCCCATAACCTCATGAGAGCTTAAATATATACACCCTCAATGGTATGCCTTGAGACTCCCAGCCTTTTCCAAACTATTCTGTTTTAAAAAATGCAATTAAGACACTCTTCTACTGGTATCATATGAGATGCAAAAATAGTTCTGCACGTTCTGATATGTAAGCCTGTGACATGTAATTCTTTAACAGGGGCCACCAACAGCTCCCACTCAACCCTCCCCACAACTGAATCTGTGGGATCTGCATCTTAAATGAATATCTGTAAAACCACTGGTCTTAGATTTCATAGCACCACTGCTTGGTCACTGAAACCTCATGTCTGCAGCTAGTTCAAACCACATTTCAGACAATCACAGGACAGGGAGGAAATGGCACAGATTTCACATCCATTGGTCAGATGACTTTGGACAGAGAAAGTATCTGCTGCACAGGCTTTCTGATCAATTGGAGGACATGATGAATATGTGTTGATCAGGGCAGCACAATCTTACTGTCCCATCATCATAATATCTAAACAGTAATTTGACAAAGGAGAGGATTTAAAACAGAGTGATTACTGAGCATGTGGACATCCTCTTATCCTTTCTCCAACATCACATAACAGTGTGTTGTCACTGTGAAAAACCTCCTGTGCTATGCAAAATTGTCCTGAAAATCACATGGGTTTGCAAATTTTGCGATTTCTGGATGGGTGAGGGCAACACGTTTCTGGTGTAGGAGCATGTTATGTCATCGCTACACATTATGCACATGTGAAAAGTTGTTTTTGCATACATAGTCACTGCCGCCATTTGATTGTATCAGCAGGACCAGTCTGTTGATGCTGATTTGACTAATATGCAATAATCTGGGAAGGAGGAGGAATTTGTTTGTTTTAAGATAATTTATATTCAGATGAAGAAAAATTCCTGATCTAGCTATGGGCAAATATTTATATAACCATAGGAGTATGAAGAAAGAGATGCTCAAATATGCTTCACTGTTCTTAGCAATCCTGAAACATGGCTTGAACACACATAGTTCCATTCAGAAAGTTAGTTACAGTTGTGCTCAACTGTGTGGGTTTCTCTTGCACATTTCCTTTCCCCCGTAAGTTCTGTTTTGTTTTTGGAGAAGTATCTGAGTAAATTAGGGTAAAAATTAATAAGATCCTTTAAAATATTTACTATCTTCAGACAGTGAAATACACTGAATGTGTGAAAGGCTCCCTCCTAATTTATATTCCAAGAAAAAGAACAGCCATTTTATTTAAGTACTTCACCATATATTTCTGGGCAGTCATTTGAAAGCTAGGTGCATCTAATTTTTAAAAGTGCATTATTATGCCATAAAGACAAATAGATCATGAAAGACTAAATGGCTGGCATCTCATGCCAAAAAAGCAATTAGAAAATTGGATCAAGGAATTAATGTGGGTATGTTACACCTGTCAGCAGTAATAAGTATTTTGACATGAGCAGAATAAAATTTGTCACAGTGCACAAATACTGTTCTGATGCGCAAAGTATTTAAAATGCAAACAACTATGCATTAATCACTTCTCTGTTGCCAGACTAAAACATCTGAATGTTATTCTTATCACAGTTTGCCTATAAATAAAAGTGACTCTCAGAGCAGCTGGAATAAGTTACTCCTTTACAGATAATTACAGATAATTATAATTACAGATAATTATAATTTACACTAACGTAAATTAATTTTTTTCACCCCAACTAGAGTAAAGATGACTGCTTTGTATATAAACAATCAAGTATGCTCATTTAAAGCAATTAACACAGAGATCTCACATCCTCACAGCTGCTTCTTACAGTTCAGTCTATGACAACCCAAGGCATTCCCCCCATCCCTGGAAGAATCAAGCATCAAACAAGGCAAACAGTGCAAGGACCCAACAGTGGGAGGCAAAAAAACTTGCACAGACAGCAAGTAAAGGGAACACATGGTCTTAGATGTCTCTACACTAATGCACAGAGCATGGGAAATAAGCAAGATGAACTTGAACTCCTAGCACTACAAAACAAATATGATATAAATAGGCATTACTGAAACCTGGTGGGATGAGTCGCATGATTGGAATGTAGGAATAGAGGGGTATAGCCTTTATAACAGAAACAGGCCAAACAGGAAAGGAGGAGGAATAGCATTATATGTCAGGGATATTTGTACCAGTGAAGATATCCATGACATCAATACTGGAAGCCAGGTGGAGAGCATCTGGATAAAAATTAAAGGGGAGGGAAACAACAGGGATGTTACTGTGGGACTCTACTATAGACCCCCAAGTCAGACAAAAGAATTGGATGATGCCTTTCTAGAACAGATGAACACACACACAGAAAGGAGAGATGTAGGAGTGATGGGTGACTACAACTATCCTGATAGTTGCTGGCAATCTAACTCAACCAAAACTTCAAGGTCTAGCAAATTCCTTACTTGCCTGGAAGACAATTTCATGGTCCAAAAGGTGGAAGAGGCAACAAGGGGGTCAGCTATTTTAGATCTGATCCTAACCAACAGGGATGACCTGGTTAATGGGGTGCAAGTGGTGGGATCCTTAGGTGAGAGTGATCATGTTCTCCTGGAGTTTGTTATACAATGGAAAGGAGAAGCCAGGCATAGTCAGACATGCATTCTTGACTTTAGGAGAACTGATTTCAATAAACTCAGGGAAATACTGGGGGTGATCCCATGGTCAGGAATACTAAAAGAGAAGAGACCTCAAGATGGATGGGACTTTCTCAAAAGGGAGATACTGAAGGCACAGTTTCAAACAGTACCAATGAGGAAGAAAAATGGGAGGCGTCTCAAGAAACCAGGATGGATGACTAAAGAACTTTCAATGGAGCTAAGTTTTAAACGGAACTTGTATAGGAAATGGAAAAAGGGGGAAATCACCAAAGAAGAATTCAAACAGATAGCGAACACGTGTAGGAGTAAAGTCAGAAAAGCTAAAGTGCAGAATGAGCCAGGCTTGCTAGAGAGGTTAAGAACAATAAAAAGGGTTTTTGGGGGGGTATGTCCGCAGCAAAAGGACGAAGAAGGAAATGGTAGGGCCACTACGAGGAGAAGATGGCAAAATGCTAACAGGGGACAGAGAAAAGGCAGAATTACTCAACACCTTCTTTGCCTCAGTGTTTTCAGAAAAGGAAAAGGGGGACCAACCTGAGGATAATGGAACAGAGGACACAATAGGGGAAATCCAGCACAGAATAAGCAAAGAGGTAGTACAGGAATACATTCTTAATCTAAATGAATTTAAATGTCCAGGACCAGATGAACTACATCCAAGAGTATTAAAAGAGCTGGCAAATGTAATCTCAGAGCCATTGGCAATAATCTTTGAGAACTCCTGGAGAACAGGAGAAGTCCCAGCAGACTGGAGGAGGGCAAACGTTGTCCCCATCTTCAAAAAGGGAAAAAAAGAGGATCCCAACAATTATCATCCAGTTAGTCTGACATCAATACCAGGGAAGATTCTAAAGCAGATCATTAAACAGAGTCTGTGAATATTTAGAAGGCAATGCCATAATCACAAAAAGTCAACACGGGTTTCAGAGAAACAAGTCATGCCAAACTAATCTGATCTCTTTTTTTGATAAAATTACCACCTTGGTAGATGAAGGGAATGCTGTGGATATCGCATACCTGGATTTCAGTAGGGCCTTTGACAAGGTTCCCCATGACATTCTTGCAAACAAGCTTGTAAAATGTGGGCTAGACAAGTTAATTGTAATTGGTTGACTGGCCGAACCCAAAGGGTGCTCAGCAGTGGCTCCTCTTCATCTTGGAAAGATGTGACCAGTGGGGTGTCACATGGTTCTGTCCTGGGCCCAGTGCTATTCAACATCTTTATCAATGACTTGGATGAGGGAATTAGGGGCATACTTATCAATTTTTCAGATGACACCAAATTAGGAGGAGTAGCTAATACCCTAGAGGACAGGATCAACATTCAAAATGAGCTGGATAGACTGGAGAGCTAGGCCAAAGCAAACAAAATGAAATTCAATACGGAGAAATGTAAGGTACGGCACTTAGGGCGGAAAAACGAAATGCATAGATACAGGTTGGGGGAGACCTGGCTGAACAAGAGTACGTGCGAAAGGGATCTAGGAGTCCTAGTAGACCACAAGTTGAACATGAGTCAACTGTGTGATGCGCAGCTAAAAAGGCCAATGCGATTTTGGGCTGCATCAATAGAAGTATAGTGTCTAGATGAAGGGAAGTAATAGTGCCGCTCTATTTTGCCTTGGTCAGGCCTCACCTAGAATACTGTATCCAGTTCTGGGCACCACAATTCAAAAAGGATATTGACAAATTGGAGCGTGTCTAGAGAAGGGCGACTAAAATGGTGAAAGGTCTGGAAACGATGCCTTATGAGGAGAGACTTAGGGAGCTGGGTATGTTTAGCCTGGAAAAAAGACAGTTAAGAGGCGATATGATAGCCCTGTTTAAGTATTTGAAGGGATGCCATGCTGAGGATGGAGCAGGCTTGTTTTCTGCTGCTCCAGAGACTGGAACACGGAGCAATGGATGCAAGCTCCAGGAACAGAGATTCCACCTCAACATTAGGAGGAACTTTGTGACAGTAAGAGCTGTTCGGCAGTGGAACACACTCCCTCAGAGTGTGGTGGGGTCTCCTTCCTTGGAGGTCTTTAAACAGAGGCTGCATGGCCATCTGTTGGGGATGCTTTGATCGTGATTTCCTCGTGGCAGGGGGTTGGACTTGATGGCCCTTGTGGTCTCTTCCAGCTCTACAATTCTATGATTCTATGAAATGAGGAAAAAATGAGTGGGAACATAACTAGTCTTAATCTTTGCAGTACAAGGCTCTCTCATATTATATAATTATAAAGCTAGTTTCCTGTTTAATTGCCATGGTTCCACCCTATGGAATCTTGGGATTAGCAGTTTAGGGAGGGACATTTAGAATTCTCAGCCAGAGAGCTCTAGTGCTTCACCAAACTACAAACCCCAGAATTCCATAGGATGTTGCCATGGAAGTTAAAGTTGAAATATAGTGCTACAAATAGTGCTATAATGGTGTAGTTCGAAGAGGCTCCTGGAACGACTTTCCTGCAATGATGATGACATCAAGGTATCTTTTGTGCCATTGCTTCAGACAGCTGGTTGGTATCCGCCGCCCAAAATAATATTAATAATAATAAAAATAAAAATAAGGCTCATTTTGGAAATCCAGCAGCCTTCACTAAACATGAGCCATGGAACCCTACTACCACATACTCTCTGTTTTTCATTTTCCAAACTAGGATTAACTCAAGTAATTCTATGTTTCACTCTGACAAGATGGCTAGTTGCAGTTTTCCATCTTTCAGAGCAACCCCCATTTGGAAATCCTGCCCCAAATTATTAGCTGTACAGTCATTGTTAATTATTCAATACCATTTCTGTTGGCTCAATTATTTCACTGAAACAAAAGAAAATCGCATGAATAATTTAAACATTAATGAAATTATTACACAAACACTTCCACCAAAGTAAAATCTATGCTTCAGGAGGAATATTCTTCAGAAAATATTGCAGTAGGATATTGCAATATGAATCTCTGTTGGTTAATTTGTGTGTGTGTCTGTGTGTGCATACAACATACACATGCACGCACGCGCACACACACCATACATACATAGTCAGTAAGCTTTCTTCTCTTGAAATCCATTCCTTGTACAGTGGGACTCTTAAAGATGAACTTGAACATTGTCAATGTTTTTGCATTCCTTCACTGCAGTGCTTTCCAACTGAGACTCTCACAGTGATTTACAACTTTAATTAATTAAACTGCACCACCCCCTATGTAGTAGGTAAGCATTATTATCTGTTTTAGAATAGTGATCTACTGACAGGACTCTCTCCCTAGGCTTCTTAAAATGCTGCCACTAAACTGAAGGGAGAATTGAGCTAATTTCCTTTCTTCCACAGCTAACTCACTCTTGTCAAAGAGGATTTATCCTCAGGGTTCATAAAATTATATCAAAGAAGCACATTATGTTCCCTTTCCAAAACCCACTGAAACCTTATGGAAAAGTACAACCACACAGAATAGAAATGAAAGCAGTAAGCTCTTTTGGACATTTCTCTCTTCAGAAACTACCACACAACAGATTTAAACACAGAATGATGACTTCCAATCTGCTACACAGATTTCTCTCCAGCAAGAGTAAAATTCTTACTGCAGGACAAATGGATAGAATCGGCAACCATTTAGTTTATGGCAAAGAAAGACTAATATGATCCTCAGTCAGGCAACACAGACCTAGATGCATTTCACTGCAAAACCGCACACACACAATAGAAAATTCTACAAAGAACTAGAGGAAGAGTGGTTGCCAGAAGTGACATGGGGTCGGAGTGGGTGGGGTACAATGGGGTGTAGAAAGGAAGAGAGGACAAAGGACTTGGCCACAAAAATAGTAACCAAAGAATGAGAAAGTCCAAGGGGTGATTGCAACCAAAGGCAAATATATTTTGAGGCCTCTGGTGCATAAAAATGTTATATAGATTCATGCCTAGAAAATGTTGAAATCAACACAGACAGGAATACAAAAATGGGAAGAGAACATAATAAAATGAATTTCCTAAAAGATATCAGCAGAGCAGAATAAAATGCAAACTCAGCAATATTTTTCAGCTGGAGAAAAAAAATGCTAATAGCACCAGAATGCCAAATTACTTTGAGCTATAACTACGATACTGTATTTTTAGGTAACTGAACGTTGGAAAAACATGTGCAAAAGCAATGAAGGCATAAGTGAATTTTCACTGCTCTTGAATTCTCTGCAGGCAGATCCAAGGTTTCTGTCTTATCCTCCATAATATTTTGTCCTTAAGAATATTGGTTGTGTTGAAAGGCCTTACTGCCCGTCCATACAACATAGTGGATCATAAGAAAAATGCATTTGAGTATTATAGAAAAGCTATTACTATTCAACTGTAGATGTGAGAAAGGAAATCAATGAGATATTTCTTATACACTGAGGAGCAAAATGTCACCAACATTAGTCACTGTAGAATTCCCCTTATCCCAGAGCCTAATTATCTAACTGCACAAGACTACCTCCACAAAGAGCACCATGTAAACATTGTCCTTGTCCATCCAATATAGAAGATATAGGAGATATATATCCTTTATATATGGTTTAATAGCTTCTTAGTTGGATGCTCCCCAGGCCATTTGAATTAATTGTATTGAATTGTAATCACTGTGACCAATTTGAATTTCACATCATCTCCCTATTGTTAAGACTGTTTCTGTGGAGTGCCTCAGGAAAGCTTTTCTATGTAATAAAGGACATGCACTTCTGTCTCTGATTGAATACTATATTTTGGATCCACCCTAGCAGAAAGTGCCCATAGGAATTAATGTTATAGAAATGTGATGAATAATTTGGTTTTATTTATCAGCCTGTCCTTGCCATCTTCTAGGCATGTAAATCATCACTTATTTTATTCTTGTAGACAATAATAATTTTTTTAAAATTCTCCCCACTGAGCAGGGTTATGAAAGATTTTGGATTATTCTGAATGATTTTTCAAATGATCCAATGAAATGTGGGGTGGGGGGTGTTTCTGCCAAAAGCAATGTTTTTGTGTGAAATACAGGATTTTGCACAAACTATATTTTTGTGCAACATTTTTTAAATACTCTGAAAAACCAACATCATTTATTATTATTATTATTATTATTATTATTATTATTGCTGGTCTTTTTGGTTCTGCATTGCAGAAGACATCTTGTAGCAGTTATCATTTTTTAAGACACTTTTGTTTGTACGGAAGAGAAAAATTGAGAATATTCTCTTACTCTCTTTCCACCTGAGATTTAGATGTCTGCGCTGCATATGCCATACTATCTTTGTAGCCTAATCTGCTACAACAGCTGGTATTGGAGCCTTGCATAGATGGGTACTAGGGCTATTGAAGGAACATGTTAAAATTAGCCTTAATGACTTCACTACGGTTTCTTGCTCTTTTAGAGCTGGACAACCCTCAAAAGGCCATATCAAATACTTGGACATTACACAAGATCTTCCCACAGCTGGGGGTGTGGACATTACAAGAGCAAATTCTAAGGATGTGGTCTCCTCCCATACAGGCTTCCTATGGAGTATGGATTCCCTGCTGCCCTAATCATTTCCTTCCATTTATGGAATGTGATTGTATTATGTGTGTAGGAGAGGCCCAAAAGCCACCTTGAATCTCATCTTGGGAGAAAGGCAGGATACAATTCCAACCAATCAATCAATTAATCAATCAATCTGTAACAACTGCATCTGAACAAGTACAGATATAGCCATTTAGCAGACATTTCATAGGACTGAGGGGGGGTTCTATGTGCTTTTGTGTTAATTTATGAATTTCAACAAAAACAGTTTCTGTTAGAGCACCATCTCCTGCCATACAAATTCATCTTCCTTCTCAGTACAATTGGAAAGTGGTTCTGATATGAATTTCTTGTGAGTGGTTACACAGGAAAGTACCTTTTTGGCACTACATGAAAACTTCGGGGCCCTCTTTTTCAGGAAGCTCATTTGGCTCTTTCAGGTTTTGCCTCCCAGAAACCCATGAAACTAGTTCTTGTTCCTGAACTAGGGTCTGAAAGCAATTTTGTTGGGCTTGACAATCTCATTTTTCCTGAGATTTGTTACATAAAAATGCCCATCTTGCCTTGAGGTTCCACACATTTTATAGGATACTTCTGAGAAATAAAGTGAGCTCCAATTTTATTTAGCACAAAATCTTCTAAAATGTGAAGGGCTAAAATGCGCATAATTGGGGAGAAAAGATGCACACAGACATACTTTAGTCAGTGGGGAAAGTTGTGCAAAGTTCGTAAATCATGTAAATAAGTGGGCAAAGGAGGAAACATGCATTAAAATATGCAAGAACATGGCCCTGAATTCAGGAAGAAAAGACAAAGTCCTGCAACCTAAAACAAAACAAGGACAGAAAGAAATTGCAGGTAGGATTTGGAGAAACCAAATGAAATTAAAGCTTAGGGGTTGTCTAGATGATGAAAATACTCCTCATAGAATTCAAGGAGAATGTTTTTGTCCCAATAAGATCCCTTGGTGATTTGCCTTATTCAGAAGAAGTGGGGGGGGGGCAAAAATTCCAAAAACTGCTGGGGCAGGGAAAGCTTCTGCAGCTTTTCCAGAGTTTTTTTTTTTAAAATAATGTGTGGAAATGTGCATTAACACTCATTTGGACAACTGATTCGAATCACGGAACAAGGGTGGAAGTGGAAAGCTGATTGGCTGGATGTGCGCAGGGGGTGGGCTTGCCAGCAATGAAGTGGCCGGAAGCACCATTCTGGAGTTTTGCATTGCTGATTGTGCACTTTTATATTGTGCACAATATAATTTATATTATATAAATACTGTGCAGCAGTGACAACTTGTAGAGAATAATAACACAAGTAATTCACTCCTGCCCACCATGTTGATTCACAGGCATGGCTGTGTGTCAATCTCAAACATGGATAGCTTCACGTACCAGTGATTTTGCTGAAGGACCATGGAGACAAATGAATGCTGCTGTGATTTTGTGTTAAAGCACAGCAATCAGCATTATATCTTCTTGTCCAGACAAGGCCTTAGAGAGTTTCTCATCCTTATCTAGAAGGCATTTGTGAAGGCCTTTGAAACTTTATCCTAGTTTTTCATTATTTCAACTGAATTTCTCACTGTTTCCATTTGAAATGTTATTGCTTTCAGTGGTAGTTGCAGTACATGTCCTGTTAGTGTTATACAAAGGGAAATTGCAACAAAACGTAGCATAAAGTATTCTAGTCAGGATTTTAGTCTGTCAGCCCTGAGATCTTCAGGTTGCTTCATTCTACTCTTCCTTGTTTACCCCCAGGTATTTTTTCACCTTCTACACCCCATCATGCTATGGTTAGTGATCATGCTCATCCTGTATTGATTTGTTTCATTTTTTGCCCATTTAGGTATTTCTGCCCCTAAATATTTTTTTCAACTCATAAAACACGGCCACCTCCCCTTTCACACCTTTTTATTGTCCCTGTATGGGTACAATCTCATGAGCTGATTTTCTTTTTAAAGTGCACACACATTGAAATGTATTTTTGCTGGCTTTCTTGAAAAGCAGAGCAGAAAAGTAGAATAAAATATGTTTTAAAAATAAATGCAAACACAAGATAAGAAATCTCTTTTTATAAAAATAATGTTTAACTAGCTTTTTAAAATGCATCAGGCCCTTTGAGAGTTTCTTGATCTCCTATACCTTATCCAATGGAGTGCTGAACAAGCTTGTGATAGTAATAATTATATATCACATTATGGAGTTGTTTTGCACATTCATCTTATTAATGAATCCTCTTGTAGATACTATAGGTGTTAGCTAATTTGCACCTGTCCTTTCTCTCCTTAAAAGTAAGACTCAGCTAGTTATCTAATTAACCAACTGTAAACATAATGGCTACATAATACATTTTCGCCATTGGCTTAGCAATTCTGTTATGCTGTTGTCCTAGACTTCTGGGGATATACCCCTTTCACTACAATGCCAAGATTATTCTGGGAATAAAAGAATCTCACAGTCAAATATGAATTAATACCCTTTTTAATTAATTCAAAATCATTATTATTAAGGGAGGACATCACTGTTCTAAAACATTTGGCGCTTCCTGATTCTAAGCACTTAACACCTACTGTGATGCATTCCATATCTATTATGAGTGACGATAGAGAAGGTAATGTATTTCAGTAATGGAAAGTAATAAAATACAGTAGAAATGTTCCATTTCCAAAGGAAACTTACTTTAAATTTATCATGAGTTATTGTAGGCTATTTGAGAACATGTACTTTTTGCTTGGTCAAGGGCAGTTTCAAATAAAAGTATGCCTCTCTCTTTAGACCCATGTTATATTTTGTATTCTAAAAGAGCATTAGAGCAGCCTAAACAAAGTCCATGGAAATTCTTCTAAATAACCTCCTTATCCTGTGGTAGAATTTAAACTGGTGGGTATAAGTAAAGATTTGCATCTGCATTGCTTTTGCCGTAGCATAACAGTATATGTCAGGAGTAGGCAAGGTGTGGCCCATGGCTCTATGTGGCACACAAGGCCATTTTTATATGCCTGAGGATCCTCCAGGTGGGAAAAAAAATACAAAAAGTGCTCCCACACACCCACATTCTTGGAAGCCTCCAGGGGTTAAAGTTTTACATGGAAACCATTTTGAAGGCCCACACAAACCTATACAAACCTGATGGGGGGGGGAACACCTCAAAATCAAAATGAGAAACGGACTATTGCCTCTTTTGGTTTTGGCATTTAGTTATTTATCCATGCTTATTTGTGTGCCTAGTGCATCCTGTGGAATGTTCTGGAAGCTGAAAATTTGCATTGGACTTTCGAAAGATGTCGACCCCATCTTACATAGATTAAATGGGGCAGACAGAGCCAGATGCCTGAGAATCAGCCATTAGACTATAGCAGCTATGATACAGCAATACTCAAGTAGCAATAATGAAACTGTTGGACCAAGAAACATTCTATTTATAGTCACCGAAAAGGAATATATGCTGTTGTAATCAGTAATTATGTCCTGCAGACTTAGGGGGCGTCTATATAGTAAAAAAAAATATGGCATTCAAAAGATCGCTCATCCATACACACGGCCGTTCAGATGCATATGTGTCATTCAAAAGGGGGGCTAGCGAATCCCCCGAAAACTACATGGATTCGGCATCCGGGAGGATTAGTGGATCTTGAGCTAAAATCTGTACAGCTGTTTGAATGGTTGATTGTCTGTACCCCCCATTCGCACACACACGAATAGGCAGTGTAATCTGATTGGCTGGCTGAGCACAGGGAGTGGGGCTAACAAAGAGGGGACTTGGGAGTGGCCGCCATGTTGGATTGCTGGCTAAGTGAGAGTCTGGTAAGTCCGTGAATTTCACATTTATTCCCTTTTATTTTATTTTGTAAATATGGAAAACCAAATGTCCACATAACAGGCATCTTTTTAAATAATAAAAATGAGAAGTGGGAGATTTAAAACTGCCGCTTGGATCGCCTGCTACAGCCAGCTAGGCAAGGGGGGTCATACAGAGTTTAGAGGGGATAAAAAATCATGTAGGCAGATCATATGTATTCCAACGACTGCCTATTCGTATTTTTTACCCCCCAAACGGATATTTTTTTAAATCGTGTAGATGGGGCCTTAGTGTAAGACAACTCAATACCACTGATTTTGTGTGGTTGTCAGTTCCTTTGAACAACTGTTCCCTCTTTATTCCTTTGAATACCATCAGCTGCTTTCAAAACAATGTTTAGTATCAGAAAAGGTATCCCATTTGACATGCTGTGTTTGTATATCACACTATGTGGTGGGCAGAAAAGCTGCTATTCTAGAACTGCAAAATCCAGAATTTTACTGGATACATACCTTGTTGAATTGTGAGATCTAGACCCATGGAAAGGAGAGTTGTTGTTCTTTTAATTGCAGTATTTTAAACTACATTGTTGAGCAGAGTCAGAGGAAAATAAACACTGAATATGTTAATAGGTATGCATAGAGTTATTCCATAAATTATTATGGTTATTTCTTTCAAATCATCTATATCTTAGGGATCATCTACATGAGCCAGGATACACTAGCTTCCTGCTGGCATATCCTGGCCATGGACCAGGCCTGTTATCACCTCCAAATTGGCTGGCCCATCACTGCAGCTGCCACCACCACAGTCTCCCTTGCTGTCTTGGAAGCCAGGAAGCCAGCCTGCAGCTTGTGACAAAGGCCCCTTTTATGTGACCAGCCTTTGTCACATGCTGCAGGACTCCTTCCTGCCTTCTGGGAGAGCCAGGGAGTCCAACAGCTGCAGTGACGGCCGGCCTGCCAGGACGGGTTCCTGTGGACACATGGGGTCCAATCTATTTCTTCCCGGTGTAAACAGAGTAAAATGGGTATTATTTGAATTTTTGTATCAGGACCTACCCCACCTTCCCTCTGTCTGAGCCCTGGGTATTGTGGATTGCCGGGGGAAGAACAGGGCAAAACCCCTGCATCATCAGGACCACAGGGTCTAAGATGGGGGCAAGATGGGGTATATTGCTCATGTAGAAAGCCCTTAGTTAATATGGAGAAACCAGGCATGAAATATTATTTTAAAATAGTAACACATTCATAGAATCATAGAATTGCAGAGTTGGAAGAGACCACGAGGGCCATCCAGTCCAACCCCCTGCCACGCAGGAAATCTTGATCAAAGCATCCCTGACAGATGGCCATCCAGCCTCTGTTTAAAGACCTCCAAGGAAGGAGACCCCACCACGCTCCGAGGGAGTGCGTTCCACTGCCGAACAGCTCTGACTGTCAAAAAGTTCCTCCTAATGTTGAGGTGGAATCTCTGTTCCTGGAGCTTACATCCATTCAGCTGCTGGTTGGCACCTACATGCACATTTTGGCCATAATGGACAGTCCCATAGTTACAGGTTGCACCACCATTACAATTGATCATTTCTATGGTGGGAGGGAGGTTACTGGCACTTAGCTTAAACACATGAAGTAGCAGGACAGTTGCTTCTTCTAAACTGAAAAGAAGGCTTCTTGCGCCACTCAGAGGAGCATTCAGTTGGTGTTGGAAGAACGAATTGTTCCCATCTATGGCCCTTTCACACTACACAATTATAGCATTACGATTTCACTTTAACTGCCATGGCTCCATCTTCTGGAATCCTGTGGTTTGTAGGTTGGTAAAGCATGGAAGTGCTTTGGTGAAAAATTGCAAATACCCCTCTCTAAACTGCAAATTGCAGGATTTCCGAGGATGTTGCCATGACAGCTAAAGTGGATTTGTAGCACTAGAACTGTATAGGGTGAAAAGGCACCTATAGAGAGCTACATCACTTTAAACTAGAGTAATGTAATATTCTAGCCACAGCAGTGACACTCTCCCTGCCAATGACACTTGGACACTACCCATCATCCTGCTGTGGTTCGAGTGAAATATCACTCTAGTTTTGTTCAGTGTGTCTAGTAGCTAGGGTCCTGTGTGGCACTGAGGAAAAAGAACTCTTGTTTTTCAAATTTAAAATATTAAAAAAAACCCTTTCTGTCCACCTTGTATATTTAAAATAAGCATTAGTAATACTCCTCTCTCCTGCACAGACAAGTAATAATAGGAAATGTTACTCATTTAGCTCCTGAGAGAAATATCCTCTGCAGAAGGAATAGCATGCCCACCCCACAGATTCAAAAAAGTAACTTATCTTAAGTAATGACATTCCTTGTAACAATACTTTTGAGTGCTGGCAGAGACAGCAACAACAGAAAAAAAATCTGTAATCCCATTGTTCACAGATCTCAGATGAAGGGCCTCTGGAAGTCAGTTTCCATTGGCCATACTGGATGGGAGGTTATGGAAGCCACAGCCCCCAAAGGTAACCCTTCCAAGCCCTAACCTCTGTACAAGTCAGCCTAAACCCTGTATTACATTCAGGTTTTTTTATTTTAAATATTTGTCTGCCTGTAGAACCTCTGGCTTCTGTATGCAGCTGCTCCCTTCAGATGTGGCCAGTTGAAAACCAGGAACTATTTCTCAATACTGAATGCTCAGCCAGTAGTGACATCAGCTACTAGTGTTACAGGATACTAAAGTCCAGCTGCCCTTTGTAAAAACAGATTATTGGAAGTCTGCAAGTATCTCACATTTGTAGAATATGTACTGTAACTGTTACAATTAAAAAAAAAAAGTTAGATGACCTGAGTAAATTTGGCAGGTATCATTATATGTTTTTGTTTTCTTTTGTTTTGTTTTAGCTGAACTGGATACACTACAATGATTACAATGATGTAATTGCTAGGACCAGTGCCTGGCACTATATTTCAGCTAATTAGTCCCACATCACACTGTAATTAGGGAGTAAGGTGCAAAGAATGAAGGCTTAGTCAACAAAGTCAGAGCAACAGGGATGAAACAAAAACAAACAAAAAGAACATTCTAACCTAAGCAAAAAACAAAGCAAATAACCCTGCCATAATGTTGACAGAGATCTGTCTACATTCCATAACCTGCTCATTATCATATTTTTTGCAGTACAGTGTGTGTTTCCACACTTATGTTAAGTCTACAAGACTACAACGTAGTTGTCACCAAACTCAAATTCTACAACATTCCTATGTTTTTTCTTTAAATTGGTAACAGGAAATTCACAGGAATGAAACGTCTTCAAGTAGAGACTGTAACAAGTTGTTTTTTTGTTCATGATGGAAAAGCAAGCCAACCCAAGGTTTTTTTTACTGACAGAGGCAGAGCGCAAACAGTGAAGTGCCATTGCAATCTACCCTACTTGCTTTGGCATATGAGACAGAAAAATACATTTCCTTCACAGCAAAAATATATCAGTAACAAATGAAATAGCTAACAATTCATTGCACTTTCATGTCACCCATAATCTATTCCCTGAAATAGCTGCCCCACCCTGTCTAATGGTATGCCCAGTCCTGTGAAAATTAACCCCTTTCTATGTCTCCTTTCCACGTAGGCATGGGTGGAAAGAACAGCTAGTCCTGTTTAGTAGTGAAGTCTAATTCTTTCCAAAGCCTTTGTGTGCCTCTCTGATTTGAAGACAGCTCTTCGGAGACCAAAATCAGGTAAGGTAGGAAATGTGTGGCCCTCCATATGTTGGACTGCAACACCCCATCAGCCCTTGCGACGTAGCAAATGGTGATAGATAAGGAGGTGCAGTCTACCAACATCTGGTGGGCCATATGTGTCCTGTCCTTGTTATAAACCAATACTATGCATAGATCCTGTATCTATATCAAAAGGTATCCTATAACACCTCTTCTTTCCATGAGATGTTCATTAACTCCACAGTCAAAAAAGATACTTGGCCTACCAAACTTTAGGGCCCATAGTAATAACTTTCTGGTTGCCTTTATATATTCTCCCATGTAATGGTGGATTTGTTGTTGTTGATATGTGCCATCAAGTTGGCTTTGGTTTATGGCACCCCTATGAATGAGTGAGCTCTAAGAGCCTCAGTCATCAACAGCCCTGCTCAAGTCTTTCAAATTCAGGTGCATGGTTTCCTTGAATGATACTGCCTACTTGTAATGCAGTCTTCCTTTTCCCTCAGTACTTTCAGCTTTACTAAGCATTATACTGTATTTTTTTCCCCAATGAGTCATGTTATCTCCTGATATGCCTGAAGTATGATAGCCTGTGTTTAGTCATCTTACTTTATAGTGGGAGTTCAGACTTGGTTTGCTCTTGGACATCACTACTATTACTACTACTACTATTATTAGCCCTCTCCCCAGTTTGCGACTCAAAGTGGCTTACAAGAAGTTTATAAAAACATAGTTAAAAATTCAAAAAATACAAATGTTAAAAAGACATTAAATGATCAAAAATTGAAATTAGTTTAAAACATATACCATTAAACACATACATACACACTCATACTTCAGCACAACAATTAGGAAAATCCAGTGCATTGTTTAGGTGGGACTGTCTTTCTACAATCAATCACCAAATGACTATCAAAACAAAGAAGTCTTTATTTGTCTTTGAAAAGAAAATAGGGAGGGTGCCAGTCTTCTCTAGGAAGGCAGCTGCCAAGCCTGGGGGCAGCCACTGACAAGGCCCTCTCCTGTGTCCCCACTAGATGTAATTGGTGGGGTGGTGGGACAGAGAGAGGGCATCCCCAGCAGATGGGCAGGTTCAAAGAATGGGCAGGTTCATAAGAGAGAATATGGTCCTTCAAATAACTTGGACCTGAGCCATATAGGGCTTTATAGGTCAAAACCAGCACTTTGAATTGCATCCAGAAACAGCCTGGCAGCCAGTGGAGTTGTTGCAACAAAGGAGTTGTGTGCCTGCCCTGTAGTCAGCCCCAGTTAGCAATCTGGCTGCAGCTCTTTGGGCCAGCTTAAGTTCCCAAACACTTTTCAAAGGCAGCTTCACATAGAGAATGTTACAGTAATCCAACTGGGATGTAACCAAAGCATGTGTCATCATGGACAGATCTGATTTCTCAAGGAAGGAGCACAGCTGACAAACAAAGAACTCCTAGCCACTCCTGAAACCTGAGCTTCCAGGCTCAGGGTTGAATTCAGGAGCACACCCAAGCTGAGGACCTGCATCTTCAGGGGGAGCGTAACCCCATCCAGCATAAACTGAATCTCTATTCCTTGATCTGCCTTTCGACTTACCAAAAGCACCTCCATCTTGTCTGGATTAAGTTTCAATTTGCTCACCCTAATCCACTTCATTACTGATGACAGGCACCTGTTTAGGACTGAAACAATTTCCTTGGTTTGTGGTGGAAAGGAGTAATAGAGTTGAGTGTCATCTGCATAGTGATGGTACTGAACCCAAAACTCCAGACAGTTTCATGTATGTGTTAAATAGCATGGAGAACAGAACCACACCCTGGACTTATTGGCAGAGCTCTATAGAACTCTCTTCTAGCATCGCATTTCAAATCTGATTCCCCCTTCGTCATCTTTTTTCATTGCCTAGCCTTAATATCAATATACAGAAGTCAGAAATGCTGTGGCATGGATGATCCAGACTTTGGCATTCAATAATATATATTTATACTTGATGCTCCTAATCTGATTTCTTCAGTTTTCCTGATTATGGTGGAACAGTCAAGAAAAGAAATGGCTGGGAAACCTGTGGACCTCCAGATATTGTTGGTTTACAGTTCTCATTAGCACCTGGTGGCCAGCCAATAGCAATAAATGGGTGTAGTAGTTCTTTGATGTCTGGAGGACAGATTCCCTAGCCTTGATGTAGATAGTCCACAACAAGAGCAAATAGTGCTTACCAAGTTGTTAAAGGGTGTTTTGAACTCCCTCCATTGTTTCACTACATTCCATATAAACCTTCAGGCAGATGTGGTACCTGTGGTTCCCTATTAGCTTCAAGACAATGGAAACAAGTCTGTCATACTTGAAAGCTATAGAACATAGCCACGTGAAAGGATGATGCAAAATCAGAAGGCAAAAGACACAACTATGTTAAATGGTGCAAGAAACCTAGCATGCTGTTCTGTATTTTTAGTTAGCATTTGACAAACACGGTCAGTTGAACTATATGTCCAGTATGATACTATCTTGCTGTATTTCTGTGTATCTCTAATAGTCTGTATCAGCCAAGATGAAAAAACAACAGCTGGCAAATACAAATAAGGATTTGAGACAGTATCATTGTATCAAGTTTAATAATGCTGTTACTGGTCTCTTCTAAATTAGCAGACGCATAATTATTGGCTTTGCAAAAGTGTTTTATATCAGTCCAACTCAATCAACTTGATTTACACCTGTATGCCTAGTGATACTTCTAATTAGGGTGCAATCCTAATACAATTGCTAGGCAGTAAGATCCATTCAGGAAAATAGAAGTTACTTCTAAGTAAACATGCACAGCATTGCACTGTACAAACAAGTTGAGGTTTAGCCAGCTCACTCTTGCAAATATCTGCTTACTTTAACTGTTTGCTCCCATAAGCAGGGTGATGTCAAAGATATCAGCTTTTCCTCCAAGAACAGAAAAATTAAATCATTAATTTTCTTTTTTAATAGGAGAGGAAGATCTGAGACCTTATGAAAGTCTCCTTCTTCAACAGTACATTGCTGACATGAGTAGCTCCCTGATGAACCCTGTTGCTTGCAGCAATAAGAAACTCACATATACTCAGAACTGACTCGAAGGGTATGGCTCATCTTGTTAACCAATGTAGGATTAGCACACTTTTTTTCTGTGAAAGATACCCAATACACAGAATTGATTTATTCATTCAGACAGGGTATCTGTCATATTGCTCAACCCTGTGAATTTAGTGTCTGCTATTATTAAATCCTATAAGCTACCTCTAGCATGGGTTTCTTCAAAGGATTTGCACTGAAAAGCTTTTATGGGATTATTTCTAAAGATTTAAAAGCAATCTTAAAATCAAAGAGCTTGTGAGAAATACAGCTGGTTCACATCTGACCAAAATAATCAGATTTCAAAGCATGAGAAAAGAAAATTTGCTAATTATAACTTTAAAAGATGCTTACTGTGTCTACTACAATGAACTTGAGATCACTTATCTATTTCATATTGCCCTGTGATATTCTTTAGTAAATTAGGTATTGATCTCATCTTTTCACCAACTTTTCTTTTCTTTTTCTTTTCAACTGAGGAATTTCTTAACTTCATATCCTTTTATTATTGATTATGCTGTAATCAGTTCCATACCTTCTCTTTTTTAAATTTGGCTATTTGAATTGGAAACCACTGTGTTTCACTGGATAGTAGCTTCAGTCCAGATGAAGTCAGTCACATTTAGGGTCTATTGAAAATCATGAGACAAGGAACATAGAATGACCTGAAGTCCAATTAAATGGAACTTGAGTTAGACTCCTAACTTCTTTATAGAGTCCTGTATCTATTTATCTATATCTATATCTATTTATATTTCAGAGTTCTTAGTTGTAAGATTTCTGAAATATAAAGATAGATAGATAGATAGATAGATAGATTCAAATTCTGTGGCTCAAATTCTGTTTCAAACAGTAACCTATTTCAGTGCAGTCCTGTCTTAACCATGGTTACTCAGATATATCTCTGTGTCCAGTGAAACTTATTTTCATGTTAAGTATGCACATTATTGCAGTTAAAGCCTCTATTCTACATTTTCATTAATAGAGCAATAGCATTTGTTATTTGTCATTATGTTGAGGTGGAGTTAAAATGTCAGAGGACTGTGTATGTCAGATATAATAGAATCACATAGTAGAGTGAGGGCAACTGTATTGGTCTGTTGCAGGAAATACCCTAAAAAATCATGTTACCCACAAAAGATTCAATTCATTTCTTATGGCATAAGCTTCATGGATTAAAGTCCACTCCATAATTGAACCTAATAATGATAGTGGCAACATCAAGGGTTTGTTCCTATGTTCTTTATGCAATGCAATAGATGCTATCATTGACAAGCAATATACTGCAACATTCTCCACAGGACAAATGGTTCAGTCTCTTCATAAGAGAATAAACTGAGACAAAGGAGATTATCAGATGCAGCAAAAACTGTGCCAGCAGATCACTAGAAGAACAGAAAGGGATCACCTTACCAGACGACGTCATTCTCCAGTGTTCCGGGATTGTAGGACAGGCATCAGTAAGGCATCCGTTTTTATTAGTGGCTTCTCCCCATCAATGGAATAGGGAAGCCTTGTCTGCAGCAGTGCTTTGTCCCTGGAACAGCAGAAGGACTGGTAAGGTCTCCCTTTCTGTTCTTTTAGTGATCTTCTGATGTGGTTGGGAACACAATTTTTTTGCGTGTTCCCCTGCGTCTGATAATCTCCAAAGATGACATCACAAAGGTTATTATACAGAAACTAGTGGGAAATTACAGGTCACCCCTCATATCTGTGGAACCAATATCCACAGTTTTGTTTATCTGTGGGAGACAATACTGGGACACGTACCATAGTGTCATCCTGGAAAATGCCGCATCTTCTGTAGGCATCTTCTAGGTCCTCTAATTCAACTCTATAGCATATTTGTACAGGAAGTTCTTTATTTTAATAGGGTTTACTATTATTTGCAGTTTCCCTTACACATGGAAAGTCCAATAAGGTATTCCCTGTGGATACGGGGGACAACCTTTATTTCAACTTCCCAGGTCATACTACTGCTAACCTTAAAGTAGTTATTCCTGAAATAAGCTATTTCAGAAAGAGACTCCATGATGAAATTGCTGAATTACAGTTTATTAGAAAGGTAGTTCTAGAATGTGTCCCAATATGAAATCCCCACCCCATACTTGTTATTAATTAGACAATGCAAGATTTTTTTTTAAAAAAAAATCACGAACATTGTTGTATTTTTTGTTATCCTCAGTCACAATTCCACACAACTCCACACAACACAGCTGCCCACCTGTACCCGTAATAAAGAGAACTTCAAGCTTAGTATGAATCTATTTTGACAAAATATTCTTTTAAAAATAGAATAAAGTAACCCATATTGGATGATGCTCTGGAATATAAATCAGCTGATATGGCCGGTCAGAAGACTATGGCCCATATCCTATCCCAAATAATGTTGATCCATTGAACCAAAATAATTTACCTATGTGTTGGTTCATCATTCAACAATCAATTCAATGCCTCTTCTCTAATTGAAACTAATCAACATGATTCCAGCCTTTGATTCGAATTCCTGCTCAGCTGCAAACGTGCTGGTTAGCTTGGCTTTTTATTTTTTTGATCCACATAGTGTTTTTGTACACAAGACAGATGGCAATGTGCATTCTTTGTTTACTTATTTAAAACATTTATATCCTGCCATTTCCATTGTTTAGGCACTCAAAAGCAAGTGTAGTAGCATACAGCTTCTAGAAAAATCAAGATCAGACCCCTAGCAACTTGTTGGGAATACATATGAACACCATAGAATGTCTTATTAAATGTATTTGTGTGGCTAAAATATAGATTGTCTCACCAAATTTATCTGTATGTCCAGATATCAGCTGGGCCAAATTTTTATCTATTTTTTTAGACTTTATGATGAAAAAAGGAAAGGCCACATTCAGCAAGGGACTGGGTAAGTGCCAGGTCTAGTTAAGTGCCGAGTGTTTCCAATCACCAATACAGAGGCCTAATTCCAATGTTGTGTTGCTAAACATCTAGTACAGGACATTCTCACGTTCCCTCTGTACCCTCTCTCTGTATGTCTAAAAACTTGCTCTGGGGGGCTCCCCAGATGTCTGAAGCAGATTTGGAAGGAGGCTGGGAGCTTGAAGGGGAATTGCTCCCACCCAATTTCACCATGAAACAAACACAAGCATTTCCATCAGTGGAACAAACCTACTGGAACTTTTTAAAAGACAGGAAGAGAAAGAGAAAGAGAATAAAAATCAGCTGGACTACTGCAAAACAGGCACGAGTCTAACAAAGAAAGTATGAAACACACACAACTTTTTAAATAAATGGATACTGGAACAAGTAGATATTTTAGTGAATGTGAATTTAAGAAACCCCTTTAATCCCCTTTACAAATGCAATTAGTCCATATAAGAATGCATGATGATACTGTCACCTACATGCAAAGTAAATAGCTCAACAATTCTATTGACAGCTGTGATAAATTACAAGAAACCAAACAAGTAAAAAGGTTCAATGTCTGCTATCAGACAACTTAGTAGATCATAAAAACAACAGAAAGCTTTAATTAACTCAGGAAATTAAAAGGTGACTTTAATAAAGTAACCTTAATAACAAGACACACTCAGATGAACTCAATTGCACATGTTAATCAAGAACAAGAAGCAATTTCAGGTACACAAATCATTAGGTGCTTACATAACTGCTAAAATTAAATAAAAGACAAATACATTTCATGGCTCCTCAGATAAATGATGAAACCGTGGCATTAAGATCCATAAACACCAGCATAAATTACCGTATATTCCGGCGTATAAGACGACCCGGCGTATAAGACGACCCCCCCAATTTTAAAGGGGAAATGCAGAGTTTGCGATATATTCGCCCTATAAGACGACCCCCTCTTCCAACGCATAGCCCCCGCATGCCCCTCCTGCGCTCTCTTCCAGGAGGGAGTGCAGGAGGAGGATGCGGAGGCTGTGCGCCCAAAAGGGGCACGTTCGCCCCTTCTCCCCACCTTCCAGGAAGGTGGGGAGAAGGGGCGAATCGCGGTTTGGCCGCGCAGCCTCTCCATGCCCCTCCTGTGCTCCCTCCTGGAAGGGAGCACAGGAGGGGGATCGGGAGGCTGCCCGGCCAAACCGGGCACGTTCGCCCCTTCTCCCCACCTTCCAGGAAGGTGGGGAGAAGGGACGAATCGCAGTTTGGCCGCGCAGCCTCTCCATGCCCCTCCTGCGCTCCCTTCCAGGAGCGAGCGCAGGAGGGGGATCCGGAGGCTGCCCGGCCAAACCGGGCACGTTCGCCCCTTCTCCCCACCTTCCAGGAAGGTGGGGAGAAGGGGCGAATCGCGGTTTGGCCGCGCAGCCTCTCCATGCCCCTCCTGCGCTCCCTCCTGGAAGGGAGCGCAGGAGGGGGATCGGGAGGCTGCCCGGCCAAACCGGGCACGTTCGCCCCTTCTCCCCACCTTCCAGGAAGGTGGGGAGAAGGGGCGAATCGCGGTTTGGCCGCGCAGCCTCTCCATGCCCCTCCTGCGCTCCCTTCCAGGAGCGAGCGCAGGAGGGGGATCCGGAGGCTGCCCGGCCAAACCGGGCAAGTTCGCCCCTTCTCCCCACCTTCCAGGAAGGTGGGGAGAAGGGGCGAATCGCGGTTTGGCCGCACAGCCTCTCCATGCCCCTCCTGCGCTCCCTCCTGGAAGGGAGCGCAGGAGGGGGATCGGGAGGCTGCCCGGCCAAACCGGGCACGTTCGCCCCTTCTCCCCACCTTCCAGGAAGGTGGGGAGAAGGGGCGAATCACGGTTTGGCCGCGCAGCCTCTCCATGCCCCTCCTGCGCTCCCTTCCAGGAGCGAGCGCAGGAGGGGGATCGGGAGGCTGCCCGGCCAAACCGGGCACGTTCGCCCCTTCTCCCCACCTTCCAGGAAGGTGGGGAGAAGGGGCGAATCGCGGTTTGGCCGCGCAGCCTCTCCATGCCCCTCCTGCGCTCCCTTCCAGGAGCGAGCGCAGGAGGGGGATCGGGAGGCTGCCCGGCCAAACCGGGCACATTCACCCCTTCTCCCCACCTTCCAGGAAGGTGGGGAGAAGGGGCGAATCGCGGTTTGGCCGCGCAGCCTCTCCATGCCCCTCCTGCGCTCCCTCCTGGAAGGGAGCGCAGGAGGGGGATCGGGAGGCTGCCCGGCCAAACCGGGCACGTTCGCCCCTTCTCCCCACCTTCCAGGAAGGTGGGGAGAAGGGGCGAATCGCGGTTTGGCCGCGCAGCCTCTCCATGCCCCTCCTGCGCTCCCTTCCAGGAGCGAGCGCAGGAGGGGGATCCGGAGGCTGCCCGGCCAAACCGGGCACGTTCGCCCCTTCTCCCCACCTTCCAGGAAGGTGGGGAGAAGGGGCGAATCGCGGTTTGGCCGCGCAGCCTCTCCATGCCCCTCCTGCGCTCCCTCCTGGAAGGGAGCGCAGGAGGGGGATCGGGAGGCTGCCCGGCCAAACCGGGCACGTTCGCCCCTTCTCCCCACCTTCCAGGAAGGTGGGGAGAAGGGGCGAATCGCGGTTTGGCCGCGCAGCCTCTCCATGCCCCTCCTGCGCTCCCTCCTGGAAGGGAGCGCAGGAGGGGGATCGGGAGGCTGCCCGGCCAAACCGGGCACGTTCGCCCCTTCTCCCCACCTTCCAGGAAGGTGGGGAGAAGGGGCGAATCACGGTTTGGCCGCGCAGCCTCTCCATGCCCCTCCTGCGCTCCCTTCCAGGAGCGAGCGCAGGAGGGGGATCGGGAGGCTGCCCGGCCAAACCGGGCACGTTCGCCCCTTCTCCCCACCTTCCAGGAAGGTGGGGAGAAGGGGCGAATCGCGGTTTGGCCGCGCAGCCTCTCCATGCCCCTCCTGCGCTCCCTTCCAGGAGCGAGCGCAGGAGGGGGATCCGGAGGCTGCCCGGCCAAACCGGGCAAGTTCGCCCCTTCTCCCCACCTTCCAGGAAGGTGGGGAGAAGGGGCGAATCGCGGTTTGGCCGCACAGCCTCTCCATGCCCCTCCTGCGCTCCCTTCCAGGAGCGAGCGCAGGAGGGGGATCGGGAGGCTGCCCGGCCAAACCGGGCACGTTCGCCCCTTCTCCCCACCTTCCAGGAAGGTGGGGAGAAGGGGCGAATCGCGGTTTGGCCGCGCAGCCTCTCCATGCCCCTCCTGCGCTCCCTTCCAGGAGCGAGCGCAGGAGGGGGATCCGGAGGCTGCCCGGCCAAACCGGGCAAGTTCGCCCCTTCTCCCCACCTTCCAGGAAGGTGGGGAGAAGGGGCGAATCGCGGTTTGGCCGCGCAGCCTCTCCATGCCCCTGAGGGGGATCGGGAGGCTGCCCAGCCAAACCGGGCACATTCGCCCCTTCTCCCCACCTTCCAGGAAGGTGGGGAGAAGGGGCGAATCGCGGTTTGGCCGCGCAGCCTCTCCATGCCCCTCCTGCGCTCCCTTCCAGGAGGGAGCGCAGGAGGGGGATCCGCAAACTGTGCGGCCAAACGGGGCACATTCGCCCCTTCTCCCCACCTTCCTGGAAGGTGGGGAGAGGGGGCGAATCGCGGGTTTGCCTCCGCCGCTGCAGAAGCGCTCGAGCAGCGGCTGCGGCAAACCGCAATGTTCGCCCCCCTCCTCTTTCTTCCGTTGCTCCCCAAAGGGGGAGAAGGCAGAGGAGGGGGGCGAATGATCTTCAAAACACTTTGCTTCACCCCCCCTGCCCCATCTCCTGCCTCTTCGCTCCGTTTGCGAAGAGGCAGGAGATAGGCAGGTGGGTGAAGCAAAGTGTATCCGGCGTATAGGACGACTGTCAATTTTGGAGGGCACTTTTGAGTGCTCAAAAGTCGTCTTATACGCCGGAATATACGGTACATGGGTCTAATGATATTTTTAAAATGGAAGCAGCATTGATTGCAACATGACTCCTTGTTATAGAAGTGGCCAACTCAACTGAGAACCATGAAACATAGAGAATTTCTAAGGTCAAAGTGTTTTTTATGTGAACAGTTTGGTTACCCATGTGTACTGTAGATATGAAGTAAGTGCCCTATGCAGCATATGTTGTTAACATGTAATCAGAGCTTCAAATAATTACCACAAAAATCTAATGCATTAGCACTAGCAAGCTTCTCTCCATCACAACCTTTCCTCATTACCTGAGGGTAGAAGAAAGTAGTATGTTACATTTTTTTCAAGGCACCATGCTACTTTTGCACTGGTGACAAGGTGAGTGGGTGGGTGGCAGAAGGGTGTCTTTTCTTCTTTTTTTTCTTACAAGGGATTGGGTCACAGAGCAATGCTGGCCCCAGTTGCTTCCTTCCTAATTAGCTGAGACAAATGCAAGTAGGAAGTGTGGGCCACTGCCAGGACTTCCTGGATATGGCAGTGGTAACTGTGTGGCAATGAGTTTTCTTGAATGGTGAAGGCTTCTGGGGAGGCTCTTCTTATAGCCCTGTTACCCTTGGGGGCATGTTTGGTGAGGAATGCGAGAGGGCTTTCTTAATGGCTGCTATAAGACTCTTTAACTGCTAGCTGAGAGAGGCTAGGTTGGCAACCTCCCCATTGTCCTTCCTGCACCAGGCAAAGCCTTTCTTTTTTTAAAAAAGAGACTGTTCATTAATATTTAAGCTGTTAAAGGGTTTATTTTTTAACTGGTTGGGTGATGTTATTTTATTTAATTGCAGGGTGTTTAATCTGTTTTTATATTTTAACTGTATTTATTTTATTTGAGTTTTATTACCGTTAGCTACTTTGCCAGTTTTGAGCAGAAAGGCAGGATACAGATTTAATTCATAACTAAGTACAAATAACATTACTTGTTACCTTTTACTTATGCATTACATTTATATCCCACCTTTCCTCCGAGGAGCTCAGACCTGTGCATATGGGTCTCCTCCCCCCACCACTTTTTGCCTCACGAAACTCTTATGAGTTAGGTCATGGAGAGAGAGAGAGAGAGAGAGAGAGAGAAGCAGTGGGATAGACAGATAAGAGAAGGCAGCTGCCCCAAAGTTGCTCAGTCAGTTTCAATACTTATGAGATTTTCACACAGGGAAAATATTCCCTGGAGAAATCGGGACAGAAATATTTCTGTCCCGGAAGCAGCGCCGCGGTTCGCACGGCCACTTCCCTCTCCCGATATTCCGCCGTCCTCATGCTGTCTTTTTTCTTCTCTCTTCCATCATACTTTACTAACGGGAGTTCGTTGTTAATAAAATATGATGGAAGAGAGAAGAAAAAAGTCAGCGTGAGGACGATGGAATATCAGGAGAGGGAAGTGGGCGTGTGAACCGTGGCACTGCTTCCGGGACAAAAATATTTCTGTCCCAATTTCTCCGGGGAATATTTTCCCCGGGTGAAAATCTCCTTAGTTGTGACTTGAACCATGATCTCCTAAATTTCAGTCAAACCATTACACTACACTGTCTCCTTAGTCTCTGAAGAGTTTTAATGGTTATGCCCTGAAGGGATAGTTTTGGATCACTACCATTCCATCATGTGTAGGCATTGAAGGGGTTTGGATAGATTTAGTTGCTGGAACAGCAGCCCTATAGTCACCATAACAATATTGGTGTGTGTTGCTGTGCTGAACAAGCGGAGTATGTTTCTCATCTTTAGCATTGACTTTCTGGACCAACAGAAATCATAGGAGTTACCCAGTAAATTCTGCATACTGTATTTCTCTAATACTCCTCTTTCTACAATATTTTTAAAAGAGCATCTCTGATAAGCTAGGGCATTCCAGTTTAGAATGCATTTAGAGATGTTTCTTAGTTCATTCAAATGAATTTTGGCAATTTACAGTTGTACGAAATTTATTTGCAGGAGCCATTCCTCCCAGTTTACTCATTTCCTAAAGGAAATTGCAAGTTAATAGAAAAAGCAGCACTGGAACTGCCTCACATCCTATAGTTATTAATTAACAAAAGTCTGGTTCAGTAACTTTGGATACTAAAAAAATATATATAAAAAATAAAGTTAAACAAAGCCCAGTGCTTCCTGAAATTAAATTTCAACTTCAATAGTCATTCTATAAAAGATTTGCATTAAAATGTACAGTATATTCTCCTTTAAAAATGCATATGCAGATTTTTGGAGTACATACCGATATCCAGATAGCAGGGATAATATGTAAGAAACAATACAGGCATCAATTTAAATCTTCACCCCCTCCCCACTAGAATCTAAGAAATCATTCTTCAGTGTCTATGTAAGGAATATTGCTCTATAATCAACTAAGCAAGAAACTGACTATGATTAATCACATATAATAGGTTAGAAGACTTTTATGCACTAATGTTCAAAACTTTTCAACGTTCCTGATAGTCATAAATCTTACAGATTAATTGTACTTGTACACAGCATAAAATGTTAAGTGGACAACATGCTGTGGAAAATGTTCATAATCTTAGGTTCTGACAATTCCATTTCTTCTATTCTCTCTAAAATATTGAACATTTTCTTGAAAGGTAACAGGTTATCATTACTTTGGCTCTTAGAATGAGATTGAACAAAAGATGCTGACAAATTTATCAAATGGCTCTATATATTCTAAGAAAGTAAATAATGATGGTTAAAATTTTAGGGGCCATGTAGATGGCAGATGTTATGAATGTTAAGAAAATGAATACTTACGTTGACATCTTTAAATGAGTCTGATACAAGGTACAAACAAACAGAATAACAAAAGCATTTTGTCAGAGTGGTACTGGAACAAAATACAGTACAGCTCCCAGTTTAGATAAATTAAGAGATAGGAAGAGCTGTGTGAAGAGTGGTATGTTTTAAAAACAAAACAAATGGGCTTTACCTTTCACTGGGTTTCATGAAAGGCAGAAAGAAAGCCATTTTTCACAAGTTGATCACCATTCATTAATGTTTGCCGTAAGTAAGCCATTCTTTCTGCTAAGCTCCTTTTTTGCCGGCTCCAAACAAAACACAGGTGTCACAGTAGAAAGAGGTGGACGATAGATACTGAAGATCACCTGTTAAATGAAACTTGGCCTGCAATGCTTTTGCAGGATGAATTCTTCTAACCATGAGGAATCTGCTTCAAATAAGAAGGCTTGCATACAGAGGAAAAGAACAAGGATGGACTGTTCTCCAGAGCTAAATTAAAGCTATTTAACTTCAGGTTTGCAGTCATCCAGGTTAGCCCTACCATAATGCAGTGAGACAGTGAGAAATTTGGAAGGTCAGGGAGGACAGATACTTTTGCCTCACTTAACAAAACTTTATAGTACTTTGTCCAACGCCATGCTCTGTTAAGGATTACAGTTATAGAACTCATATCCCACATGGCAACCCTAATAGGAGAGGACACAATCTTGTTCTTCCCTTCAGGCCTTGCCCTAACCTCTGAAAACAATTTTTGGGCATGGCTGAGGCAGTACTTAGGAATGGTTAAAAATGTTACACTTTTGGGGTGGGAAGGTAGGCAGCAATGGTCTATGGGTGGGGAGCCCCTTTATTAAAAATATATCTTTTTACAGTTTTGGAGTATGTCCATTTCTAGGGTCATACTTCCTAGGATCATACTGCAAGATGCATTATTGTATGCAAGAATTAATAATTTTTTTAAATGCTAATTCTGTGCAAAAAGGTGTGGAGTTTTTTCACAAAACAAGTAACAATTAGTATATTTTAATTTTGAATGTATAATTGTGGCATTCAACAGTTATCAAAACTGAAATTAGAGAAAGCACAAAAATACAAATTTCCTACAAAACAGACAAATTTTTCACTGCTGCTTATGAAATGGCATGAGAAAATTGAAAATGTACTTTTTTCCCTTTTACAAAGTCTAGTCATGGCAAAGTCATTGACTCTTTATTTGTTCAAAGTATTTGGATATTAACTTTCAGTGATATAACCCCATAAGGTTTACAATATAAAAGAAAAGCAAAGATTTACCAACATTAAAGTTCTAAAGACAAAAAGCAAACAGATAAATGTAAGAACAGAGAAGGCAAGCCATACAAATGACCAATAAATTTTCCAAAATCTCAAAGGGACTGTTTAGCTCTGTCTTCGATAAGAGATAAGAGATGATACAATTCAAGGCCCTCAAAGGAGAGGTCCCCATAAGACACACTGGATAAATCTGGCCTCAAAAAATGACAGAACCTAGAGGAGAGTTTCACTGGCTGATCATAAAATTAGGATGGAGTTATAGAAGAGATGCCACTTCTGAAGATACTCAGGTCTCAGACTATTTGTAGGTCTAAAGGTTAAAAGCTTGACGTTGAACAGGGCCTAGAAACTAACTTCCAATCAGTGTATGACTGAGAGGGCCTATGGACAGCCACATGGAACTGACATTTCTGGAGCATCGGGGTTAGCAGCTGTGGCCTTACAGATATTTTTGGTGTAAACATCTTATCAACCCTCACCAGCATAGTGAAGAATCATGGGACCTGCTGTCCAAAAATACCTGCAGGCCCAGAGTTGCTCAGGTCTGCTGTACACAGAATGTAGTACATAAGCCCTATCTAAAAATGCCTTCTATATTGGCTGTGTGCCCCTAAAAGCAGTGTCTGATTGCTGCCAATCAAACCTGAGAAAATACTTCAACTTAAAATTGTACACAGCTGCAGCCCCAAGCAGGCAGCTGCCATTATCAGCACAAGCACCACCGCCACAGAATTTTCCTCAGCCAGCAGATGATTTGACAGCTGCGGTGGAGGAGCTACAGCCACTATGGCTGTCACCACCATTGCTGCCACCAACACCTACCCTTCAGAGAATAAGTGGATTGATGCCAACTTTTTTTTTTAAATGTCAATTTTACTGAGAAATTTGATTTGCCCTATACAACATGTATGTATGTATGTATGTAGTTGTTGTTGTGTGCCTTCAAGTCATGTCCGACTTATGGTGACCCTTTGGTGGAGCTATTACAGGATTTTCTTGGCAAGATTTGTTCAGAGTACAGTAGATTTGCCCTTGTCTTCCTCTGAGGGATTCAAACCCTGGTCTCCAGAGTCCTAGTTCAATGCTTAAACCACTACACCACACTGGCTCTCTTGTCTCTATAATCTGTCTACAGACAAAATGGTCATATCCAAATTTTTAGTTTTTTAGAAAGCAGTCCATTTCAGGGGATTCAAAAAACGTTCCAGCTGCAATATAATGATTTTTTGTTTATTTGTGGAAAGTAATTATAAGTGTCTGTTTTCTTGTTGGCTTCATACTTAAAATAAAAACTTAGAAATATTCGTACGCACAATAATGCATGAGTGTGATTTAACTTCCTATCCTGGTGGATCCTGATTCTATTCACTATGTTTGGCCAGTCCTCTAGAGGCCTTTAATTCACCGGCTCCAATGTCAAAGTAAACCTATGTTAGCATGAAATTAAGACCCTTCAAGACCTTAATGGTGCAGCTGTTCTAATATAACAAGATGACCTGTCTTAAAACAATGTCCAACAAACTAATTTATCAGCATCAAAGGAGTGTAGCGACAGGTGTGGGTGGCAAGGGCTTTCACCCACAAATACGAATCTTCCCCCCGCCCCCGGTCAAATTTTTCTTCAGTCCCCAAATTTCTAGCATTGCAGTAAGTTAAAACTTCAGTTGAGCATGTAAAAATACAGCTTAGGCACTCAAAGAAAAGGGGCAGGCAAAGTTATCAAGGGAATGTGAATAAAGCAAATGTAAGAGTACAAGGTATTCTCAATCTCTCTCTCCACAATGCTAGAGATGTGGAGAATTGAAGGAAAATTTCATTGGAGGAGCATATTTGGGGGGCAAAACCTTCATGGTATCTTTATACCTTCCTTCCTGCTGCATTGGTGTATAAAGGGCTTTTCAATTATACTTTGGAAGCATAAATTGGCTCAGTATCTTAAAAAGCTTTTGTTGGAGAGGGGCAAATGACACATTATTTACAAAGTATATTACCTGATCTATTTGATGAGAATCACAAAAGGCTGCAATCCTTCCTTATCTAGAAGGAAGATCCATTGGAACAGGGTGAGTTACTTTTGAGTAGACATGCATAGGACTGGGTTACACATCTTTACTTTCCATGAAAAATGGGTTTCCTAGCTTTTGAAGAGCTTAATTTCTTCAAGAAAAATGATTTATGGGAAGAACTAGCTGTGATGAAGAAAATGGAATCTACACCTAAAATGGGAAAACTCTTTCTTACTGTGTGTAGTGATGTAAATATGCAATGAGGCATCATCATGTTGTTTATTTACTGTCGGCACTTCAGCAGAGCCAACAAGGTGGAAGCGGGCTAAGGAGATTATGAAACATGATACTTTGTCATTTGTGTCTGTTATCATGTTAGTGGGAAAATATAACTCACTGAAAGCTTTGCATGTTTTTCCCCCATGGGTGAGTATAAAATACTCAATCCCTTGTGCTAGTCTTTGCAGAGACTATCATGATCATTGACTAGGTTCACTGTTTTTTGCACTGCCAACACTTATATTAATGTTTAATCTTGTGTGAAACACAGAAATCAATGCAACACTGTCACCCAGCGGGTATAATTACACAATATTTATTCTTATACATTCATAGGTTGTGCATATAATGCTCCCTTTGCCTGAACTTTTAAAAGAACTGTTAAGAGGAATAAACTATTTTCAAGGTGAATCAAATAAAACAGTTATATTATAAATGTGAAAAGTTCTAAAACCAAACACAATCCCTACATCCCCACCCAACAGGTGCACCACGAAAATTGTCCTTTGGATATATTTGGAAAGATCTTAGAATCATAGAATCATAGAATTGTAGAGCTGGAAGAGACCACAAGGGCCATCCAGTCCAACCCCCTGCCATACAGGAATACACAATCAAAACTTCCCTGATAGATGGCCATCCAGCCTCTGTTTGAAGACCTCCAAGGAAGGAGACCCCACCACGCTCTGAGGAAGTGTGTTCCACTGCCGGAACAGCTCTTACTGTCAGAAAGTTCCTCCTAATGTTGAGGTGGAATCTCTGTTCCTGGAGCTTGCATCCATTGCTCCGTGTTCTAGTCTCTGGAGCAGCAGAAAACAAGCTTGCTCCATCCTCAATGTGACACCCCTTCAAATACTTAAACAGGGCTATCATATTGCCCCTTAACCATCTTTTTTCCAGGCTAAACATACCCAGCTCCCTAAGTCTTTCCTCATAAGGCATGGCTTCCAGACCTTCCACCATTTTAGTCATCCTCCTCTGGACACGCTCCAATTTGTCAATATCCTTTTTGAATTGTGGTGCCCAGAAGTGGACACAGTATTCTAGGTGAGGCCTGACCAAGGCAGATTAGAGTAGCACTATTACTTCCCTTGATCTAGACACTATACTTCTATTGATGCAGCCCAAAATCGCATTGGCCTTTTTAGCTGCTGCATCACACTGTTGACTCATGTTCAACTTGTGGTCTACTAGGACTCCTAGATCCTTTTCACATGCAGTCTCGTTCAGCCAGGTCTCCCCTATCCTGTATCTATGCATTTTGTTTTTCCACCCTAAGTGCAGTACCTTACATTTCTCCGTACTGAATTTCATTTTGTTAGCTTTGGCCCAGCTCTCCAGTCTATCCAGCTCATTTTGAATGTTTATCCTGTCCTCTAGGGTATTAGCTACGCCTCCTAATTTGGTGTCATCTGCAAATTTGATAAGTATGCCCCTAATTCCATCTTATTGAAGTACAGTGAAGCTCTGTTCATCTACATGAGCTTCTGCAGATTTTAGTTGGATTCCCAGATAAATAGCATTATAGGACTATAGCCATAAAGCATAATCCCAGCTGGAAAAAAATGGACAAGTATTAGCTGACTTCACACTGGGTAAACTGAAACTGGACTGAATCCAAAACATTCTCAGGCTCAGGATGCTGGAATTCGTGCTACCAGTGTGGATCTGTCTCTGGGTTGGGAGATGTTTGGGTGTGATGTAACTCTGGTCCTCTCTTGCCCCACCCATTCTCCTCTTCACTTTGTGACTCTTGTGCTGGTAGATTATGGTTCGTCTAGCAGATTGCTTTTGTCAGTAAATATCAGAGATCAGCCATCAGAAGCAGGTTCTGCTGGCAGAATTGGTTTGTGCATAATTCTAACCTGCTACAGCAGGCACATCTTTGATTAGGATTGCATTGTGATCTGCTTTATTATCGGTGAGCAACGTTTTCGCTACTGCCACTTAATCTCTGACAGTTGAAACATATCCCATATTGGAGGATATCACTACATTTGGTTTCTGGTTAGATAATAACCCAGTTCCCATGACACAAGAGACAGGTATTTTCCCTTCAAGTTGATATTTTAAAGTTTTTCAAGATTTTAATAGACTTGTAGAACATAAATCACTTGCAGATACTAGTACAGTGAACACACCGAGACAATAATATGTTAAGCCACTGTATGTGACTATAGCTAGATCTGATTTGTAATTATTATGTATTTGTGTTTTTGCTAGACTTACCTAGACTATAAGTGAATGATCTATTTTTGCAAGCATTAAGAATGCCCTCACATAAAATTCATGAAAACAAATAGGAGAAATTGATGTAACTCCATGAATCATTTTAAGTGTATTACGAGACATTTGCTTTGCATTTTTATTAGGTTCCAGAAAAGTTATTCCAGTTGATGAAAATGCAGAGCTGTCAGTTAAATGTGCTGGATCATGGTGTGAGACTGGTAGGATACTCAAAAAAATCAACAGAGTTCTTTGTGGGATTTCACTGCAGTTCTAAGTTGCTTTGTAGAACCTGCAGTGCAAATTTTTATCTCCACATGTTTCTCTTTTCTTTTCCAGCAGATAGCCCTGACTATGAATTAATAAGTCAGCTTCCAGAAGCAGAGTTCATAACAATACGAAGAAAACTAGGGAGGTGGGAATGGATTTACACTATTTAATCTACAGGCCTGCTGTCCAGACCTGTTATGAATTATGATGCAACACTTGTCTGCTATTTTGTTGATCTGAATTAAATGTTTAACAATTTACATTCTTCCAGCCTGATTTGATATTCATTGAAAAACTGTCAGAAAGGATTGAATCATTATAAATTATTTTAATAGGAGTGGTCTCATTTCCATTCATCTCACTCCTGTCCTAAGATAAGCTTGGAATAACTGATACTCCTTTAGCCTAAGAGGAATCAATGAGTGCTTTATCTTGACAATACTTATGGTCAAATATTGCAAATGTGTCATGTATTTGTTCCATATTGAGGATTGATGTAATGCTTGAAAAAGACCCTGATGGGAGAGCCCTGGCACAGGTGGAAACTTTATCACCTGTTTCCTTTTCTTTCACTTTGTCATCACACACTTTCTGCTCCCCCACTAAGAAGTACTTTTTAATCTATTACACAGCAGTCCATCCTCCTATATGCACTGCATCCTGTCACAATATCTGGCTGATGTCTAATAAGATCTAAAGAAACTTTTGGCATAAAATATAAATTGACAGGAATAGTATGCATCCCTGAGTCCAAAGTTAAATGTCTCCAAAATGAATACTTAGATTCTACTTGAGGATCATAGAATCTAGGGGTGTAAATCTTTATTTTATTTTCCCATGCAAGAATACATGATTTCAAAAGTTTTGCCCTGCTGGGCAACATTATAAGAGGTTTTGTGTATTTTGTTCAAAAACGTTACTCATTTGTGCAAAACAACTGGGCTGGAATCCAGCAGGTGATGTGTGTTCATAACTTGAAGTTACGATGGATTCTTCTGGATGGGGTACAAAGGGCTTTTCACTAGCCTCTTGCACACTGTTCTAAACCTCTCCTCCCCAAGCAGCTGTCAAGACTCTTGGGCCACTACTACAGCTGTTAACTACCTAGGAGAGGGAGGGAAGGAGAAAGGGAGGCAGGCAGGCAATCAAGCACTGGGGATTTTCTGGAGGGGGGTCATTCCTCTTCCTAGCACTGGAGAATTGCAGCTGGGATGAGCTACCTTCTCCACTTTTGATCACCCCTTCCTCTTCCCTACCATTTAACAACTGGTAGCAGCAGCCCCAAGAGGCTGACAGATTCCAGAGTCAGGACATAGACTTGAAATAAAGCCGTAAAATGCAAAAATCTTGCAGTGGTTTGACTGTTTTCAGCGGAGTACTCTGACTCACTGAATACAAGAAAAAATGATAATATTCTTTACTCCACATGCCCAGCCCAGGATGTTGGCCATAATTTTTTCAGAAAGCAATGTATTATGCACAAAACATTTTCCAACACAAAAAATAATGTATAAGTGCAGAAAACAATGTACAGTTGTCCCTCCACATTCATGGATTTGGCATTCACAGTTTTAAGTATTCACGGCTTGAAAATATTGTTTAAAAAATAATAATTCAAAAAGAAAACCTTGATTTTGCCATCTTATATAAGGGACACCATTTTGCTGTGCCGTTGCATATAATGGGACTTGAGTATTCACAAATTTGGGTATTCACGGGGGGTCCTGGAAACAAACCCCAGCAAATATGAAGAGACAACTGTATTCTGTACAGCATAATGGTTCACCAAAAAGTTGTGAAATATGAACAATCCTGTGGCAGTTGTCTTGATACATTAAGACAAACGTTCTTGTTAAGTAAGAGAAAAAATTGTGAATATTGTGAAGTTGAAGGCTTTCACGGCCAGCATCCATAGATTTTCCTTGTTTCTTTTTTTTCTGTGGCCTGTGAGGCCGTGTTCTGGAATAGTTTCTTTCTGACGTTTCACTCATTCATGTTTCATCTGTGGCTGGCTTCTTCAGAGAATGGTTGGATAGGAGTGTATGTGGAGTTTATATGCTGTGAACCCTGTTGGGGAGTATATGTAAATTTGTGTAACTGAACCCAGAAACTAACCATTCAATTACACAAATTTACATATACGTCCCAACAGGGGTTCAAAGCATATAAACTCCACACGCACTCCTACTCAACCATTCTCTTAGGATGCCAGCCACAGATGCAGGTGAAACGTCAGAAAGAAACTATTCCAGAACACAGCCTCACAGCCCAGAAAAAAACCAAGGAAAATCTATTGTGAATATTCTTTACAACCCTAAAAAAAATCATAATGTTTGAGAGACAGTTGAGATGTCATTTCATTTGATCTTCAACTCAGTACAAGCTTTGCAATACAAGAAGTCAGTTGATACTGGCCACTGGTTGACACTTTCAGGACACTATTCTCAATGATTTCAGAAGCTGTTTCTTGAGTGATAAGAACTAATTCAGAATGTAATGTAGTGTAAAAGTCATTGCA
Organism: Gambelia wislizenii; assembly: GCA_030847615.1. Classification (NCBI taxonomy): domain Eukaryota; kingdom Metazoa; phylum Chordata; class Lepidosauria; order Squamata; family Crotaphytidae; genus Gambelia; species Gambelia wislizenii. The sequence goes on along the minus strand of JAUMIR010000003.1, from coordinate 91,263,217 downwards.
GTTATCCTCTTCTCCCCCGCACTACTACTAGCGTAGTTCAGTTCAGTTCAATTATTACTATGTCTTTCATGACTTCTCCTTGTCATTGAAAAATGTTAAGAAGCACAGTTCCTAATAACAATTCTTAAAACACTCATTCCTTTCCACTGTGATAGTTGACCAGTTTATGCGTTCCTCCTTTCTTTTATGTTTCAACATATTGCTCACCCATAAAACATCCCTTTTGATTGCCAAAAAAAAAAAAAAACACCAACTATTTAGCATTTTCAAAGTGAGTAGAGTAGCTAGTGGAAAGGACTCATTCAATGCATTTGGGAAAACCCAAGGACACTATTACCAGATTCCTTAGTAGTAAGGCATTGGGAAAACAATACATAATTTCATGTGCCAAAAGAGCATGCTAATATGCATCATGTCACCAGTGCCTGGTAGTATAGCAATATCTGTTGGTATTGCAACACCAATGGTTGGGGTGGGGCAAAATATGCTTTTGCACTAAAAACAATGTCCAGAATCTTACATATGTGAGTGGATATTTTTGACTGATGTGAAATGGTGACATTCAGCTTAAGGTTGCAGAAACAGAATTGTGTATGTGGTGCAATTTTATATGGTTGCACACTGGGCACATATGGTTGCATATTGTTCATACAGTGTTGCAATTTGTTAAAAGGCAGTGTTGCACAACCACTTTGTAACTCTACAAGCATAAAGTTACACTTCATCTCCTTGATGAAGGATCTTGGCCTTTGTTGTATGTACAGAATGCAGTGTGTTTTGTGCAAAAAACCCAAAAAATAATACCCAGCTCCTTAGCAAATAAAGCTGTGAAATGTAAAAATCTTGCAGTGGTTTGACTGTTTTCAGCGGAGTATGCTGACTCACTGAATACAAGAAAAAATTGAGAATATTCTTTACATTATGTACAAAATACAGCATGTTCTGGACAATGAAAATTGGAAAAATTGTTTGCGGATATATAAGTTTTAATAATAGCAAGGGACTCACAGGGTTATGCCACAGGCAGCTGAATCAGAATCAGCAACTTGAAACGGGACTTATACCTGATGTCATAGCTTTGAATTAGGTCAAAAGATCAAATTGACAGTCAGGACACACCAGAGCCAGGAGAACAATTATTTCCCTAAATCATAGTCCAATATCAATCCTTTTATAGCCCTATCTGTGAAGAAGAGTCAGTGATCAACTACTGCAGATATAACCAGGAGTTTGTCTACATGTGGGGCAAAAACTCCGAATGGAATTTAGTCCACATGCACCTGCATTCCCCTCGAAGCCTTGCAAATTATTATACTCTGCAGGGAAGTGTCTTTACAATCCCTATGGAGTTTTGTCCAATTATGCTACACCTGCTCTCCTGTTCACCTTCATTTCCTTGAAGTGTTTCCATCGCTTTCTTCAAGTGTCTCTTCCTGTGATGGTCAAGCAGGAGAGCGGACGGAGGCAATGCTGCTGAGCCAGGGGAAGGGAGAAAACTTCTTCCTTTGGCCAGGAACTGCCCTTGGAACTTTATAATTGGCTGTGGTGTTGGCAGTGGCGGCTGTGGCAGCAGCTACAATAGCGGACGAAACGCCGCAGAAAGCCCCAAATCCCACATCCTGGTAAGCTACCACAAAATGCTGTGAATCTGGACCATGCCCTGTGTATCCAGGTAGCCCCCAAATCAGGAAAAAGGCCATGATCACTGCAGATTTGGGGGCATTCGCATGGGAATTTGGGGTATTTGATGTTGTAGACAAGCTGCAGGTAAGTACCTCTGAGAATCCTTTAAAATCATTGAGGATATTTCAGACTACAGTAGGACCCCCTTATTTGCTGGGGATTGGTTCTGGGGGGGGGCGTGGATACCGAAAACAGCAGATAATAGCAAACATCATTGAAAATAATGGGACTTCCAGTTTAAAATGCCATAGAATTGCCTTGGAGGACCTAAAAAATGGCTAGAGAGGACATATTTTCTAGGAAGACTATATGGTAGGTGTGCTGCTTTGTGTCCTGTGGATAATTGAATCAGTGGATAATGAATCAGTGGATACAGGGTCTTATAGTACCTAATTTTAACGGGTTCCCACAAGTCTTTCATAGGCAGGGCTACAAAAGGGAGTGACTGAGCACAGAACACCGGACATACTGGTGAATGAGAAGACATATGAACCATCAGTCTTCCTGAAGTGAGGTCCTTATTTTAACATTAACTGAAGTGAGTGCCCTTTATATTAAGGACATCTGTGAAGCCTTGAAGCAGGTTCAGAACTTAATCTTTCTGACGGTGCACACTCCCCAGTTCGGTACATATTTTCTAAATGTCCAAATGCGATAGTTTTATGAAGTTTTAGGAATATTTCGGAAACTGATTTATCCTTGATGTGCAGTAATTAGAGACAGTAAAACTGATAAAGTGGAAGTGGAAAAGAACAATGTCAGGAAAAAATACATGTTTGTATTTCTAGGTTTTTTTGTTTTACTCTGGGTTGTTGTTTTTTGCAATGTCATGGGAAAGCAGATTCATTTTCAATAATGAAAGATTTGGCTGCTGTCAGTTAACAGAATTATGTGCCAAGCACTGTGCTTTTTTGGCTGGCACTGGGTGTTTTTTAAAGAGTTTTCATGTGAGAAACCCTCAGCAGTTTTAGATGTAGTTCCATTAACTAACAGTTTGTAGATACATGACTCATTTCAGCCCACTTCAGGTCAACCTGACTATTCTTTAAACATGTGCAATGCACTAACACATGACAAAGAGAAATTTCTGAAGATGTCTGGAGGGTTCTCCAGGGCACAGAACTAAGATGCAATGACCTACTGAATACTTAAATATATCAGTCTGACAGCAAGAGTAAAATTCCTCTATTAGACTTTAAATTCTCATCAATCAGTCTCATTCTAGTAACAAGATGAGAAATACAGTACAGTAGAATAACAGATTTCTGTTTCAATAATTATTCAGTTTCAATTAGTAATATTTCAAGCACAGTATTTTAAAAATAAGAAAACTTATGGTCAGAAAGAGCTTCCTTCTAAGGCTGTTTATATTATGAATCATATCTTATTAGGAAAGAAACTAAAACACATTCCACATTATAAATTCTTAGCAAGGCTTGTTTCATTTATTTGACAATTAAAATCAATTTTAAACCATGCTTCTTGAGGGTAAACAAGAAGTATGAGAACTTAATATGTTCTAAATACAACAAAAACATAAAACAATATCACAATTAAAAAACAAATGAGATGAATAAAGATCAGAACAGACAGAGTCTGAGGCACTTCTGGGTGATGGCTATGGCCAACTGATGCTCCTCCACAGAGCTCTGTGAGAGAGGTTTTAGTGGTGATAATCACTGGCAAGGAGGCAAGGTCTGCTCCATGAATATGTGTGTATCTCTCCGGATAAAGCGGAGATCACCCACAAATGCTTAGAAACCTTGATACCAGAGCTATGACTGCAGAAATTCAAATTGTCAGGCACAATTGTGTGTGTGTGTCATGGGATACAACATTGCTCACACTGTTGAAAGCAAGTCTTCAAGGACAAAAACTTTGTGAAGTCAAAGGCTTTCACGGCTGGCATCCATAGGTTTTCCTTGGGGTTTTTTCCGGGCTGTGTGGCCGTGTTCTGGAAGAGTTTATTTCCTCCAGAACACGGCCTCACAGCCTGGGGAAAAAAAAAAAAAACAAGGAAAACCAACAAAAACTCTGCCACCTTGCTTTCTTTAATAATCTTTTCATCTAACATCTAGGATTTATGGGTTATAATTAAAGGGTTCTTTGATTCTGCAGCAACATCATTACCTCTGTGAGTTGCCTCCTTTCTGGATTAAGAAGAGAGACTGTAAGAGTTGTTTTTAATATCATATCATATATGCAAAAAGCTCAACTGGATGGTAAAGTAACTACTTAAATGCACAAAGGGTACAGTAATATGAAAATGGGTAGCTTGAAATTTTCTTCTTTTTTGATGGAAATATGTTGGATTATTCTTAAGGCGCTAGAGTTCTTATGGGAAAGAACATTGTTTTGACAAAGGGATACATTGAATTTGCTGGTATAACAAAATAATAGATATGCTGGCAACCAAACATTGCTACTGTATTTGCAGAAATATAAGCAAATCTAGATTCTTGGGTAGATAAAAGAGTCTGCTGGATAGTAAAGATGACAATGTTTAATGAAAATGAGAGACATTTGGAGGAAGATTTAGAAAGACTAGATGATCAAGGAATTTTTGAAGACATATATAGAGGTTGAATCACTGAGGAGTTAAACCAGATGGTGAAAAAAAGAAAATGGAGGGGAATCCTTGGAGAAACGGAGGCTTATATGGTTGGAGAGTCTAGCCAGAAGTGTGAGGAAAATGTGGAACCTGGGGTAATAGTTTTTGAGATGGATGAGGGTGGCTTTGTACTTTCAGAGAAAGAAGAATTGTGTTGGAAGTTGGGAAAGGATCTGCAGAAACCTGCTGAGACCAAGGGTCTTAATATTAGAGAGAAGGTGGTGGTTTCAGAGGACTCTGTTGAGACCCAAGGCTTTCATGTTAGAGAAGAGGTGGTGATCACAGAGGTCAGAGGAACTGTGAAAGAAAAGAAGAATGGAAAGGTGAACATGTTGCTCAAAAAGCTGAAGTAGATGTGGCAAAATCAAGATGAACAATGTTTATAGGAGTATGTACTCATCTCAAAGGTGTGTGTGTTTTGGGGGGAGGGAGGGGGAGTGATGTTCAATTTTTACAATGGCTGAGATTTGGTAGAAAACATAACATCAAATATAGATGTTTATAAGTGATAAATTTAAAGGATTGGCTTTATCTGGTTTAGGGATAACATGTATGTTATTTTGCTATCTGATGTGGGATATCTGTTTTATCAAAAAGAAATGTCTGTGTAAGGATACTGTTGAGTTATATTAAATTTAAGGAAACAGTTTCAAAAATGTTAAAAGTCATATATGGGTTAGATAGATATAAGTCAGATATACACACACACAAATGGAGATTACTGGTTTCTGTATATAAATTTGGTGGCTATTTATGTTTGAAATGTATATATATAGAAGATGTATTATTTGCAATGAGATATATTTGGATGAAGCTGGAAGATAAGGAGGTGCTGTTATCAAAAGATGGGAAGGCTGCCACACTATAGAGGAAAGCATTTATTATTTAAGATTTTTTTTTATTATGATAGACTACTTGTTAAAAGAGATTGATTTAGAGAAGTAGGATAATCCTTTGGTTAACGAAAGTATGTGAGCTGATGAAGATTAACAAGACTAATACAGCAGCACCCCCGCATCTGTGGATTTGCCATCCGTGGTTTCAGTTTCAGCACAGTTACCATAGAGTCTTCCTAGAAAATTTGTCCTCTCTAGCCATTTCCTAGGTACTTCAAGGTTACTCTATGGTATTTTAAACTGAAAGTCCCATTATTTTCAATAGTGTTCACTATTATTTGTGGTTTTCATTTATCCATCGTGGGGACCAGATAATGGGGACCATGGTGGGGACCATGGTGGGGACCTGCAGATACGGGGGTCCTACTGTAATGTTATTTGGTGAAATTAGTAATCTTTTATTGATTTTTTTGTAGAAAATAAGTATATGTGTTGGTAAACTTTTAGCTTACTTATTAGTAGGTAGATTTTATAGAGAAGAGAATAGTAGTTGCATCAGATGAGAGAGGTATAATCTAATAATATGTTTAAGTAATTCCTGAAAACGAGATGGGAAGTCACTTTTTCTATATATTTTCTTTTCTTTTAGTCTTTTCTTTTGTTTTGTTTTTAAATGTTCTATTTCTTTATTTTGCTTTCTTTTTCTTATTAGGTGTTGGTATTGTTCTTTTTTATGTATTATAAAAATCTTAAATAAAATGTTTTGGAAAAAAAGAACAGACAAAGTTCAAAGCAATATCACACTTTAAAATGTATGCGGAAATTAATAAATTTTAATCTGGTGCTGAAACGATAGCATCAGCAAGAGGGCAAGCTTAACCAGCAATGGTGTTCCAGAGAAATAGCCAAGCTGCATATCTGCTCTTTCAGGGGAAGTAACCTCATTGAAATGGTCCAACTAAAACACTCTATTCAAAACCAGCTGAAGTTAAATTACCCTAAAGAAAAAAGATATTAGTAATAGGTTAATAGAAATTATAATCTCCTGGGTCCAAAGAAGGCTTACAAAAAAGGGGGAGGCTGCATATAAATGCCTCCTTCATGTGGTACGGAGGGAACATTACATCATAGTATAAAAATTACCTTATAAAAGCTGAAAGGTAGTTTTAGAAAAGGAGCCAGTGTGTTGTAGTGGTTTGAGTGTTGGACTACAACTCTAGAGACAAGGGTTCAAATCCCCGCTCTGCCATGAAAACCCACCATGTGACCTTGGGCAAGTCACATACTCTCAGCCTTAGAAAACCCCATGACAGTTTCACTGTAGGGTCACCGTAAGTCAGAAATGACTTGAGGGCACACAATAACAAGTTTTATAAAATGACCAGTTAAACCATTATTCAAAGGCTCCCAGTACAAGTGGCTGGCACAATGTACTAAATGTACTGTTCTCCCATTCACCTAATTACTGCCTTAACAGGCCATGGGGTAGCAGCATGAAGAAACATGGTATTTTCCTCCAGCATTTTATGACATTATAATCAATAAAGTAACAAAAAGGTTACAGTTACACCACCAAATATGCAAACTTCCATCTACAGGCATAGTGTAACTTAATTATACTTCATTATTGAGAAAAATAAATTAATTACAAGTACATTGTTTGTTAGCTATTTCTATCCTCTGAATTTCAATAAGGAATGAGTCAGGCCCAAAATGTGACAATCTCATTTGTAAGCAGACAGGGGATATTTCCACAATTATTAAAATCTCACTTAGAATAACATATTTGTAGTTATGAGAAAGCAGATCTGTCTGTTTCCATTTCAATAGATTCCTTCACCAAAATGTCTTTTGGGTTCTTCTAGCGGGAACGCTGTTGTAAGAAAGCATCTCCAGAGAACCTGAAAGGCACTCTACAATCACAACATGCATACCCTCCAATATTTCACAGGAGATCAATCAGATGTGGCTAATGAGGCACCTTTGCCATGAAAGGAAGGTAAGTGCAGTGGGGAGCGTTCTTTTGCCAGCATGTAAAACTGGGTTTTTTTATGCCGGCAAAAGAATGTTTTAAAGGGATCATCTGATAATCTCCACAGATGACAACCAGGACACATCTGACCAAGCAATATCAGAGTACAGCCAAGTTGGCAAACGTTATTAATGAGGGAAAATACACAAGCTAGGAGAGGCTGCAGCAGTTTGCATTTGCCTGAGCCTACTGGGAAGAACAAGACTCCTTCCCTTCTATTCTTCTCCCCGCTGCTGAGCGATCTGAGTACAAACGACTATTGCACTTTGAACTCAGTTTGCACCGAGTGAAATACCCTAAGGACAAAGAGAGTCAATGAGAGGAGGAAAGAAAAACTGGGATATTATAAAAGCAGCTGAAAAAGTGGGCTGGCAGAGTATTAATTGGGATCGCCCTGTCAAATGGGGATGGTTGGAAGGAATGGGATTTGATGATTTGCTGCGGCTGGGATTACCTTCTAAATCTATAGTGCTGAGACTTTTTTCTGCCTTCCCTGCTGCTCAACTGAAGAAAGCCACACTGATACCTGAAGAAGCACCTTGGACTATACAATAGGGAAATGGCTCTGGCACAACATGATTTAGGATTGTTGTGTTCACTGGCTTTCAGTTGAGAAAGTTAGAGCACAAATACGCTGCTGTACAGGCAGCTGAGCTCAAGTTGTCAGTGAAACAGCCCATGAAGGATTTTTGGACTTTAAAAAAAATCTTCAGCACTTTGTATTTAAATAGTAAAATACCCCCCTCTCTCACACACACAAGAACTCAGAATGTATTTCTTTCCTGTCCAAGGCTGAACCAATCTTTGGGGGATATTTTCACTCTGCTTCTATGAACTGGTGAAAAATAAAACCATCCTGGACCAAAATATTATAGAAGGTTTGCTCAGTTTGAAACAAGATTTTCAGCTCTTTCTTGTACTGATTTATGCTTCCAAATATTCATCCACTAATTTGATGAAGAAATAAAAACTATGTAAAGCAAGTGAGAAGTATGAGGAGTTTGGGAGGCTGTGTTGTGTAAAGACTTTGTCACAGTGTTGCTCAAGCTGTATATGCTGCAGAGTGCCAGACTGTAGTCCTGCACAATTAGGACTTTATCTGACTACATCTTAGAACAATGTAATTCCACAAATAAGGAAATTGGAAACATCGTGGCATTAAAGAACTGAAATGATCAAATGACTGCCATTAGCATTTTAAGAACGGGATTAAAGATCATGTACAGTAGCACTTGTCTTCGCATTGCCTTCTAATTACATTGTGTTAATGCTTTGCACTGGCCCACACATGCTCCTTTAAGGGAAATGTCCATTTACTTCCATGTTAGCTGGGCCATGCAATCTTGGCAATTCTTGCAAGAAGATGCAAGTCTGGGTAAAAACACTGAAAACACTTTAAAAAGCAAACAAAATACACAAACAAGCACTGAAACAAACATAAAAACTTGCCAGCAAAACAGGACAGTTCATTAAAAGAGCATCCTGTTGATCGTCTTCATGTTCTCACCTGGGCGTTTTCTCCCAGGCAACATGGACGGGGGAAAGAGGGCTGCCGATTTATGCTGTAATCTCGCAATTACAGCAGGATGTGGTTTCGTATGTCTTCGATACTGCGAAAAAGTGATATTGAAGATCTATTGACAGGTTGACCCATCAATTAAAAAGGGCGTGTTATTAGTGGATGGAGTATGGACTGGCCACAGGTGCAGGACAACATTGTGCAATAGTGGGAACCTGTTCCCCCTAATATCTTGTCATAATTGTGCAATTACAGCCCTGTCTAATAAAGTTCTCAATCAATCACTATTCAAATTTTGAGATTAAAATCATCCTTGCATGTTTACAAAGTACAGGATAAACATTGATGACATATCTGCAAAATTACATTGGAGAAAAAAATCTCAGTGTGCTGATGATTAATAATACCTACGAGGCTCACAGTTAAAGAGACTTTTGATAATGTATCAGCACAATGAGCTCAAAGGTTGTTGCTGAACGTTTGTTTGTTAGTGTGCCACTGGAAGCTCCTTTGATAAGTGTTTGGAATACTCTCGATACAGATTGAAATAATCACATCTTGGTGATCTGAGTAACAATCACAAAAGCAGTACCTCATGCATGCAAATCTGCTGGAATAGTAGGTCTGCATGTTGGCACAAACCCATTGTTGTCTGAATTGGCCTTCTGAGATTCTTTAAAGAGACTCTAATTGTGTGGAAATATCCAAAATTATTTTCATTATAACTTCACTTGACAGTCTTATGATTTCTTGTCTAATTAGTGAAGGCATTTTGGTTTAAATAAGTTGCTCATTGCCAGCATCCTCTCCAGTTTTCATTAGAAATGCTAAGTTTGTGACAGCATAATTTTCATTTGGTTATTATAATTGCAAAGTATTAAAATGAAACATAGGAATTAAAACTTGGAAAAGACAAAAGTGAAATATTACAAACAACTTGTTCACATGAATTTCAATGATATCTGTTCATTGACTACATTCCACAAAAGTTCTTAGATGCTATGGTCAGTAAACATGCAATGGACAGACTGTTTGGCACATGCTTCATGTTCACCTACAAAGTCCTAAACGATGTGGGACCAGGACATCTGAAAGGATACCTCCCATATAAGCCTGCCTGGAGTTTGGAGATCTTCAGCAGAGCCCCTGGTTTACATCAGATCATCCAAAGACACAAGAGCTGCAGCCACACTGCAGAAATGATGCAGTTTGACAGACACTACTTTAACTGCCATAGCTCATTGCTATGGAATTCTGGGATTTGTAGTTTTGTGAGATATTTAGCTTTCTCTGTCAGCAAGCTCTGCTGCCACAACAAACCACAAATTCCAGGATCCACAGGGTGGAGCCATGATAGTTAAAGCAGTATTAAACTGCAATATTTCTGCAGTGTGGAAGCAGCCTATGTTGGTCCATACAGGGCTTTCTCTGTAGCAGCACCTAGCTGGACACCTTCACAAGTGAAGTCAATCCAGTTGCTTCCTTGCTTACCTTCTAGCAGCTGGTCAAAACTATATGGCCTTTTGTTTTTAAAACTAGCTTTTAAAATTGCTTTAATACAATTTAAAATAACTTTTAAAGTATTTTTTCTGTACATTTTACTGTACAGAAGGGAGATTAAGAAATACTTAAATAATACCTAATAATAACCACCCCATAGCTATGCTAAACAAGCCATTTAGATAATGGTCCAAGCAGGACAGTTATAAAACTGTAGTGAATAGATGGTTCCAGATTTGACTTTGAAAGTCTTGGCCATATAGTTCCAGATGCTATCCAATGCTCAGGCTGTGTTCATTATATAGCCAAGATTAAACAGAACAAAAAGATATGAGGAAGCTGGGATGGGAGCTCCAGAGTTTGAATAACTACCCCACCCCCCGATGTGACTCTATGCTTTCTGAACCAGATGCATGGAACAATGGAACAGAGGTCATGATGCAATATGGTGGCCACACTCATACAGCTAGAGATGGAAAAGTATTTTGCTGGACTTCACAATTTAGATGAGAATAGCACTTTGCACCTCCCACAGCTTGTTTTGAGAAAATGTTCACCTCCCCTGAAGCACTCATACACTTACAAGGCTTAAAATTAAATGTGAATATGGACAAAGCATATATTTCATAAGATAGAGAGCTAAAATGTGCATAATTGGAAGATATATATACACACACACAAAGTAGGGTTTCATCAATGGGGAAGTGTATGCAAGTTACATACAGTAATTGCACAAATTCAGAAAATGCATTTCAGTAATTGAGTGCAGGAAAAAAAGCACAAGAACAGACTGTAATGGGATTTGGCCAAACTCTGTGAAATTGAGACCAAGAGATGCCCCGATTCTGATGGTCTGTGTGTGAATGCATTGACAGGCATGAAATCAAGAGCTGAGGGCATGAACTTTGCACCTCCCACAGCTTGTTTTGAGAAAATGTTCACCTCCCCTGAAGCACTCATATGTCTGCAAGGCTTAAAGTTAAATGTGAATATGGGCAAAGCATATATTTCAAAACATAGAGAGCTAAAATGTGCATAATTGGAAGATACACACACACACACACACACACACACACAGAGTAGAATCAATGGGAAAGCCTATGCAAATTACATACAGTAATTACACAAATTCAGAAAATGCATTTCAGTAATTGAGTGCAGGGGGGAAAAAGCACAAGAACAGACTGCAATGGGATTTGGCCAAACTGTGAAATTCAGACTGAGAGATGCCCCGATTCTGATAGTCTGCACGTGAATGCATTGACTTTACCATTGAAGAGATTGCAATATGTACTTTCATGCTACAGGCATGAAATCCAGAGCTGAGGGCATGAACTCAGCCTGGAAGACTAGAGGATGGCATCCAAAAACAAAGGAGTGGGTTGCGTGTGGGAGTCTGGTAAGTACATTTCATGCTTTTGGATATGAGAAACAGCAGTACATACCAGATGTCTTCAAACTCAGCAGTTATTTAGTGTAATGTACTGAAACCAGACCTTTAAAGTAATAAGTTGCCAGTAACATAATTTCCTGCAGCAAGTTACTTGATCTCTCTCACATTCTCTCATGATGAAGTTAAATTTCAAAAGTAATGGAGCACGTCACCTCATTGGTGCAATTAGTAAGATTTGTAGTTTGTCATGCCCACCTCCTTCTTAGGGAGGCACACACTGTAGTTGTCTCCTAGCATGACAAAATCAGACCACCATGTAACTGTCAACGTCTTTTATTAGCATTGAGGATTACTGTCTGTGGGACTGGACATCAAGCATTGTATGGCACTTCATGATCTAGGCTGCTGCAGAAATAATGCAATTTGACACTGCTTTAACTATCATGGATCCATCCTATGGAGTCCTGGGATTTGTAGTTTGTTGTGGCACCAGAGCTCTCTGACACAGAAGCCGAAGTATCTCACAAAACTACAAAGCCCATAGTTCCATAGCATTGAGCCATGGCAGTTAAAGTGGTGTCAAACTGCCTTATTTCTGCAGTGGGGCAGCAGCCCTAGCCCCTGGTGACTCTGGAGCACACCAATTATTGCCAGTAAGTTGTTCTAGAATTTGGCTCCCAAACTTGGCAAGTTGCTACAGTGTGACACCCCTGCTATTGGTGCATGTCCTTGATTCAGCATCTGTTTTATGTAAGTCATCCCCAGATTGGGACGCTCTGATAAGTGCTTTCAGGACCTTTGGCCAGGATTCAGGGAGGGATTGGAGAACCAGCCTCTTTGTGTAGGTAATGGACCATTTAAAAAGGTGCTGCTTTAGCAGTGAAGCAAAGCTGTGTGGTCTTTCAGATAAGCTGTGCAGTTTTTGTCAGGATGGAAAAAAACAACAACCACATATTCCTTGACAGCTTGAGGGAGTAAACTGAATTCTCCTCAACATCCATCAGAAATGAGAAAATCAAAATTTACCATCACTACCTCTTTGTCTGAGCAGCTACATCTGAAACATTGCCATGTTGCTAGGTAACCAGCTACCTGGCGGCCCCATGGCAGACCTCTCTGCAGCTGAAGGGGTAGAGCAGCTGCAGTGAACCACAACACCTTGGTACAGGAATATTTTTAAAAGCTACTTTTAACAAGTTTTTCAGGCATCTTAGAGGCATTTGATTCTATTTGATTCAAAAAAGTTAGGAGAAAGGCAATGTACTATATTCTTAAAAGGAAACACAATGCGGTAGCTTAAAAGAATATTGCAATGAATAATTCCAACGAATTACTTTTTAAACACTGTGATAACTAATGGGAACACATTACTTTTAAAATGCAACATTCTAAGATCTGACTGAAACACAGAATAACATTTGACCTTAAAATGGAGGATGAGCAAGTTAACTGCGCCGTCTCCTCTTTATAGGTACAAGCCAGTAATGTTGGCTTAGGGTTGTCATGGCTTGGGTAGGCAATGCAGGCTTCAACTGCCTGCTCTGACTTGTACCCAAAGTGAACTTTCCCCCTCTGCTCTTCCCACAAGGTGTGCTAGCACTGAAGCCACCATCTTCCTTTACCTCTTTTAGTACACAACAAAACCATAAACAATCTTTGTTAATTAGTTGAAGGAGGAAGACTGAAAATGTACCATGGTAATGCCAGTTTTGAAAGCTTTGTCCACAGTGATTGTGTTAACTCCCTGTACCTGACTACTCTAAGTCAAGATTCTCTGGGACGGATTTACTGATAGGCAACTGACTCGATCCCAGCTTTGATTCTTTCCTTTAACACAACAAAATTTTATATCCTACAAATTTTGAATGCAAGTGATACCAGTGGTTCTCAACTTTTGACCCTTTAGATGTTTGGGACATAATCTCCCAGAATCACTGAGCATTGGCTATACTGGCTAGAACCTCAAAGAGTTGAAGTCCACAATATCTGGAAGAACAAAGGTTGAGAACCACTAGCTTACACCAGTGATGCATTCAAGTCTTTTACTCCAAGTCTCGTGTCAAGTATCTATTTTCAAGTCCCTAGTTGGGTCCCAAGTACTTGCAAGATACTTTCAAGCCAAGTCTCAAGTCGAGTCTCAAGTCAGAGAGCCAACTTTAACAGAAAAAAAGGAGATGCTGGTGGAGTGTGTATGTGGAAGGGATGGAGTTTCAATAACTAGAAAATCAAGAAGTTGTGCACAAAGTTTTGAAAATATATATATCAACAAACACCTTAGACAATGGGTTTGAGGCGAGGGTTGAGGTCTGCTCGGCAGCCTGTCCCTGCTGTATATTGGAGGAGCCTTTTAAAGCTTTTGAAAATCTTTAGAAAGATGCTTTCAGCTCAAGCCCATTGGCTAATGCATTTGCTGTTACTGCTTCAGTCACGTGACCAGTAAGCAAAAAACAGTGAAATCATGGAAGCATTGTTCAAAAGAGGAAGACCGTTTTCCACTCTGTAATATTTAAGGATGAATGTGCTATGTTACTTGAACCAATGCCAGCAACTTGGTTGCTAAAAATATACCAGTTGCAAGTTGAGTTGAGTCACTGCATCATTATTGTCAAGTTGAGTCCAAGCCGAGTCATTGAAGCAACTTGAATTCAGCTTGAGTCCAAGTAAAACAACTTGAGTCTACATCAATGGTTTATACTACATGACCCTAGTATATGTCTCATATCTGATTACACATTTCTAATGTGTGTGTGTGGTTACTTTAAGGGGTCCATGTTGGCTGGCAGATTCTCACAACTGTAATCTGAGAAAGTAATGTTTCCAAACTCTGGAAAGTGTACTATGAAACCAACAAGGTTAAGGCCTCAGATAAGGCCTCTCTTATTAACATTTAAGGTTGCAGCCTCACATGCAGTCACACATTCTGGTGCTAGATGAACACTATGACTGCTATGGTTAGGGTAAGAAGTAATGACAGAGGAAGCAATGTTCAGCATTTACATTTCATAATGCTTTGAAATGCTTTGATCAAGATTTCCTGCGTGGCAAGGGTTGGACTGGATGGCCCTCGTGGTCTCTTCCAACTCTACAGTTCTACGATTCTATGATTCTATAATCAAAATAACGTTGCTACTGAAAGAAGCATAGAATAGGGAAGATCTCTTTAGGCTAAGTGGTAACTGTTTTCTTTTGTATGTGACAAGTATTTTATCCTACTTACATAGTTTAAAATATTTCAAGCAGTCAGAACTTTCTTGGGAGATGACTGTACTGGCTGTCAAGCATTGACCTGATAATTAGCTTCTGGTTTTCTTTCATTTAATTGCATTATACTTAGGGTCAAACTTCTTATTGACAAAGAGAAATAATGACTCCAGATTCTTGGCACTTCCAAAGCTTTTTAATGACTTCTCAGAAATAAGTGCCAGTGGTAAACAAAGTTTGCTAGCATCAAATATATTCTTTTCTCTGTAAAAAGGTCTCCTTAAAGTTTTGAAACCCTATGGGTAGCTATATTTATATAAAACAACAAATCTACAATACCAATGTGCTTTCTAACTGTAAATCCCATAAAATAACTTCTTACATCCCTATGGTATCTAAATGTAAAACAAAAGTAATGTAAAATAAAAAGTCTATAATGTACATTTCTCCACTGACTGGAGTCTGGTGCTACTGGCATTCTTCTGAATCCCAGCTTCAATCCTGTTCTATCCTCCCTTTGTGTCAGGTTGTGTGATTTGTTTGTATACATTTTCCATTTCCTTTTTCCATAATACAACCATTTCTTTATGCACATTTCCAATGTGCATATTTGCCTACATGTTTTCCTGATTAACTAAATCAATGGTACACAACCTTTGGTGCTCCAGATTTTATTTAATTATTTTTTAACATTATCTTCCAGATGATGGTGTTTTTACATAATCTTTTTTTTTTTACATCATCTTCTTTACCCCTGGCCAATCTCACTAGGCTTTTTGGGAGCTGAAGCTCCAAACATCTGGAGGACCAAGTATGGGACCAACTGGAATAACATGTATCTTTGTACATTTTTCAGTGGTACTCATACTGTACATAGAAATTTATTATTTCCAATGTATGTATATGATGTACCAGAAGCCTCACAAATGTACACATTTTTGAGGCAAGATATGCTTTGGCTCACAATAAGAGTGCTTCATGGCTTACCGTGGGGCAAGTTTACAGCTTGGGGCAGCATGAAGCAGAATGGCACAAAGCAGCAAAGGTGCCAGGCTGCTTCCTTCTTCCCGTAGGTTTGTGCAGCTGGTGTAGGCATCAGGAAGAAGCTGGGAACTCACCAGCCAATGAATTTGAAATCATGGGATGATGGGCAGGATAGGATGAAACCATGAGGTAGGTTGCATTCCAGTTGGATGTTGCCCTATATAATGCAGCTCCTTGGGGCTCCAGTCAGCAGTTGGCATGGAGCTTCATCCTACCCACCCACCCTCAAATCAAGTGGCAGGTGTTCGAGTTTGTTATTTGTAAGTGTTATGTTATACCCTCTGTCTTCATAATGCTACAGGCAATGTGGCATAGGATCCAGATCCAGGAAGGTGGTATTCACATGTTACAGGCTTGGAATAATAAAAAGGGCCCCCTTAAGGGACTGTGGGGGTGTTGGCAAGCAGTGTCATGCCTATCCACGGGGGGTCTGCCACAGCCCCTAAAGGCAGGGGAACCATGTAGTGGCACCTGCCCAGGAAGAGTCCCACAGCTGTCATCCTGATAGCTGCCCAGTAAGTTGGCTAGGGGTTTTGCAGTTTATTGATTGGCATGTGAGTCAGTTGATGACAGGACCCACATGAGCACCAAGTCTATACACAACTGTAGCCAATAAAAGTCGTGACATACAATGTTCCAATATTGGGTGTGTTTGCGTTTTGTGTTAATCTGTGGAGCAGGACTTGCCCATGAGCATGCAAATTTTCAATTTGATAGTTTGGGCAAGAATCTCATTTCTTGTTTAACTGCCATCAACTGAACTTCAACTTATGGTGACCCAATGAGTGGGAGATCTCCAAGTTACCTTATCCTCCACAGTCTCATTTTAGACAAAAGGTTCAGGTTTGGTAGGGAGAGTTCAGGTTTGGTTTTCTCTAGGACCCATTTATATGTCTTTTTAGCATTCCATGGTATCTGTAGAACTCTTTTCCAGCACCACATTTCAAATGAGTTGGATTTTCTTCCTATCAGCTTTCTTCACTGTCCAGCTTTCACAACCATACATAGAAACAGGAAATATGATGGCATGGACAATCCTAACTTTAGTATTCAATGATGTATCTTGACACTTCTGAATCTTGCCTAGTTCCAACATAGCTGCTCTTCCTAGTCTTCTGATTTCTTGACTGCAGTTTGCATTCTGATTAATGACTGAGCCAAGGTATGGAAAATCCTGAACTATTTCAGTTCTTCATCATCTAATTTAGAATTATGCAAACCTTCTGTGGTCATTATTTTTGTTTTCTTAATGTTCAATTATAAACCTGCATTAATGCTTCCTTCCTTGACTTTCTTCAGTAATTGTTCCAAATCTTTGTTATTTTCTGCTAGTAGTATGGTGTCATCTGCATATCTTAAATTGTTGATGTTCCTTCCTCCAATTTTCACATCTCCTTCCTCCAAGTCTAATCCTGCTTTACCTATATGTTTAGCATACAAATTAAACAGGGCAATAAAATGCAGACTTGCCTGACCCTCTTGCCAATTAGAAACCATTCCATTTCTCCATATTCTGTTCTGATGGTAGCCTCTTTTTTTCAATCCTTAGTGGCAACATTTAGTTTTCAATCCTTAGTGGCAACTTTAAGTTGCCTGAATCTAAAGCTAAATTGCATCAGTACAAATATCATTATATAATAACAAAACAGTAGACACAAAGCTCTGTGATACCTGAGTGACCAGGCCACACAAATCTATCTAGGAAAACATATGTTGTGTACGAAACATTAAGACTTTCAGGTTAGTAGCTGTAGAACAATTTATCCATGGAGCAGTTTTTCACATAACTGGCAGCATCAGCTGCAGTGGCTGGGATAAGATGCATATAAAAAGAGATATAATGCTCATGCGCCTTCTGCTGCCTTCCACTCTTTAATACCTATCACTAGTTTCAGTCTTGTTGGGTTTGTCTGACAGTGTTATAACACACGTGACTATACAGCCCCATTGTCTACACGCTGAGTGTTGGTGAGGAAGTGGAAGAGTCATATTGGTGTAGGTCTGCTTTCTCCCTAACACAGGGAGTGTTTCGACTAGGTGCATCAACATGGGTGAGATAAACTCTGTGAGCATGACTTTTTACTCTCTCATACATTTATACATGAGTAGCATTTTTATGTCTATTATCACCTCAGTGAAAGAAAATCTCATGAAAAAGTCACTGATACGAGCTGTCTGAAACTAATATTGGTTTAATCTTGTGCCTATGTATGCCCCATACAAGCAGATATGTGAAAGTGGAGAGAAGGTATGGCGTTCACAATGACCAATGGATATGCTACTCTATCTCTTCAGCTAAAGCAAAAATAAAGGAAGCTGAACAGCTTCAAATATGATGCAGCTGAAGTATCTTCCTGCTTCTGTTTAACTTTCTCCAGCTAGTGTTAATGGGCACCAATGCTTTTGAGTGTCTAAACAGTGTCTTTTCAAGATATAGGAAGCAGATGGTACACAGCTAGTATGGATTGATGTTTTCCTGATTACTGGAATTCGGGTATAATTCAAAGACTGAGAAATGATTATTGTATACTTCTGAGCCAAAGATAACTTCACATAATTAGTTTCTTCAAAAGCCATGCAGAGCTTAATATTTATTAATTCCTATGATACCTAGATGGTGGGGAAAAACACATACATAACAGCTTGCAGATGCTTTTCAAAAGCTGAATAATTTATTATGCAATAGACTTTCAAAATAAAATTACTTACTGCTATACTATCTAACTTAAAATCCCAAAAAGTAACCCAGAACTTGGAAGTGGAGGTGTTTAAAGAAATATTAAAATAAATTAATACACAGCTTTAAAATATATCAGTGCCCAATAATAGTTTCTGAGGGGGCATCTTCTAGATTTACTGATGTTTTAGTCCATTCAGCCAAATTAGTGCTAATGGTATGGAACCTAGTATAAACAATACTTAATAGGTTGTTGGGTTTTAGTAGTATGTAGTAGTAGTGATGATTATGATTCTTAGTAGTACAGTTTTTAGATCTGTAAAAAATTACGGTTCTGTAAGTGTTATTACTATGGTTTTATGAAATGGCAGCTAGAACTATTAGTCCAGTGACAGTTTTGCAGAGAGAAAAAACATAAGAATTGTGGGAACGGTAGTTTCTGGAAGTTATGAATTGGAAAAGCAATATTGTTAAGCCAATGAACAAGGCAAGCATTATTGGTTCAATGCATGGAGGGCGTGTGTGTATGAGGCACCTGGAAAACATGATTTTGCTGTCTCTTGTCTCCCTACTAATTTACAGCAGTGATTGCCAGCAGGTAGATCCCATTAGATTTTTACCCATATCCTCCACTTTCCCAGTTTGACAGGCACAGTCCCAATTAATCCTCTGTCATCCCAGTTTTTCAGCTGCTTTTAAAATGTTTGTTTCTCTCTCCACCCATTTCCCCTCTTTGTCCTCAGCTTATTTCAGTTGCTGCAAACTGAGTTCAAAGGGCAACAGTCAGGGCAGAAATCTTGTCCTTTCCAATAGGCTCAGGCAAAGACAAACTGCTGCAGCCTCTCCTAGCTTGTGTGTTTTTCCTCATTAATAATTTGTCATGCCCCGTGAGTCTGATGAGGGTATAGAATCAGAGGAGGAGGAGGACATGGCAGGGAATGGCCCTATGGAACCTGGCACAGGTTTATCTACACCTGTGCCAGCAGGGAACCCTGCCAACCTGGAGGCTTGAGCAGAGGAAGAGCCTGGCCCTAGTGGGTTGGCACCAGTCCCAGCAGAGTCCTGCCAATCCAGATAAGGAGGAAGGAGAGATGAACTTACCTCCACCATCATACAGCCAGCAGCAATCTCAAAAGGAAGCTCAAAGGAAATCTTTTGAGACTTTATGAGAAAAACCTGCTTGTCAAGAAGCACCTGACAAAGCCTTGATTGCTAGATATACGCTTTGGGGAACTGTGGAAGCTTTGTCAGAGATCAACTGATCTTCCTGGAGAAAGCTTCCTGCTGACTCTTGTTGCCTTGACTCATGTTTAGACCTTGGACTGTTCCTGACTATGCTGTTGCTTGACCCTGTGGACCCATGGACCTACTTCTGGACTACACTGCTTTCTGTAAGCTTTGACCCTTGGACTATATTATGGAGTCTTCTCTGTGTGCCTTCCTGCTGGTTTTGCTGCTGCTCAAGAAACTGACCTTGCTTCTTTCAAACCTATCTGACTCCACGTAATTGATTTTGCTATCACAGAGAGTTGGCTACTTTCCTAATCTTTTGAGCTTTATCTTGGTCAAATTCCCTGATGTTGTTTATCCTGTCACCTGCATTTTGGGGATGCTTTCTTGGACATAACTTTTCCCATCTTGATAACATTCTGATGTTGCTTGGTCACATGTGTCCTGGTTTTCATCTGTGAAATATTGGAGGGTAGGTTTAAATTACATTGGCAAGGATTTCTGATTCTTCTCCCCTAAATATCTTTCTAAAATTAAAGAAACACTTCAGGTGCCTATGAGGTGATTTTCCCATGGAAGGGGAGCTTCTTAACACAATAGGAGGTGAACCCTGAGCCTAGTCATTTAGCAGTTTGGGCGAATGCACTGATACCTAGTAGAAAATGTGTTCACTGTACAAATACCCAATTTGCATTTTTGCATAGGCATCAGTGTATTTTGTGTAGAATATACTGTCTCCTGTGCAAAAATATTGCATCTTACACAGAAAAGACATTTTGTTCCTCAAATCACATATCATGCCCAGAAAAATCATGGTTCCCCCCCCCCAAATGGATTTTCCTGTACAATCTTCTGAAGTGCAAAGAATCTCACAGCTGCCCTCCTTTTCCTTAGTGGTGTGCCTTGAATGTCAAGACATGTTTTTTGACTGCATTATTTGTCTTCAAATTCACAAAATGAAAAGCATTTTCCTGAATCTTGCTCACCCAAAAGGTGTTTTAAAAACCACTACTAAAGGCGAGTGAGAATTTTAGAAGGTACTATTACTGCCACAAAAGACTGCAAGTTAATAATCAAAGTGAATGAAATATTTATGGAAAAAAATATATTTTCTTAGACTAAAGTAGCCTTCCCCAATCTGCTGCCCTTTACATGTTTAAAACTCCAAATCCAAATTGTTATTACAGGAATTCGGTGTTGACATTGTACATATAAAAAGACAAGAAAATATTGTTGCTGATACTTTATCTAGACAGAAAGAAGGTTAAGTGTATAGAGATATTAATTTATCACTGATTAGTTATATAACGTCTACATGTAATGTAATTGCTATGACTGTAGTGTTTATATTGAATATTTATATGTACATTTAGTAATGTAAAGAATGTTATGCAATGTTTAACACTGGGTAAGTATAGATACAATAATGAGATTTGGTTTGATAAAGTGTGCAGTGTACCAGATCATTGCTCTGACTGAGTCCTGGGAAGGTCTCAATAGAGCAATGATTTCTAAGGGGCGGGGTCTGTGACGAGCAGTTGATGGAATGTTGCTGAGCGAATGGGAAGAGAGCACGAGGGAGCCAATCCCAGAGCAGGAAACTGTAATGGGATGGGTTTCCTAGAGTTTGAAAAGTTTGTATGAAAGTTTTTGTTCTGTTTGCTTTTGAGTTCAGGAGATTATGAGATGCAGGGAAATGGGCCAAAAAAATCACATTCCCAACTGTGTCATAAGATCACTACAAGAACAGAAAGGGCAACCTTACCAGATGCCTGTGTCCTTCTGCTGTAATGGGGGCATAGCGCTGCCATGGATGATGGGGAGAAGCCACTAATAAAAGTGAGAGCGTTGAGGCTGGATGGATTATAGAATGAGTGGAAATTAAAAGCATAAGAAATGAATGATTGAGTATGGTGTTTATCTGGTTTTATTATTAAGGGTTCAAAGAATACTATCTGAGGTTCTATATGTAATTGGTCACCACAGAGTAGGACTAAGAGACATTAAGCAATTAACAAAGTTGGAGGCACAGTATTGAAGCATTGCTATTACAAACATAGAGTTATTAAACCAATCTTTGTGTTTTGTTAATAAAATAAAAGGCTCCAAAACCAACAATCTCCTAGTTACTATGAATATGAGAGTTGTAATCCAAAGCATTTAGAGGGCTCCCAATGAGCAAGGGGCTGGACTGAAGAATGGGTGCAGAACCATATGTATGTTGACCAGCTTCTCCTATAGAACTGTGGCATTACTAAGGCTGGGTGTCACCCCTCCTTGATGGTGTCACCTGGTGTGGTTCTTCCTCTTCACAGCCTCCTAGTACTGCCACTGCAATAGACCCTTTCCATTTGGTTCATGCCCTCCTTCCAGTTCTTCCTCTATCACATTTTCCATAGCACAATTCACCTGTAGCTTCTAAGAGAACAAGGGAGACAGAGGGGGAAAGATTTCTAAGTGACCTTGCTGGCACTGAAAATTCAGTTTCCACTCAGCTCTTGGCAACACAGTGCTCCAGTTATCTCTTTCTCTATGGTAGAAACATCCACTGTATGGCACTCAGTGTTTATTGTTCTCTCACGTATTTTTCCATTCATTTCAAATCTGGGCCCTTTCATACTACACTGTTATAGCACAATGATTCTGCTTTTAACTGCCACTGTAACATTTTGAGGAATCCAGGGATTTGAAATTTAGGGAGGGATACTTAAAATTCTCAGCAAGAGAGCTCTTGTGCTTCACCACAAACTACAAAACCTAGGAGTCCATAGGATTCAGCCATGACAATTAAAGTGGAATCATAGTGCTATATTTTCGCATTTATGTGGCATTGTTATAACACCATATTTAGTGTGTCTGATAAAGTCTCTAGACTAAAAAAAATAACCATTTTTGTATCCATGTCTTTTCATTTTATTAGAAAGCATGATCTTACAGAACATTAAGGTTTTGTGTAAACTTTTATCCCATAAAGGCAAAACAACTGACTCCTTTTAGTTATAACATTGGATGCTGAGAGAGAAATTCTCAAGTACTATTATCTCTGGAGCAATCAAATGCACTATAATTTGTGCTGTCTATGACAGCTTTGAAATGTGTCACAATAAAGAATGATTCATTCTTTTTATTTTCCTTGACAATGGATTTTAATACTTTCTGGTATTTATTGTGTCAACTTTTTGACAACTTATATCACATTTTAGTTTCTTGTTCTCTGAAAACTAACTTAGTGGTATTTGACTCAGGTATGGAATAGGGTCTATCACTCTACTCCCTCTTTTGTCTTCATGGATGCTTTTACAGAGGGAATATGACTTATGCCTGAAGCATGTAAGGAAATGGGCATGGGGGAGAGTCTGTAAGAAAAGTAGCTCTTAAAAATAAGTATCTTCAATACAGATAATTTTTTTATTATGATTATGATTATTTACAAAATATTGAGAGCACTTTTTTTGTCTCTTTGATCTCTGATGGTGGCACAGTGCAGAACCTAAAAAGCACTTAGGCTTAAGTGTACATCTGTGGAAAGCACTTGTCATGCATGGTTTAGAGGAGACAATAGTTAGGAAGTTAAGTCAGAGCTTTTAAAAGTCCTGATCCCATTGAGATACAACTAAAGCCAAATTACATATTTGTAATTTGTACAAATTACAGGGGAGTACCACTGTAGGCCATGTAGGCTTTCTCCCCACAAGTTGCCAATGCAGGTACCTTGATCCAGATCAGGATCTTAGCATGGAAGCTGCAGGAGGCTTTACTGATTTTGTTGGGGGAGGGGGACATGGAGTGCATATGAGAAAAAATATGGACCAATTTTTTAAATGGGAGCTCCTTTTTTACATAGCAAATTGCAGGCATGGATTGCAATTCTGATCTGGATCATGACAGCAACAATGGCAAAGGTTACATGCTAGGAATGTACCTCTGTGAGAAATTGTGTATGTGTATATGGGGATGGGCTAGAGTTGCCATACCACCTGGTTAGGTGGGTTTTACCCAGATTCTATGCAAGTCAACCAGTGCCTGTTTCCAAGCTTTAATTTATGGAGCAAAATTTGTAGTCATGATTCTGTCTAGTTGGTTTACAAGAAACGAACCTGCCACTGCCTTTCTGTATGTTCAGCCAATGAGTGAAGTTTCACACCCATGACTGACATTTCTGTAGGTTTATAATTGTAGGTCTGACCCACCCTCTTCCAATTCACTAAGCCAATGTTACAGATTTGGAGGAAAGTCTAGCTTTCAAAGGAATGTCTAGCTGAGGGCTGCAGAGCTCCCTGCAAAGATTGAAGAGAGAGCAATGGAGACACTAGAATGAATGGGTGGTGGTGATGATGTAACAGAGCAGGGTAAAAGCTGATAGAACCATCATAGAATTATTAGTATTTAAGGTACCATGGAGCAAAAGCTAACTTGCTTTTGCATGATTTGACATAGCAACAGTCTATTTTTTACTATACTTACTGGGTGGGGGAGAGGAAATAAAGTTCCATTTTATGAAGGGCATTGATATTGTCACACGACTTGATATGGGAGGAAATGTGCCAGCCCCCTCTAATTGCTGCCTTTTCTCCACTCCACCTTACCTCCTCTTCCACAGTCGTCTATGCTACTACATCCCCCACCCTAAATAGAAAAGAAAGCAAAAGGGTAATCTTAAGAAGAGTGCAAAATAGAAAAATAGAATAAAAATATGAAAATGTAACAATGAACAAACAAAGAAATCTAAGAACTTGGTCTGAAATTTCTACAATGTATGCAAAAACTCACAGCCTATGAGGCATTTTGACTATTGCTGCTGTTCTCACAAATGTATAATTCACTTTCACTTTGCATGCATAATAAAATGTCAAACATCAGGTTACCCTGAGAAAAAATTATGGACTGAAACAAAATGCTGTCTCCCATGTTAACAATTGCAGTTTTGAAACTGCACATGCAAGCCACTCTATGTAAATTAGTAACACGGGAAAGGTGTATATACAAGTCTAATTGAATGACATATGTGAGTATGTTATGCTGTTGAATCTTCCTAATAGTGAGAAATGTTCTCATGTTACAGGTTCACTCTTAAGTCTCAAGAAAAAGAAATCATAAGATGTATTCTCAGCCCAAAACATTTTGTCCTAAATTCAGTTGCTAATCCCAACTGGAGTAGACCCGCTGAATTAATAGGACTTACATAAATGCTGACTTACCCATTCAGCAATTAATTATGTGGTTGCCTCTAGTAGGGACTAGCAATTTGATCTGGGTCTTTGCTGTGTACAATGAAGTGTACAGTGAAGCCCAGATGGTGATGCATTCTCACCTGTCGGCGATAAAACATTAAAAAGTCTTGCTGCACCATTCAGATACTCATATCATTCTTCATCAATCCCCTATGTGGGGTGCTACCTGAAGCACGCACTTCAGCCCATCACAAGGTACACCTTTAGTGCGTGTGCCAAGGCACAGATAAGCTGTACCTTGAGTTCTTCACCTTGAAGAAAATGCCCCAAATGAGGTCTTTAAAAAAAAAGTTATCTTGAAGAAAACTATATATCCCTCACAGGTCAGTAACTCACTAGCAATTTCACTGCTTTGCTCTCTCTCATTTCCCATTACGTAGAAAGGGATAACTGACAGAGTTGTGGCTCCATATACTAAAGGAAAAAGAGCCATCGATTAGGTTTATACAGAACTGCATGGTTGTGAATGTGTTTATTTTAGAAGACTTGAATAATACATCTCAGAGGAGGACAAAAAGTACCCAAGCAAAACATCTTAGTTGCAAAGAAAAGCCATTTGGTATAGGAAAATAGGTTACCATAAAGTGAAAAAAAAGAGGATCCCAGCAATTATCGTCCAGTTAGTCTGAGATCGATACCAGGAAAGATTCTAGAGCAGATCATTAAACAGAAAGTCTGTGAACATTTAGAAGGCAATGCCATAATCACAAAAAGTCAACATGGGTTTTAGAGAAACAAGTCATGCCAGACTAATCTGATCTCTTTTTTTGATAAAATTACCAGCTTGGTAGATGAAGGGAACGCTGTGGATATTGCATACCTTGATTTCGGTAAGGCCTTTGACAAGGTTCCCCATGACATTCTTGCAAACAAGCTTGTAAAATGTGGGCTAGACAAGTTAACTGTTAAATGGATTTGTCATTGGTTGACCGGCTGAACCCAAAGGGTGCTCAGCAGTGGCTCCTCCTCATCTTGGAAATATGTGACCAGGGGGTGCCACAGGGTTCTGTCCTGGGCCCAGTGCTATTCAACATCTTTATCAATGACTTAGATGAGGGAATTAGGGGCATACTTATCAAATTTGCAGATGATACCAAATTAGGAGTAGCTAATACCCTAGAGGACAGGATCAAAACACAAAATGAGCTGGATAGACTGGAGAGCTGGGCCAAAGCTAACAAAATGAAATTCAATATGGAGAAATGTAAAGTACTGCACTTAGGGTGTAAAAATGGAATGCATAGATATAGGATGGGGGGGGGACCTGGCTGAATGGGACTACGTGTGAAAGGGATCTAGGAGTCCTAGTAGACCACAAGTTGAACATGAGTCAACAGTGTGATGTGGCAGCTAAAAAGGCCAAAGCGATTTTGGGCTGCATCAATAGAAGTATAGTGTCTAGATCAAGGGAAGTCATAGTGCCGCTTTATTCTGCCTTGGTCAGACCTCACTTAGAATACTGTGTCCAGTTCTGGGCACCACAATTCAGAAAGGATATTGACAAATTGGAGCGTGTCCAGAGAAGGGCGACTAAAATGGTGAAAGGTTTGGAAACCATGCCATATGAGGAGAGACTTAGGGAGCTGGGTATGTTTAGCCTGGAAAGAGATGGTTAAGGGGCAATATGATAGCCGTGTTTAAGTATTTGAAGCGGTGTCACATTGAGGATGGAGCAAGCTTGTTTTCTGCTGCTCCAGAGACTAGAACACGGAACAATGGATACAAGCTCCAGGAACAGAGGTTCCACCTCAATCTTAGGAGAAACTTTCTGACAGTAAGAGTTGTTCGGCAGTGGAACACACTCCCTCGAAGCGTGGTGGGGTCTCCTTCCTTGGAGGTCTTTAAACAGAGGCTGGAGGGCCATCTGTCAGGGAAGCTTTGATTGTATATTCCTGCGTGGCAGGGGGTTGGACTGGATGGCCCTTGCGGTCTCTTCCAACTCTACAATTCTATGATTCTATAAATAAGTCATAAGTATTTCAATGTTCCTGTAATCACATATTTAGCAATAGTAGAGGATACAAATGAGTTTAGACAGCAAAACAATTGACTGATTATCTCCTAAATCCATAATCATTGTTGTATGAGCCAAAAACTAACCTTTCTGCTGATGGCTGGAGCTGTACAGGTTCACTACCAGAGCTGTGAATCCTACACCAAACAGTTTGAGGTAATTTCCTTGTAACTTTTAGTTTTAATGACTTTGTTACTAGTTTTTTTATCCAATAGAGAGAAGGTACATACAGACAGTTTACAGAATGGAAGCAAGTAAGCTGTGGAATCAAACCAAGATCTATAGTGGGATTGGTTTAATTCATTCATAACTGTTATGCAGTCAGGGAGAAACAATAAAGTAGAAAAGCTTGTGGATCATGACATTTGAAACTTCCTTGTTTGACTACTCCACCTCTACACAGGAGCCCCTTGCTGGTTTTCACATAGGACCAGGACACCAGGGAACAAATAATGGGGAGGGTTACCATTTTAATGTCCAGCTAGTGGTCTTCCGAGAAACATCTTGTTGCCCACTGTTGGAAAGAAGCTAGATTGAATAGATACTTTTTCTGTGCTAGCAGGCTTGTCTTGTATAGCCTATATAGAATGCAGAAGGCTATATACTCTAGCTCTCATTCTCCATACCATCTCATTTCCTCCATTAAAAAACAAAAACCCCTAACTTCCTAGGCATCCCAGCATTAGTAGGTAAAAGTATTTATGAAAATCCTGTCACTGGTAGTATTGGAGCAAAAAAAAACAAAAAACAAATAAGACACTTGTGGTCCATTAAGCTCTCTTTGCCTGGGATACATGTCTAGAGATCACACTTAAAGTATGATGCTAAGGAATGATCTGTTCCACTAATTCATGCTAGCTTTGGGCATGATGAGAAATTCAGTAAGCTTACTTTGGTAAATCCTGATCAAAAACAAACTCTCATCCCTGTTTAACATGTAAGTCCACAAGGTTTGAATTTGGGAGGAACTAAGACAGAATCGGCCATCCCTAATTTGGGGCTACATTTCTCTGAAATCTAGGAGGGATAAATGTGTTTGCACATATTTAGGAGTGGCAATGGGTTCCTAATTGGCTTTTTTAAAAACACACACACACCTTTTTTGGGGGAGGGCAGTGGGTCTGGTGAGAGATATATCAATTCTACAGTACTTTAATTGCAAATGGTGCTGCAAGTGCCAGCAGAGGAGGGTTAAAGGAAAGTAGATGAAGACATCCCCCAAATCATTTCTAAAAGTTATCAGATGGACCAAATAATTCCATCTTCTGTCTGGCTGAAAGTAAAAATGTAATCTCTTTGCCTCACAAGAATAATACATATAGCACCATGTAAGCACTAAGAGTGAGAAATGTTTCAATAAGAAGGTGGGAACAGAGATGTCTCCTAAAAAGCTTTTCTTTTCACTGAGCAATGCAGCATTCATAGAGAACTATCAAGGATATATACTGGGCTTACTTCTTCAAATGCACTGAAATCTGTCCAGACATGAATAATATTAAAATTTAAATGTTAAATAATATGGGGAGCAACACTTTGCTCCTCATTCTGATTTGGATCAGGGTATCTGTCACAACTAAGTTAAGTATTTTTATTCTTGTTTTTGCAGCTGCTTTGTTTGTTCATTGTTATTTTCATTGTGGTTTTTATCATAGAATCACAGAGGTGTAAAGGATGCCAGGGGGGCATCTAGTTTAAGGGCTATCTTACCTCCTGCCATGCAGGAATATGCAGGTAAAGCTCTGCCGGCCATCCAACTTATGTTTAAAGACTTCTAAACTCCCAGGCAGTCCATGCTTCTGTCAAACAGTCCTTGATGTCAGAAAGTTCTTTCTACTCCTTCCTAATATGTAAGTGTATCTTTCTTTTTGACTTGATTGGTTCAAATACTAATCTTTGGAGCAGCAGAAAACAACATAACACACTTTCATGTATTTAAGATGGCTTTCATGTAACCTCTAAAATAATGTGCCCAACTTCCTAAGCCATTTATCATTAGGCTTGGTTTGCAGACCTTTTATCGTTCTGGTCTACCTCTTCCAGACACATTCCAGCTTGTCCGTATGCTTCTATGTAGAATGGTGCCTAGAATGGAGTCAGTATTTCAGGTAAGGTCTTATCAAAACAGATTAGAGTGGTGCTATTATTTCCCACTATCTGAACACTATACTCTTTTCAATGCAGCTTAGAGCTGCATTGGCTTTTTTTGCCCATTGCATCACACTGTTGACTCATGTTTAACTTCTGATCTGCTAAAAACCCTAGATCTTTCTCACATGTATTGTTTTCAAGCCAAGTGCCAACCATCCAATATTTGTGCATTTCATTTTTCCTGCCTATAGGTAGCCCCTTATATTTATCCCTGTGGACATTAATTCTGTTAGTTTTGACTCAGCTCTCCAGTCTGTTAAGATCATTTTGAATCCGGATTCAATCCTCTGGGGTATTAATACCCCCCCTACTCTGTACCATCTGCAAATCTGATAAGTACCAGAATCTGATAAGACTCAAGAAACAACCCTGATGCACCTCAATAGTCACTTCTCTCCAGGATGAAGAGGAATCATTGATTATTCTCTGGGTTCTGCCTGTCAACCAACTAGTTTCACTTAACTGTAACTCTGTCTACCCACAGTTTACCAACTTTCCTGCAAGAATGTTATGGGAGATCTTGTCAAAAGCCTCACTGAAAACAGGATATACTACATTCACAGCACTCCTCTGATATACCAAGCTTCTATCAAAAACATAGGGGAAAAAGTCCGGCATGGCTTGCTTTTGAGAAACGCATGCTGTGTTTTAACATTCCTTTCTAAGTGGTCACAGACTGAGTGTTGAGTGATCTGTTCTAGAACCTCCTGGTACTGACATCAAGCAGACTGGTCAGTATTTCCTCGGGCCTTCTTCCCTTCCTCCTTTTGAAGACAGGAACAACATTCACCCTCCTCCAGTCTTCCTTTTACAGATTACCTCTGCAAGTTTCTTGGATGTAATTCATCTGGTGCTAGAAACTTGAATTCATTTAGAGTAGCTAAGTGCTACTTCTTCCCCTATTTGGGTTGCATCATTTGTTCTATTTGCACCAGACTGAAGCTATGCGAGTGCCTCATCTAATAAAGGGATGGAAATAATTCAGCCCTACCAATGTTGTTGGACTGCAATTTCTAGAATTCCTTATCACTAGCTATGCTGGCTAGGGCTGTTGGAGCTGCAGTGCAAAAATATCTGGAGGGTCATATAATTCCCACCAAATTTGTATAGTTTGGGATCTAACAAGCTAGAAGTGAGGCAAGGCTAACCAAAAATAAGGTTGTGGTTTTCTCATACCCATGGGACCCACCATTTTTTTAAAAAAAAGTACATTCAGGAGATTTTCACATGGGGCCAAAATGTCCCGTTACTGCCCCGCTACCTCCTCTCCCGTTCCTGCCACGGAATAACATAAATCTTTCGCACACTCACCTTAATTCCGCAGCAGGAACGGGCTCCCCCTCCCCTTGCTGGCTGGCCGTAAATGGAGCCGTCGTAAGGCTGCTTTTATGACCGGCCATCTGAAATGTTATCACGTAATCACGTGATAACGCCGGACAGTAAATTTAAAAAATAAAACTCCCCCAAACATAAAATCAGTTCACCAAGCACAAAAGCACTCTTTAAATCACATAATCAAAACAGGGAGGGTAAAATAAAGGGTGCCACTTACCTGGATGTCCAGATCATACCAGGAAGTGCTTGGAACGGACCTCCCCTCCACAGCTGTCATTTCGGAACAGGAACGGGGCTCCTGTTCGCACACCTGTGATTCCGTGATAGTGACAGAACGGGAGGTCTATTCACGATGAAAAATCGTGATTACATTGTTCTGGAACAGTCACGGGAGTAGGATAGATGAAGGACAGAACGGGGTCAACTTCGTCCGAAAGGAAAAACCTTTCCCGACCCTGTTCTCTTCCTGCCATGGGATATATAGCCCGTGTGAAAATCTCCTCAGTTGTAAAACAAAGGAAGAGGATTTTTTAAATGGCCTGACAATGACCTCTGCTCATTGACTTCCAGGTCTTTGGAATGTTGAGACTGCAATGGGGGAGGGGGAAATGAGTGGGGCGCCTTGCTTTGACCCCCACCCAATAGTTTATAGTATCTGAGAATGAGGGAGTAGGGTTGGAAGGACACATTTTATAAGTTTAAATACCTTTTCCTTCTAAGTGTGAAAGGAAAACAGACAATGTGAAGTCAAAGGCTTTCACAGCCGGCATCCATAGATTTTCCTTGGTTTTTTTTTTTTCCTGGGCTGTGATGCCAGCCACAGATGCAGGCGAAACATCAGAAAGAAACTCTTCCAGAACACAGCCTCACAGCCCAGGGGCGGGGGACAAGGATAATCTATGGAAAACAGATACTTTTCAGCTTGTCTATCTGAACCTTTTCATGTTGGCAGGGCTAGCTTAACCAAACCACAATCAGCATCTGCGGGGCACCCCACACAGGCAGGGGGCCCCATCCCGACCTAACCCTCCTCCTGAAAAAACCTCCTGCTGGCTTTAAAAAAACAACAACCAGCATCCCCCAAACTAGAAAGTGAAAGAGAAAGACAGAGCTTTCTTTGTGTGGCTGATTCTGGAGGGAGTTTGTTGCTCCCTCCCTCCTCCTCCCCGATCATCATCATCAAAAGGGGTGAGTGTGTGTGAGAGAGAGGGGGGGAGGGAAGGGGGGTCATCTCTTGTACTCCGCTGCTCTATCTTCAGAAAAGGCTTCTTCCTTCCTTCCTTCCTTCCTTCCTTCCTTCCTTCCTTCCTTTCTCCCCCTCTCCCTTCCTTCTTTCTTTGCCTCCCTTCTTTCTGACTTTTTGTCGCTTGCTCTTTCTTTCTTTCTTTCTTTCTTTCTTTCTTCCTTCCTTCCTTCCTTCCTTTTCCTAACTTCCACATTTCTTCCTTTTCCTAACTTCCCAACTTCCCCTCCAGCCCATATTTCCAGCTGCTCTTAACCTGTCCTTCTCTCCCCTTCCTCCCTCCCTTTCTCCCTTGGTCTTCTTCAACTTCCTCCCCTTGCTGCCAACTGAGTTCAACCTGCAAAAGGAATTTGTGTGCGTTTGCCCATGTGCCTTCAAGTCATTTCTGACTAAGGCAAACTTATCATGGGGTTTTCTAGGCAAGGTTTGTACAAAGGGGGTGTGCCTTTGACTTCCTTTGAGGCTGAGAGAGTGGTACTTGCCCAAGGTCAGCCAGTGGGTATTCATGGCTGAGTAAGGATTCAAACCCTGGTCTCCACAGTCATAGGGCAATGCTGAAACTTCTACAACACTCTGGTTCTTTTAACAGAAGAATATAAAGAATAGAAATAAAAATTTGGAGTAATATTACTGGGAACAATGGTTCTATTGTTGTCACTAAAACACCAGTATCCCATTAGTGATATGTGAGAGCCATTGGGCTAAGCAGTGGTTCTTAACTTTTTCTTTACCAGGGACCCCCTTTAAATATCTTTTGTTGCCCCAAGACTTAACTCAAGATTTAAAACCCTAATAATAATAGCTAACAACAAAAACAGTACAATTACACCATCCATTAACCTTTCCCTCAGAGGCACTCTTGCTTCTTCTTGCATGTTTGTGGCTGGAGTAGATTGAATGGCAATGTACAGGCCAAGCCAGCCAGCCTTTGCCTTGGTTCCTGTCACATGGTTGTTCCACTACAGGGAGGAGGTGGGCCAAGTAGCCTTCAAGCCTTCGTGGACCTCCTGTGAGGATATCATAGAATCATAGAATTGTAGAGTTGGAAGAGACCACAAGAGCCATCCAGTCCAACCTCCTGCCATGCAGGAAATCACAATCAAAGCATCCCTGACAGATGGCCATCCAGCCTCTGTTTAAAGACCACTGGGCTAGAGAATGCTAGAAAAGGGACAATGCAACCAGACCTTGAGAAGGGTGCTGGCAGGGGGATTCTGAGAGGTGTTATCCAAAACTAATTTTCCCAGGCTGTGAATGCAGCCTAGAATCATAGGGCTGGAAGGGACCCCAACAACCATCCCATCCAATCAGCTTCTGTCCTGCAGGAACACACAATCAAAGCCCTCACAACAAACAGCCATCCAGCCTCTCTTTAAAACCTCCAAAGAAGGAGGCTCCACCACACTCCCAGGAAGTGCATTCCACTTCTGAACAGCTCTTAACATCAGGAAATTCTTCCTAATGTTTAGGTGGAATCTCTTTTCCTGGAGTTTGAACCATTTGCTCTATTGTCCTAGTTTCTGGAGCAGCAGAAAACAAGCTTGCTCCATCCTCAGTATGACATCCCTTCAAATATTTAAACATGGCTCTCATGTCACCTCTCAATCTTCTCTTCTCCAGACTAAACATTCCCAGTTCCCTAAGCTGCTCATCATAGGGCATAATGGCTTCCAGACCTCCCACCATTTTGGTTGCCCTCCTCTGGACACATTCCAGCTTCTCAATACCCTTCCTGAATTGTGGTGCCCAGAACTGGACACAGTATTCCAGGTGAGATCTGACCAAAGCAGAATACTGTGGCGCGATTACTTCCCTTGATCTATACACTATACTCCTATTAATGCAGCCTAGAATCACATTGGCATTTTTTGCTGCTGCATCACACTGCTAATTCATGTTTAGCTTGTAGTCTACTTTCTTTTTTTTTGGATGAAATCTACACCATTACGTTACTTGCTAATTAACAAAAAATATTTTGTTAGTGCCTATAATATAGTTTTTAAATTAAATTATTGGTGGCAAATAATGTAATACAGTAGCCCCCCCTTATCCACTGGGGATTGGTTCTGTGCGGACATGGATTCTGAAAATTGTGGATAATAGTGAACACCATTGAAAATAATGGGACTTCTGGTTTAAAATACCATAGAGTTGCCTTGGAGGGCCTAGAAAACGGCTAGGGAGGACACATTTTCTAGGAAGACTCTATGGTAGGTGTGCTGTTTTGTGTCCCATGGATAATGAATCTGTGGATACGGGGGTCCTACTGTAATCTGAACATCCTGTACTGTGAATAGGTTAGGTTACATTGATCTGAGATAAACATATGGGCCCCCCAAAATAAAGCATTGCAGGGCCCCCCAAAATTCCTTAAACCGGCCCTGCATGTTGGGTAATATAAAGTTTTTAAATGATGGGAAAGAAAATGGATGTTCTTTCTCCTTTCCTGATTGTGACCCCCTAATCCTTTACTATCATGAAATAGCAGAATATGATTTCTGTTCTGGGTGATTGGAACTGTATGATTTAGCATTAATATGAACTACCTTCAACAATTTGTTGGGGAAATGAGATATAAATTATGATGACAGTGGTGACCATGTTGTTGTTAACAACGTTGAATGATGTCTAGTGAATATTTTAGGAAGTGGAAGAGGCTACCTATTATGCACAAGTAACAGAACAGATTAAATATGATACAAGAAGATGCGGAGAGTGATTTGAGTAAACACAGAACTAGCAGCTATTCAATATGTTAACTCAACAAATCCATCTGAATACCTACATATTCACATTGGTTGACCATATCTTGAATATCAACTCACTGAGTCAGTTAATGAACTCTTGGCATTTTAAACTTGGCTAAGTCATTAAGTATGATGAAAAACAACAGTTTAATGTGAAACTACTTGTTCGGCTGAAGAAAAAGGTAAGCCAGTGAACCAGAAGTAATGTGAAATTCTTTTGCATTTACCTGAACAAAATTCTTATCTTTATCTAAAATACACAGAAGTAAATCCTAGAGGTGCTCATGTCAACATGTAACCTTTCTGCTGCTCAAAAAAATTGAATATCTTTCTAATATTGCCATTTCAAGCTTTTAAAATAGTAAGGGAGGAAATTCAAGATAATGAAAAGTCAGTACAGTTTGGATAGGGCAAGGAGATGAGGACACAGAGGACTGCACAATGAAAAACCATTCTGGCCAAGTTTCAGACATTTAATTTCTGTACACTTAAAAACTCTGCGCTCAACATCCATTACCTGTCTTAGATTTGCAATTCAGTGGATGTGTAAAAGATTAAGATTTTTTTTTCATAGCAGCATTTGGAAAGTTACTTTTAAGAGAAATAAATATAATGACATGCAGAAGCTATCCACAACTGAGCAGTGGAAGATTATTATTATTACTAGCTAGATCTGGCTTACCAAACACCCTTCTCCTGGAATTGTTGAGGGTGACTCATTCTGTTTCCCTGCTTCTGCCACTGCCAGTTGACTGTCTGGGTCCCGTTGCAGCAACAGCAGCAGTAGCAGTGACATCCCGCTGCTACCACCAGTTGACTGTGTGGGTCCTGTCCCAACAGCAGCAGTGGTGTTCCGCTACCACTGCCACCGCCAGTTGACTGCCTGGGTCTTGTCTCAGGCTGTGACTCATGAGTGTCTGAGGGAGTGAATGCAGGGAGGGACCCTTGTGAGGCTGGGGGTGTAGATGCAAATTGAATGGCAGGAGTGGACTGTGAGGTGGAGAGGGAATTTGCATGTGGGTGATGATTGGTTGGGTGTGTTTCCTGAGCAGCCAGTCAGCACACTGGGAGAGGAAACATACCCAGGCCTATTGTACATACCCAAGATATATATATATATATATATATATATGAACGATGATGATTAATTTATATTCCACCTTTCTCTCACCAATGAGATTCAAGGTGGATAACATCATTATAAAAACAGAATAGCACTCTGGCACTAGTAGAGTTCTGTGTAATTATCAGAGTTCATTACATAACTCTTGTAATGGTGGGATTAGCCTGAGCTAGCCTGGAAAAGGATATGAGAAAGCAGCATTCACACCCAATATATTCTAAGCCTGTCATCAATGACACACCAAATCACAAATATATTCAGGAAATATTTAGCATAGCACAGTGTTTGTATTACAAAGGTGGGCAGTAGAGAAAGCTTTTAGTATTTTTTCTCATTTATTGTTATTCCCATCATCTCCCTTAACACCTTGATTATTACCATGGGGAAAAAATACAGTTGTCCCTTCATATTCACTGGGGTTTGCTTCCAGGACCCCCTGTAGATACCAAAATCTGTGAATACTCAACTGCCATTATATGCAATGGCATAGCAAAATGGTGTCCCTTATATAAGATGGCAAAATCAAGCTTTGCTTTTTGTATTATTATTCTTTAAGGAATATTTTCAAGCTGTGAATACTTAAATCCACGGATACCAAATCTGTGGATACGGAGGAACAACTGTATAATTTTTTTTACCATATTTCAATATCTAATGAAATGATAACACCTATTTTTATTAAGCTTAATTCTCTTCCTCTCATTCTTCTCTACTCCTACTGGATTGTAGAGCCTGAATCCTATTGTTAGTTCCAACGAGAGTGGACCCATTAAATCAATGGGATTTCCGTAAGTGTTGACTCATTATTGAACGATTGATTTAATAGGCCTAACTTTAGTTGGGATAATAGGCCTAACTCTATTTGGGATTACCACCAGAACTCTGGCACAGATACTTTTGTGACTAGAAATCCATATATTACAGTTTAATAATTTAGAAATATACAGAATTGCTGAAAAACTGAGAAAGGCTAAAAGTTAAAATGAGAAAAAAATCAGCTGTTGTGGCAATCGTTTAAGCAACTGTTAGGTTATTTTCACAAATTACACCTGAACTGGTTTTCACAATCTTGAACTCATAAATTTTAAAATAATCTTGCACGATTTACATTTTCTGTACATAGGGCTCTATTTTACAACTAGTCACAATTAATAAAAACTAAACATTATAACATTCATGAATGATCCAGTCAGGATGAAAAGGTCTACTTGGCCTTTTGACTAGGATTAAAAGCAGTATTATTTCAAGGCGATAGTTGGGTATTGGTGCACAATATGAATCCAGCATCTTTTATGTTTTGAGAAATCACAGACAAGCAACCCATTTCACACAGGATACATTTCATTATATTCAATAGCCATAAAGAACAGGCTATTGTAAAAAGCGTAAGAAGAAGCAACAAAAAATGAACCAAACCAAACCAAACCAAAACAAAACAAAACATTGGAATTTACACTTCTGGAATAATCTGTAATGTCACACACCACACTCTTTTGTTTTGTTTTGTTGTAAGCAACATGGGCTTTTTCTTAGTGAAAAGCACTTCTTGTGAAAGTATTGCCATCTAATTTTTGCCAGTTGCTCCTACCTGCCCTAGCTCATTCATTCTATTCCAGAACCCTCAGAAGCAGTGTGCATGCAAACAAAATAGAAGCCCATCTAGGGAAGCCCATTTGTGTGTGTGTGTGTGTGTGTGTGTGTTGGGGGGAACATAACAAGAAAGAATTGGGAAAACTGGGTGCACCAAATTGCACATGCAGAAACATTTTCCACTGGATACAACAAGCCATTTTCTCTGCAGATATTAAAAAGGATTCTATAAAATTAGATGAATTTCATTATTTTTTTCCTAGGTTGTCAGTATATTTGGGACATGGCAATGTTGTTTATCTTGATTCCATGGTATAATAGATACTGCCCCATCCCCAATATTTTCCTTTACTCCATTCATTCTGCCAGGTTTCTGTATAATCATATACAGAAATTTATGAATTAAATCCATTATCCCAGTATAATAGTCTTTGTCATCCCTTTGCTTCCCTAGATGGGCTTCTATTTTGTTTTTCCCATTCTAGAGTTGCTTCTGCTTGCTGATTCATGCCTTCTAATAAACTGGCATAGTATGTGAGAAATGTGAAGCCATCTTGATCCCAGTGGGACAGCACACTGTTAAATTATGGGATTCACTGCCACAGAATGTGGTGATGGGCATCAATTTTGAGAAAGGAGATTTGACAAGTATGTGGCTAACAAATGATGCAAGTCATAATGGCTATGTATTACCTCAAGAATCAGAGACAACATGCCTATGAAGAACAGTTGCTGTGAAACAACAGTGGGAGAAGGCACATGTCTCAGTTCTACCACAACAGGGAGAGGGAGCTAATGGATTGGAACTTAATTCTTTGAGCTCTCTAGCTCCAACAAGATAAAATACTTTCATTTGGACTATGATTGGTAATTTTTACCCATATAGCACCTAAACGTTTTTCTAGATATAACAATACAGAAATCTCTGAGAAATTCAATGTTATCTGCCTAAGAAAGGGACAGGTAGTTTTGCACAGGACAGGAATAGCCTGGAATGCAAGTGAAGTTATGTTTTTGTTGCTAATGGAATTGAATTTTTATTACCTTTCTTTTATTGCCCTTTGTCCCTAGTCCCCATGTGGCAAAGAAGGGCAGTGACCTCCGCCTGCATTGAGCTCTCTCCAGACTATCTTAACTGAGAACAGAAGTAAACATCTGTGACAAAATGTAGGCCTGTGACTCTAACATTATCAGTTTTCTTCTCTTTTATGATTTTTAACAACTTTGCCTGATGAAGAAGCTAGTGAAGCTTTGAAAGCTTGCATGGTGTATTTTGTGCATTTTAGTTAGCCAATAAAGATATTGCTGTTTTGTAGATTTTGTCATGGCTTGTATGTGTGCTTCCCATAGACATCTAGTTAGCTAATGTGGAAAACAGGATGATAGGCTACACAGGCTGGACTAGGTAGAAGATCCAGACCCTTCTTAATAATAAAATAGCAACTTTTGGCTTTAGTTCTTATTAATTCTTAATTATGCACTATTATTTCCAAATATATAGGCTGCATTTATGGACATTAACTTTTAAAAAAGATATTACTGCAAATTAAACATTAACATACTAATTAAAGGGAAATCTGGCTGCAAGACAGTTTTCCCGTTGCAAGACACTGCGTGAATACACAAAACTATAATCAGGTTTTTTAAAACATCACACAAGGTAAAAGGAAGCAACACAAACAGTGGCTTCCATAGATCCTGTTTCTCTATAATACTTCTGAGTCCTGATATGCCCCTTGCACATTTTTCTCTCTAACTGTCTGTACACTCTTAATAACCAATCCTTTGCTAAACAAAAATAAAACAAGACCTCTGCCTCCTAGCAGCAGAAACATGTACTATGATTACAGTGAGGTTGAAGAAGCTGCTTCCTACACAGCAGTTGAGAACATGTGGTGAAATGCCACAGCACAAAAGACTTGAAATGTGACCAAAAGCTGTTCTCTTGCTACTCTGTTCTCATTGCTAAAAGGTGACCATGGGTCAAAAGCAGTGCTTGGATAAAACAAAGTTTTACAGCTGTTGAAATGCTTAAGCCCAACCAGATTTTTAAATGATGTCATAGCAATGCAGTTATTACTCCTCTGCCATTGGATTTGCTGATGGCAGTTGTGGTTTGTATTCAAGAGGCCCAAATAATTGAAACAATCCATCTGCTCTATGTTCTTCTCTTGTCTTTGGCTCCAGTGTGATTACTTGCTGCCTTGTGATATTTGCCAGTGATGTCATACTTAATCAAACAGCCGCTTACCCTCTGGATCTCTAGAGAAAAGTGTACTTTTAACAATGAAGCATAGATAACTGAAACAATCCACCTGTTCTGGACATTTTTCTTACCACGGATACCTGATGAGACCTGATATTTGTCAGGGATTATCAGTCCTGCCCAAGCAACAGACAGCCTTGTGCATATTTCATGAAAGCTGATGGTGTTCTAATTCCTCATGAATCCCAAATCATTGAAGTAATTGACCCATTCTGGAGCTATTGCTTCAGTTTCTCTTAGAATAGAACATTAGCCTATTGTCATGTTCAGTTTAAAGGCTGCAATGGGTATAAGTCTTAATTACTTTTTCCACAAGACAGTGTAGGCCACAGAGTAAAGATCATATTATTTGCATAGCTCATTTTAGTGAACTCTAAGGCACTAATTTGTTCTCCCTCTTCATGCCTTTCAGGTTGGTTCCCATCTCAGCATAAATATTAGTAAGTGGACACAAAGAAAGAGCACAGGAAAAAGAAATATAGTTCCCAATATCATGCTTCTTTCAGTAACACGGCTGGGGGGGGGGAGGACGATTACAGAGCCAAACAATTTAACAGTATCAGAACTGTTAAAAGAACATCAAAAAAAAAAAGTTTATTCTTTCAAAGGAGCTGTCAAATATTTCACAGCTGGACCCTGGCATTAAAATTACATGCATTATATTGCCGAGGGCAAGAAGACTGGTGTATGTTGGCTGTTAATTTAAACCTCGGGGTGGGGACAAACGTTGACCAATTTGAAAATATCAATTCTAGTTTGGAATGCGTTATACCTCGGGGTGGGGACAAACGTTAATTTAAACCAACAGACTGCCTGTTAACTACTTTTATATACTTTTTTGCTGTTGTGGCTACAGAATAATAGTTTATTCATTATTCATTCATGCTAATCATTTATACTCTACCTTTCAAATAAAAATATTTCAAATACCACTTACAATAACACTAATGTAAGAGCAAAAATATTAAAAGGAACATCCTAGAATTTATCAGCAGCACAAAAATTTTAAAACAGAATTTAAGAGTCAGAGGAAAGGCAATGAGATTTACTTAATAGAAAGCCTTACAGAACAAAAAAATTCTTCATGGCACTTTTAATGATAACAAATATGGGAACTTGCCAATATCCCTAGGGAGAGAAAGTGCACAAGTCCACCCCCCCTTCCGAAAAGTCCATGTCCTTGGTACCTAACACTGTAATATTGACTACTGATGTTCCAGACAGCAAGACTGCTAAACCTTGAGTAAATTCACATAAACTTCAGATAACCTGGTTCTAAGCCATTTGGGACAGAGGAAGACAAAATGTAGCCCTGTATGCCCCCCTCACGAGCCCCCAATGCAACTCATGTGCATCAATACTCTATTTTTTTTTAATGCAGAAAGGGCCCCTCACACCCTCAGAGGGAACATTTGTCAGGGATTAATCAGAGGAAATGTTTTGACCTGTCCAGCCTGTTTTAGGGCTGGCTTTTTTCAGAACTTCCACTCACTTCTAGGTTTTGGGGGAGGAAAAAGCTTGGTTCCTATTTTGGGGATGCTCATTGATCCAGCTTTGTGGCTTGAGACCCAACTGGTCTCAGTAGCATGGAGTGTGTTTTATCATATTCATTGCTTATCTGTCAACTGTACCCTTATGCAGACAGAAGTAGTCTAACTGGGATAATGCAGTGTACCGTATGTGGAGCCTGCCTTCGAACATACTTTGGAAATTTCAACTACTCCATAACAGAATAGCAAAGCTCTTCACTGGGGCTGGTTATTCCAT
This sequence comes from Gambelia wislizenii, assembly GCA_030847615.1. Lineage (NCBI taxonomy): Eukaryota > Metazoa > Chordata > Lepidosauria > Squamata > Crotaphytidae > Gambelia > Gambelia wislizenii. The sequence continues at coordinate 91,222,027 of JAUMIR010000003.1, read as the reverse complement.
ATCACCCCAGTGTGATCATCATCTGCACTGGTTACCAGTGAGTTTCCAGGCTTGACTCAAAGGGAAGGAAGAAAGTGTTTGTCTTTAAAGCCCTAAGCAGATGAAGACTGGTCTACCTGAAAGAGTGTCATATGCTTCTCATTACTAAAGTCAACTGCAGAGTGTCTTCTCTGGGAGCTGCCAGCCCAGTTGCAGAGAAGATCCTTCTCAGCAATGGTTCCAATGGCCTCCCAACAGACAGCTATGTGGCATCCTCAATGCTAGCATTTAGAAACTAGACTAAGGCCTTCCTCTTCAAGGAGGCATTCACCCCTTGATGCATATTGGCTGAGTTACTATGTTTATTGTAAAAATGTTCATAGAAAAAAATCATTTTTATTGTCAATTTTTTGGTTCTATTCATTGTTTTTATATTATATCCCTAAACTGTCACAAAGGCATTGCCATATGGACAATATATAAACAATTTAAATAATACAATAAGGAAAAAAAATTTTTTGTACAACCAGAAACGACAGTCTCTTCACTTCTGGTTTTGCAAAGGGCAGTTGTAGCCCATCAGCATCTAGATGAGTAAAAAATGGAGCCGGTGCAGTCCCCAGACACTCTACAATTACCCATCCTCATTCAGACAATGAGGTATATTAACCTGTTTATTACTGTAACAATAATTCTAATCTCCAGCTTTTTCTTAAGCCCTTTCTAGCTTTCTACTTTCTGGCTCCCTTTAATCTCTGTATTCCATATAAAGATGGCTGGGAATTGGAATAATGCAGGAATATATCTAAAGAGACCATTCTATCTGTAACCATCACAAATGTAGCATGTCTTTAACAGTCTTCCCATGCAATATTTTAGGTCCTCCATTAAAATCTAATGTTTCTGCAGTTGAATTTTTGCTACTGTCTACACAGTTCAACCTTCACTGAACAAAGTACAGAATATGCTATAGCACACCTTTCCTTCCTTTGAAGGACTTCTTACAACATCTACCATGTTCCTTCCTGTTCAAGCTTCTTCCATTGAACTTCTCTCACCTATCCTTCCAGCTCTGTAACTTTGCACAGGTGAATGATTTTAAAAAGAAATGGCTATTTAAGGCATGAAAGAGTAGAGGGGAAATTTCACAAAGCTGCTCAGCACGGAAGGCTAATCTAACAACATCAAATGATGCAGTTAGTCATTTAACTATTCCTCATACTCAAGGCTTTCTTTACAGATTCAGGGCACACTGTTTCAGAAAGTCAAGACAATCTTGTGGTGAAAAGGACACATTTTACAACTAAATTGTACCATGAAAATGAACACAATTTCAACCAGGCATTTTCTTCAGTTAAAAGTACCTTGACGAAAAGTACTTGGTTGTTATTTTTGAAAAACAAGTCACCAGATTTTCTTCCAGGCATAGAGTTGTTCAATATCAGCTAGCAAAACTGTTAGTTTTTACTTGCACATTTATTTATTTTTTAAAAAATTAGCAGAATATACAGATCTGGCTGGGGGAAAGCTGTCATTTAAAAGGATGACACATTAATCTGTAATAAAATTAACTTATTTTCTATGTGCAAAGGGTATGTAGGGGTTTGATTTGTACTGTAGTTTCCTTGATGACTGACTATTAACATCAATACAGAAGGAGGGGAAGAGTGAACAAACTACTGTTGTACCCTTGCAATCTGCTATGAGTAACAGCTGACAAAGGGCACCCATTTGGTAAAACAATAAGCTTTATTTATGTGCTGTACTGTATACAGGGAAATGAGTAGAAGGATTAAAAAGTCAGAAGAGGGACTTTATTTTAGGATAACTGGTGCTGAATAATAGCAGAAACAATACACTGAAGCATTTTGTCAGCAGTGGGATTTAATTATCTGCCATTAATTATTTCCATGTGTCAAGAAAAGGGCAGAAAACAAACCTTTAAAAGAAGACAAAGGAAGTACCGTATATTCCGGCGTATAAGACGACTTTTGAGCACTCAAAAGTGCCCTCCAAAATTGACAGTCGTCTTATACGCCGGATACACTTTGCTTCACCTGCCTGCCTATCTCCTGCCTCTTCGCAAACGGAGCGAAGAGGCAGGAGATCGGGCAGGGGGTGAAGCAAAGTGCTCCTCCCTGCCACCCGCCCCCCCCCGCGCTTCCACCCTCCCTCCCGAAAGTCGCGGAACCGCGGCTTTGGGGGGGTGGCTAGGAAGCCCCCTCCTCCTTTCCCCTGCCCACTCCCCGTGCATCCAACCCCCTCCCTGAAAGCAGCGGCACCGCTGCTTTCAGGGAGTGGGGGGGCGGAGAATCCCCCTCCTCCCTTCCCCCCGCCCACCCCCCGTTCATCCACCCAGTCCCTGAAAGCAGCGGAACCGCTGCTTTCAGGGAGTGGGGGGGCGGAGAATCCCCCTCCTCCCTTCCCCCCGCCCACCCCCCGTTCATCCACCCCGTCCCTGAAAGCAGCGGAACCGCTGCTTTCAGGGAGTGGGGGGGCGGAGAATCCCCCTCCTCCCTTCCCCCCGCCCACCCCCCGTTCATCCACCCAGTCCCTGAAAGCAGCGGAACCGCTGCTTTCAGGGAGTGGGGGGGCGGAGAATCCCCCTCCTCCCTTCCCCCCGCCCACCCCCCGTTCATCCACCCCGTCCCTGAAAGCAGCGGAACCGCTGCTTTCAGGGAGTGGGGGGGCGGAGAATCCCCCTCCTCCCTTCCCCCCGCCCACCCCCCGTTCATCCACCCCGTCCCTGAAAGCAGCGGAACCGCTGCTTTCAGGGAGTGGGGGGGCGGAGAATCCCCCTCCTCCCTTCCCCCCGCCCACCCCCCCGTTCATCCACCCCGTCCCTGAAAGCAGCGGAACCGCTGCTTTCAGGGAGTGGGGGGGCGGAGAATCCCCCTCCTCCCTTCCCCCCGCCCACCCCCCGTTCATCCACCCCATCCCTGAAAGCAGCTGAACCGCTGCTTTCAGGGAGTGGGGGGGCGGAGAATCCCCCTCCTCCCTTCCCCCCGCCCACCCCCCGTTCATCCACCCCGTCCCTGAAAGCAGCGGAACCGCTGCTTTCAGGGAGTGGGGGGGTGGAGAATCCCCCTCCTCCCTTCCCCCCGCCCACCCCCCATTCATCCACCCCGTCCCTGAAAGCAGCGGATCCGCTGCTTTCAGGGAGTGGGGGGGTGGAGAATCCCCCTCCTCCCTTCCCCCCCCCACCCCCTGCTCATCCACCCCCCTCCCTGAAAGCAGCGGAACCGCTGCTTTCAGGGAGTGGGGGGGCGGAGAATCCCCCTCCTCCCTTCCCCCCGCCCACCCCCCGTTCATCCACCCCGTCCCTGAAAGCAGCTGAACCGCTGCTTTCAGGGAGTGGGGGGGCGGAGAATCCCCCTCCTCCCTTCCCCCCGCCCACCCCCGTTCATCCACCCCGTCCCTGAAAGCAGCGGAACCGCTGCTTTCAGGGAGTGGGGGGGTGGAGAATCCCCCTCCTCCCTTCCCCCCGCCCACCCCCCATTCATCCACCCCGTCCCTGAAAGCAGCGGATCCGCTGCTTTCAGGGAGTGGGGGGGCAGAGAATCCCCCTCCTCCCTTCCCCCCGCCCACCCCCTGCTCATCCACCCCCCTCCCTGAAAGCAGCGGAACTGCTGCTTTCAGGGAGTGGGAGGGCGGAGAATCCCCCTCCTCCCTTCCCCCCGCCCACCCCCCGCTCATCCACCCCCGTCCCTGAAAGCAGCGGAACCGCTGCTTTCAGGGAGTGGGGGGGCGGAGAAGCCCCCTCCTCCCTTCCCCCCGCCCACCCCCCGCTCATCCACCCCCGTCCCTGAAAGCAGCGGAACCGCTGCTTTCAGGGAGGGGGGGTGGCGGAGAAGCCCCCTCCTCCCTTCCCCCCTCCCACTCCCCATGCATCCACCCCCCTCCCTGAAAGCCGCAGAAACGCGCTTTCAGGGAGGGGGGGTGGCGGAGAAGCCCCCTCCTCTCTTCCGGCTGTCCACTCCCCATGCATCCACCCCCCTCCCTGAAAGCCGCAGAAACGCGCTTTCAGGGAGGGGGGTGGCGGAGAAGCCCCCTCCTCCCTTCCCCCCACCCATCCCCTGCGCATCCACCCCCCTCCCGAAAGGGAGGGGGGCTTGGAAGCCCCCTACTCCCTGCCACCCTCCCACCCTCCGCCCAGCCACCCCCCTTCCCCAAAGGCTCGCTTTGGAGAGGGGGGGTGGCTGCGAAGCCCCTTCCCCCCTGCCACCCTCCGCCCAGCCTCCCCCCTTCCCCAAAGCCCCGTTTGGCCGCACAGCCTGCGGATCCCCCTCCTGCGCTCCCTCCTGGAAGGGAGCGCAGGAGGGGCATGCGGAGGCTGCGTGGCCAAACCGCGATTCGCCCCTTCTTCCCACCTTCCTGGAAGGTGGGGAGAAGGGGCGAACGTGCCCCTTTTGGGCGCACAGCCTCCGCATCCTCCTCCTGCGCTCCCTCCTGGAAGTGAGCCCAGGAGGGGCATGCGGGGGCTATGCGTTGGAAGAGGGGGGTCGTCTTATAGGGCGAATATATCACAAACTCTGCATTTTACTTTAAAAATTGGGGGGGTCGTCTTATACGCCGGGTCGTCTTATACGCCGGAATATACGGTAATTCTACAGACTGATGCGGCTATGAAGAAAGAAAGTAGAGAGAATAATACAGTTTTGTGGCTCACAGAAAAGTGTTTTTATATTAGACACTCAGTGGGTGAAAACGTGACACTGAATCATATATGAAAATAAAGGGTGGAGCTATGATGCAGCAGGACCCACTAGAAAGTAATCTACTGTTCACTTTCTACTATCTACTGCACACCCTAAAGGGCAGTATTCTTGGTATAACAAAGCAGCACTGGAGTTTTAGCAACCAAAAACAAACCAAAACAAAACCAGACTCACAGAACAGGCTGAAGAATACTGAAAGGCAGTGCTAGGGATCATCATGGCAAAAGCAGATAAGAAATACCCTTTGTGAGAAACCATGAAAATAAACTCCAAAACAAAATGGAAGTTTTGCTGATAAGGGTAAGCAGTTGGCCATTAGCTTTGAAAGTTTCCTGCTTCTCTTTATGTTCAAGGCTAGGTGTTATTTAAAAATTAGTAAAAAGGTGGATGAAAGTGTATGTATTTTGCAAATAATACATCCAGACCCTTTATATGTTTGTAATACTCCTTGGGTCCTGTATATGGAAAAGTGAGGTAGAAATTAAATACCTAAATAAAAATAAGTTTTAGAAGCTAAGCTTCTTCTTCTGAGTGCATACCATCGGACCCCTGTATCTGCAGAGATTGGATTCCTGGACTTACCACAGATACCAGAAAGTGTGGATAACAGCAAACTATTTTAAAATAATGGGACTTCAAGTTAAAAATACCATAGAGTTATGTTGGAGGACCTAGAAGATGTCTCGAGAGGATGCCTTGCAATGTACAAGATGTAATTGGTGGCTTGTTTGGGAAAGCTGAGCCACTTCTTAAGAAAAGCAGCGATGCTCAGTCAACTCTATTAAGCACTGTTTTCTGGGCTGATGATCCCTGAAGAGCAAAGCCTATTCTTGGAAGGAGAAAAGTTTAAAGTGAGTCAGTTTTTTGCCATGGTACTCAGAATGACACCTCTATCTTTTTGTCATCTGTCAGAATGGCATGGAGAGTGGCTTCAGGGGTCTGCCATAGGATATTTGTTGTATTTTGATACATTTATTTGTACCTGAAGCATTTCTGCCTTCCTAATGTCTTGTTATAGAATGAGCTTTCACAACGTCACTTGGAAAGTTTTTTGTACTGCTGGACTATTTTCATTGATTTTCCCAGCTGTCTAATGTTGTGAAAAAATATGTAATAAGACTTGCAGAAAGCGCGGGATGAGTCCTTCCTGAATCTTCATTTGCGAAGAAAAGCCAGAGAGAGATAGATCCAAACCTCTGATGACCAGAAAGTTATAAATTAACATATTACATTTCATAACTTCCCTTTTAAAAATGTACACACTATTCTATCATAATTAGTCTTCTGTCATTTCTGAAGCCACCGTTCCTTTTGAACACTAAGTGTTGAATCAGAGACTCATGACAATGGAATGGTCATTCACTCACACTAACTAGAGATGGAAAGAATATTTAAAAGTACAGTCGTACGTTCCACAGACCCCCACGAATGTGAAAAATCCGCAAATAACGACTGCCCTCCCCCTCCCCCACCATAGTGACCATGGGGCCTCCGGAGGCCCCATAATCACTTTCCCCAGCCTCCCCACTCCCTTCCTAGGCCTTCCTGGGGCCTCCGGAGACCCTCCCGAGGCCCCGTGGATGCCTCCCCAGCCCTCCCCCCTCCCGCCGAACCCCTCAACGGGGCCCCCAGAGAGTCTCCGGAGGCCCCGCGGAGGCCTCCCCAGCCCTCCCCACTCCCACCCAAGGCCTTCGCAGGGCCTCATGGAGGCCTCCATGGCCCTCCCCCCTCCCCCCCAGGCCTTCGCGGGGCCTAGCAAGGCCCTGCGGAGGTCTCCCTGGGCCTTCCCCCCCTCCCTCCCCGGGCCTTCGCAGGGCCTAGCAAGGCCCCGCAGAGGCCTCCCCAGGCCTTCACCCCTCCCTCCCCAGGCCTTCGCGGGGCCTTCCCCCCTCCCTCCCCAGGCCTTCGTGAGGCCTAGCAAGGCTCCGCGGAGGCCTCCCCGGGCCTCCCCCTCCCTCCCCAGGCCTTTGTGGAGCCTAGCAAGGCCCTGCGGAGGTCTCCCCAGGCCTTTCCCCCTCCCTCCCCGGGCCTTCGTGGGGCCTAGCAAGGCCCCGCAGAGGCCTCCCCGGTCCTTCCCCCTCCCTCCCAAGACCTTCGCGGGGCCTCCGGAGGGTCTCCGAAGGCCCCGCGGAGGCTTTCCCAGCCCTCCCCCTCCCTCCCAAGGCCTTCGCGGGACCTCCGGAGGGTCTCCGAAGGCCCCGTGCAGACCCTCCCCGCCCAGGGCTTTCACGGGGCCTCCGGAGCCTCCCAGGGCTTTCATGGGGCCTCCCAAAACCGTGAATAATCAAAACCGCGAATGTTAAGTTCGCGAACGTGGAGGGACAACTGTATTCCCAAATGGTAAAAAATGTGTTTTTGTCATGAAACCCAGAGAGAAGAATTCTGAGTGACAAAAATCTTTGCTGTTTGGGACTTATTCTGTACAAAATTCTCACTAGTGCAATTTTTTTGGGTTGCTTCCTGTGCAGAATATGCTAGTCGCTGTGTAAACTCTGAGCAGAATAAGTCCCAAACTTTGAATAGTCTTCCAAAACTGCATAGTTTTCAAAGACTTTCTTTCAGCAAGAAGAACATTTATAAAATTACTTATTGTTTCCCTTGAGAACTAGATTAGTGAAGAATTATAGAGATTATCAGACAAGAACGAAAAAAAGCATTCCTGTTCTACAATCTCCACTCCCACCCATCCTGTCCCTGTCACACCACAATCACCCTCCCCACCACTTACCTCCACTCCCATTGTTCTGGCAGCCCAGGGGTGAGGGGAGCTCTAACAGAGCTCATTCACTTCCTGGTTCAAAATCCCACAGATTCTCACAAGAAGATGTGACAGCGGGAAATTAAAAAATAGAAATAAAAAGAACATGAAAAAAATTACAACAAGCACAAAAACACACTTTAAAAGGTAGAAGTAAACCAGGGAGGGTCATAAAAAGTGTGTCAATTACCTGGATATCCTGATCTCACCCAGAAGTGTTCTGGTAGGGACCGCCCATTGACGCTGGGATCTCACCAGCATAATGGGGCACCTTTTTGCTCGCAGGAACATCCGTGACAGAAACAGAATGGGGGATCTATTGATGGCCTCTCCTGTCAATAAAAAGCAGCACTGGTGGAATGGCAGCAGAACAGGAATATAACAAGGGGGGAACGATGTCGTCTGAAAAGGGAGTCCTTTTGTGATCTCCTGGCATTCCTGTAACACCACTGTCATGATGGAGTCATAATGCATTTGATAATCTCCTAAATCCTTACTCTTGTTATAGTAAGTTCCACTGCTGAACACCATTTATGTTAATAAAGTTTTTCCTTAAAGTTAGACAGAATCTACTTGCCTGCCAATTTTCATCTGTTGGTTCTAACCCTGCCCTCTAAAGCAAATGAGAACAGGCTCACTCTGTCTCCTGCATGGGACAAATACAATAGGGACAAAGGAAATATGGGATAACTAAGAGGACATCACAAAAGGGGAACACAAACTACAACAAAATGGGAAGGGAAGGGAAGTCCATGCTAAAGCTCTGACAAGGAATCTTCCTTTCATAAGACAAAGGGTTTCGAGAATATTGGACTTAATAACTGCTTCTGGAGGTGCTGTCATGGGGATGAGCAGCATGAAAACCTACTGGGGACAGTAGTTACTGAACCATGGCTGTTGAAATAATGACTAAAGTGTGTCAGATGGCCCAGTGCCTCCAGATGTTGAGATTACATGAAGATGCAAGCAATGGATAGAGGCTGCCTATTATTATTTTGTTACAGAACCTTCCTTAATTCATTCTTTAAGATTTCTGCAGCAAACAGAGATTTGTAACCCCCTCCCCAAGCCTGGAGTAACTTGTAAAAACAACAACAGCGAATAACTGGTAATCAATTCCTTTTTTTAAAAAAGGTTCCACTACATTACCTTACAATTGTAGTATGGAAATAACCCCTCTTTTGGCAGTGAAATTATAACTGTTTGTTACTTTTATAGTTACACTGTGTAGCCTCACTAGTTTCATGTGCTTTGCAGAGCTGGTTATTTGCTCATATCATTCTGATATTTTCCACAAAGGTAACTTAACAGCATCTATTTTAGTAACTTTTGAATAATGACAAAGTGAATCTTTACTTTAAAAACATAAAAAAAAGTATAACTAGTTAACTGTTTTGAGGGGCCCTTGTAAGTGTAATAGTAAAGAATTAATTTAAAACTAGCTTTAAAGCTCAACTTTTTCACTCCAATGTTCTATGGCTGAAAGTAATATATGATATAGATTTACCCACACATGTATATATAGGAGACATATTCTGGGCCCTTTGTATGGGGATGAGTATTTATGGAAGAAAAGAAAAATATAAAACGATCCTTTCTGGCTACATACTCCCTCAGTGCAGTGTTCCCAGCACTGGAAAATATTAAAGCTTTCACAAACTACTAGACAGGTGACACGTCATGGATTTCCAAATTATGGCTGCTCCATAAGGTCCCTGGCTTCATCTGTGTTGAAGGGATTCACATGAAAACAAAGCACACCATTGTGACTTGGTCCATACAAGTCATTTGCACATAAGATAAGCTTATTACTAAGGTTGCTATGTGAGTAGAAACTTCATCTAATGACTTAACACATCTTCCTGTGTATAACTAGACTGCTAAATTGCCATTTAGGAAATGTTCGGTTGCTCATTATGCTAAGCTTCCGGATTTCTGTTTAGGCATCCAGGAGCACTCTTTCAGACAATGGTGAGCTTGTGCCATGGCTGCAGATCATTAAGCTGTCTGAACCACCTTATTTAGAAAAATTGCTCTTGTTATGAACAATTTTGCAATGGTAGAAAAAGGCTGAGAAAGAATAAGTATTTCGGATAAATCTTTCAGGTTACACTTATACTAAAATTGAGCATTCCAATCAAATCTTCCAACATCTAAGCTGATTTCTGGCACTCATCATGGGGTTCTTGTGGGGTGAGGGAAGGTGATAATGTTCAGATGACTTTTGGAAAACTATGCAGCAAATGCTTTTTCTACTAACATTTTGTTCCAGGATCTCTTTCTTATGGCTGGCAAGAAAAAATTTAATATGGAAGGTAAGATCACCTAGGATATCTTGCACTTATGGAACTAGGTTTCTTCACCCTTTGTCTTTTACCTTGGATTTTACCTTGGGGTATCAAAAAGGAACAGGGATGACAAGATTTTGGAAAGTATAAATTTTGTTACTACAAAGCACAGTGTTGAAGGAGCTAACAACAAGCCTTTACAAACTGCATCCTCAGGCTACAGGCAGTTCCAGAAAAGAAGTGGGGGCAGGGAACAGAAAATAGGACACTATAGGTTAGCATAAATCTTTGCAAGTAGAAACAAATCTGCAATTAACGTTCTGATTTTTAATTCAGACAAGAATCACAGAGAAGTGAGCATTTATTCTACCTTGTGCCCTCCCAGAACCACTTGTGTCTAAATCACATCAGGTAAGATACATTATGCAAGTCTGGGCTTTGCAGGTGACTATCAAGATATTTGTTTAGCAAACAAAGCAGAGTTTGCACCACTTTTCTCAGTCACCAGACATGGAATTGTGCTTTAGTTGCAAGAACACATGTCACTGTGCTCTTTGTTGCAACTATATAAAATCCGTATAACTGGGCAGTTGACCTGGAGGATGACAAAAGGTTAAATGATCTGGCAGAAATTTTCCCACATTTCAAATCTATAGTAATATGACTGAAACTTTAATAAAATGTGTAAAAATAGTTCATTCATTATTGTATTTTCCAGTTAATGGAAGCAATAGGCACCCACATGCCAGACATTCTAATGAAGAATATACAGAAGACAAGCAGCAAACTAAGATTGCAGGCCAGTAATAATAAAGCAAACAACAGGGGACTTCTTCCTTTAAACATGTATTATGTGTACAGCATCCTTTCTGGATATTTTCACTTAGCTCTAGACAAGCTATGAGACAATGCAAAATGAAGATATGGTATTACATTAGGTTTGCTGTGCCATCAGCAAATTTAGGGAATTACAGTCTGAAAACTGAAGTCTAGCCTAGCCTATGTTTCATATGTGAGGAGGAATAGGCAATGTATTTGACCCATGCTGGTAGCTCCTAGAACCTGGCATTACACAGCACTCTTTCTATCTGTCATACAGCCACACAGCATGCCAGAAATCAGAGAGGTGGGTAGGGTCAGGGGCAGAGAAGACAACACTGCTCTTGCTTGATTCCATTTCTGGAGGAACAACATAGGGTAAGTGGGGCAGAGATGAGGAGCAAATAGGTGTGTGTGGGGTAGGGAAGTGCTCATGGTGGTTAGAGACCATTATTCTCTCAATGACATATTTCACAAAGTACAGATCAGGCTTAGACTCATAGAATCAAAGAGTTGGAAGAGACCACAACGGCCACCCAATCCCCAGAGATACACAATCAAAGCACTCCCAGCACACGGCCATCCAGCCTCTATTTAAAAACCTCCAAAGATGGAGACTCCACCACACTCCAAGGCAGCATATTCCACTGTCAAACAGCTCTTACCATCAGGAAGTTCTTCCTAATGTCTTTTCCTGCAGTTTGAGTTCATTGTTCCGTGTCCTAGTCTCTGGAGCAGCAGAAAACAAACTTGCTCCATCTTCAATATGACATCCTTTCAAATATTTAAAAATGGCTATCATAACACTTCTCTTCTTCAGGCTAAACATACCCAGCTCCCTAAGCCACTCCTCATAGGTCATGGGCTTCCAGCCTTGAGATTGGGTTGAAAAGATCTGAGAGTTTTCCTACTTTAGTGAAAAACAATTCAGGGTGTGTTTTTTTTTTTTTAATGCCCCATTCCAAGCCTGACTATGGGGAGTCTGCCCATCTCTAAACATGATGCAATCATACCAACTATGCAATGTATGATTAGTCTGGATCATGTTTTCATACTTTTAAAAAAACAAAACAATTGCATTGACTCAGCTGCGGAGCAGATAGTAAATAATTCCAAAATAAGCAGAAAAATTGAGCAAGAAAGATTCTTGTCCCATCCTAACGCATTACCCAGCAGAAGCTGGTGGTCTCCATTTCCATGGAGTAGTAAATATGAAGGTAAATGAGCTATGGAGCTATCCAAAGTACTGAAATGATGTTGTTGGTAGGGTTCAGCACCCTGAACAATCCCTTTAATGTCTTGGCTAAAACCTAGAGTAGATTCACCACTCAGTGAGCAGGAAGCCACCAGGTGCTATTGGCATTATTTATTGCTAAAATGATTGCATGTGAATATTCATTACAGGTCTAATTGTTAATTTACTGTTCTATTAAGACCACAAAGATGGCATTCAAAATACACGTCTGTGTGACTAGCATTTATTTAAGGTCTGTTATAGTACAAAAGAAATAAAAGATGTAAAAGTATTTCAAAGCATGAATAAAACATTTCATAATTTGCATTTTGAAACACTAGCCTGACATTGTGTTGAAACTGACATAAATATGTCTGATTATTTGGAGTTTTTTCAGGGTTTCCTTGTTACGGTTTTAGCTTTATTCAGCATACATCTTCCTGATGGTTCAACTAATACAGCATGAGTGCAAAGTACCTAGGTTCAAAGGGATGTGACTAAAGTGAAAAAAAAGAAGCCAAAAGCCAACCAGTTTGGTACATTTTTACCTGTCAGCAATTTAAAAAAAATGTGTGAAATTGTCACAGATTGTTTAACCAAGCAACAGACTACCTGGTTTAAGAACAAAAAGTAAAATGAATCTGTTGTCTTGCTAAATCTTTCCTCTAAATTCTTCAAGGCATATTCTGGAACTGACTGTCCACTGAATATTCCAGCCTTCCTTTCCAGTTCAGATGGAAACTATCAGCCACTACTTCCTGATGGTATGCTGCCCATGATGGCTGAGAATGATGGGAGTTGTGGTCTACATTACCTGGAGAGCACCAGGCTGGGGAAGGCTTGAATACTCAGTCTTCAGTGTCGATATTTTGTGTTTAATTTATCATCATCATCATCGTCTATTTATATAGCATCATATATGGCGTTTTACAAATAAAAAGAACAACAAACAGTTCCCTGTCATGGGGTTTACAATCTAATTAAGACATGACACAAAAGGAAAAGGGAACGGCATCATGAGAGGGGAATAAGTCCAACAGATCCTGCTTTTCTTCTTCTCTCCCTCCAAGGCCAAAGCAATGGCAGTTGGGATGGAGGGAGGGCCTTCTGCTTCTGGGATCAGGCATGATGGTATTTAACTATAATAGAATAGCTGTACCCAGCCTAACATACGCCATTATAGGAGATTGTAAAGGTTATAAATTAATAATATAACCTTTTCATAAATTTATATTCATAAATTGTTTTACATGTTTTTTTGTCAGAATTCTTTCACACAGTTCAGCTACATTTTAGGGAAAATACTGCACTGTTTTACATGTGGGTGGTGAGTTGCTGAGGGAGTGAGAGGAGAGAGGGGTCCTTCTGAAGCTGGGGGTGTAGATGCAGATTGAGTGGCAGGAGTGGATTGTGAGGTGGAGAGGGAATTTGCATGTGGGTGGTGATTGGCTGAGGGAGTGAAAGGGATTGGTTGGGTATGTGTCATACGTGGCCAATGAGCACACTGGGAAAGGAAACATACACGTGTCATACATATAGATGTAATACACCAGATTTTGAGTTGTGGCAGTATAATATTTGCTATGCAGTATTTGGCAAAGTATTTGATATATGTGTTTTGCAACTAAGATTTCACAGTTTTTAGCATTTGAGAGCTGATGCTAATGTACATTTGACTTTGATTATTGATAGCAGCCAAAATTAATTTGACAAAAATGTTTGGTGATATTTAATATTCTCTGTGATATCACCATTGACAGGAACTCTGTTGATGTTCTATAATTCAGTGTCTTACCGACCATTTCAAGCTGTAAATCTACTTCTAAGTAAACATGAAGCCTAATGTTTGATGCACATTATGTAATTCACTGCTAGATTTCTTTTAACGTCTGTACTGCTGTGCTGTTTATTGAATTTCTGAAACAAAGGGGAAATGAGGGTCTATGACATTTAAAGATGAGATCAAAGGGTCAGATATTCCAAGGCTTAAAGGGCTGGGATGCATAGATTAAATATTTTCTCCCCCATTGGAAGGCTGCAGTGGTGTCTGAGAGTGCCTGCTGTATGGTTTCCCTTTAGATACCAGATAAATCAAAGGAGACGGACAGGCACTCTGCCATTGCAGCATTCTAGTAAGGTATGTTCAGCAGGTAGTAGAGACAGAGATAATGAACCAGTTCCATCTAATCAAAGTTTTGTAAGAAAATAAAATAATAAAAAAATAATTGGTTACAATGACTGTTGTAGTGCCAAAGGACACATTTGTTATTTTGTCTCCAGTAATGCTGAAGGGATGATAAACATTCAAAAAATGTCTAACATGCATTTCATTTCTACATAGTTGTAGATTTTTCCCAGCCTCTCTCAGTAAAAAAAAAGAACATCTGCTGGTAAATTATAAAAATGTGATTCAAATATGGTCAGTGGCCAAATTTCAAGGACTTAGTTCATCTTGAATTTTACTGCTCATATTAAAAATACTTTTAGGGTTGTGTGAACATTTTCCAACCCACAACAGACATTTGCCAACCAATCCTTTACTGGTAAAGAATTTAAAATGTGGTCCATTGGCAACCTTGACACTAACCACTATGCTCCTAATATATTAAAAATTACCTGTTGAAAATGTTTCTGAAGTAAAGACTCATCACCATTCTGAGAACAATGTTCACCATGTTTTTGATATTCATCTTACCAAACCAAATAAATACATATTTATCATTTATACTTCTTGCTGTGTATAGTCATATAATAGCCATTCAACTGATTCCAGTTACAGGATCTTGTGATCCTAGCAATGTCTGAAGAAACCAGTTGCTTGTCTATATGTGAAAATACTCCTCATATAATTTTAGGAGAATACATTTTGTCCCAATGGGATCCCACATCATTTCACTGTATTCGGATGGAAGACGGGCAAAAACTCCAAATATTTCATGGGAAAAGCCTTCACAACTATTCCTGATTTTTTTAAAAAAAAAACAACTCTGAAGGAAATGTGTATTCCTGCTTGTTGGGGCAACTGATATACTTTGCTGAGCTGTCCCGATAAGAGTGGAAGTGGAAAGCTGATTGGTCAGATGTGCACAGAGGGTGGAGCTTGCTGACAAGGCAGCGCCCAGAACCACCATGTTAGATTTTCACCATAGCTATTGTGTGCTGAGGTGATGAAACAGCCTTTTTCCCCTCCCCCCTTGTTTATTTAAGTGGCAGATCACACTTCCACACCTTGGATTTGCTTTTTTTAAAAAATACTGTTTGGCAGCAGCGACTGGGTGACAGTAAAAACATGAATAATTCACTTGCACCCACCATCTTGATTCACAGGCATTCCCATTTGAACAATAAATGTGTATGGCTTTGCATGCCTGCCATCTTGAAAAGAAACATGGAGACAAATGAAAGCTGCTGCGAATTGGCGTTACTGCACATCAATCCACATTTATTGCCTTGTATAGACAACTTCAGATATATGTCTACTGAAACAGATTCATTTTACTTTTTATCTTTGACCTTAATGTTACGATAAGCCTTATGGTTCTTGCCAAATGTTTATTCCTTATAGTCAGATATACTTCACCAAGATATGATTAAAAAGAGTGGAGGAAAGGAGGAATAAAGAAAGGTGAGGCAGGGAGAATAAACTCACTATCATGCTACTAAGCTATAACAGATTCAACTCAATTACACTTACTGTTTTGAGCTGACTAAGAGAGACAGCACAGCCACCTCACTTCTGATGCTTCATAAGGTTGGTCTAAAGCAGCCTTTCTCAACCTTTTCATCTTGGAGAACCCCTTGAAATAACTTTCAGGACTCAGGGAACCCCTGAATAAGCATTATTTTATATACTGCTATTGCTTCTCCCCACAATCACAATCCCTTGAGGAACCCCTAGCAACCTCTTGGGGAACCGTAGGGTGCCAGGGAACCCTGGTTGAGAAACACTGGTCTAAAGTGATCTTCTGCATGTGAAGGGCATTTATTAATTAATAACTAAAAGCCGTGTGTGTGTGTCTGAGTAACAGTCCCAGAGCCCTGATCCACTCAGGTCTCAGGCTAACCAGTCTTGAGATTCTCTGAAAATGAAACAAAAAGTCACAGATGCTACAGAATTGTGCTTCATTGATTATGTTAAGATGCAAAAAGGGATGCTGCAATAAAACCTGAAGCAAAGGCAAAGATAGCTCATCTCCCTTCGGCTGACTAGAGCTGCCCTTCATCACAGCTGCCCTTCACTGAGGTCCCCACAATGAACTAGGCTCTGCCTATGGGCCAGGTTCTTGGGTTAGATTACAACCATATGCACCCCTTCAGGACTAGAGAACTGGGCTGATTTCTTCTGGTCTGTAAATGACCTCTCTCTCTCTCTCTCTCTCTCTCTCTCTCTCTCTCTCTTGTTCTGAAAAGTGCTGACATTTTCACACACCAAGAGAGAGGATTACCCCATACTAACAAAGGAACAGTTTTGCAGCAGTTTCAGCCTAGAACATCATTTGTTACAACATGAGTTGACCTTGCTCAGCAAGTAAAGCTGCTGCTACTGGAAAGCTGAATTATTAATGTGTTTTTTTCTTTGTTAGACGCCTGCTTGATTAACTAATAAATGCCCAGTTTCTATTCTATATATCCCTCAAGCATATGAACCTATGTATAGGGTGAATATGGGAACTAATTAATGCTCATCACCCTTCATCCAAATAACATGTGGCCCTCTACACTCCATCTCACAATTCTCACAATTGCCCATACACAGATCTCCACTGAACAGACACGTAGGTACCATTTGCCAAGGTGGTAAACTAACTACAAAGCAAAGACACAAAAAGAAATAACAATTATAATGACTGTACTGCACATCAGAGAGCTGTGTGAGAAAAATGAGATTAATCTAAGTATGTCCCTGTGCTTCCACAAGAGCTTGTGTAACCTCTTACAAAAATGGAGGCATGAAAATTGTTAGGGAAGCCACCTCTCTACTACACTGCATAAATTTCTGTGGAAGCTCGTGTGCAAGATTTTATCTAACAGCACTCCAGACTATGTTCCTGCTGCTCATTGTTATTTGGATCCAACTCACAGTCCATTAGGTAAAAGTAGCAGCTTCACATCTGCCAAGTTAGAATGATACATAAAGCTTTTTCAATAGGAGGATATTCAACAAAAGAAAAAACTGTCAGCTTTTTCTGATTTATAAGAGAATGGAGAAAACAGCTCCATGCTGAAGCTGTATTTTGTTTTAATCTAGGCTGCCAGCCACCTTGAAGCCTATGTTGGGGGAAGGATGGGAATAAAAAAAATTAATAAAAAAAGACTCCACCCAAATATTGCCCAGGATGATGACAATGACAATGAAGGAATATTTATTTATTTGTTTATTTTGCACCATCACTGTACATGGTGCTTTACAAGGAAAAGGATAACAAAACAGTTCTCTGCCCTCAGGCTTACAATTTAATTAA
This sequence comes from Gambelia wislizenii, assembly GCA_030847615.1. Taxonomy (NCBI): domain Eukaryota; kingdom Metazoa; phylum Chordata; class Lepidosauria; order Squamata; family Crotaphytidae; genus Gambelia; species Gambelia wislizenii. The sequence continues at coordinate 91,204,769 of JAUMIR010000003.1, read as the reverse complement.
AACCAGACATAAAACGAAAAGGGGATGGTAGTGTGGGAGGGGATTAAGTCCAGCAGAAACTGCTGGTTTTCCTCTCTCTCCAAGACCAGGGCAGTAGCAGTTGAGATGGAGGGAGGGCCTTTCATCTGCTGCTGGGCCTAGGCATGATGGAGCTGTGCCTGCCTCTTCTTCTCTCCCGCCCAGGCCAGGGCAGGTCAAATGGAGGGAGGGGCTTTCATCTGCTGCTGGACCGAGGCATAATGGATCCAAATGGAAGCATCCACTGACAGTACAGCTGTCATCAGAGTGGGGTGGGGAAGACAATAGCTTCTCTGTAGCTCCAAAAGCTGATCCAGAGGAACGGGAAACCCAGCCAGCTTTCAGGGGACACAGAGAGCCATAGGAGAGAAAATGCTGCTGTTAGTTGGTGTCCACTAGTGTGACTTTGGACAGAGGCCATTATTCCACTAATGCTGAAACTTAAAAGGATTTTTTAAAAACAACAGCAATGCAACCCTATTATCTTGACCATGCCTTACTGTAGTCACTGAGGGTAGTGAAGAACAAGCTACATTATTTTAAAATTGGCAGTCCCAAACTGTTGGCAAATTTTTCCTAATATTTTCATGAATTTGAATTTCTCTGTGGTTCATGGAGTTAGACACATGGCTGCTCCAAAACCAACCAATTGGTTGGGATAGAAGACAATTAATTACTAAAAACTTCATCTTTTCATAATTAGAATATTTGGAATACTCGTAATTTTAGTTTAAGGCACCAAAGTCTGCACTGGACTGATTTTCTTATTACTGTGCTTGCTCTGTTCTAATTAATAGCTTTTTGTATGTGTAGTTATCAAGCTTGATGCTGTGGTTGAAGTAATTTGATAATTTTTTATGGGTAAATACAGTTGGTCCTTGGTATCTGCTGGGGTTTGGTTCAAGGACCCCCTGTGGATGCCAAAATCCATGGATGTTCAAGGCCCATTATATACTGTGGCACAGTAAAATTGTGTCCCTTATACGAAATGACAAAATCAAGATTTTCTTGTTGATTTTTTTTTGGTGGGGGATATTTTCAAGCCATGGATGGTTGAATCTGTGGGTGCAGAATCTGTGGATATGGAGGGCTGACTGTACATATTTTCAGTGGTAAAACTAAAACACCACCTTCCCTTTGAATCAAAGACTAGCATTTGTTGTACACCACATTATGTAATACATTCAGTTTTGCAACTAATGTAGAAAGCCTTAGAATTTATTTAATTAGTCAGAAACAATAATTCAACCAATGGAAACAAAAATGATTAAAATGGATTAATTGGAAACAACATTAACAGTTAATTTTCTCCATGATATTGGAACACAAAAATAAAAGTTAATTTACACTGTGATTAATTAATAGATTAACCAGTTCCTGTTGAGAAATTATGTGTAATGAGGGTATGTCAGTACAAATTGGTATCAAATAGCTAGTTTAAAAGGCACCAGATAGAGTGGGTTCAGGTGCTCAGAGAAACCAATTGCCATGAATACTGATTTTCAGGAAAGAAGTCATGTAAATTGGCTTTTAGTTAAACAAGAGCTATTCCACATACAGCAAGACTGCTCTACTCTTTGGGGTGACATGGAAATAGCCAGCCAAGTCACAGAGGAGGTACCACCCTAACTGACAATTTGGCTCAGTTCATATGTTGTTGGTTTTCCACATCATAGTAACATTTGCAGTAAAGAAATTGTTTGTGGGTGAGTGACAGTGGTGGTAGTAGGTGGAATCACCATCCAAAGTACTGTGAACAAGGGAGGTGAAGCTTTTTTCATGTCTATCTTCCTCATTAATCTTCTTCCATCCATGCATTTTCTCTACTGATAGAGAGTTCTTCTGGCCATTTTTTCCATAAAGTGTCCATGATTAAGATGGAACTGTAGCGTTACTAAAGCTGGTGTCACCCCTCCCTCTGACGGTGTCACCTGGTGTGGTTTGACCACTCCACAATCCCCTAGTGCTGCCACTGAGGTGGAAACAACTGCCCTGAAGACATTGATAGACATCATGGTTCAAGCCACATGAAGAATACCAATTCAATGCTGATGAGGCAACTTTTTATATTGATTTTGTGAAACAAGGGAACTGTGCTGCTGAGATTGTAATTCAAGATGTGCCAAATATCAGCCCAAGAGACACAATAGCAACATTAACAACCAGCAAGTAAGCAGAAAGTAAAAATGGTAATATTTTAAATCTGCATTTATTTACCTATTTCCAACATTTCTATACTACTTTTCATTTTTTAAAAAATGTAAAGCTGTTCACAATAATAAAAGCACTAAAATCTACAAAGACATTCATTAAAAACCTGGAGTAACTGACAGTGAGGACAACTGGAAAAAATGAAAAGGAAAATACCTGGTAAACAGATGAATCTTCAATTGACAGGAAAAAGCACCCAACATTGACAATGGACATGTCCAATGAATTTCAGGGGAGCAACTATTCCACATGCTGGAATAGTGGAATATTCCTGAGAAGGCTCTCTTCAATGTCACAGCTGAACAAGCCTTACTCAGCTAAATTAGAATAAGCAAGGCCCTTGCACTTAAGAATGGAAATACTGGGGCCATGCACTTTTAACAGAACTTTTGGTTCTGAGCCACACAGCGTTGTACAATCTAAAAGTAACATTTTGATCATGGCTCAGTGTCTAAATGGCAGACAGTACCAATCTTTCTGCACAGGAGTTATATGTGGATGATAGGAGACCCCACTATGTGGCCCGCTTCTGCATTCTGCACTCATAGCAACCTCTGAACCAAGCCCAAGAATAGTCCCACAAGGAGTACACTATAATAATCAAATTGTGAAGTAACTGAAGCATGGATGACTGTGGGCAGGCTATCACAGCCCAAGAATGGTTGTAGCTGCCATACCAGATAAAACTGGTAGTACTCTTTTGTCGCTGAGGCACTTGGGCCTTCTATGCCAGATAATAAATCCAAGAGCATCCTCAGGCCACACAACTGTTCCTTAACAGATGAGCTTAACAGATTAGAAAGCTGGGCCAAAACTAACAAATTGAATTTCAATAGGAAGAAATGTAGGACACTACACTTGGGCAGTAAAAATGAAATGCACAGATATAGGATGGGGGACACCTGGTTTGATGGCAGTACATGCGAAAGAGATCTAGGAGGCTTAGTGGACCATAAGCTGAACATGAGTCAGCGGTGTGATGCAGCAGCTAAAAAAGCCAATGCAATTCTAGACTGCATTAATAGCAGTATAGTTCAATGAGATACTGTGTGCCATGATCTAGAGTAACAGGAAGGATTTGGCTGTGTGGATTTGCCATTAGTGTGTAGAGGTGCTAGTCCAAGAAGGCACAAAGGTAATGCAGACATATATGCAAAATGAACCTGACTGATTTGAGGGTTCATTTTTTTTATTTGTTTGTTTGCTTGCTTGCTTGTTGCTTTGGGGAAGGGTTAACATTATTCCTTGCTCTCCCTTTCAGTGCTGCCATAGAGAGCATGCATTGGAGATGTATTGTAAAATCCCACCTGGGCAAAACTATGAAATATCTCCCTTTTTCCTTCCCAAAAGAGTCACCTTCATCCTGCAGGACCCCCTTCCATAGTAAGTTAGTGGCTGGTAGAGAGCAGGGGACATCAGAGAAGCATCTGGTTCTATCCCCATCGTGAGTAGCAGAATAAAATCATCCTCGGATGATGACATGGCCATTTTGTGTCTTGCTGTAAGGACATAGCCAGACATCTAACACCCTACACTCTCTACTGATTAATAAATGTCCATTTAAACATGGCTAATCATGTCACCTCTCAACCTTCTCTTCTTCAGACTAAACAGGCCCAGTTCCCTAAGCTGCTTCTCATAGGGCATGGCTTCCAGACCTCCCACCATCCTGGTCACCAACATGTTCCAGCTTCTCAATATCCTTCCTAAATTGTGGTGCCCAGAACTGGACAGAGTATTCCAGGTGAGGTCTGACCAAAGCAGAATAGAGTGGCACTATTACTTCTCTCAATCTAGACACTATATTCCTATTAATGCAGCCTAGAATCACATTGGCTTTTTTAGCTGCTGCATCACACTGCTGACTCATGTTCAGCTTGTGGTCCACTAAGCCTCCTAGATCCCTTTCACATGTACTGCCATCAAACCAGGTGTCCCCCATCCTATATCTGTGCATTTCATTTTTACTGCCCAAGTGTAGTATCCTACATTTCTCCCAGTTGAAATTCATTTTGTTAGTTTTGGCCCAGCTTTCTAATTTGTTCAGGTTCATTTTGGATGAACCTCTGTTCATCCAAACTGTTTGTCTCTGTTTGTCCTCTGGGGTATTACCTAACCCTCCTAATTTGGTGTCATCTGCAAACTTGATAAGCATGACCTCTATTTCCTCATCCAAGTCATTGATAAAGATATTGAATAGCACTGGGCCCAGGACAAAACCCTGTGGCATCCCACTAGTCACTTCTCTCCAGGATGAAAAGGAGCCATTGGTGACTACCCTTTGGGTTCAGTCAGTTAACCAATCTGATCTATCTAATGTCCAAGATACCTAGTAATTTATATTTTCAGGCAAAAGTAGCGAGTGTACTGCTTCTGGGTCACATAATAAGGACAGGAGACTATTCCACAGTTTTTACTATAACAGCCTAATTGATTATGTTTGGCTCTTCAAGAACTTTTCCAAGGCAGCTTATTCATTGATCAATAAAAAGACTTCTCTCCTGCTGCTGCATATGTTGTAATGTTTTCACTGGTCCATTTAGCCTCATTTTGCCTCAACCCATCAATGGTTTAGGCTATTTCTATTCTTTTTCATCTCATCTTGCTTCTAGGAAAGCTCTTCTGCTCTGCCTCACCCCAGTTCCACTTTCACTTGCCTTGTCTTTCATCTAGAGATGCAGATGTTCATTTGATTTATTCTTGCATGTGAGAGTGGGGGGAGATTAAAATTTTCTCTCTTCTGGGTGAGATTATAGGAGGTTTTATGCATTTTTTGTAGTTATGAACTTTTTGTGAAAATTTCACAAATGTCATTTGTGACACCATCACCACCACCCATTAATTTTGTGCTAAAATGTGTTTTACGGAAAACTACAATGCTTTTTCTGTAAAAATAGATTTTTAATTTTTGTGGTCCTTTTGCTCTTGCCATGGTTGTCAGGTTTGGGGTTTTGTCTTGTCTTGTTTTTGATATGCTGCAAACACCTCTTCTTACTGAGGCTGAGAACAATTGCTGCTTCACCTGTCTTTGAACTATTGCTGCTTCCCCCCCGCCCCCCCATCCTTGACTGCTGTCTCTCAGCTTACGATCTTGAAACACCTATGAGGATACTTTTTGACTTTTGAGGAACCATACACTTTGAAATTTGCATTTGGTTTCTTACCAAGTTCCTGTTTTGAACCAGGCACTAATCATTTGTGAAATGGTGTCTCACTATTTTGTCAGATGGCATGCTGTATGAAGATTCATTTACCAATATAGTCAACATGTCATTTCATTTGTGCAAACTCACCCTAAGATGTATGTAAAATTAAGTTCTGCTCATCACTGGACCATGGTAAACTCCTTATGGAGACATTGTGTCTGTTGGTATAGTATTGCTTTCTAAGGAAAGGCTTTGCAGGATTTGAAACAGATTGATTTTTTAAAAAGCTCAAACGGCAAAGTCTTTGAAACACCACCTCAAAAATAGGTCAGCCTCTAACTGCCTAGGTATTGGTACTGAGTATGAAAGCTTGGATATATTTTCTCATGCCTCTTCTCCTTCTGGGAGCTCTCATGGATCATTTCTCTTTGCAAAAATAAAAAGGACAAGGGGGGAAGAAAAAAGAATCCATTGACTGAGACTCTCATAAAGCAAACAAACTGAGCTGTCCATGGAAAAATACCAGCAAAGTTAATTCAGACAGTGGAGCAACTGTGCTATAGTGTAAAATATATTGATACAACTAAAGAGTTACTAGTTAATTTCTTCTTCATTTATGGAAATTACGTTAACAACACAATCTTATACATATTCCCTTCTGTTAGCTGGGCCTCACTCTCAGATAATTGGGTACAGGACTGCAGTCTCAATTTACTCAAAAGACTAGCCATTTCCTTGTAACCCTCTTTTCCTTTACCCCCTTGGACTCAAAACTTGGGTACCATCATTTTGATTTATGGATGTTTTGATTCCATTAAAAACTATTAAAGCTCAATAGCTAGGATCCCCAACGGTGTCAATTTGCTGGTGAAAATATTGTGCTCACAGATGCCTAGTTCTGGAAGATACACAAGAGAGTGAATCTAGGGAGATTATCAGACACCCTAAATATGGCATGCTAACGATGACAGGAGATTGTGAAAGGCTTTTTCTTTTTAAATTTCCCACGTGATTGTCCTCTCATAAGAATGGCTGGTATTTCCATTCCAGGAAGTGAATGGAGCTCCATTCGAGCTCCGTTCATTCCTGGGCTGCCAAGGGGAGGGGAGGATCTCACTAAAGGTAGGTCTGATTTTTTTTTCTTTTCCTACCATTACAGGGATGGGAGGGTGGCAGGAAAGAACAGAGCATAGACGGGGACACTTTTATGGTCCCCCGTCTAATAATCTCCTAGCACAACTTCTAGTAGTTCAACTAGTTGTATAACTTGCTGGAAAAGTAGTTGCACAACAATTTGCAAACGTCATAGTGTGCCTACAGACCCCAAGAATGAATGTGCTACTGCCTGCACAACCACATTATTTTCCTTTGTTAATATTACATGAAACTTAGCCAATCTCTTTTTGAACCTTATATTTAAAATAAATATTCATGCCAAAATTATTACAAATTGACAATCGTCATTTAAAAGTTAATATAATTATTTGGGATAGATTGTTTTGGTTTCTACTAAAGCAATACAAAATCCCAGTTCATTAGGATATATACATCATTATTTATCCACATATTCAGACAAAGGACATGGATAATTAGAATCCAGAGACCTAACGTCTGGGCAATAACATCTATGAATTACATTTACATTAAGAAAATTATTATCACTATATATTAATATACCTTTGGAATATTGCAGTAAAATCAACAGAAGAACTGACTTAGTCAGAACTTGTATCTTTTCAGTCAAATAAACAGCAATACCTTGGATTTGCTGTTGTGTGCCTTTGAGTCATTTCTGACTTAGAGGCAACCCTAGGGCAAACCTATCATGGGATTTTCTTGGGGGGGGGGATTCAGAGAGGGTTGTCCACGCCCTTCTCTGAGGCTAAGAGAGTGTGACTTGCCCAAGGTCACCCAGTGGGCTTCCATGCCTGAGTGAGGATTGGAACTTGTAGTCCAATGCTGAAACCACTACACAATGCTGGCTCTCCAACTGCCTTGGATAGGTAACCCTAATTCCTCAGTTTTAAAAGCAGAGTACAGCTATACATGTACTATTTCTAAGTAGTGCTATCAATCAGAGGAAAACTATTAAAAATAAAAAAAATTGTAGGAAATAGGAAAGTATCACAATTATACGGGAAATGGGGGAGTGCCATTGTCATTTACTGTCCATCCATATCCAGGATCCTACAAATGTTACTATAATACACATATAGAGCATTCACAAGCATGGGCATGTCATGTTGATTTCAATGGAAGCAGCAAATACATTCCCAGAAAGGAATGCATATGTGCATCTTCTGGCTCCTTGAAATAAGAGTCTCTTGATATAATCCTTGATGATGAAAGTCATTTTTTGTTTGTGAAGAACTAATGTTTCCGCAAAATAAGAAACCGCTACGTTGCCATGACTGTACATTTAAGCTAAAAGTACCACAAAAGAAAACCTGTTAAGGGTGCTCTTAAAAGCACTAGCTCTGTTAGTACAACTACAACTTAATTTTAGAGTGACATAACAACAAAACATAATGATGATGAAAATGTGTATAGATTATGAAAAGCAATTACCACGTAAATAGAACCTATTTCAAGAAATCTACTTCCATTCTCTATCGTATCTTTACACTCTTACGTTTTGAGGATAAGCCCTAGTAGGTATTGAGCAAGATTATTTGTGTTTCTATAGGTGTTCAAATTCACATGCACTAGATATCTTCAGCTTACCATTGGTTATCTAAACACTTTAATAATTATTTATGTAAATCTCTCAAAGACATTATAGATTAAGGAACAAAATGTCTCAAGTTATGTCAACTAGATTTTTCCTGAAGCTATAAATGGTTACAATAGTCCATTTGTTTCCCCCCCCCTGTTATTTGATTAATGAGATTGCTCATTTTATTACAGCAAAGTATATTGACTTTTTTCACATCTTTCCTTTCAGCCATGATAGGATGTTTATTTTTGGAATTTTTTTGTATTTCTATTTCATATCTTTCTGTGTATATTCAAGAACCCAAAGACTATGCTCCAAACATCTTGAATCTTTTCTTCAAATGTTTTAACAGCATTGCACCAGTATACTAAATAAAATGGAACAATTTCACATTGCCTTGTACAAGGTCACACCGATCCTAGTTCAGTCAAAACTGTATAGATCAGCTTTATGTAAATGCTGATTAAGGGAAAAAAAATCATTTTCTCTGCACAGATACCCTATTGCTTCTTTTTTTGTATTCATGCAGGCGTAGCTGTGTTGGCCACATAACAACTTCAAAATCTATATTGCGATAATACCTTTATTGGGTCACCCAAAGAGGTGCAACATCTCTTTGCAAACTTTAGAAACCAGGGGCCCGTTCACACTCTACAGGTATAGCACTGTTATATAGGTATAACACTTTGCAAGTATAACACAATAATATATAGAAACCAGGGGCCTATTCACACTATATGAGGTCTGTCTACTGATAGAGTAACACATCTTTATTTATATGTATTAGAATGCTAATGCTTGTCCCCTTCAATATACAACCCATCCACACACACACACAAATGTAGTCTTGTTTTCCACCAGTTGAAGCTATGGAGCAGATCAGTTTCTGTCAGCTGTTTCAACACATCTGCCATTTTCTTCTTTAAGTCATCAATTGCCTCAAAATATGTTCCTTTAAGCACCTATTTGCGGACCCAGACCATACAACCCCTCCGCCCCCCTTTAAGAACACTCCAACACCATTTCTTTGTAATAATTGTATTACATATTTGGAAAACATGGTTAAATATAGGTTAGTAAGACATAATTGGCAATAAATGGCCACAACTTGAAAACTAAATGGTTGGCGATAATGCATGGGTCGTGATCTCTCATTGGCTCCACCCATGTGAATCAATGGCTATATGTCGGTCAATCCCGACTCCCATGGAGGAGAGAGATGATGGCCGACCTGACCCACCCGACTCTTTCTCCTCCCCTGAAAACAAGTAACAATTAACAGCTAAAGGTGTGGTCTCCCTTGAACTTGAACTTAAACTAGAACTTGACTTAGTTCTAGAACTTGAACTTGACAGAGACCACTCTATGCCTCACTCCATGATCATGACCCATGCCATCTGCCATCAAGGCATTCCCCCCTGGAACCGCCTTCCGCCAACCATTATTTCCTATCGACAGGCAGCCCTACAGGTCTGCAGAGGCCCCAGGTTGTGCATACAGCGTTCTCTCAGGCCGACTATGCTGCGTAGACCCCGGACTGCCAGCACCCCAATCTCATGATGGTCTCTGCCGACAAGCCTCCTTGCGCAGCCATGGTGTTGGCTCCGATCCGGAAAGAGTGGCTGCCAAATTCTTCTGCCAGCAGGCCCAATTGACATAGAGCCATCTTCAACACACTCACAAATTGATACCTGGTGAGCGACATCCTGTCTCGGTGCCTGAACAGGGCCCCCGACTCAGAACCCCTTGCTCGTAAGAACTCATGCATGCATGTCACCGGGCAGGGGGAGGATCCTATTTTATTTATTTATTTATTTATTCCCCGCTCTTCAGCCACAAGGCTATCAGAGTGGCTTACAAACTGTTTTAAGCAATAGCAATTTATACATCTACACCACATTAAGGAGTTTCCAATGTGTGTTAGCTAATTGCCCCCACAAGCCGGGTACTCATTTTACTGACCTAAGAAAGGATGGAAGGCTGAGTGAACCTTGGAGCCCTCTGGAATCAAACTTGCAATGTGGTGACTTGCAGTCCTGGCATTTAACCATTGCACCTACTACCTTCCTCACATGCAGAGTGGCTCCAAGACCCCGCTGGTCTACCTTAGAGCGCCGAATGCACAGTGTCATGTCATTGTCCGTGATGGTGACGTCACACAACTGTAGGGCCCCGCCAGATGCATCCTGTTTGGATGAACAGACTACCTCCCCAACCCTCAATGCCCCAAAGAAGGTGGTAGTGTAGGCTGTACGGAAGAGCAATGCCTCATAGCTGGAACGAAATAAGGATGGCAGCAGGCCTGTCAACCTTGCCAGCATTGCGTACGATACTGACCGCCTCGTATCCGCCACCTTTGGCGTCACTCTCCTCCAACCTTCCAAGGCCTTCCTCACCATGAAAGTATCGCAGGGGTCACCATGACTGGCAGCCTTGCTGAAGAAGGAGATGCTGGCAGCTTGACCTGCAATGGTTTTGGACGCCAAGCCCCTGTCCTTCACGGATGCCAGGTAATGCAGGACGTCTCTTTCCGATGCCAGCAATGCCATCCCATAGCCACGCTGCTGCCTGAAGGCCAGGAATTGGGTTGCCGCCCTCTTGTAGCTAGCCTGCATCCAAGGTGCCAAGGAGTCCGCTACACCCTGGATCATTGTCAGTTCCCAAGGTTCCATAGGCCTTCCAGGAATGGGATCTCCTTCACATTGGCACCCAGGGCCAGCAAGCGGAACTGGTCATCCTGAAATCAAGACAAGGCGTCCGCTATCTCATTATTCACGCCTGGGATGTGCCGTGCATGGAAACTGATGTTGGATTCCAGACAGACTAGTACAAACCTGCACAATAGTCTCATTACTCTCTCAGACCTGGAGGACTGCCTGTTGATGATCCTAACAACTGCCTGATTGTCGCACCAGAAACATACCTTCTTATCCTTGAATTTCCCTTTCCAAATTGTGACCACCACCAGGATGGAAAAGAATTCCAGGAACATGAGGTCCCTTCCATATAATAATGCTGGTTCACTGTTCAGCCTTCTGGAACCCATTCTGTCAAAATTATGCCCTTGATGTAAAAAAAAAATGCACACAATGAGCATGGCTTTGAATGTGGACTTGCTTTGACGTGCTGTTTTCATTCTTGGTAATGATGGTGTTTTTCAGCACACTGACTATCGTTTTATCTCAGGATCGTACTGGAAGATCCAGATTCCATCACAAGTGGTGATTTTTTAATAAAAGGTTTGGGTCTGCCTCTAGTTGTTGCAGAATGTCAGTGCAAATTTCCTTGCAGCACTCTTTTTGCTCTGGTGCCCTAGGGACCATCTTGGCATAAACCTTTCTCATGTTGAGATCCTAATGCAAAATTTCTCATGCAGTTCCTTTGTCAATGTTCATGGCTTCAGCTACCATTCAGACACTGAGTCGGTGGTCTTCTCAAACAATCTGGCTGTTTTTTTCCACAATTTCTTCAGTTCTTGAAGTGGAAGGTCATCCAGGGCGTTCATCATCTTCCACATTCTCACGTCCTTCTCTGAATCTTTTGTGCCACTCAACCACCCGCTGTCAGGAATGGATTAAGTGCATGCCATTTGCCATTGCCTATGTGGAAATTGCTAGGCTTGCTTTACTACTACCATTGATTATGTGTTTTCTTTTGTAATGGTAAAAGTGGTGCCTGGCATGACCAGTAAATAGGTAATACTCTGTTGAGGCCATATGGGCAGGATTCAGAATAACAAAGGTAAGAGGGGACTGTTGGAAAAAAAGATTATAAAAGGTTTAAACTGATCAATGAGGGAAAGCCACGCCAGGCTTGCCTGTTTGTAAATACTTTATACTTTTGTGTTTCCTTTTGTTCTTCATTCCAACCAATGATTTTGAACTAGTAACTCTGTAGAAGCATTCACAGTCAGTTCTCCCTGATATGTCCAAAAGGTAGAAATATAGTCTTCTTATTTCATAGACAGACCTCGTACAGGTATAGCACTATTATATAGGTATAGAAACCAGGGGCCCATTTACAGGTATAGTACTGCCATAGTTGCATCCCATGGAATCCATGGAATTTGCAGTTTGGGGAGGGGGCACTTAGAATTCTTATCCAGGGAGCTCCTCTAGTGCCTCACCAGACTACAGACTCTTGGATTCTATAGGATGGGACCATGGCCATTAAATTGGAATAATAGTGTAGTGTGACTAGGCCCTAGACATTTGTTCATTGGGCAAAGATGTCTTTAAAAAGCTTGCAGGGTAAAGTGGGGGGTAGGTGGGATGACAGTGCTAGAGTCATGTAGTCTGCATGTTGCCTTGAGATTGCAAGAGAGGAAGGACCTTCAGGCTTTTAAATTTGGCTCATCAAGCCACACTCTCAATGGCTCTAGGGCTACCGGGAACAAGAAGGGCAATTAAAGCAGAGTAATAAAAACTGATAGAAAAGACCTCCTTGAAAGCAAAACCCTCAGAGATGGCATGGGGGAAGAAAAGTGTTGCTGTTGGGAGGGAGAGTGGTATATGGGTAGAGACTCTTGTCCAATATTGCTAGCATCAGCTGAGTCCCAAGTTCTGAATTCAGCCAGTGCCTGAAAGCCTTGGCTGACAGTCCTTCACTTCTTCTTCAACAAGGGTCCATTGGTAGCTCATGGCTCCCATCTCATTGGGACAATGGATCCTCTCTGCGTGCTAATCTGAATTGTAAAGGAGCTGCCGCAGGTGTTAAATCTAATTATTCAATTTAAAATCCAAACTAAAACCTGGAGGAGACTCACTGACATGGGAGCCACAAATTACACGGCTAGGAACCAATGAATTCAAGCTGGCAGGGGAGGATGTTTCCTACTCCTTTTTTTGAAGTGAATAAAGCAGGATGTAGCATAGATGAAGGAGAACATTTTATATACTTGAATATCCATTTAGAGTTGTTGACAATCCCTAACATCTAAATGGGTTAAAGGCTGTTGAAATATCTTAATTTTCCTTGGAATGTTCACTTTGTTAACGATACAGCTCAAGACTTCTGATGAGGGCTTAATGGCAGGTTAATGCCTCTCTGCAGAATCCATGGAGAGACAGCTTTGGTGCAGAAAATTGCCAGCTAAAACACAGCTGGCAAAAAATTCTCTCTGGACAAGGAGAGAAATCTGAGATCACCCACCTAGACTCCGGAACCATTGCTTTTCATGAGCAAAGTGAGTGTTGAGTGGGGGAGGGATCACTGGGAAAAACATCAGGCTCAGATGCTGAAGTTAGCCTTAAAGGACACTGGACCTGCTAACATAATTTCTTAAGCTTATCTTTCTAACTACTTAATTTACATTTGAAGACAGATCTTCTGTTTTGGTGGTAATAGTAAAGCCCTGGTAAGTGTTCTTACCCTAAGGGGCTGGGTGATGTTAGAGTCCCACCTGCAATACCAGTGTCTCCTTAAGATCTGGGATTATTAGATAGAAGGCCTTTAAGAGGAGGGTAACTTAAGGTATCTTGTCACCTATGTATACCAGTACTAACTGTACAGAATGCTCCAGCTGAAGTTAAACAAAGTATTTTATTTGAATTAACACAGGTAATATACTATCATACAAGCATATACACTCTTACGAACTGTACAAAGCTACTGAAGAGAAAGGCAAGAATGGTTGGATAGAGAGTAGTCGGGGGTGGAAGGGTGACAGTTAGTGGTCTCGGAGAAAGAGGTCCATGCAGTGGGGGGACTCAGACAGAATCTGAAGGTGGCACAGAGGATGGTGGGGCCAGTTTGTAATGCACAGCTGTGACACACAGAATGATGGGTCCAGACTGTGGCATACATGGTTAGGGTCAGAGCTAGGATATTTATACCCCATTTCATACCCTAGAGGGGTCACTAGTTATGACAAAACCTGAATGGCTTTCTCATGGAACTGACAAAAGGGTCCGGAATTGGTTGATTGCCTTAGCTCCAGAGTGACAAAACACTGATGAGATTTGTAACAACTTTGTAATATTTGGACAGGTAGGTTTATAGGAAAGATTTCCATAGGGTATGAGTCTAGGGGTGATCGCAGACTGCATGTTTGAAAGGATTAGCATAGACCCATTAATGACTAGGTCTTCCATATAATCCTATCTGGGTTTCCCCACCATCATAATTCTGGACACATCTCAGGTCATCATGGCCTTGACTGTTCTCCAGTCAGCTTGAACCCAAACATCCCTGGTCACTGTGACCCCAAAAGGTGTCCAGTATGTATAGTATGAAACCTCATGGGGAGGTGTAGTAGGGTATGCTAACAATATGCCTTTTTTCACCGACTAAGGATGGGAAACTAAAGCTTATTCACAACAGCTTGATTTAAAATCAAAAAAGTGCAACAGTGAAAGGTGATTTAGCAAAGACTGATAAAGGGAACAGTGACTTAAAGAATTTGGGATTGTGGAAGTATGGTAAACAAAGAGGTAAAAGATAAGTTCTTCATGGGAAGACAAAAGGATTCCGCCCCCTAAAAAAAAAGGTCTATATGTCTTGGTTGAAACTGTGGAGCCTGTGTAATGGTTTTACTTTTTATCTCTGTAGTTGCTATTTTTGTAATATGGATTCAGGAACATAACAACTATTAGAAAAATTACAGAAGAATAAGCACTTTTATTAAAGGAGTTGCTGGAGGAGATACAACTTTTGAGATGGAATATGAAGGAGCCAAAGGAAGAGCATTTAAAAGGGAAAGATGAACCGAATGAAGAATCGATGGAAGATGATGCAGTGGAATTGGTAGAGAATAAAGTTCTAATTACAGATGAAGAGATGGGGAACAACTTGGATGATTGGGCATTGATAAAAAAATTCTGATATGTTGCCATGATCTGTGTTGCTAATACAGGAACAAGTTGAACTAATGGGGGAAATGGATTTTGAAACTGAGACTGAGAAGAAAGTTGAATGTTGAGGTAGTGTTAGAATGAAGAGGAACTTTATGTTGTTCCAAAGTAATAGAGAGGGGAAACTTGTTATTGTTGTGGAAATTCTCTGTGGAGAAAGAAGTGTTTTGTTTAATATGCTTTGCTTGCTTCAGACAATCACAGCCTTGGTAAAAGACGTGCCACACAAGCAATGGTATAAAGTGGGGAAAAAGCTAGGAGAGGTAGGATAAAAGGGTTTAAGAATTTTGGTTTCAACGTGCAGACTGATTAATTGAAAATATAGCTAAAGGAACTGAAAGAGAAAATCTCTTTAAAATGAAGTATTGCTGATGTATGATGTAAAAAATATGTTTGTTGTACAGAATGAATTAAAATTTTGGTTGTAATATACAGGGATCGCATGGATAAAGACATTGGTAATTGATGTCATGTTAAGATTCTAAAGAGATTTTTAAAATGCTTTTTGAAATTATGCATTGTATTGTATGATGTTAGAAAAAGTGATTAGAATATATATGAATATGGTAGCAAAACTGTTTTAGCTGAAAGAGCGTAGGATTTAATATTACTCATGTTGTGGAGAGGGGAGTTGATAATTTTACTAGAAATACATAAGATGTTTGATTTTACTACAGATTTTTAGTGACATTTATCAATGATTGGTCCCTTATTGACTTTTTGTAATAAAAAAAGGGAAATGATTTGGTAACATTGGGTTCTGATTATTAGAAAGAGTAAGCTATCAAAGGAGGGGTTTGTTGTTTGTTAAAAAGAGAGGAAGGAAAAATTTACATGTATAACTGCCAAAAGAAAGATTGAAAGTCACTTCTTTCCTTTTTCTTTTCTTTCCTTCTGTTTAATTTTTTTCTCTTTATTTAATTTCTGTAGTTTTAGTGCACAGTACAATTTTTAATGAAATTATTTTTTTTAAAAAAATGATACACCTCACTGGTTGTGAGAGGACTTCAAAGGCTGCGGGGGTGTGTGTGGAGTGTTGATGGTCAGGACCCTTCTGCAAACTCTTCAGCCTATTCTACATGAAAGCTGTTTAGATCATAGCTACATGTGTTTTTTTAAACAATAGAAGCATAGGACAAGTGGCAGATCTTAATGATTCTGATGAAATACTGTATTAGTGGCAATAGCAAAATCAGTAAGGAAGGGCTGCTGCCAAACACAGCTCTAAGGTTCCATATTCCATAGGTACAGGAGACTGAAGTATTTTTGTAAGTGATTGAGTAAAAGCAATAATAAAGGCAAGGAGCTTTGTCTATTCTATGATAGTAACTAATCTATCCTAAGGGGGTGAACATCTACAGCCCCAGCTCTCATGAAACATCTACTTTACACCTCCTTCCTTTTTATTGTTCCTATTTTCCTTTCATTCTTTAATTTGCCAAAGGGTCTTTCTCTGCAGTATGAAGGCTCTGTCCTAGCAAAACTTCCCTGAGGCTTACCGTATGTTCAGGCATATAAGACAACTTTTTAACCCTTGAAAATCTCCTAAAAAGTCAGGGGTTGTCTTATATGTTGGATAAATGGACCCGTGATGAGGCTGCCAGCCCCACCTCGGACTCAGGAAGGACGGGAGGTGGCTAGCAAGCTTCCCCCTCCCCCAGCCAAAAACCCCTCTGCCTTTACCGAACCCAAGATGGGGCTGCCAGCAAGGTTCGGGAAAGGCGGAGGGGTGGCTAGCTGGGGGAGAAGCTTGCTAGCCACCTCCCATTCTTCCCGAGTCTGAGATGGGGCTGCCAGACTGTAAAATCGCCTGTCCTCCACTTTCACACCCTTTAGGGAGGAAGCAAAGGCCGAGGACAGGGGCGATATTAGCGGTTTGCCTCACCCGCTGCCCGCTCTCCTGGGTCTTCGCTCCCTTTGCAAAGGGAGTGAAGATGCAGGAGAGCATGGGGAGTGAGGCACAGCATGTAAAATCACCCCTGTCCTCCACCTTCGCCCCTTTTGGGGAGGAAGTGAAGGCCGAGGACAGGCAATTTTAGCAGTTTGCCTCACCCATCGCCCACTCTCCTGGGTCTTCGCTCCCTTCACTTGGGACTTGAGTATTTTGGTATCCACGGATTTTGGTATCCACGGGGGGTCATGGAACCAAACCCCTGAAAACATGAAGGGACAACTGTATTTGCTGGGAGAGGCGATGGAGGCTTTGTCAGAGATCAACTGATCTTCCTGGTGAAAGCTTCCTGCTGACTTTGGTGCCTGGATTCTGGTTATCTTGACTTCTGTTACCTTGACTTGTGCTTAGAACTTGGACTGTCCCTGACTATTCTGCTGCCTGCTCCTGTTGACTCACGGGCTGTTTTGGACCCACACTGACTAACTGTCATAAGCCTCTGACCTTTTGGACTGTGTTACTGGACTGACGAATGTTGCTGTCTTTGAGCAAGCAGGGATCACCAGCATTGAGGCCATGATATTGAGAACACAGCTGCGCTGGGCAGGGCATGTTTCTAGGATGGAGGACCATCGCCTCCCAAAAATACTACTCTACGGTGAACTCGCCACCGGTCAGCGTAAGAGGGGCGCTCCAAAAAAGCGATACAAAGTCTCCCTGAAACAACATCTCAGGCTTGGCCAAATTGATCACCAACAGTGGTCCGCCCTGGCCTCACATCGGGAGGCATGGAGACACACAATCCACAATGCTGCAGCCTTATTTGAGAACTCACGACGAACAAGTCTTGAAGAGAAACGACAACGCAGAAAGAATCACAACCCAAAAACATCACCCAAGGAGACCTTCTGCTGTGCTTTTTGCAACCGGACTTGTTTATCTCAGATTGGCCTTTTTAGTCATCAGCGCGCTTGCAGAAAGCGCGGGATGAGTCCTTCCTGAATCTTTGTTTGCGAAGAAAAGCCAGAGAGAGAGAGACATTCCCAGACTGGTGCTGTTTATACATTGCTGGTAACTAGTTGCTTTCTGGACATCCGGTGGCTATCGGGACACCAAGGTAAGTGACAGCCGTTTTTTGTACCCTCCCCTGTTTGCTTATTGTTGTTGTTGTTTTAGTTTATTTAAGCATTTGTTTTAGGTTGGGGGGTTGATTGTATTTTTATTTTTAAATTTCCTGCGCGATGCCAGCCTCCTTGCAAAGTTCTGTAAGGTCAGCACAGAACACTTCTGGTGGCGATTGGGACATCCAGGTAAGTGACAGACTTTTTTTTTTACCCTACCTGTTTACTTTAAAAAAAAAATTATTTTAGGTACTTGTTTTAGGTTTTTGACTTTTATTTTTATTTTTGTTTTTCCCACGCAATCGTTCTCTCATGAGTGAATGGAGTTCTCTGAGAGGTCCATTGATGCTTGGGCTGCCAGAGGGGAGGGGAGGACTTTTTAAATCCGGGAAAATGTAGGTGGCTGAAAAAAAATTACATCGTTCCAGGGACATGAACGGGGTGGGAATTAGAAGGCAAGATGGGGGTGCTATATTTGTCCCCATCTGATAATCTCCCATGTCAGTAAATAATAAACTGAAGATATGCTAATGAGAAACCATTTATGTGTAGACATTCAGAAAAGATGATCAACTATCTAGCAATGGGTCTGTGTGAAGTTGATGTCTAAATGCTGCACATTCAAGTACTAAAGGTTTGTGAGGTATTTCATCAGTTCAGTAATGGAGGTGGGCATTTTTCTTTCCAGTGCTGTAATACAAGTCGTTTAGCCACTAAACAGGCACAGAGAATCCACCTCCATTGAGCAGAAGTTAATATCCAAGATGTGGGCAAAGCGCCCAAGACCTCATGTAAGTCCACAAGATTCAGAGAATGCAGGAAAAACGCCAACGTTTTCCCCAAAGGAAACTGTCCTTTGGCATAATCACATCATATGTTTAAGAGCCATGTGAGGAGAATAACAGCACCAGCAGCTAGCAGATGTTATTCAAACCTTTGCTAAATGAACAATATGGTGTCCAATATACATCAAACAAGAGGTATTGCTATGAAAGTCAGAGTTTTAAATCCATAGATATAGCAAGTATGAAGGCCAGTGTGATCCTTTGGTTGGGTAACAGTGTTATCTAATTTGTCATTCCATTTGTTTCTAAAGCTTAGAATGTTATTTTTATTGATTTCAAAGTATTTATAAATGAACATTGTGATTTCTCCCCCCGCATTTTTTCACGGACTCAGTGAGTGTTTCCAAAATCAGAGGCACTAAATGTTGCAGGGTCAAACCTAGATATCAACATATATTATAATGAAGACACTGCAATTCAGCTGAAGCTGGCAAGTCATGTTCAATTAAAGAGGACAAACTCAACATCAGAATCTACACTGGGCATAATAAAACATCTACTCTTTTCTCTAAGGTACAAAACTACAGCCAGATGCTGCCTGGCCACCTCCACCTTCTTTCTGCCATTAAATGGCCATTGCACAGCTGCCTTGCATGGGTGGGAGGAAACCTCAAGGAAGGAGGTACTGAATACCTTCTTTTACAATCTCCCCAATGTTACATATACAGTTGTAACATCTATTTACATTCACATAAATCACAAAGCTGCTGTATCCAAGCTTGACTCATTCAGATCAAGCATTTCAGGCTATCCTTTGACAAATCACATTGGTAGACTTTTGGTGATAGTCACAGACAGCTACATGGTGCCTAAACTCAGCGGATACCGCAAGATAGAAAAAGGAGAATTGGAGCCTCTGTATACAGCCAACTTAAAGATTACAGTAGTTTCTAAATTAAAAGAGCAGGTTTTCATAAAAGGATGACATTTTCCCTTTTCCCTTTAATTAAGGAAAGCAAAGTTCAGAATCTTGAGATCACTGGTCTGAGGAAGTGAATTTCTGTCATAAGCTGCTGTCAATGTGGCAGGGTGGTAAATACCTTCATATCACTCCTTGGTTTGTCTTCACATCTATGATAACACAGATTTTTATCAAATGAAATGCTAACTCCTACTACTCATTAAAGCTGTCACTTTTCCCCCCTCAGCTTCATCTAGCTCATAATTGAAATTCTTATTTTAAGAGCGTCATTTTAACGTTATTGCTAGCTATGGAATGTCTTGTGAAGATTGCAACATTAGAGTTAATTTGGCTCTACATCTCTGTTAATGGATACTGTCTGAAATATAATAAACTGTGGGTACCCAGACCTCAGCTGAAATAAGTCAAGGTTACTTTCCCAATTATTGCAGTTTGTTAGACAGCAACAGACAATTTGGTATCATTCCTCATGTCTCTCAGATTTCAAATTGATTATGAGGTCTTCTTGTGTTCAGAAAACAGAGTTTGTTAACACAATATCACATGGTCCCTATACGTGACTATTAATTAACAAATGCTGATGTACTCCACTTGCATTTTTGACTCAGCAAAGTTATATTAAACATGTATAAAACTGCAAAGAATACATTTAATTAATATAATGTTAACATGTATAAATTAGATATATATCTGAATCTGCTGATTAGTCCTGACAAGAGTAGAGCCACTGAATAAATTGTGGACCAGGGAGTCAACACAAAGTAAATCTCATTGATTAAATGGGTCTATTCTGTTTGGGACTAACAATAGGATTCATGCCATAACTTCAATAACATTAATTTGTAAGTGTGTACTTCCCACTTTGCTTTCCAATCCAGGAGTACCATAGTTTCAGTGGGTGCTCTAATATAAAAGATATGCCCTGCTGAAATGACACAAAAATAACATATACATCCACAACTCATTGATGCTGTGCAGTGTACAAAGCAAACCATGTCCTTCCTACAGTGTGAAACTACATATTTAGCATTATTATTTTTTTGATTTGCAAAAATATACTGATGATCAAACCAGCTTAAAAAACATGTAGAATTTTTCCTTGTTGTTGCCTCTTCCCATGCTGTCAAAAATTTGCTTGTTTGCCCCCATTCATATGCCACACATTTTTGTGTTATACTGGCATTCAGTATGAGATGTCAGTGACTGCTTTGTTCAGCTACTGAACGGTACCTTGGTCAGCTCACAATGCAAGATGGGTTGGCAGTACACTAATGCTATGGATAGTTTTCCTAAAATGTTATTCCCATGTAAAAATGTTTATAAGTTATGGGCTTCGGATCTGTGCTCATTGCCAGTATTTTGTGTGTATGATGATGGTATTTTCACTATTGGTTGGGGTGGTTTTGGAACTAATAATGTTTCCTCCTATCTAACATGGACTGAAAAAGCAGCTTGACAATGAAAAGTATGATTTCTTTTTTCTTTTTTAAAATTTCTACAGTAAGAAGTTACATACATTAAGAGAGCTTGCACACATGCAGCTCACTACCCAAAATGGTACCATTGTTCAGAATGTTCTATGCTAGAAATAGTCAAGCACATTGTGACATTCTATTTCAGTTTAAAGGTGTTCCTTTTTTCTGTTGCAGCAATTCACAGGAGCATTGTAATTCCTGATCTGATGTTCCTGTCTTCCCAGCTTAAGGAAAGCCACAAGGGAGAAACAGAATTCAAGTCAGTTGTCTCTGATATAAACAGTCTCTGCAGCAAGGGTGGAATAAATCAGAGAAGATAAACATTGCTCTGGGGCAGAACAATTTCTTTCACACATCAGAGACACTGTAGATTTTCTGTAAATCAGTAACTTTCACATTAACATGCAAAAAATGCTTTCTGAGAACACTCTTGAAGGAAGGTAATTTCATGTGACACAGGAAATACAACAAAGACAGCAGTGGTATAAGTAAAAGAAAAGATACACTTGCCTTTATAGAAGGTATAAGACAAAACAACAAGCGATGCAGCAATATTGTGTGTCATTATCTATGCTGCTTTCATGTATTCATGTTTAACCAAAAATTGGTATTGTGGTGTAATTATCTCAGCAAAGGATATTTGCCAATACGTTAGCTGAAATATGTCAAGGTTACTCACCCAATTACTACTGCAGTTTTCAGTTATTCAAAGATGATTTTACTCTAGAGTTTACAAAAAAAAATTATATCCTTAAATGCTTTTCTTCAGGAACTATCCTTTAAAACAAAGCTGCACTTCAGTTTGACCTTATTTTAACCTCACTTGGCATGTGAACAAGCACATGGGGATAAAGTGAGTTAAAAGGTTGTTGACCCTGTTACTGGATCTGAGGAATACAAAGCAATATTTTAGAGAGAAAATCTAATATTTAGGTTTCAGCCTTGCCCCACTAACAGATATAGATGCAAAGGGGCTTTCTTCAGACAACTGAAGATGAATTTTCTTAGTTTTAACAATATATTTGAGCTAGGCTGAATTGAGGGTCAGGAAATGTTGAGGAGAAAATATATCTTTATTTCAGAACCATCAATTTTCTAAACTAAAACTATAATTTATAGTATATATTATTGTGTTCATAGCAATTCAGAAAAACGATGCCAAATTAGGAGTACTAAGCCACATGAATTCCTGCATGGCAGGGGGTTGGACTGGATGGCCCTCGTGGTCTTTTCCAACTCTAAAATTCTATGATTCTATGAACAACAAATCACTGAGAAGCTTGTTGTTAACTGCCATCAAGTTGAGTTTGACTCATGGTGACCCTATGAATGAAAGACTTCCTAAATCACTCTATCATCAACAGCCCTGCTCAGGTACCACAGATTCGGGGCCATGGTTTCCTTGATTGAGTTTATCCATATGTAATAGGTTTACTGCCTTCTACATTATTGTCATTCTAGTGAGAGATGTCTTCTCATGATATGGCCAAGTACCACAGTCAGTTTAGTTATGTTGGCTTCTAGGGAGAGTTCAGGCTTGATTTGCTCTATGACCCATTGAGTTGTCTTTTTAGCAGTCCATGATATCCATAGAATTCTTCTCCAGGGATTCTTCTCCACATTTTAAATGAGTTTATTTTATTCCTATCATCTTTCTTCACTTTCCAGCTTTCACAACCAGACATAGAAATAGGAAATAGGAAATTCCTCTCTCTGGCTTTTCTTCGCAAACAAAGATTCAGGAAGGACTCATCACACGCTTACTGCAAGCGTGCTGATGACTAAAAAGGCCAATCCAAGATAAGGATTCAAGATAAGGATAAAGAAATAGGAAATAACGATGGCATGAACAATCCTAATTTATTATACCATACTATAACTTTACATGTCAGGATCTTGTCTAGTTCCTTCATAGTTGCCCTTCCAAGTTGCATGGTATAGCACACTGGACAATCTGTACATGCTCAGAGAGATCCAGGCAGTCAAAACTCGTGGCAGAGTAGCAGAACAACCCATTTGCCCCAATATTAGCCATAAGACGTTCAATAAAGCATACAGACACTCTGGTGATGCCTAAGCTACTGAACTTTACTGAAACATTTAAAATATATACAGAAACAACAGAGCATCCTCTCTGTTGCAATAATCAGGACTTGGTAGCATCGGCCACTGCATAGTTCAACAGACAGCTTAGAACTGGTTACAGAGCTTCAAAACACACATACTGTAGTAAACATCCTGGCTCAGTGACACATACAGACCATTCTCATACAGATTAGAAGCATTCAATGCTACGTTCCCATAACATAGGCCAGCTGGCTGCAGCCTTGTTTACACCAGTATGCCCCCTGTAGGCAAACATGTTGGTTTGCTTGCTCTGTATCTCTTTACAGCATGAATTTATCAGACTGCATATCCCATCATACTCTGATACCAAGTCCTAGTTTTCTTCTGATTTCTTGACTCCATTCTGATTATTGACTGAGCCGAGGTATGGAAAATCTTGAATCATTTCAATGTCTTCATCCTCTGCTTTAAAGTTATGTAAATAATCTCTGGTTATTATTTTTGATTTCTTCACGTTCAACTGTAAACCTGGCTTTGAACTTTGTTTCTTGATTTGTTCAGTAATTGTTCCAACTCTTTGCTATTCTTAGCTACTACTCTGGTGTCATCTGCATATCTTAAATTGTTGATGTTCTTTCCTCCAATTTTCATGCTTCCTTCTACCGAGTCTACTCCTGCTTTATGTACTGTATATGTTAAGCATGCTAGTTAGATAAGGTAATAAGATGCAGCTTTGCCTGACCCCTTTGCCAATTGGAAATCATTCCATTTCTCCAAATTCTGTCCTGATGGTAGCCTCTTATCCTGAGTACAGAATACGCATCAGGGCAATAAAATGTCCTGATCTCTTTAAGAGTGACACATCTCTTTAAGAGTGATCTAGAGAATCAAAGACAAAGCACAGGCTGGTACTCCATTATCTATCTTTGGTACTCCATTATCTAACATATGTTTGCAATATGATCCTTAGTACCTCTTCCTTTCAAGAATCCAACTTGGACATCTGGCATTTCTTGTTCTACTTAAGAAATCAGAGAAGTCAAACATTCTTTGCAAAATTTTCTAATATTGCTGGGGGAAGGGATCTAATAATAATAATAATAATAATAATAATAATAAAAATTTATTTATACCCCGCCCCTCCGTTAAAACAATCGGGGCGGCTTACAAAAATTAAAATACAATACAGATAAAATCCCCAAACACCCCCCACCCCACCCTCCCCCATAAAAAATATTAAACAATTGTAAATTAAAACCAACTGATATAAAATCACAATTAAAAACAATAAATACTATAAAATACTATAAATGGCCAGCGTACTAAAAGAAGCCAGGATCCCCTGAGGCCGGGATCTAATTAGGAAAGGCCTGCCAAAAGAGATCCGTCTTTAGTGCTTTTTTAAAGCTACTCAGGGTTGTTATCTGACGGATCTCGTTCGGCAGGTCATTCCACAATTTGGGGACGATTACCGAAAAGGCCCTCTGGGAGGTTGCAGACAGCCTAGATTTTTGTGGCTGAAGCAAATTCCTCCCAGAGGACCGGAGTGTGCGGGGAGGATTATATGGGAGGAGGTGGTTCCGGAGATAAGTTGGACCCAAGCCATTTAGGGCTTTAAAGGTAATAACCAACACCTTATACTGGGCCCGGAAACTGATAGGCAGCCAGTGGAGAGATCTTAACACTGGAGTTATATGGTCTCTCCGAGATGTTCCCGAGACCACTCTGGCTGCCATATTTTGTACCAACTGAAGTTTCCGGACCAAGCATGAGGGCAGCCCCATGTAGAGCGCATTGCAGAAATCTAGACGCGAGGTTACCAGCGCGTGCACCAAAGTCTCGAGGTCCTTTACTTCCAGGAAAGGGCGCAGCTGGCGTATCAGCCGAAGCTGATAACAGGTGCTCCTGACCGTCGCATTCACCTGACTAGTCATCTGAAGTGATGAATCAAGGAGCATCCCCCAGACTGCGAACACAGTCCTTAACGGAGAGCGTGACCCCATCCAGGACTGGAGGTTGCAACCCAACTCCTGGTTTTGGGGCCGCTACCGTGAGCACCTCCATTTTGTCTGGATTTAATCTCAATCTCTTTTTCCTCATCCAGCCCATTACTGCTTTAAGACAGTCATTAAGAGGAGAGACACCATTGGAATTCGAGGCCGACGATCGGGACAAGGAGAAATAGATCTGGGTGTCATCAGCGTACTGATAACACCCAGCCCCATAACTCCGAATAATCTCACCCAGCGGCTTCATATAGATGTTAAACAGCATCGGGGACAGGATGGCGCCCTGCGGAACACCACAAGTAAGCTCCTTTCTGCTGGAGCAACTGTCCCCGAGCAACACCCTCTGGGACCTGCCCGAGAGGAAGGACGGGAACCACTGGAGTGCAGTGCCTCCGATTCCTAACCCTCTCAGGCGATCCAAGAGGATGCTATGATCTATCGTATCGAAAGCTGCTGAGATGTCCAAAAGCACCAACAGGGTCACGCTACCCCTGTCGATGCTTAGACGCAGGTCGTAGGTTAAGGCAACCATGGCAGTCTCAACTCCAAATCCCGTCCTAAAGCCAGTTTGAAATGGGTCTAGATAATCGGTTTCATCCAAGACCACTTGGAGTTGAAGCGCAACTGCCCTCTCGATCACTTTGCTCAAGAATGGTAACATAGAAACCGGCCTATGTTGCACAGGTTGGCAGCATCAAACCACAAGGAGAAGTAACACTTTGCTTTTTATTCTTATAAACAGGATTATCATATTCAAACTTTTTATTCTCTGTTTCTCCCCATTGGAGCAAATTATTAAAGTGTTTAGTATCTTATATGTTTCAATTTTCTTGTTTTAAATGTTAAATTGTTTAAACAGATTTTATGTTACCCAGATTTATAACATAGGGCACAATTATTTTAATGAATAAATAGAATAAACTTCTGCATCCAAGAAGGTTGCCTTACATATAAAAGACGAAAGTGATTGGCCATGGACAGCATTCCCACCATAGTGCTACAATCAGCAATCAACAAATTCCCTCAAGTCTCAAGTCTCCATTCAGACTGTGGCTGGCAATTACAAGTAACACTGTGGAACAATAGGGAAATTGTTATTTCTCCCTCCATGAGCATTCTTAACTTGACCGTAGTTGCCTACCATCAAGTTTCAAGACTCCTGTATAATTTTTAATTACATCTTTACTGAATGGGCTGGGTTTTTTTTTTGTTGTTATTTTTTGTGGGGTTTTTTGGTGCCAAGAGCTTTCAAGCTCTTCCTATTACTTGAGTATATATGAGGGCTTGCCTTAGCACTAGTTTTGGCTTGCCTCTCTTTCCATACCAATCAAGTGTCCTAGTTTGGCAGGACAGCCCTAGTTAATCCTCTGCCATCCAAGTTTCTCAGCTGGTCTTCAAAAGTACCAGTTTCTGTCTCTTTCTCCCACATTCCTCCTTTGTCCTGGTTTACTACAATTGCTACAAAATGAGTTGAAAGGGCAAAAATAGTCTGCTCTCAATTAACCCACCAGGCAGGAGAGGAGAGGAGTGGTTGGAGTCTTGGCCTTCCTAGTAGGCTCAGGCAAAAGAAAACTGCAGCAGCCTCTCCTAGATTTGGAACAGAGCACCCTGTGTTGTGTGCTCCAAATTGCTTCTTGAGGTAAGCAAAAGGAATAAAACACACTTTTTAAAAAGTAGGAAAAAGGAAGAGTCCTACCAGATAAACAGGGCTTTCCCTGAAGATCTGTAGTATTCCAAGAATACTACACCTAGAACACTAGGTGTTCTCTCAGTCTCTCTCACAGTTACAAGGATCATCTCCACCTCTATACAGTATTTTTTTCTAAAATAGTATCAATATTGCAGAGGAACATACCTTATTTGAATTTTTTTCTCTTCCCTTCAGTTATGACCTTTGTTTGTTTTCAAGAATTGCATAAATCTTATAATTTAAGCCTCAGTTTAGTGGTTTTCTTCTCTCCAACCCATCCTTTTGATTTACTAACATTTTGAGTGAGCCAGGGTTGCACAGTATCACAGGAAAGAAAGTTTAACTTGTAGAGGAAAGAAGGGGGAAATCAATAATAGTAGTAACATCATCATATTTATCAACAACAACAACAAAGCTACACAGTCATCAAACAATATATTATTTGCTTCAAAGTGCTGCAGAATTGGGCAATATATCACATTCCAAATATGTCTAGTCATAGTCAGTAAAATGTATACTTTGCTGTGAATCTTAATTGCTAATCAACGAACATACTGAGCATAAGATAGCAATTCATCTAACACATAATCACTAAAGCAAGGAGTATTCTATGTATTATGGATCCAAATTAAAAACAGCAACTTGAAGGACCCAATTTTTGACTTTTTTTTTTGTTTCAAGCCCCAAATCCTTCTGTCCTTAGCCCCACATTTTACATTCTTCCCCACTCTACAATGTACTATAATCCAAAGATACTTCCAAGCCCACAAAATGTGGGCACGTAAATAGCATTCTTCTTCATTAGGGAATTCATTATTATTTATTGGGAACATCTTTGTGTGTTTCATGTGCACTGTTTGTGCCTATATTTTCCTAGGTTAACTTTAAATAATCCTCATCAAGACAAGATTCCATTAAACATGCTTTTAAACAATGTCATTTACAAGCCCTTCATCTTGAGAAAAGATAGAACATTTGGTTTGTATTCACTAAAAATGGACCTACTTAATAAAGAAAGGAACCAGTAATCAATGTATTCTAGTGAGTTAGACGTCGACTGTGTTATTTCTATTTAAAGTTTGCATACACATAAAATGAACTTTATTACGGTATGTTCAAAAACAGTAAGGTTCTGTATTTTGATAATGCTAATTCCAAAATATGCACACTTAATTATATTAACTAATAAATTATGCCCTTACTATGTCAACATATGACAAATCACACCTAATCAATTAGCTAAACTTTATGTTATATTAATGCTTGTAGAGCATGAAATTTTATTCAGTGACACATCATGGATTTCTATTTCAGTAATTTTTATTAAGAAGACTGTTCAAGACATTGTGTTAATTTTGAAATCTAAAAATATTAAACAAGATTATTATTATTTTTTTGCCATTTCAAGGTGAGTGTATAAGGTTCGCCACCTAGTTCTACTCTGCTGTCTCATCATGGCATGGAGGTGACTTTGGATCCTGAAGGCATTGCCTATAGGGCAATGGACATTGCTGTTCTTTTACCAGTGTCAAATGAAGATTCAGCAGCCAATGCAGCCAACCTTTGCTGTGTTACTGGGTGGCAGGAAGTTTGCCCTGTGCTCCAAGCAGATAATGTTGGTCTAGTCCTACTGACATCCTTTTATATCTAGCCATAGCTGTGCACTGGTGGCAGTCTAATTTTCTGCCCTGGGGTCATGCCAACCCCCCTCCCCCCACTACAGCAATAGCATTTATATTTCTCTACTGCTTATCAGTGCAAAGCACTCCCTAAGTGGTTCACAATGTGTTAGCTAATTGCCCCCAACAACTTGGGTACTCATTTTACCAACCTATGGAAGGATGGAAGGCTGAGTCAACCTTGGAGCCCTCTGGGATAGAACTCATAACGTTGTGGCTGCAGTACTGGCTTTTAACCACTGAGCAACCAGGGCTCCTTTGTTCACTTTTAGCTTTTTAAAAATAGGTATTTATTGATATTAAACAGTATGGGAGGGGGCTGCAACCTATTTAAAGGGGGGACTGCTGCTCCTGGAAGCTTTTAGGAAAGACAATTTGGTTTTTTGACAGAAAACAGGTAGTCCAGTGAGTCTGGAGAGACTGGAGATGACAAAAACAGGTTTGGGGGACACATACAGTCCCAGAACTACAGTTCCTCCATTCCTGCTCTTACTGAACCTTCTCACTCAACCTACTGACTATCATGGCTCCTGTCACCATGGGTGTACTTAGGAGATCAAAACAAGCTGTAGGATTACATGAATGCTTTTCAGTCAGAAAAATAAATCTAACAGGAATAGCACTTTTCTATATGTCAAATATTTGTTGGTAATGAAAGGTGTGCATATAGGCAGTTTTTCTAGGGTGTGGCTATTAATAAATATTCTGTGTATTGAAGAACCAAAGGAACAGTTCAAAACAGAAACATCCTGGACCTGACTTGAGGTTATGACTTTCACTTTTTATCCTTTACTATGTAAGGGATAAAAAGGCTAAATAACTTACACTTCAGCATTATGGCAAGAGCATACTATATGTAAATTAAGTCTAAGTTCATGCTGTATGTGTGTGTTTAAATATAAAATTAGGGAGATCAGTCAAAATATACGATTGGATTTAATATTATTAGACAGCTGCAAAATCAACTTTATTATAGGAGAAATGGATTCGAAAATAAATAGTGCAAAACTCTCATACGACAAGATTGACAGGTCTTTCCTTTGTGTACATTATACAAACAGGTGGAAATCATTTTTGAGGGGATAAACGAAATTTCTGTTTTCCTCTGAGGCAAGCACTATTCCTCAACAAAAGAACTAAAGAATATCTTTTCTGAAAATAACATCCTTCATTGAAGTATCACAAAATATTTTTTTTTCCAGAAAGAACTTGGCATTAGCTAAGGGGAAAAAAAAGAAAGAAAAATCTTGAAGCAGTATCTCAAATGAAGAGATTCAATAGCCTGAGAGACAAAACGTCTTCCAGATAAATGAGGCAGCCTGAGTGGAAGGGCAATTTCTAGCTACACCGAGTTATGACAAGTAGGAAAAAAAAACATACTGGATGAAGAGGTAGGGGCAAATAAGAGGCTGAGATTGTATGTTTTGAGGTCAAAGTATGGAGCAAATCAGTGGACATGCAGAAAGGTAGAAAAGCAATTTGGAATTGGATTTGGAGAAGGAAGAAAGCTGGAAAAATGGCTGATACAATCTTTCATTTGCTGGGGGCAAGAATGGCATACAGCTGCGCAATCATAGTGACTACAGTAGACACTGGGTAGTTGAAGCAATAAATAGAATTACCAAAATAGTACAAGAAAGTAAGCAAAGAATAGGATTCAGCAGGTAGACAATGCAGAGTACATGTAATGAGTGAACTGGACATTAGCAATTTTTAGTGGGAATGAAGGGGAAAAGGATAGCAGATGCATTGCTGTGGGATGAAACACCTAAGCCTTATTTTGATCACAAAACAGTCACATCCTAAGATGTGGATTTGGGCTCTGTGAATTCTGTTATTGGGCAGGTCTTGCAAACAATCAATGCCATCCCTCTCCTTCCAAATCTGCACTATTAGATTACATTGTGAAAGTCTTGAATTGTCTGACATAAGAAATTGTGAGATTTAATATGATGGTGTGGTGCAATGAGGATAAAGGAAAGAGAGGAAAAGGAATAAAGTAATCAGACCTACTCTTCCTGACCTCTTAAAATGAAAATGGCAACCAGCAGCTAGCAAAACTTTCTAGGTTTTCCTAAAGAAAACCATAGGAACTGCCTTATATATATGCAGAAACTCCCCCACTCCCTCAATCAACACACCAACAAAACTGGACTCTGCTCAAATAATTTCTAGATATCTCCCAGGTCAAATAATGCATAGCTGGCAGTACAAAATAAAGTTCACCTAGTGAAGGCTGGCAAAACAAGTAATCCATTAATAATTCAGAATTTGATTCTGTCAGATTCTATAAATACTTCTATAATAACAGAAAATGATCTCTTTATTTTATTTACGATTGTGGGCCTGTTTGTAGAAAGGATTGAAGCAGTGAATCCTAGAAATCTAAGAGTATTGATGACAGTTTCCAGATCCTTGTACTTTGGTGGTGCTGAAAGACAACACTGGGTCCAGAGTTAACACCTTATAATGTGATCTATTTAGTTCAGACATTTAAATATCTTTCCCACATAATTTGACCTAAATCCAGAGATGTATTCAAGAGGAAAATTTATCACCACAGAATCAGACCTCCCTAGAGATAACAGCCACAGTAGCCCAGATGTGATTTGTGTGGACGTGGCTGAATAAAATTCTGCATCCATAAATGTTCAAATCATCAGGGAAAACCAAATACTGTATCCTTGGCCATATATTATGCATGCAAGTTTCATAGGGCCTTACTGCACTCCAAAGAAAAGTGGAAGGGTAGCAGAAACATTCCGGCCTCCTTGCTGCCTTACCACATGACATTGTCATTCTTTCGTTCCGGCCCATGGGGACCATGGTAAAACTGCATCTTTTTGCAAACCAGAAAAACCTGTTAGCAAAAAGATGTGGTTTTACCTTGGTTTCCCCATGGGACTGGAATGAAAGAACGCTGGAAGAATGATGACATTACTTTGTAAGGCAGCACAGATGAAGTAATCTTCTAGCTGTGTTGCTGCTTTTCTTTTGAGTATGGCAAGCCCCATAGTTTTATGTACAAGTTATCCAGCTGTAGCTGAGATAGATATTCAGAACCAAGAAGTATTTGAAAAGGAAACTGAATTGTAGGCCTTTCTTGGTTTCCCCAAAGAAACTGTCAGGCCTCAGCAGGAATCTGCTATTGGATGATAGTGGGTCTATTTGGAAACTTGAAGCCAGAGCAAAAAGAACAGGCTCCTAGAGACATGGTAGTTATCCAAACAAGCATGGTAAATCTGATGGGGTAAGAAGCAAGGACCTAATCCAAAGAGCTATGTCACAGGCAGTGGTGACACTAGAGGGTGCAGAGAGGCCAAACTACACTAGGTGGCACAGTCGGAGGAAGGGGTGACACCAGTCTTAGTGATACCATAGGTCACAGGTTAAGTTCAGAGAAGAGGAGGCAAGATAGCAAGAATACACAAAATACATAGAAAGATTTGAAAAAAATGGAAAAGACCAAAAGAAAATCCAAAAAAGAGTGACACCTTTATTGGTCAACAAAAATGCACAAAACACTTCATGTAATATAATTTAATTTAATTAGGTATATATACTCCAACTCTTCAGAGGCTATTAGAGCGGCTTACAAATTGTTAAGCAATAGCAATTTACACATCTACACTGCATTAAGCAGTTTCCAATGCGTAGTAACTAATTGCCCCCACAAGCTGGGTACTCATTTTACTGACCTACAAAAGGAAGGGATGCTGAGTGGACCTTGGAGCCCTCTAGAATCGAACTTAAATATGGTGACTTGCAGTACTGGCATTTAACCACTGCACCACCAGGGCTCCATGTAAGCCTTCAATGCTCCACTGGCTTCTTCATTAGGTAAAAGATGTTTTAAAAAATCATCAGGAGATGAAAAGAAAAGTGATGGTGTTGGTGTCACAAGCCTACATTTGTATCAGATGTTATTTCTGTTGTAGTTCAGTTGGTTTGGAGGGGTCTCAAAGCAGGCAGAGGCCAATCCCCTTTATTGGCCACCTGGGGACCAAGACAAAAGAGAGTAAAATTTAAACTCAATTAGCAGCAGTAAAGTAACTCCTCTTGGGATCCAGGCTGTTTCTGTCTCCTGTGAAGCCATTGGCCCCTTTCCTAGGCAGAGAACATAAAGGGCTTGTCTATACAAGTACCCCAAACCCAGAGTGATCTACAGTAAAGACAAGTCACAGCAGCTGCGACTTCTCTTAATCATCTTACAGCCCCCATAAACTTTGCAGGCCCTCTATTCAAAATGGTGGCTGCAAGTGAATTATTCGCAGTTTTAAATCTGCTGCCGCTGAACATTTTTTTTTTAAAAAAAAACCCTATTCCACAGTGAGCATAAGCAATATTTCACCTTTACACACATAAAAAAAAAAGAAAGGAAGAAAGAAAAGAAAAGAAAAGAAAAGAAAAGAAAAGAGAGAAAAAAGAATACCCAGCTTTATTGCCTTAGTGATTGCTCACTAAGGTGAAAATCCAACATGGCAGCAGTGGGTGCTTGCCCTGTTAGCAAGCTCCACCCCCTCTCTCATCCAGCCAATCAGCTTGCATTTCCTCTCCTATGGGAAAGCAATTCAAATTGAATTGCTTGTCCCAATGAGCAGCAATGTGCATTACTTTTGGAGTTTTTTAAAAAAAAAAATTACAGGAAAAACTGTGAAGGCTATCCCTTCACAGTTTTTGATGTTTTTGGCCCCCCTCCTTCTGAATATGGCAAAATGATGCAGGATGCCATTAAGACAGCCTGTATTCTCCTCACATTTTGTGAGGAGTATTTTTGCCATTTAGACAACCTCAAAGACTTATCCAGATGTTTTGAATTCTCTTGCTACTTATCTGAGCTTCTGGTAGGTGGGTTATCCGTAAATAAAATAAAATAGTAAATAAATACTATTTGCTTCCTTTGCACCTTTAAAATATTGTGAATACAGTACGTTATATAGATAAGCTTATGATATCAAAATTTTGGAATATTCTAATCTCCCTCCCCCCTCCCCACAACCTGGTACCCTCAAGACATTTTGAATTACTATACTCATCATCTCTGATTGTTGGTCATGATGGCTAAGTTGATAGGAAGTGTAAAAATATCTTGAGGCCATGAGGTTTGGAAAGGTTGTTCTATTCACTCACATGGGGGGGGGGACGATGGTTTCTCTATGCTCAGGACATTTGGCCAGGACATTTGCCTTTGTGACCATACTGTACAGTATGACAGAAGGTACAGAAACAAAAACTACACTTGGCCTAAAATTCATAAAGCATTTTTCTATTATGTAACATTATTTCTGTGGAATTTAAAATGAAAAGTTATTCAGTGGTTTGTGCCTGTTACTTTGTAGGTGATCCGATCAAATCTTCACAGCCAAAGTTATGGTTTTCATGAAGTAAAACATTCATTTGATATAAATGAATAAAATAAACAGATTTGTGCATTGATAATAAGATTCAGTTTGGTCCTTGACTCAGTTCATCTCAGAAGTATTTAGAGATCATCTACTTCAACCTGGGTCTAAAACCTGAATTGAGATTCAGAAATCCTAAAGTCCATCCCTATAATTCAATATAACCCTAAGCAAACAAGCAAGCAAGCAAAAGGGAGGGTCATAAAGCAAGGGTGGGCAATGTGCAACCTGTGAGCCACATTTGGTCCCTTCGTTACAAAGAAGACCAAGGGCCTGTCTATATGTGAGGGGAAAATGTGGACAGATGCATACTCATGCAAATTCAAAGCAGGATCGACTTGTCTTAACGGTGTTTGGCAAAATGCAAGGCTATCCACTTTTGCTGTCACAACAGGCATGCCTGTGATTCAAGATGGTGGACACAACTTGTGTTTTTATTTTTGCCAGTTGCCACCGCTGAACAGTAGTTTTTTAAGCACATATCTAAGGTGCGAAAGTGCAATAAAATAAAAGGGCTGTTTCATTGCCTCAGCACAGAGTCATTAAGGCAAAAATCAAAGATGGCAGTTCTGGGGCGCTTGCCTTCTTAGCAGCCCCGCTCCTTGCTCCCTTCCAGCCAATCAGCTTTCTACTTCTGCTTTTCTGGGGCTGGGCAAATAAATCTGATCACCTGTCCTAAAGATCGATCATGCACATTCTCTATGGAGTTTTCAAAAACACACACACACACAAACACACACACACACACACACACACAAAAAAAACCCTGGGTGTTTCCTCGTTTTATGTGTTTTATGGTGGATT
This sequence comes from Gambelia wislizenii, assembly GCA_030847615.1. Taxonomy (NCBI): domain Eukaryota; kingdom Metazoa; phylum Chordata; class Lepidosauria; order Squamata; family Crotaphytidae; genus Gambelia; species Gambelia wislizenii. Next base: position 91,169,922 of record JAUMIR010000003.1, on the reverse strand, counting down.
TAGCCCCCCTCCTTCTGAATACAGAAGAATTATGTGGGATCCCATTAAGACAGGTAGGATTCTAAGCGAATTCTAAGAGGATTATTTTCACCATCAAGACAACCCTTAAGCTTGTCTCTCTCTCTTTTTTTTTTTAGACACAGGATAACATCCTGTTAGTGGTATAGGTAGGCACTGGTAAGTCCACCCTATAGCAGTGTAGGTGTTCCTCCTCCCCCCCTGGCCACTGAGGAAGTTGGTATTCCCTTCCACCCTCCATACTGACCAACACACCCTAACTTACAGTTTTGCCTCTGCAGCCCCGTGGCCATTTCTAAGCTTGTGGAGGGGAGTATGTCCTCATAGCCAGATGCAGAGTGATTATGCCAATCTGCTGAGGCCTCTGGAGGACCCTAGAAGATCTCAGCAGGTGATGTAATCACTCTGATTTCCTCACTCTTTACTAGTCTTGGGATGGCTATGGGAGAGGGCTGCAGTACCTCCACAGTCAGTCAGGGGGTGCTGAAAGGCTAGCTGTAGTGTAGTTCCACATGCAGAACTATTACACTATGCTGTGAATTACAAAATCACTTCCCTTAGGTGTGGGTGAGCATGTAACTAGTTGTTGGTCAGCTTCTGCCTTACCACCAATTGAGTACTCTGCTTAAGAGATCCAATACTATCTGTCACATTTCCCAAAAGGTTGGGGCTAGGGAGTTATGGTAATTCAAAATCTGTGACTTTTAAAATAGTCAACTATTGCATTGAAGGAATGGTCCTGTCAGGTTGCCATTTTTGCTCCACTCATCTGATCTAACAACTGTCCCTCTCTGTATAGTTCTGTATTAACTTGTTACTTGTTAATCCTTCTCTTGTTAGTCTTGAAGAGAACTGGTAAGTAAGGAGGTAATGAGTTCAATTCATGAGCTAAAGAGGAAAGATAATTATTATATAGCATAATATAATTATTATACTATTGACTCAGGAAAATGGGACCAAATACACACACACACATCCAAAGTTAAAGAAAAGAAAAAGGCACATAGGGTTATACTGCTGCTTCACATTCAGTTCCACACACAAAAAGGGCAAGGCAATATAGATAAAGAAGGAATAATAAGAGTGTGACATGATTAATGAAACACACACACACCACAGAGAACTAAGTTCCTCCAAATAAAATATTTTTCTTATCTATGGGAAAGGAGAATGGACTAGATGCATGAATTCTAGGGAGGTAAATTTTTGCTTTCACCATGGCACTATCTTTTCACTGTGGTGGGACTCTGTGTTCCTGTGAGGCAAGAAGCCCTGCTGACTATTGCAGTGCTGCTAATAGAGTCTTCCATATTGAACATGTTTTTGCTTAAGAGAGATACTAAATGTGCCAAAATGCTACTAGGCAACAGCAGTAGTGTGTGTGTGTGTGTGGGGGGGTAACACTGGCAAAGGATCTCAGAGACAATGGCAGTGATTAGTACCTGGCAGAAAAAGGTAAATACCTTTTGAATGTCTTTTACTATCTTTTAAAATCTTATGATGAAATAATCCAAAATGAAACAAGAGATAGTGCCAGAAGATGAGACTCCCGGGTTGGATGGCATTCAACGGGCTACTGGTGTTAGCATGCCCTACTACCCCCTCCCTATTACATCTCACAATTGGAAATATTGGACACTTCAAAGGGGCCAAGCAGACTGGGGTGATCCCAAAAGGAGTCAGGTGGGGAACACAAGGACCTGGGAAAGTGTCTTAGAAATATTTTAGCAAGCAAACCCAAACTAGGATTGTGTGGAAGCCCCCACAAACCATTAAGGAGATGTGAGGTGATAATCCCTTCTTGGACAACTCAGCAATGAATCACCCAACCTAAACAATCATGACCTTTCCTAACCTAATCCCAAGGAAATATCCGCTCAGATACCCTCCTGTCCTGCAATGCAAGGTTGTCGTAAACCAATTAATTCCAAGCTCTCAGCCATTAACAGCAATCAGCTAAGTTGCGGTTTTCTTTGTTTACCCAGCAAGAAAACCATCCAGGCTTTGTCCTAGACAAAGCTTCTTGCCAAGGAGAAGAAGGAGAGCAGCTTCTGGGCAGTGATTTTGAGTGGGTGAGTTTGAATTTTTTAAAAAACTGTTGGGAGAGTGTGCTTGTTGCTGAGGGGGTGGAGTTTCTGTGAGTCACATCTGTGAGTCACTCAGGGGTGGAGCTGGGAGCCTAGCTCTATCTTGCAGAGGCGCACGCCGTTACAGCATACTTAAAAGTACAGCATAGAGTTCTCAGCATTAACTAAGAGTTCTTAGATTACCTAGAAGCTCTCAGCATGGATGCTGAGGGGACTGCTGCAGTCACCTGCAACACTTGTGTGATGTTTGTCTTCTTGTCTACAGAGGTGGGGAACTTCACATGCACCAAGTGCAAGTTGATAGCCCTCTTGGAGGAGAAAGTCCAGCAGCTGGAGACATGGGTAGCTACACTTCAACATATTCATGAACAAGAGATTTTCCTGGACAGAACAAAATGAATAGTCTTAGACGGGGACTGCACAGAAGAAGTGGCTGGGGAGGAGAGGGTCACTTCACAGACACAGGAGGTAGACAGCTGGAGGAATGTCACACACAGAACAAGAAAATCCAGGGATTCTTCAAGCAGCTTGCAGCTACAGAATCAATTTGAACCCCTCTCCCTTATCAAGGACAGCGAGGAAGAACAGTATGGACAGACTTCAGGGGCAGAGCAGGGGACCCTGAACGTACCACCGCAAGGAACAGCCACTGCTAAGCCTCGGCGGAGGTGTGTGGTGGTGGTGGGGGACTCCTTGCTGAGGGGTACAGAAGCAGCAGTTTCTGGGCCTGACAAGATGTCTCGGGAGGTGTGTTGTCTCCCTGGGGCAAAGATCCATGATATGACGCCCCTTCAAATACTTAAACAGGGCTATCATTTCTCCCCTTAACCATCTTTTTTCCAGGCTAAACATACTCAGCTCCCTAAGTCTTTCCTCATAAGGCATGGTTTCCAGACCTTTCACAATTTTAGTCACCCCTCTCTGGACACGCTCCAATTTGTCAATATCCTTTCTGAATTGTGGTGCCCAGAATTGGACACAGTATTCTAGGTGAGGCCTGACCAAGGCAGAATAGAGTGGCACTATTACTTCCCTGGATCTAGACACTATACTTCTATTGATGCAGCCCAAAATCGCATTGGCCTTTTTAGCTGCCGCATCACACTGTTGACTCATTTTCAACTTGTGGTCTACTAGGACTCCTAGATCCCTTTTGCACGTAGTCTCATTCAGCCAGGTCTCCCCCGTCCTATATCTATGCCTTTCATTTTTCTGCCCTAAGTGCAGTACCTTACATTTCTCCGTATTGAATTTCATTTTGTTAGCTTTGGCCCAGCTCTCCAGTCTATCCAGGTCATTTTGAATTTTGATCCTGTCCTCCTGGTTTCCAGTACTGATGTCATGGATCTCTTCACTGGTGTAAATATCCCTGATATATGATGCTATTCCTCCTCCTTTCCTGTTTGGCCTGTTTCTCCTAAAAAAGATCATACCCCTCTATTACTACATTCCAATCATGAGACTCATCCCACCAGGTTTCAGTAATGCCTATTATATCATATTTGCTTTGTTGTACTAGGAGTTCAAGTTCATCTTGCTTATTTCCCATGCTTTGTGCATTAGTGTAAAGACATCTAGGACCATGTGTTCCCTTTACTTGCTGCCTGTGCAAGTTTTTTTTGCCTCCCACTGTTGGGTCCTTGCACTGTTTGCCTTGTTCCCTCTATGACCGTTTGACTATTTTCTCCAGCTCTTTTGCCTTTCAGAATACTGTCTTCCTCCCCCATATGACTCAGTTTAAAGCCCTCCTGATCAAATTCTTGAGACTGTTGGCAAAAACCTTTCTGCCAAATGTCATGAGATGCACCCCATCCCTTGACAGAAGTCCCCCCTCATGGAAGCGCAGCCCACGGTCCAAGAATCCAAATCGTTCTCGGTGACACCATCTACAGAGCCAGTTGTTTATGTTGGCCATTTTCCTCTCCTTTCCTGGACAATGCCATTCAACTGGCAGAAGAGACGAGATGACAACCTGTGCATCCATTTCTTTCAGCTTCCTCCCCAGAGTCTCATAATCTCTTCTGATCTTGTGAAAGCTGTGCCTTGCAGTATCATTGGTTCCCACATGGACCAAAAGGAAGGGGTAATGATCAATAGACTTGACCAGTTTTGTCAGCCTCTCTTTTTGCTTGGAATTGCAACCTACGCTCCCACCCTCAGTACAGTATGAGTTTTGCTGGTTGCTTAGGAATTGGATAGGAATTATCCCACCTTATGTAGGGCTTTTTTTTTGGCCTACCCCATACTGTATCTGTAGGAATTGGGATAATTGGCCAAGGGTGGTGTCTTTAAATAGGTTGTCATTGACAGGTGTTGGCGGGGGCAGGTCAAGATATCAGTCAATGTACACCTTGGCACCACTTTTGGTAAAGGGTAGGGCACTGGAACGGCCTCCTTAGGTCCTGGGATCTGGGTGGAAGCACCTTAGGTTTGCCTTCCAGTAAACATTGGCCGGGATGAGGAATCCAAAGTATTGGATTGCTCCTCGGGGTCAGGTGTGTCTCCCAAGGGAAGGCTAAGGAAGAGGCTACGGGTTGACAACTGGCCTCAGTCAGACCCACATCAAGTTGCTCCCCTCTCATTTGCTCAGCTCCAGGTACAATACATTAAAAAGGTTATAGGTCAAATAAAGTGGCCCTGTTAAACCCATTTCTATGTGTCTCTTCTCGTTATGTCATGGTTGGTGATCAAAGTTCATCGCATACACATTCTTCAAGCAACCAAAGAGGCAACTGTATACATGGACATCACCTGCTAACCAATGTAGAAATCAAGTAGACTATATAATTGGAAGCAGAAGATGGAGAACTCCAATCTCTCTGAAAAAGCAAGACCAGGAGTAGTGTGGCACAGACCATGAACTGCTAGTATCAACAATCAGAGTAAAGCTATTGAACAACACATAACAAGCCACCATGCAACCTGAAGAACATCCCCATACAACCTGAATAACATCCCCATGGAATTTAAAGATAATGTAAAAAAAAAATAGATTTGCAGTATTAAGTCTAATTGATGGGGAGCCAAAAGAACTCTGGATGGAAGCCAGGGACATTATCAGGGAGGAATGCAAAAAGATACTAGCTGCAGCCAAAAAAGAAGGAGAACTCTCCATGGATGACAGATTAAACTCTTCAAGCAGTTAAGGACAGATGAGAAGCAAAAATGAAGGGGGACAGAAATAGGATCAGAACCCTGAATGCAACTGTTCAGGAACTTGTGCATAGGGACAAAGAGAACTACTGTAATAATCAATGCAGAGAAACAGAATATGACAATGAAAAAGGAAGAACAAGACACCTCTTCCACAAGATCTGAGAAATCAAAGGGAAATTTCAACCAAGAGTGGGGATGCTATACAACCAGCAGCGAAACACATTACATAACCAAGTACAAATAAAAAAAAAACAATGAAAATGACAAATTGAAGAACTATATAAGAGAGATGAAAGGCTGACAGATTTATTCAAGAAAGAACCATTTGAAGATGAAGCTACAATTTTAGAAAGTGAAGTATAAGCTGCACTCAGAACACTTGGGAGAAATAAATCACCAGGCATGAATGGCATACCAACAGAGCTCCTTCAAACTACAGAGACAGAATCTACTCTAGTTCTAACTAAAATCTATCAACAAATATGGAAAACAAAACAATGGCCCCCAGATTGGAAATGCTTGATGTATATTCCAGTCCCTAAGAAAGGGACACCATGAATATCAGTAACGACAGGACCGTTATATTAATTTCCCATGCAAGCAAAGTGATCCTCAAATTTCTACGACAGTAACTTTGACCACATATGAAGCAAAAAATGCCAGATATTCAATCTGGGTTCAGGAAAGTAAGAGACAGTAGGGATCAGATTGCAAACATACATTGGATAATGGAGCACATCAAACAATTTCAAAAGAAAACCAGCCTGTGCTTTATAGATTATAGCAAGGTTTTTGATTTGTACATCATGAAAAACTATGGATCATTCTTAAAGAAATAGGTGGGCCACAACATTTGATTGTCCTGATGTGTACACTGTATTCAGGACAAGAGGCTATTGTTAGGACAGATTATGGAGAAATTGAATGGTTTCCAATTGACAAAGGGGTCAGGCAAGACTGCATTATATCACCTTATATATTTGACTTGTATTTTCAACATATCATATGTAAAGCAGGGTTAGAGCCAGCGGTAGGAGGCATGAAAATTGGAGGAAGGAACATCACCAATTTAAGATATGCAGATAACACCAGAGTACCTGCTGAGAACAGCAAAGAGTTGGAACAATTACTGAAGAAAGTTGAGGAACAAAGTGCAAAAGCAGGTTTATAGTTGATCATGAAGGAAACAGAAATAATGACCAGAGATTATTTACATAACTTTTAAGTAGAGGATGAAGACATTGAAATGATTCAAGGTTTTCCATACCTTGGCTCAGTCAAATATCAGAAAGGAGACTGCTGTCAAAAAGTAAGAAGACTAAGTCTTGGAAGGGTAGTTTAAGAAGGAAATAGACAAGGTCCTGACATGTAAAGATATAGCATTGAATACTAAAGTTAGGATTGTACATGCTGTCATATTTCCAGTTTCTATTTCTGGTTGTGAAAGCTGAAGAAAGCTGATAGGAAGAAAATCAACTCATTTGAAATGTGGTGCTGGAGAAGACTTCTATGGATACTGCAGACTGCTAAAATGACAAATAAATGGGTCCTAGAGCAAATCAGCTCGAACCCTTCCTAGAAGCCAAGGTGACTAAATTGATACTGTTGTACTTCATCCATATCATGAGACAACATGACTCACTAAAAAAAAAAAGCTTGGCAAGATAGGACTTTTTCGGATGGGGTTTTGTAACAGAAGCAGCCTCGTCCCCATTGTGAGGCTGCTGCGCAGCAGGGGGTCTGTTTCAGATGACACTGTGCCCACGCTGATACTGTTGCAGAAGTGCTGGGAGGCTGCAGCGCCATATTTGGCGATTTCCTTATTATGGTCAACTTTCGTGATTAGAAAATCACCAAATATGGCACTGCAGCCTCCCAGCACTTCCGCATCAGTATCGCCAGGGGAGAGTGTCATACGAAACAGATCCCCTGCCGCGCAGCAGCCTCGCAACAGGGACAAGGCTGCTTCCGTTACAAAACCTCGTCCGAAAAAGTCCATAGAAGGCAGTAGGAAAAGAGGAAGACTGCATACCAGATGGATAGACTCACTCAAGGAAGCCACAACCCTGAGTCTGTGGGACATGAGCAGGGTTGTTGAGGATAGGGTGACTTGGAGGTCTCTCATTTGTATGGTTGCCATGAGTCAAACTTGTCTTGATGGCAGTTCAATTTTTCTTCTTCTTCTTCTTCTTCTTCTTCTTCTTCTTCTTCTTCTTCTTCTTTTTTTTTTTGCTAGCTCACTTTGTCTTTGAAAGTGCCAAAATCAGTACAAAAGTCCCTAAATACATTCCTAAAATAAAACCTAGTTTTTTACGGAGGAGAAAACATGGGAAGAGGGGTCTATGAAACAGAGCAACTGAGCAATGAGATGACTTGTGATGAGGAGGTTGAAAAAATTCACTTCCTGTCTACACACCTTCTCCTAACAGAGGAATAAAGCAAGTGTACTGCTGATCAAGCACACATACCAGTTTCATTTCATATAAAATAATCAAGTATGCTTGAGTTGCAGATTTTCAATTTGCTCATTAAATTATTTAAATTAAAAGAGAAAATAAGCCCGGCAAAAACTGTACTTGTTTGCAAAGTGAGTTAAAAAGCCCTCCCACATGATTGGCAAAGGAAAACAGAAAACTAGTTGGTTAGCATAAACTTCAGTTTCCTGAATGCACAAAACTGAAGTACTGGATCTCACTGCACTTTAAACCCCTGGAATTTTCAGCAACCTCTTATAGCACAATGAGACCCAATAGCATTAAAGCTTGGGTTTGGTTTTAACATTAATACAAACACACAATCATGGCCTTATGTCAGACTTCTTACATTTATTTTAATCACTTTTGTTAACAGGAAAAAAATAATGGATTTATTTGTACAGTTTTGGAGAATAACCTTATATCTCACTGGGAGTTATACATGTAAGTGTATTTTAAATATATACATGGAAATATATCATGCAAGTAAGCTCACAGTAGACCTTGGGGATTAACAAATACATATACTGAAAGTGAGAAGAGTATAAAATAACTCTATGGCAAAGTACTAGCAAAAACACATACAGGAGAATAGCGCCACCAGCAGCTGAAGAAATATCCTTGAATTGAGATATACTCTACAAACTCCTGGGTCAGGTGGGTCAGAACATTAAGCTGTAAAGATCTTGTATTCATAATTGGGAATCAAAAGGAGAGATACTGAAGACCCAAGGACCCATGGCCAGAGGTTTAACATATTTGATCAGGGTATGCTTTATGCCTTTAAAATCTCTCTCTCTCTCTCTGGCTTTTCTTCGCAAACGAAGATTCAGGAAGGACTCATCCCGCGCTTTCTGCAAGCGCGCTGATGACTAAAAAGGCCAATCCGAGATAAACAAGTCCGGTTGCAAACAGCACAGCAGAAGGTCTCCTTGGGTGATGTTTTTGGGTTGTGATTCTTTCTGCGTTGTCGTTTCTCTTCAAGACTTGTTCGTCGTGAGTTCTCAAATAAGGCTGCAGCATTATGGATAGTGCGTCTCCATGCCTCCCGATGTGAGGCCAGGGCGGACCACTGTTGGTGATCAATTTGGCCAAGCCTGAGATGTTGTTTCAGGGAGTCTTTGTATCGCTTTTTTGGAGCGCCCCTCTTACGCTGACCTGTGGCGAGTTCACCGTAGAGTGCAGTCTAGCTTCCCTGATTAGCAATGCATTCTCACATCTTTAGACCTTTAGCCTTTAGGGTAAAAAAAAGAACCTTTCCCAGCTCATAATGAACATTACTAAAAATCTGACTAATACACTCCATCATGATACCTCCTTCCATATTTCTTAGTTCTATTCTTTCAATGCCTCCTTTCTTCACCATCTGCCACGGTGTGGCAAATCAGCCAACTCACAAAGTTGAATATCCATTTTGAATCCATGTCTCATAATGTTTATATTCTTCACTTTTGTTCATTCCCCTTCCTGATTTTTGAGAAAGGTTAAATCTCCAGCTTCAGCCTTGCCTGTTCCTTGTTCTTTTCCTTACAAAAACACTTTATAAACTTCTTTTATAAACAGTTTATAAACCTCAGGAAAAAATACCTGGAAGAAACACAGCTGCCATGTTCATAAGTGATTTTTCCAATTCACCTCAAGAAAGTATACAGCTCCAGGCATGTCTCCTATCTTTTTCACTTGATGCCATATAAAGAAGTGTAATAAAGTATGCCCTTCTTCTCCATACACTACTATTAAATGTAGTACAGTATATACTAGACCAGTGGTTCTTATCCTTTTCTTTACCAGGGACCACCTTTAAATATATTTTGTTGCCACAGACCCCTAACATGTATCTCAATATTTAAAACAACAACAATAATACAACTACACCATCCATGGAACCTTCCCTCAGAGGCACTGGAAGGGAAAGGAAGACTTTTCTCCTGCTTCTTCCTCCAAGTTTTCAGCTGGAGCAGATTGAATGGCAATGTGCAGGCCCAACCAGCCAGCCAGCCAGCCAGCCAGCCTTTGCCTTGACTACTGTCTTGTGGCCACTCTACTGCAGGCAGGAGGTGGGCCAAGCAAACTTCAAGCCCTCATGGACCCCTTATTTTTAGCAGCAATCCAAGCTCTGGTGACTTAAGTCATGAAGGGCTGTCAGGACTGCATTGTCCAGCCACATATATACCAACACACATCAGTCATACCTCTTGAGAGCCACACATTTGGTGTCAATTGGTACATGCCATAAATGCATGGTTTTACATGGATTTCTCCATGTAAACAGGAATTCTGGGCCAATCAGGATTCTCCATTACATGGAGGAGCCCTATGTATATATACGATCTGTGCTCATTGAAGCTGAATATATGGCTACCTGCTGATGTGGCATGAACATGACCAGCAAGAGCTATCTTTATTACCTTCGCAAAATAAGTGTGTCCACATTAATAGAAGTGTATATTTTACATTAAGAGTGTGGATTTTACATAACTGGAGCTCATTTTTTGAATAGCAATAGGCCTCTACTTGAGGAAAAACACTAAGGGGGAATGGAATTCCCCCTTTCTAGCCATTCAGCATATGCTTCCAGTCATATTGTTTAGTACAAACTGCTATGAAGCTGTGAAGTTTAATGCTGAACAGGAAAGGGAGAACAGAAGTCTAGTTGCCCCCAAAGAGAACTGGGTCCCACTCAAGCAGCCTGACTAAATGCCTTGAAAGGAAGTTAAGATTTTAAAGAAAGCTTCACCTCAGCAGCTCTCCCCCCCCCACAAAAAAAACCCTCCAGACTTCAAAGCCAGTCTTCTTAGGCATGCAACATGTGTGCACAAGCAGAATTTGGGCATTTAACCCACTCTAATTAGATAGACCATGTTTCTCAAGTTCCCGATAAAAAACTGGGGAAAGAGCATTTGTCATTTTGAAATCCTCAAATCAATATCATATAAGAACTGAGTTCCCATGAATTCACATATGTTTACATGCAAGCACACAAAAAGTCTAATTTCTCATTTCTTGTGTGCATACAAGAATGATCATGCCTCTATCAACAGGCAAGTTGTATCCAAACTCACCTGTCCTCTAACCTTCAAAGCACCTATTGCATTATGAAAGAGAACCCCTATCCAGCCTTTTTACCTATCCAGATTTTTGTTTCCTTTTGTTTCAAGGAAGTGACGTTCATTTTTTCTATGGTTATGCATTTCCCTGTTCCATTTCTCTTCTCTTTATACTCATGTATTTCAGATCTGCATATTCTCATCTATTATATGACAAATTTCAAGTAACCTTACCAGTTTAGGAGAGTAACCAAGGATGTGCCGGTGAGGTCAGAATTCTCAAATACTGCACTGTGCCCGCATAACCACATGGCCTGGGCAGCAGAGGCAGGAGGAAAAAGATGATGGGTGGCATTGGAGGGAAAGAAGTTTGGCATGGGTTAAATAGGATGCTTGAAGCCAGTAGATTTTGCCTGCTTTCCCTTACTACCACTGCACAACCCTGGAAAACGACTAGCAACCACTAGCACGTACATCTACAGAATTCTTGTCTGGATACATATAATCATCTCCAACAAGTAAAGACACTATACTCAATAATCAGTATTCAAGCCAATCATGCTTCCTCCGTTTTGAAAATCACAACACAATGTATGAGGCAGACAATATTAATGTGCAACATTTTTACTAGCAAAGGAAGGAGAAGACATATAATGCTATGGACACTGGTTACTCTGGCATTACATTTTGTCTCACAAGTCAATAGAACATTACTGGAAGTAGAAGAGTTATTACAATGTCAATGAAAGAATGACATTGGCTTTATATCTGATCTAAGCCTTGAATCAGACACAACAAAAGAACAGGGAGGGAATGGGTCACAGTGAAAGCAACTTGTAATTGTGCTGTTTTTATAAGTGAAAGAGTTTATCTCCCCAGTGTGAATCTAACATGCAAATGCTAACCAGGTCTCCTGGGAAGGAATTCAAAGGGCAGTGTCATGTTTATTCAAAATATATTCAACAGCCACAAAGTTAAGTCAGTTTATGCGTATGCATATATTACATGGATGTCATATACTAGAAATACAAATATATTGTCAAAACAAACATAATTAGAACAATGCAACATTTCCTCTTTCCTTCTAACGCATAGTAAAAGAAGGAGACAAGAACTGATTGATAGACTGACCCCAATAAATCATAGTGTGGTTATAGTAAAATGAAAGTGGAAAAGCAGGATTGCATGAAATAAGACTATTTTTGTTGCTGTAGCTTTCTGAATAAAATAACTGCAATGCAAGTATGTACAAGGGCTAAGGAGAACTCTCACGGTTTAGAGCAAATATAATTTTATTACTTTGCTTTTATACGTTCAAAACAGACCTGTAATTTAATTTTATAATACAAAGTTCTTTCTTTATATTGAACTCTATGCAGTAGACACCACAGACCAATCAATACATTGCACCATATTACTTTAATATTCAGAGCAATGCACTTTCTTGCTGCAGATTGCAGTCCTCTAGTGGAAAACGTTGAATGGCATCCAGGCTCTGTATATGTTAATCAAGCCAAGAAGAACATATCCAAGGAGTACGTACAAACACAATTACCAGAATATGCTTAAAGTAGAAATGGGAGTGAAAGTATATTAAAAACTCTTTAAAAAAATGAAAATATTTCAGCTTTCACTTCCATTAATTTCTAAATAAAACATGTCATAGAAAATGGCAGCAATTAACTTTTGATGTTTACTTCTAAGGTTTAATTAAACAAGCAATAAGTAAACAATCCAAGCCTGTGCTCCCACCACCCACCCTGTCGCTTCCCTCCCAAATAGAGCATGACAATATTGTTCTCAAGATGAATTAAACAAAACTTCAGTTTTGCATCCAGCCCAAAGATCCTGAGTTCCCAGCATGAATAGCCTGGAGCCTCCCTTTGTTTCTCCAAAAGAGAAATTCACACAGCAGCTAAGGCTGGGGGTGCTGACAGCTGCACTCCCTGGTTGCCTTCTAAAACAGCTTTAGATGGGGTGGCAGAAGGGGAAGGGACTGCCTGAATGCCCTTTGCTTTGAAAATACTCAAATTATGTCAGCAATAAATATTGCTATTAGCCCCGTTTATCAGAAACACTGAAGAGTGTGGTCTTTGAGCTTATCACAAGTCTCATGGCCTCTGGCAGTTGCTGGGCAGACAAACAAGCTTTTCCAGGAGGTTTGCTTTTAGTACAGTAAATGTGCAACAGGGTTGATTGGTTGCAAGCAATCCTGTTTGCTGCGTACCCAGGTCAGTGGGGACTGGAATCTGCTCCAGGTTTTAGTCCAAACTTTAAAGAGGTTATCCAAGGTGCTTAGTTCTATCCCCAAAATTCAGCACCTTGGATACATCCTTTGAAGCTCAATCTATAACCCAGAGCACATTCACTGCTCTACTGACATGGAAACAGCTAGCCTCCACTGGTTCCAAGGGAATGAAGGACCTCTCAGTGTTTACTTTTCTACAGGACTCAAACCCTAATACTTTGCTGGTGGAACATTATAATCCCCCCTTCCTATTTAGCACATCAGGTGTGTAATTCTAGCTATATAAACATTTGTGCTAAGCAGAATATTCCCAACATATTCCTGCACCACTCTGTGACCTTTACAACATTACTTTGCTTATTTAAATGGTTTTGTTCAGAGGTAGGGAACCTTTACCCTTCCAGATGTTTGGACCTATAACTCCCATCAGCCACAAGGGATTATATGAGGGCCTTTGGGAGCTATTGCCCTAAACATCTAGAGAGGATAGGTTCCCTACCATGGCTTTAGAGGCTATGCACTCTCCCACTATGTCACTTGGCTACAAGAATCCTCCTGTAACTTTTCTTTTGTAAAAGATCAGATATGAATAAGATTACCTGCATTCCCATGTTTGGACACATTTACATTTGGACACAAAAACTGCATATAGCAGAACTGTCTCATGATTCTATGGAGTCATCTACCTCCTATGTTCAGAGTTAAGCATACTGGGCTATAACATGGAGGTCTGGGAATGCCTCTCATATCTTTATCTAGCTGTCCCTTGTGGTTGGTACAAGGTAATCAAGCTCCACATTTGACTAATTTCCAGTATCCCAGAAAAAGTAGTTGGATGGGACTGTGAGAAATGGGCACATACCTCATAATCTCCATAGTTTGTTCTATTTACTAATATGAGAGAAAGGAGACTAGGATTTTGTTGAGCCCTATAGCAACTTATCTATACATGAGATTACATACTTAAGGGTGTTTTTTTTTTTTTAAAAAAAAGATAGTATCTGGAAAAGCCTTATGTTGCTAGGTTCTCCCCATTTATGAAAACAGAATAGTCAGTACTTTAAGGGGGGGGAAATAACTTTAAGAAAAACTGGAAATTAAAAAAAATGCAATGCAAAATTTTGAATAATTTCAGAACTATCAGTTTGGTCCTAGAAAAGGTATAGGAACAAACATAAATCAAAATTATAAATAAAAACACAGAAATACATGAATATGACTAAATAAAACTCCAGTACTACTTAGATTAGCCATCATCATCCTAAACTTGCCATTCTCTTTTTTTTTAGGTGACTGTTTCCAAATGTATTTCATGCATTATTACACTATTCCAAATACAGCATTACATTCCTTAGCATATTCTAATTTATCTTTCAGAGTGCTGCCTTTACAATAAAATGTCATACTGTATCCATTAGTCACCAACTACAACATACTTTGTAGACAGCACTCTCCATCCATCACAAATAAAAACAGAATAATGATATGCAGTGCAACACTCATTTTGAAGACCAATCTTGGTTAATTAAGATAGATGTGAACAGTTAACTAGGGGGCACTCAAGAGGACTCAATACCAGGCTTGTTTTATACATGCATCTTAAATTTCTTCAGCTCTTACCCACCAAGAAAGGGCTGCAGGTGAGCAGATTGTCACTCTAGCCTAAACAAATAGATTCTCCAGTGGCTTTTGTTACTGATCACGTCATACTAACAAAATGATGAAGCTCAAAAATGGCACAACATATGTAGCTGAAACTTGTCAGCTCCAGGTAATCGTACTCGTCCTTGGTTTCAGAAGCAGATGCAGAGGAGACTAGCAATATAAATATGCAAACTGCAATGCTCCCTTGTCAATCGCAAGTTCCTACCTCTAACGGCCCTCGCAGAAAGTCTGTTTGCTCAGCTCCTACTTCAAGTGCTACGTCCACAGAAGCAAAGGGACGGCTGGCCATCTGCTGTCGCTCCCGCATAAGTTGCTGATGGAAGAGAAAAATGTTTTAATGAAATATCTTTAAAATAACATATATCAATAGCTGGTTTCTCTTAACCTCTATCAAACAGTAATAAGTGGAATCTTTCAACAGCTTATTCCAAAGTGCTACATTTTGGTACATTATGAAGAGTAATAAGTTCTCAATTCCAATAAAAACAGGAGAGCTTGTGTGTTGCTCTTACACAGCCACATAGATAGCAACTAATGATTAAGGGTGCATAAATAACATCATAGGTTTCCTTGTCTCCTACTGGGTTATAGTGTAATTCAGCAGCGGCTGCATTCCTTTGGAGAGGAAAGCTGTCATATGGTGGGTGGGGTTAAAGCCACCTCACAACCTTCCTTGCTTTCTCTCTTAAGCTCACTACTTCCCTCAACCATTATGTGTTCTGAAGAGGGAGGAAGAAGAAAGTATGAGATTGTGGTGTCCTTAACTTGATCACAATCACCCTACACTCTCTCTGTCCCTCACACAATGCTCATCCATACCCAACATCTATCCACCTAGCCAACTGTCCACTTCCATCTGTCCAGGCAAGGAGAGAAGATGTTTTGGGAGCTGTGGTATTTGCTCCCTTTTTTTCAGTTTGCAGCTTGCCAAGAAGATGGAAAATGTGCAAAACCTGAGCAGTGGAGAATAAGGAAGTAACTACAAACCAAAGAGGGAAGGAGAGGTAGGGAAGGGATGGAGGAGGAGGAGAAAGTGAAGTAGACAGGCAAGGCCAATAGAAGAGGGGAAAAGCAGAGGAACAAGAGGGCTTCTTAAATGGAAGGAGCAGCAGGAGATGAACGTGTGCCAGATACCTCGCCACCACCATTTGATTTGCTCAGAGTACAGCAGCAGATGAGAAAGCTGTAGAACCAGCAGAGAAGGAAGTGGGTTATTAATTGTTGTGACAAGAGAGAAAATGGCAGCTGGGCAAAGGAGCAGAGGTCGCCCATAGAATGGGCAGATCTGTTTCACTCTCTCTCATCATCTGGTAAATTCTGATCCAAATTCAAGTGAAATCCTCACCCATTCCTAGGAATGGGAAAGTCTGCCAGGTTTGCTTTCACGCATCTTTGAATTTTGTTGAATTCTAATAAAATTGAGACCAAAAATGAACTGAAATTAAAATCTTACCATTCCTAGACATGGGTCAGATGAAAAGCAGCCATAAGTCTCATTTACTCTGTGACCCACTGGTATCCCATCCTTTCTCTAAGCAAACCCACTAGCTCCCTGCTTTTTCATCAGTGACTATTTTGAGTTACAACCCAACTTCTGAAAGGGCAGCACTTTCTTTCAGCCTTTCACCTACTTTGCCTGAACTCTAGTCCCTGCTCTCTAAATATTCCCCCCACATCCCTATAACAATTGCATTATTGGCATCTGCTAATTATCTCTGACACTAGTATGACAAAGCCAAATAACCTCAACATGTCTATCCCCATGTTACTGTCTAAGACTTAAACCTTACATCATACATAGGATTGCACTTGTATACTTCATAGAAAACTGTTGTCATCTGTTGGCACCAATAATATATTTCCTTATATATGTTCCTCATGGGCTGGAGCAAATGTTCATAAATGATGCATTTCTTCAGTATTCTACATAACTACTAACTCTCTCTCTCTCTCTCTCTCTCTCTCTCACACACACACACACAGAGCATTTATCTAAAACTGGCACCACATATATAGAAACAGTGGCAAGAGATTGCCATCCAAAGTCTGATCTCATTGATAAAGGAACAAGCTCAGTGAACCTGTGCCAAGAACAGGCCCTTTCAGTCTTCCAATTCCCTATGCATTTGTACTGAAGCCAGATGGAGTTATTAGTGACAGTGTCTGTGGCAGCTTATATGCAGTCCCTTCTCTGATTACTTAAACATGAGAAATAATGTCTGAGCATTAGAGAGCAGGTGCCAGTGTAACTGAGCAACCTGAAGCTCTGAATTATGCTCAGGTTGCTCAGTCAATCCACTGACATCACACTATAGTCTTCAGGGAGCCACTATCAACATTCCCCAAAGTTTCTTTATATTTTCTCCCTCAATCTCTCATGCTACTACTAATTAAAAAAGAACAAATAAAAATGATGTGCAGCACAAAATAATACAAATCTTTCTTCTCAAGATCTGTGAAACTAATAAAGGCAGTATTAAATATTTAAATCAAATTAGATGCCCAATTAAGTTTGTTTCTAAGCCTCTTCAGATGAACAGGATGGCATGGCATCTGGAAGAAACAAAATTTCCTTGAGATGCCAGGGTCAGAATTAGGGGTAAATGTTTTAGTGTACTGCTGCCCAGTGTGCTGAGACAACAGGGCCACAAGCTAAAGCAGTTCCCTAGATAATATAGAACTGGAGTGACTTTGTCTGCTGGTGGTGGCTGCATCATCATCATCATCACATCATCAATATCCCACTTTTCTCTCAACAATAAGACTCAAGGCAGCTAACAGCATATTTAAATACAATACAGATTAAAATTATTTTAAAAAACTATAATACAAGTATAAATACATTTTAAAAAAAGAATTGGTATTTAAATTTAAATCATTGGACATTTAAAAATTTAAAATTGATTAAAAGTCAACATACAGACCATAAAAACAGCACTGTACTGCAGTAAATGTTCTCCCCAATCAACTTCTAATAGCCTGACAGCATAAAAATGTTTTAATTAGCTGACAGAAGGAGAGCAAGGGCAGGGCTACTCTGGCCGCCCTAGGGAGCGAGTTTCAAAGTTTGGGAGTGGCCACTGAGAAGGCCCCGTCCCTTGTTCCCACAAGCCAGCCTGAGAAAGTGGTGGGACAGAAAGAAGGGCCTCTCCAATTCTAATGGGCTCACAGGGGGAGATATGGTTCTTCAAATGGAAAGACCGTTCAAATGGACCCAAACCATTTTTAAAAAATCACCACTTGTGATGAAACCTGGATCTTCCAGTATGATCCTGAAACAAAACAACAGTCAATGCACTGGAAAACACCATCATCACCAAGAATGAAAGAAGCACATCAAAGCAAGTTCATATTCAAAGCCATGCTCATTGTTTTCTTTGACACCAAGGCTGTAATTTTGGTAGAATGGGTTCCAGAAGGCTGAGCAGTGAACCAGCATTATCATAAGGAAGATTTGACAAAGCTGAGATAAAGAGTCAGGGGGGGAAAGAACTGTGGAAAAATGGTTTCATTCTTCATCAAGACAATGCACCTGCTCATATGGCACTTTCTGTGAAGCGGTTTTTGGCCGATAAATGCATTACTACACTTGAACATCCTGCATATTTGCCAGATTTCACACCATGTGACTTTTTTCTTTTCCCTAAAATGAAATCGGTGCTTAAAGGAACATGTTTTGAGTCAATTGATGCAGTAAAGAAGAAAACGGCAGATGTGTTGGAACAGCTGACAGAAACTGCTCTGCTCCACGCATTTGACCAGTGGAAGACAAGACTGAATTGGTGTGTGAGTGTGAAAGGGGAGTATATTGAAGGGGACAAGCACTAGAATTGTAATACATATAAATAAAGCTGTGTTATTGTATCAGTCTCGTTATTTAATAGACAGACCTCATAACCATACAAGAAATATCCACCAGCCTGCAGCAAAAGAAAGTTTTGATCAGTGTGGCCTACAAATTTTTGTTTCCTACCCCTACACTAGCTTAATCCTGATATAGTTTCTATGATTAATAGAAAGCTAACCAAAGTTGGTTCGTTCATTTTGAATGCAGAGACTTACTAATTACACACTCACATTCCAGGAGATGAGTTTCCAAACAATTCTAAATGTTGGATTGGAGTGTACATGATTATGAAGGACACCACTAGTATTTTCAATTGATTTCCAATAAATTCTCCTTTTACCAAGAATTTTATTTTAAAGTTAAGTGATGTAGAAAGAACAACATTGTTGCTTTGAGGCATATATTGCAGTATTCTTTTTTATCATCTTTTTTTACAAAATTATTCTTTTTATTCTTTTTTTACAAAATGTACTTCAAGCAAATGAAGAATAAGAACACAAGTTCCAAATGACCATCATATGATAAATTACTGTTACAATTACCTACTAAATCACTTAAGGTTCAATCATAACGTCTTTCCAATCAGAGACCAATTTTACTAGACATATTTTACATTTATCCTTGAATATGACAGTGGACAAATCATGTACTCAGAAGTCAGATTTACATTTCCAGAGAAATAATAAGTCTTTCATCTCTGAATGTATGCATAAATTTGTATACATATGCTGCTATGTTTGATTATATAATTATTGTACCCTTGTATACCATCCCCCAGTACCCGAGATGGCTTCAGCTAGACTATTCTTATCTAAACAGTGTGAAAAATATAGCAGATCCCCCCCCCCCAAAAAAACCCTTAAGGCCTTGCTTTAATAGAGTATTATATTATTATTAAACAAATGAAACTTTGGTATATTCCTCTGATCTTATGAATCTTATCCTACATTGTTTGTTTTGGTTTTCCTGTGCAATGTCCCTGGGAATGTATGGGAGAGGAAAATCAGCCCAAGGCATTCTCAGATTATACTGATGATCAAGAAGTACCATATCTTGATTTGGTTTCTTGCCTGGGGGTGGGGGGCTGCTGAAACTCACTTGGATGACCTAAATCAAGGGAAGGACAGTGAGACTGAATACCAGTGAGTACCACTGAGCATTGTATCTTTCTGGCATATCTCATGGAAATGGAAATTGGAGTCAATACTGCTAGACCCCTGTATCTGCGGGGGCTCAGTTCCCGGGCTTACCGCAGATACTGGAAACCAGAGATAACAGCAAACTCTATTAAAATAATGGACTTCCAATAAAAGCATATTATAGAGTTGCCTTGGAGGACCTAGATGTCTAGAGAGGATGCCTTTCTAGGCATTTTCTAGGATGACTCTATGCTATATGTCCCTGTTTTGTGTCCCACAGATAATTGAAGCCATGGATATTGGTTCTGCAGATACAGGGATCCGACTGTAGTTCCATTTCTAGCTGGTTCCAAAAACTGGTGTGTGGGGACTTTGCTCTGCAAAATGGCAATTATGGTATGGAGTTCCATAGGGGTCTATCTTGCCCCAGTCTACATGAAGCTTCTTGGGAAGGTTAAGATACCATCAGGATGCTGATGGCTTTGAGTACTATTAGCTTCTTCATCTGATTTTGGTCAGGAACACTAATTTCTGAATGCATGCTTAAAGTCAGTAAAAGACTAGATGAGGACCTGTAATGAAGCTTGAGCTTGGTAAAACTGGAATACTGCTTCTGAGAGACTCATAAGATCATGGAGATGCCAGTTAGTAGCACTTCTTTTTGTTTATGTTCTCAAATAATTACTTTACTTTCTCTTGCTGCTCTTCTGAAATGTTAATGCTCTGTGGTTGTATTCCTACAGTATATTGTATTTTGACTTTAGGCTGGTTTTTGCTGTTTCATGTTTCACACTCTGCTAAATTTACTTTGTTTTAAAAATAAATCTCATAATTTTATTGCGTTTTGTTTTAATTGGACAGATGCTTTTGGAGTCTTCATTTAAGATGGAAAGCCTGCAAAGAAAAATGCAAAATAATAAATAAATAATCCCTTGAACCCTGTCATCTGTATTTGAAAGTGTTTGCATATTAATTTATATCTCTCAGGCTGACAGTCTTCATCCCCAAATGATAGCTGCTTTAACACTTGGGAGGTTATGTTTATTTATGAGTTTATTTATGTTTACTTATTCTAACTGAATAGGGAGCTTCAATCTTCCAAATCATACAGTTAAATCTAAAAACCTTCCATTTTGACACACCCCCCGCCCTTTTCTAACAAACAAAAGTAGCTCCAGATTAAACATATGAGACAGCCAAAGGTCTGGTTTTGTTTGAATGGTAATTAAATACAATAAATATCTAAAAGGATAGAAACTAGATTGTTTAGGATTATGAGTCATGCTCTAGATTTAAAATCTTATAGAAGCAAAATATTGCTCAAATCATAGAGATTTTAGATGAGTAGACATCCAGCATATTTCCATTCCAGATACAGACAGCCCCTGTATCCGTGGCTTCACTTACTTCTTCCCAAAAAAATATGGTCTCTCTAGGCATCTTGTAGGTCCTCCAGTATGACTCTATGGTATGCTTGGGCCACAAATCCTCCATTTTAATAAGGTTGGCTATTACCCACAGTTTCTAGTATCCATGGTAAGTCCAAGGACATATTCCCCACAGATACAGGGGTCTATCTATATCATGATAGTTAGAATTATAAAAACGTGGCATGGTTATTCCAATCAGAACTGCATGAAAAATATACCAGAGCCAGGGGCTGATCTCATTCCTTTTTTTAATTTGCTATATTAGATTTGTGTGGCCCGTGTAAAACAATAGCCCATAAATGGCAAGCACCAAATGGTCAAGAGATGAAAAGACCAATATGAAATTCTTCAGAGGCTTCCAACTGGGTCATTAGTGTAAACTCCAAGTGTTAGTCTACATTAAATCTTACAGTGGAAAAGGTTTTGTGCTCTGTGATTCTGCTGTTCTATTCATCAAATTCTATTAAATTAACTCTCACATTCACAAGGTTCTTTTGTAGTTTGGATTCTCCATTACTCTTGAAAACTCTGTGTGTGGATCTATAGAGGGAACTCTATTTACAGACACTTTTAAAATGTGAAACTAGATTAAAAAAAAAAAAGATTTAGCCATCAATGAAATCACCACTGACCACACACACAGAATAAAAACCCTTCCTTCTTTTTGCTTGCCTTCAGTATTGTGATTGGGAAGAAAGAAATGGGATTGTATGAAGAAAAGGTCACTATCTGAATGTAACAGTTTATAGGACAAGATTACAGAAAGAAAATCTCAGTGGCATAGAATGCCTTAATTAATGAGCTTACAGTATAGGCATAAAAAGATTGATAATCTGGGAATTTTGGAGGCAGCAAACTCTAACAATGAAAACCTAACTACTGTTGTTTTCCCATCGTCTGCTGCATCTGCATTGAGAAATCACTGGGATATCGAATGAGTGGGGGAAACAAGAAGCAGAGAGATAAAATTTGAAAGAAACAAATTTAGAAATGTAAATCTTGACTTGGGACTTTTTCGGACAAAGAAAAATAACGCAAGCAGCCTCTCCAGCTTGCGAGGCTGCTGTGCTGCAAAGCGCCCCTTTCGTATGATGTTCACCCCTGCTGGTACTGTTGCGGTACCGCAGGGAGAGCTGAGCATCATATTTCGTTGATTTTTTACTCACAAAAGTTGATCGTGAGTAAAAATCAACAAAATATGACGCTCAGCTCTCCCTGCGGTACCGCAACAGTACCGGCAGGGGCGAGCGTCATACGAAAGGGGCATTTTGCAGCGCAGCAGCCTCGCAAGCTGGAGAGGCTGCTTGCATTATTTTTCTTCATCCGAAAAATTCCTTGGTTTATCCTTACACAGTAAAGAGAGTAACACACACACAGTTTCACCACACAAGGGTGAGATTTGTTTGTTTTTGCTATTTGTTCTTATCAGAGATTGTATGTATTTTTAAGACTAGTTTTGAGCATTTCTCTAAAATGTACATAAAGGAGAAATGTGATAACTGTTGCCATTGTATAGCTTAGTAGAAGTAGTAGTACTGCATGGGATGTAAGTGCCTTTGTGATCAGTCTGTTCTGTTGACACACACATACCGGCTTTCTATGTATACATGTGTACTTAGCTAGAGAAAGGGGGGAAATTAGTTTTGCACAATTTGACACACATACATTTTTTTCATTAAATACAGAAAACACAACAGGAGCTTTCTCCTACCCGTTGGTGCCTAGCTCTCATGCTAAATGAGAACTGATGTGGGGTTGGACAATAATTGACAAGCTATCTTGCCATGTTGAGATGGCCTTTTTTGATCAAATTCTTAGCAATTTTTTAAGCATCCTTATACAAAATCAGCACAAAAACTGAAAGGCAATGAGAAAAAAAATTCTATAATCTTAAAAAAATTGTCAAAATTCTGCATGTCACAAAATCATCTTTGAGAACCTACAATACCTTGAGATATTAAAAAAAGAGTGAAAGATGTCTATATAGATAGGCATAGATGTCTCACACAAGTTGTCACAACGTAGAATGCCATCACTAACAATCATGCACTTGCAGTTATAAAAACAGCTGGAAACAGACATCTGCATCCCCAGCCTCCAATTTATTTATTTTTATTTTTATTTTTTACTACTCTATGCAATTGCCAGTCCCAAATCTTTTGTAAAAGAGAAAGAGAAATGACAGTGTGATGAAAAAAGCCTCCTTGTAGGGTGGAATGTATTACAGTTAGGTCTGGAAATAATTGGACACTGATGCAAGTTTAGTTATTTTGGCTGTTTACCAAAATAAATTCAAGCTACAGTACAGTTAAATAATGAATATGGGCTCTCAGCTTTAATTTGAAGGTATTCATATCCAAATTTAACGAAGAGTTTAGGAATTACAGCTCTTTAATATACAGACCCCCTCTTTTTCAAGGGACCAAAAGTAATTGGACAATTGACTCAAAAGCTGTTTCATGGATAGGTGTGGGCTATTCTGTCATTATTTTTTCATCAATTAAGCCGGTAAAAGGTTTGGAGTTGTGATTCCAGATGTGGCATTCACATTTGGAAGCTATTGCTTTGAATGTACAACATGTGGTCAAACGAGCTCTCAATGCAAGTGAAACAGGCCATCTTTGGGTTGCAAAAAAACCAAAACCATCAGAGAGATTGTAGGAACATTAGAAGTGGCCCAATCAACATTTTGGTACATTCTCAGAATAAAAGAATGTACTAGTGAGTTCTGCAACACAACAAGGCCTGGATGTCCATGGAAGACAACAGTGGTGGATGATCATAGCATCCTTTCCATGATAAACAAAAACCCCTTCACAACATCCAGCCAAGTGAAGAACAACTCTCCAGGAGGTAGGCATATCATTATCCAAGTCTATCATAAAGAGAAGAGCAAATACAGAGGGTTCACCACAAGGTGCAAACCATTCATAAGTCTCAAGAATAGAAAGGCCAGATTAGACTTTGCCAAAAAAATCTTAAAAAGCCAGCCCAGTTCTGGAACAGCATTCTTTGGACAGATGAAACTAAAAGCAACCTGTACCAGAATGATGGAAAGAAAAAAGTATGGAGAAGGCTTGGAATGGCTCATGATCCAAAGCATACCACATCATCTGTAAAACATGGTGGAGGCAGTGTGATGGCATGGGCATGCATGGCTTCCAATGGCAGTGGGTCACCAGTGTTTATTGATGATGTGACAGAAGCAGCCTTGTGGTGAAATCTCTATATTTGCTTGGCTGGAAGTGGTTCAGTAGTGGTGAAAGTCCAAAGTATAAAGATAGTCAAAATTTCATGATAGGGTCACCATAAGTCAGAAAGAACGTAAAGGCACACAACAACAACAACAACAACAACAACATTTTATTGACCCTATAAGATGGTTGGTCTGATATAGAAATGAACTTATCATTGCATGGGTACATACTGTATGCTCATAACAAAATTCCTTGTACAAGATCCTGGGAAATATTTAACTCACATGCATCTGAACAGGAGTTAGGAGTTCTGCCTCAACATCATCCATGAAGACTATTAAAACCAGAGTCTGTCAGGCAGTGTTTGCAGCTGTCTGAGATGCCTAAATGTTTTGGATCAATTCTGGGGTTGCAGAGAATTCATAGTAATTATTTTTCAGTGGAATTGCCTAAATCCAGAAATGGGGGGAATGGAACAGTTCTGTGACTCAGCAGGAAAAGAACAGATATATAGTATCATATTTGGTATCTGTAAAATGCAAATGTACTCTAATATGGGAAATAACTATGACCTTACAGATGTTTTGTAACTACTAATGCACTGAACCTTCAAAGAAAATCCCTATAAATCTCATTGTAGGGTAAGAATACTTAATTGTAGATTTTCTATGGCTTGTTTCTACTAAATGATATTTAAAATATATTACTACCATCACATTACCTCTTTGAAATTATATAATTAAACATTGTCATTGAAGTAAAGGTGTTTACAACAGTGTCAAAAACCAACACTTAAATTTCTTTCTACTTCAGGAAGTATGATATGTAATTTTAGAACACTCTCAAAAAATAACCATTTCTGATATGGAGGCTGTCTAATTCAATTACACATCAATTCCATTTTGCATTGTATAAGCAAAGAGAGAATATCTTAAATATAGCTCATTCTCACGTTATTACTACTAAAAATTCAAAATAGGGGCTCTGAAATAGTTTCTAGTCTCTCATCACAGTAACAGACACCCCCCCGGATCCTGAAGAATGGTGGATCCGGGGGAGGTGTTTTAATGATGGGCAGGAAGGTGAACCCATGGGCAAGCCGGGGCGTGGACACGCCCTGGCTGGGAGGAGTCAGGGGAGGCGCCAAGCTAAGGCTATTTTACCCCTAGCCTCCCCTGGTCTCCTCCTCTTTCCTTCTGATCGACGAGGGAGCTGCTTCAAGGGACTTGGCTGAGTTGTTTCCTTGTTTGTTTGTTTGGTCTCTCCTCCTTCCTAGCTCCTCATTCTAATCTTAGCCTTCGTCTGTTTGTACCCTCATTCTCTCTTTTTAAGATATTCTCTCTCCTCCTAGCTCGCTCCCCTTCGTCTGCTTGTACCCTCATTCTCTCTCTTTTAAGATATCCTCTCTCCTCCTAGCCCGCTCTCGGGGCTTGCACAGGCTTCCCACGCTCCTTTGAGCCGCCTCCTTCGCCTCTTCGCTCCTTCGCCTCACGCTCCCCCCCTTGCCTCTGCCGCGTTCCCCCCCCCAGGCCGGCCCGGTCGCCTCGCTGCAGCCAACCCCCCCCTTCACCACCGCTTGGCCGCCTTTGCCGCTGCGGCTCCAGCCCTTCTCGGGCCGCTTTGTTCTTACCGCCGCCGCGTTCCCCCCCCAGGCCGGCCCGGTCGCCTCGCGGCTCCAGCCCTTTGCCGCTGCGGCTCCAGCCCTTCTCGGGCCGCTTTGTTCTTACCGCCGCCGCGTTCCGCCCCCCCAGGCCGGCCCGGTCGCCTCGCGGCTCCAGCCCTTCTCGGGCCGCTTTGTTGCGCCACGTGGCGCCCCCCACCTCCGCCTTACCGCCGCCGCGTTCCCCCCCCTCAGGCCGGCCCGGTTGCCTCGCGGCTCCAGCCCTTCTCGGGCCGCTTCGTTGCGCCACGTGGCGCCCCCCACCTCCGCCTTACTGCCGCCGCGTTCCCCCCCCAGGCTGGCCCGGTCGCCTCGCGGCTCCAGCCCTTCTCGGGCCGCTTCGTTGCGCCACGTGGCGCCCCCACCCCCCGCCTTACCGCCGCGGCCTTGTCTTTGTTGCCACCAGTTCCCAGCGCTTTGTTCCAGCGGCAGTCTTCTCGGGCAAAAGGCAAGTTAAAAAGGGCCTTAAATTTAGACTTTGGAGGGGACTATTGATTTTTCAACCTGATAACTTATGCTTTGGTTCAACACTGATGAGCTGGAAAGGGTTTAAGTTCAAAGCAAGGCTATTCCTTGTTTATCTTTGTCAAAGAACATGAGGTTTGGGTTTGTTTGTTTTTTTAAAAAACACCACTTTAGTTCACTGTAGTTTCAAAACTGTTAATGTCATGTTAAAATCCATTTCTAGTTAAGAAAACATTTAACAAGCAGCTATTATATTTTCCAGATCTGGTTGGGTAACTATCCATGTTGTGAACTAATTGGGTATTTTGCTTCTTGTCTAGGGCCAAATCCACACTACACAAATAATCCAGATTGAAACTGGTTTATTTGCCATGTCTCATTCCTATGGAATCCTGGGGTTTGTAGTTTTACAAGGTCTTTAGCCTTCTCCGCCAAAGAGTGCTGGTGCCTCATCAAACTACAAATCCCAGGATTCCATAGGAAGGAGCCATGGCAAATAATCCCATTCCAAACTGGATTATTTGTGTAGTGTTGATTTGGCCTAAGAAATAGAACAGTTTTTAATTTCCATAGATATTAGGAGACAGAGATTGGGTTTACAGATCCAAATAAACCAGGATTCTGAGGTCTTTCCATCTATAGTTACTGTGCACCCTGATTGTCTCTCCCCTGACAAGCTGGAGAAAGATAAAACAATAATAATATCTGTGTTATTTTACTCACCTGGTACAGGAGAGACAAACCAGAGTGCTAGGTTTGGATAATATGGTAGGCAAACTACAGACAGAAGGTCTGTAGTCTGTGGTTTCACTAAGGCTGGTGTCTCCCCCCTCCCAAATAGTGTCTCCTGGTGTGGTTTGGCCTCTCTGTACTCCCCTAGTGCCACCATGGTCTGTAGTTCATTTGCTGATATTGGAGCCATTGGGCAATGTGCCCAAGGCATTGCCACATTCATGACTGGCTCAGAATCCTTATAATTCTCAAGAACTCTAGCTTACCATGATGCCCACACACATTCAGTATGGCTGCAGTCAGAGATAACAACAAACCATGATTTAGTATTATGGAAATACACCTCAGTGAGTTTTAGGCTTGCATGTTTGCCTAGTCTTCTTACATTCTCCAGTGTAGCTGTGAACAAACTGGAAGGTCCCGTTTCTGTTTTAGAACTAGCTGCAGTTTAGCAAACTGTAACATTAATCATAGTCAACTGAAACAAGCCATAAAGTCATGTAAACCGTAACCAGGTTTTGTCTGGGTTGGGATGATCTAAATCTAAAAATCTAAAACAGAAAAAAGCAGCATCTGAACTTCTTGAGGATAGTCTGTAGAAACGGGGAATGTACAGAATGATTGTTGCACCTTGTTCTCATAACACTACATTTACCATGACAGCTGAATGGCTATATGAAGCTTCCACACCAATTAGATTATAATTCTTCTATCATGCACATACAAAAATATTTCTCTTGTTCCATTTTTACAATAAGATATTGTTTTACAATTTCCCAGAAATGAACCAAGGCAGTTTCAATTGTGCTGAATGTCCCTTTCTTTGTGTGTGTTTTTTAAAAATGTCTGAGCTAGAAGGTGGAGTAAAGGAAATATTTTCTAAGGAGTTTGCTACAGTTTGCCACAGGGGAGACATGAATTTCATGTACTTTATGTCCTGGCTTTACACAAAAATGATATACAGAATTATTTAAACAAAGCATAATCCAAGAGGCAGCAGCTAAGATTCACTTAAAACAAAGTGCATGCTTGTCCTTCGCCTCCTTTTGTACTCCCATCACTGCCCCCTCCAAATGGTACCAAAAGGTCAATTTGATGTGTATCCCTTTTGGAAACCAAATACCAGGTGCTTGTAATTTTCCCAGAACAAATCAAAAAGAGAAAAAGGATGATCATTGAAAAGGTCAGTTTGTAGCTAGATCCAAGCAACATTTAGTGTACTGTATGTTGCTGCTAAAAGAACAAAATGTGAATCCACCATAGCAGCAGTCTGTGTTACGATTATATAAAGGTCCAAATTACATTTTTCCCCCCTTCTGGTTCTTTGTGCTTATACTGCAACACAGAGCAAAAATACACTGTTGCCATTAACACTAAAAACATACACCCAAGGCATCCAAAATAATGAAGTAAAACTACAAGTTATCTGGATGCACACCACTGAAATCCAGCAGCAAACACCACACTTCTCTTTGGGTCTCCCTTATTCTACTTCATTTCTCATTAAGACTGAGACAGCCAGGGAAAGCTCAAGAAAGTTTTGCTGCCTAAAACAAAGAATAAGATGGCATTTTCTTCCATTCCATGCAGATTCCATGCCAGAATTGGACTAGCAGGTGAATTTCCTTTATCACTGCTGATGGGACACTATCTTCCATTGAACCAGAAGGCAGCAGGCTAGGTAAGGGGTTACAATGCAGGCCATGTAGCACTCAATTATTTACTCTAGTACCTTGTCTCCACCTCCCCATCTGCTGCCTCAAGCAGCTGCCTCCCTCTGCCTACTAAGAGGACCAGCCCTGGAACCAGCACCAGTATCTTGACATACTACTCTGGAAGCCACATCTGCTATACACTACCACATTTAAAATGGGCAACCCAATCTTGTACCAAAGGGTAGCATAAGGTGATATACATGTCTTCAGAACCAGACTGATTTGAAAAATATGCATACAATATATGATAAGTAGCAGCTAAGAGAGAATCAACCCTTTTCCTGCATTATTTGCCTTTTCCTGCATTATTTGATTAACAGTTAATGCAGAGTCTGGGAAGGTCTCCATGTGTTCAGGTTTCTTGGGATTAGTTTCAGTTGTTGTGACCTGATGATGTGGATAAGATGCTTGAATCAGTATGTCTCATCACATGTACAGTACATGTAAACCTTGCCCTTCTTGGCTAATAAGATCTAGGAGAGGTGGATTGATTAGGTGAGTAAGAAAGTGGTAAATGCCTCATTATGTCAGATGGAGGTGTCTGCTGCTTAAAGGAGGCTGTGGCCATCTTTACCTGTAGAGAATCATAGAATTGTAGAGTTGGAAGAGACCATGAGGGCCATCCATTCCAACCCCCTGCAATGCAGGAATCTTCCTGGACCTAGAGGATCTTCCCTGGAGTATGTAAGAATTACCACCTTATTGCTAATTGCCTTTTTGGACAATGTACCTAACAGGTTGAAGTTGGACAAATTGAGATATTCTTGGAGAAAACATATTATTTGGACCATCTCAGTTAATTTTCAGGCCAGGATCTGGCAGCAAAAGGAACATGGTATGATGATAATAGTTAATTCTACTTAATGGCTGGAATCCTGTTGGGGAATTACAAATGTGTAAGTGCTGTAGTTACAGTGCTACACAGTGGATCCCCTCCTGATTTCCTCAATCCCCACTTACTGAGAAGCAGCCGCTGTGATCAATGAGCAATCTCTGGTGCAACAGGGAGAAGCAGAACCCCAGTCACAATTCCCCCTCATTTGCTCATGCGGGGAGAGGGAGACATCAGTCAGCTGCTAGCTGATTGACAGAGGAACAGACTCCCATCAATCATAGCAGCTATTTCTCAACAGGTGGGAACTGGGGGACTTTCATGGTCCCTATGTATCCCCTAAACTAGGGGCTATTTAGGGATTATGAATACAAAACAGCCTTTTAGGTTCTCAGATCTTGGAACAGGGTAAGCAACCTGCCCTGGATGAAGCTGCTCTCCACCTGATGTAGCAGGTGTGTATCCTGGGAGCAGTCCTAGATCCATTTTTGTCACTGGAGGCCCAGGTGGACTTTACGAGTCCCTGGAGCCACTTATAACCATTGCTCCTGGTAAGGCCTTTCTGGCAGGTATAATTTAGCCATAGCATTCCATGCACTACTAACTTCCTGATTAGAGTACTACAATGCACTCGACATGGGATTACTCTTGAAAAAAACAGCTCTGAAACTGCAGCTAGTACAAAATACAGCAGCTAGATTGCTGTTTGGAATACCATAAGGTAAACCATATAAAACACTGATCTCAGAGGAAATCCAATGGCTACCAGTATGCTTCTGAATTCAAAGTGCTGCTGGTATCATGTAAAGCCCTAAAGGGCTCAGGAGCTCAATACTTCAAGGAGCACCTCTCCCTATATATGCCTGCCTGAAAACTGAGAGTTGATGGAGATGCCCTCCTTTATGTCCCACCAGTGGGGGCACTAAATTATATAAGGATATAGGAAAGAGCCTGCTGTATTGTGTAACTGCTGTAAATTATCTTTTAAAATTTTGCCTTTTAAATTATTTATAATTATTTAAATTGTTTTTATTGTACACCACCCTGAGAACATTAGATGTAGGGTAGCATTTCAATATTTTAATAAGCAGACAAAGTATACAAATGTACCCTGCTCTGTTATTCATCCTCCTGGGGAACAGGACAGGTAGTTCATAGAATCATAGAATCATAGAATTGCAGAGTTGAAAGAGACCACGAGGGCCATCCAGTCCAACCCCCCTGCCACGCAGGAAATCTTGATCAAAGCATCCCCGACAGATGGCAATCCAGCCTCTGTTTAAAGACCTCCAAGGAAGGAGACCCCACCACGCTCCGAGGGAGTGTGTTCCACTGCCGAACAGCTCTTACTGTCAAAAAGTTCCTCCTCATGTTGAGGTGGAATCTCTGTTCCTGGAGCTTGGACCCATTGCTCCGTGTTCCTGTCTCTGCAGCAGCAGAAAACAAGCCTGCTCCATCCTCAGCGTGACATCCCTTCAAATACTTAAAAAGGGCTATCATATCGCCTCTTAACTGTCTTTTTTCCAGGCTAAACATACCCAGCTCCCTAAGTCTCTCCTCATAAGGCATCGTTTCCAGACCTTTCACCATTTTAGTTGCCCTTCTCTGGACACACTCCAATTTGTCAATATCCTTTTTTAATTGTGGTGCCCAGAACTGGACACAGTATTCTAAGTGAGGTCTGACCAAGGCAGAAAAAAGTGGCACTATTACTTCCCTTGATCTAGACACTATACTTCTATTGATGTAGCCCAATATCTCATTGGCCTTTTTAGCTGCCGCATCACACTGTTGACTCATGTTCAACTTGTGGTCTACTAGGACTCCTAGATCCCTTTCGCATGTAGTCTCATTCAGCCAGGTCTCCCCCATCCTATATCTATGCATTTCATTTTTCCGCCCTAAATGCAGTACTTTACATTTCTCCGTATTGAATTTCATTTTGTTAGCTTTGGCCTAGCTCTCCAGTCTATCCAGGTCATTCTGAATTTTGATCCTGTCCTCTAGGGTATTAGCTACTCCTCCTAATTTGGTGTCATCTGCAAATTTGATAAGTATGCCCCTAATTCCCTCATCCAAGTCATTGATAAAGATGTTGAATAGCACTGGGCCCAGGACAGAGCCCTGTGGCACCCCAGTGGTCACATCTTTCCAAGACGAAGAGGAGCCACTGCTGAGCACCCTTTGGGTTCGGCCGGCCAACCAATTACAAATCCATTGAACAGTTAACTTGTCTAGCCCATGGGGAACCTTGTCAAAGGCCTTACTGAAATCAAGGTATGCGATGTCCACAGCATTCCCTTCATCTACCAAGCTGGTAACTTTATCAAAAAAAGAGATCAGATTAGCCTGGCATGACTTGTTTCTCTGAAACCCATGTTGACTTTTTGTGATTATGGCATTGCCTTCTAAATGTTCACAGACTCTCTGTTTAATGATCTGCTCTAGAATCTTCCCTGGTATTGATGTCAGACTAACGGGATGATAATTGTTGGGATCCTCTTTTTTCCCTTTTTGAAGATGGGAACAACGTTTGCCCTCCTCCAGTTTGCTGGGACTTCTCCTATTCTCCAGGAGTTCTCAAATATTATTGCCAATGGCTCTGAGATTATATTTGCCAGCTCTTTTAATACTCTTGGATGTAGTTCATCTGGTCCTGGAGATTTAAATTCATTTAGATTAAGAAGGTATTCCTGTACTACCTCTTTACTTATTTTGAGCTGGATTTCCCCTATTGTGTCCTCTGTTCCATTATCCTCAGGTTGCTCCTCCTTTTCCTTTTCTGAAAACACTGAGGCAAAGAAGGTGTTGAGTAATTCTGCCTTTTCTCTGTCCCCTGTTAGCATTTTCCCATCTTCTCCACGTAGTGGCCCTATCATTTCCTTCTTCGTCCTTTTGCTGCGGACATACCCCCCAAAAAACCCTTTTTATTGTTCTTAACCTCCCTAGCAAGCCTGAGCTCATTCTTCGCTTTAGCTTTTCTGACTTTACTCCTACACGTGTTCGCTATCTTTTTGAATTCTTCTTTGGTGATTCCCCCCCTTTTCCATTTCCTATACATGTTCCGTTTAAAACTTAGCTCCATTGAAAGTTCTTTAGTCATCCATCCTGGTTTCTTGAGACACCTCCCATTTTTCTTCCTCAATGGTACTGTTTGAAATTGTGCCTTCGGTATCTCCCTTTTGAGAAAGTCCCATCCGTCTTGAGGTCTCTTCTCTTTTAGTATTCCTGACCATGGGATCACCCCCAGTATTTCCCTGATTTTATTGAAATCAGCTCTCCTAAAGTCAAGAATGCGTGTCTGACTATGCCTGGCTTCTCCTTTCCATTGTATAACAAACTCCAGGAGAACATGATCACTCTCACCTAAGGATCCCACCACTTGCACCCCATTAACCAGGTCATCTCTGTTGGTTAGGATCAGATCTAAAATAGCTGACCCCCTTGTTGCCTCTTCCGCCTTTTGGACCATGAAATTGTCTTCCAGGTAAGTAAGGAATTTGCTAGACCTTGAAGTTTTGGCTGAGTTAGATTGCCAGCAAATATCAGGATAGTTGAAGTCACCCATCACTACTACATCTCTCCTTTCTGCATATGTGTTCATCTGTTCTAGAAAGGCATCATCCAATTCCTCCGTATGATTTGGGGGTCTGTAGTAGAGTCCCACAATAACATCCCTGTTGTTTCCCTCCCCTTTAATTTTTATCCAGATGCTCTCCACCTGGCTTCCAGTATTGATGTCATGGATCACTT
Source organism: Gambelia wislizenii (assembly GCA_030847615.1). Taxonomy (NCBI): domain Eukaryota; kingdom Metazoa; phylum Chordata; class Lepidosauria; order Squamata; family Crotaphytidae; genus Gambelia; species Gambelia wislizenii. The sequence continues at coordinate 91,136,457 of JAUMIR010000003.1, read as the reverse complement.
CACTGGTGTAAATATCCCTGACATATAATGCTATTCCTCCTCCTTTCCTGTTTGGCCTGTTTCTCCTATAAAGGTTATACCCCTCTATTCCTACATTCCAATCATGAGACTCGTCCCACCAGGTTTCAGTAATGCCTATTATATCATATTTGTTTTGTAGTGCGAGGAGTTCAAGTTCATCTTGCTTATTTCCCATGCTCTGTGCATTATTGTAGAGACATCTAAGACCATGTGTTCCCTTTACTTGCTGCCTGTGCAAGTTTTTTTGCCTCCCACTGTTGGGTCCTTGTGCTGTTTGCCTTGTTCCCTCTATGACAGTGTGACTATTTTCTCCAGCCCTTTTGCCTTCCAGAATACTGTCTCCCTCCCCCATTTGACTCAGTTTAAAGCCCTCCTGATCAAATTCTTGAGACTGTTGGCAAAAATGTTTCTTCCAACTGTTGTAAGATGCACCCCATCTCTTGCCAGAAGTCCCCCCGCATGGAAGCGCAGTCCATGATCCAAGAATCCAATTTGTTCTCGGGGATGCTTTGATCAAGATTTCCTGCGTGGCAGGGGGGTTGGACTGGATGGCCCTCGTGGTCTCTTCCAACTCTGCAATTCTATGATTCTATGACACCATCTACGGAGCCAGTTGTTTACGTCGGCTATTTTCCTCTCCCTTCTTGGACCATGCCCTTCAACTGGCAGAAGAGACGAGATGACAACCTGTGCATCCATTTGTTTCAGCTTCCTCCCCTGTATTTTCTTTCTTTCTTTCTTTTTAACCAATGGAGCTAATAACAATGGGGAGGTCTTTATAGGGAAAATAGCAGTTTCTTGATCCACTGGCTCCACTACCCTGGCTGCTTTGCTTTTAAAATATTTGACAGATTTGATCATGGTTCTCTTGAGTAACATAAACTTAGATTCTGAATTTTTGGAGGTTATTAAGAAGAAGGCAGTTACTTAGAACACAAACAACAGGACTCTTGCTGGTACTTTATGATGGTGGCTTCTTCTTACAATATAGTGTGATGCTTCCTTCAACAGACATTTCCCCCCAATAATTCATCTGTTAAAGAAACATTGTTGTGGAAGAACAATCAATATAAAGCTCAGGATTCAGTTTTATCCCATGGAGCTCTGGCTTCTTCTCACTTTAGTACTAAATGCGACCTAATCCAGTTATCTTTCTCACTATAGCAGACTGGGAGTTCATGCTGAGCATTTGTGCAGTCTGTTATGATAATCATGTTACTGGTTCCTCAAGAGGTACTTAAATCTTCCAATAATCCCACCTGATTCCTGCACTTACCTTTTCTTCTTAATGAAGCACATTTTAAAAATCTATTCAGCAAAATTTGATTACTCTGCTATTAGCTAGTGATGATATTTTCTGTTTGGGACAGAAGAGCTGTAGAGATACTTACACTATGACACTCTTACATGTAGGAAGACAGAAAATGAAGTGAGATATGTGATACCCAGTATCAATGTTACACAGCATGGTCTGGTATTTACTCAGTACAACTATATATACAGGAGAACACTGAGCTATTTGTTTTTGTTATTTCAGAACACTGAATATAATTCTGAACCAATGCCATATGCTTTATAAAAGCCTAGTGCTCTGTTCTGCTTATGCTGCTTAAAGTTTAAGACTGGACTCTAGCACCTTGCCACTCAGACATTGCTCTTCTTTCACTTTTGAGGATGTAGCAAGCTATGCTATACCCAAAGAAGCAACAGAAGTGTCCATATAGAATGAACCCAAAGGAGGCAAATTAAGATCGTGCCTCTTGACCTCCTAATGATGATAGGCTCTGGTCATACAGTCTGTATAAAACAAAATAAATGAACAAATAAAGACATTTTTTTTAAAAAAAAACCTGATTATATTAAACACTAATCTCACCCTTCTGTCAACATATCTTCTGTATAGATATGTTGTTTGAACAGAGCTAAAGCTACTATTGCTTCAGCCTTAAGGCACAGGATTGTTGCAAAAGAAAACTTTTCAAGTCAGAAGGGAGTTGAAAAGAGGCAGAGTTGTACAATGGCTGAGGTAACAGACAGGAACAAGGGGGCTCCAGGTTCTAGTTGCTACAGAGGAAACTCACTGGATGCTCTTGGGCCAGTCACTCTCTCTCAGCCTGTCTTACCCAGTTGTAGTTAAAGGCTTCCATATCTGTGGAGTGGTGAATCCACTCCACATTTTAGTCCAAACTTAGAGAAGCTATCAAAAGTGCTCAGTCCTAGCCACAAAATAAACTGCTTTAATGGCTTTGAAGTTTGGAGTAATCCAGGAATGGATTCACCACCTCACTGATATGGGAGCCACTGATCCCTTGTAGGATTGTTGTAAATATGAAATAAGGAAGAGGAGAGCTATGTGCACTTCCTAGAAAGGTGGGATCTAAATGTAATTAAGACATAAATTCAACAGGAAGACATCTGGCCTTTCCTAGAGATGAAAATCCTAATCCTTTTTACCTCACATATATTTTGAGTGTAATAGCAAGTGCAAGGTCGTTCACACCAGTTTAAGAAATTCTGAAATTGCCTAGTTTTGTTATGTAACTGATTCATGTGCTCAAAGGCAACAACACACTATTGACAGGGATCAGGCATAACCAATTCGGGTTATCAGGCAATAATCTATGAAAGTAACATAATACACAGAGTTCTCTTGTTGTACAAAATTTTTGATCCATATGATAGCAGAGGCACCTTCTGATGCCTAATTTAAAAGCAGTTATTGTTTGTGTGAATTTTGCCTCACTTGATTTAATTAATCAGAAAGGTGCTATTCTTTTGGTTGCCAAAGTAGTTAATGTGCAAAGATAGGACACAAATTATGAATGAATGGCAAAAGCATTGATGTCTGTCTTCACCCGGATGCTCATCAGAATTGTAGCAGCCCAAATCAAAGGGGCTTTTTTGAGTTCTAGGCAGACTGCTTCAAAAGGGGAAAATGGAACAATTTGTTGTCCATCAATTATATCACCTCAAATTAGCTTCCATCATGGGCTCAACTTGACAGCTTTCATCTATTCTAATTTACAACAGAAAGGACAGCCAAGTACAGAACAGTAGCAATGACAGAGTCAAAGGAAGTTCTATAGCTTCAATGAACAAGAATTATAGTCCTTTTCAAAAGCAGCTTCCGTTTGGATCAAAATCTCCAGACGTAATTAGTTCCTTAAGTCCTCTTGATCAGATAGTCTTTATCCTCATTTAAGGTACTGAAATGATACACATCTTTTTATCAATCCTGTAGCTTCTGTCCTTCGATAAATGATGTTTTATATACAGTCTGTATCAGACAGGGAACCGGTTGTTGCAATTGAAGATCTTAAAGTAAAGCCCTTATCAGATGTGACAGTTCTCTGTGCACATGATCTGTTTTGCTGGAAATCATCTTATACTTTATTGATCAATATATAACTAAAAGCTGTCAATGTAACTCAATTGACTTTATAATTTGGTACTTGTGGTGAGCATTTTAATACACTATAACAGGAGCCATTTAAAGCATTGTGAAAGAGTGCTTCATATATTGAACCATGAGTACATTTCATCATTATTCAATCGTCTTAATAGGCAACGTCCCCCGCCCCTGCTTTGTGGAAGGTTATTTCAACAACCTTTGTACAGTTTCCAAGTCTTAAAACTGAATCTTAGCAGAAATGAAAGTAATGCCACCCCCTTGATACCACAAGAATATTTTTGTGGTTTAAAAAAAAATATTTGTGTGTTAGGTTAGGTTAGGTTAGACTTGGATAAGTGTCCTTCATAACCAAGTCCAAGGCCTGCCTCAGAGTCTCAAGGTCTTGTCCTCATATAGTTAATATTTCTGTGCAGCCTTGTTTAAGTAAATTGGAAAATACCAACAGAAGACTTTTGCCTTAAATGAAGAATTCTCATGATTCCCAGCAATTCAGGAACACATCTGGAATATTTGGGAGTTGAAAAGTACTTCTAATTCTTTTGCCATGGGGTGGATAACTATAGAGGGGATGGGGCCATGCTCCCCATGCACTCCTTGGCAGGTGGCACTGTCATCAGTAAAACTGATTTTGTGCAGGTTTGTGGGGTGGGGAAAGTAAACTATTGCAATTTGGTCAGATTTCAGGTGAATAATCACCTGAACATTGGCATGAAATTAAAAAAAAAAAAGAATTTAGGAGGGCTTGGGGGGGGGTTACCAGGGGGCTCTAGAAGTCTCATGCAGCCTACAGGCCACACCTTCCCCACCTCTGCTCTGCAGTTCTGTAGAAAACTGCTACTTTAAAAAACTCTTTAAAAAAATGGTTTCTTTGGAATTATAATGGAAGTGAACCTGTAATGTGCTGATTTTATATTATCTTCAAGAAACATTTTCACAGTTGGTAACTGTTTCATTTTACAAAGAAAAAGCAAGTTTTTGTCAACTATGTTATTCAAGGTAATTAAACGATGATCCAGTTGTAGGCTAAAGTGGGTTCCCTACAGCAAAATCACCATTAACAGCAACTGTGAGGCACCTAAGAGAAAAGCTATGGTGCCCAATTTTAAACACTAATAATTGCTGCTTCCATATAGGACTCAAATAATCAATGCTTCATATTAGGAGAAAAAGCAATGTACAGGGATGAACACATGTCAGTCCAAGAGCTTGCAAAACTGATATTTTTAGATTACGGCTCCCAGCAATGGATATGCTGGCTGTGGTTTCTGGAATCTTGATATAGCCTGTGTGCTGATTTGGCTTAAAGTTAAGCCACAAAAATATAAATAATGGGTTTATAAGACATAAAAAACATAATGCAGAAAGCTCTGTGAATTACACAATGTGTGTGTGTGTTACCAAGAGCCTAGAGACAGCTTAGTTCTAGGCAAAATCCTAACAGAGTTATAAACAACAATATAAACAAGACTTGACAGATAATAATCTCATATGAGGTGCCATTGTACAGAGCTGGCTGATGTCATTTGATAGAAGGCAGCCGGAACCCAAGATTCAACAATACCTGAGGCTATGTTATCTCTGGAGGGGAGACTAAATGTTTACATAAACAGAGTATGATCAGCAGCCTCATGTTTGTTTTGATTGGACCAGATATGTCAGCTGATTAGACTAGAAAAGTTATAAAACAAGCTGAGAGGAGATAGAAGTCACACTGACTGATTGTCATTCTCTAGTGGGGGAGAGGGCCCCAATGCAGTATTCAAGCTACGCTGCTCCTAACTGAATACTACCCAGACAAGCTGGTGAAGATAGACTATGCTGGTAAGAGAAACAACTAGGCTATGCTAAATGATTGCAATGGATGCCATTATGGATATTTATAGATATGTAGTAGATGCAGCTAGATACAGCAATGAACATAGTGACCTTGGAAACTTGTTGGAAGCCTGTTTTTCACGGACAGTGTCATAAGACTTTTTCGGATGAAGAAAAATAATGCAAGCAGCCTCTCCAGCATGCGAGGCTGCTGCGCTGCAAAGCGCCCCTTTCGTATGACGCTCGCCCCTGCCGGTACTGTTGCAGTACCGCAGGGAGAGCTGAGCGTCATATTTCGTTGATTTTTACTCACGATCAACTTTCGTGAGTCAAAAATCAACAAAATATGACACTCAGCTCTCCCTGTGGTACTGCAACAGTACCGGCAGGGGCGAGCGTCATACGAAAGGGGCACTTTGCAGCGCAGCAGCCTCGCAAGCTGGAGAGGCTGCTTGCGTTATTTTTCTTCATCCGAAAAAGTCCATAAAATCATAGACTCTTGGACTATAGAGTCCAATCCCCTGCTCAACGCAGGATCTCCACCTAAAGCATCCCCAGTAGGTAGCTGTCCAGCCTCTTTCAGAAGACGTCAAGAGAAGATGACCTCACCACCTCTCTAGGCAATTGGTTCCATTGCTGAACCACTCTTACTGTCAAGACATTCCTTCTAATGTTCAATTGAAATCTACCTTCCTGTAGCTTCGAACCATTACACCTTGTCTTACCCTCTGGGGAAACAGAGAACAGACTTGCCCCCTCCTCTCTGTGACAGCCCTTGAGGTACTTAAAGAGTGCCATCATGTCACCCCTCAGTCTTCTCTTCACCAAGCTGAACATGCCCAGCTCCTTCAACCTTTCCTCATATTCTTCCTCATTTTTTGTTCTCTGTACCTCTTATCATCCTTGTTGCCCTTCTCTTAACCTGTTCTAAATTGCCCTTCTACTTGCTCATAACTGAACTCCAGATGATGCCTGATCACTGCAGAATATAGTGGGACTATTACTTCCCTCAATTTAGAACTATGCTTCTATTAATGCAGGCTAAAATAGCATTCATCCTTTTCCTTGCAGCACCACACTGCTGGTTTATGTTCAATTTATGATCAACAATAATCCCATGGTCCTCTTTGCATGAAGTACTGCTGAGCCAAGTGCCACCCATCCTATACCTGTGCATTTGATTTTGGGGTCTAAGTGTAGAATTTTTCATTTGTCTCTACTGCATTTCATTTTATTAATTTTTGCCCAATATTCTAGTTTATCTAGGTCCTTTTGAATTCTGTTCCTATCTTCCAATGTGGAAACCACACCTCCCAGTTTTGTGTCATCTGCAAACTTGATAAGGATTCCCTCCACTCTGTCATCTAAGTCACTGATGCCTATTTACCGGTGAGATGGTCTTCCCTAATGGATAAATATGTATGTTATATTCTTTTAAGATGGTAATATTCCTGTATGTGTCCACTATAGAGAAGCTGCCAGAAAGATGCAGTGATAAAGATTCTTATGAAAGTATAACTTCTGACTTGCCACATACTGGAATGTAATGAATGCATGATGCATGTGATGTAATGAAAGTAATGTGCCTAGACATTAACATGTCTGTGTCTTCCCCTAGGGGGAATGTATATGTTTGTGTATATCTAGGATTGCCTATAATAAATAGGCTAAAATATCAACATTCTCCCATATAAATATCCTGAGATTCCAATTCTTAAGAATGCTTAAGTGGCATGTTGATGTTAACTCTGCCTGTCTGGATTTCACCGTGACCATAAGTTGGATGCCCCGGCAGCCAGAAGGTGAAAAAGGGATGCCAGAGAGAAACAAATTATCTGACAAGTGGCAAAAGACCCTCAATCCCTCAGTCTAAAGAGACAGTCTAAAGAGAACCATGCCTGTCAATCTGTAGTTGAAAAATGTTACTGCTCCAGGCTGTGTGTCAGATGTGACACACATGTACGGCTCAGGATCCATAACAGCAATATTTTCTCTCTTCCTGAAAGGCTCAACATTATTATATAGAAGATACCATCGAGCTGTTTACTGAAATTAGGTAGATGAAATGGCAATAGTGGAAGGTTTGGGGTGTGTATCTGTTGGGGGTGCATTCCTAAGTAAAGGAAAATATTTGGTCAAGATTAGTTAAAGAGAGTTCTAGTAGAGAAAAATGAGACTATTGAAAGAAGGTTGATGGATACAATATAGAAAATAGGGGGGTTGCTGGAAACCAGGCACTTCTCCAGTTAGTGTGTATGTTGATATTCTGATAACACAAAACAATGATATCTAACAAAATATAGGGGTAACAGCTCCAGCCTTTAGCTAATTTCTAGGCAGGCCTCTTTGGAGTAAACTTTATTGTAATGGATCTGTTTTCGAATAGGGTGCAGGCTGACTGGAGGAAGAAGCATCAGATTTGCACCAGCTGGAAAAGTACCTGGCTTGAATTTTTCTACCAGAGCATAAACAGGCGAAAGAGCCGAAGGAGACGTCAACCCAATTGAATTATTCCTTATGTGACAAATTATTAGATTTTCCCCATGGAGAGGCTACAAGCTATTGGTTGCCCAAACTGATCAGTTGAAGAACAAATCAAAAGGTGTTCTTTAGCCCTTCAGGCACTGATATATGCCTGAAGTTATAATCTGATACACACTTACAGGTGAGAGAAGTGCCACTAAACTAAACAGGCCCTACTTCTGACTAAACAGTCATAATTTGCACTGTAAGCAAACATATTGCAAGGACTCTTTAAAGAAAGCTAATTATGTTGTACTCACTATTTTGGAAATGAGTTTGTATATTTGCAAATTATTCTATAACATAAATTTCCAATATAAATATACAAAATGTAAATGTTATGCCACAACATTAAGATGAGGCTTAGTCAAAAAGTTTACTGTCAGGGAAGGCTGAAAAAAGAAACAACTGGATAAATTAGGGGAAAAACCATTAACCCTTTTTTTCTTAAGTCTCCAAAAAAATTTGGGGGGGGGAAGTGGGGAAGAGAAAGTAATAATAATAATAATAATAATAATAAAATGTATTTCTACCCCGCCCTCTGTTAAAAACAATCAGGGCGGCTTACAAAAATTAAAATACAAATACAGATTAAAATCCCTAAACACCACCCACCCCCACCCTCCCCCATAAAAAGATATTAAACCAATATAAATTAAAAACAACTAATCTAAAATCACATTAAAAAAATAATAAGTAGCCAGCAGACTAAAAGAGGCCAGGAGCTCCTGAGGCTGGGATCTAATTAGGAAAGGCCTGCCGAAAGAGATCCGTCTTTAGTGCTTTTTTAAAGCTACTCAGGCTCATCATCTGACGGATCTCGTTCGGCAGGCCATTCCCATAAATTGGGGGGCGATTACCGAAAAGGCCCTCTGGGAGGTTGCAGACAGCCTAGATTTTTGTGGCTGAAGCAAATTCCTCCCAGAGGACCGGAGTGCGCGGGGAGGATTGTATGGGAGGAGGCGGTTCCAAAGATAAGTTGGACCCAAGCCATTTAGGCCTTTAAAGGTAATAACCAACACCTTATACTGGGCCTAGAAACTGATAGGCAGCCAGTGAGAGATTTTAATACTGGTGTTATATGGTCTCTCCAAGATGTTCCTGAGACCACTCTGGCTGTTGATCAGATTGTGTGATGTTTTATTTTAGAATGACGAAAAAGGTTGAAGAGAAGGTGTTCCTTTCTTCCAAATTAATTCCAAAACTTAAGTAACAGGAAAGACTTTGTACCATATCTGATCAGTGCAATTCCTGGACTAGGTTTCCTTTTCTCGTTTCTTTTTATAGGAATAGGTGCTTTATGCCTGCTTGAAATTATGAAAGACCAGAAAAGACAAAGTAATTTTCTTTGTTTTTCTAATGATGATTATTTCTTCTGTTTTTATTGTTTTCTGCCTTTTCTTCATATACTTGCAAAATCAAACATGTTTCATACAGTTCAGGTGTTCCTTACAGTGTAGGATCTTATATTTTAAAAAAGTAAATTGTACTTGTAATTATTGTCTGAATAAACTTTTAATATATCGAATGTGATGATTTTAGTCAAAAACATGTTATAGACAATACATTTTATGTTCCTGAAGTAGCAAAGTGATTTCAGTAAATGGTGCATTCAATAAAGGATCATATTTCCCCCGTCTATCTGAAAATTTCCATTTTTTTCCTTTGTTTCAAAATTTCCTGTGGAAATTTTATATCTGCAATCAGTGATCAGTCCTAAAATCCCACTCCCACCACATCTCATTAACTTGAGAAATAAGTATGCGTGGCATGACTATATGGGGAGACTTTGCTTACAGTTAACAGAAGAGATCCTTCTATCCAGAAGTGACTTCTGATTCAAGACAAGAATACCACTGGTGGGACGGAAGGACACATTTTCAGTTCCTTTCTACCTACAGCCCCTTATGCCTCCTGAAAATCTACTGAGAAGACAGGGAATTCCAAATCAGTGTGCTTGGGCCTCCTGAGGAGAAGAAATTGGCAGTAAATCATCTCACCCCTTCTGGCCAGTTGAGCATTCTGTGCAGACCTAGGAGATGCCACCATCAACAGATGCAAATTCTGGATTTAACACCATAGCACATCCTATTCAGTAACCATAAGGTCTCCATACATCTAAGATGAAGGGGGGCAAAACTGACAAGCAGTGAGAAGAACATAAATGGGACCTTTCGTGATTATCTGTGTGGATTATAGAAATATTAAGTACTTATGAGTAGAAATTCAAAGAAGCCTATTTAAGTGTTCACGTAAATAAACAAATTTAAAAAATAGTAGGCAACCATTCTTATCTTGTTGGAAACAGGAATTTTCTTCTGTCAGCTAATTAAAAATGTTTAAAGAAAGTAAACATCAGTGATTTCTTTCAGTAATTTTTATGCCAGCAAAAGAAACTGTCTTGATGTACACAGTGTTGCCAGGTTTCCTGATGACCAACACAGGGCACATAAGGCCTATATAAGGCTAAGTCAGGTATCATGAGAGGAAACCCTCTTGCAAGATCTTAAGGCTGCTGCAAGATTTCAAATCTTGCAGCAACCCAAAAGCCCTCACAGATCTCACAATGGCTGGGCAGCAATAATGAGCTGAGAACTTTATTCTGCTGCTTGGCATCAGTACAGCTGGACAAAGAAGAGGAATAGTGGCACTGTGCCAGGTGCAACCCCAGCAGACAAACCCCTGGCATTTGATATGCAACCAGAAGTGGGTTTTGTGTGCATACTCCCTGCCTGAGTTGTAGTGCCTAGTGATCACCTTTCTACACAGTTTTTTCAAACTGGAAAAAAAATGGGAATCCTTCTCCTGGAAGCCTTAAGGAAAGACAATTCTCCTTTAAAAGATTTGTGGCTCCTCTGCTCACTGTTTTGAAACCACACTTTTCTCAAACCAGAAGTGGATTTCTACTCACTTCTGTTACCAAATTTCAGCAGTGGGCCCCATCTACTGTGGGTCATACCAGGAGAATAGCCCTCAGACATCACAAAACTATCTTCCCATGCAATGGAGGACAAGAAATTATTTTTGTAAGGATGAGATAAATTCATGGTTAATAGGTCTGTTAACTTCTACACGCCAAATCAGAAAGAGGAAACTCTTGATGTTGCTGCACTACAGATGTTTGTGGACTACAATTTCTACCTCCTCTGATCACTCCTGGCTAGGACTGATGGGCACTGGACTCCAGAAATATCTGGATGGTCATGGGTTCCCCACTCCTGATCTAATGGAAATGTCATGGTCAGATCTAGCAAAAGCGCAAAGAAAGCCACAACCATCACAATTTGCTTGTGAGTTATCCGAAGCACCAGAAACAGAATGCTGGCCAGATCAGCAAAGAAATCTTTATGTCCTCCTATTTTAAGGAAACACTGAGTGACATCAGTATTGGCACATCAGCTGCTAAATGGAAGCTGTTGTCCTGAATCAGCAACTTCACTATATGCTGGTTTAGTTGGATAGAAAATCAGTTAAGGAGAAAGGACCCATGATTAACTTCATTATTTTTTGCATGCCTCTGTTGCTTCAGATTTGCCTCTCAATGATGTAAATATGCTGAAGACTAGAATTGAGGTGTTATCTCAGGATAAGTGATCAGATAAAGCCAATATGTGACGAGAATACCTCATTGTGTTGTGTTCTGAAATCTGAACAAGTAGTACAGAAAAGTAGTGGGCACTGAAGAAACAGAAGCAAAAATGTGTGTGGAGTTAGACATTTCACACCTGTCTAACTAGTACACTATTGGTTTTCACCAATATCAGCAAGATACACAATCCTTCTACTCTCTGCTGATTGCTAAAATGACCATATCCATGAGAATGTCCAAGGAGAAGTGTTGGAATAACCAATATTTAAAGCTTTAAAAAGTCTCTGTGGGATGTGAAGTGCTGTTAGATTTTTTTCAGTGAGACTCTTTTAACATTACAAGCCACAGTCATCTCCAGCAACTGCAAAAGATGGCACCTGCTGTGTCCAGCTAACAGACTGTGTACCTGGACCAGTGTGGCTCAAACAGGCTGTGGGACAAGGTACTCTTTTGATGAACTCCATGGCCAGAGACCAGGAGGCTTTGCATGTGGTGCAGGGTGCTGGAATGCAGCACATGATGGGGGCATGGTGGTAGGCTATTTTAATGCCTGGCCGCCCCCTCATACACCTCAATTAATTGCAGTGTGGCCCATCCTCCCGACCTCAGTGCAGTGGGAGTTTACTTCAGGGCCGGGTAAGAATTTTCTCTTCTTTATCTTGGGAGTTTTTGCCTACCCCATACAGTATCTGAAGGTTTTTGATGATTGGCTCGAGGTGGTGCCTTTAAATAGGCTGCCAATTTGGCAGGTAGTGTGTGTGAGTGGGGGGAGAATTTAAGACTTTTGTGTATACATTGGTACCCTTTTGGTGACAGGTAGGGCTCTGGAATGGCCTCTGCAGGTGCTGGGATCTGGGGGATGGGGAAGGAGTCTACCCTTGAGGCTGACCTGAGGGTTTTGCTCTCAATTATAAGATCCTGTGACTTCGGTGGGTATACTCTGGGTTTACCTTCCTGTAACTGACCAGCCAGGGAGCAAACCAACTATTGGATTGCCTCCAGGGCTCAGATGTTATGCCCAAGGCAAGGTTGAGGAGGTAGTCTCAAGTAGACACCTGTCCTAGGGTAGCTGGACCCAAATCAGGTTGCTCCTCCCTCTTGCTCCTTTCAGGTCTGATTAACTTAACTAGGATACACATCAAATACAGTGGCCCTTATTTAACCCAACTTTCTGCATCTGATCTCATTATTCCATGGTTGGTCAATAATAAAACACTACTATATCATAACTGGAAAAAAAATCAATAATGTATCCCTTACAGTTAGAAATGTCATTTGGTAATTGAACATACTGGCATGATTCCACTCCATGCATACAGTATGTGTTCACTCACACAAACCAGCCACTGGAAAAGTTACTTTTTGGGTTATGGTTTCCAGTGGCCCTCTGAACTTCTTCCAAGTTTTAACAAAAATATGAGATACATTTGTCCTGCTTTTCCTTACATGTATTCCTAAAATGTGTGGTTTGGTAAAAATAAATAAATAAATAAATAAATAAGAACAGTAATTAAACATTCTGTCATCAAGCAGAAGGGCTGGATAAAAATCACATCAGCTCAACCAAAATAAAACTAAAGGTGACAGAAGAGAGAGAAACTGAAGCCAGAATTTAAGGTGTTGATGCATCAAGAGATGTGGTTCTGCAGTTAATGACATGAAACATATGGCTGCTTCCTACAAAATATATACCAATCAAGCAGAAGGTATTTTCCCTGAGGTTGCCCAGTAACAGACACAAGTATAATGGCAATGTGTTTAAAAAATCCTCTGCCAAATATATTCATATTGACACATAATAACCAAAGGCATACAATATACATATAATCTAGCTCTGATAGCACAGGGGAACTTATTGCAGCAAATATTCAAAACATGGAAACACTTTGGCTTTTGACTCCAAGATTAGCTTGTTAAAATTTCACTCCAGGTTCACTGTACCCTATGGCAGACAAGGATGCTAATGGGGCTGCTCCTCATTGTATTCAGACAGAGGTTGCTCTGGGGGTTTTCCCCTCATGATTTTTGTGCTCCTAATTCATCATTCTGGATTCTCAGATATAATGAGGTCTTTAATAGGAGGAATTTCCTTGAAAGAACCTGTCTTTCCATAGCAACCATAATTCATAATCAGTTCTGTGACAAAAATGTGTTCCTCAAAATCATTCTTAAGGGCAGCTCTTTCAAACAACATGGATGTGGATATGATTCAGTATTTCAGTGGTTTCATTGGTGTTCACCAGAGAGAGTGTTGCTGTTTTTCCAACACTTGTAATTCAGTGTATTAACAGGTCTTGAGCAAGAATGGCAGGATGTATCTGGTGGCTATTCAAGAAGGCAACAGAAAGGGGCTTGTGTAGATGAGAAGAAATAATGCAGACTGATACACATTCTTGCAGATTCACAGCAACACTAATTTGTCTTCATAGTTTTGGGGCAAAATCAAGGCTATGAGAAGCTATCAGCATTTGAAGTGTGTACAAAACCATGCCTCCAAATCAAGATGGTGGCTGAGAGTACAGTGCGTTATTATTCTCCATGTGTTATCACCGCTGCACAGTATTTATTTTTTAACTTGTAAATCAAAGGTGCACAACTGCAACCTTCTGCTTATGAAAAGCTCTTTGGTCACCTCAGAGCAGAAAAAAAGTGTACACTCAATAATATGAAACACAAAAATGGTATTTCGAGCCCCTTCCTTGCCGGAAAGCCCACCCCCAGCCTGCACATCTGACCAATCCCCTGTTGACTTCTGCCTTCACCAAGAATGTGCAGCATGGTGAACTGGATGCCCCAATGAGCAATAATGTGCATATCCATGCATTATTTACAAACTGCAAATATATACTAAGGTTCTTCCTGCACAGTATATGACGGTTTTGGCTCCCCCTCCTTCCGAATACTGCAAATCTTCTGGGGATCTTGTTGAGACAAAAGGTATTCTCTGTGAATTCTATGAGGAGTATTTTCACTGTCTAGACAACCCTAAGAATAAAGAGTTGGAGAACTAGTTGCAACAGGGGTATGCTGAAGGGGTGGCTGTGAATACTGAATTTCCATATTTCCATATTCTTGCTTGGGTGAGCAAGCCGGAAGCAAGAAACAAAATCACTGCCATTGCCACTATCTGCCTTTCAGGAAAAGCAGCTGCAAGTGTCAAAGGCCACTGCATAAGGGAAATGGCCGGAGCCAGCCTAAAATCTGTTGCCACCCAGCAAAGTTTACAAAAGTTGACAGCTTTCTAGTCTGAAAACCAAAAGGTGATATCAATAGTGTTACAGGCTTAAATCCATCTGTTAGTCCCAACTAGAATCAATGAGTTTATTCCAGTTGGGATTAGCAAGTGGATTAAGGACATAATAAATAACCCACCCCAGAAGATGAACAGATTGACAGAGTGATGTGATATGGAAAAATAAAATTAAAACTGATGATGTGTGTTTAGTTGGTATTGGTTCAAGGCATAGAAACAGTGGAATCAATGACAAGATGTTAGGACAGTTTAGTAAATGCAAACATTATTTCTTCTAATTGACAATGGAACCACATTCTCCTAAGGTGACCCTAAAAAAATCAATACCAACAATTGTAGTACGACCTTTAGAAACATTTCTTCACCATTAGATCATTATCTCTTCTCTGAGAAGTGTTTCTCCAGATTAAATAATTTATAATCTATTCATGCCAACAATTTCTTGATTTCCTAAGAATTTACCCAATTTATTCTGTTATTTCAGCTCTATTTTTACCTGCCCCAGCACTGATAACATGAAAAGGTATTAATTAAGATTAATACTTCAGTATCACACAATGGCAACAGATCAGTTATTTATTGTAATGTTTAAACAATATGTTATCAGCAATAACAATAAATCTGGATTTTGATATAAGGCTGTAGTTCATTTCTCACCCAAATGCAGATCTGAGGGACAGGTAGCACTACAAGGTAATACTGGCATTTTAAAAAAAAATGTCAGAGAATGCTAACAGTCTTCTGTGGTTTGATCTCTTCATTCCGTTAGTCAACCGGAACAATTCATACTAGCCCTCCCCTCCCAAGAGTTTTTTTTTTTTTAAGTTCTCCTCTATCATTCAGATATACATTCCTAATTTTACGTGTTCCCCCCATGCCACTCCATCACTACAATGCCACTGAAGACGTTAACTTCATCCTGCTGTATGGCAGGACTGACCCCAGAGAGAGGCTCTCAATGGTCACATCTGGTCCTGAAAATGCTTGGTTAGACAAGAAATGTAATAGTGCAATCATATATGTACTTCCTTGTACGTTCTAGGGCAGTGGTTCCCAAATTTGGTTCTCCGGCTGTTTTGGACTTCAACTCCCAGAAGAGCCAGCCAGTTTAGCTAACAGCCAGGAATTCTTGGAGCTAAAGTCCAAAATATCTGGAGGGCCAAAGTTTGGGAACCAGTGTTCTAGGGGAATTCAATGGAACTTACATGGATTAGGCTCTGAAATCAGGACACAGTCACATAGAAATGCTTTTGTACTCTTTCACTAAATTTCATGCAATATACTGCTAGAAGATGTCTTTATTTGAAATAACATGCCAAACTATCTTATTTTAAAGGGAAACAATATAGTGCAAACTAAGCACTTTTGGTCCATCAGATAATACATATAAAGCTGTTTGATTTGGAAGAATTAAGGAGGAGGTAGCTTTCACTAGCATTAATGATTTTTGTTGGCATGAAAACAGGACAAAACAATTGGAGATGACATCAAATTACCATTTGGTGTTAACCACAGGGGGAAAAAAACAACAGTGTTTATTAGCCTCCAATTGAAAAACCCATCTTGTGGCCTAGACTGCATTATTTATTTGCTTAAGCCAAACAGGCCCTTTATCAGCTTCTGTCTTTCCTTATGTTCTCATTTCCCTGCAAATATATGGTAATCAAGGTCTTTTTAACAGATGTTCCTCCAGACTCATTAACTTCTGAGCTTCATTGTTTATGTTATCCAGCAATAGCTTGTTTATAATGGAAAACAAGCTCAAAATAATAAAAAAGCATGAAGGCTCGTACCAGGAACACACAACCTCTTCAGCACAAAAGCCACACCCTGTATCAGCTAAGGGAATGTGTACATATGTATGCAGATGAACACACAGAATTACAAATGCATACACACACACATCTCCACATGCTTCCATTCCCCAGATTAAGGGGTCATCTAAATGGTCAAAATAATTCTCGTGGAATTCGCTGGCAATGCAATCTGTGTTAATGGGAACCCACATCGATGCATCACATTTGGAAGGGGAACAGCAAAAATCTCCAAAAACTATGCCCGGAGAGCCTTCTTGGCTTTTTCTGGAGTTTTTAAAAAGCTCCATTGGCAATGTGTATTCCTGCTCATTAAGACAATCACATTCACATCACTGCATTTTCCATACGAAAGGAAGCACAAGCTGATTGGCTGGATGAACTCATCCAGCCGCTGCCACCATGCTGGATTTTTGCCTTAGTGAGAAGTCACTAAGGTGATAAAATGGCGATTTGTATTATCAATATTTGTGTGACTGATATTTAATTTGTCATGCTTAATGATATCACCAGGAGGTGCCTCATGTGTCATCCCATGGAATAAAAAAAGAACTGAAAAATCCACATCTACATTTGGGACTCTAGTAATCCCAATATCGTTATATAAATCTATGAAAACCAATAGCAAAGCCATCCATCACCTAATGTGCACTTAAAAAATTAGATACATGATACTCCATGGAATACATAGGAGTTTACTAAAATTAAAATGCACTGTTCTTTTAATAACTACACTGGAGTCAATGTTAAAAACTATCATGTTAGCAACTTGATGTTTCATATTTCCATATTAAATCAATATGACTTAATAGGTACCTTGTTGACCAATAAATATAATCTAGTATGGATTAAGAAATAAAGATACTATATTTTCATTAAAATTGATTATGAAATAAAGGCTGCTGCTTTTGTTAGCTCCAAAAGAGTATTCACCACACATTAACCTGAATTAAGCACTCGAATAAAAGCAATACAATACAATACAATCTTCTATTTAAAAGGCCATCAGAGGACAACTCTCTATTCAAATCATCCTCTAGTCTAGAGAATCAAATGGCCCTCCAGATGTTGTTGGACTGCAACTCTCAGTACTCCTCACTACAACAACATTTGGAGGGTACATGATTCCCCCCACCCCCTAGATCAAGGTTGCACAACCTTTGGCCCTGGGACTGCATGAATCCCTGTAAGTCCAATGAGAATGCTGAATTCCTACAACTAAATTCATCCTAAATGATTTTCTGCTGAAAAAAGAAACATCTTGTGGAGGACTGCTAGCAGAAGGTTAGAGAAAAGACTTCCCTTTCCCTTCCACAGAGATCTCCATGCACATGACACAACATGAAGATCTGTTTTGTAAGAACAGAGAGCCTTCTCTTTACTCCCTTATCCTATTAGCATCATGCTGCTGTTGCTGTTGTTGTGTGCCTTCAAGTCATTTCTGACATGACAACCCTAACGTGAACCTAGCACAGGGCTTTCTTGGCAAGGTTTTTCTATTAGCTCCCTCTGAAGCTGAGTGTGTGACTTGCCCAAGGATACCCAGTGGTTTTCTATGGCTGGACGGAGATTTGAACCCTGGTTTCCAGAGTCATAGACCAATGCTGGCTCTCATCCTCATGCTAGCTGGGAGATTATAGGAGTTGTAGTCCAAAAAATTAACATTTCTAAGCTCTATGCTACAACAATGCTAGCCTACCAAGATTGCTAGCTATTGGCATATGTAAGTACCCATTTAGAAGTGAATGCAACGAAAGAGGGAACTGAGTCCTAGCCCTAACAATTCTACATATTACAAACAGACACACACATACAAGTATCCATGTAATCCATAATGATTTTATAAGATGACAGCTGTCATAGAACAAAAGATGTAAAGAATTAATAATGGAATATATATGGGAGATCTTGTTTATACCAACATTTCATAGCTATGCATCACTTTCCCAATAAAGTTTCAATGATAATCCTTGAAAATACATGGATGTTTAAAAAACCCTAAACAACTTCTATATATTACAAATGCTTTCTTCTGGAACATTCTATTTCATTCCCAGCAACCTCTATACCAGAGTCCCCATTATATAGACAGATATGTTTTGCATTAAAATGTACTTGAAAAATATAAAAATAAAATGCCCTATACTAAATCAAAAGATCTCAGAGTGGTGTACAATAAAATAAATTAAATTAAAAAATTAAAATGTAAAACAGTAAAATATAATTTACAACTAAAAACATATTGAACCCTATGACACTTTAAAATAAGTTCAAACAGGTAAAATTATATACATGCACAAATTGGACAAAATTATGACACCCCAAAGGCTTTCATAAAAAAGCAAATAGAAATTGTCAAAATGAAACCTGTTTCCTAACAAAAGGGCCTCCAAGGGGAGGAAATCCACAGTGCAGAAGACCTTTTCCCATACCATCACGTTATGTGCCCCGACACCTTATCTATGGCCTTACCTATACGAGAGGGGGGGAATACGCTATGTTTGGAAAGGCAGGCATCCGCAGTGATGCAACCTGCCTACATGACCAAAAGACCCCCCTCCCAAACTCCACATGAGCCCAGATGGCAGCCATGAATAATTTACTCACAATTTTAAATCTTCTTTAAAAAAAAAAAAAAAAAAACAGTTAACCAAAGTGTGCACAAGCAACTCTTCGTATTTACAAATAATTTTTTTTTTTTTAAAGAGTATGAGATCGCCGCTTGATCGACTTACTGGACCTCCGCTTATCCAAAAATACAACATGACAGCCACAGCCGCTTTCCATCTTTGTTAGCCCCACCCCCTGTGCTGGTCCAACTAATCAATTTGCACTGCCTGTTCATATCTGTACGAATGAGAGCATTCAAATGATCACACATTCGGAACTCGTATGGAGCTTTTCAGAAAAGCCATACGAAGCCCCAGGTGCAACACACACAGACTTTGTGGTGCCCTCCTTCCAAATGACACAACTTTTTGTGAATGATTGTTTGAACAGATCACCAATCTTTCACATCACATTCGTACTAGTTTGATCGTATAGACAGGACCTATATTAATAATTGGCAATATTTAATATTTAGGTCAAATGTGGTTTTCCATGCAATGTGGCTATTAATATAAGCCTGGGGGAACTAGAAAACCTAAAGACAAACATTGCTTAGTCAGGAATGCACTTAGGGAGAAGCCACCTAAATTCTAAAGAAATGCTAATTTGCAAGGCAATTGAAGGCATATAATCTGGCTAATCCCATCTGCCCAGGCTGACAACTTGAAACCTGTGAACAACCCTCATTAGTTTACCTTCACCTGAACAAAGGAAGTTGCTTCCTCCCTTTCATTTGCAAATTATTCAACCATTAAAATGCTATTAACACTCGGAATGCCTTTGCCACTCTCTGTACAACACAACAAAGTACTGTCTTCTACTCAAAACCCCAACCCCAGAAGGCAAATATTGACTATAAAAAACCGTTTAAAATTGTCTTCAGTGTCCTTCAGCTCTCCCTCCTACATCCATGCTGCCAGTTTACTGGCTGACTGTCAGAGTGCCACTCTGAGGCCCCCACTCTGCAGGTTTCTTCTGCAACCTCATCTCTATAGGAAACGGTGTCATATCTCCCACTGGAAACTCCCTTCACTATTCTTCTAACCTCTCCCACTTATTTTGCTAGGCTTGTGTGAATGCTTGATGCCTGAATGTGTGCATGAATGTTGTTATTATTGTTTTCCAAATAAAGAATATTTGTTACATACTATCTAGCTTAATGTCTCCTCCTTAGTATCAGTATAGCTGGTCACAAGGTCCTGCTATTACCCACCTCTTGGATTGCCAAATCAAGTTCATTAATTTCCCAAATTAATGTTGACATTTAGAGGGTCTCCATAACCCCAGAGCATTTAGGGTAACACATATACATTTATTGAGCTCAGGCTTGCTAGGGATGTTAAGAACAATAAAGGGTTTTTTGGGGGTATGTCCGCAGCAAAAGGAAGAAGAAGGGAATTGGAGGGCCACTATGTGGAGAAGATGGCAAAATGCTAACAGGGGACAGAGAAAAGGCAGAATTACTCAACACCTTCTTTGCCTCAGTGTTTTCAGAAAAGGAAAAGGGTGATCAACATGAGGATAATGGAACAGAGGACACAATAGGGGAAATCCAGCACAGAATAAGTAAAGAGGTAGTACAGGAATACCTTCTTAATTTAAATGAATTTAAATCTCCAGGACCAGATGAACTACATCCAAGGGTATTAAAAGAGCTGGCAAATGTAATCTCAGAGCCATTGGCAATAATTTTTGAGAACTCCTGGAGAACAGGAGAAGTCCCAGCAGACTGAAGGAGCCCCATCTTCAAAAAGGGGAAAAAAGAGGATCCCAACAATTATCGTCCATTAAGTCTGATATCAATACCGGGGAAGATTCTGGAACAGATCATTAAACAGAGAGTCTGTGAACATGTAGAAGGCAATGCCATAATCACAAAAAGTCAAGATGGGGTTCAGAGAAACAAGTCATGCCAGATTAATCTGATCTCTTTTTTGGATAAAGTTACCAGCTTGGTAGATGAAGGGAATGCTGTGGATATCGCATACCTTGATTTCAGTAAGGCCTTTGACAAGGTTCCCCATGATATTCTTGCAAACAAGCTTGTAAAATGTGGGCTAGACAAGTTAACTGTTCAATGGATTTGTAATTGGTTGACTGGCCAAACCCAAAGGGTGCTCAGCAGTGGCTCCTCTTCGTCTTGGAAAGATGTGACCAGTGAGGTGCCACAGGGTTCTGTCCTGGGCCCAGTGCTATTCAACATCTTTATCAATGACTTGGATGATGGAATTAGGGGCATACTTATAAAATTTGCAGATGACACCAAATAAAGAGGAGTAGCTAATACCCTAGAGGACAGGATCAAAATTCAAAATGACCTGGATTGACTGGAGGGCTGGGCCAAAGCTAACAAAATGAAATTCAATACGGAGAAATGTAAGGTACTGCACTTAGGGCGGAAAAATGAAATGCATAGATATAAGATGGGGGAGACCTGGCTGAATGGGACTACGTGCGAAAGGGAGTCCTAGTAGACCACAAGTTGAACATGAGTCAACAGTGTGATGAGGCCGCTAAAAAGGCCAATGTGATTTTGGGCTGCATCAATAGAAGTATTCTATTCTGTACTCTATTCTGCCTTGGTCAGGCCTCACCTAGAATACTGTGTCCAGTTCTGGGCACCACAATTCAAAAAGGATATTGACCAATTGGAGCGTGTCCAGAGGAGGGCAACTAAAATGGTGAAAGGTCTGGAAACCATGCCTTATGAGGAAAGACTTAGGGAGCTGAGTATGTTTAGCCTGGAAAAAAGGCAGTTAAGGGGCGATATGATAGCCCTGTTTAAGTATTTGAAGGAGTGTCACATTGAGGATGGAGCAAGCTTGTTTTCTCCTGCTCCAGAGACTAGAACACAGAACAATGGATGCAAGCTCCAGGAACAGAGGTTGCACCTCAACATTAAGAGGAAATTTTTGACAGTAAGAGCTGTTCGGCAATGGAACGCATTCCCTCAGAGCATGGTGGGGTCTCCTTCCTTGGAGGTCTTTAAATAGAGGCTGGATGGCCATCTTTCAGGAATGCTTTGATCATGATTTCCTGCGTGGCAGGAGGTTGGACTGGATGGCCGTTGTGGTCTCTTCCAACTCTACAATTCTATGATTCTATGATTCTATTGCCACAAAGGAGGGCCCCTCCTGAAGACCTCAGTCCTCAGGCAACCATACATAGATTCTCCTTCAAGTACTGAGGTGCCATTTAAGGCCATAAATGACACACAATGCCCCATTATATTGGAAAGTTACCAGTTCATGAACCAGGTAATAGAACTAGGAGTACTTCCCAGCTACATATCTACTCTCCTAGGGGAATGCAGACCCATCCAGAGTTGCTTTTTTACCAAATTCCAGGACATGAAAACCACTGATCCACAGAGCTTTCATCTCTATGGGATTTGGCTTCAGGTTATCAAACCTCATTCTGTTCCCTGTAACATATAGGCACTGGGCCAGGATCTGCACAGCCACAGGCAACTTTGGTGAGACAGAGGAGTAGAGTTGAATGTGTACAGATGGAACCCAGCCCCAAAGTCCTAATACCTCACTTTATATAGACATTGAATTCTAGGGGGGTAAGACAGATCCCTGTGGCACAACACAAATTAATGGTCATGGATTTGAATGGGAGTCCCCACTGCCAGTCTCTGCACCCAGCCCCAAAGATGGAAGCAGAACCACCTTCACATAGTTCCTCCTACATCTTGTCATATCCAAGAAGTCCTTTAAAAAGCAAACACAGTGTTAGAGACTGGTTGATTATTAACGTCAACTAGAAAAGTCTGTTTAGTGATAGAACAGAGGGGAAGAGATTGCATATTAGCCTCTTCTTTCTATGTATGTCTTCTTTATACCCACAAGTCTTATACTGTTTGCTGTTACTTCAGATAATGAACATATCTCTTGTGTACCTTCTTCAATTCATCTATTTATGAATCCTTTCAAGTCACAAAATGTGGCTAGCATATAAAAGAGCCTGAAGTATAGTTTTAAAAAAAAACACAACCAACCCAATTCATTAAGTGAAAACACCAGAGCATTATTTTTCTTCCTGAGCAGGTTACATTTTAAAATGGAGTCATCAGAATGCTAGCAACAGCCTTGCTTAATAAGAACAGAGTAGAATGGATCTGAGATATTTTTGTGCTTTACGGAACTACCAAGGAGCCTGTCTCTAATCAGGTTTGCTATGGCAAGAGACAAACGATTTTGGACTGCAGCCATTTTCTATATGCTAATATATTTATTTGTATCTCTGGAAAATCAAAAGTCTTCCATCATGACTATTTTTTCCATCTTGTAGCCTTTCAGCCTCCTTGAGACAACCAATACTTTGGAAAAAAAAAACCTGCAGTTACTGAATGTACTTAAGTACCTCTGTGGTTCAAGAAGAACCAGATCAAATTCAAAGAGCAGTGTGTGCCTCTGGATGTTTTATCAGTTTTTACTGGAGTTTTTAAAAAAACCTTTCTCTTTGGGGCCAATGCCCCAGTGAATGTACTAACAAAGCCCTGGTGCTGCAATAGCACATGGAGAAGGAGGTAGGCCCAACCCCTGTACCTGTCTCCCCTCTCCCTTCACTGCTATTAAAAACAGAGCTGTGTGAAAACTGCTATGTCTTGATTTCATTGTGTTTTTTAGAATCTCACTCACACTCCATCCCATGATTTGTTGTAGCAGGAGGCAATCCCCCCCCCCCCCGCCACCACCTCTTGCTTGGGAAATCCAGACACATTTTCTGTAATGTGCATTTGTTTATGTACTTCTCCTAGTTTGCATTTTAAAAGGTATGTCTGATTTGGTGCCTATGAAACATACCTTGACCCCTGCAGATATGCAATTTCTGAGGCAAGGTGTGTGCATGGTGGTATCTTTTTAAGGGATTATTACATCTTAATTTGAGAAAGTAGAAAGAGGGGGCAGCAGGAGGCAGAAGAAGGAAGCAGCACTGGATATGCAAAGAAGCAGGAACAGGTGATCTCTGAGACAAAAAAAATGTTGTACATTACCATTAATAGTAAAGAATTTGTATAGGACTAAATAATCTAAACAACTGAGGAAAATCTTCATGTTGAGAATCCAGAATCTCCATGACAAAAAGGATTCGACGGTGGGGGAGGGGCAGAATCACTGGGGAAAAGGTTTGCTCTTCCCTTCCCAGCACAGTTGCCTCTGCCCAGTTTGCCTCCCCACTGGCATCTTAAAAATGAGGGAGATTCATCCCAAGATTGCTAACTCTGAAAGTAAGATTTTACTGATTTACAAAGAAAAAGCAAGAGAACTATTTCTCACCCATATTTTAGTGTGGACATTTGATCTTGAACTTTCTCCCTACTGTCCACCTCACCTTACCCTTCATAGAATCATAGAATCATAGAATCATAGAATTGCAGAGTTGGAAGAGACCACGAGGGCCATCCAGTCCAACCCCCTGCCATGCAGGAAATCACAATCAAAGCATCCCCGACAGATGGCCATCCAGCCTCTGTTTAAAGACCTCCAAGGAAGGAGACCCCACCATGCTCCGAGGGAGTGTGTTCCACTGCCAAACAGCTCTGACTGTCAAAAAGTTCCTCCTCATGTTGAGGTGGAATCTCTGTTCCTGGAGCTTGCATCCATTGCTCCGTGTTCCAGTCTCTGGAGCAGCAGAAAACAAGCCTGCTCCATCCTCAGCGTGACATCCCTTCAAATACTTAAACAGGGCTATCATATCGCCTCTTAACCGTCTTTTTTCCAGGCTAAACATACCCAGCTCCCTAAGTCTCTCCTCATAAGGCATCGTTTCCAGACCTTTCACCATTTTAGTTGCCCTTCTCTGGACACGCTCCAATTTGTCAATATCCTTTCTGAATTGTGGTGCCCAGAACTGGACACAGTATTCTAAGTGAGGTCTGACCAAGGCAGAATAGAGTGGCACTATTACTTCCCTTGATCTAGACACTATACTTCTATTGATACAGCCCAAAATCGCATTGGCCTTTTTAGCTGCCGCATCACACTGTTGGCTCATGTTCAACTTGTGGTCTACTAGGACTCCTAGATCCCTTTCGCACGTAGTCTCATTCAGCCAGGTCTCTCCCATCCTATATTTATGCATTTCATTTTTCCGCCCTAAATGCAGTACTTTACATTTCTCCGTATTGAATTTTATTTTGTTAGCTTTGGCCCAGCTCTCCAGTCTATCCAGGTCATTCTGAATTTTGATCCTGTCCTCTAGGGTATTAGCTACTCCTCCTAATTTGGTGTCATCTGCAAATTTGATAAGTATGCCCCTAATTCCCTCATTTAAGTCATTGATAAAGATGTTGAATAGCACTGGGCCCAGGACAGAACCCTGTGGCACCCCACTGGTCACATCTTTCCAAGACGAAGAGGAGCCACTGCTGAGCACCCTTTGGGTTCGGCCGGTCAACCAATTACAAATCCATTGAACAGTTAACTTGTCTAGCCCACATTCTACAAGCTTGTTTGCAAGAATGTCATGGGGAACCTTGTCAAAGGCCTTACTGAAATCAAGGTATGCAATGTCCACAGCATTCCCTTCATCTACCAAGCTGGTAACTTTATCAAAAAAAGAGATCAGATTAGTCTGGCATGACTTGTTTCTCTGAAACCCATGCTGACTTTTTGTGCTCTTATTTATACTGGTGTGAGACCAGGCTGGTGCAGTTGTATAGTGGAGCTCTGCTTTTATACAATGACAGCTTCTTGAACTTGAGATTTAGGCAAAAAAAAAAAAATGTGGAAGGACATTAAATTCACATATTCATCCATCCCTAGGTTAAACCTAAGTCAAATCTCAGACACATGAGACAGTTTCTCCCTTACTTGAAAGCTCCAGACCCATGATGTCATCTTACTTCTACATGTTCAAACTAGCTCTGAAGTATATAAATACATAGCAAGTTGATGTTATTGTAACAGATGGTAAAATTTGGTCCATGCTATGGTTTCATGGTGGCACACACCCAAGAAACAAACCTCATGTTCCCCTCATAATGATTTGGTACACCATCTGTTACCCCTTCTTTGAAATACTGATTTTCTTAAAGTGACCTATGGTTTGGGTAGACTGGATTAGATTATGCATGAAATTATCTCTGAAGACTGTTCAAAAATGCCAGCTAATACAAAAATGGTGCCAAGTGATTAACTAAGACTTAGCAAATAGACTAGTATCACCTTGTATTTAAAAAGATTTTCAGTAGTCTGCTATCCGATACCATGCACAATTCAAAATGCTGCTAGACCTGATCCTATAATGGATGTCACCAAAGTAAACTGAAGGATAGTTTTCTCACATATGACCTTCCTCATGTACTGACAGCATCACTGAAAGTACATGTAATGAAGTCCTAACTTTGGGTTTAGGCTGAAAAGGGCATTTTCTGTGGTGGCATCACAAATAAGGGCCACCTTCCTAGGTGTCGGGAGGGGGAGTTGTACAATTAGTGAGGTTTTGGTTGTAATGGGCCATATCAATAATCCAAGATTATTCAAGCTCCCCAAGAGTTCTTACCACCAGTGCAAGAGTGAAGCACCAAACACATTTTCCACAATTCCCTTCAGCATGCCTTTGCATACAGCTTTTCTTTTCTCTTTTTCTGCAGCTAGCATAAGCAACACACATACATAGCAAGCACAAAGGAAAAGGCCTATTGATGTAACTAATAAAAAAAACCACCCAATTTTTACTACTCTTTAATAGTCTGTGCAAAAAGACAACATTCATTGCAGTTTTAAATTGTTCACAGAAATGTACTAAAAACATTCTAAGATACATGCAAATTCTGTCCAAAACTGATAGACATTTGCAGTGAATTTACACATTATTTTTTTTAATCATCTGAGGATGAACCAAATCAAGATTTTCATCCCTGCTCCTTAGAGATATCTATTTAGAAACCTCTCTCTTGGCATTCTGGCAGATTGGTTTGACTAGACTTTGGTTATGTATTACAAAAACAATTTGTTGCTTTTTATATTATCTCATTTCACATTCCTTTTTGTGTGTTCCTGGGTGTGTTTTTTAATTGTTAGCCTTCTTTGTGGGCAATTGAGGTTGAAAAATACGCTAGAAGTGTTTTAACAAATGAAACTCCAAATTAATCTCCAGTTAGACCCAAGCTCTTAGCCAGAAAGGTCATAGCACACACCTTCCATATAAAAAGTCCCAGTTCAATTCCTTGGCATCTTCAGCTAGGATGACAAAATTCTCCAGTCTAGGACTACAAAAGACACCCAGTACAGAGATGGAAATAATATTCAGAAATGGTCTAAAATGGGTTTTTCAAGTGCCAGTTAATGCTTATAAGGAAAATTCTAGATGAATCTTTGTAGCTGAGGACTTATTGTGTGCAAAAATTTGACTTTTTTTGGTATAAAAAATATTTTCTGTGTTGAAAAGTTCACTATGCATAAAGCAACATAGCCATGTTGGCCCTGTAGCAAAACAAAATCCAGAATCCACAAAAAGGTGATACCTTTACTGGCCAACTAAACTGCCAAATACATGATGCAAGCCAGTAGAGCTTTGAAAGCTTGCATCATATATTTTGCAGTTCGGTTGGCCAATAAAGGTATCACTTTTTTTTGTGGGTCCTAGATTTTGTTATGCAGAAAACTGCATTTTTGGCACAGAAATAACATTTCTATGCAGAAAATTGTGTTTCTCCAAAGGGAACCTCTTTTCTATACAGAAATGTTGCTTTCCATGCCAAATACAAAAACAAGCCCCACTTCCCTACTATTTTCTGTGCAGGAAACTTATTTTCTGTGTAGAAAATGCTCTTTTCCACATAAAAAAGCATGCACTTTTTTGCCCAGAAAAGGTCTGTGCAAAAACTTCAAAAATTGTTAAGTTTTTGACAATTTTCTTGCACTGAGAAGAAAAATAGTAAATGTATTTGTTTTCTTGCTTGTGAGAACAACATTTATGAAGATTTACATCCGTACACTAGTCTGAAACTCTGGAGAGCAGCTGCAAATGAGTGTAGACAAGATGCCACTAGATGGATCAACAATCTTATGCAGTATAAGCAGTTTCTTATGTTCCCATAGCTAACTTTTTATCCGAATTTTGATAAGCTATATGTTGTGGTATTGTCCTGCTCCAGGTTAGGGCCTGGTTTGGAAGGTTTCATGCAGTCTAAAGTCTAAACCAAAAATGAGGTATTCTAGATTAAGAGTCAAAAAGTAGTTAAAGGGCTAGCCAGGGAGGTGCAACCAAAAAGCATGTAGTCTAGACAAAGGGTGATGCAAAATCAGAGCTGCAAGCAGCAGAAAGAACAGGATTCTGAAGGAACTGGAGCCAATGGGTTAAAGGAAGATTCAACAATGGCTAGAACCAGGATAACATCTCCCCCCCCCCCGCAAACAAGTAAGTTTCTTGTGTGAGACTTACAAAGTTAAGTTTCCAGAGCACATGCACCCTGGCTTAGCTCTAGGGACTTAGTCAGAGGTCCTCCTCATGAGGATGGTGTTGCTTACAAAGAGTTTGTCCTGAGGCATCTTTCATTGCAGGTGGGCACTCCTTTGAGTAGCTACCACTGTTGCCCCTATTTTTAACTTCTGGCATTCTGTTGGGCTCTCCCTCATTCTTTGACTCAATGGTAGAAGCTTGCACCTCAGCACTTTCATCTGAGACCCTAGGGTCAACTCAAGTCACATTGCCATCTGGCCTAGGAAGATCTGGTTCATCTTCGGAGGAGGATCCTACCAGTAAAGGCAAGATAGCACAGACAAACTAGACATCATCTGAAAAGGAACGTTGGTCTTACCTTACCTGTGATACGTTCTTTTCCAGTAGTGAGGCAAAGAGCAGCCGACAGCTTGGGTCGTCCCTCCCCATTTGTTCCTAGTAGGCAGGAAAATAAAGAGTTCATTGTACTGCCCACCGGTGAGGTCATCTGAGAGTGACAACCACCAGCTGGCCAGTCCATAACACAGCCTCTCTAAGCTGTATAATTTTGTCATTGAAAAGATAAAAAATATAAAAAAAAATATACAAGAGAAAAAACATTCAAAGGAGTTCTTCCCGTTATATTGCCAGTACCATGGGTGGGCCTGGATGCTCTTTGCCTCACCACTGGAAAAGAATGTATCACAGGTAAGACCAACATTCCTTTTTCCAGTGGGGAGGGCTACAGAGCATGCGACAGCTTGGGATATACTAAAGCTCCAACCGAGGGCAAGTCTGGCAATGAATGCCCACTTAGGCTTCAACCACCTGTTGAAGGACTCGTCTGCCGAAGGCCACCCCCACAGACTGCAGCTTATCCAACCTGTAATGCCTGACAAATGTTGAGGAAGATTTCCACATAGCTGCCCTGCAGATCTCTCCTAATGGAGCATCATTTTCCCAGGCCGCCGATGTCACCGCACTTCTTGTGGAATGTGCCACTATCCCTTCTGGAACTGGAAGCTTCAGGCTCTTGTAGCATGACACGATGCAATTCCGGCGCCATTGCCCCAGGGTTGATGGGGAGACCTTCCGTCCCAAATACTTGTTATGAGGAGATACAAACAATGCCTCCAAGGTACGAAAGGGACTGGTCTTCTTAAGGTAAATGCGGAGCGCCCTGCAAACATCCAGAGGGTGCCAAATTTTCTCTAACTCTCTCATTGGATGTGGGCAGAGAGAGGGCAAGATGACTTCCTGGGATCTATGGAATGCTGAGTTCACCTTGGGCCTGAAGTCCGGGCACAGCCACAGGACCAATGAGTCTGGCCTGAAGATACAGAGGTCCCGCTTTACTGACAAGGCCGCCAGCTCAGAAACCTGTTGTGCTGACATAATCGCTACTAAGAAGAGAACCTTCCAAGTAAGAAATTTTAGGGGCACCTCCGTCAGTGGTTCAAATGGATGAATTGTTAAGGCCTTCAGAACGGTGTGGAGGTCCCAGGAAGGGAATCTATGAATCATTGGTGGTGCTAGATTACCCAGCCCTTTAAGGAAATGTAAATGGGGGTGGGTCGAGACCTCTGATGCCCTTTCTAGTGGCAGAAAGGAAGTGAAGGCTGCTACCTGTCTCTTGATAGTATTCGGTTAGAGACCTACCTCAACTCCACCCTTAAGGAAATCCAATAGTGTGGGCACCGATACCTCCAGGAAGTCTTTTCCCTTGAGCTTGCACTACCGCCGAAACACTCTGAATGTATACTCGTATATTATTTGAGTAGACTTGCACCTAGAAGCTATTACGGTCCCCACCACAGTCTGCGAGTAGCCTCTTGTGGTTAACATTTGCCACTCAACCTCCAAGCGTGGAGCTGTAGCCAACCCAGGTGTGGATGATGCACTTGTCCCTGGGCGAGGAGGTCAGGGCGTGATGGGAGAGGGACCGAGGTTATTGCCATGTCAAGAATGTCTGAGAACCAAGCCCTCCAGTGCCACTCCAGTGCTATTAGGATGAGGTCCACTTTCTCTGACCAGACCTTGTTGAGAACCCTGGGAATCAGTTGTAGTGGAGGAAAAGCATACAGTAATGCCTGTGGCCAAGGGCTCTTTAACACGTCCATAGCCTCTGCTCCCTCCATCAGGAACTGAGAGAAGAACCGGGGAAGCTTGGTGTTCACTGGTGATACAAAAAGATTAATTATCGGTCACTCCAAGATTTGCGTGACGCTGACAAAGACCTCCTGATGTAAACTCCATTCCCCCTGATCGATGTCGGAGCAGCTAAGCAAATCTGCTTTGAGATTGAGCAATTCCTGAAGATGCTCTGCTTCCAGTGAGACAAGATTCTTCTCCAGCCAATCCAACAGTAGAGTCGCTTCTGCCATTAGGGAGCGTGACCTCATGCCCCCCTGGCAATTTATGTGTGCCTTCATAGTGATGTTGTCCATGCAAATGAGGACCACCCTTTCCCTGATCATGTCCTGGAAGGGTAAAAGCACCAACCTGGCTCCTCTGAGTTCCAGCCAGTTGATGCTGTGTGCTACCTCCACCTGTGTCCATTTGCCCTGGGCCAAGCGGGACCTGTAGTGGGTCTCCCATCACCAGAGACTGGCATCTGTGTTGATGTGTATCCTGTCCACCCTCCACAGTGGACAGCCTTTGAGCAGGGCCGGTGCAATGATGATGATGATGATGATGATGATTAAAACAGAGAAAGGGATCCAAAATGACACCGGTCATGTGGAGGGAGGGAGAAGAGAGATACACAAAAAAACACCAGGAGCATAGGCAGGAAACAGACTGGCCAGCCGGGGGTTGTCCCTCTCAGATGACCTCACTGGTGGGCTGTACAAAGAAATCTTATTTTCCTGCCTACTAGGAGCAAGTGGGGAGGAACTACCCAAACTGTCTGATGCTCTGTAGCCCTCCCCACTGGGAAATATTGCATTCACTTGAAAGTTGCAATTAAATCACTTTGGCTATATGCTTTCATGGGGTTTGACCCTGTTTCAAGACCCATCCAAAGGAAGTTGAGGTCATGTACTATAACAGAAAATCAGCGTATGTTTCAAGGTTAAGATCTTAGATGAATGTTGAACACTGGGGAATAAAGTCACACCAGAAAAAACATATGTAAAGCTTTCCTATTTTCTTTGCAGGCTGACAGGATGTAAAGAGCAAGGTTTAAGTCTCTCTACAGTCAAAGCATATGGAACTTGTCAAGCCAGAGACAATCAAGCCTAGCTACTTTATGCAGGAGGGAGGAAGGGGAAATCTGGGATTATAAAATCCAGTACACAGAGTGAGAAATGAGTCCATAAATGGACTGTAGAAAGGAACACTTTTAATCCTAGAACTGTGTTTTTCATTCAGTAGGAAAGCTATGGAATGCTGAACTTGTACATATAGTTCATTCATGGGCACATGTCTTAAAATACAGCACACAGGTTATATTTCAAATTTCAAGGAACTGCATGACAGCAGAGAATCAATCTATACTAAGGATTCTGTAACATAGGAACAATATATACATAGAAGCTAATTGTCTGGCTTCCTACTACAATATAGCACCTGAACTATGCTGTCCCTTTAATAAAATGCAGCTCTTACTCTTAGAACATCAGTGAAATTGTGTACACTTCTAAATAAACAGTGCTTGATGTTTTTATATTGCTGTGTGTCTCCCTGATTGTGTCCCATTCTGCTAACCACCTGTCCAACTTAGATTGGCTATGTATTGCCTGCAAATAATTCAATATAAAACAAACATGTTACTGTTGTATTAAAAACAGAATGTGTTGTGGGATGGCAATTATTGGTCAGTGTAGGAATTTTCCAGGCATCTGGATTTCAGCCCACACTGAATGTAGTGAATTATATCCCTGTAATTGAGGATGATGAATGATATGACCCTTTCAGAAAGCATAATAAGTAAAAAACCAACCACAGGGGGAGAAAAGTCAGAACTAGGGTAAATATGACTCAAGCAGTTAAGTGCATGGGGGGGGGTTGGTGTGGGGTTTTTTGTTTTGTTTTGTTTTTTTGTAAGAACCTAGCCACACTCGACACTAGAATCCCAGTGGGTGCTATTGGTTGGATAATATGTTACAGGCCTTGAGTAATATAAGTCTCAACAAGAGCAAGAACAAACACTACCATTGATTTTTAAGCTATAAAAAAGACATACAATGTCAAACAAGTTAAAGGATCTGAAGAGTATGACCACACAAAAATGACAACACCTAACCTTTTGTTTAGGGGACTCCTTACTTCCCTGAGAATAATTCTTTTTAAAAAATGTTATAAAATGCTACTCTGGCTTGCTAGTTGAAGCCACAGAAGGAATCTAAATTGCTCTGACATACATTAATGTCACCTTAGCAAGGGTAATATCTATGTTTGCACACACAACTCATTACCACAGTGACTTTACCAATATATCAGCTTAGAGGGCACACTTATGCCTAACTTAATCAGCTTGATAAATTAGCACTTTTACACTGGCATGTGACACTTGGATGCCATGCTGTGGCAAGAGACTACCTCTGGACCAACCTGACACTCTTATAGAATATTGAAGTCAGAGGTCAGTTCATTTTCCTTATTGCCTTCTCCTGTTTGCAGCTGGTCATCTGCTCTCAGCAGCATGCTGAATGGGAGGGAAAAGCCAGATGGAGACTCTCTTGTCAGACATTGAAAACGGAATGAGGCAGTGATAGGCAAGGCACAGAGGGAAGGGAGCAAAAAAGACAGAATTTATTAGTCAACAACAGACACAAATGAAGGACCAGACAGAAGAGAACTGGTTGCCATGTTGTTTTCTCACAGCATCAGAAAGTACCCAACCATACATGCACAATGGAAAAATAGGAAGGGGGCTCTCAAAAGGGACCAAGGATTGTGCTTCAAGAATACTGACACAATAAAAGTAAAACAAAAGGGGGGGGATGACAACCAGCACAAAGAAATAAAATTTGAAGCCCCTCCCTTTCCATTCATTGTCCCTTGTTCTTTCCATTCTCCACTTAACATGCCAACTAGTGGCTCAAAGATGCAAATGTGATGGAAATCTGGGATCTACATTAGTCATTCACCAAGTAGCCCCTTCATTCAGAGAATTTAAATATGAATGGCAATGTCTAGCAGCTGATCTGAGGAATTGATTGTATGGGCAGTCAATACCATTACAGCAGAAGCCTAGTGTCCATTTTGCAAACATATTCAGATTAATGCCTATTCATTAAAGTTTAATAACGAGTGACTTAATGCTAACAAACACAAACACACCATCTCAATAGACTGAATTGATCAAGACACAGAAGACATCCATATAAAGTTTCCACTTGGCAGGAACGGAAAGTGTTCTTTCAGATAAGATCACGTCCACTGACTGTGCAGAAGAGTGTGATATATACATTTAAGTTAATTTTAAAGCATGAACCCAATCTGAACTTTGTAAACATAACTGTATAGAATTCCTGTGAAAGATATAGCCTGAAAAAATAATGGATCATCTTATTTGCCTATTCCTCTTCTACTGCAAGACAATTTAGAATAACATTTGTTTAAAAAAATCAGTGAAAATAAGATTAAACACTGCACACATGGGAACATTTCTTTGAAACAAACAAATCCAATTGGGCATGGCCTTCCTGTCCTACCTACATTTAAAGATCTTATTATATTGTCCACGATGTGTCTGGGACAGAACTGTCAGGGTCAGAGAAAAAATAAACAAAAAAATAAGCAAAAACACTCTGGACCTTTTCCTGTAAGAACCATGTGTGCTTCCCCCTTGTTTACAAATGGATTATGCCCAGAAGTATGGCTGCACTTGTAAACAAGTTGCATAAGAAGCACAGCCTTGGCTTTAAAAGGAAAAGCACCTTTTTCTTCTTCCAAATTTGGTGGGAGATAAATGGATTGCAGTCCTATTGGGCTGAGGGGATGCTAAGGCAGTCCCCAAATTCAGGAAGTCACCCAGTCTGATATAATGAGTGGGAGGGGGCAGTGCTTCTACTCTTTCACTACAGTGAAGTTCCTTCTCAAATGCTATTTTCCAAAGTGGAGTAAGTCTACACATCAGAAAGTAGAAGGGAAAAGGTAGGAAACATAGTCTAGATACAGACTCTTTTCTCATCCAACTCACCCCACTCCTTCAGCTATTGGCACTATTGACACTGAGTGTGATAGCCATTTGATAGACGACCGGAAAACAGTCCTCATCTAACAAAAATGGCGGGTTTAGCCTGCAGAAGTTTGGCATATTTGGATACCACTCAATACACAAAAATCTATTGCTCTCTGAGCTAGAGTAAACAAACTGGGTTAACAGAACCTTACATACATGTTGACTTACCAAGTTCCTATTGATTTAATAGCCCTACTCTAGCTAGAGCTAGCAACTCGATTTAAGCCTAGATGCTGCTCTTACATACACAGGGGAACCCCCCCAACCAAAAAAACCCTCTATAATATATTCATTAGTAGTAGTGTAAACAAAGTATGCATGTTTATTAACATTGTTACTGATGCTAGAGATACAATACCAAGAGATAAATTTACATTCTCTAGGGTAACATAATTAAATGCATTACAAATTCTTGGATAGAAAATGTTTATTACTTAGTCCAAAGACCATTGCAAAGAATACAAGACAGTTGATTTCAGGAAACCAGGACCTGGTGGGTTATTTATTAAATTTTAGAATAATTAATTTGGTAAAGAACAAAGCTCAAATACTTGACACAATTGGTCTAACTTTGGACTAATTTTGCAGGGCATATAGTCAAATGAATACATTGGATAATTATAATATTTTCAAGAAGATGCATATTTTATCTGGTAAGTTTTAAACAACATGGATTCCCCCACCTTTTGCTTTTTATCATAATGGGAGGATGAGCTGAGCATTGTTTCTATTTTGTGATGGGGGTAATTGAAACAATTTAATAAAGGGTTTTTTTTTAAAAAAAAATAACCACTCTCACATGCACAACTTTTATCCATTATGCTCTCTAGATATTATATTTTAAAAGGGACTATAAGTGACAGAGGCTGTGGTACTATATTTATAGCTATTTATTTATCACAACCTAGATTTTCTCTTGGGAGCTTGTCATCCTCCACATTTTTATCCTCACAAATGTCATCCACATGAAATAGGTTAGTCTGAGAAACAATGGCTAACCCAAGGTCACCCAGTGCACTTCATGGCTAAGGTGGGATTTGAATCTACATCTTCCAGTCCAAATCCAACATTCTAACCATTACACCATGCTGGCCCTGTAACATTATACCTGAGAATAGATATGCCATGGGATTCTTCTATAGACCTGTCCCTTTTTCTTTTGCACTGAATTTACAGGGCACTTTCCGTGCCTCACTGCACATGCTGCACGAGGTGCCAAACCACTTTGTTAGTGAACTTATTTCCCAGATGTGGCTAAAGCAGGGACAGAAGGCTCAAATGTTCTAACATACCTAACAATTCAATTACAGTTATCTTATGGTGCCATCACATATTTTTCTTTAACAATCAAACAGCCTCAGCTGGAAATTCTAAGCAATAACATAAATAAAGCACCATCTGGCAAGAATAATTAAGGAAGGCTGGAAATAAAACATTAATTAGCACAGTATTTCAAACGACCTTCAAAGGCCTGATTATGAAATTATCTCTAAAACAGGTAATCACTTATTTCATGTTGCAGTTAAATTTAACTAAGCATGAATAAATAATTTCACACTTTGAACCTACTACTGCATGTTATTGACATAAACCAATGATCAAATTGTTTCATTTTGGTATAACAACAGCGGGGAAATATACAACAGATAAATGATAAGCCAGAACCAGCTGTATTGTATTACTGTCTCAAGTAGCTGAGATAGCAAGTGCATGATCACTGTTTAGCCTTATCTTTTTTGTTTATAAACTTCTTCAAACATTCTGCATGATTTCATTCTAGTACTCATTAGTGTCAATATGCAATTTGCCTGTTTAAATACATCTCTCATACATAAAAATATTTTTTAGACAGACTCTCTGCTCACTTCTTAAAATCATGTTAGCCTTTTCATCTAAATACACCCAGTATTCTAAACTCTATGTAACAAGGGCACTCTAAGGACTTTATCAGACTATCATTTTAAAAGTGTTCTTTTGCTGGCTTTAAAAAAAATCCATTTTTATGCCAGCAAAAGAACGTTCCCCCTCCTGCACTTACCTCTAATCCCGGCAAAGGCCACTCTGGCAATGAAAGAGGAAGTGAATGGAGCTCCATTCACTTTCTCCTTTGAACTCCCATGAAATATCACATGGGAAATTCAACCCCCCGCAATAATAATACGTTTTTAAAAGCACAAAATATGCTTTAAAACTTACAAGTAACCCATGGAGAGTCATCAAAAGTGTGTCACTTGTGTGGATGTCTCAATCTCACCCAGAAGTGTTTGCTCCGGACCGGCCACGGGCGGGGTAAGTGCAGGAAAAAAAGGATGCAAGGTTTCACACACCGGCTATGCCGGCAAAAAACCACAAAAATGACAGGGGGGATCAATTGATGGCTTAAGCTGTCTTTTAAGAAGTATGAGTTTTGGCAGGGACATAACCACGAAAGGGTGACACTGTCTGATATACACACCCTTTCATGTTTACAACGCCGTATTTGATGTGTCTGATAGAGTCCTAAGTCTTGCAGCTAGGGGAAATTGAATACCTCTTTTTAAGAAACAAGGCTGTCACTAACCTACTATTCCTTTTCAGCACTAAATGGGCAAACATGGGCAAAATGAAGGCTTAACTTAGGGTAGGAATCATGCAACACAGCCAGCATGGTGCAGTGA
This sequence comes from Gambelia wislizenii, assembly GCA_030847615.1. Classification (NCBI taxonomy): domain Eukaryota; kingdom Metazoa; phylum Chordata; class Lepidosauria; order Squamata; family Crotaphytidae; genus Gambelia; species Gambelia wislizenii. The sequence goes on along the minus strand of JAUMIR010000003.1, from coordinate 91,099,180 downwards.
TTGAGTGTTGGATTATGACTCTGGAGATCAGGCTTCCAATCTCCACTCGTCCATGGAAATTTATTGAGCTAGTCACACTTTCACAAGACTTCATCTTGTGGCCTTGAACTAGTCACACTTTCTCAGCCTCAGGCAAAAGCAAACCTCTCTGAACAAATCTTGCCAAGAAAACCCCACGATAGGTTTGCCTTAGGAGTTCCGTAAGTTGGAGACAACTTGAAGTAACACAACAATAACAGGAATCATGCAACTTCCATCAGCCCTATCCACTACACATAGTGGTAAGGATTTTGTGGAACTGCAGTCTAACAATATCTGAATGTCTGTATGGTTTCCACACTTGGTTTAATCTAGTATGCTAAATTCTACGGCCCTTAAAAAAAACCAAACCACCTAGCATGAGTTTTCTGAACATCAAAGTATCTAGAGAGAATATGATCATAGTAGACTTTCTATAGAACAGGTATAGCTGGGTATAGATGTCAAAGACTGTTGCAATATTGTCCTAGCCCACCAACCATAGCAAATGGTGGCTAAAGAAATTACCAAAGGTTTTTTTTAAAAAACCTCCAAGAAATAAGATGTACAAGAGTTGGTCACTGCTGGTTTACTGGAGTCAACAGAAGCTCCCAGCTAAAAGGTGGCTACACTTAAATCTAGGATATAATTTTCAGCCATAGATTTATTGTGTGTTCCAGATGAGTCAGTCACCTGCTATTAGCTTGAATTCATTATCTGGACAATAGGTATGCTCAAAGCCTCCTTTAGAGGACTGTTGGGTGGGCAAACAAGATCTCTGTAAAGCATTGTTGTTTTTTGAGAACAACAACAAGATTGGAAATGTATGCCAATCTTGATACTGTTGAGCTCTGCAGCGCCTAACATCCTGCTTTGCAACAGCTGCAGAGCTGTTTGGGCTGGAAGTCAACCTGAAGAAAACAGAAGTTCTTTACCAGCCTGCACCACAGGACGAACACCACCATCCCCACATTGCCGTGGGCAAATCTGTGCTTAAGTCCATTCAGCAGTTCACCTGCCTGGGAAGCATCATCTCCTCAGATGCCAAGATTGACAAAGAGATTGGTCACAGATTAGCAAAGGCACATAGTGCATTTGGAAGACTTTACAAAAGAGTCTGGAGTAATAAACACCTGAGGTAAAACACAAAAATCAGTGTGTATTGTACTGTCTATTCTCCTTTATGGATCTGAAACATGGTTCACCTATCGCCACCACTTACAACTCCTCAAATGCTTCCACCAGCACTGTTTACGCAAAATTCTAAATATACACTGGACTGACTATGTGATGAATGTTGCTGTCCTTGAGCAAGCAGGGATCACCAGCATTGAGGCCATGATATTAAGAACACAGCTGCGCTGTGCAGGGCGCGTTTCTAGGATGGAGGACCATCACCTCCCAAAAATACTACTCTATGGTGAACTTGCCATGGGTCAGCGTAAGAGGGGCGCTCCAAAAAAGTGATACAAAGACTCCCTGAAACAACATCTCAGGCTTGGCCAAATTGATCACCAACAGTGGTCCGCCCTGGCCTCACATTGGGAGGCATGGAGGCGCACTATCCACAATGCTGCAGCCTTATTTGAGAACTCACAACGAACAAGTCTTGAAGAGAAATGACAACGCAGACAGAATCACAACCCAAAAACATCACCCAAGGAGACCTTCTGTTGTGCTTTTTGCAACTGGACTTGTTTATCTCAGATTGGCCTTTTTAGTCATCAGCGTGCTTGCGGAAAGCGCGGGATGAGTCCTTCCTGAATCTTCGTTTGCGAAGAAAAGCCAGAGAGAGAGAGAGGGAGAGTGAACTTCAACTCCCACATTGTTCACCTTTTACTCTGTTGGTTAGGGTTGACTGGAGTTGGAGTCCAACAACATCTGGAGGACTGCATTTAGATGATTAAGAGGAGCAGGCAGAGGAAACATCACACCTGATGGATTTCTACTCCTCTCAATCACTTTAGGTTTCAGGATGATACCACTACTATTCAAATGTTCCATATCTGAAAATACTATAAACAGCCATTTAGTTTCCTGAAACACTTGTTTCATTTACAAGTGCTTCCACTTTAAAAGGCAAACAAATTCAAGAATTTCTATCCAAGAATTTGTAATGCATTTAATGCATCTTTGTTTAATTAATGCTGTTTTAAACGTAAGTTTCACCTAGAAATGCTGTAAATCAAACACCAAAGTGTGGATAGATCTGGACTGATGACATGAGGTATGAATTAAAATGGAACAAACTATTAGAGAAGATGCCTGTCTAAGGAGATTTTCAGATGGGGGAAATAACCCCTGCAGAGATTGGGAGAGAAACATGCTGTTCCGCTGCCAGCGTTCTGTTTTGCACACACCCTCCTTCTCCCGACCTCCGTTTGTTCTCCCTCCGTCCTGCTTGCATTTTCCTTCTGCTATTTTTTTACTAACAAAAGTTAGTAATAGTGGAAGGAAATAGCAGAAAATAGTGGAAGGAAAATGCAAGCAGGATGGAGGGAGACCAAATGGAGATTGGGAGAAGGATGGGGGTGTGCAAAATGGAGCGCTGGCAGTGGAACAACCCCATTTCTCTACCAATCTCTGCAGGGGTTATTTCCCCATCTGAAAATCTCCTAAAACCCACTTCAGTAGATGCAAATACAAGGGTGGATAGATCTGTACCTAGAGATATATACACAAACATGTATAAGGAGACAGCAATGAAGTCAAACCAATATGCATATTTTCATTAAGATACCTAACATAGATCCAGTTAGAACAATTAATTTTGTAACATCGGAATTCTCAGAGCTTGGCTGTGCTGGCAAGTGTTCTAGCTATGGGGGAGGTGAGGGAATGATAGCATTATCCCTCATATAAGAATTCCACAATGAGTTTTTCCTTCAGTCCTCAAATTTCTAGTTTTGCAGTAACTTAAAACTTCAGTTGATCATTTAGAAATACAGTTTAGCATTAGTAAAAAGACAGGAAAATGAGAACACAGCAAATATAAGAGTTCTAGGGTCAAACAATTTTCACTGATTCACTCTCTGCAGTGTTAGAAATTTGAGGTTTGAAGGAAAATTTCATTTAGGAGAGTACAATTCTTATTTGGGGGAGCAATCTCCCCCCCCCAGCGATAACTCTGTTTGCTGGCTAGGTGATTTGGGGAGTTGTAATTTTAAAGAAAAGTAACTTCTCCAAGTTCTAGGTGCTTGTATGTGGCATGATCCAGCTTAACAATGTTTTACTAATGTTTGTAAAGTACAGTATTACCTCCTAGGAAAGTGTGATGGCAACATGGTTGCTTCCCAGGCCAGTGCTTCAGATCACTTCATGGCCAGTGAAGGAGGAGCATGAGAAGAACCCTTTCTGTTGTTCCCATTGTGCCTTTTCCACATTGGAGACATAGGGTCCATTGACACAACACTATTATAGACCTACATTCAACTTTAACTGCCATGGCAACATCCCATCGAATCCTGGGATTTAGTGTGTAGGGATGGGTATTTAGAATTCTCAGCCAGACAGCTCTAATGCCCCAGTGAACTACAGACCCCAGGATTGCCATGATAGTTAAAGTGGAATATAGTACTATAATTTAGTAATGTGAATGGGCTCACAGAGACAGCCCTCTTCCTTAATTTCCTGTTAACCTTGTGGAAAATGGTGGCCCAATGAGATCCTGAAACTAAGCCTCACCATCCTTCTGAATTGTGCCCAGGAACAGAACAGTAACCAGCACAGCTCTTTCAGGTCAGACGTAATGTAATTCTATAATCACCAGCATTCTTCCTGTTACATTCTGGACCAACTATAACTTGCAAAGGCTCTTCAGGGAAATAATGAAGCAAGTACTGTAGGCACGGATGGATGGAAAAGATGAAAGGTGCATAATCTGTATTTTTATTATATAGATTTCAATGGACATGGTTTTCCTCCCTCATAATTTTTGTTGGAAAATATTGTTGGGGAAATCTGATAAATCTATCAAAGGAAGTAACTAATGCTGAGAATAATGCTGTTACAATTTTCTGAGTGCCAAGTACTACATTTATAAAATGTTATAAACCATTTTATAAATGTTTTATAACATTTATAAAAATGAACACAGCTGTATTCTGAAACACTGGCAGCTTTCAAAAGTACAAGCAAAGGAAAGTTCTTTTTAAATAAATAAATAAAGTGTGTTACTAATTTCAAAATGAAGTGTGTTTCTAAAATAAAATATAAAATGCTTTCTTGGAATTGCTATTCCCTGGCAACTTTCTTTCCTAGAAAGCTATACAGTTAACATAGAGAAAACTCTAGTTCTATGACTCTGTTACAATGTATTCCTCCTCTTTCATGGACAGAGTACATTTTTTTTTAAAGGAAGAGAATCATCTGCTAGGAAGTAAATCAGAAGTGAAGGGGAAATACTACAAATTAAATACTATACAACTCATTGTCTTCCATACATATTATTTTTATGTAAACTGCATCATTTCCAAACAGTATGGATTAAACACACAAACACACACACTCTTTTGCTCACTCTATCACACCAGGGCTATAATCTGGCAAGGCAGTACTTCTATCAGAGGGACATTAATATAAACTAATTTCTGTATTTTAATATAATGCATAATATCACACAGACAATGAGCCAAAGGTCTTCATTAAGTGACAGAGTCACCTTCTCCTTATCCCTGGGCTGTGTGATGTCAAATGACTTATACAAACTTCTTTTGGAATAAGTCCAGGGGAAAAATATCCTTTATGCAATATCCAGAACATGATCAAACTCCTAAACGTCCCAGACACCATCTGGAAAACCAGACACACAGGTCAAAAAGCTTCCTTGGGGAATCTCTAAAACAACCTCCTCCGTACACAAATTCTGTTGCTAGAAATGTCCCTTTTTAGGGATGAAAAAGACAGTTACATTGAAGGAATAAGGAATCCAGGTATTTAGAGAGTTTGGGTTGGTGCAATTCTAGTTTAATACTGCAAAGTTTTTATAAGCATGACCTAAGCATTTTATAAGCTATAAAAGGTATAGGTATGTTGCCTCTTTCAGTGTACTGATTGGCCACTCCTGTCACTCCCTCAGCCAATCACCACCCACATGCAAATTCCCTCTCCACCTCACAATTCATTCCTTCCACTCATGGCCAATCTGCATACAGGGAACAACCACACAATATGCTACAGTGTTAGCTATAGTTTCTAAGGCTGCAGACCTTTCCAGTTCACCAATGTCTCAGGGCCTCACAATTCCCACTTACGGTTTAAGTCTACACAGTAATATCATTTCTATTCCTCCTGTGACAGGACCCAGGCAACTGGGTGTGAGGTCTACTGGGCATTTTTGTGGGAAGTTTCTTAATGGCATATGGTATGCCAGGTCCAGCTAGTAATATAAAGAAAAATGATGGCAAAAACAGTTGCACAGTTTGTTCAGTCCATGTGCTTTTTAGTTTAATTGCCACTGAACAGCAACAAAGTATGGCTGTCCATCATATTACTTGAAGCAACAGGAAGTGTGGTGGTGATATATGCTGCAAATGTTCCCTTCCCTCCAACCCCCACCCCGCCACTACAAAATCCATAAACAGCCCTGAAAAGACCCTAGAATACAATCTGTATCCTGCTGGTATTAAATGGATGCTTATTGGACTTTCTTTGCCTAAGGCAAAAATACCACAGAGAGAGAGAGATACAGAGGGGGAGAGAGCAAGAGAGAGATTTTCATAATTAGACAAGGAAAAGTATAATAGGTATCAGAGCAACCCACTACCAAAGCAAAAGACATAAATCTGAGAAAACTGTCTACTGGAACAAAGCAAAATCAAATGCTACTAGTAAACTGAAAAGACAAACAGAAGTGAACCTAAAGAAAGACTTTATTGGAAAAGATAATAATTATAAACTATCCAACCCCGAATTGGCTATTCAAATTCTGGTTCTTTCCTCTGTCATCTTTGCTGTCTCCAGTTCTCAGGTCGCAATGTTGGAGTGAGAGGCAGTAAATGCTAATTCATGTCTGACAGGGAACAGACCTAGCATTCTTGTTTCCCATTGCTTCCTGGAGTACTGATTGCAAAACCATATGCCTTCCTTTCTTCTTAAAGTGTACACTCCCAGTTTTAACTTGTAGTTTTTAATCTCAGTCCTCCATTCTCAGTACAGTAACTCTTCTGCTCCATTAATGTTACCTATTTTCCTTAAGTGCCTCATGTTCAAGCCACTGCCCACTGGCTTCAACTTTTCTTAGCCACCCTTTCTTCCTTCTTTGCTATCCCTGCTTTGTCCTGCTCCTCTTCCCTATGTTAAACTTCATTATAGTATATATAGAAAGCTCCCAATTTGATTAGGTCCTTTCCAAGTCAAGCCATTTTCTCCCCTGCACTTTCTCCATTTCTTTCACTAGCTCTAGTTTACAGGTCTATCTGTAGAAGGAGAAGGACAACCAGGATTAGCAGAACTAATGTATAAAAGGGAACCTACCATTTCCTTACATACATTTTCCCTACTTTCTCTATGGTAGAGAAGGTGTATAGGGTACCTAGAATCTCTGAATCGGTGAGCAGACTTATGATAACAACAGTGGAAACACTGGACTCTCCATACTTCTAGTTCCATTAAGCTTACTAAGCAAGCAAAATAAACCTTTTGGAACAGTCTCTTTCTTCTGAGCCCCTCTTCAACCTATCATGAATAATCATAAAATTCATATATTTAATCTCACACACCCAGGCGTATCTATTTTATCGCTTTTATTTTTATTTATTTTTTTACACACAAAAGAACTTAGATACTGTTAATTAAAGAATGGTATTCTGACTTCAGCTCTACAGAGACCTAGTGGCTATGATTTAAAATACATACAGTACATTGATTTATTTACAATACCCAAGGCTTTGTCAATGTTCTGCTAATTAAATCTGGAATTTGCCATTAGAGATCATAGTACCGTATATGTCTTTATGCAAACTCAGAAAAATTCTCACTGCAGAACACTACACCTTTTCATCTGATTAAAAGTTTGCATGTACAAATCCAACACTTCCTATTGACTGATTGATTGCAAGGGCATAAAGAAATTTATTTAATCAAAGTGCTAGCATAAGCATTTTATATTAGATATTTTCTCTAATCTACTGGGTGAATGTGAGTCACTAAAGCAATGGATGATGGTTAGATTTAAAATATGATATGGCTAACGATTCCTGAATATGTGGGAAGTAGCTCCATTAGGCTTAATAGACTTGTAAGTATATGGATTTTCTGCATATTATTTGCTTACTAGCCAGTGCCCAATTAAACGCATTGTTCCAGTTTAAATTTTAGTTGCCGTAAAAAAATGAGTAAAGGATCTGGGATGGCACAAGTCCATCTCAGCTGAAACACAGGTATTGTGAAGCCTTTGAACCATACTGTAAATAGGTCACTGCTTAATATGGTTGATCAAATTCAAGTGTCATTAGAAGGACTAATGAATTGCTTTTTTGTGTAGCATGAAATGGAAAATCTGTCCAGCTGAAGTCAGTCAGAGAACAGAAAGTATAACTTGATGAAGATAATAAAAAAATCATGATAATTATGATATACTACATATCAAAAATATGGATTTATTGAATATGGCTTAAAGTGCTAAATAAAACAGAAGAAAGGAAGGTTGAAAGTTTAATAAAATATTTTTCATCACAATACCTTCCTTTTTTAAATCTTTAAAAGGACATTTATTTTAGGACTTTCTACATTAACATGGTTCCATTCATTCCAATAGAACGGCACTACTTTAAGGGGTCACTTAATGACCTCTACCTTTACCAACATTTTATTTACACTGAAAGTGCTCTACTCACCGAACATGATCACTCACAGATGTTATTAGGATAGGCAAAAGTCAGAGGAAGCAACCAGACTGCACTGCCACCATTTCTGTGGAACCTGAAAGTGATGTTTTGGGAATTGGAAGGTCACTTCTGGCCAGTTTGGGTGGGGGGCTGTTTGGAGTGGGGGACAAAATACTACCAGATTAATTTTTAACCATCTCAGAGTGGTTTGTGGCTATGGGGCCAGAGGACACATGGAACCCTCTGAAGTCTGTATGATTCCCACCCTGATGTAAGGGGATGAGAAAAGAGATAGACAGACAGACTGATCATAGAATCATAGAGTTGGAAGAGACCACAAGGGCTATCCAGTCCAACCTCCTGCCATGCAGGAATAAACAATCAAAACATTCCGAACAGATGGCCATCCAGCATCTGCTTAAAAACCTCCAAAGAAGGAGAGCTCTTACTGCCAGGAAGTTCTTCGTAATGTTTAGATGGAATCTCTTTTCCTGTAGTTTGAGTCCATTGCTATGTGTCATAATTTCTGAAGCAACAGAAAACAAGCTTGCTCCATCCTCACTATGACATCCCTTCAAATATTTAAACATGGCTATCATGTCCCCTCTTAACCTTATCTTCCCCTGGCTAAACATGCTCACCTCCCTAAGCCACTCCTCATAGGGCATGGTTTCCAGACCTCCTACCATTTTGGTCACCCTCCTCTGGACACATTCCAGCTTGTCCATATCCTTCTTGAACTGTGGTGCCCAAAACTGGACACAGTATTCCAGGTGAGGTCTGACCAAAGCACAATAGAGTAGCACTATTACTTCCCTTGATCTAGACACTATACTTCTATTGATGCAGCCTAGAATCACATTGGCTTTTTTAGCTGCCGCATCACACTGCTGACTCATGTTCAGCTTGTGGTCCACTAAGACTCCTAGATCCCTTTCGCATATACTGCCATCAAGCCAGGTGTCACCCATCCTATATCTGTGCTTTTCATTTTCACTGCCCAATTGTAATATCCTACATTTCTCCCTGTTGAAATTCATTTTGTTAGTATTGACCCAGTTTTCTAATCTGTTGAAGTCATTTTGGATTCTGACCCTGTCCACTGGGGTATTAGCTACCCCTCCTAATTTGGTGTCATCTGCAAACTTAATAAGCATGCCTCCAGTCCCTCGTCCAAGTCATTGATAAAAATGGTGAATAGCACTGGGCCCAGGGCAGAATCCTGTGGCACCCCACTGGTCACATCTTTCCAAGACGAAGAGGAGCCACTGAGGAGCACCCTTTGGGTTCAGCTGGTCAACCAATTACAAATCCACCTGACAGTTGCATTGTCTATCTCACATGCTACTAACTTTTTTGCAAGGATATCATGGGGGACTTTGTCAATGACCTTACTGAAATCAAGATACACTACATCCACAGCATTCCCTTCATCTATTAAATATGTAACTCTATCGAAAAAAGAGATAAGATAAGTCTGGCATGACTTGTTTTTGAGAAATCCATGTTGACTTTTTGTGATCATGACATTCCTTTCTAGGTGCTTACAGACTGTTTAATGATCTGCTCTAGAATCTTTCCTAGTATTGATGTTAGGCTGGCTGGACAATAATTATTTGTGTTTTCTTCCCCCCCCCCCCCCGTCTAAGGATGGGGACAACATTTTCCCTCCTCTAGTCCACTGGGACTTCTATTCTCTAGGATTTCTCAAAGATTTTTGCCAGTGGCTTGAGATTACTTCTGCCAGTTATATTAGTACCCTCGATGTAGTTCATCTGGCCATGGAGACTTGAATTCATAAGAAGTCACAGTCCATTTCCACAATGTGATGACTATAGGTATGCTCACAATCTGCCTTCCAGAGAAAATAGCTTGGTCCAGTTGATGGGGAAATCTGGGAGGGAAAAAAGGTCAAAGAAAACTGGGAGTGGCTTATAGTAACTCCTCCTACCTCCCAAATAGCCTCATGACTTTTTAGCCTCCTCACTGTTGGCTCTGAAGCACTGCCTTCTCAGCCCTTAAAGCTTTGGAGAATGGCAGGAGATACATCTGAGAGCCAAGGAATCTATTCCTATGGCTCAGGAGTGGGTGCAACTGTTGGGGTTTAGGGGGCTGCAGTGCCCCTGGGGGATTTTGCAGCAATGCAAACTCTGCCACTCCTGAATTTGGTTTTTCCCTATCAAGTGCCCTTTCCAATGCACCCTAGGGGCCCTTTTCACCTCTGGAGAAGTATTGTTGAATGGTACATCAACACATAAGTGAATCCCATTGATTCAATGGGCCTACTTTTGGTAGGACTAGCAACAGAATTCAGGCTGACAAAATTGCCTCCCATCCTCATGGGGCATTTTGGAGGGCCTAAGCGGGGGGGGGGGAGGGAGGGAACAAAATTACCTGGAGGCACAAGCTTTATTTTCATGACCCTTGCAAAACCTAGAAGAGTTTAAAGGAACTGAAGGAACTTCAGTGTTGAACATAGTGTTGGGGTTTATTGGGATGAGGTTCTCCTCCCTCTTCTCTGAGAAGGTGTGGGCAGGAATGACAGCTGACACCTTCATGGAAAATACCATGGATAACATGGCAAACAATAACAAGAAACCTGTACCTAAATTTTCATACAGATGTTTCCCGAAAACATTTAAAATGAGGTTGATGTGAGTTGGAGCAAATTTGTACTTGCAAAAAAGGAAAATGTTACAGAAAGTGAAGCAGGGCTGTCCATCCCTATATAAGAAAATAAATAATTCGTGGTGTTTTTTTTAAAAAAAAATAATGACATACAATTAAGTCTTCAATAGAAAATATGCATACAGTTCCAACCTTATGGCAAAAATTAAAATAATTTTAAAAGTCATAATAGCTTAAGAATATCCGTGAAGAACACTGGAAGTAGCCTAAAACCAAATATGCTGAACAAATGCAGAATGTATTGTAAAACTAAGGCATTTAACTTAAGGACAGATGCCTAAACAATACAAAGCCCAAATACAAAATTGTCTGAGCCAGAACCCTGTTAATTGTAAGCATCCTAATTACTACAACAGCTGAAGTTTCAAATGAACTTAAGCCACCTTGGCTACTATACAAGTTATGCATGCTGCATTATGGTTTTCCTTTCCTTTCTCTCCCTTTAAACCACAAAATTAAACAGTGATGAACAGAGATGTACCAATTATCAACCAAGACATTTTTGCAGAACAGCCAGCTGTATTCTGATGCTGAGTGGTAGTTTGCATGTGTTATATACATGAAGGAGCATTTAAATTGTACCTGTCCCATGAAACATCATATAGAAAAGTCTTCTGTGGCAACAGAAACACGAAAACCACTCCAGAAATATCAATCAGTGCCCCCTAGGGAACACATTAATTTTGTATTTGAAGCTTTGCTATCTCATCTTTACATGAAAAAAGATAGTTTTTACAATGTACATTACAGGAAAATGAATACTAGAGAACACTAGATTTTAAAATACTAATTTTGAAGGTGTAGGGACAAAAGTGTAGCAATAGGGGAGGAGGAAATCAGAGCATTGCTCCCCCAAATAAGACCCCCCTCATTTTTCTTCAGTACCCAAATTTCTATATTCCACCTGAGCATTTAAAAATATCATTTAGGCATCCAAAACAAACAAAAAATATATGATAGAATCCTGCAAAATCCCAACACAATCTTACTAAAACATTGTGCAGGACTCAGCTCTGATGTTTCAATAGGTGTGCATGAAAATTCATTCTCAACTTTGATGTACATGCTGACACCATACTGGTATTCAGTGCTTCATTAGAGAAAAGCAAATTTTAGTAATCTTGGCTTTTAAAAGAAACCTATTTGAAGGTATTTAAGCAGACAGTTTCTCTGAAGAAATACAGAGAACTATTGTCTTAAACTTTACTAACAGTTCAGATACTTATAGTGGGATGATTTGCACAATATTATATAAATTAGTAATCATGATTAAGAAAGAGTCTCATGGTTTAGTGCACCAGAAATGAACCTATGCCTGTGTATTTGGCACCTATATGCTGCCTTGTTCAATAACCATTTCTCATAATAACAGGGGGAGATCTGGTAGCTCAGTGTGCACCTTTGGCACCTCTGCCCTTTTTGGAGGTGAAGGGGGGGATCTGGAACTGCCCCTTTATGTCCTGTGAACTGAGGGGTGGGGAAAGTGATGAGGCTGGCCTGAGGGATAAACCCTCTCTTTAAGTCCTGTGACTTGGGGGAGGGATTTTTGGGTTGGCCTTCCTAATACAGGCTGGCTGGGGAGCAACCCAGCTTATGGATCTCCTTGGGTTCAGGTGTTTTCACCCAAGGGAGATTGGGGAGTGGTTTTTGGTGTTGACCTCCTGGCCCCATCTACCCCCACACTAGGTTGCTCTCCCCCATTGCAGATTTCTCAGAAAGTTGTTAAATAGGTCATAGTTTGATAAAAGTGGCCCTTTACAACCCAGCTATATATGTGTGGCCTCTTTATTGTGCCTGGTCTCCTTATCCCTGTGTCTATCAGCAAAAAGTCCCATGGTTTAATACACCAGAAATGAACCTGTGCCTCTGTAGTTGGTACCTATATGCAACCTTGTTCAATAATCATTTCTCATAATAACCCAGGAAAATCTTGTTTTAAGTCCTGCTTCCAATCAAGATATCACACTAAGATCAGATAATTTTTGCTGAGATAGTACTGGGCAGGAAATTATGGCAAAGAGGTCAACCACTGTGAGAATAGACCTAGATAAAATAGCCACAATGTTTGTTGAGCAGTCTGGCTTGAAGAGTGACTTCTGAAAGCATTACAGAAGCATGGTGTATGTCAGAGCTCCTGTACCTTCAATCTCCATGTTATGTACTACTGGCCCAGGAGCATAACAGATGCAGGCAGTGGAAACTAGTGGCTCCAATTTCAGTCACAGTGAATTCAGGTTTTAGTCTGAACTTCACAGGAGATAGCCAAGATTCTGAACCTATTTTATTGATAGGGCTCAGCAACTAGGAGAGCTACTTTAAAGTTGGATTAAAACCCAAAGCAGATTCTTTAAAGTTGGACTAAAGCCCAAACGAGCTTCCCCTGGGTGCAGGAGTTTTGCAAAAAAGAAAAAAAAAAGGCAATCCCAGAGAGAAAGGTTTAGCTTTTTACAAGTTATTGTGAATGTTCCTTCTTTTGTTGGTCTCTTTGTTGCCACAAGGCATTTGGGCAGTGTACAGCCTTGCTTTGCAGGGGGATTCTGACTAAGATCCTGATGAACCTGGATTTTCCAACCCTCCAACTGTTCCCCTTTCACTCCCTTCCATAATTACAGAAGTTATATAAAATCACTAGTGTATCAATCCTAAGCATGCCTGCTTTAAAGTAAATGTCACTGAGCTCAATGAGGTCCACTTCCATTATATTGCAACTTCACCATAATATTCTGTATATGGATTCAGTTGGGAACTTATCCTTGTCTACTTAGGTAACTCAAAGATATAAATGCACAATTGGGGAGAAAACACAATGGAAGCACTTTGAAAACACAGAAAAAGTATTATGTACTTTCTGAATACTAAGTGATAATATTCTCAAAAGTGGGACTATCTTGTTCAACAAATATAAACCACCAAGGAGGAAAGGTATGTGTGCCATTACTGCATGCAAAAGCAAACAAACTCCCAATACTATGATGTTATTTCCAAAAAAACATGTCATTATAGTAGCTGAAGGGAGAGTGGTGGAATTAACCCTTTCTTTTGTAAAGAAAGTTTTGAACTAGGAAACCACAATTTAAATACACACACACACACATATCCATACACATAGAGGAAAGGCCAGCATTTTATCAATTGGTACTTCCAAAAATAATTCCAGATACTGGTCATCTTGAATCTCCTTGAACGGTATGTTTTTGTTGTTTTTTTACATCTTGAAACCCTTTCAACAAGAGTGGAATACACTATATGTATGATAAATGAAGTCTGCCTATGTCAGAGTTCTATATACCTGTGTGCCTCAGGATTATTTTTAACAGCGAAGAGTTTGTATTTCCATTATAATTTGATTCCTTTTACAGTCTGTCCTGATATTTTATGACATTTTATAGTACAATTTAATCTTTCATTATTACCAATAGATTAAGAGAGTTATCTTAGGCTTAACATACTCATAACTGTGGAGGGTAATTCTATGTCAGAATAAAATATATTCATGTCAGCTTAACTAATGTCCAATAAATGATTTAAATTCATCTCACACAGGCCTCTTTCCTTCTTACAAAAGGAAAAAGGTTTTAAATGACATACAGTGGATCAGTTTAAGATGTTGGTAGCCATAGTTAACAATTATATATGAATGCACAGGCAATTTTCTTACCACCAAAAAATTAATCTGATATTAAACCATCTGAGAAATATCAGAAATATCTACTACCTTTAAAATTAATATTAAGTTTGTTCAAGTTATGACTAGATACACATTTTTATTTATTAATTTGTAATTTGGCAAAATTAGTGAAATTGCTGGAAATTATTGGGTTGGATCTAGATTTTCTTATATGTAAAGTAGACACAAGAGAGTGTGTTATCATGGTGTAGTGGTCTGAGGACACTGGGAGACCAGGGTTCAAATCCCTTCTTGACCATACAAACTTACTGGGTAACCTTGAGCAAGTCACATTCTCTCAGCCTCTATTACTATGGACTTTATCAGCCACAGTCTTTAAAACATTCTTTTGCTGGCACAAAACCAACCATTTTTATGCCAGCAAGAGAACGTTTCCCCTCCCACACTCATCTCCTTTCCCAGCAAAGGCTCCTCTGTGAATGAAGAGGAAGAGAACAGAGCCCTATTTGCTTTCTCATTCGAAATCTCACGCAATTTCATCGCATGGGAAATTCAAACTTAAAAAAAAAACTTAAAAAGCGAAGCAAAGCACATACACACATTTTAAAAGTCACAAGTAACCCAAGGGGGGGGGTCATAAATAAGAGCGAAACTTACCTGGATGTCCCAAGCTGACCCAGAAGTGTTTGTGCTGGAGTGGCCATTGTCAGGGTAAGTACGTGATTGAATGGGACAGAGGTATTACATGCTAGCAATGCTGGCAAAAAAGCAGCAGGGGGATCTATTGACGGCTTAAGCCATCAGTTAAAAAGCATGCAATTTTGCCTTTTTAAAACCACGAAAGGGCAACGTCATCTGATCCGTGCGCCCTTTCTTGGTTATGTCTCGTCCATATGACACCATATTTTGCATGTCTGATAAAGTCTTATGTCTGGATACAACCTGTTTTTCCTGTATCATGTGTTCTTTTGGTACAAAAAGGAAGAGAAAGAGAGGGATTTTCTATGATTGCCTTCCTATTACTTTGAAAATTGTGTTTAAGTCCATTTTGGGGGAGACGGTCCACAGCTTTTATTTGATTTTCAATTTGGTCCATGATCTCCAAAAGGTTAAAAACTATTGCCATATATTATGAAATATATGTTTGGATTAGGTGTCTGTCCTAATTATTTGGCACTAAATGCTAAAGCATGGGAGCCTGCAGCTTCAAATGTATATGGTTATGGATTAAACAACAGTTTAGTTAGGTGACTTGTCTTAGCTTTCACTTTGAATAACCATAGGGGAGAGACCTATCAAGATAAGATTTGTGATAGAGGGTGAAGATTTTTAGACTGCATTTCAATCCTAACAAAATTGCCCTAAAAAACCTGTTATTTGCATTGTTATGGGCTCTCGTTGTTGCTAACAACAGCATCCATGCCAGTGCAAATCTCAGTTTTGAGAGGAAATATTTGCAGTGGGAACATCCTCCTCCTTTTCCTCCTCCTCCTCATCATTTTATTTAATTTATATCCCATCTTTCTCCCAATATGGGACTCAAGGTAGTTTACAATATAAGTTAAAACAGAATACAACTAAGGCCAAATCCACACTATACAAATAATCCAGTCTGAAACTGGATTAATTGCCAGGGCTCCTTCCTATAGAAAACTGGGTTATGTAATTGTACAAGGTCTTTTGCCTTCTTCCAAAGAGTGCTGGTGCATTACCAAACTATAGATTCCAGAATTCTATAGGAATGATCCATGGCAAATAATCCAGCAAATAATCTACACTGTGTAGTGTAGATTTGTAAAACAGCATACAGTACAGTAAACAGATTTTTGAAAAACAAATAATCCTTTAAATACATTAATTTAAAACAGTTAAAAGCATGTGTGAAATATAATAAAGATAAAAGTACAGCATACTCCACTGAAAGATCATTCTACTACAACCAGTTAGAAGCTAAAAGTCTGCTGAAATAAAAGTGTCTTTACCTGCTGATAAAAAAAGAATACAGAAGGGGCAACCAAGCCTTCTGTGGGAGGAAATTCAACAACCTGTTAGGAGCCACCCGTGTTCTCATTAAATGAGAGAGAAAGCCCTCTCCCAACAATCTTAAAGTCTGGACAGGCATATACAGGGAGATATACTCTTTCAGACAGTCTGTACCACTATAGGGCTTAATATGTCACAACCAGTACTTTGAATTGTAGCCTGTGAAGCTGTTTCAAAAAGGGAGTTGTATGTTCCATATAATGTATAATGACAGCAGGTAACAGGGGGCAATTATATAGTAAGTGTACACCTTGGCATCCTTTTGGTAAAGGGTTCTGGAACCTAGAAGATGGAGAAGGTGTCTGCCCTTGGGGCTGATCTGGGGGCTTGCTCTCTCTTATGAAGTTCTATGTTTTGAGAGGGAGCAACCCTCTCAAAAGCCTTCCAGAATATGACTGGCTGGGGAGCAGCCCCATTAACTGGGACTGCCCTCAGGGTCAGGTGTTTTGCCCAAGGAAAGACTGAGGAAATAGTCACCAGGTTAACACCTGGCCTGAGCTGGACCTACACCAGGTCGCTCCTCCTCTTTTGCTCATCATCAGTTTGTTCAAATAGGTTTAGGTCAAATAAAGTGGTCCTTATTTAACCCAATTCCTCTGTGTGGGCTCGTTATTTTGGAGTTGGTCATCAAAAAGGGAGCTTATGCGCCATATAACCTATAACCAGGTCAGAGGAGTGAAGTGTTAAAAAGTGCACGTACACATACACACAGAATTCCAATTGGGTTGAACTGGTCCTTCCCTCGTTGCTATTTATGTCGCAAAGCTACAAACCTAATATGTATGTTTGCCTTGGGGTTATCTATATGGTGAAAATACTCCTCACAGAATTCACTGGCAATAAAAGCTGTCTTAATGGGATCCCACATTGTTATGTTGTATTGAGAAGGTGGGGGCAAAAAAAGGAGCAAAAACTACACAAGAAAAGCATTTTCAAAAAGCTCAGTGTGGTATGAGCATTCTCGCTCATTAAGACAAGCGATTCAACATGGATTGCTTCCCCATAAAAGAGGAAGCACAAACCTGATTGGCTGGATGAGCGCAGGGGGCAGGGCTTGGTTACAGGCAAGCACCCGCTGCCACCATGTTGGATTTTTGCCTTAGTGAATGATTGCTAAGGTGATAAAATGGGGACTTGTGTTATCTTTCTCTCTCTCTCTTTTTTGGAATGGTGAAATATCACTTGTGTGCACCATAGAAATAGGTTTTTTTTAAAAATAAAAAAGTTTAGAGGCGGCAGATTTAAAAACGTGAATAATGCACTCTCTGTCCCTATCTCAGCTACTGGCATGCAAAATTTATGGGGGCTGTAAAACCATTAAGACAGATGGCAGCTGCTGTGACTTGCTATTATTGTGGAGCAATCCATTTCTCCCCCTTCCTATAGACAAGGCCAGAATTTCAAATGAGTAGTTGAACTTAGCTTTCCTCATATCAGAAACGTCTGGTCATGTACGTCTCTCCTGTCTGCTATTCCTTCTTTGCCAACATCTTTTTACATTCTCCACTTCCCTTCATTCTCCCCTATATGCCTCTTTCCATCCATTCCAATCCCCTACTCTCCTTCCTTCCTCTTCTCCTCTTTTCCTTGGATTTTTTTTTTTTTTTGGTGTTTACACAGTCACTGGAGCTTCACAGCAGCTCAGCGAAAAATTACCACTGAGACTTCTGCCTGCCTTGCTGCTCTGTGACATTAAAGTATTTCAGCCATTTACTTTCAAAGGCTTCGTCCTCATCTATTACAAAATTCCATAATATAAGGATTGTCAACTTGCATTTATCTCATGTTGTTGGACTGCAGCTCCTATCAAGCCTTGTCCACATAGCCAGTATTGAAGAGTGCTGGGAACTGCACTACAACAGCATCTGGGGGGTTATAAATTGCCCACCTTTGCCTAGTAAATAGTACTTAGTGCAACGTAGCGTAAAGAGCTCTGGTGGTGCAGTGGTTAAATACCAGTATTGTAGCCACAACATTGTGATTTCACTCCTACAGCGCTCTAGGTTGACTCAGCCTTCCATCCTTCCGTGGGTGGGTAAAATGAGTACCCTGCTTGTTGGGGGCAATTAGCTAACACACATTGTATCAGGGAGTGCTTTGCACTGATAGGCGGTATAGAAAGATAAATGCTATTGCATTTGCTATATTACTATAACATAGCTACACAACTAAATACATCTAGCTTGCTAAATATACAGTAGCTTGCATATTTTGTCTGGCATTTGGTTGTTCTTGATATCTGGTAGCTACATATTCTTTGAATTCCCCAGAATTGTTGCATCCTTTATCTAACAGGCAACATAAATTGTGAAATGTCAGATGTCAAGCTTCCATTATTACTTTAAATGTATGCCTTACATATTTGCCACAAAACAGTTTAACATCAAAAATCTAATCAACACAGTTATGTAGAAACATGTAGTCTCGAAAATTTATTTGACAGAGGCCCTGGGGGCATGCCTTTTATTCTCACACTTTACCTCATTGCAAGATAATTATTTTTTATGCCAGCCTCAATTCACAACTCAGTGAAGGACTAAAAATGATATAAATATTTTATACAGCATTTCTGTGTCAGTTATTGCATCCCCTCCCCCCTGCAACAATATGACCATGAGCTCCTACTGCAGCTCAAATGAAATGAAGCTAATCACAATTATATCACACAGTTATTGTTCAAGAAAGCGTTTATTTAAAGACTGAGGTGAGGAAGAAACTGAACTATATTTAATGAAACAGGTTTTCATATATGCTGTCTCAGAAGCTAGTAGCAATTTTGCTTAGTACTTCACACTTTTGAAATATGTACTCATTTAGTGATCTGCAAAAGACACCCAAAGACTAAACCTGATCTTCTCCCTGGATATTTACCTACCTACCTACCTTCTTTCTAATCAGTAGGTTGAGATGGAGAAGGGGCCTATGAAAGGCAAGGAGTATTCTTTTCATTGGTCCTTTAATGACTTTTTATGTCTGTTCTTCAAGGAAGGCAAACCAAGACTCTCTCTCTCTCTCTCTCTCTCTGTGTGTGTGTGTGTAGCATACGTATAGGAGACAAATAAGGAGTCTCGTTTTGGTTGCTGAGAAGTGAGAAAGGGACACACAGTTCAATGACACTCTCCTTCCTTATTTCTTCCATATTCAAAACAGGAAATAGAATGGTCAATGGGAAACTAATATATAATTATTTAGGTGGGTGGGTTTCCCCCCCCCCCAAAGTAAAATAAAAATAAAAATAGCAAAGTCTAACAGAGACCTGGTTGGAAGAGGCAACTTGTGGTGAGGACAATTGCTCTTAGCTTTGTCCACTGTGGTTCTCAAGCAAGTCTGGGGGAGGGGCAGAGTTGCAAAACTAGAGGGAGGCAGAGTTTTAGTGGCCTATCCTCCCTCTCCAATGAACTTTAACTTCCCACACACCCACTTCCCACCACCTGGCTTGCCTCCCACCAACCAACTCCGCACCTTCCACCACCTGTCTGTTTTGTTACAAAACAGTTCTCAGACCTGCATGACCAGCAGTCTCACCAACAGGTGTCTTTAGGAAGCCAGCAGCAAATGGGATAAGGGCTTCAGCCACAGTCAAGGCATAGAGCAAGTACAGTTGATTGTGCACAGCGGGCAAGTCAATGAGGTTTAGTTTCTCGGCACATACAGGAGTGCATTCCTTTCCACTTTCACAGACACACATGCTTCTCTTCCATGAAAGATAAATGCTTCCTAGCAATGCCAAACCAAAGGATCCTGCTCATCCACCTTCAAAACTCACACACCTACAAAGCTTCAAGCCACTGGTGTTTCAGAAGCATTGCTTTGTTGTACCCACATCTGCACCAGCTGAGAAAGAGCTTGCTTCTACAGTAGCTGTAGGTGCCACAGCAACCTGGAGCAGACAAAAGCAAAGAAGCAGGCAAATAGCAGCTTCCTCTAGAATTCCCTATTGACTTTACAAGGAACAAAACAGAGAGAAAAGGAGAGAGCAGGTAAGCTTGCCTCATTAGCCACCACCATCATATAAAAACATCATAGATCTATGTGATGGCCACAAAAATGGAAATCATTAAACAAGTGGAAGCTGGTGAAAGAAAGTCATCCCTAATGTATTTTGGAAGACTCCAAGAAGGTTCAAACTATTTTTTCTTAACTTATGCAAGGCTTAGCTGATGTTTTCTGGAACATTTTTAATTGCTCTTATTTTTTGTGGGGTAGGAAACTACTATTATTTCCATGTTATTTCTGTCTCTGGTACTAAATTTTCTGTTAAACAAGTAGTGCCCAAAAATGCATCTACTTTGTTAACATAGAATCATAGAATCATGTACCTATTATCTATATGTGTTTCAATCAGTTCTCTAATTCTTAGGAGCCAAGGTATATTGAGATGGACACAATGTCTATTACTAGACTGCCTCATTTCAAGACTGCTGGTGGGACAGTATGTGAATGTTTTCTCATGCACATTATAATATGATAAAATCAAGGAGAAAATTGGGTCTTAAGCTTCTTCCTGGTGCTCATTTACAATTTGGGTTACAATTGCCTGACATGGTAGCACACTGGTACCTCTGAGCATAGCAAGAGGCCCAGGCACCAAAAGTTGTAGTAGCAGAGTTTTCATTCTTCAGGTGAAGAAATAAGCACAGAGTCACAGACGTGTGTCTAAACTACTTCCCTTTACTGCAGCATAATATGGTGATATTTACAGTGAGTCTGAGACTCCTCTCATAAAGACTACATATCACAGCATACAGTACAGTATACTCCTGTCACTGCAATGCCCAGACAGAACTACTCAGTCACAATACATAGTCCAGCAGAATACATAACAGAGGGTGTGGCTATACGATCATAAAAATATCCGTATAGGAGGCAAAAAATACGAACAGCCTGTCGTTTGTATGCATACAAACTGGCTATACGATTTTTAACCCCCCTAAACTCCGTATGACTCCCTCTTCCCGAAGCTGGCTGGAGCAAGCAAGCCAAGTGGCAGTTTTAAATCTACGGCCGCTTTTTTTTTTTTTTTTAATAAGGTTCCTGGTTTGCGGACAGTCGGTTTTCCATATTTACAATATAAAATAAAAATAAACAAACATATAAATTCACGGACTTACCGGAAGCTTGCTAGCCGGGAAACCAACATGGCGGCTGCTCCCAATTCCTCTCTGTGCTAGCCCCACCCCCTCTACTCGGCAAGCCAATCAGATTACCGTGCCTGTTCGTATGTGTGCGAACGGACCGTACAGACCCGTCAGCCATCCGAACGGCGTACGGATTTCTCTTCGCGATCCGCTTTCCCTCCCGAACGCCACATGTGCATATTTCAGGGTGGAAAACCGCCCCCTTTTTTGCATTTGTGTGCATCCGAATGGCCGTTTGTACCGAAGCGCGAACTTCCGCATGCCATACGTATTATTTAAATCGTGTAGACGGGACCAGAGACAGTGGTTCCCACACAGTTTCTCTCAAAGAGATAAGGAATACTTTCAAGGCTAGATTCCCAGGCCTAATCAAGATACTTTGGCCAGCTGCATTTAGCCCTCTCACCACTGCCCCCTGCAGGCTGTAACTTGTCATACTTGCTCTTTACAGTATAAATTTACCAGGTTGCATATCCCATTATCTTGACATTTCCATTGTAACCCAAGAGAGCATTCAGACATTTGATCCCACATCTTGTAGTTTTATGACCCAAATTATTGTGTTTTCCCTCCTTATACACAATACATCCTGTCTATTTGAGGGCAGGTGTCTGTTCTGTTTGGCTTAAAATTGCAGCATGTGGCATACTCATGTCAGTTCAAACATCGTGCTGTATTGCTTTACTGAGCAGGAAAAAATAATTTGACTGATTCAACAGTTCAGCAGTACAGGAGCTACAGTGCAAAGAACTCACTAACATGGATTACTCACGAAAGACTGATATTGAAACAGCTATAAAAGACAAGACTAAGGTAAATGTTCACCAGAATTAACAGATCACAACAGATGTGAAGCAAGAAATTCCAGAAGAATAGCCTTGTCAGCTTTTTCTGCTGTGAGAAGCGATGAGTGCCAACAGAGAAGGGAAAGAAGAGAAACACACTTGGACAGATCCAAATTAACTATAGCCTTACTAGATATAGCTTTGGCAGAACTTGTAGCTTCCCACAGGAAGAATCTAGTCATAGGACAGCCTGTCTGCTGCTCACTGCCCATCCCATCTTGCTTGCCAGGAGACCAAAGGAGAGACAAAGCTTACAGTTCCACAGTGGTGTGAACTGATGCAAGGTTTACTCCAATATCAGGAGGTGTCAGCATACCCTCCTGCCCCTCCTGTGAGGTTTCATAACGGCACATATTGGACACCTTTCGATACGATTATGTGGAAGACCCAGATGTTATTGGGTCTATACTAACCCTTTCAAACATGCAATCAGTGACTACCCCGCACCCATACCCTACAGAAATCTTTCCTATACACCCTACCTGTCTGAACATTAAGAGGTTGTCACAAATCCCATCAATGTTTTCTCAATCCAAAGTTAAGGCAATCAGCTCATTCCGGACCCCTTTGTCAATTCTGAGAGAAAACCATTTAGGCTTTATCATAACAAGGCACACCCCTCCAGGGTACAAGATAGGGTATAAATGTCCTAGATCTGACCCTAACCACATCTGCCATAGACCACATGTGCCATCTTCAGATGCTGTCTGAGGACCTCTGATGATCAGACCACTTTCTCCGAGATGGGTAACTATTGCCCTTTTAGCCCCGACTTCTCTCTATCCAACCTTACTTGCCTTTCTCTTCAATAGCCTTGTATGGTTTTTAAGCTTGTATGTATGTGTATGATAGTGCAACCCCTCTGTTAATTCAAACAAAATACTTTTTTAAAAATTTCAACTGGAGTGCTTGCTACAGTTAGTACTGGTATACAAAGCTAACCCCCCCCCCACAAAGTTACCCTCTTCTCACAATCCTCCTTTTATAATTCCCCCACACTACAAGGAGATACTTGCATTGCAGGTGCGATTCCAACTCCCCACCACAACCACAACCTCAGGGTAATAGAGACAAGGGCAGTTCTCCTTATGAGCCTCAGCTATAAAGGGTATTTGAAAGCTAGCATGCTGACAAGCTCCCACAAATGGCAACCATATCTAAACATTTAAAGTTGTGGGGGAAAAGCAGATAATACATTAACAACAGAAGGAAAATTGCTGCAGAGGGAGAACAACACACACAGGGACAACAGCACACACACACACACACACACACACACCACTCTCCAAGTATGAGGCCAATGTTGCTTGCAAGTAAACTTCTTCCTAAACCCCATCTCAAAGGCAGGGAACATCTTGAAGGAGGCGAGGTGATGATCCAGCCCAGCCTTAAATAATCTGGAGACAGAATGAGCAGTATTCCATGGCCCACTGGACGTATGAGCAGCCCACAAAGTTACCCTCTTCTCACAATCCTCCTTTTATAATTCCCCCACACTACAAGGAGATACTTGCATTGCAGGTGCGATTCCAACTCCCCACCACAACCACAACCTCAGGGTAATAGAGACAAGGGCAGTTCTCCTTATGAGCCTCAGCTATAAAGGGTATTTGAAAGCTAGCATGCTGACAAGCTCCCACAAATGGCAACCATATCTAAACATTTAAAGTTGTGGGGGAAAAGCAGATAATACATTAACAACAGAAGGAAAATTGCTGCAGAGGGAGAACAACACACACAGGGACAACAGCACACACACACACACACACACACACACACACCACTCTCCAAGTATGAGGCCAATGTTGCTTGCAAGTAAACTTCTTCCTAAACCCCATCTCAAAGGCAGGGAACATCTTGAAGGAGGCGAGGTGATGATCCAGCCCAGCCTTAAATAATCTGGAGACAGAATGAGCAGTATTCCATGGCCCACTGGGCCAGTATTCCATGGCCCACTGGAGCAGTATTCCATGGCCCAGTATTCCATGGTCCATGGCCCATGGCCCTTCTTCCAGCTAGCCCTGCATTACCTCTGATTGGCTGATGAGCCATGGAGCACTGGTGGTACAGTGGTTAAATGATAGTACTGCAAGCCACAATGTTATGAGTTTGATCCCGGAGGGCTCCAAGGCTTCCATCCTTCTGTAGGCTGGTAAAATGAGTACCTAGCTTCTTGGGGGCAATTAGCTAAAAATCACTGTAAACCGCTTAGGGAGTGCTTCATCACTGATCAGCAGTATACAAATATCAATGCTATTGCTATTGCTATTGAATTGCTTCCTTCAATTTTGGGATGCCAGGCAGATGTCCTAATCCCCAATGTGCCACAGAGAGGCCTGGTAAAAGGATGCCTCTCCGTCCTTTCCACCAGTATCCACAAGATCTGGCCAAAAGGTAAGTGGAGACCTAGGCTTGTACTGAAAATTGTTCTGTGTGTTTGTTCAGAATGAGGATGCTGAACTGAAGAGTTCTTTGACAGAGGTAAAGGAGATTATCAGACACACTAAATATCCCACCACAGGGACAACAGGACATCGCCAAAGGGCTTGAATATCAGATGTCATTGTCCCTGTGGCGTTCAGCCCCCATGCCTCTTCCGTCCCCCCCCCCCATGTTCCTTTTTATTCACGGCTTAAGATGTGAATTGACCCATCGTTCCATTTCTGTAACAGAATGATACAGAATGATGGGTGTGTGAGAAGGTGCCCCATTATGCTGGTGTGATGCCAGCATCACTTGGAGGTCCCCATCGAACCCTGCCGAACACTTCTGGTTGAGATCGGGACATTGAGGTAAGTGACACACTTTTTCCCCCCTCCCTGAGTTACTTGGGGTTTTTAAAATATGTTTTGGGGCTTGATTTTAATTTTTGATGTTTGTTTTGTTTTTTATTTTTAAATTTCCCACAAGAATGGTCAGGATTTGCTTTCCAGGAAGTGAATGGGGATCCATGAGAGCTCCATTCACTCCTGGACTGCCAGAGGGGAGGGGAGCAGTTTTAAAACTGTGATTAAGGTAGGTCTGAAAACTTCTCTTTTTAACCCACTACAAGGATGGGAGTAGGGCAGGAGAGGACATTGCGAGACGGGGGACACTATATTTCGCCCTGTCCGATATTCTCCAAACAGAGATTAGTGGTGTTTAGTTATTACAAAGAAGGTGTACCTTATGAACAGTAGAACTGATGCCCTTTCAGTATAATGAGAGCACCCCTTTTATCTCAGTTCTTTTTTATAGGTATTTCTAGGAATGTATTTATTAATTTGTTTACTTAATTTATATCCTGCCTTTCTTGCAGTATGGGAATAGGAGGAAGAAGAAAAAGAGGAAGAGAAGATACAATGATAAAGTTGTTGTTAATAATTAAACATATTTTATAGTACTTTCAAATGTTCAAAGCACATTGTGTGTGTTTCTAGGTGTAATTCCTAACAATAATCATGTAAGGCAGAATTAGGTTTGGAGATCAATTTCAGCTCCCTAGATCCTGTGGTGGGATTCACTGCACCATGCACCCCCAAAATTTAGGCAGTGTGATAACAAGCAGAAGTTGTAAAAATCCAGTTCTGGTTTCTCTCAATCACATTTCTGTGCTAGAACAAGGTGCATGTTTCTGGCATGCCTTGTTTGGGTGTGGAAATGCATGAGTTTTGCCACTTAGGTGCAGGTATTTAAGGGCTACATGTAGTCCATTCGCTGTGTGCTGTCACCTTTGCTGTGGGTAATATTGCAGCTGTGGACTGCAAGAGCAGATTGCCTACTGGAGTTAGGGTGAGTTGATTTTTAGACTACAACTACAAGAATCCCCAGGGCAATGGCCAGGCTGTACAGAGATTCTTGTAATTGTAGTCCAAAACCTAACTTCCAAACTCTGCTTAAGGCTATCTAGCACAGTATGTTCATGGCAGAGGCACAGGAAAGATCATAACTTGGGAGACGATTCATAGTTCAATCTCTAATTACTACAGCCCACGATCTCACAATGAAAACATTTTGTATCTGTACATGCAAGCCAACAACATAAACATTTTAAGTGTCATCAAATGTACATACACTAATTCAACAGCTAAGATTTTTTTTGGAAGAACTAGTTGCAGAAATCCAAGAAAAAGTAAGTCAGACAAAATTATGATGGTACCAGAGTTATGTTCAAGGAATGTAGAATGACTTGACTATATAAAAATAAGATGTGCAAATTGTACCTGAGAGTTGCTAAAGGTTGTAGGCAGCTTTCATGATTTGCTGCACAATGGCAGTCGCAGACATTTTCTGCCTCACGTCTACTCCTACCAGGCAGTTATAAAATGATATGGGAAGTATCTGTTGATAAAAGGCCCTAATTATATAATACTGTTTGAAACCCCAGAGTTGTGCTAAATCTATACATTAGTTGAAATATATTCCAGACTTTACCTAAGTTGTTCAACTGCCAAACATTATAGTCAGTCATTCTTATCCTGAGATGAATCTCATCTACTCAATGGAATTTAATGCAAAGGACCTTTCTTTAATCACACCGTGTGTATAGTACAGTATTGTACAGCCAGTCAGTTCAACATCCAGACTATATTAAAGGATGAAAAGAAAATATTTTTCTCCACTATTTCAGGAACTTTACAACAATAATACAGTGCACAAAATTATGCATTCCTCTTCATGATTTTAACAACAAAAAGCACAGATTGCATGTTAAACCACTTCAGAAAGTGGGGCAAGGGAACTGGGTTTAGATATGTCAGTAAAAGAATACTGTCTCAGAGACAAAAGATGACACAGAAAGAGACAACTACTTTAACACAGTATACAAGGTAGGGAACACAGAGCACTGGAATGATATCAACAGAATATTTAATTCCTGTTTCAGTGTGTATGGGCGGGATTACTCTGTTTTCAAATTGGTAACTGGCAATGAAGATTTTTAAAAAGCGCACTAGATGAACTGGTTCTGAATGTTCTGTTTTCAGACTCAGTTATCTGTCATGGCCAAGCTAAACAAGGAATGAGGGAACATAATAGTGAAAGGTAGTCTTCATGTGAGTTCATGAAGAGTGAGATGCTATATACCTCAGAGGAAATGGTCCATGGATACCAAAAATCCATGTTGGATTGTTTAATATATCAACACTGAGAGCCAAATGTGTGCCTCATCATCTTTCATGCCAGTCAGCTCTCTTTTCTGTTAACAGGACCTCCTCAAGACAAAAGAAAGGGAGAAAATTACATTTATATTCAGTATTTTTAATCCTATAAACCATGGTATGGATGGGGAGAAACCCATGTGTTAACGAATCCCCTCCTCCCATTCTGTTCTTGTCTTGATAATGTATCTCCTAGTCTGATCCAACCATTTCTGAACCAGGAAACTGGTTTAAACAAATCCTCCAAACTGGGACCGTACAGTTTGCAATTCTGGTTGGGAAAGTTTGTACCAGAGTTGGAATATTTTAACATAAAGACAAAGTGTAGTTTGTAGGAATCAGGACATGTTCTGTTAAGACAAATATATGTGAGGGGAACATGATCACTGAACTTGCTTTGTGATATCAAGCTGCTTTCTTTGTAGCTGCTTTCAGGCTGTGGAACTCATCCCTTGGAAGACTAGAGACTTATCCACATGGGCCAAATGATATCTTCCTGCACCCAGCTGTCCAGATGATGCAGGGGTTTGACACAAATTCTAGTCTGAACTGTCCAGACTATGGAGATTTTCAGATGCCTCTTGCTGCACAAGCAGCCTCCGGAGCAGTAACGAGGCTGCTGCGCTGCAAGGGGTCCATTTTGGATGCCGCCGTTTTTCTCTCGGCATCATCCGTGACTGTTGCGGCTAGCACTGGAGGCAGCCGTGCTGTTTTTCACTCACGGAAGTTGTCCATGAATAAAAAACAGTGTGGCCGCCTTCAATGCAAGCTGCAACAGTCATGGACAACACCGAGAGAGAAACGGCGTCGTCCAAAATGGACCCCTTGCAGCGCAGCAGCCTCATTACTGCCCCGGAGTCTGCTTGTGCGGCAAGAGGTGGCAAGAGGCGTCTGAAAATCTCCTATGTCCATCCAGTTCCAACTAGAAACTGGGGGAAAATCCCTTAAAATGGTTTTAAAAAACACCTGGTAAAACCCAGTTCTTGTGGGAAAAAAACAGAGTCTTCCATGGAGGGAATGGGCAGTTGTCCACATGCACACACTTTGTTGTATCGGCAGGCTTCTCCACTCCTTCATCACACATCCCACTGTCTTGAGGTCACAATGAGCCCCCCAGCATGTGATCAAGGCTGGATACCTTGTTTCCCACCTCAGAGAGTGTGCTGCATTATGGCAGCAGTGGCATCACCCACTAATACAGTGGAGTTCACACGTGCAGACTGCTGCCCATTCCTGCCATGGAACACAAAGTACCGTGGGGAATTCAGGGCAGCTCCAAGGCCAAAATACTCTGGCCAGAACATAGAGCATTTTGGCCCATGCAGACACGGCCTGGGTTGGCCCACTTTTTATTCGGAGAGGCCTTTGACCATTAATAAACTATTCTGAGAAGGTCTTTCAGTGGTGGATGTTACACACACACTTTTATTGTTATGTTTTTAAACTGCTTTAATTCAGTGCTAGATTTTAATATGACAATTTGCCTTTAAAAAAAAACTTATAGCAGATTAAAAACCAAGATGGATTGTTTTAATTTATGTTGTAACTACCCTGGGCTAGCATTTGGAGAAAGATGGGATAGAAAACTAAATAATTGGAGAACATTATGTTGGAACTACCCCCAGTTTATCACTCACCTTTGCTGATCTGTGACTTATGCTGTACTTCTTAATGGTAAGTTTCTAATACTACCATGCACAAGTAATTCTACCCATGTTCTAATCACGTTCTCATATTGTGCATTATAAATGGGTGTACCAACTGTCTATTCTCCTTTATGGGTTTGAAAAATGGGTCACCTATTGCAACCACTTATGACTCCTCGAACACTTTCATCAGCGCTGTATACACACAATCCTAAATATACACTGGACTATGTGATTAATGTTGCTGACCTTGAGCAAGCAGAGATCACCAGCATTGAGGCCATGATATTGAGAACACAGCTGAGCTGGGCAGGGCACATTTCTAAGATGGAGGACCACCACCTCCCAAAAATAGTACTCTATGGTGAACTCGCCACGGGTCAGCGTAAGAGGAGCACTCCAAAAAAGCGATACAAGGACTCCCTGAAACAACATCTCAGGCTCAGCCAAACTGATCACCAACAATGGTCCGCCCTGGCCTCACATCGGGAGGCATGGAGACGCACTATCCACAATGCTGCAGCCTTATTTGAGAACTCATGCCGAACAAGTCTTGAAGAGAAATGACAACACAGAAAGAATCACAACCCGGAAACATCACGCAAGGAGACCTTCTGCTGTGCTTTCTGCAACCGGACTTGTTTATCTCGGATTGGCCTTTTTAGTCATCAGCACGCTTATAGAAAGCAAGGGATGAGTCCTCCCTGAATCTTCATTTGTGAAGAAAAGCCAGAGAGAGAGAGAGAGACCAACAACCCTAGTCAGGTGCTCAGGGCAGCAGGGCAACTGGGAAAACCCTGGCACATAGTAAAGGAAAGCACGGCACTTTCCCAAGCAAGCTGAACCAATCAAAGAGGAACAACACACCATTAGTAAAGGGGGCTGGCTTTATTCCCCCTGGTTCTTTATTTTACCAGAACGGAAACATCTTCAATGCAAATGGTCCACAAGGCATGCTGAGTAATGGCTCAGGACTTATAGTGACCCAAACTCTTTGGAGGCTTTGCTTTTGTTTAATTGGTTGGTCTCTTGCTGTATATGTTCATGTACAAATTATTTTGGTGCTTTTATGCTGAAACAGCAAAACTGAAATAGACATTTTAGTACAACCCCCATCCCTCGACAAACAACTTAGCTGCAGGGCAGGAACATAATGGAAATTAATGACTGGCCAAATACACCAGTATTTAAACCGATTGCACAGTTCTAATTGGATACTGCACGATTTATAAATTTTTGCTTTTGAAACAGGCTATGAATTAAAACTACTGGAAAGAACACTGAAATGCTAGAGTTGATAAACAAGACTTACTAGCTTTTCTGCAAAATAAAAAAGAAATTAACAGTTCCAAATACTGTTTTCTGAAGCATACTGTAATTAAGGGCCAGACACTGGAAACCTGCTTTCTCTCTCATTCTCTTATTACTTTCCTTTTTATGCTACTCAGTTTATATCAGTCTGCTTATTTAACAACCTCAATATCATGGACAATTAAACAATACCCACAGAGGTATACAAATGTCCGACCCAATCAGTTCCACCTTATTAAACTTCTTTCATTGTTCTGTTGTATCGGGAACAATACAACTGTAAAACAATTCTGTGGTCACAGCTGCCTATATGAATTCATCTGACAAAATGAAAACTACATATCAGATTTCAGTGAAAGATTCAACCATATATATATATATATATATATATTCAAGATAACATTTCTTTTTAAAATTCTGAAATTCTTTCACTAACAGTATTACAGAGCACAACTTGTTCTGTGTTTTTCTTATTGTGGCCTTAGAGTTATGAAATACTAGAAAGTAATGGAAGGCCCTTCCATAGATATTTACCGTGTCAAAAAAAGAAAAGAAAAAAGATAATAATCACCCCCCTGAGGCAGCGCATCAGGTCGTTGTTCCCTGGTGTGCAAATAATTTGGTCAGCCATCATCCCTCAGCAGGTTTATCCTGGCGAGGGTGATACAAAACATATTGATGTTGCCCGTAAAAGGGTTAACAGGGAGCTCCGGTGTGCTATGGCTGCGGGGCTTGGTCATTTTATTGACCACCCTAAGAGTTTGTTCAATAAGCTTGAGCGTTACAGGGTTGATGGGGTCCACTTTCAGATGTGGATATCCAGCTGTTTCTTGAGGATACACAAACCAGGGTGAGGGCTGCTTTAGCTGCCCTGGTGGGGGCTAAGGGCTAAATAGACACTTGCCCTTATCTGTGGCAGGTCAGGAGGAGCGGGGGTTTTTTGGTGTTCACCTATGGCACCCCTTTTAGGTGTAGGATGGGCTTATCAAACTGCCCAGCATGTCATACATCTGGGGGCAGGGAGATGAATTGTCCTTGAGGTTGGCACCAGGTTGGAGCACGCAACTGAAATCCTGTGGGTCGAGGAGTTTCATCCTGGGGTCTCACCTTCCAGTAGATGGTGCCCAAGGGGCATCCCAGTTTGCAGGGAGCCCCGCCCCCGGGACTCAGGTGTTTCGCCCAGGGAAGCTGAGAGGTGAGTCTGGGGAGACCATCGGCTCCGGCCTTTCCTGCACTGGGTCTCCCCCCGGTTTGCATATCTCAAGAAACAAATAACTAACTAGATTAGAAATACAATAAAGTGGCCCATATTTTAACCTAGCTATGGTGTCTTTATTTCATGTGTTAGTCATTAAACTAACATATGAAATAAATGTTAGTCCTTTAGTAAAGATTCTATCTGGAGGTTTTTCCCACCTGCTTCAACACAGACTACTAGGACTGAGTGTGAGAGATACCTTTAAAATTTACTAGAATTTCTACAAAAAAACAAATTGGTTTGCCAAGAATACATTAAAAACATAAACTATTTTGCTGTGATCCCCAAGATGATTAGAACTAAAACAAGCCATCAATTGATCCCCGGTGGTGCTTTTAGTGCTGGCATTGTTGGTGTATGAAACCTCGCACCATTTAACTCATGTGAATGCAGCTTCAATGGCTAGTCTGGCCAGAACACTTATGGATGAAGTCAAAGGCTTTCACGGCCGGCATCCATAGATTTTCCTTGGTTTTTTTCTGAGCTCTGAGGCCATGTTCTGGAATAGTTTCTTTCTGACATTTCGCCTGCATCTGTGGCTGGCATCTTCAGAGAATGGTTGTGTAGGTGTGTGTGTGGAGTTTATATGCTGTGAACACCTGTTGGGGAGGATATGTAAATTTGTGTAATTGAATGGTCACTTTCTAAGTATAAAAATGCAATGCTCGTTAGTGTCTGTTTGGCAAATGGGTGGTTGATGGGCCATTATCTGCTGGGAATCCCCCTGTCCCTGGGTGGAATTCTTTTGTAAGTGTTGAGTTTGTTGACCCAACTGGCCAAGACTCAGGAATGTGCAAGGGGGATTCCCAGCAGATAATGGCCCATAAACCAATCATTAGCCAAATAGACAGTAATCATCCTTGCATTTCTATACCCAGAAACTAACCATTCAATTACACAAATTTACATATCCTCCCCAACAAGGGTTCACAGCATATAAACTCCACACACACCCCTACCCAACCATTCTCTGAGGATGCCAGCCACAGATGCAGGCAAAATGTCAGAAAGAAACTACAGTATTCCAGAACACGGCCTCACAGCCTGGAAAAAAAACCAAAGAAAATCTACTTCTGGATGAGATTGCAACATCCAGGTAAGTGACACACTTTTTATGACCCTCCCCAGTTTATCTGGGACTTTTAAAGTGTGTTCCAGTGCTTTTTAAAACTTGAAATTTCTTATTTTTGTTTTTATTTTTGAATGTCCCACGTTAGTGTCTTCTCGTGAGAATCTGTGGGATTTTGAATGAGGAAGTGAACAAAGCCTTTGCCGGGAGAGAAGGTGTGGTGGGAGGCATTCTTTTGCTGGCATAAAAATGGATTTTTATGCCAGGAAAATAATGTTTTAAGGTGCACATCTGATAAAGTCTTAAGTCATATGTGCAGAGAATGACTTAACAGATTGATCTGAAACTTGGCAGTCCAAAAGATGGAACATTTGAGGATGACTGGTTCAAATTTGGAGGACAAATGAGGAAGAAATGGCCTTTATGAGATTGTAAATGTTGATAAGTGACTTCTAACAGCTTGACAAGTGTTATCTGATGTGGTCTTCCCTACACCATCCTTTCTACGGTCAAATTTTATTTGGCAATATTTCTGTTTCTCTTGCATCAGAAAATTGTTTAAAATTTTAGAATTTAAAATTTTAGATATTGGTAATTTTAGGCATGTGCAATTGTTCATTTCAGGCTTATCATTTTAAGCATTTGTGATTTGTCACTTTAATTGTTTTTAGGTAAGGCTGTTAGACATATAGAGCTCTTATGAGGAAGGGTGTGGTACGTATCAAATAAATAAGTGAATAATGTTTCCCAGAAGAGGAAAATAGTAGCAAC
Source organism: Gambelia wislizenii (assembly GCA_030847615.1). NCBI lineage: Eukaryota > Metazoa > Chordata > Lepidosauria > Squamata > Crotaphytidae > Gambelia > Gambelia wislizenii. Next base: position 91,065,801 of record JAUMIR010000003.1, on the reverse strand, counting down.
AATGTCAGGAATTCCTGACTTAGGCTATTTTGATATTTAAGGTTTGCTTTTCTTGTTCTTTTTAAAAGGTTTACAAACATAGACTTCTGTGTACCTAGAGAGTACCCTGTGTATGCAGAAATAACTACTTTTAAGATTTACATATTTGCAAATGATAGGAACACAACTGCCTGAATTTGCTATTAGACAGAAGGATCAACAACACAGACCAGATTAAGTCTTTGGTTGAAGACACAGAATCGTAGAATCATAGAGTTGGAAGAGACCACAAGGGCCATCCAGTCCAATCCCCTGCCATGCAGGAATAAATAATCAAAGCATTCCCAACAGATGGCCATCCAGCCTTTGCTTAAAAACCTCCAAAGAAGGAAACTCCACCACTCTCCGAGGCACTGTGTTCAACTTCAAAATGGCTCTTATGGTCAGGAAGTTCTTCCTAATGTTTAGATGGAATCTCTTTTCCTGTAGTTTGAGTCCATTGCTATGTGTCCTAGTTTCTGGAGCCGTATAAAACAAGCTTGCTCCATCGTTAGTACGACATCCCTTCAAATATTTAAACAAGGCTATCATGTCCCAGAGAAACATGGCACAGAGAAGTTGAGCACTTAATTAAATTTTCTGATGTAATGTAAAAACAAATGTTTAAAGATATAGGTTGTACCAGAAAAACAATGAAAACTCTTTCCTTCAATGTTCTTAGCAGGAAATAGATAAATGTTTACAACATGCTGTTTAACTTCAAGGAGTCTTCTGTCATTTTGCTGAGTTGATCTGGATGAGGCCCATGGTCCTTCCATCTCTCTTTTTCTAATATTACTAATCGTTGGTCTTAAATAACTCCAATATACTGTAATGGTCTCACACAGACAGAAGAAATTGTCACATGGAGAGATAAGTGCTCAACTTGTTCATACACGTCATGGACATGAAAGGTTTATATTATATGTGCAGGGATGGAGAGAATATTCAAAAACATTTGAAAAAACAATAAAAATATTCAACAAATACAATAATTTTACTGTATAATGATGCCTTTAAATTAAAACAAGCTCTTCAAATGGTTATAAGTTTTGAGACAGTTCAGAGCATAAATATGGAATGTAATGATGGGCATTTTAATATAGCTTTACAATTATTATCAGCCCCTCTAAACAGAACATCTGTAACACATATCATGGACCCTTATCTCAAATAACTTACAATAATATGCAATAAAAAAAAGGTGGGTTATAGTTCTAGCATCAACTCCAGTAGGTCTTTTTGGTTACATCCCTTGTTTAAAGTAGCTGGAACTTTTTCTCCTTTTTTTATTTTCCTTTGATGTTTGCCATTTTGTTAAAATATATGAAACTTTTATTATGTATGAAAATCTTAATAAAATCATAAAACAGAAAAAAATGTGCTATTCTTTTGCACATATGATTGGATGTCTTTTGGCCTATACTCAAATGTGGCTGATGAAGCTCTAAGTATATCAGGCCTCAGTTAAAACAGCTAACTTCAACATTCATTATAACCTGAAAACATACTGTCATTAGTTTGACCAAATCTATTCAGATGCAGGCATAAAGACTACTGAAGAATGTTCATAACTACAATGAAAGGGGTAGATGAAAGTCTTTTATTAATGAGCTTTGCCACACAAGGTATTACACAATAGATATCTGACCTGAAAGTCTCTAGTATAATTCCCATTTTTTTTTATAGAACATACAGTTTTGGCAGGTCATGTCTCCCTACAGTGCAGACCTCTAAGTGATGGTAAATGAAACTATTAGATGTAAAGCATTTTCAAAATGACTGCCAACAGTAATGCTTTGTTTCAGTAATAAGCATGAATCAGCTGTGACATATTTGGGCTATTAAAATGAAGGTTGATAATAAACTTTTGTCTAAGAGCATTATACTCCATAACATTTGTAATTTTTGTTCTCTGACCAAGAAAGCCATGACAAGCTAAATTTTCAGCTAAGAGTTCAGCCTCATCTCAGACTTTCCCAAGGAATACTCAGAGGAGGTTATGCCAGCTCCTTCCTCTGAAATATAGCCTACAGCACCTGATATTCATTGGCAGTCTCCCCTCCAAGTACTAACCAGAGCTGACCCTGCTTAGCTTCCAAGATCAGACAGGGTGAATCGATTCTCAGACTGAATGTACTGATCCCAGGTTTCAAACAATAGTCAGGTGTCCTTGCTATGTGTTCTTGCTTTGATAACCTTATGAGTTGGAAAGGCAGGTGTAATAAAAGGTCATATTAATTGATGTTTATGAATCAGTAAGTACTTTAAAAGATTAGTAACTGCTGATTATCTTTAAGAGAAGTATTATAATTCCAGCTATAATGTGCAAGTGTCTAAAATGTCTTTGCTGCTACTAATGCTAAAAATAGGAAGTGCAGTTTAGTCCCTTTAATTTTCACTCCATGGCAGGCTTTTATGGTAGACCACCAATGAAAATAAAATAGTTAGACTTGTACCATTAGGGCCACTGGTAAGAGTAATGCAGCCATACAATTTTTGCTAATTTTTATACAATATCTTCATAGCATGATTTTATAAACTCCCTAGATTTAAAATCAGACATATTTTAGAAGGGACTAACAAGAGAGATGAAAATATATGAATAGCTACTATTTGTGACAAATGTTACAATGGAAATGGCCAATTTCATCAACTTGAAAACACACACAATGGACTTTATAATGCTAAACTTCAAAAACGTTTCTGTCCCACCAACAGCTAACAGTGCACTATAACCCTTATCATCAAACTCACCTCTAATAGCAAGAAAAAGCAGCCCCAGCATTACTGGAGCATGAACTGAGCTCTGTTTACTTCCACATTCGTGATCTCAGCGATTCTTGTGAGAAGACACAAGCGTGATAGAAATAAAAAACACAGCAAAATAAAAACACAAAACATACACACAAGCACAGAAAAACACTTTTAAACTTAAAAAGTAAACTGGGGAGGTTCATAAAAAGGGAGTCCCCTCCCTGGCTTTCGTGTTCTCACAAAAGTGTATTGGCGGGACCGCCCAGTGACACTGAAATCATGAGACAAAAACGGCACACAGTGTCAAATGATGGCAATACCGGGAACAAAACGCCATGGCAGATCTATTGACAGCTTTGCCCGTCAAGGAAACAGAATGGCTTTTTGACATTGTCTAGTATGCCTGCCTTTTCCTGTTAATTTGGCATCCATATAATGCCATTTTTGCTGTGTCTGATAAAGTCTAATAACCACTTCTGAGTGGTTGGAATTATTATTTTTAAAGCTTAAAATTGTAAAATTGTGTATTTAGTTCAGTTTAAAATGGTTTAGAGTTTTTGGTTTCTTTCTTTTTTAAAAAATAATTATGAGTCTGTTTAATGTTATCGTTATACAAACTGTTTAAAATAAATTTATTAGGGGATTATAATTAATTTTAGGTTTATTTCTCACCCTTAATGATGAACTGGTATCAGCAATAGAAAGAAAGAAAGAAAGAAAGAAAGAAAGAAAGAAAGAAAGAAAGAAAGAAAGTTTATTACACATTAATTTTCTTTCTAAGTTTAATTTTAATGTTTCTACAACGGTTCATCCTGTCTGATCTTGGAAGCTAAGCAGGGTCAGCTCTGGTTAGTACTTGGAGGGGACTGCCAATGAATACCAGGTGCTGTAGGCTATATTTCAGAGGAAGGAGCTGGTATAACCACCTCTGAGTATTCCTTGCTAAAGAAAACCCTATGAAATTCACGGCGTTGCCATAAGTCGACAGGTGACTTTAAGACACACACACGCGGGCACACACGCACACAGGTTTAGGTTTTAAGAGAGCTATAACAAATATTCAGGACTTCTATTGCAACTCCTACTGTCATTGCTTTAAAAGTATGGGGGACCCCTAGGAACGAAGATGTTGTTGGTCCTGTCACTACGCCCCAGTTTAAAACTATACATTTTAAAGAAATCTAGCCCAATTGTTATCACTTTTGTTAAGTCAACAGATCTGTGAAATGTGAGGTCAGTATTCCAAAATATGGTTTGCTGATTTAAATGTCGTCCAGTAAAACATACCTTGTTATACGTCTTGCAGTGAGAAACACTACAGAATAGAAAACAATGAATAAAATATAAAATAAAATGAACACAATATATAAAATATCAAAGTGGAAAGTATCTCAATTTTTATTTATTTATGTATATTCAATTTATATCCTGCCTTTCTGCCAGAATGGGATTAAAGACAGTTTACAATAAATGAAAAAGGATACAGCTAAAACATTATAAAAGTTTTAAAAGAATTAAATATTAGTATTATTAAAACATAATTATAACAGTTAAAACACTTCGTAGATAGTTAAAACCTTCAAAAAAAGATTAAAAGCATTAAAAAAAACAGCACACCAATTACACAAACATATTTCATAATTCCATAATTAAAATTCACAGTTTGAAAGCCAGCCTAAGTAAAAACATCTTCACTTGCTAGCAAAAGGAGAGCAGAGAGGGGGGCCAACTGGACCTCCTATGGAAGGGAATTCTACAGTCTAGGAGAAGCCACAGAGAAGGCTGTCTCCCGAATCCTGACCAACTGGGCCTGCAAAGTTGGTGGGACTGAGAGAAAGCCCTCCCCTGAAGATCTGAACACTCACGCTGGCTTATATAGGGAGATTCAGTTTTTCAGATAGTTTGGACCCAAGCTGTTTAGGGCTTTAAAGGTTAAAACCAGCATTTCAAATTCTGCCCAGAAATGGACAAGTAGCCAATGCAACTGTTTCAACAGAAGAAACACATAATCCCTGAAGCAGTGAATGTTGCAGTCAATTGTTGATGAGGCCAGTTATATGGAGTACCTAAGTTCCTTGTTATGACAGTTTCACTGGCTATCAGTCTGTTTCCGAGCAAATGTCAGAGATTGATTACAACCTATAACTGGCCCTATATGAGAGCCAGTGTGGTGTAGTGGTTTGAGTGTTGGACTAGGACTCTGGGAAACCAAGGTTTGAGTCACCACTCAGACACTGACACTCAGTGTGTGATCCTGAGCAACTCACACTCTCAACCTAAGAGGAATGCAGCAGCAAGCATCCTTTGAATATATCTTGGCAAGAAAACCCTATGATAGGGCCACCATAAATTGGAGTCAATTTTGAGTCACATAACAATCAGAAGAAAAAGTAGTAGTAGTAGTAGTAGGGTCCAGACTGTACGAAGCACCATGTTTCCCCATATAAGCCTTTCCAGGTTTTAATTTCTTCAGAGGAGGTGCTTCACTCAGTTTCATCATCTTCACAGGCATGTTTGATGAAGCCAAAAGACAGGGTCTTTGCTGATCCCAGTCTTGTGGAACTCCTCTACAAGGGAAGCTAGGTTGACCCCTTCCCTGTTGTGTTTTTGACTTCTTAACCAAGTAGGTGTTTGGCAACAGAGTGGCTGTAGAGGAAGGGGCTTTAAATGAGTCTGTGCATGTGTTTGTGTGTTGTACTTCCATGCCCCAATGTGTTTGCCAACTGCTTTAATTTGTTTGTAATTTTAATGACAATCTGTTTCATTGTATTTTAATAGTATATAGTTGGCCATGCTCTTTTGTTGAATTCACTTCATGACCTAGAGTTTACTGATTCAGTATTCAGCTGGTTCATATCTTATCTCTCAGGTTGACCATTTAATGTGGTAAGTGGAGAGCAAATATCCTCTTCTTCTCCCCTTTCTGTTGGGCCCTTTGTTGCTCTCTCTTTACACATTATCTTTAGATAATCTTATCAGTTCGTATGGTTTTCAATATCATCTTTATGCTGATGATAGTCAACTGTATCTGTCCACTCCATAACTTTATTCTGACATTGAACATTGCATTACAGCATGTCTTTCAGCTATATCAGCATGGATGCTTGTCACCTAAACCTAACATGGCAAAGAACTAGTTATTTTTCCTATAAAACCTTCTTTACAACATACATTCTCATTCTTCATCACTGCTAATAATGTTCCCATTTATTCTGTGAAGGAAACATGGAGTCTTGGCTTTATTGTTTTATTCTGCTTTGTCTTTTAATCCTCACATTGAGGCTGTAGCAAAGTCATGTCACTTTTTTTCTTGGCAACATTGCCCAAATCAGACCTTTTCTTTCTGCTTCCTCTGCTAAGACCTTAGTTCATACCTTAGTAATTTCCCACTTTGATTATTGCAATCTTCTTCTGACTGGTCTTCCATTATCTCATCTTAGCCCACTGGTCTCCATTCAACATTCTGCTGGCTAAGATTATCTTTTTGGCCCATCGTTATGATCATGTTACCCCACTTTTGATATCTCTTTATTGGTTACCCATTCCTTCTAGGATTTAGTATAAGCTTCTTGTTTTATCTTTAAAAGCCCTACACAACCTAGCTACCCCTATCCTTTGGTCCTCATTTCTTTTTACTGTCCTGTTCAAGATCTTCATTCCAGAAACTCTAGGCTTCTTCTTCCCTAGCTCAGCTTCATCCTTTCTCACTCACTGCCCCATATTCTTGGAATTCCCTCCCTGAACATTTAAGGACTCCTCTTTATCTCAGTGTTTTTAAATCCCAATTGAAAGCTTTTCTATTTTCCAAAGCTTTTGGAATTTTAGTTTGATGCTGTTTTGTAATCTTTTGATCACGTGTATCGGTCAGTTTATCTTATTTTTTATATTGTCTTGTTATTTCATACATTGTTGTTGTTGCTGCTGCTGTTTTTGTAGTTATCGGGATAATTTGTTTTGCAATTTTTTATAGTTTTATATTTATTATTCCTTCCTTCCCTCTGTGTGTGTGTGTTATCCTGGATTCATTAGGAGAAAGCATCAAAAATAGTTGTAAACTTGGTCTTCCAGATGTTTGGAACTTTAATTCCCAGAAGCCCCTGCCAATATAGCACTATGGGAGTTGTAATCTTCCCCCACCTCCTGCTTCAAAGCATGAGACAAAGGGCCTTGGCAATTTAGTCCCTCTGACTGTAAAATTTGTAAAGTTTGTTATAAAAGCTAAAATATGTGCGAGCCTCAGTTGTTTATGTCAAGTCTTGTGTCTGGTAAATGCCAAAGGCACTGTTTTATGATAATTCACAGCATTCATGAAGCAAAACCAAAAAAACAAAACAGACAAAAACAAACAAAAATTCCACAGACTAAATTAGTTCACCTTAAAATGAGAAATACCACAGTAATAGCCCCCCTTTTATTTTAAATATTTTAACCTGTACATATACCTATGCCCTTTTAACCTATCAATTGAACTTTGTGTAATTATTGTAGAAATATTAAGGAAAACTTAGAGAAGTTAAAGAATGTGCTCATTAGCAATTGGACTAGTAAGAATCACATGTTAATTTCTTTATGCTGACCTTGAACAAGAAGTAACTGTGAAGTATCATAGAATCATAGAATTGCAGAGTTGGAAGAGACCACGAGGGCCATCCAGTCCAACCCCCTGCCATGCAGGAAATCATGATCAAAACATCCCCGACAGATGGCCATCCAGCCTCTGTTTAAAGACCTCCAAGGAAGGAGACCCCACTACGCTCCGAGGGAGTGCGTTCCATTGCCGAACAGCTCTTACTGTCAAAAAGTTCCTCCTAATGTTGAGGTGGAATCTCTGTTCCTGGAGCTTGCATCCATTGCTCCGTGTTCCAATCTCTGGAGCAACAGAAAACAAGCTTGCTCCATCCTCAACGTGACACCCCTTCAAATGATCACTGAATTTATACTGTTAGCTATGTAGGAAGCCTGTGTATCCCTCAAATTTACCATGCATCACTGAGCTGTAACAAAACACTGACAGGTATAGTGTGCACCTTGAAACACTGTGGTATTCTTACTATGACAGCTGGAATAAAAAAGCTGGCCACAGTCACAATTTTCACATTTGCTTTAAAATATATACTGCCCACATCCACATCCCCACATGTTGCTAAGAAAAATGTAATAGAAAATTACCTAACATCTCAATTTGTCATAATGTAATATCAAGATACACATCAGATATAATTGCTGCTGTTCAAAACAAGATAAGTTTGTTTACACATTCTGTATGTAACATTAACACAGGAACCTCTCTTTGTGTGTGCACGTGTGCATGGGTGGGTGGGCTCCTAGCATGTTCAAAAACCTTGCTCTGTTCTGAAACAATTCATGACAAAGGTAATTTACAGTAGAAATAACATTTGCATAATAATTGCATGAGAGGACTGAAGCATGTTAGATCACAACAGCATTCCAAAAAACCCTGTCATAAATTACATTTTCTCTTATTAAACGTTCATGAAAGTCAGTGTTTTATTTCATAACACCATCATTTAAAAGAACAGAATGTTCTTTTAGAACATTTCAGAACTGTATCTTGAAATGAGAAAAAGATAAGAGAATTAGTTAATGACCCTTTTTCACAGGAGGCTCCAGATATGGATAATTTTCAGAGACATGTTAATTTAAGTCTCCGCCTCCTATTACTAGTTTTGGCAGCTATGAGATTAATTTAACAGAGATGGCAGTGTCTATTTTAGCACGTGATTCAAATATGCAAATTTTGGTTTTTGCCCTTGATACACATTTCTCTCCTTTAAAAAAGTGGCACAGCAAGCATTTGTAATTGCTTAGAATCTGTATCAGTTTGTCCCAGCATTTTTCGACATAGTCCATCACAATGGTTGCAGAAAAACTAGCATGAGCCATAAGGATTATCACATAGTTTCAAACCAAAGCAATGTAGGCAATGGTCAAGAAACAGGTAACTTGAAAACAAGTTTTTCAAAGAAGATCTATGTACGGAAATATAGGGGAAATATTAAACAAACATATATTTTTGATGTAGCATTTCGAAACTTTCTGAAGGAATTTCATGAACATATACAATTTCATTTCAGAGCTACTTATTCATGTAACGTTTCTGAAGATTAATGTTTGAACAGAACCCAAATAGAACAGATCCATGGATATCCAATTTTTCAGATGAATGCATTCATATGGTCACTTGAACAGTTTTCCATTAGTGCTACATATTGCATTGGAATCTGTCTCCATATTTATATTCATTCATTTTCATATGTAAATGTCTTTATTTGGCCAAATTAAATAACGTAGAGGTTCTCAGTTTCTCTGGATTCTGATCAAATCCTTATTTACCACTTTTAAATTTAAATTTTCAGGAAATCATGTGTCTGGTCAATGAAACAGTTCTGAATATTTTCTTGTCTGAATCATGTAGCTAGCTATTTTATTAACTTAAATTATTCCCTTTAAACAGTGATGATAATGTTACCATATTATTCATGGTGGAGCTGACCTGGTCAGAGCAAAGGTTAGCAATGTGTCATCAGTACAATAACTCTCAAAAGTTCATACTGAAGAGGCAAGGTACATGCTATTCAATAACCATTCAGAGAAACAAAGTAACAATCCCAAATCCATTTTCTTATTAACCATACTGTGGTGGGGAAAATTATTGCACGTGGATTATAACAAAGTAATTAACAGAAGCATGTCCAATATATAATTATAGATCTCGAACTCAGCTAAAAATATAAAATCTTCCACAAATCACAGAAAATCACTAACATCCAACAATCAAAACAATAAACTACAAACGAATCACCAAAATCCAAGTCTAGTAAACAATGAATTAATATTTCTTTACCACCACATACCTCTCCGAATAAATTCAGCTTAACAAATTGCCAGCCATTATGTAGCAGCTTTTTAAAAACTTATATTCCAGTAGGATTAAATATAGTCAATAGTGTTTCTAGCTTTTGGGTCTCTTTGATGTCCTGCAAGGCGTGCAACGACAAATACCCGGCCATCAGAAAAGAAAAATCTAATTTGTCCTGACTGTACCATAACCACTGTTTTCTGTTGAATTTTTAGTATTTTTAAGAGTGTTTTAATTACTGAATTATTTAATAGTATTTTAAAGGGTGGGTGGGATGGAGGGTTTGGATGTACATTTTAAATGTTGTAAGCCACCCCGATTGCATTTGCAGAGGAGTGGGATATAAATAATAATATTAATTATTATTATTATTTACAAAAAGTAGGTCCAGTAAGAAGCTAACTGGCTGAGGTGCTTGTCCTCAACAGTAGCTATTACAGCAGAATGTGGAAACACAGAACCCTTTAGCAGTATTTGGCAATATGGCACTGACCAACCTTGAAATAATGCACAGACACAGTTGGCTTCTTCCAAAGTCCTTAGAGACTCTTCATCGCTTGTTGCAAGATATACCACCAACATACAATGTCTGAAATAATACAAAATGCTCACAATAGTCATCCCACTACTCTCAGCAAACTTACACAGCAACTACTCTGACCCACCACAATCCACTACAACCCACATCTGCTCTGCATCTTAGCTCACTCACATACTGTGGTGATTACTCAGGGTTGACACCTGGTGCTACACACCCTTCACAGCCATACAAAATATTTTACCTTGTCTTAAAGGAACATTGTTTCCCACACTAGCTCCTGCTATTAGAAGGCTCTCACAAATGCTTCTGTCACAGAGCATCAGAATTTGGTGTGATCCCAGCTTAGCTGGTAAGATAAAAGAATGTCAACCATATTTAGGTGTGCTTCAGTGAACAATACTGAGATATCACTGGTCTCACTTAATAATCAGTGTATCAGTGTCATCCATCCACTTAATAGCCCAAAAGGTAACGAAAGAGTGAAAAGAAGAACAGATGAAAAAAAGGGATTTTCAGGTTTTCTGAAAGAATTAACTGATAAGTATTCTGTAGCTTTTCTGACTGCAACTCCTGTGCAACCTATATTGCACAGTCCATCAGAAAGATCTTGTACATCAACTGAGATAAAATGAGGAATTTGTACCTGTTTTGGCCTCCCCCCTGAACGTAATCCAGACAAAATCTGACAATGCAAATCTTTCTCTAGAGCAACAGGCAGGATTCATAATTGCAGTTTGCCTGTGAAACATGCAAATCTTCTCTTATTACTGATTGACACGTCTTACATTCATAATATAGTATCTAAACTTACTAACAGTTTTACATTTGATGCAGTTACAGCTATAGTCTGTAGTACCACCAAAATTAATGGACTGGTAGATAATATTTTATGTCTTTCAATTTAGGCACTTACATTATGACATAAAAGCCTTTTCTACTTGAAACATGAAAACATTAATCCTAAGCAGTGTCTGTCAATTATAGCAAGGTGACAGTGTCACCCTAAACCCTATCCTATTCCTGTAGGATAGGGCACTCAGACAGAGCCTTAAACAAGACAATGTGCGTGGGGGGGGGGAGGCTTTCTGTCCATATATGTCTTTTAAGTTAACTCAGCCCAGAATTAAAGTCATCATGCTCCACTGAAGGCTTGCTACAATTGCTACATATATCACTGCTTGTAGCTGGACCTTTTAAAAAAAATCTCATCTGAATATGATAGGGCTGTCCTCATGTCTTCTGAAAGACAGGAAAAGTTTGCCGTTTATTTACTTATTTACTGAGTATATTTCATTTCTGTTATTTAAATTGTACTGCACTAAAAGCTAAGGGTCAACTTATCCTTTTTCCTTTGCTAAACATGTAAGCAGGAAGTGGGGCCATAGAACTGAGATGGATTGAACAGAGATAATGATTTCCTGACACACTACAAATATTATAACACTAGTTAACACCCCAGCCTCATGAGGGGTCTTTTGCCCATTTTATCACATCTCCTTTCTAGTTACCAGCAAGCATCATACTACATTTCAATATCTCTCTCCACCATTCATATTGTTATCTACTCACCTTGGCTTTAGGCAGTATCTTTCCTCCCACCTATGTCTCCTAAGGGCTACAGTTGAAAGTGAACTTGTCACTTCATCACCATACTCACAAGTTTTGCCTTTCTGTTGCTATTCACAGCATACAACCTGATCATTCACAGATATAAGCATCTGTCCATAGACACTTCACTCCATGCATTTGATGAGTAGACTTAGGGAAAATCTACGCTACACAAATAACCCAGTTTGAACCTGGTTTATTTGCCATGGCTCCTTCCTATAGAATCCTGGGATTTGCAGTACTCCTTGGCAGAGTAGGCTGAAGACCTTGTAAAACTAAAAATCCCAGGATTCAATAGGGAAAATCCATGACAAATAATCCAGTTTCAAAATGGGTTATTTGTATAGTGTGGATTTGGCCTTAGGACTTAGACCACACCCCCATCAATGTTCTTTTGTCAGCATGTGGCAGTTTTATGCTGGCAAAAGAACCTCTCCCCCAGAGGTTCCTACCTCCAGCAGCATCAATGAGGCTTCCCCAGCAGTAACGGAGCACAAATGGAGCTCCGTTTACTTCCAAGGTTGAAATCTCGTTGATTCTCACGAGAAGACACTAGCACGGGAAATTTAAAAAATAAAAGCCAAATAAACACATAAAAAGTACAGGAAAGCACAAAAGCACAAATTCCCAGGCACATGGGGGAGGGGTCATAAAAAGAGTGTCTCCTACCTGGCTGTCACTATCTCAGTGTTTGCCCATTGATGCTGTATACATGTAAGAACAATGGAACGACGATTGAAACACTGGCAATGCTGGCAACAAATCGCGATGGTAGATCAATTGATGGTTTGGGCCGTCCATAAAAAAGATAAGGTTTTGGACTTTACATGGTCGCGAAAGGATGACACCGTATGGTACGTGCGCCCTTTCGTGATCATTAGGTTTCCTCATGATGCCATATTTGCCACATCTGATAAAGTCCTTAGTCTACAAAAGTTTATGTTACCAACTTCTTTCTGTCAGTTAGTCTCAAAGGTGCAATCAAATCCCTTTGCAATGAATACCTAGTCTGTGTACTTAGCAACACTGAGAGCAAGAAAAGTTATGGTTCCAGTGTTGATACACCAAGAACTGGTATAGTAAGAACCTTTTTGTGAGAAGCACACTGTGAAAATGACTAAAGCAACTGAATCTACATTAGGCTTTAAAAAAGTAAAATCTTTTTAAAACTCAAAGTTGAACAAATTCATTATTTCATAAGTGTTTTATGTTCATTTAGCCAAACTGAAAGCAAAATGAACTGAAGCAAATCCAGGTTACTGAATGCATAGCTTTGGTGAATACTGCAATGGGCTCCAAGGATATACTTTGATGTTTTCTGAGCTTTGCACATGACAGACACAGAACTCAAGGACCAATATAAATGAAGGAGGAGAAGCAACAGCTTTGTCCCTGGGCTGAAGAATGTTATGATGATAACCCAGTCAGCTTAAACTCTTCCACCTTACAGGGCCCTTATTTCTGTGTACTTCACAAGCCTTATTGTGGATCAAGAACTCATCCAAGGCAGACAAGTGCCACCCTTTCCAATCCACAAAGAGGGTAATTTAAGTTCAAGAAGGACACTTACAAAGTCCTAGGAATAGTAGCCAGGTGTGTTTATAGCAAAAAAATAAATTGTGCAGCTGAGCTTCCAGGAACTGCTAAATTGCACCCCTGTATGCAGACAATACTAGAGCTATGGGCTGGAATCCTGCTGCATATTTGTTATGCAGTAAATATTGCTTGGAGGCAACTAGTTAAAATAACCAGTCACTTGTAATTAATTCAATTTATGATAACTATATTATGATGGTGACTTGAAGACAGATAATTTCACTCCACTTGCCCTTGTATAATTATGGTGGTGTGGTCTTACTGAATGCTGGAGGAAGGATGTGACACAGTTAAAGTGCAGGCTTGTGCTGTTGCCTCTTGTTCTGTTGTAAATGTTGAAGACACAATAGAGGACAGGAGGAAAGTTGTTTTATCCCATAAACCAGTGGCATGTTACATTCAGATTCGTATCAGTCTAGGATTCTCTTTGTCGGGGGTTCCCAATACTCAAGAGAGAGATTTTTCAGCCACTTTTCAAACCTTTTCAGATACAGCAGGCCCCCGTATCCACACAGGACACAAAACAGCACACTTACCATAGAGTCCTCCTAAAAATGTGTCCTATCTAGCCATTTTCTAGGTCCTCCAAGGCAACTCTATGGTATTTTAAACCAGAAGTCCCATTATTTTCAATGGCGTTCACTATTATCCACAGTTTTCAGTATCCTCGACCCCGCAGAACCAATCCCCAATGGATATGGGGGTCCTACAGACGATCGCTCTTTCACATCTCTCAATTAGCAAAGCAAAAAAAGGGGGGGGATGGAGGGAGCTTTGAGGAAACAATAAGACAGGTAATTCATTCCTGGCCACCATCTTTTCTCATGGACATGCTCCGTATGAACTTCAAACTTGGATAGCTTTCCATGCCAATGATCTTGGAAATGAGTCATGGGGACAAAGGAACACTGCTGCGATAGTGAGGTAATGCACTATTTTCTGCAATTAATTTTCCCGTCTAGCTGAGCCCATAGTCTTTCAGGGTGGGGTGAAGGAGAAGTCATAGAACAACATTTCAACAGTAGTGAGAGGAATTTCTGTTTAGTCTATGATTCGTTTTACAGAAAGTAAAAAAAATGCCTTTGCTCTTTCACAGACCTGCCATATTTGGAAATTTATTTAGCATATTACTATTTTATTTTACAATAGTGTACAAACAAATAAAAATGAAATCCAAAGTGACATGGCAAGGAGGCAGAATTATTAATCATGCCATTTTTAAATGCGTCTGTCTTTGCATAAGCAAATGAACAACATAAATATCAAAAATATAGTAAGACATAATAGGATACAGTAACATCTGTATTCTTGTCATACAAATAGTGATAAGTCAGGAGTTTTATTAAAAACAATTCCCCAAAGTTAAATATAAAGGAAGCTAAATTACGTATCTAAATCAAGGGTAAGCAACTTGTGGCCCTGCAGATGTGATTTTAGATGTCTACACAATTCAATCTAGGGTTGGATTTGAAAGACTCCACAAACGTAGTATTTTCTCGTTTCCCAGGACTTTTGACTGTACAGTTCCTTTTCATTAGTAGTGTTAGGAAACCTCTGTCTGGAAGCCGTGTGTGTGTATTTTTTAAGTGTTTTGCAAAATGATGATGAGGAAAAGAATGTTTAACCCCTGTAAGCCCAGTAGCAAGGATAGGAGTCCCAGACCCCATAGATAATTAGCCAGATTAGCATCAGGTCATTTAAAGCACTCAGAAATAATCAATCAACATTATCAGATTATTTCTGAATCAGTTTGGTTGGTTTGGTGGTTGGTTGTTTTTTTCTTTTAAAGGCCTTTCTTGGGCCTAAAATGGCCAGAGGGGCCAAAAAATGTGGCAAAAATCCCTGGGATGTTTGGGAGCATGGGGGGGGTGGCACTGTAGGACCTTAGTGTATTTAAATTTGACTATGGCCTAATAATTGAGGGCTTTTGAAAGTGAGCTGTCTGAGGCATATTTTGAAACAGTGATGGCCAGTCTGCTTTTTAGTTAGAATATGGTTAGAGTGTCAGATGACCTGGGACAACCTGGTTCAGATTGCCACTCAGCCACTAATCTGACTGTAATTTTGGAATTACCATTACCTCTCAGCCTAACATACAAGGTTATGGTAAAGGTAACAGGATGTGGGAGACACAAGTATGTCACTCACAGACTTTTGGAGGAAGAGGTAAGAGAAAATAATAAATAATAAATACACAGCGGTATTACTAATGGAAATTATGTTGGACCTGGTCATTTTTAAAAATGGCTATGACTTTGTTTTCCACAAACCTCATTATCTGGACAAGAAGGGACTCTGAAAAAATGCATGTCTATGGTTCTATCTTTTCTCTCCCAGTTCAGATTTCTCCAATAAGCAATATTTTTCCAGCTTCTAGACGAAATACCACAGTGTACTAAAATAAGTCCCCACATCCTAGACATTTTAATGGCTTCACATTATGTAGGACACTTTGCATTGGTAATATAAATAACAGGAAAGAACATTCTAAAAATAACCCTTCAAACTCTGTTAGTAATAACATCATAATCATAATTTATTCACACCCTGGGATTTACCATTTCTGCTTTGTCACTCTTGCTGTCACTGACTATGTCACGGCACTACTGAGACTGAGAAATCATCAAGCTAAGCATCATATTGTAGAAAAGAGTTGGTACTTTGACACTAAAGAAGCAGCAAATATGAAATCACTCCAGGTGGGTTCTTTTTTTTTTTTAAGTCCTTTCACTGCCCTCACATCATATGAAGTCCAAAGAAAATGTGTTTGCACAAAGGACTTCTATGGCATCCAGTTCACCACAGGGAAACAGCACAGTAGCAGGTAAAGTCCCTTGGTTATTTCTGACTTCTAGATTCAGCAGCATGATGTCTTACTGGATCCCTAGAGCTTTGGTTTTGACAGCCATTAGGGACAAGCAGTGTGACAAAAGAATACAGCAAAAACAGAACGTGCCATAGTGAATAGTGTCAAATAGGCATTTGAGGATAAGCAGTATTTGTATTTTTAGTCCTCCATTTGACTTTTTCTCACACTGTACAGTTTCTTTTCTCTTCTCAAACTATTGTGCTCTCACTCCAAAGTGAATTACAAACTATCCACTGATTTTCAAGTTAGCCATCCTGTACTTGGACTCACCTTTGACAAAATCCCTAATTGTCCTCTAAATAATAAACATTTTAAAAAAGAGGAGGACAACAGTAAAGAGAACATGATGGTAAATGTTCTGAATAGTGAAGAAGGAAAGGAATTTAGCTATAAACATTCATATTGAAAAATACACTAGATTTATCTGTGAAATTAATTCAGCTTAATAAATAATAAAGAACTGTAAGCATGAAAATTGTTAAAACAAATTGTTAACTATTGAAGTGCTTGTGGATGACACATACAAGAGATATAAACCTAAAACTTTAAAAAAAGAGTCCTGTTGGATCAAACCAGGAGTCTATTAAGACCACCATCTTGTTTCTCTGGGTGATCAATCAAATGCCTCTGAAAGTCGACAAGCAGGATGCAAGGGCAATACCCTCTCCAGTTGTTCCATAGCAACTCAGAACATACTGCCTCTGAATGGA
This sequence comes from Gambelia wislizenii, assembly GCA_030847615.1. Lineage (NCBI taxonomy): Eukaryota > Metazoa > Chordata > Lepidosauria > Squamata > Crotaphytidae > Gambelia > Gambelia wislizenii. The sequence continues at coordinate 91,048,822 of JAUMIR010000003.1, read as the reverse complement.
AGCTGGTATATAGCCACAATGCAGACACCAGATATGCACATAGAGATAGGAAGAATATTCTAAAATACTTTTTTTAAAAAAGTTCAAACCCCCCCCCCCATGTTTCCTGAATGTTGGAAATCCTGACTAAGAGAATGCTGGGCTTATTCTGCCCCAAATCCATACTTGTGTGTGTGTGTGTGTAGATTGATGACTATGGATCTTAACAAGCCTTCAATAAAAAAGGGTCAGAGGTTGTTGAGACAAGAGGCATGTTTACCAGTGGCAGCATTAGAGGGATGCGTGGAAAGGCTGAACCACACCAGGTGACACCATTGGGAGGAGGGGTGACACCACCCTTAGTGAGTGCACAGATGTTTACTCTTGGTCTGTGAGAAGTTCTACATTAATGTGCTTTGCTTAGTTTGTGTAAAGAACTGGTAAACTATGAGAACTTTAATACTGATCACTGAATAAGAAAACAAGGTCAGAATGCATCTGGCCATTGCTTTATTGAAGGCTTGTTCAGAACCATAGTCACCATACTCTCTTCCAGTTATAGATTCATTCCCAACAGACCTGCACATCTATTGCCACTAAATTGTTTGGACTATTTTTTCTTATAAATGACTACTGAGTGTTTGCCAGAACTATTATAACTTTCAAATATTTATTTATCACACACACACACACACTCACACACACACATATTCATTTCATGGCCCTGTTTTCTTCTGACTGCTTTTATGAGTCATTTTCTTCCTTCCTTTTTTGCAGAAAAAATAGCATTTCCTGTGTTGAAAATAATATTTGTTGAAAAATAGAACTTTCTCAGTTAAAAAAAATCTGCTTCCTGCTGAAAAAAATGTGCAAATTTTGTGTAGGGCAAGCCCCCAGCTATAGAGTTTTCTGTGCAGAGAACAGTATTGTCTGTAATCAGTGTAGAATTATTATTTTCTGTGCAGAAAATGCTGTTTTCTATGAACTAAATACAATTTTCTGCACAAAAAAAACTATGCATGAATTTTGTATTCAAAGCGTTCTGAATTTGTCTTTGAAAACTCCACAGTCTTGAAACATTTTTTCACAGCAGAAAATTGCTATAATTACTTGCTGTTTCATTTCAGAGTGAAATTACCAAGCAATTTCATTCCTAATGCTTCACCCAAGGTAAATTATCACTGAAAAAGAGGATAAAAAAGGACGCAGATCTGCATAAAATTAGTATATGTTAATTTATTTGTACAGATATAAATTTAGAAATAATTATTGAAAATTACATAGAAATACAATACGTCCCACCATAGTGGGGCAATCTGGCCTCCAGTTGCTACTGTCTAGCAATGTCAAGATTGGTGCCCTCCATTCACAGTTGTTTCTCTTTAAACCAGATTTGGCCTGGACAGCCCTTGAAAGAAAGGGCACTGACAGACAGAGAAGGAGGGCACAACTCTTCCATCCACTCATACATACACGGATACACCTACAGTTGCAGGGTAGACTATTACTGTTCAAGTTTCTAGCCACTCCATACTATTCATACCCCTTTCCACAGGGTAAAGATACCCCTTATCTGTGACCACTGAGTTCTCCTGAATCTGTGGGTAGGTAGGTGGGATGTGTTCAGCTAGCTCTGTCTGTTCATGCATCCCTCTGGATTGTAGCCAGTATCTAAATGGTTATTTCACTTATTGATTCCCAAAGATTCCCAAAGAAAACTCGGCTAATCTCTCCAAAAGCTTCTATTGGTGCAACACATATTAAAGCATTTGTAGCCATCTAAAATGGCGAAGTCATTCCTTCTTATAACTCACTGATTTATCCAAACAGATAGGAATACTTTGATCAAGAACAAAACAAAAAAGACAGAAAGGATTTATTATTGTGCTTCTGGTCATTTTTTTTTTTTTGCCATCAATAGAATAGTTATCATATGAGCCTTGATCTTTAATTTCAAATGTGATAAAGAACTCTTTGTTGAAAACTGCTTATGAATAGAAATTCTTCTTGATGACTATGCTATAGCGTACTGCATATAGTAAGCCAATAGGAATTCAGTGTAAAAATGTATCATTTGAATGTTTTAATATCAACACACTCCCTACTGTGAAATAAAAGGTCATTGTGCTCTGTCATTGTGTTATTAACTGAAAAAGAAAATGCAACATGCAAAAGCTGCAGTCCTGATCTGAGTTACTTACACATTTACAGTGGACTGAAACCCAAAAGGAAATCCAATGGGCAAAGTTAACAGTCCATTTTTTTTTAAAGGAACTAAAGAGAAAACATATTTTATCTCTGAGAGAGTGACTGAGATCACAATAACCACAGAATGACTCTGAGGACACAAGCTCATTCAACAGAAAGAACAAAAGTGCAATTCACATGCCTGAATAAGCCAGCTAATCTTGTTACGATATGCATTTATGTAAAATTAGTCTCTACATCTCTGTCAGAAAGCAGCACTTAGACCCTTTTAATTTTTATGGCCTATGGCAATAAACGATTGTAATCATTTAACAATCAGACTCTTTACCATTCAGATTGGTTTTCTAAGAGCCACCCCAGCCAATAGCTCTCCAATGTAACAATGGTGAAACTGAGCTCATTTCTTTCTACTCGCTGCATTCTGGGTTGCACATTTTGCATTATTGAAATAAGTTTCTGGGCTAAAGCTTTCTGACTGAGTTCTAATACACTCACTGTGTCAACTATAATTCTATCCATCTTACACCACAGCCTGATAAACAATGGCAATGCAGAGGGCACACAGCCTCAATTGGCAGCATGATCACAGTTATTGACCACATTTTCCTGACCTTTCTCATTGGTGGTTCAAAGCCCTATCTTTCATCAGGCATTGTTTTAAATGAATCTGTTACAAGAAGTTTCTGTGAAAATTATGCACATTAAAGAAACACTTTTATTCAAAAGCAGGACATGTCAAAAGAACTTAACATAAAACTGTCTGTGGATTCTATTTGTTTCCTGTAGCATCTTAGCTGCTCCACTTTTCAAAATGCTTTGGCCCAAGAGATTTCAAGGCAGGAAATGGGGGGGGGGGGTTTAAAAAAATTCCAAGAAGCTGAGTAAGCAAACACCATCTTAAGAATTCAGGATTGCTTAAAATAACCACTGAGGAGTATAAATGCATTAAACTAGGTCACATTTGTAATCACTGTTAAGCAGCTAGAAAATAAATTACATGACTATTCATTAAAACAGAAAACTCTGAAGACAAATACTAAGTTTAGATTTTTATTAAAAGGCTGTGTGCCTCAAGTCACACCATCAGCATGTTCTTTTATTTCAATGATTCCTGAATTCACTTGGAATAACAACTGCCCATCAGCACTAGACTTAAATATTCCCACATTTGAAATAGTTGAACTGTACCTTTAATCATTCATTTATAAAATAAAAAAGAATTAAAATGATATAAATCAGAAGATTGTGCACATTGATGATTTCCACCCTAATTTATCCGCTGATTAGAGTTTTCCTTCTCCTAGGATGGTTGCCATAAGGCTAGAGAGCCCATCCTGCCCTTTGACGCTCTTTGTCAGACCCTTCGGTTTTGACCTGTCTGGCATGGGAGACCCTACCGGTGGCTTTATGCCACCGCAAGCATAGCTCAAAACATCATTAGGGTACGCAAGTCTCTCTCCCACGACAAGGGGGCATCAATGGAGAGGCTTGCATATGTGACGAATGTTGCTGTCCTTGAGCAAGCAGGGATCACCAGCATTGAGGCCATGATATTGAGAACACAGCCACGCTGGGCAGGGCATGTTTTAGGATGGAGGACCATCGCCTCCCAAATATACTACTCTACGGTGAACTCGCCACGGGTCAGCGTAAGAGGGGCACTCCAAAAAAGCGATACAAAGAATCCCTGAAACAACATCTCAGGCTCGGCCAAATTGATCACCAACAGTGGTACGCCCTGGCCTCACATCGGGAGGCATGGAGACGCACTATCCACAATACTGCAGCCTTAGTTGAGAACTCACGCCGAACAAGTCTTGAAGAGAAACGACAACGCAGAAAGAATCACAACCCAAAAACATCACCCAAGGAGACCTTCTGCTGTGCTTTCTGCAACCGGACTTGTTTATCTCAGATTGGCCTTTTTAGTCATCAGCACTCTTGCAGAAAGCGTGGGATGAGTCCTTCCTGAATCTTCGTTTGCGAAGAAAAGCCAGAGAGATATCCGCTGAGGTGGGTGGCTATTTGCCCTCCCAAGTTGCATGGATGTTTCAGCCAGCTAAAGCCTTGAGGTTGAGGGTATATTAACCTCATTTACTCTGTGTGCCCAAATGACTATGTAATGTAAAAGCATTGTAGGTTGTCAAGAGTTCAGAAGCATGTCTTTTAAAATATCAGTGAATGGTCCAGATATTTAATAGACCACTCGCCTTTTCCTATAGATGGTCAAAACTATTCCAGCACTTTTTGATAGACTGCAGAGTAGCTCATGACTATGCTGGTTGTTGTGTTTGCAAAGGCCTTGATCATCTTGTCAATGTATAGTGGTTTCTCCCCACATGTATCTTTCAAGGAGCAAAAAATTGCTAAAAGCACAATCTGAAGTAATTAGACACATCACAAATTAACACTGCCAATCACAGAGGTCATTTTCTTTCTCATTGATAGTGTCAGTTCATCCAGTCTTCACAATGAGGACAGGGTAGTGATAGTCCCAGCACATTAGATGCTGGCTAAGCCATCAAAGTTGTGCTGCTTTACCTTCCTCCCATGCTCTTGTCAAACATCAGTTTAGGACATAGAGTTCAGTGGAGAATGTCTGTGCAGAGCCAGTGTGCATGTGGGGGTGGGGCAATAATGAAATGGAATGTACATCAAAACAAAACTCTAGATTAAACATACACCAAGAGCAGGAATGGGCAACTGTGCCAAAGCCCAGGAGGCAATTGTCAACTCTCACCCACACTCCAAGGCTACACCAACATATTACTAGTGTACCAGAAGTGACATCACATCATTTCCCATTCTCTTTTTGATTGGTGTATGTCTGAGATTATGGGGTGTTTTTTTTTTCTGAGATGGGGGACCTCAGGTGGGAAGAGAAAGTAAACTGCTGCTTTCACAACTAGTTTAAGGGTGTCGGGGGCAATTTTCAAGCTGACATTCTCCATTGTATGTTGTCTTATTTGGAAATTGTCCTTTCACCCCATTAAAGTATTGCATACTTTATATGTTGCACAACATTAAAAAAACTAAATATAGTGGACAAATGAAGGTTCCTGATTTTGTAGACCAGCCCAGAGTTTTGAAATAATTTCTTGCAAATGCTCCATTCCTTGCAATAATTCCATTCTTTTAGTAACGAAGTACTTGTTTTTTTCCCCAGTAAGAAAAGCAAGACTATATTATATTACAGATGTAACTTAATGAGGTGTCTGTTCAATCCTTTTGCAAGATAACTGTAACTTCTAATTATTTTTGCAGTTGTAATGTCACTAAATGGATCAAATCCTGGTTCACACTGTGCTTCATGTGCTGTGCTTGTTCGATAGACTAGGTGGACAAGTCCATGGCTTAAAAGACTTCTTCAAAGAGATAGTGAAAAGTAACTGTTTTAAGTACTTTGCAGAAATAGGAAAGTAAATAGTTACTTTTAACAAACAAAACTATAGTAGTATATAACACCAACAGCTCCCCACTCCTTTCCTAATACCAGGAGCAGAAAGGCCCCCTATTTAAAAATGGAGAAGCCCTTTGCCTAGTTTCAAACAGGATGGTAAAGCATAGAACAAATGCACAATCTTGAAATCCCAAATAATCCCCTGATTTTTTAACAACTCCAATACACATGTGTCTTATGCCATTTCTTAAACCTCTGACTCCTACACTTTGACTCATTGTTGAAGAACATTTAAACAAATGAAAGATTGCTAAATAGGAAAGGAATGAAAAGTAATTTTGAAACATATGGACTAAGCTTTCTGTAATAGTGAATCACTGCATGACCAACAATGGAAAGACAGCAAAACACATTATACAAGAAGACTAGGATGTCAACAGCAAAAGCAACACAACTCTGTCTGATTTTTCAAAAACCTTAATCCCATTTGAAACAGACATATTCATGTGGGTTACAACCAATTCAAATATCTTCTTGCACGTGCAAAGTATAAAGCGTAGGGGGAGTTGATGTATTTTTGAAACTTTGTAAACAAAAGCAGTTTAGGCTGTTTAGCTTAAGTGCCAATATTTGGAGAGTCTGTGGGAAACAAAGCTATTATGCAACAACTAAAAGGGATTATTTTTTAAAAAAAATTCTCTGGCTTGAAACCAGATTTTGATTCTATTACATGCCATATAAATATTCACATATTTTCCTGATTTTTTTCTTACAACTTTGTTTACATGAATTCTGCCACATCGAGTCACAGCTATGAACAACAATTTGGGTGCAGTGTTGGCCCATACGCACAATTCCATGAAACAAACAGATAACACAGAAAGTAAAAAGAGGGATGTCCATTCATACAACATAGGTGGATTTAACACAGTCAATACAAGGTAACAAAAAGGTATGACAGAGCAGATACAAAATGGCCTAATTGCACTCAGTGTTTATGACCTCATTAAAAAAATGCAGCATAAAACTAGCATATATTTTCAGTCATAATTTGATTATTGTCTGGCATTAATATAGTAAGACCCCTTATCTGAGGGACTGATATCTGCACTTTCAATTACTTGCACTGAGCTGTGGTCTGAAAATATTAAATGGAAATGGATATAATTAATGGAAATAATAAGAAATAATAAGTAGAAATGGAAATACCTGTACAGTATTAAATGGAAAATTCCAGAAAATGCTACACCATTCTCTTACTCTATCTCACATTTCAATGCTGTCTTGCATTTCCTCACTGTGTACCACTCTCTCATTAGTCACTTACTAATGGTCTTGGTTATGTGATCTGATCAGTGTACAGTATAGTGCTTGTGTAAAGTGCTTGTGCTTGTAAAGTGCTCACCTCACTTAAAAACATAGGGTTTGCGACTATCCACAGTTTCAGGTATCTGCATAATGTCCTGGAATATATCGCCCGTGGTTAAGGGGGTCTTAGTGGAAAAACATGCAGACCTGATCAGAACTCCATGGGTAATACAGATAAAATATATAGAGTGACCTTTCATCTTTCTAATTCATTTTGAACCAATGTATTGTTTATCCCCATGAAGCAGGTATTTCTCCACCAAAAGAAAAGAACTGAGAAATCCAGAACTTTAGTGTAGCTATTACTAGGCAGTAATACATCTGCAGTGTCCAGTCCAGTGTGATGATTTTGAACAGATGAGTAGCCTTGTGCAGCATGCTCCATTCCCAACATACTCAAAACTGGCAACCTAAGAGGAAGGGATGTCTCACTCTGACATTTCAGGATAAAGTGCCCTGCTGGCTCAGACCAAGAGTTGCTTGTCCCTCACATTTTTTACTATGTGTAAAAAGACCCATTGTGATAATGTGGTCAGAGTGCTGGACGTGGGCTCTAGAAGACTAGGGTTTGAATCCCCATTCAGCCATAGAAACTCATTGGGTGATTTTGAGAAAATCACACTCACCCTTAGAGGAAGGCAACAGCAAACCTCTTGAATGAATCTTTTATTTTTTATTTATTATTTATTTATTTATACCCCGCTCTTCAGCCTCAAGGCTATCAGAGTGGCTTGCAAATTGTTTTAAGCAATAGCTATTTACACATCTACACTGCATTAAGCAGTTTCCAATGTGTGTTAGCTAATTGCCCCCCACAAGCTGGGTACTCATTTTACCAACCTACGAAAGACGAAATGATGGAAGGTTGAGTCTACCTTGGAGCCTGCTAGAATCGAAGTTGCAACATGGTGACTTGCAGGACTGGCATTTAACCACTGCACCACCAGGGCTCCCTTGCCAAGAAAATCCTATGATAAGGTCACCGTAAGCCAGAGCTGACTTTGAGGTACCTAACAACATGTATGCATAGCAGACTATCTACACACATAATCAGTGAGTCCTTGATATGCATGTATGGATTGACCTTTCCAAATTTAAAGGGCATGGTAAGATGTATAATGCAGAGCCACTCCTGTATAACACATACTTGCTTGCATTTAATCTTTGCTGCACTTGTATGTACTTGTATGACATGACATTGTTCATCATCTCAATCTGCTTAACAAAAAGGCCTCCCATAACTGCCTTGGATCTATGAGAGAACCATTAGCCAGGCAATGAAACAGGGTTGACATACAAAAGCCAGCATTTAAAAAAAATAATAATAATGGAAGGATCACTGCAAAAGCTACAGCTATTACAGTTCAGAAACAATATTCCTAATGAGCTTTAGAATCCAGGATTCTTTCTCCTAAATAAATAATCTTCCTCCGAAATAAAGGCAAGAGGTACATATGCTAACCCCTGGAGTCCAATGTCCCTGTTCCCCCTGGCTCTGTCAGTGACTTTCCTATTTTGAGTGGGAGGGTCTGAAGGGGGATTTTTCATACCTTTGGCTACACATGCTTAGTATCTTCCCCACAAATAGCAAGCCTGACTGTGCTGACTTGCCAAATACAGTACAGGGAAGATTCTGAGTTTATTCACTTGAGGATATCCTCTTTCAGACATTCTTACTTAAAGTGGGAAGTCTGCAAATACAGGCAGTGGGGACACTGGCAGAACCCCCTCCACGCTACATGCCCCCATGGGTTCTTTAAATGCAGGAATAGAATATGAACACTGAGATTAGAGGAAAATAGAATTCATGGGGGAAACAAATACATTGATTTGTGTATTTGTGCCACAATCTAGCTCATGTGTAAACAATCAAAAGAAAGAAGTGTGCTAGGATTACACCTCTTTGAAAGTCAATAAATTTACACCATGAATTCAATTTGGTCCATCTAGTGAGGCAATTCTATATTTTGGCAAGCAAGACCTTTTTTTTAATTGCTCAAAAATACTGTGATAGTATGCCACCATAAACATGCCTATCTCATAAACATCCAGCTGAAGTACACAACAAACAAATAAAACACTTCCAGTTTTTATGGCAGCATTAATTAAAACATTTAAACGAGAACAGTGCTTATGCCACTATGAAATCAAGGTTATATAGTGATGAACTTTATCTGATTACATGCAACAACCATGAAAGATTCAGTGCTACCCAAACAAACATGTGTCACTTTGCCAATGTGGTGAAGAGAGGGAGGAGTGTTAGTATCAGCAAGAGATCCTTGCTGCCAGCTCACACAATCTGGTTAATGGAAAAATAAAACCACTTAAAGCTTGGCCTGTAGAATATTGGTATTGTGGAAAAAGAAATAGGTTTAATGGGCAAGGCTCTTAACCAAGCAGAAAACAAGCACATTCATTTGAATTGTAAATAGTTGCTTCATGCAGAAGCTCTCTATTTCCCCACACTTTGTGAGGGATTGAACAAAAGTGCATTTAGTGAGGTGTAAATACATGAACAGAATCTCCAGCTCAACCAGAGCCAAGCAAGGTGTCTTTGTATAATGGAATAAACATGCATATCGGGTCTGAAACAGCCAGAGCAACATCCTAGATAATAACAACCATTTTAGCTGAACAGATGGCCAGGTGGCGATATAATGCTTTGTTAACTTTGTAGCAAGGGCATAAAATGGATTTTTTCCCTCACTTTATCATCACTGAAAATAAAGAGAAGGGGGAGAGGAGAGAAAAGCCTGTCCTTAGAGCTGTTTATAACTCAAGAGTTCATCTGCTGTGTAAGACTGTTCCTTTTGCACAAATCTCTCATAAACTTTACAAACTTTATGAGAGAATACTTATAAGTCTTTTTTTTTTTCATTTTCTTCTTGTTGGAGGCACCAGCAACACTATATAACAGAAAGTGGCAAGGCTGAAGTACAAATAATCATTTAGATCATATTTCTGGTGTCATTTTTCCAACACGGCATACAACATGCTTTATTGCAAAGCTTTTTTGCTGAGTTAAGAGGATTTTTTTGTGGCCACATAAAGGGGGAAGTGATCTTGGTCCAGTTTAGAGAGTATGATCTCTCTTTCTCTCTTTTCTTGAAGTTATGGGGATATTTTTACTACAATACACTTTGGATGAGAAGCTGAATGTGCAAGAGGCTATATTAAAATAATTCAATTCAAAAGAAATATTATGTCAGGTAGCCAGGCAGAGCTATGGACTAGGGATGTGTTCTGAATGTTTAAAGCAGAGGTGTGTAACTGCACTGGATTGGTGAAGTCCTAAAGGACTGCACTTTTCTTTTTTTATTAATTTTGGAGGGCTTTTTGTTTTGCTTTGCTTCTATAAAAATATGTTCCTGTTACTACTACTACTACTACTACTATATTGTTAGCATACAGAAAATTCACAAAATATTGTTCTCTCTCCTATTTTTTTAGTCAACAGAACAAATTCTGAAAGGAAGGAAATAAATAATTTTAATTCTTTCAGGCTGGAGACTGTAGGAGCAATCTGTACCCGTGGCCTTACCTGAATAGGAACAGGGCTTATTTCTGAATAGCCATGCAAAAGAGTTGCTCAATTCAAAATAAGGTGGTGGTGAAGGCAGAAAGAATTATGGATGAACTGTGATCTTGCAACACAGAGCAAAGAGAGAGCAATTTTCAACTAGTTGACAGGTGGAAGAGATGGCAATGGTTGTGAGGTGAAGGGTGGAACATTCCCAGGTTCTAGTTAGAACTTGACCCCTAATCCCACTCTCAGACAGGAAGGCTCTAGCACATGACCAGGGTCAATGGTTTTATGCAGTTTCTCCTTCATTTGGGCACTTTCTTTCTCACTCCCTTCATCCTCCCACCCCTTCCTGCTCTGTTTCCCTCCTTGCTGTCATTGACTCTCTCTTTCCCCAGTCTCACTTCTGGACTGATAAAACACATTCTTTCTGCCTTAACAACCAATCTGCGGGGTGGCTAGCACCACACAGTTCTAGTGGGTTGTTGCTGGTTTTCAAGTGACAAAGGGCACCAAGGAGGGCTTACGATGCTGAGATTTGACAAGGAAACTTTCAGTTCTTTGGGGGTTACGAGGGACTTGGTAGGGTAGGGGCTGCATGTAGCCCATACCCTCCAATATTTCACAGATGAAAACAGGGACATGTGTGGCCAAGCAACTTCAGAGCTGTGATACAGCTTTTTGCTATATCACAAGAGTTTAGTCAAGATGGCAACATTTATTAATGAGAAACAACACACAAGCTAGGAGAAATTTTAGTACTTTGCTTTTGCCTGAGCCTACTAGGAAGGGCAAGATCCTGCCCACATTTTTCCTTTCTCCTCCTGAGCTAATTAAGAACAGACAGCTTTTGTATTTGACCTCGGTTTGCAGAAACCAAACTAAGCTGAAGACAAAGGAGGAGGAGGAGAGAGAGGATGTGAAATAAACTAGGATAGATAACAAGGCATCTGCAATTAACAGTTTTAGTTTCAAGGCTAGAGAATCTGGGAAAATGGTAACTTTTGGTTTAAGGAATCCCTGTGTTAGTGTATGATGGACAACCAATAGTTATGCAGTCTGCCATATTTTGTTGATTGTAAAATGCTTTTAATTTAGAGTGTGTGCATTAGGTTCTCACTCTCAGCAATGACTTTGTATTGTATACATCCTGGATTTCTGGCAATACAGTTTTCTGATGAGCCCTGAAGCTTGTGTTCTATGAATTTGGGAATGCTAATACCTGATAGGCAGGCCCTGTCTTTCAGTTACGAACATGTATACATCATCCTAACACACATTGGAAACTGCTTAATGAAGTGTAGATGTGTAATTTGCTATTCTGTTATTCTGCTATTCTGCTATTCTCCTTAAAACAATTTGTAAGCCACTCTGATAGTCTTATGGCTGAAGAGCGGGGTATAAATAATAAATAAATAAATAAATAAATAAAAACATCCTTTCTCAATGTGGTACCTTACAACTGTTTCAAACTACAGTTAATATGATTCCTTATCCCTGGGCATGAATGACAGGAATTGCAGTGCACAACATCTGCAGTGCACCAGCTTGGGAAAAGCTATACAAGATTATCTGCACAGATCCTACATAAACATAGTATGTCACGTCAACTCTGACAAGTAGGCAGTAGACTCACTGCCATGAACCAGTTCTCCATGTATGTTTTCTCTGCATCTAAATGCTACAAACATCTGTATGAAACCTCAAAGAACAAAACAATATTTAATCTGGGTTTTGTTGAGGTTTAGTAGTCAGTATTTTTTGCTTAGATTTTTTATTTCATCTTCATCCTACAGATTCAAGTTAGCTAATAAAACCTATAAAAATAACAAAATACTAATCATGTGAGATAAAATTTTTAGATGACATGGATGTCATTGAGTAAAATTTCCCCATGTTGACACAACCTTAGGTCACCAGAAGTCATTCCTCAAAGAAAGTACATGATGGATACATCATGTTTCAGTGATAATCAGCACAACGTAGTGGTTTGAGGCCTGACTATGACTCTGGAAACCAGAGTTCAGATCCTCGCTCAGCCATGGAAACCCATTAAGTGACGTTGGGCAAGTCACACCCTCTCTGCCTCAGAGGAAGGCAAAGGCACCCTCTGAATAAGCCTTGCTAAGAAAATCCTGTGATAGGTTCATGTTAGGGTTGCCATAAGTCAGAAACAACCTAAAGGCACACAACAACAACAACAACAACAGTTTTAAGAGAAAAATTAAACTTACTGTTTTGCAGGAACCAAGAAGTTCACCTCTCTACAAACTCTTACCACGCAGATGATAGAAATAACTGGATGCCCTTGATCCAAGAGGTATTCTGATGGAATGATGCAGCCACTTAAATATGCAAGTTCAAAGTGCTTTATAAGTCAAATGCAGCACCTTGCATCTCACCGAAGTCTTGGCATGATGTGCTCCTTGGCTTCCAAGCACTGGCATAATGTATTCTGTCAAGTGGCCACTATCAGAATCCAATGAACAATCTTTCAAGGTGTCTATACAAACAATATAGAGTACATAGATTTTCCTTGGGTTTTTTTCTGGGCTGTGAGGCCGTGTTCTGGAATAGTTTCTTTCTGACGTTTTGCCTGCATCTGTGGCTGGCATCCTCAGAGAATGGTTGTGTAGGGCTGCATGTGGAGTTTATATGTTGTGAACCCCTGTTGGGGAGGATATGTAAATTTGTGTAATTGAATGGTTAGTTTGTGGGTACAGAAATAAGAAAGAAGAAACCTTAAAAGTAAACAAAATCTGGTTCCCAGTTTTGAAACACAATAGAATCAAAACTCAACACTTACAAAAGAATTCCACCCAGGGACAGGAGGATTCCCAGCAGATAATGGCCCATCAACCAACCATTAGCCAAACAGACACTAAGGAGCCTTGCATTTCTATACCCAGAAACTAACCATTCAATTACACAAATTTACATATCCTCCCCAACAGGGGTTCACAACATATAAACTCCACACACACACCTACACAACCATTCTCTGAGGATGCCAGCCACAGATGCAGGCGAAATGTCAGAAAGAAACTATTCCAGAACACGGCCTTACAGCCTGGAAAAAACCCAAGGAAAACCTATGGATGCCGGCCATGAAAGCCTTCGACTTCACAATATACAGTACTCTACTCTACCAATCCAACTTGGGGGCAGGGGGAGGCAATAATCAGATACATTCGTCTTATGTGTTTTTGAGTTCTCTACTGCAAAAGTACATAAGAATTTTGTAAGATTTGCCAATAAACTTTCTAGTTCAAAGAGAACAGGCCCTCAATTGTTTTTTGGCTCAGGCTAATCCTATCTCTTTTCATCAAATGAAAAAAAGAGAAATGTCAATTAAAAGCTGAAGGTAGAGTGTTTAGTGTCACAATATGTTTCAAACCAGTGAATACATAAATGTCAAATACCCATAACTCTCAGTGTTTAGAATTATAATGCATAAACAAAATGTAAAGTCAAATCTGTTCAACCTACGTAACTGTTAATTTGCACTGTGTAATGATTTAGCTGCAAGAGAAGAGATCTCTAGGGTTCAACGAAAAAAAAAAGCTTTAGACTCTTGGCATCACATTGCACATTGACAGTCAGAGATAACATGAGGCTAAATTAAGGGGGAAATTGGGAGGGGGGTTGTCTTTTGAAATTGGTTGTCTTATTTGTTTCTTAAGACACACGGAGACCAAAATTTGGTGTGAGAAATATGCTACTTCAATGCATTATAAGGAAAAATGAGAAAAGATCTGCCTGCAGTGTTACCAGTGGTGGCTAGATACAGCTGTCCAGTGAAACCTAGATCATGACCACTGCAACCAGGAAAGCCTATGAGGGGGTACTGCCCTGGTTTCCTACTTTCTGCATCACTAATCCAGCTATCAAAAATAATTTCAGAAAACTAAATTCTGGACCCTGAATGAGGCCAACTTGGCAAATCAGCAAAGAACTGTGGCATCTCTTATAAGTCAGATGCTCCAGTCTAAAGAGGAAGAAAAATATTATCTCAGAATTTTATTTTTGATAATATTGGTCAGTAGATAAACACTTGATTGGGGGCATGGTTTGAAATTAAAATAGTATCTGTATCTAGCTGCCTCACACTACTTGGAAAAATGGCTCAGAAAAAACAAGAGGAGCCTAAGGTGGGCATCATCTGTGGGCCTTTCCAGGCAGGGCCTGGACAAGTTCTGTCATGCCTAGGCGTAGATGAAAGGCCTTCCCTCCATCTTAACTACCACTAATGTGGCCTTGGAGGGAGAGAAGAAGAAGCAGGCACAGCTTCATCATACCTAGGCCCAGAAACAGATGAAAGGCTCTCCTTCCATCTCAACTGCCACTGCTGTGGCCACGGAGGGACAGAAGAAGAGACAAGCATAGCTCCATCGTGCCTAGGCCCAGAAACAGATGAAAGCCCCCCCTCCACCCCAATTACCACTGCCCTGGCCTTGGAAGGGAGAAGAAGAGGCAGTATCTGCTGGACTTAATCCCCTCCCACACTGCCATTCTCTTTTCCTTTTGTGTCATGTCTTAAGGGCAGGGAACAGTTTTGTTGTTCTTTTACTTGTAAAATGCCATGTATGGGGATGGCACCACATATATCAATGAATAACAACAACAATAATTTAAACTATAACATAGAATCCATCGGCCATTTTGGCTGAGATATCCTGGGAATTGTTGTCCAAATAGAAGCTTTCCCAAGCTGTGGTTCAGAAGCAATACCCTTCTGAATACCACTTGGTGGAAGCAAAAGGGGTTGTGAGTTTCTGAGAAACATCTGAATGGTCACTGCTGTTTTAGAAAGGGCCATTCACATAAAACAGCAGAGCTCAAATTCTGATGGGAGCATTTATTAATGCTAGTGTGAAGGGAAAGGGATACATAAACATGGAAAAGAATCCTGCAGTTGCCGTTTCTTATCATTATGAAAGCAAAAAGTTAAAGACAGATCCTCAGTAGCTCCCCATAATAATGAAGGGTATGGAGGGTGGCTATTTCAAACGTTTCACCTACATCTGTGGCCTTACTATGTCATTTTCCTTACATGGTGCTGTCAGAAACACACTGCCTGTTTCTAAAGATTGGCCAAATCACATTGTACCCAATCAATTTGTTCCAGAACCAAAAGGAGCTCATTTGATCTTCTTTGGACCCAAACAAACCAGTCTGAAACAGTTCAGAATTCAGTATTTGGCCAAAGTGCTTGCACAACTCTATATGCAGTTTGTTTTAAATAATGATTAGGCTCATACTGAGAGCTTGTTTTTGTTCTACATTTGTTTCTAGACTGAATACATATAAAATAATTAGGAACTTTTGTTATCTGGATTCTTAATTCAGATTGGCAATTTGTCAAACTTTTGTCAAAATTGTCTTTTCAAGGGGCTTAACAAGACAGTTGCCGTGAAATTATCAGTTCTCTTGCTCAAGTTACTGCAACAATAAGTTCACTGACAGATGGGAAGCAAGGAAATTGGGGTAGGGGAAGAGAGATGAAGAGAGAACATTTTATAGCCTTGATTATACTTTAGTATGAAATTATTCTAATCTTCCAGATACAGGCTAATGTCCACTTTCAATTCGAAACATATTTCTTTGCAAACATTTCTTGGCTTTATCATTTTATAAATCAATGAGTTCCCTTAGTTATGTGGAAAATATTTTATTAATATTCACTATAGTGCTATGAAGTATTTTCCAGTCGGTGGTTAATGTATGTAGTAGCTAAGACTAGGGATATAAAGAATACTTGCAAATTTTCTCATCCTTTGACATAAAGGTTATTATCTCAGTACACAGAGGCAAAAATTTACATCTCTTGTTAAGATTTACAGCTTAGATCTTTGGAGTCAATGTCTATGTCATTGGTCAACATTTGTTGGTTTGATAAATACCCACATGCCAAGTGCTGACTTGGTTCATGTCATCAAGAGATAATTTTTTTGTCCTGTTTCTTATCTGCTGTTTATTACTTGGTCTGACACAAGAAAACCTGAGCGCAGTAAAATCCAATATCTTAAACATGGAAATAGTGTATGCTAAAGCTATAATTAATTGTCAAAAGGGAATGGCCTGTTACATTATTTGTATTAATCCTAAGGGTTATTAAATGGAATCAGGTTACCTAGCTTTACTTTGACTCCCCAAAGATCCTCCCAGTTTGAAGGACGAATATTTTAGTTTGCCGGTGGTACTTGAAATTCATTACTTTCGTTTTCCTTATTTAAGCCATATATTACAGAAAACCTGTCCTATTTCTGTGCTGTTCTACCATTAAGCCAAATATACCAATTATGGCAGAAACAGCTTCTTAAATTAAAAACATTAATAAAAGCATAGATTGTGGAGATGTTAACATTAATGTTGTACATAAATAACATTCTCAAAACCTGATTAGTAATGCTTTTCTCCCTTAGTTCAGAAAACTATTTCTGAAAACTAAATTGTCCCAGAGTACTTAAAATGCTACTACTATACAGAGACAAACATAATAATCAAAATTCAATTGCTAGTTCTCACTAGAGCAAACTGATTGCATCGATGGGATTTACATAAGTGCTGACTACCCATACAGCAATTATTTCAATGGGCCAGCTTATCTGGGACTAGCAACTGAATACAGGGCAGAGTTTCATAGTATATAATCAATTATTTACCTCTAGATTTATTTATATGACAGCATAAGCCTCTGAGCATATTGCATTGTCCAAAAGTTTAATGGTGCTTTCAAAGGAGTCCTCCCCGACCCTTGGAACAATGATCTTATCTTCATTCACATTTTATGGATCATCCAACCAACATTATTGTCAGCCTGTTGCTCCAGTGTTTTCTGAGTAATCCTCCCATGATTCCCCCAACCCACAGTTTGGATTTATGGCAAATTATTTTGTGATAACATGCAATTGCAGCATCCAGTCTATTCAGTCTGGCTAGACAGGATGCTATTAAGTCTTTCTACTGCTAAAGTCATCAGCTGAGGTTTCCTTTATCTTCTGCTATAATCAGAAGTGTGATTAGTGGTGGTGACATCATCTTTTCAGTATCAGTGTCCAAAATGCAAAATCAACAAAAGAGCGACATCTTTATCAGCCAACCAAACTGCACAAAATATATCACGCAAGCTATCGAATCTCAACTAGTTTTATATCTAGCAAGAGATGTTTAAAAATCATACAGGAGAAGAAAAGAGACCATGGTCCTGTCTGTACAAGGGGGAGGGAGATATGAATATGTCCGAAAAAAGCAGGCATTCACAACGATGCAATCTGTCTTCACGGTCAAGAGTTCCCCTAAAATCTGCATGACCCCCTAGCCAAGATGGTGGCCACGAGTGATTTACTGGCAATTTTAAATCTGCTGGCACCAATTTAAAAAAAAAAAACAGTTTCCAATGGTGCCCACAAGCAATAGTTTGTATTTACAAAAAAGAAAGAAAGAAAGAAAGAAAGAAAGAAAGAAAGAAAGAAAGAGTATAAGACTGCTGTTTGGTCGACTTACTGGACTGTCGCTTAGCCAAAAATCCAACATGGTGGCCGCAGGTGCTTTCCCTGTTTGCTAGCTCCACCCCCATGATTGTCCAGCAATCAGATTATGCTACCTGTTCGTATCTGTGTGAATGCAAGTGTTCAAATGATCACACATTCATATGTTGTCTGGAGCTTTTAAAAAAAAATCAGATGAAGCCCCCGAATGTGATGCACATGGACTTGCAGTGGATTTGGCTTCCCCCCTTCTGAATGACATGTATTTATGCACATACCCGTATGAACAGATCGCTGTACGTTCACATCCTGTTTGGATTATTTTAACCATATAGACAAGACCCATGCTAGAGTCGCAAGGTTACATTTTGTCTTAGGAGATTATCAGATGGGAACCAAAGAAAGCATCCCTGTCTTGCCTTCTAAGTCCTACTATGATCCTGTCTCTGTAACAGATATTTTTTTTTTCAGACACTTACCTTTCAGCAGAACAAAAAGTCCTCCCCTCCAGCAGCCCAGGCATGAATGGCGGTCTCACAAAGCTCCATTCACTTCCTGTAAAGCAAATCCTGGCCATTCTCGATCGCCCAGATAATTTGTTTCTAGACTGAATACATATAAAATAACGATCGCCCAGATAATTCAAAGTTAAAAAGAAGAATACACGCACAAAAGTTAAAACAAGTGACTAAATACCCCCCAAAAAACAAGTAAACAGGGGAGGGTACAAAAAAGGCTGTCACTGGAAATTGAAAAATAAAAAACAACCACCAAATATCAAAAACTTAAAACAAGCACCTTGACACAGTAAAAAAATAAATAAAATAATAATAATTTTTTAAAAAGTAAACAGGGGAGGGTACAAAAAAGGCTGTTACTTACCTGGATGTCCTGATCACCAATGGAAGCGTTCAGCATGGACCTCCTAGATCGTGCCACAGGAATGGGACACCATTTCGCTCGCCTGTGATTCCATTGCAGAAATTGAATGGGTGGTCTACTGACAGCTTTTGCCCGTCAATTTTTTAAAAAAGGAACAGAACGGAAGTAGCACAGGGGCAGAATGGGACAAGAATGACATCGTCTGAAAAGGAAGCCTTTTCTCAGGCCTGTGGTATCCCTGTCCTGGATTATTAAACTTGTTTGATAATCTCCTGAGATGCTGTTTCTGTTGTAGTCCAATTGGTTTTGAAGGGCAGGCAGAGGCCACTCACCTGGATGTGTCTAGGATATGGAATTTCTTTCCCCTCTCTGGAGGTTAATGTGACTTTCAAATTATAGGCCTTGCAACATCCAGTCATTTTTTTCATGCTTTTGGCCCCCTCCCTGCTGTTCTTCCATTAGCAGGCAGCAGCCTTTTTATTTTGACAGGCTTTTAATACAGAAAATTTCTAAAGAACAAGCTAGGATATGTTGTATTGTTTTAAACTGTACTGTTTTTAATAGCTTTTTAATCTTTTAAAATGTGTTTTATTCTTTTAACTAGAGATTTTTAGAAGGGTTTTAATATTGTGACTAATTTAATTCTATTTTAATGTTCACTTTTTGTATGTTTTTAACCTCATTGTTCTTTTAAACTGCAAGCTGTCTTGTATCCCAATATTTGCCGTAAGATTCAGTGTTTGTCATTTTTTACTGACTTGCATTGTATTCCTTCTTTTAGTTTTATTTGTTTTTATTCCGTATGCAAGTTTGGAAAACCCTGGGCAGAAAAGTACCATAGAATGATTAATATAATTGAATAAAAAAGGACATACATGGTTCTTGTGCCTTTAACAAAATGATTTTTTTTCTCACTAAGCATTTAGCCCATCATTCTGGTTCCTGTTGTGGCCTCTGATTCACCCCTTAAAATGGTTCTCTACTAAAGCAACTGTCCATTTCTTTATCTTGGTGGAGTGGCTTTAATTACTGGTCACCCCTTGTTCATTTTTAAAGGATGAAATTGTGCTATAAACCCTCACCCTGCAGAAATAGCCACTGATATTGTGACAATTTAGAGAAGATATTCAAGGGGAACATCAGAGGCTATTTATAACTAATGTCCAAGCCTAGAAAAACTAAACAAAAAAACAAAAACAAAAAAGTCTGAATGTGCCAGCTGTGTTTTCAAACAGCATTACAAATAGCCTTTACTGAACCTAATGTACCTGGTAGGAGAACTGATAGAAGCATCTCAGAAACACAGGAAACAAACATAGAAGAACCAGATGTTTCAAGAAATGGGTACATATTACCTTTAACAGTGCAAATGCACTTCAGATCATTGCCAAAATCTGGAAATCTAGTATCCGGGTTGGATCTTGGAGTATACTCAAACTACAAACCTGTCTCTTCAGGGTGTCTGTAACCTCATCTAGGAAAGACTGAACCCCTATTCCCTAATCTTCATTTCAACTGACCAGGAATATCTCTGTCTTATCTGGATTAAGCTTCCATGTGGTTGCCCTTCATCCAGTCCATTACTGACATCATATACTGGCTTAGAACTAAAGCAGCTTCCTCAGAAGGGAAAAATAGAGCTGAGTGTTATTACCATGCTGGTGGCACTGAATCCCTAACCTCGTGAAAATTTTCCCAGTGGTTTCCGGTATATGTTAGAGATCATTAAGACCATGACGGATTTATCTTAAACACTACAAATCAACAGCCAGGAAATCAAGTAGGAATACCACAGTGTCAACTTCTGAAATTGTCCCTCTAGGAAGGACTGAAGCTACTGCATAACACTGCCTCCAAGTACTGTCTCAGAGGTGGCCCAGAAAGAATACTATGGAAAGCTAATGAGGGTCAATAGAAACAATAGTGTCACATTCCCCTATCCAGTTTCTGGTGTAGGTTGTCCATCAAGGTGTCCCAAACTATCTCAGGCCCTGTCTATATGAAGCGGGGGTGGGGGGACATAGTGCCCCACAGTAAGAGCAAGTCACAGCAGCTGCGGTTTATCTTAATGGTGGTTTTCCACCCAACTGTCTCCATAAGCTTCACTGTCCAAAGATGACAGCTGGTGTGGGGCGGCGGCATGGTGATGGTGAGGGAGGGACCGGGGAAGGGGGAGAGGATGGCAGCCACCCTCATCCATTCCTCGATCTCTGCAGGGGGGGGCGGTGCAGTGATGGCAGAGGGGACCAGGGAAGGGCAGCCACCTTCCTCCCTTCCTCGGTCTCTGCAGGGGCAGCGGTGGTGGCAGCAACGACACTGGTGGGAAACTGAGGAAGGGAGATGAGGGCAAGATAGCCCTACCCTTTTTCTTGGTTCATACAGGGGCGGTGGCAGCGGCGACACAAGGGGGAAACCGAGGAAGGGAGAAGAGGGTGAGAGATCCCTCTCCCTTCCTCAGTTCCCATGGGGGCAGCAGCCATCGCTGACAGCTGCCCACTCCCTTCCCCATTCCTGATCACTCAGGGGCAAAAAATGGCAGCTGTGGGAGGTTGTCCTATCAGCAAGCCCTGCCCTTGTGCTCATTCAGCCAATAAGCTTTGCACTTCCTGTTGTATGGGGAAGCAAATCAAGGTGAATTGCTTGTCCTAACAAGCAGGAATGAACACACACCCTCACAGGGTTTTTTTTTTCAAAAAAACTTCACTGAAAACTGTAAACTCCCCCCAACATGCAGTATATGGCTGTTTTTAACCCCCCTCCTTATGAATAAGGTGAATTGCTGCAGGTTGCCATTAAGACAACATATTTTCTCCTTAAAATCTATGAGAAAGAATTTTGACCATTTAGACACCCCCTCAGTCCCACAATCAGGCCTGAAGCCAGAAGGAAATAGCACTACATAATCTATCCTTGTCCCTGGAACTCAGAAGTCACCACTTGCTCCAAGATCTTGCCTGGCTGATAATTTAGGGAGCCCTGGCTGCACAGTGGTTAAATGCCACAAGGTTATGATGAGTTCAATCTCAGAGGGCTCCAAGACTGAATCAGCCTTCCATCCGTCTGTAGGTTGGTAAAATGAGTACCCAGCTTGTTGGGGGAAATTAGCTAAAAAAACAACAACAACCCAATGTAAAATGCTTAGGGAGTGCTTCAGTACTGATAAGCGGTATATAAATATCAATGCTATTGCTAATTTAACAAGGATTTAGGGAGAGTTTTTATCACTGTGACCTCACAACTGGATCTTTTAGGCACAATGGATCCTTTTCTTGTTGCAAAAAGGCATTTTATACAATTGGTCAGTCCCTCACTGGCCACTGTATAAGCCAGAAAGTACAAAGATCTAGCACACATGTCATGAACTGCACTTCTTCAATGATCATGTCCACATGCTTGAACTGTACAAATAGAAAAATATACATTATTACTAGGCTAGCATAGATCAAAATTACATCCAAAATTGCATCAACTACAGTGTCCAGAGTGGAGCCAAGTGATTTTATCTGCAAAGTATTGTGAAAATTGTTCACACTGAACTGTCAAGTGGTTTATGTCAAGTGGATATAGAGGGCCAACTTCATGGACCAGAATGTAACAGAACTGAAACAGTTATTCTCAGTTCTCTGAGCAGACACAATGCTGGCAGAGATGAATGCTTTCTGTCACACCACCACCATAACCACCACCACAGAGTAACCTAGCCCTTCCTATGTTCTCCATGTACTACAAGTCCATGTAGACTCATTCCAACTTTTCTGCCACTATCACTCAAGTTGCCATCCCTCTTGTTTAATCACCAGCAGGTCCCTAGTAAACTAGGAGAATAATTTGGTTCCATTCCATGGGAGAAGACACTCAGGAACAATTGTGTCCACTGCCTTAAACATTTCCTGATTCCAGAGGTTAACCACAGCTTCAGCACTCATCCCCTGTCTCTATAACTTACCTACTCAAACACAGAGTATCCCAGGGTACGAAGCTGAGAGAGATTACCCCACACATCAGTTTCATCCAAACAGACCTTTTAAATATAGTACAGGCCAGTACCCTCATCCACAATCAAGTCCTGGATGGTTGTTATTTTCCCACAGACTGACCAGACATTCAACAGCAGGATTTTCAAGACCTGTTGACAAGGTTACTCAGGCTATTTGAAACAGGGGATAGTTGAGGGAACCAACAAACCAGTGATGACTTTAGCACATTACAAAGTAAAGCCAATTCATATTTGGAAGAGTTTACAATGCACTTTTTAATAACAAATGTTTATAAGATAGAAAGACAAAGTCAAGGACAGACCCAACACCATCTTTACAGCCTTTTTGTACAGAAGAATGGTGCATTAATGTTGCTAAAAATGAAATAAAACCTAAAGTATTTTTCTCCTTCAGCCAGTTCCCTCCCAACTTGCAAACTGAGTATTATTGCAAATCTCTAAGTTGCATGAAAAATATCTAATTCTTTATCTTAACATAACTTCAGTCATATTATCTTCTCAGACATGTATTAAATATGCAAGACACACACTACATAGAACAATAAATTGCTGCCAGCCATGATTATGTGTACCCATATTTATGCAAGTTGTTTTATTGTTATCATAAATGCCAGCCATTCAGCATCAAAGGCACCTTCAGCTGATATTCAACAAACATCTATCTTTGAAAAGAAAACTGTAATTGCTATAATGGGTCACATTAAATATGTTCAGCAATACAAACAGAAATGAAACTAAACAGGTGATCAACAACATCAAAGATATATGCCATTAAGGAATTGTCATCAAAAACTCTGTAATCCTACATTTGTAATTTTTTTCTTTAAATAAGCTGACTACTGGCTGAGTGAGGATCATGTAAAAGTACAACTTTTAACCATGCCAGTTATCATAGCTGCTAGCTTGAACTTGCTTCTCAGACACAATGCATTACACACTTTATCTCCCTGTATTCTGAAAGATGTCCTTGTAGCAACAGGGAATTAGAGTCCTTGAGCCATATCCATTGGCATTACAAATTCTATACCCAAATTCATCAAGATATAATCTATCCCTTGGTTAGCATGATGAAGGGAAGATCAGAAATTTTCTATGTAAAAATTTTGATGGAAGACAAATCACCAAATGTTGCTCTACCTGTAGCCAAATTTCTGTCAGAAGCTGCTAAAATTAAAACCCTTTATGTAGAAAGAAATGACCGGAGTGTAATTTAGAAATTTTATATGTTTCTGTTAAACATGTGCTCTGTTGTGATTGTTCTTACTGTTTGTATGTGTAAACTTTGGGTGTATGGACTGCAATAAAGGATGACTGACTGATGACTTTATCTTGTGTTGCCATTCCAGAAAGTTAAAATGTCTTCCTCTGGGTACTGTTAAGATTCAGGCAGAAGATACTAAAAAAAAAAAAAAGCATCAGCAAAACATCCCAGAACCTTTCTCAGCCTCAAGGACAAACTAGTTATGGTCAAGCACACTGGGGGCCACATGACAGCAGTGTACAAGGTTATAACCCAATGTGGTGTCATATTTATAAAAGACATATTGCAACAGAAGTTAATCAATTTATAAAGGAGAGACTGCAGTGTTGGGGAAGGGAAGCTTAGCCAGGCAGCACCCCCAGTATGTCCCCATGCTGCAATGAGGCTTTTTAAAAGCCTTTGTTGGCACCAACTGACTTGGAAAGGCAGAGAGATGTATACAAATTAAACTCAAGGGCATGACAGAAGTGTCCTACTCCCAGACAGACAGCTGCTCTTCTGTCAAAGAGCATAAGGGTTTCAGACCAGGAGACTGGCATTCTGAGATGTGGGAAATAATCCTTCAGAAGAGTCTTCTTCTCTTCTTGAAAGGATGTGAACTTGTATTTTCTAGTGTTGCATCTAGAGATGTTTGACTCAATATTTAAGACAAGAGGGAGGTGTATTTGTGATGGATATGTTTATTAGAGCACCCTCTGATAAAGGAAGACTTGCCATGAGTTTTTAAAAGACAAGTTCTTCCTTACAACTGTTTGGAGTTATTTGCAACTAACCTGCATTTGGATAGGGATAATTTGGTAGATAAACACATGGATTCCCCCCCACTCCCCCTAAAAAACAACTTTGGACCAAGGTCTTGTTCTTTCGTGGGGGGGATGAGGAATAATTTCAAACTGTGGTTGGTTTAATCTGTGGATAAAGAATCTGTGGATATGGAGGGCCAACTGTACATTAATGGCTGGTTAAAGAACAGAAAGCAAAAGTTAGGGAGTAAAGCAAGCAGCAAGAATCTGTACTTGGACCTTTACTACTGAGAACAAGCAGTGAGTTGCTCAAGAGTACATGTGGCATAAAAATTGTGTTAGTGACTGTTACAAGCTCAAAAAGAAATCTCTTCAAACTGGGTGAACTGAAGTTGAAATGGCAAGTTAAAGTTGAGAAATCAAGCAACTGCAAAGCAAGGCAAATGGAGGCCAAAACAAACACAAACATAAGCACACATAAGGACAGGATGCAATCTTGAATTACAATGTAAATATATTCTAAAATTCTAAACACAATGAATGGTTAAATCTTACGGAAATCCATGTATTAACGTAAAATGAAAGATACCTTATTTTGGTTTGGAAAAAATTAATATGTTCACCAGAGCTTGGCTGTAAAGGATTTATTTCAATCTTTCCTTCCCCATCCATACATTCTTGCCCCCACAGGAGCAAGCACTGATTTGAAGAGTTAGTATATATTCATTATTATGTACACTTTTCAGAATAATTGTCACAAAACTGATTTCATCCATTGTCCTGAATACACCTGCTTATATCTTATTTTGGAAGCTAAGCATGTTCAGGCCTAGTTAATACTTGGATAGGAAACCACCAGGGAGAACAGCAGGGATCTCAAGTTAGGTCTAGGAAAGATTACTAATTATAATTTCATATGTTTTTTTTTTAACGAAACCAACAAGGTGTCTTTATATTAGTTAAGAACAAAAGGCAGGGCTGAATGTTTATCTTAACAGCAATTATCGATGAACAATGCATAAAGAATAACTGGAACTGATCTAAATAAATGCATAATTTAAATTATTTTAATCATTTGCCATTATTTAACCGTATGCTTCACATTTATTTATTTATGAATTTATTTACTAATTTTATTTACATTCTGCCTTTCAATATGGGAATGAAGATAGCTCACAATATAAATTAAAGCAATATCCTATTTAAAAATGGATAATATGGAAGTTGAAAAAGATAACTAAGCAATAATATTAATAACATTAATTTAAAATAGTTTTAAAAGACAATTGAAATATAGTAATAAAAATAAAAATGCAGTATACCTTTAAAAGTATTGAACTGAAAGGGCAGTTACCAAACACCAGTTTGGCTGATTAAAATCCAAGTGAAAACTCAACTGGATTTAGGGTATTCTCACAATTACACAAGTATCCAGAACTCTGACAAGCTGTCTCAATCTGACTTGAGGAAAAGATTCTAGAGCAGATCATTAAACAGACAGTCTGTAAGCACTTAGAAAGGGATGTCATGATCACTAAAAGTCAACATGGGTTTCTCAAGAACAAGTCATGCCAAACCAATCTTATTTCTTTTTTGACAGTCACAAACTTGGTAGATTAAGGGAATGCTGTGGATGCGACATATCTTGATTTCAGTTAGGCCTATGACAAGGTCCCCCATGATATTCTTGCAAACATGCTAATAAAATGTGGGCTAGATAATGTGACTGTTAGGTGGATTTGTAACTGGTTGACCAACCGAACCAAAGGGTACTCACCAATGGCTCCTCTTCATCCTGGAGAGAAGTTACCAGCAGGGTGTGCCACAGGGTTGTCCTGGGCCCAGTGCTATTCAACATCTTTATCAATGACTTGGATGAGGGAATAGAGGGCATGCTTAGACTGGCTACAATCTATGTCTCTGCTTTACTCTTTGCTGGCTTTGTTTATCTGGAGTGCTAACTTCTTGTACAACTCGTGGACTAACTGACCACCACCCCCTTGCTTTTCCCGTCGTCATGCTGGACACCCTGTAACTGATCTGGAATTATTTATTTATTTATGTATTCATACCCCATTCTTCAGCCATGAAGGCTCTCAGAGCAGCTTACAAATTGTTAAGCAACTGCACCTACATATCTACACCACTTTTATAGCATGCTAGGCACTCTCCAAACAGTTTCCAATGTGTTTTAGCTAATTGCCCCTAAAGCCAGGTACTCATTTTACTGACCTATGAAAGGAAGGAAGGCTGAGTGAACCTTAGAGCCCTTGGGATCGAACCTGCAATGTTGTGGCTTGCAGTACCGCATTTAACCACTGCACCACCAGGGCTCCCTTTAACTACTCAACAGCTCTTGTAGTCTAACTACTTGATTCATTGGACAATTGCTGATTAGGGCATAGGATTTGAGCCCCTTGGGCTTTCAATCTCTATTTGCTTTCTTCATGATACCTGGCTGCATACAAACAAATAAACCTAACCTAATGGTGCTAGACATAATTATACCCATCAGCCTCTTGGCCTTGCTATGATTCAGCTCCACCATGCCATAATAATTAACAATGTATGGAATGGTCAATAATTATTCTGCATTCTATCGAGACAGGAGCTACCGAATCTAGGACCAGAACACCAGCATAGACCATAACCAGTGCTAGTAGGAAAAACAAAAGGAGACCCTATCTGTTTATTCTGCTGAACTCCACATGGAATGTCAGATCTGACTGACAATTTTATTCTAAGTATACAAACCCAAACAAAAATAAAATTCTAAAATTTGTTTCATTCTGTTGACTACAGGTGTTTCTATTGATTTACTTCTCTGGCTCACTATATTCAAAGATGTTCTAGCCAAAAGTACCAGCTAATTTTTCACAACTGACTGGTGTATACATTGAATACTACAGATAAAAATAATAATAATGGTCTGTTGAAATATTCAAGATATTCCCAAAAATATTTTTCAATGGTCCTGAAACAAAACTGCATTCATTTTAATTAGATTTTATATTTCAAAGCATTCTTTGCACACACCATCTGATTTTATGTATCTTATATCAATACTTGATGATAAAAGAAAAGGCAAAGATTATATGTAAATTATTAATTATATAGAGAAGGAAAGTATAGTTAATTCAACTGAACATCCATGTTAAGCAAATAAGTAGCTGCCCAGATTGATGACAGCAGGATAAATTCTTGGTCTATAGTAGATATGGAGAGTGTGACTGCAGTATTTGTCAGTCTTGCGACTCAATCTCTCCTTTTGTTTTTATAGGAAAATTGCATATTTCACAGATGGCTTGCACTTAAGAGAACAATGATCTCAGTTTGGATTTCTTGCTGGATCAGAGACATGAGGAAATCGTACAAGAAGTAATAATCTTCCCAAACGGAAAGTTTAAGATTTTCTTCCTTTCATATATTTTGTTGATATTAATGTTTCTCTAAACCTGTGAATGAAACACAGGCTACACATACAGTGAAGATGAGCAGATAGGATCAACATTATAGCAGCAAGTCCCCCATCACCTAACCTACTTACATGCTCCAGACTATCTTTATAGTTCAGTATGAAAGTACATACTGTATAAACAGAAGGGACTATGTAACGTAATTCACAACCTCCATGTGATTTAGTGAATGCATGTAGCTCAGGGGATGATGCCATGTTTGCCTTTGTGAGCTTTCCCTCTGCTACGTATATTTACTGTTTCTGTGATATTTCTGTGATAATTACTTGAAATCTGATTTCTCACAATTTGGATCTGAGTGATTTTGAAACAATTTTGTGATTCTCAATGAGTTGAAAACACATGAAACAGAAAATATTGATATGCTATGAAATGCATGAAACCACGTGTATTAAAATGCATGGAAAAAATAGGAATATATGTTAGCCAAGATTCAAAGAGGTCTTGATTACATGTCTCTTGATTAGAGACATATTTTCATCTTCTGCCCTGGAAGACTGGATAATTGCCAAGCCATGTCATAAAAAATATCTTTGGAAGAGGGATAAAAGCAACTTGCCATGAAGTAGTGAGGAGGCTGCTCAAAAAAACAAACACAAAACCAAAATATGCCTGGAGACGTAGAACGGAACATTGGTACTCACCGTGAAGGTTCCTTTTCAGCAGCCATGGGGAGGGAGTCCTTCGATGGGTATTGGCTCCACCTCCAACCAATCGCAGGTAGGATAATCTGTAAATTTAAATGTTAACCCCATCCCTTCCTGGAGGTGGAGCCAACCCCTACCTCCCCAGAGATGAGATGACAGAGCTCCAGACAACACAAAAATTATAAAACACCTTAACAACAACATGGCTCATAACAGACCTCCTACACTCCTCTAATATTCCAACTCTTTCCTCTTCTTCTCCTTCTTTTTTTGGGGTGGGTGGGTAAGGACTCCCTCCCCATGGCTGCTGAAAAGAAACCTTCACGGTGAGTACCAATGTTCCGTTTTCCAGCAGCCTGGGGAAGGTCTCCTTCGATGGGACATAGCAGAGCGGTCCCAAACCAGGGTGGGTACCTATATACACTATATACACCCTTCCTGCACTTGTCCCACTTACTGAATGACTTGCTGCAACACCCGCCTTCCAAAGGCTACATCAGCCGAAGCATAAGTGTCAATCCTATAATGTCTAGTGAAAGTCGAAGAAGATACCCAAGTCGCTGCTCTACAGATGTCTATAAGATGGACGGAGCCGATCCTAATGCCGCCGAGGTAGAAGCGCTATGAGTAGAATGTGCTTGAATACCAGACGGTACTGCCATCCCGCTCGCGGTGTAAGCCTGTACAATACAATATTTTAGCCACCTAGCAATCGTAGAGGAAGAAACCTTCCTCCCTTTGGCCTGTCCAGAATAGGCCACAAACAAGGCATCAGCTCTACGAAATTCCTTGGTTCTCTTAATATACAACCTCAAAGCCCTCTTAACATCCAACAGATGCCACATCTTCTCCAAGTCAGCCACAGGCCATGGACAAAACGAAGATAAAACTATCTCCTGTGACCTATGAAACATGGAATTCACCTTAGGAACAAACAACGGATCTAACCTCAAAGTTACTGAATCCTTCAGGAACACATATAAATCTTCACGGACTGATAAAGCACTCAATTCAGATACACGTCTAGTGGAAGTGATCGCTACCAAAAAGGCTACCTTCCACAAAAGAAAACTCCAATCCACAGACTTCAAGGGCTCAAAAGGGGCCTGTGTCAACGCCTTCAATACCACATTTAACTTCCAATAAGGAAACCTATGTACCACAGGCGGCCGCGTTAAGGTCACACCTCTGAGAAAAGTTCGGACGTGAGGGTGGGAAGCTATTGTCTTCTCCCTACAGCCCTTCAGAATCGACCCTAGTGCCGCTACATGTCTTTTCAATGTACTGGCAGCCAAACCCTTCTTCAGCCCCACCTGAAGAAGAGCTAGAACTGAACTATCCGAAGCCCACAACGGCACGATACCCTTGCTACGGCACCACATACAAAAAGCCCTCCATGTAACTTCATAAAGACGAATAATAGAAGGACGTCTGGCTGCTAAAATCGTGTCAACTACCTCCGGATCATATCCTTTTTTCATTAGTCTTTCCCGCTCAACCTTCAGGCGTGTAGTCATAACCAGCCTGGATGCTGATGAAGAAAACCTTCCTGTGTCAGTAGATCCGGCCATGGAGGCAGTGGCCACGGATCCCGGACCTGTAGGTGTACAAGCTCCGGAAACCACGGTCGTCTCAGCCACCGGGGAGAAATCAGGATCACCTCAGCTCCTTCCTGTTTGGTCTTCCATAACATTCTGCCCAATAGTGCCATTGGTGGAAGGGCGTAACACAACTCCTTCGGCCAGCTCATCATTAGAGTATCGAAGCCTAATGCTCCCTGAATCCAAAATCTGGATATAAAATGAGGCAGCTTGTGGTTCTTTTTTGACGCAAAAAGATCCACCCACGGCTCCCCGAACCGAAACACAATCATCTGAAATACTAGATTGTTGAGACTCCATTCGCTGTGTACCAGTGTGTGTCGGCTCAGCCAGTCTGCCTGCACATTCAGTTTTCCCTGTAGATACTCCGCTTTGATCGTGAGTAGGTGTTGCTCTGCCCACATGAACAACTTCTCTGACTACTCCATGAAGGCCCGTGAACACGTCCCTCCCTGTTTGTTTATGTGGGATTTTGTGGATATGTTGTCTGTGCGGATCAGCACATGGGTCCCCTCTACTAGACTGCGAAACCTGAACAATGCTAGCCTTGCCGCCCTTAATTCCAACTGATTGATGCTGAACTCCTGTTCCTGCTGAGACCACAGACCCTGTGCTGTCAGATCTCCACAGTGGGCCCCCCAAACAGTCAAGGATGCGTCCGTTGTTATCACCGTCCTCTGAGGATCCAGTATAGGCATCCCTGATGTCATATGATCCCCGAGCCACCATTTCAGTGACTCCCTCACTTCTGGGGGCACTTTCAGGAACTTGGCAGCCTTCCTTGCAATGCACTCCTGAAAAGGAAGACGAAACCATTGTAGTTTCCTGAGGTGAAACCTGGCTCAAGGAACTGAATCGATGCATGCAATCATCTGCCCTAAAAGTCTCACCAATGCCATCAGGGGAGTCTTGGTCTGCTCCAACACCAGACAAATCGACTCCTGCATCTTCAACCTTCTCTCCTCGGGAAGAAACACCCGGAAACTCCTGGTGTCCAGTACATTCCCCAGATGTTGAATCCTTTGCACCGGCACCAGTTGGCTCTTCTCCCTGTTTACCAGAAACCCATGAGCCTCCAAACACTCTATTGTTGATGCCACATCCTGTGACGCCCTGTCCTGAGATGGGGCTCTGACAGCAAATCATCCAGGTATGGAAAAATGTGGACCCCCTGGCTCTCAAATGTGCAACTAATACCACTAGAATCTTGGTGAAGACTCTTGGTGATGACGAGAGGCCGAAGGGAAGCACTCTGTACTGAAAGTGCACCTCCTTGAATGCTAATCTTAGAAAGCGCCTGTGTGCTGGATGAATCATAATGTGTAAATAGGCTTCCCTTAGATCCAGAGAGGCTAGGAAATCCCCCTCCTGAATCCCTTCCAAAATAGTGCGTAAGGTTTCCATTCAAAACTTGCGTTTCGACACCCAATGGTTGATGCTCCGCAAATTTAGAATGGCACGCCATTCCCTGTTTTTCTTGGGTACCAGAAACAGAGGTGAGTGCGTTCTGGAAAACCTTTGGTTCGTAGGTACTGTCTCTATTGCTTGAATCTCCAGAAGATGCCTGATTACACCTTCCATTTGACTCTCTTTCCTCGGCCAACGTCATGCACAACTGTACGAAGGCTGGAGGGGGCTTTGATAAGAAGTCTATTGTGTAACCTTGCTTTACTGTTCTGATGGCCCAGGCATCTGAGGATGTACTTTCCCAAGTCACTGCAAAATTCGCTAATCTGCCCCCTATCGCTGCCCTTGAATAGTCAGAGTGACTGACCTCCCTTTCCTCCCTGTTTGGAGGAGTGGGAACTAGAGCCTTTGTTGACCTGATTAAGTCTGGGCTTCTGGAATGATCTTGAGGGGTTCCAATTTCCTCTCTGTTGCCTAAACTCTCTCTGATTGTTGTTACGAAAACCCCTGAAACCTTGAAAGGAAGATCGAAAGGGCCTATGTTCCTTCTTCTTGGGCAACAAGGGGAGAGCCTTCTTCTTGTCCTTTGTCTCCACAAGGACCTCCTCCAGGGTCTCCCCAAAAAGCTTCCCTCCTTTAAAGGAGCAGCCAGCTAAATTAGCCTTCACTTTGTTGTCTGCATTCCAATTTCTTAGCCATAACTGGCGCCTAGCTGCCACATTTGCGCCCACCCCTCTAGAAGAGAAACGAAACGCATCAAGACTGGCATCTGCAACATAGGCTGAGGCATCTGCAACATAGGCAATCTTATTCATACTCTGACAAAAACTAGCTTCATCCTCAGGGACATTGGTGGTCATGTCCTTGGCCCATCTAATAATAGCCCTAGCAAAAATAGATGCTGCCGATGATGCACGAATGGCCAGCGCCAGCGCCTCATGTGTCCTATCTTCTATACGTTTGTCATCTGGTGCTCATCTCCATCTCTAGGAAAAAGCGATCCAGAGACAAGCCCCACAACCAGTGCATCAATGGCCGGGAGTTTGATCATATCCATGATCTCTCCTGGCAAGGTATATAACTGTTTGGCAATGGCACGTTGGGTCCTGGAGACCCCAGGCCTGTCCCATTCCCCCAGCATAGCCTCCTTCAGTATGTCTGGGAAACGGAGGGTATTCTCCCCTCACTTGATGGCCGTTCTAAGCTTGGGGACTCCCTTGCTGGGGGGCCCCTCGACCGCATCCCCCTGCCCCAACTCTAGGGCTCTGAGGACCTTTTTTAACAGGAGTGAGAAAAAAGATGTCTCAAAGAGTCTTGGAGACTCCTGCTCCTCACCATTTTCATCCTCCCCCTCGGAGGAGAGCTCCCCTTCCTCCTTAGGTTCACCCTCCCCTTCCTCCTCCTGAGAGACCTTTTGACCCCCAGGCACCATGCAGTGCTTCTCCTTCCTCAATTTCTTTCGAGGAGGAGAGACCTCCACGTCGTCACGCGTCCCCGCTGCCGCGTTGCGCCCCGACTGGCTGGCCTCCCCATCCGGTGCTGCCTCCCCCATTTGCGCTTCGCAGGCCTACCGGCGCCGCCACGCACCTTTTCCAAGGGGTGGGGAGAGGGACCCTGAGGGGGGAACCCCCTGCACCCGTGCCGCTGCTCCCGGCTCCATCCCAGCCTCAATGCCTGTCGCCAGTACCTGCCGCGTGATCAACACGATCCACACGGCCAGGGACAGGGGCAGGGCCTTACCGTCCATCATGAGCAGCGGCAGGTCTGCTGGGGACTCCTCCTCCTCCTCCCGATTCATGTCCTTGGGAACCTCTCCTGAGGTCCCAGCCTGCACCTCGTCACTGGCAGCCGTGCGGTCCGTCTCCTGGGAGGAGACCACATCGCGCTCTGACCCCTCCTGGGTCGAGTGGCTCGACGTGTGCCCCAAAAAGGAGGCACGGAGCCCAAGCGCCTGGTCCTGGGTGCCAGGCTTGGCCAGATCCTCCTCCTCTGAGGAGAGCTCGCCCCTCTGCACGTGGCTGAGAATGGGCGCCACCATCTTGAGGTCTTTGTTCTCCTTTGTTTCCCTGGAGCACACAGGAAACCCGCCTGCTCTCGTGTGAGGCAGAACAGAACTGGGCTCCGTCCATCTTATAGACATCTGTAGAGCAGCGACTTGGGTATCTTCTTCGACTTTCACTAGACATTATAGGATTGACACTTATGCTTCGGCTGATGTAGCCTTTGGAAGGCGGGTGTTGCAGCAAGTCATTCAGTAAGTGGGACAAGTGCAGGAAGGGTGTATATAGTGTATATAGGTACCCACCCTGGTTTGGGACCGCTCTGCTATGTCCCATCGAAGGAGACCTTCCCCAGGCTGCTGGAAAACGGAACATTGGTACTCACCGTGAAGGTTTCTTTTCAGCAGCCATGGGGAGGGAGTCCTTACCCACCCACCCCAAAAAAAGAAGGAGAAGAAGAGGAAAGAGTTGGAATATTAGAGGAGTGTAGGAGGTCTGTTATGAGCCATGTTGTTGTTAAGGTGTTTTATAATTTTTGTGTTGTCTGGAGCTCTGTCATCTCATCTCTGGGGAGGTAGGGGTTGGCTCCACCTCCAGGAAGGGATGGGGTTAACATTTAAATTTACAGATTATCCTGCCTGCGATTGGTTGGAGGTGGAGCCAATACCCATCGAAGGAGATCCTCCCCAGGCTGCTCGAAAACTGTTTTGTGCTGTTTTTGGGAGGGACCTGAGTCCTCATCAGTGAAAAGCATAAGCTCACTGAAACTGAAAATGGAAGCACCAGTTTTGACCTGTATTTCTTGCTTCTAAATAACTTTTTGGCTAAAAAAAGCTCCAACCATAATATTCAACATCAATAACATCAAAGTCTATACTTATGCATAAGACACCGATAAAGAAGAAAGCATTCACTTATAGTACCACCACTTAAAAGTGTCCTCATAAAAAGCAGCTGAACTTCAGACCAATTATTTGCCTCAACTTTTGCAGTGCATGT
This sequence comes from Gambelia wislizenii, assembly GCA_030847615.1. Taxonomy (NCBI): domain Eukaryota; kingdom Metazoa; phylum Chordata; class Lepidosauria; order Squamata; family Crotaphytidae; genus Gambelia; species Gambelia wislizenii. Next base: position 91,013,838 of record JAUMIR010000003.1, on the reverse strand, counting down.
ATCAGTATGCAATTCCAGCAGCCTGTAAAGTTGTCGTTAATGAGGAAGAATAGAACCTTTACATTTCAAAGAAGATCTGTTTCGAGGCCTGATGAGATAGATTAGTTATGCATAGATTAAATAAAAAATAATTCATAAACTAGACCATTCTCTTTTGAAGACAGACAGAATGTGATGGCATAACTCCCAGCACTATCTTGAATGGGGAGCAGAACACCAGGGATAATATTGGGATTTGCTGTCCACATAAATACTATGTGGACAGCACATATCTAGCTCCCTCACCAAATGTCTCATGCTTCTTGCTATATCACCAATCAGGAGGTCACTGGTCAGTGAATTTATTTAAAGGGATGACTAAAAAAGATCAAGTTGTTTAATTCTGTTGAATAATGACTTCCACCCTTGTTTGGGGTGTGTGTGTGTGTGTGTGCGTAGAGGGTAACATGCAAATACTATTCCACCATTCCTGTTGCAAGTTAAAAAGTGTATTTAAATAAATTATACTCCAAGTGTGAAAGTTCTTAACATCTGGTGATAACTTCCTACTTCTACTTTCTCCAAAATTAATTCCTCCAAATTTGTTTATATTGTACTTCCACCAGCTATGACATCAACTGAAACTGTATGTGATTTTACCCAATATTTTTATAAGCAAATGAAAAAGAAAAATAGCCCATATTATAGTCCAGGTGGACATACTTCTACATAAAAGCAGTTAGCATCACAGTTACAATAGAAGAAGAAACTGGTCTAAATCCTAAAGAAGAAAAATACTATTTTCATCACAACATAACCTGCACTTCTGTCTCTCCCAAAGGCAAAGAGGCAAGAATTGTCAGCAAGTGTCTGTAAAATACACATAGAAGCCAGTTTAGAAATATCAATCACTAATACAGAAATGTATATCAAGAAGAAACCTTTCTATTTGTTTCCAGGCTAGGCTTGTAATACTAAAACATTTACTAGAGAGAAGTGTCTTTGAACACAATCAGACTTACTCCCAAGAAAACATGCACAGTATTGTGTTGTAAAGTGATTGAACTTAGGTCCAATTTAAATCAATAGCCCAGGGGTATTTAATTTCAGTTTAATCTGGATCCAGCCCTTCAAAGTTTAATACTTGATTAGATACAACTGTTGCTCAAATCATAGATTTTAACCATGAGTAGCAGTTTTGTAATTATCCAATATTTTTATTGTCCGATATCATGTTCAAAATAATTAGCTGAAGTTGTTTAGGTCTTTGTCAAATAGCACAGTCAGATAAATTCTTACCAAAATATCAAGTCATGTTTCATAAATGACTTCAGTACAAGCATGGATAAAAATAATGATCTACTCAAATATTCATGATAGTCCCTATGGTATTTTTTGCTGATACACCAGTGTCCTAAAATAAGATTACATTAATTTTAATTAGGTTTTGCATTTCAAAGCATTCTGTTCACATGCAGTGTTATGTTCTGCAGCTCATGTCAATACTGCTAGATGAAAGGAAAGCCAAAGGTTGTATGTTAATTATTAATTACCTGTTGAAAATAAAATGTAACAGGCTTTGTTTGTATTAGCTCACATTACCTGGGCATGAATGTAGAAAAAGAACCAACCCATCAAAGAACACCACCCACAATGAACCCACAAATACTACAACAGTAGCAGAGGTTTCTGTTCCAATCTCTTCAAAAAGTCTCAAGCGGAGAATTACAATCATGCAATAGATGATGTCATAGGCAAGGAGAACTTGCTAGCGTAGAATTGTGCAGTTATATACAGACAAAACACATCCTTAAATGCAAGGCATTACACATACTTTCATGTAGGACTATAGCTTTTCTGTCACAATGACAAGGCTCAGAATTTATCCACTACTGAACCCTACAGAACAAATTCTAGAAATTATTTTAATGAACTTTGTGGGCAAAGGGTAGACCTGTTTGGATTTAGTAGCTGTACTGAAACTCTTAGGGGGAAAAATGGTACTGCAGGAATTCTAGAGGACTATTATACTGATTTGAAGCAGTAACAATGATAAGAAGCACTTTGAAATCACATTTAATCTAATATACAGATAATCCCTAGCTGATGAATCCCACTATTAATTGGTGATCAATGGATAGTACAAACATGGTGTATTGGGGGGGGGAATAAGCTGTGCAAAGGTATTTTTTTAAAACAAACAAACAAACATGTACATGTCAAAACAATAGGAACACATGAAATACTTGTAAGTGTACATGTTCTCAGCACTTAGGGGGAGAATGGATACTCATAGTTTTGAGAAATGTTTATATAGTCTGACAGTTTATTTTTATTTTTATTTTTTTAATATTCTGGCAGCACTGATAAGGACCCTTGATACCAGAGCATTCCCAAACAATGAAAACCAAATTCATTCAAATACTTGCATACTGAGATGACAGGAAATGTAATTTAATATTTTCACATTTGAAAACTGGTGAAGCATTTCTTTATTTCTTTATTTAGGTATTTATACCCCACTCTTCAGCCACAAAGGATCTCAGAGTGGCTTACAAATTGTGAAGCAACAGCACCTACACATCTACACTAATTTATAGCACTCTAGGCACTTTCTAAGCAGTTTCCAATGTGTGTTAGCTAATTGCCTCCACAAGCCAGGTACTCATTTTACAGACCTACAGACGTTTTGGAAGGCTGAGTGAACCTCAGAGCCCTTGGGATCAAACTCACATTTTGGCTGCAGTACCGGAATTTAACCACTGCACCACCAGTATGATGGGAAAGGGAACTTACTAAACCTAAAAAGGTAAAAGCCCACAATATTCTTTTCCTGATTGCCCCTTTGTATTGGTCTGATATGTGCACAATTTTCACTCTAGAAACCTCGGACTTGCATCTGAAGTTAGATTCCTGAAAGTGAAGGCTTGTCTAGATGGGCTATTTATCCCATCTTGCCCCTATCTTGTAGCCCTGCTGTACAAATGGCACAAGGCTCTTGCCCCATTTTGATACTGGGCAGTCGACATGATGGCTGAGGCAAAGGTGGAGGAAGACAGGGTCAAGCCCGTTACAATGGTGTAAAAAAAAAAAGCCCTGGGAAAACCCAGATTATGTGGGCAAACCTGGATTAGCCTGCCATGGGAACACAGGATCTATACATGCGTGCCGGCCCATATAGCCAGACACGGTCAATGAAGGCAGGAAGGAGGACCCTAGCATATGGTCTAGGCCCCCTGTATATGACCAGCATTCATCACATACTGCGGGCCTCCTTCCTGGCTTCAGAGGGAGTGACGCATGATAGCAGAGGGGGTGACTGCCAGTACAGGCTGGCATATCCGTATGGACACCATCATGTTTTGTGTAGGTAACGGGGTGGGTGGGGTGGGGAGTGGACCTGATCCAGGACCAAAATATGCCACTGGAAGGCCATCATATTCTGACAGGTCTAGACAAGCCCTTAGCCTGATACCTCATCAACAGAGAAACAAATCCTCTTCAGTTGAAGCAATACAAATAAGGTAGTAAATTAATTCTGAAATCAATACATTAGAAAACAATAGTAAACACTTTGTGAATAAAAATTCTCACTCAATTAAGTTTCCTCACTATAACACCATCTCAAGAGAAGCGTACCTCTCTTTGCATGTCAGACATAATGTTAGTTAAACATATGCTTACATAGCCACAAAAGACACGATGCAAGACTTAAACTTCTCTTTCTCATTTCTTTTTTCCAAAAGCAGAACTATACAGCTGTAGGTAGGGAGAAACAGGTGGACTCCTGTCAGCCTAAAGGAAGCCCTGTTAGAACCAAGGAAGGTAAGTCATGACACTGATATCAGCTTGGAGATCTTCCTTCTTCTTCATAGCTATTAGGCCTTTGTGAGTTGGTGGGGAACTATTTTTTTTTCATATTTTCATTAAAACTACAAAATTTACAAATTACATAGGCTTTCCATTTTGATAAGCTGTAATATGATAACCACTACATTAGTGGATATATGCTATAAGGGCTTGTGCAATTTTTTGTCACATCAAGCAAATGCTTATCATATCAAGCTGTAATATTTACAATTACATATTAGAAACACTAAGTTTCCTTCAAGAAAGAAAATGTTAACCTTGTAGAATTATTTCTATACTCACAAAATACAAAATGCAAATAAATACATAAATAAATCAAATGGTTCAAAACTATGATCTGGGATATAAAGTATTGATTGTGATTAAAGCATGCTCTAATTTCTATATGGCCTGGATATAACAAAATATATTCATTTTCTCAAGGATGGAACGTGGCAATTTATTAATATTAATATGAAACATTTTCAAAGATTATGGACTCATCACTAATTCAGTTTAGTTCAACTAACCTAAAGCTTACTAGCATCACTCAATATTTTTTTTTCCAATATAAGCTTACTGCATTACAAGATAATGGAAATAGGGGAAACAATGGGCCCTTCTAAACAGTGAATGGAATTCGCTGGGAATCCTACTGTCTAAACGGGTTCCAGCACCAATCCACACTATTCGGAAGGAGGGGGGGCAAAACGGCAAAAACAACAGGGTAAAAGCCTTCGCAGATTTCCCTGTACTTTAAAAAACAGAACAAAACATGAGGGGGTGCACATCACTGCTCATTTGGTCTATCCAACAGCAGGAAATTAGAAGGGAAGCACAAAGCTGATTGGCTGGGAGAGAGTGGAGGCAGGGCTTGCTAGCAGGGCAACTGTCCACTGCCGTCACATTAATAAAAAAATAATAATAAAATTTATTTCCATCCCGCCCCTCTGCAACGCAATCGGGGCAGCCTACAGTATAAAGACTCCATAATTACCTCAATACCCTTACCCACCCACCCCTTAAAATAATATTAAACTAGAAAGACTAAAAACATATAATAATGTAAAAAAAAAAACATACAACAACTAATCACAGCAGCATAGAATGATTCAATGGCAGCTCAAAGGTGGGGGGGGAACAGTCGAATCTTCGAGCCAGGATAGCTATTCAGGAATGGCCTGCCGGAAAAGATCCGTCTTGACAGCTTTTTTGAAGCTGTCTAAGGTGGTAATAAGATGGATGTCATCCGGCAGGCAATTCCATAATCTGGGAGTGGTAGCAGAGAAGGCCCTTCACGATTTTTGCCTTCACACTCACTTGCTAAGGTGATAAAATAGGATTAATATTTTCTGTTTTGCTTTCTCATAAAATTGGAGAATCACTCTATCACACCAGCACACCTTGGGATGATTTTTTTTTTTTTTAAAGGGCAGCAGTGAAGAACTAACGCAAGTAAATCACTAATGGCCACCATCAGGAATGTGAGGTTTATGGGGGCTTCCGAGGCCCGAAAAGCCATTTAGACATGTCACTGCTGCTGCAATATGCCAATATTATGAGGTACTTTGGATTTTTTCCCCTTCCTGTAGATGGGTCTAACCTTATTGTATACACTCCAGTTCTATATACTTTCACTCCGGTTCACCAATTCTCCTTTGTACTTTCTGCCCCAGTAAGAAAAATGATGCATGCAAGCTGAGGACTTTAAAGCAAGAATCCAACACACATTTATGGTTACAATCCTCAAGTTACTTTAGCAGAAGTCCGCCTTGACAGTCAACGGAAAGTGGTTTGTACATTTTTTTTCACACCTTAAAAAACCTCAGGTTCCATGACTGCTATCAGAAAATGTGGGGAAATCTAGGGGAAGACACTAGAGCAGCCTTTCTCAACCTTTTTTCCCCTGGCAGAACCCTTGAAACCATTTTCAGGTCTCAGGGAACCCCTGCCTAAAGGTTTTTTTCTCCCAATCACAATATCTTGAGGAACTCTTCTCTCTCTCTCTGCCAGAACTTACTTATTTCCTTCCTTCCTTCCTTCCTTCCTTCCTTCCTTCCTTCCTTCCTTCCTTCCTTCCTTCCTTCCCTCCCTCTGTACCAGCCAGTCTTCCTTTTTCCCTTTTCAGTCTTTCTTCTTTCTATGGCACCTTCTCTCTCTTTCTGCCACCCCTCCCTTCCTTCCTTTTCATCTTCCTTCCTTCTCTCCTACCTTCCTTCCTTTCTTCCCTCCCTCCTTCTGCACCAACCAGTCTTCCTTTTTGATTATTTTTTCTTTCTTTGGCACCTTTTCTCTCCTTCTGCCACCCCTCCCTCCCTCCCTCCCTCCCTCTCTTCCTCCCTCCCTCCCTCCCTCCCTCCCTTTGTATCAGCCAATCTTCCTTTTTCTTTCTCCCTTTTCAGTCTTTCTTCTTTCTCTGGCACCTTCTCTCTCTGACACCTCTTCATTCCTTCTCTGCCAGTCAGGAGATTTTTTTTTTGGGGGGGGGGGTGCATAAGGAAGTTGAAGTGCCATCAGCAAGCTTAGGTCTTGGCGAGGAATGGGGAAGAGGGGTCTCTTCTCTCATCTTCCCTCCCCCAACAATGAATGGGGGGCTAACTGGAATCCGCAGACAAGTCTAGGGAAGGGGAGTGATGGGGTGGCAGCAGCAACAGCAGCATCACTTCCTAGCAGCTACTTTATGTCCCCGGAGCCCCAAACTCTCCCACAAGCAACCCCCTCCCCACGTACCCAAACTCACAAATGGGCAGCCAAGCCAAGCCTTCCCTCCTTCTCTTCCCCATCCTCTGAAATAAGCAGCAAGAAAGCGGTAGGCCGGATTCCCATTAATAAAAGTAGGCAGGGAAGGTTAACACAAGGAGGGTGGGAGTTAGGTTTTTTCTCTCCCCCCCTTTTTTTCCACCACCCCCTTCCTCCTCCTCCTCCTCTTAAGCACCACAGTCCAGGTTGCTTGCATGTCTCTGTCTCTAAGGCTGCCTCTTCTTTAGGGCTGTAACCATTGTAACCCTCTGGGGTGGAGCCTCTTGCCCCCACCTTCTCTCATTCACTCTTGGCAGGTGAGGGAAGTGGCCGCTGTTGCTGCCGCTGACACCAGCTCATTGGGATTCCCAGCTCTTTCTCCCTTCCTCCCCTCCTGCTGTCCCGCCTCTCTGGGGCTGGGATGTTGTGAGGGGTGGTAAGGAAGGCTCCCTTTTCCAACTCACAGCCCCTCCCCCTGGGCTCTAGGGCAGAAGAAGGAGGAGAAGCCTGATGTGGCTACACCCTGAGGTGAGCCTGGGCTCCCCCCTTGCTGCCGCCCCCCAAATCTCCCAGGTCTCATTACTACTGGTTACTATTTCTCACGGAACCTGTAGCCATGCCTCGCGGAACCCTAGGGTTCCATGGAACCCCGGTTGAGAAATGCTGCACTAGAGGCTCAGGAAAAGCAGGCAGAAGATGGAACGTTGAGAAGGTGCTTAAATTTCCATCTTCCTGTGTTTCTTACTGTTGCTTCTGGCTACCTAGAACTAGAAATGCACACATCTGTCAAGTTTATCTCCTAGCTAAGCAGGAAAAAATTAACTATACACACACACACGCACACACTAGAACCCCCTCACTCCTCCATGCTGAAAAAAATGCAAAAATCTCTAAATGTGCATGTGGAACTTGAAAGAAGAAACACCAGTCAAGGGCACTGCATATAAAAGATACATAGAAATATTATACTATACGGGTATAATGATAACTGATTGACAGATATATACATACAACTAGCACTTAACCATATTTTAAGTGTTGCATTTAATTTATAGTTTAAAGGAAAGAATTTTGAAAAAAAAATAATGCAGTATTTCACAAGTTTAATTTATAACAAATAAGCCATCTCTCCTCAAGCAAAGAAATATGATCATCCTATTATGCTATAATATAAAGAATAGGAAAAGAAAAAGGGAAGAGCATTTAAAGAGATGTATATGAAAAAAAGATTATTAAATTTCTCAAGTATGAGAGGCAGCTTGTATTTTTACCTCCAATAAAAATATCTCTGAGACCAAAGAAAATTTAAAAGCAACAACCCCAGAACACATGTCATAGTAATCCCAATGTTACTGTTACCTCTCTCCGTCGAGAAGCCCAGCAGGTTTGTTTGATTTTCCAGACCACAGCAGCCACCAACAGCAATGACAAGAAACAACTGCAAGTGGAAAGCATGAAAAACGAATTAGAGACCAGAGTATTTTACACAACGCTTTCTGAGAAATATTGACATTTGATGGCATGGAGACAATAATGATGAGAAGTTGAGAGAAGATGTTGAGAGAAGATAACAACCCTAATAAAATGTAGTGCACCTTCCTGTCCTATAACAGATGCCAGCTTTCCAATATGTATATACAGAAGCTGCAAGTTTTTTAAGATATGGTGTTTAAGAATATAGCAAAATGTGTGTTGGTTTATTTAAAGATTTTCTATACTGATTTTCAGCCACCACAAATGTCCAAGGCAATATAAAAATAATAATAACTCACAACAAATTTGCAGTGAAGACAAGTGCTGAAAGAGTAGTCTCCACAATATATTGCTGATAAAAGAAGAACTACTTCATTGTTAGCCTAATGAAATTTCAAGCCAATATTCTAGGAAGTTTTGCTTATTTAAGATATTTTATATACAGCTTTTCATATTATTTATTTGTGGCAGTTCACAAAATAAATTAAAACAAAACAAAATATGTAATTAAATAATTAAAGCCAATAAGAGAGAGAATACGAATGTCAATACTGGTCTTTAAAATACAGCACTTTTCACCTTCTTAAAATACAAGCCATTAAAATTCCTAAAAGAATAAAAACAACTTAATTTGAGACAAAAAAGATGACAAAATACCTTTGTCACGTTTATCACCCAAGCTTCTTTTTAAAGGAGTTCTGCAACCGGGGGCTTGACTACACCAGTCACAAACCCTGAATCCCCCCCCCCAGATTTCGACCAATAATACCACATGATGTGTAGCTTTCCCCCCAAATCTGGTGCAACAGTGACACATGCTGTATGGCCCTATGCTCTATTCACACCAGACTCAGAGAATACCCTCTTAATCTGGGTTTTAGAAATGTGCTGGAAACTCTGGAGAAAACTGTCATGTGAACAAGCCATCCACACCTGATTTAGGGGCTGGGGGTGGGAGGTGGGGAAGAGAGGAAGGAGGAGTGCTGCCTAATGCTCCACCATCCCCCCCTCCTCAGCACCATTCCTCATTCCAAAGGCAGATCCCCAGCAGTAGTCACTGTTTCTGAGGTCAGAACCCCTGGTGAACCACACCATCGTGAGGCTAGCTGCCTGTTCTGGCTTCAGAGACAGTAACTACTGCTGGGACTTTGCTTTTCTGGCACACAGTTGCCCCTCCCAGATCCAGGAAAATCAAAGCTCCAGCACTAGCCACTTGGTCTGGTTCAGACAGGCTACTACCACTGGCACTTTGGTTCTAATTACCTCCCTGAGTGCCAGGAAAATCAAAGCCCCAGATGTAGCGGCCCGGTCTGACTTCAGGGAGGCTACTATTGTGGCACTTTGTTTGCAATCACCCCTCCGAGCTCCAGGAAAATCAAAGCCCCAGTGGAAGTCATCTAGTCTTGCTTCAGGGAGGCTACTACCACTGGCACTTTGCTTTTACGGGAGCTCAGAGGGGTGATTGTAAGCAAAGTGCCAGCAGTAGTTGCCCTTTCTGAATCCACATCAGAACCATGGCTCCAAAGAGATCATGAATATGGATCAATTATGGATGTATAACTCCAGTTACAGATCCATAAATGTGATACTGAATTCCAACCCACATTAATAAAATGTTAATAGTGCATTACTTTAAAAAAAAAAAAAACCTTGCTAGTACATACTTTCTAAAAAATAGTATTCCAAGATCTGGGAATGCTAAGAGATTCAAAACTGTAAAATGCATTGAGTTTCTCTAGATCTTATTTAACTCCAGTTATTATCAATTCTGTGCTAAGCCCCAGTTTCAGTAAACACATATTATTATGCTTTAGGCAAAAATAATTGTAACTTTGCCCCTTGTATATCTGCTGATCCCATTATCTGTTTGATAGCATCTATCATATGTCTGTTGTGTTGGTGGGGGGGGGTAGTTCCAGCAACAACTACTGTCTGTCTGCCAGTTCACTTAAAAGTTCCCAACCAATAACGGTAATAACGGTAAATAAACGGCTTTAACAAACCTACAGAATGTTTAGACTACGGACTTTTTTGGACAATGAAAAAATTACACTAGCAGCGTCGCCAGGTTGCGACACTGCAGCGCAAGAGGGCGTCAGTTTCGTATGACGCTCCTTCCCAGCGGTACTGTTGCAGTACCGCTGGGACATTTGACCATGATATTTTTGCTTTTACAGTCATATTTCTTTGATCGCGAGTAAAATATGACGGTAGAAAGCAAAAATATCACGGTCAAATGTCCCAGCGGTACTGCAACAGTACCGCTGGGAAAGAGCGTCGTACGAAACTGACGCCCTCTAGCGCTGCAGCGTCACAACCTGGCGACGCTGCTAGTGTTATTTTTACATTGTCCGAAAAAGTCCTACAGCAGCAGTAGTGACAGTGACATTGGAACTGTAGGATTCTTGTAAAATTTAATTGTCCCCTATTCAGGAATTCTTCCCTCATTTCCAGCTGAGCTGAACTAAAATGAAGGCAGGGCTTAAAGGGGCTGTGGTTTTTGATTAGCAGTGTCATTAATGAAGTTATTCAAGCTTTCTGTTTCCCTTTTAAAGTAACTGCAATCCTCACTATAACTGTAATCCCCACAAATGATATATTTTCCTATCCTGTTGGAATGCAAAATGGGTGGCTTGGCCTTGAAATGCCCAGCATGTCACTACCATGGAGACCCATGAACCTGATAAAAGCCCCACCCTGCTAGAAACAGAAAAATGTAGAACTGTTTTGTTCTAGCCTGCATTTCTTAATACTCCTTTTGGGGTGCAGCTATCACGACTGCCATAAGCATCTGTACTTCAAAATTTGCCACTAATACCACAGCAGCTCAACTCAGACCATAGCTGAAACTGGGGCCTAGTTTGTGCTGAGTTAGTTTCATCATCATTACTATTTTATTCATTTATATTCCTCCTTTCTCCAGCCATGGGACTTAAGGCTAACACCTTTAAAACAATACAAGCTAAAAACAATACAAAGGTAAAAATTACAAGGTAAATATAAAATTTTAAAGAGTTAAACAATATATATGTTAAAAAATTAAACATTAAAAATATTAAAATTTAAAACTGTCTAAAAACCCATCCCAGTCTTAAAAACTGTACTACACAGCCTTAAAAACCCAGCACTTATCAGTTTGTAAAAACCTGGTGGCACAAAAAAAAACAACAACCCCAAAACAAAAACAAAACAAAACAAAACAAAAACAAAAAACTTCCACCTGAAGGAGAGAAGGAATGAGGCCATCCTGGCCTCTCTGGGGAGGGAGGTCCAAAGTCTAGGAGCAGCTACGGAGAAGGCCCTCTTCCTGTTCCCACCAAAGGTATCTGAGAAAGTGGTGAAAAAACAGAGATGGGCCTCTCCAGACAATCTTAAAGATCTACTGGACTCGTACAGGGAGATATGGTCCTTCAAATAATCTACTTAGCTGTGAATGAATGTCCAGTTTTGGAGGGCCTATCAGCAATAGGAGAGCCTTATGTTATAACATGAAGGTGCCATTTCCTATGTTTTCTTAACTGGCCTGAGAGATAGAGAAGTGGAGGAAATTACAAACCCATAACCTTTAGCAAGAACTGACATTCCTTACTACCTAAGCCTCTCAGGTCTGCAGCAATCCCTACCCATTTCTGCCACCCCACTTTTACAAGTGTAAGTTTGCTTTGCAAAGGAAAGAATTAATTGGGAACTGAGGCTGATTCCCCAAAGCTTACTTTTCCATACCTCAGAAAATTTTAGGCAGTTTTTCAGAGAAAGCTTAGAGAAACCAAACTGATTATCAAGCAAGTAAAGGTGTGCTTGTTTATCAACAACAAATGTGTCTCTTGTAAAAATGGTTACTAGAGAGACTCAAAATATCTATTGAGGATAATATTTATGGGTGTGGGGGTAGACTTTTAGATTATTAGTCTTGAACAGAAGTGATTGGATTCCCCATCGCCAAAATATTTGAAAATGTAGGTAAATATCAAACTGTAGAATTAAGCTTGCATTAATATAAAGGTAATAGACTTGATAACTATATTACTGGGTTCCCTGTGGTTTTTATGCTTTTGACATCCTGTGGATGCAGGAGAATTCAGCAGTTTCAGATGGTCGAGATATTAATTTCCTTGAGGGGTTGGCTTGGGAAATCAAGCAGTAAGCGCTTCTTCAGTACACTGTGTGAAGTGCTGTGAACAGCATTTAAAAGAAAATTTTTCTGTTATACTTCTGTACAGAACAGCACTTCATCAAAACTAGTTTTCATAATATTTGAAATACTGAAAGTGAGTTGTGGAGGGCAGGAAGATAAATTTGGGTGTGTGTCAGAATCCCTGTAACAGCACAGCTGAAAGGCGCTGCGGAGGAGGTAGAAGATTTGATGGCCTCCCCGTAGAGAGACCAGTTTGCTTTGAGAGTGGGACTTTCACACACGAAAAGACTTACAGCCAGCGAGGTTCATCCAAAGATATCTGGAGGTCTTTATCTTCCGTTTCAGTATAAACAAAGACAATATATACACAGCAAAGCTGTGTATTAACAAACCCAACAGCAATATCTCCAACATCCGCCAACATTTCTCTTTCTCCATGACACCAACCCACACACAATGCATCTTGTGGTTCGACTATATGTGATTGTTTGATAGTCAACCCTCTGCCTAGCCACAGCTGTGATCAAACCCACTTCAGCTGTGCTAGACTGTGGTCTGTTGCTTCAAAAAAATTTTCCTTTTGCACTTAAAGCAATATTACCCTGACAGTTTTCATAATTCTTGAAATACTGAAAGTGAGTTGTGGAGAGCAGGCAGATAAATTTTGGTGTGTGTCAGAATCACAGCAAGTTTGCATCCCCCTAACTGTGCTGCTGAAAGGTGCTGTGGGGGAGGTGGAAAATTTGATGGCCTCCCCATAGAGAGAACAGTTTGATTTGAGAGTGGCACATTCATGCCAAGCAGATCACATGATGAGGGCAGAGACAGGGGGCTTTTAAACATCAGATGACTCCTTCCCTGCCTCTTTCTCATGACCTTGATTTGCTCAGGAGCAAGATGCTCGTCCCATAGCTCACAGGCAAGACTCATATTTACAAATAATGCTTTATTTCAACCCAGTGGGTTGGGTCACTATTATCAGAAAAAGTTTAGTTATCTGCCAGGAGGACTTGCAACAGGAGGTGTGTCTTGGGAGGGAGCAACCTGGGTTTTGCCTTCCAGTATACAACCGGCCAGGGAACAACCCCATAATATGGGACTGCCATCAGGTCAGGTATTTTGCTCAAGGGAAGGATGAGGAGGTACTCACTAGGTTGAGACCTGGTCACAGCTGGACCCACACCAGGTTGTTTCCCCTCTTTTGAAAATTCACAGACTATTGCATTTAAATTAGTTTAGGTCTAATAAGTGGCCCTTATTTAACCCAATCTTTAATGTCTGGTCTTATTATTTCAGGGTTGCCCATCAATTCCACTTATTCACTTAAATGTCATTTGAATCTTGAGAACAGAGCACTTAGGAAAAGGGTTGCTCTTCACCCATCTCTGCAAACTAGTTTGCAACTTTTACTATGTGGTGCTCTAATACTGTAGTTGTGAACACTTCAGTTGCTTACTGCCCTTCTGTACTGTCTTGCCTCTGGACTCTGACAACTCAAATGTGTAAAGCTGCATTCTGTCTTCAATGGAGCTGATCCTGATAAGCTATGAACTTGAAAATCTTGTACCACTTCCACTTCATCTTACTAATGCTGAATTAAAAGACCAGTACTGCAAGAAATATCAGGCATAGAACTGTAGCTGCCTCAGCTAACAGATTTTGGGTATCTTGAACCAGCAGCAAAATATCATTTCTTTAATCTGTTATTTTACCAGCAGGATGGGGAGAGGAATTTATGGGGTGTTCTGCCTCATCGGCCAAAATAACCTGGTTGGTTTCAGATGTTATGTTCCTTGACTTGCATAACTGAGGGGCTTGATTTGCTCCTCATTTCAGGCAGCAAAATGTCTGGGGCTGGCCCTGCTGAAGCCTATAGCTCACTGAGATGGGAGTTCTGCAGGGGGTGTTGTCAAGTAAAGACAACATGTAGGCCTGTGGCTCCAACATCATCACTTTTCTTTATATTTTTTAACATCTTTTTCCTGATGAAGATGCTAGTAGAGCTTCAAAAGCTTGCATCATGTGTTTTGCAGTTTGGTTGACCAATATAAGTATTGCTTTTTTTGTGGCTTCTGGATTTTGTTATGAGAAATATATTAGAGATTCAGGTTAAGTTCACACAACGTTGCCAGTAAGTCTTGAATATTATTCTTCCAGACTCAGTTCCACACTGTTTTGAACAGTAACTTAGGTAATCACTATAAAGGTCTTTAATACATGAATATACAGTATAGTATGATAAATAGATATTATTATGTGGTTTATCCTTGATGTTAAAGAAAACTGAACTCCCAAATCTGCCTGTAGTTTGCATGTATGTGATGAACAGATTCTGTTTTTCCTCACAAACAAACCTAATTGATTTTCTTTGTTTCATGCCTGTATTATCCGACACTGGGAACATGCAGAATCTTGGAAGACTCAGTTGCTGATACAAGTAGAGTGAGTCAATCATAGCTGTTTGTTGTAAGTTGGAAAGGAATTATGTCATAGCTGATGGGCAAAGTACTGGAAGACCAACTCCCAGGCACAAAATATTGTTATCTCATAGCTGGCTGAAGAAAAATGCTAGTGCTATGATGGCCAAAAGAATGAACTAATTGTTAAATAATTTTCAGCTGCTTAAAAGTTTCATCCTTTCATTGGTGGAAGAGATTCTAAACAGCTAATTCCCATATATACCCTTTACAGGTCTTGATATGGAACTAGCTTACAAACAGCTGGTCAATACCTTGCCTTTCAATATAGGGGATTTGTTAAGTCAGAGAACCATCCACTTTTCCAAGCATAGAAATAAAATTCAGAACAAATATAGTTTTCAACATGCTAATTAAAACATGCACACACAGCAAAGCACCAATTAAGATCTATGGCTTCTCACATGCAGAACTTGAAAAATGGATCACAATTCCAAGAACCCCTGCAATAGCACAGGAGTCCAAAAAAGTAACTTTCCAAAACTTTTCTCAGGTTATGGGGTGGAATACTGAATAAAGTGACATTTAAGTTGTTAATTATCACAGTTTAAGTTGCTAATCTATCATAACAGGCAGCCTCCTTTTCCCAGGTTTGATACCCAGGTACAGTGCTTATAAAACCATTACAGACATACAGCACATACAGTAGGACCCCATATCCTCTGGGGATTGGTTCTGGGGGGGGCATGGATACCTAAAACCATGGATAATAGTGTACACCATTGAAAATAATGGGACTTCCGGTTTAATATACGATACAGTTGCCTTGGAGGACCTAGAAAATGGCTAGAGGACACATTTTCTAGGAAGACTCTATGGTAGGTGTGCTGTTTTGTGTCCCATGGATAATTGAATCAGTGCATAATGAATCAGTGAATATGGGGGGGGGACTAATGTACTCCCTTTTACTGTCAGGCTACATACTCATTAAGAAGCACAGAAAAATGCAAACACATAAGATTATACACTAAAACTGAACTTGGCAGGAAAAGGTCACATCTGGGACCAACCTTGACACTTTATTACTAATCATAGTACAGCATCTACAGTTATAAAATAAGTAAGTACAAACTAAACAGGTACAAATCAAAAGTCAAGGAGAATCACAAGGTATGTTCAACACTTTAACAGAAACATAACTGGCTGGCATCCTGTTCAATATTTACAAGATTGTAAACTGGATTCACAATCTTATAACTTTGCGGCTACACATTTACAGTCACTAATGAACAAGTGTGACCCCCCCAAAAACCAACCTCTAAAGCAGGCAACTCTTCATCTAAAGGGTTTGGGTTTTCAGGGCACTGAATATGAGGGTGCTGGGAAATGGCAACTGCTGTGTTATCTTAGTTGTGGGAAGCACTGGAAGAAGCAACTACTTCAGGAACCCAAGAGGTCTTTTCCATGTGTCCATTTCAACACACCCTGGATCTGTTAGTAGATGAGTTTAAAGCATTGATTTATTATGTATTGTTGTTACTGTTCAAATCATTCCCAACTTATGGCAACCCTAAGGTTAACCTATCATAGGGTTTTCTGAGGCTGAGAGTGTATGACTTGCCCAAGGACACCGAGCAGGTTTTAATGGCAGAGTGAAGATTTGAACTCTGGTCTCCAGAGTTGAGCCCAACATTCAAACCACTTTGCCATGCTGGCTCTTGAATTATATGATTAATTGCTGTCCTGTATTATATGATATAATATAGATGATTATATGATGTTTTATATGATGACTTTCCATTGTTGAGGCTCAGTCATATGAAAGTATGCAAAGGGATATTGTACCACCCTTTGCGTACTGATCCAGACTAACACAGCTAAGTTTTTGAATTCAAATAGAAAAGGCTCATGATGAAGTCTAGTCCTCCTTGCATAGTCTCTGCCCTTTCTGGCTCTTATTTCCAAATATGGCTAGAGTGTCCTTTCAGAGAAACAACAATGAGGCCACTCTATAAGAAAACATTTCTTGATCCTCAAGCTAACAATTTTAACTATTGAGTGGCTGCACAGAAAAATAATGACATTACTATTTGTTACATTATTTTACAAAAGCTAACTGAACTCCCAGGGGAAGGAAGAGGCAGGTGCACACCGTTTGAGAGCACACCTTCATTTCTCTCCACTGACCAAGCTGAGACCAGCTGCTTCTCTATGGTCTGACCTGCCCCCACCTTTCCCCCCTACAAACAAGTATGTGGGCTTGACAGCTGTTGGACAGAGGGAAGACTACAAAATCATCATAGTTTAGTTAGTAATAGTTATACACTGGGCAATACAGAGGTGCCTTTTCACGTTCTCATGTATGTTTCTAATTTATTAGTTCCCAAGTTTAGACGTGCTTTTACTGTGGCATGGCCCTGGCCTCACATCGGGAGGCATGGAGACACACTATCCACAATGCTGCGGCCTTATTTGAGAACTCATGCTGAACAAGTCTTGAAGAGAAACGACAATGCAGAAAGAATCACAACCCAGAAACATCAACCAAGGAAAACTTCTGCTGTGCTTTCTGCAACCAGACTTGTCTATCTCAGATTGGCCTTTTTAGTCATCAGCACGCTTGCAGAAAACGCAGGATGAGTCCTTCCTGGATCTTCGTTCGCGAAGAAAAGCCAGAGAGAGAGAGAGAGAGGAGAGAGAGGGGGGGGGTTTAAATGTACTTCCATCATCTGTTTTGGAAGGTAGATTAAAAAAAAAATACCCTATGCCAAATGTACCTGCCCATATTCAAATATAGCAGTAGAGTCACTTTAGCATGTGTTACTGTACTATTCCTTTTATCAAGATACTTGCTCCAAACTAATTACTTCAATTTTACAAAAATATTCAGGGAGAATGGAAAGGTTTTATCCCTCTCTCTTGCTTGGGGATTCTGATCATCAAATTACAGAGAAGGTTGCTAGGTTCTGTTCCTATGCTATAACTGCTGGTAGGCAAATAATACGAGGGAATTTATAATTCAGAACCATCAGTTATTTAAGGTATTTTTAAGAGGAAGCCTCAGAGATGAAATTTTAACACACATACACATATCTTCCGTAGTTTTTAACTTTTGGGTATTGTCAGTATTCAGTCTTCTGTGTAGGTGTTTTATATCTAAGTTGTATTTGTATGTATTTTTAATGCATATTACACATTGTTTAATATTTTGATCTATGATTGTAAATAAAGAATGATGGTGTTGGTGTTGGTGTGCACAGAGGTATGCACCCATGTAGGATCTCAACTATTGTTAGGTATAACATATTACCTCAAAGCTCTTAACTGCTACACCTCCCACAACCTCTCCTAGACAAAGGTAGCCTAGTATAGTACAAGGATGCCTCAAGGACATGGTGGTCCATGCCTTCCATGCTAGTGTTGTAGTGAATCTGCTCCAGGATTCAGTACCTTGGTGATCAGCTTTGGGTTTTAGTCTTATCTTCAAAGAAGCTATGCAGGGTGATAAACCTTTCTTGGGGGAAAGGATTCAGCACCTTGAATAGTTCCTTTAAAGCATGGACTAAAACCAAAGGTGGATTCACCAAGGTGCTGAATCCTGGTGCAGATTCACTGCCCCAATGACATGGGAGTCTTCAAGGATTGCCTCTCTCCATACAAATCTGTCAAGGTATCAAGATTCTCACTGGATGCCTTTTGGTGCACCTGGAGCCACCTGAGTCTAAGTTGGGGATGAGCTGAGAATAGAGCCTTTTCTGTCATGGCTCACTGCCTCTAGAACTCACTGTACAGTGAAGCTTATCGAAGACAATTGTGTTATCCTTTTGGTGCCAGATGAAAACTGGACTTGCCTAGGCTTTTGAAAATGTTTAGTGTGATGGATTTACGTATCTTGCTTTTAAATGCTCTTCTGTTGTATTGTGTCAACCTATACTATTGCTATTTTATTTTGATGTTTTGTAAATTGCTTGGGGAGGTTGAATGCAGTTACAGAAGTATCCCTTCTGTAACAAAAAATTAACGAAGACTGTAATAATATGAAAAGAATAGGGAAAGGTTTCCTGCACCACACCAAAAAAAGCAGATCAACATGTTTCAGCAACTAACAATATGCACATGTGAAAGGAAACAATCAGGTAGGGAAGCCTTGCATAAGTAGTCAAAAATATTTTGGACCATCTAGAAACTAGAAGTCTTCTTCCAAAATGCATCCAGAGGTAACTCCCATACACACACCAGTCTCCACATGGGTTGCCAAACTTATAGATCTATTCTTTTTTTAACCTGATGAGGACAGCTGGTGAAGCAGGCATATCTTGCCCTTCCCCTCTGTTTCACTGTTCACATGTGCTCAGTGAGAGATTTGGGAGTTACCTGTTGTAGGCAAGCACACACAGCCCCAGTAAGACCAGCTATACAGTTGGCCCTCTGTATCCACAGATTTGGCATTCTGTCATCCATGGCTTGAAAATATTCCAATAAATACATGAATAAATAAACAAATTCAAGGGGCAAACTTTGGTTTTGCCATTTTGTATAAGGGACACCATTTTACTATACTATTGTATATCATGGGACTTGAGCATCCACAGATTTTGGTATCTATGAGGGATCCTGAAACCAAACCCCCGTGGATACCAAGGGCCCACTGTAGTAGAATCCCAGTCATTCCCAGTGCAAGCTTTTTTACATTGTGTACAGTAGACACACTGCTGCAACCTAACACAGAAAATCTTATGTTTCTTCAGCCCTCCTTCACCATCCACCCAGTGGAGATACTGATTAAAAACTTCTAGCTAGGTTGAGGATGAAGAGGAAAAAAGGAGCTGGTTGGGTCTAAAAGACTTTGTAAAAAGGAGCTTCTTTGTCAGATGCTTTGTTAACTGAGATCGCCTATACTTGTGTAGCCTTATATAAAAGCCTAAAATAAATAAGTAAACAAAATCTAGCTTACTGAATATACAATGAAGTAAAACACACAGTGATGACTATATTCCAATTATGTTGACAGAGTGTGTGGTTTGCAAATATAAAAGGAATACAGAACTTCAAAGCTCAGCAAGAGTGAAATGGAAGGACCTGACTGATTATGCATATGTTGTTCTTCCTCAACACATGTTGGAGTTCCCAAATTTGTTGCTTTTCTGTTTGAAGTAAAACTTCAATGAATATAATTATGATCCAGGAATGGGGGGCACTAATTAGCATCATGTTCAGCCTCATGAATATATTGTGCAGATATAACCAACGGTATGTCTCTTGCCCAACACAATAACAGGAAATGTTAGGTCTATCACTATGTTCACAAGTCCTATTAAAAGTAAAAGTTCTGTAGGCTCCACTGCAAAAGAAAACAGAAAACAAACAAAACAAAAAACCAAGCCCCTCATTGTTCTGTCCTCTGATGAAGTGGAAAAGTTACTGACAAAGGCATCAACATTAAATTTTTGACTATCAAGTGTGACACAGCTGAGGTTCTCACAAAGCTGTCATCGGTAGCAAGTTAGTGGCAATCCATGCAGTTTATCATCTCAAATGCCTTACAAAATTCTACAGACATGCCAGGCCCAAGGCCAAACTTTCAAGAAAAGAACAAGTGATAGTACTGCTTCTTCTCAACTCTTGTTATATAAAAACCATGAAGAGAAAGATGCAGATAACATTTTCAAGTTGGCTGATTTCCATTAAACTGGCACAGCCCATCTCAAGTACATAATGCTTGATTCTTATAAGCAAACTAAACACTGTATCTGTCATATAAATAAATGGCAACTCTTCCAGGGTGAAGATTGTACTTCCATGGACAAGGTGTGCTGCCTATGCTCAAAAATCACACTAGGAATTATGATGGGTATTTTGCCAGGCTTTATTTGGCATTGAATTGAAACACATACATTTTCTCAAACAACTCTGATTGAAAAAGTCATTGGTTTTTCCTCTAGGAGAAAAGATTACAGGTTTTGTGACATCTGCGTATGCATGCTCGTCATGCCATACATCATCATGACTGTACTGTCCTTTAGAAATAAAGTTTGGTTGTATCATTACTATCATCATCATCATCATCATCATCATCTTTATTTATACCTTGCCTTTTCCCCAAAATTGGGACTGAAGGCAGCTTACAATTTAGAACAAACACAAACCATACAAAGTAAAAGTACAAAGGCATACAAAAGTGCATTACCCTGTACTTATATCCTAGAACAAGAGCTATTTTGAAATTATCCAAACACATACACAGGAGAACAAAATGGATAAGGGACACATACATACCTTTGCAAGATAAAATGAAAAGAACTGATCCATCCCAAGGAGGGAAAACAAAACAAAATGTTGATTGATCTGGTCACATAGTTCACAGCAATCAACAAAGTTCAACTGAAAGTAAAAGGTTTTTATGAAGCAGGCTAGCCATGATGGCTTCTACATGTATCTGTCCATCATTCTAGTACTTGACTTTTGTTCTGGGAAAGATTGCAGGAGGAAAGGACTCATGGCAACTAAGAACAAAAGGAGGAGGAGTATGAGAGCTAGCCAGCTTTATTCTGAGGTTCATGACTATGGATAGGAAAAATACACTACTCAACAATATTTGGGAAATGATTGAAAAACATGTTTCTTGGGTGTTCAGAGGCACTGATGAGGAGAATCCTAGACTGTTGAGAATATTTGCAGTTTAATATTTATTCTGTGCAAAATCTGCACATGTGGTTTTCTGCATGCACCAAAATCATTCTTTTTTCCTGCTCAGAATATTCTGCACCTTGGGGGAAATTGTATCTTAGTGGCTTGCACACAAAATAGCATTTTCTGTGCAGAAAATAATATGAGTACGCAGAAATATTATTCACTGTACAGAAAATGTTTTCTGTGCAAAACAGCCACATGTATTTTGCTCAGCATAATTACTGCACTATGAATATTCTTCAAATAATGCACAAGTTTCAAACATTTTCTGGCAGTATGAAGAAATTTGCTAAAATAATTCATTGTTTCCTTCACAAATGAAATTAGCAAAGAATTGCATCCCTTTCAGGCATGACCTATTGTATCATTCAGAGTAAGTCCATTAATTGACCAGGGTAGGGGTAACCAATGCAAAATCCAGATAATGTTAATGTCTTACTGACCTCCAAATTTACCATCCTATTAAGCAAGCTGTAATCTGCTCTACAAACTGGCCAAGCTGAAACCCTGGAAAGAAATAAACTGCAATCCTGAAGCACTCTAACTTTCAGGAAGGATAAAGACACCAGTCAGGTTCCCCCATAGTCTTTTGTGTTCTGTTTGTTTTTTATCATGGAAACCTAGATTTTGCATGCCAAATCAGGCAGCCCAAAGTCAATCAAGATCCCATAAATGTAAGTTAGGCTTCTATACAAGGTATGAATGTACTAAAATTTTTGATTAGCCACTGAAGTATGCCCAAAGACACTTTGAGGAAGCAGGGGACACAAACACGTAGGCGCTCTGTTGTGTGGCCCTAAGAACCCACTGTAGTTTTGCCTGGCAAAGGCCTTTTTTCAATATATTTCCCTGGTGCAATTGTTCTTTGGGAATGAATTTAAGGTTATTAGACCATAGCTGGATTTCTTATCCATAGTTGGTATCTGTTGGGGGTTGGTTCTAGGGCCCCCTGTGGATACCAACATCTGTTGATGCCCAAGTCTCTTTATATATAATGGCATAGTAAAATGGTGTCCCTTATATAAAATGGCAAAATCAAGGTATGCTTCTTGGATTTTTTGGGATATGTGTGTGTGAATATTTTCAAGCCATGAATGGTTGAATCCATGGATGCCAAATCCATGGATACAGAGGGCTGACTGTATATGTGTATAGATACAAGTTCACATGTGAATGATGACATGCAATAACAAGGCTAGTATCTAAAGAGCTTTTTTTGTCATGCTGCCTGATCAGCTTTAATACTAATTTCACATGTGTAACATCTCATTTTATATTTCAGTAGAATTCAAAGACATAGCCATGTTAGTCCAGATCAGTATACAAAAGGTTCTTGCAGCACTTTTGAGACTGAGAGAAAAAAGTTGGTAGTCTCAAAGATATTACAAGATCCAGTGGCATTTTATATTTCAGGCTGAAGATTAACTTTGGGTGGGTGGGGGAGGTGGATATTGCTTGATTTGTAATGTATGTGATGATTATGAGGTAGGTACATTTATGTCTGAATTCATACAAAAGTTGACAACATATCTAATTGGGGAGGCAGTCAGGAACACACATGAAAAGGATGCCAATACCAAGCTCTACACCATGCAGAGGCCACCAGAACAATTTGACATGATGTTTGTGCTTATCAAATGGTTAGTTTCCAAAGTTCTGTACAATTGTTGCTTAGATCCCTGGAAAATATGATTTGTAAGTCATTAAAACTTGCAGTTGAGCACTCATAATTTCACAACTATCTATTATTCAACAATGGGAAGAGATGAGACACTGACATAACATCTGAGGCTCTTCATTACAGCAAAAATCAAAGGTCGCCCATCAATATTTATCCACAAAACCTCATACCAATACAGGCAAAATCATGAATTGATTGGCAATATTTATGCACTATTTTTTTAGCTTATTACAACTGTTGCAGACATTAAGACTTGCTATATTATCAGTCAGTATTTAAATATTTTGCCTACTTTTGATTAGACAAAACATTTCCAGCCAACCTAGTGAAAATGACACCTTAATTGCTCTGGCTTTGATTTTTCACATTCCAGTAGATAATCACTATGATGCCACATCAATTTTCAGGTAATTTTCTTCCACTGGAGAAAAAGAATTTACTCATTTTCAAATCCTTCTTCTCCTATACTGGTGTCATAGGACAACGTTTTAGTCTGTAGTGTAAGCAAAGTCTAAACATGGGTTATATAATCTCAAATAAACTATTAAAATTCAAGCACAATCAAAAGTAATTTAAATGTTAATGTGCAATTTTGCTTCTGAAGTGGAATTTTCAAATTAAGTATTATAACTCTAGTTCATTTCAACCACACCACACAGAGAACAGTGCTGCTTTGCACAGAAGACATGCCTATTTATATCACTTGGCTATGCTTCTGTGAACTGAACCACTAACTCAGTTTTCTTCCTATAAATTGTGCCGAGCAATTACATTTGCTTTTATTAACTCTGTTATAAGAAAGTATGAGATTGGTGCTGACATATGTTCCCAGTTGACAAGAAGTATTATTTACTATTCAAAGGCAGTAATTACAGGTAATTTGATCATATACTAACTTCAAGTGAAACAAACAGTAACCTGTGTCTGCCCTGCTAAATGTCATTACAAATTTGTAAGTTGGACTAAACTACCCACTACCACAGAAAGCACACAACTTTTGGTGTCAAGAAAGCTAGGTGTAGGGTTTTACTCCATTGTTATATTTCTAATGGCCATATTGATATCTGGATCACATCTTGAATTCTTTCCACCTAACAATTGAATTCTTGAATTCTTTCCACATAACAATTGATAGCATCATACTTCTATGCTAGCAGTTATCCTGTTGAGAAAGATGACTCATATGAGAGAGTGAGGCAAAGTGTGGTACATGGACTCTATGATGCAGTAAAGTAAAAGTATAACAGGCAAAACACAATGTCCTTCTCTTTGGAGAAATCTGTGTCTGGCTTTGGTATTAATTACAAAAATAATTGGTCCAGGGGATATCAGTAATAAATAACCAGAGCTATTAAACAGATACAGCTTTCGAAATCACATGTTGCATATGTAGCTAATCTTTCTCTAAAATATCTATTAAAAGCACATTACTCTATAATGTTCACAAATGTAATAGATGTCCAGTGACATCCAATAGGTAAAATACAGTTGGCTGCAATACAAATGATATGTACTGTACTCTTAAATTCCTATACCTATCTCCACTGGATAAAATATGAATGTTTTGATTTCTTAATTTTAAAACTTCACAATGGAAATTTAATAACAATAGGCACATGCAAACAGTCTGATATGAATTTTTCATACCATTACAAGCATGTAAGTGATCTATTTTATAAGAACAATTGCAAAGAAGGACCACATTCCTACAAAACTGAAATTAAAACTACTATAACTCAGCCATTTTTAAAATCCAAGTTTCTTGAACTCTGGACAACCTTCAGCTGTCACACCAAAATTTCACAGCAACAGGACAAATCATACACATACACACACACACACACACACACACACATATATCATAGAATCATAGAATTGTAGAGTTGGAAGATACCACGAGGGCCATCCAGTCCAACCCCCTGTCACGCAGGAAATCTTGATCAAAGCATCCCCGACAGATGGCAATCCAGCCTCTGTTTAAAGACCTCCAAGGAAGGAGACCCACCACGCTCAGAGGGAGTGTGTTCCACTGCCAAACAGCTCTTACTGTCAAAAAGTTCCTCCTAATATTGAGGTGGAATCTCTGTTCCTGGAGCTTGCATCCATTGCTCCGTGTACCAGTCTCTGGAGCAGCAGAAAACAAGCCTGCTCCATCCTCAGCGTGACACCCCTTCAAATACTTAAACAGGGCTATCATATCGCCTCTTAACCATCTTTTTTCCAGGCTAAACATACCCAGCTCCCTAAGTCTCTCCTGATAAGGCATGGTTTCCAGACCTTTCACCATTTTAGTTGCCCTTCTCTGGACATTGTAGCTTTTAATGGGAGAATGCTCAAATCCATTCTAACTTAACCACAGAGCCACTCTCGTTGATTTATATAATAAAAGCATTTACAGCACAAGTAGCTAATAATTCAGATTGTAACAGCGGGTTCAAAGGAGAGGCACAAGACTGAGAAGTGCACTGACTAATTCCACACACAGTTATGTGTTGCTAACTGCCCTCGAGTTGGCTTCAACTCATGGTGATCCCATGGATGCGACATCTCCAAGGTCCCCTGTCCTCAACCAACCTACTTAGGTCCTGCACATATCTTCCTTGATTGAGTCTATCCACCCAGTGTGTAGTCTTCCGCTCTTTCTTTTTTCCCTCCACCTTTCCTAGCATTATTGACTTTTCTAGTGAGCCATTCCTTCTCACGATGTCTCCACAGTATGACAGCCTCAATTTGGTCATCTTGGCTGCTTTATGAGAGTTGAGGCTTGATCTGTTCTAAGACCCATTTGCTTGTCTTTTTGGCCATCCAAAAGTGTATGTACTGTTTCTTAAGCATATGTACTGTTTCAGGTCGATATGTTGGCAGAACGGAGATGAGAAGAGCAGTATGTTAATATAGATTATACTTTCTTCATACTTACTGAGATATTCTTTTTTTTAAAAAAAAAAAAAGAATGTGTCTCATTGTGTCTAGTGGTACCAATTCAGAGATGGGAGGGCTGGGTGCAGAATCAGTGAAATGTCAAAGTAGAAATTTGTATGGATTTGATATCTTTTTGCTTGCCCAAAATCTCTATCATGACAAATCATGAGGGCAGAAATGTTAATTTAGGAAGGCTGATATTATTACAAAATTCTGTGTGATCTAAATATATGTCAGTACTTAATTCCTATGTGAGAATACTGTTATCATATGCCAGGAAATAGCTTAATTGACAGCATGCACTTAACACACACTGACTAAGCTCTCACTATTTTACAACATGCTGTCAAATGAAAGCAAATTCTCTGTAAAGATGGTATTGTATACAGCCTAATAAAGTTCTAGATTTGAACTCTAATAACTCTGCAGTCCTTCCTTTCTTCTATTTCAAAGAACTAAAAAAGATTTATAGTCACAGTGGTTTAATTTTTAAAAAAAAATGGAAATAGAATCTCCACCTCATAAATAAAACATCTGACCCGTTAAGTGTGATTCTTTTCCTATGACTCATGGAAAAGTCTTTCCTATTTCATATAATGTTAGCACCTATACTGAAGGAAACTGAATACATGACCTTCATGGTTCAAATATTTTATATTTCTTCCAAGTTGTGAAGTTGCTTTAAAAAGTAATGTGTGACTGAATGCATGAGTGTCTATTTGATTTCACATAAATGCTCCATGAATCCAGTATCCAGTATGTAGAAATGCAACCCAGTTTTTCACATGCTACATTGTATACTTCTCTTATATAATAACCTCCTGAAAATACAATTAATTCCCATATTTTAAAAAGTTGTGAAATAATATTTGTTCAGAGGATGTTTGCATTGACCTCATAGGGCATCTGCAAAGGCTTGAAGGCTGCTCAACCGGCTTCCCCCTCACAACCAACTGGCCACATGACAGGAGCAAAGGCTGGCTGGCTGGGCCTGCACATTATCTGCCATGTCACTGCTCCATTGTGGGGAGGAGGCAGGCTGAGCAGCTGATGGACAGCAAAGCTGACAGCCAGCTTTTGCCCTTCTCCCTCACCTCCTTTCCAGCTGGGAGCAGTCCAGTCCCCTAACCTAACACTTCAACTACTTTTTTTGGGCCTTCATCATCAGGAGGGGAGGAGACTAAGATGGGATGGAGGGAGGGAGGGAGGCAGACTAGCAAGCAAGCAAAGAGTTTGGCATCCCTCCTCACCACTCATGTCAGCTAACAGTAGCTCTTCAGAGTTAACTGGGGCATTTACAAATGATGCAGCTCTCCACCACTACTTGCCCACCCACCTGCAACAAACAAGAATCTTGGAATTGAGATAAATCTTGACACTTCCACTATGGGGGAAAGGGATGGGCTCTTAAGGAGAACCAACCAGTGCCTACTTTGGAAAAATAATGTTGAGAGGGTCTTTAAACTCAGAATCCCCTTCCCTTAATTTTCACAGGGTATTCCTTTGTTTCTTCATCAGTTGCTCTCCTCTAGTTTATTTTACTTTTTTGCCACACACACTCCCATTTTTACATCCCAGAACTGTGGCCCATAGGAATTTGGTTCTACCAGCCTTATGGATTGTTGTTTTTCCACAGGATGGGATGGTGGCCAGTGCCGAAGCTGGCAAGAGGGGAAGGGCAGGTGGTGAGACCCCCTCACTGCCTGCTGAAGTTTCTCCTTTCCGCTGCCCCTCCCCTCTTGCTCCATCCCCTGGGTTGCACATCCCGACCATGGGCGAGAGGAAGGACTCAGCACCTGGCACACCCTGTTGGGGGAGGTTGGGGTGTCAGGCTGGGTGGAGCTGCTTTGCCCCCCACCCATGTTACTATTGTTGCTGTTGTTGGCACCCTCCAATTCCCTAGTTAGTCAAAGAGGAGGAGGAGAACCACGTCTGTGGGGGAAAGAGAGGGAGGGAGATGGGGAGAAATTGAGATAGAAAGAGAGGTAGATCACTGGCTTGCCACCATTGCCTTCAGATGGATCTCTTTCCCTCTCCTCCAGCCCGTCCAACTCATGGCTTTTTGCAAATTTGCATTGTGTGTGTGTGTGTGCTTACTTTTTAAACACAACAATGAATAATGCACTTCCTTGTAAAAGTAACTTTCTAAACTTCATGCAAGCAAAACTGTCCAACATGCTACTTACTCTGTATGATATGTGATAAAAATCAGTTACCATTCAAAGCCAACTTTACCAAAGTCTTCCAGTATTCACACTGAAATCTGTGGGACTACATCAGGACTACTGCTAGTAAGTAATAAGCGGTCTGCAGCCTTCATTTCATACAAAGTCTTGTCTTTGCATTTGTTACCCATTGTCCTTTCCCAGCTGCCCTTTAGTGTCTGATTGCAGGCTGTTTTCATTTAAACTGATTATGAATATAAAATGCAATCAGAAAACCATGCAGTTTTGGCAGTGTAAACTAGTGAACTATATGGACATTAAAGTCATGCCTGAGCTGCAGTGAGAACATGAGAAGGCTTGATGTAAATTCAATACAGGAACAAGAAAGCTGCATATCTATCCATCAAAAAGATGAAGAAATTCCAAGGTCCTGTACATAACTAGTTCTAGTTTTAGAAAATAGCCACATTCTGAGCTTTAATATATCCCATATACTAAACTGCTGCTTCCATTGCCATTTTATTCAGTATTCACACAAAGCAACATCTACTCTTATTATACAATCATCATGTGTTTATAGTTATTAGTGGAAAAAGAGAGATGTCAAGGAGTTGAACATTTTCCACCTACCATGCCCCACCCCACCACCTTGGAACCCAAGAAATCTTCTGCCTGCATGCATACAATGTTGGAGAGAGTCTGACAGAGAGAAATTTAACAATGTAAGCTGTGAACATATGTGGGGTTTGGGAAGGGACTGGCAAATTTAGCCTCCCCAAGTGAAAGCTGGTATTAATGTTCAGCTGTATAGAATAGTGCCCTTTCCCAGAGGTTATTGAGGTTGGAATGGTAGATGAGATTCTGTGAATTAGGGTTGTGAACTTTGCTCAAGCTGATTTGGAAGTGGTGTCCAAATCTGAATCTCAGTTTAGAAATCCAAATCTTTCTGTTTCCTACTATCACCAAAAACTGACAAATGTCTAGGATCCCCCCCCCATTTGTCAGAATGTGATGACATTTGTAGATATAGTGGTATCAGAAACCTCTTCTGAGGGCATAAAGCAGGGATGGGGCACCTGTGGACTAAATTAGCTAACACACATTGGAAACTGCTTAATGCAGTGTAGATGTGTAAATTTCTATTGCTTAAAACAATTTGTAAGCCACTCTGATAGCCTTGTGGCTGAAGAGCGGGGTATAAATAAATAAATAAATAATAAAATAAATGTGACCCTTTCCATTTTTCAGCATCTGTTCTCCGCCCGCAAAGGGTTCCTCCACTGTCACTGCAACAGCAAAAATTAACTTCTCCCCAACCCTACATACTTTTTTGAGTGCTGGTGGTGGAATGACACCAATATAACTTACAAATGCCTCCCAGAAGCACTCTTTTAATCAGAATCAGGATGTAAAGGACAGGATTGGGAAGGTTTTGGCTCCAGGCCTGAAAAAAAATTGCCCACCTCTCCATTAAAAGCTACTACATTTCTGATAAATAAGTGCAGGAATTTTTCTGCAAGAGCAGCCTTTACATTTGGAAAATCTCCAAAAAGGAAGGTGTTTAATGTCTCTATATTTCTTCTAGGCCTTTGCTATGCAAATAATAAACACCACAGAGGTAGCTCTACATAGCAAACCTGCCAAGTTTCAGAAAGCTAAGTGGAAGAAGAGTCCTAAATTTGGAGAACAAAAAGAGGATCTGTTTCCCTCGCCTCCCCAATTGCTATGAAATTTGCGTGAAAACAGCAAATATATCATAGAGCTGTTAACCAGCTGTAAAGGTTCAGTGCAGCAACTAAGAAATTATGATGCCTTAAAAAAATCAGTTTAAGTCTTTTAAAAATAAATAAATAAATAAATAAGGTATGCTGGATAAAGGAAAGAGGAAGCAACTGTCAATGTCACAATCCCAATCCCTTAATGTTGAGAGTGGATCATTAGAGAGCATTTGGGTAAAAATAATTGGAGAAAGAAAGAAAAACAACCTTTTGGTAAGAGTTAATTTATTGCTTTATTGAAACAAATCTCAGAAATCTCAGAGATGCAAGAATTAGTAGTTATAGGGGACTTCAATTATCCTGATACCTGCTGGGAGACTACCTCTGCTAAGCCTAGGCTCTCCAACAAATTTCTGATGTGCCTTGCAGACAAGTCCCACTTTTAAAAGGCTGAATCCTATTTTGGGTGAAAGATGGGGTATAAAATAAAATAAATAAAAAATTTCAGTTCAAATAACAAATTAAGAATGGTTGCTCTCAGAACACAACATCTCAAGCTCTCAGAAGACAGACTCATGGAAGGTTCACAATCAAAAGCAGTGTCCTGAGGACAATATGTAAGTCATGAAGAACCAAGCATGATGAGAATCAAAAGAAAAGGACACTGAAAATTTGTCCTAGAACATGTTGGAAAATGCCATCTTCTCAGTGGTTTTGGGGTTACATGTTTTTATAAAGGTTAGAGTGTATTCAGATCATCTATTATGCAAGCATAAAAGAAACACAGTACTCCAAAGTAGTGATATGATAACAGGCCATAATATCTGGTTTTGAGGGTGCAACCAAATTCACACATTTTAGGGCCATTCTGTTTGCTTCCACAGAATGTTCTTCACACATATTTACTGGAGATCAGGGTGTTAACTTTCAAGAACCCGAGATTTCCCATTTTCAAAAATATAGGATATACAGTACAATCATTTTTAACCCCTAGGTAAGGGGTTATCTAGGTCACTGTATATATTTTGAATGTTAAGAGAAATAGGATTTTCCTTATGTGGGGGGGGGGGAAATGGTACAATTAAGCCTGAAAAATAAAAATTTTTAAAAAGGGAAAATATCTCCAAAGAAGAGATGCAAGATGATTAGTCTAAAATAAAACACAGTCTTTGGTTAAATGCATTACTTGCTACAACTCAGCTTCAATGACCTACTTGATACTCTAACAATTAACTTCGAAATGGTGTTTTATTTGACTCTATGCTAATCAATAAAACAGTAATATCTACAGGATCCAGAATAGGACACCAAGCTATATTCTTTCCGTTTCTTCTTGGTTTATTACAATCCAGATTAAGAACCTTCAATATTCCTTCCCATCTGTAAACAGGTTGCTCATTTCTTTGATGTCACTAATTTCATGCAGTCCCATACCTACCAAATCAGAAAGGAAGGTAGTTTGAGAAGGCAGCTAGGCAGCTTGTCATTTACCATAACCTACAATGACATTGTTGCCTAAAGCAAAGTTTCTCCCTCTCTTTTTCTCTCTCTTTAAATTCATTAACCATTCTCCCCAACAGTGCATTCCCACAAGTTCACATTTTGCACTGCAGGACAATAGTGTTCTACTTAAGCATTTGTCATGGATGAACCCCTAAGATAGTTGCTTTTAACTTGAGAAGAGCGGGATATCTTGCCATTAAAAGAAACAAACAACTGGAGTGGAAAGTGTGTCTGTATGTAAGAAAACACATTTCCAGATCCTAGAGCTTCTTTTGCCTAATTCACTAAAAGCTATAAGGAGGAAGAAGGCACATTTTCTCAGGATGCAGAACAATCTAAAATCACTGTTGTAGATAATAAAAGAGCATAATGTAATAAGCTGCTCGTAGGGAACCATTAGTACATAGCTGCAAAGTGACTGAACCTCAAAAGGAGCTACATATGAGTGTGCCTGAGGAAGGCAGACATTTTTAGTACTCCAGCTGAAGAAATATTAACTAATTTCCAGTGAGACAGTTGTTAGGAAATGGAGCACAAACAGTAGGATTTTAGATTCTGTACACACCAAGACTTAACATATGTATGAACAAGCTAATACATACCTATGTTTTTGCTTTGTCTTAGGAAACCAAAAGAAGCTCTAATGATTACTCAGATTAAGTCAGGTTATTAACTGCCTAGTACTGTAATTGCTATTATTCTTACAGAGGCATTAATAACAACTATCAGGTCCACTGTTATCAGGGGCTCATAAATGCTGAAAGAGAAGTATTTTGTCCCAAATCAGTTTAATAAGGAGTTACATATCATCTTTCTGCTCCCCATTTTATTAACTGGTGCAAGAGAGTCAAACAGGATAAGGCTGAATTGACTTTCCTTGTGGAATGAAATGCTGAAGACATTTGCAAAACAGATTTCATAAATGTCAATCACAGTAAACTCTGAGACATGTTTACTCAAAAGTGTCATTGTTGACAATGACACTTACTCTCAGGAAAGTATGTATGATACTCCATGGTTATTCTGACCACGTGACATTTGTAAAGTAAATGTCATGTGAACCTTTTAGAAAACCAAACAAATGTAAATTGGAGTCATTGTCATTTTCTCACTCTATTTATAGATGAAGAGAATGCAAAATAAAATCAAAAATATTTTCAAGCATTACTTATGAAAACTTAACAGACTGGACTTTAATGTTTAACATTCAGACCTTGAAGCCTCCTCTTTATTCTCCAAATTAACTTTGAAATAAGATTTAATCAGAAGTCCTGTTGTCACAAGATGATAGCTGGAGCATGACATTGGAACCTCAAAGGGCATCCAGGTAATTACATTGCATAATGAAACACAGTGGAAAATGGCATACTGTTCCTCTACACAATAAACCACACAGACCATACATATAGAAAGCAGAAATAGGGAGTGATGAGCTAAAATCTTTTCTTAAAAAATGTAAACAAGAAATTAGCTGAATTATTACTTTAAACTTCATCCAGTTTTAAGTCATGTGCTATAGGAATTCAAAATCCACCAACTTTAATTATAAAGTCTGATCTTCTAAAAGAATTGTAATTGTTTTAATTGATTTTCTCAGAGAAAGTGCAAACATTCTTTTGATGTATATTTAAGAAAAATATATTAAAAAGGCTTATTGAGCAGGTAGAGACATAACAGTCTCTGGTTAAGAGCTCTATACTGAGAGCAGCCACACTTGGTATTCCTCCACTCCCCTACACAAAGCTCCTCTGTCAAGCTTATGTTAGCATCAATTCTAATAGTTTTTTAGCATGAGGATAGGAAGCCACTGCTCACAATTGTAGGCCCCTTCCACCACTTCCAGCATTTCATAGGTGAATCATAACTGCCAAAGGGTGAATTAGAACAGGTGAACCATAACTACCAAAATGAAATTGAAATGACCAGCCTGAATTGAACTTGGGATTGGGTTAGCAAATGGAGTACAGCCATTTTGACTCACCCCTAGTTTAACCTTCCCCTGAAAAGAGATGCATCACGCTGAAAACATTAGCCTATATGACTGTTTACTAGTAACAGTAATAATAATAATAACAACAACAATAGAAAAATTGTGCTTGCAAATAAACCAAAATAACCAGGTGTAAAGAACACAAAGTATAAAAGTATACTAGTACTACTGATACTAAGATGAATCACAAGACAAGACATATAACATTATGTACAATGTAAATATAGTCTCTCAAATAATACTGGTACATAAATATAGGGACTCAATTTTCAGCACAAAATAATGGCTAATCTGAAGTTAAACAAGTAAAACTGAATACTTTCTGGTGATTTCAATGCATATGGATTTCACACCAGAAACCTGACTTAAAAAAAATGTATCCAAGAAGTAGAGAATTCCAATTTTGGTATCATGAATCATATAATAGATTTACTTAATGCTGAAACATTACAAAACCAGCATGGTGTAGTGGTTTCAGTGTTGGACTAGGACATCCTGGAGATCCTGGTTCAAATCCCTGCTCAGCCATGAAAGCCCACCAAGTGCCCTTGGGCAAATCTCACTCTCTTAGCCCCAGAGGCAAGGCAATGGCCAACCTCCTCTGAAGAAATCTTGTCAAGAAAACCCTTGGATAAGTCAGAAGTGACTGGAAGACACATACAAATGAAAACAAGAAGAAACATTACCTGAAAAATGTGACAAAAAACTGCACCAGGTCCATGATGGTGTTGTGTTGTGAAAATGCGATCTGGCAGAGAAAGAGTAAAACAACGTTATGGTCAGTTGTTACTAATTCTACTTTAAGAATTAAAAATCAGTTAAATGGAACGAGAATGGTTAGAGTCTAATAAGATAGTCAAGTCAGATCGTTGTAGATGACATGCACCAGTTTGTAAAGCCTTCAATATACAAGGCAGTTATCTAGTAATACATTAATCCCACTTTGATGTTTGAAATCCCAATTAATAGCTAAAAATCCTGATTTTGACTCATTTGGCCACCTTGTCTAACTAGACCTGCTCAGAAGAGAACTGTTCTGTCCACTTCTACTTTCCCTGAGCCTCAAGACCCTTGAGAACAGGGTTGATCAGGATAGGTATTAAACAGAAACCACAATGCAATTCAACAAATTCTACTTGGGAATGACAGAAAATATATATTTAACAACTACATTGGGGAGGCATTTTAGGATAAACCTTGAAAACAAAACAGAAGACAGGAGGCAACCTTAGAGAGGTGGCAAAACTGCACCAGGGGATGGAAGAATGCTGATAGCAGAGCATAAAGTACCTGCATCAGGTTCCTCAATTAAAACTATTAAACTGATGGATTAAATAAGTAAATTCAGGAAGTCCAAATTTGATACTGCTGTCTGTTTAAAGTGGGGCATGAGAAGTTTGCAGCAAATTTAAATCTAACAACATGATCCACCAAGGGGCCACAGGCATGTGAAAGAAGGCTAGAGTTATAACCATTCACTTGTATACTCTGGTTTCTCTTCATTTCATTCATTCATTTCATATAAATAACCATGCATGTATGTGGATGCATGAGAGGCATGTTCTCTCTCAAAGTCATCTGCACATACAAACCCATCTTCAGCAAACTCTAGTGTTCTGATGTGGGACTAGGTTTAAAAAGATGATTGACAATAACAACTTTCAAAAGAGTGGTCCATGTGTGCCATCTTGGTTGTAAAACGTGAACACAGTTATATCAGGCCTTAGGCCTTTAGAAAAGCCTACTCTGCTTACTTACTTACTCTAACCTTTTGTAATGTAGCTGCCTTCAAAACATATTTTAAAAGGTTTCTTTTTAATCTGCATCAGCTAATGATATCCCCAGAGTCAACCTTGTTCACTGTTTCGCAGTATATATGCAAAATTTTCAGTAATTGTACTTTCAAAATACCTTGTACAGAAAAGTTCCACAAATTGCTTACAGAAGCACATTTCCACTTAAAGCTGGTAGCCTCTGAGGACTTTACCAGAGCTAAGCTCCCTGGTTGTAAATTGCAATTGCATGTCCTAATACAAGATATTTATCTACACTGTTTTGTTTTCCTATAATGCTACCATATTTCCTTGCACACATATATAACACCATGTTTTGTAGCAATACAACACAGTTCAGTGTGTGTAAATACACCTACTTGCACACCTTATTTTGATAGTTATTTTCTCTCCTGCAAGTGGCCTGATTATTAGAAGGACTGAATACATTTAATCTATGTAACTTTGATTGTCACACTGAATTGTACCATATGCTGTTTGATGCCATATGCAGCACAGCACAATCTTGAATTTTAATAAAGTAAATCAAACAGAGATGGGGTGAAAGGAATTTATCATGGATAACACTGTGAAATCCACCTCTTCAAAGATGTTCTATCAATGAGGGGAAACCAATTTAAGCTAGATAAACCAATGGCCTGATGAAGATTATGTTCAAGCACTGGGTTTCAAGAATAATTCTTTAGAGTACTAGTTTTACAGTAAATAACCCCATATAGAAAACAAACTATCAGCAATATCCAACAGAGTTCTTATGGTTGAAACTAATAAAGGAATTGCCCTCCCACCTCGAACACCAAACAACAGTGTTGGAGTAATTCAAGGGCCCAACTTTAGTAGTAACAGGAACCTGCAATGTGGCAACAAAATGGGATAGGCAGGCACTTCAGTTGGAAGGTCTGGGTAAGCTGAGCCTCCCAATGAGAATGGCCCCCGGACCTAAACTGTGGAATGAAGTCCCTGCAGTTCATCATCACCTGTTTCCAAATAAGCCTCCCAGTAAGGTGGTTCCGCTGGGGCAAGGAACCACCTCACTTCATCTCTCAAACTGGCCTTCAACCAGAGGTATGGGCTGAGTAGAGGGTTTCTAAAGGCAAAAGAGACTGAACCTGAGCCCCACCACCTTAAATAGGCTGACACCCTCAAGCTATAAGGAGACATGTGCACATGATACACATAGTTGGGATCTTCCTCCAGCCAACAGATAGGGGAGGGCAACCCCCCCTCTCTCTGGCTTTTCTTCGCGAACGAAGATTCAGGAAGGACTCATCCCACGCTTTCTGCAAGCGCGCTGATGACTATAAAGGCCAATCTGAGATAAACAAGTCCGGTTGCAGAAAGCACAGCAGAAGGTCTCCTTGGGTGATGTTTCCGGGTTGTGATTCTTTCTGCTTTGTCGTTTCTCTTCAAGACTGGTTCGGCGTGAGTTCTCAAATAAGGGTGCAGTATTATGGATAGTGCATCTCCATGCCTCCCAATGTGAGAGGCCAGGGTGGACCATTGTTGGTGATAAATTTAGCTGAGCCTGAGATGTTGTTTCAGGGAGTCCTTGTATCGCAAACCCACTCTAAAGGCCAGGGAAGTGAGATTGTTGAAGAAGTCATTATAATCTGCATGAAGACAATGAGTTTCACTTACAGTGTAAGCATTCATTGTCTCTAATTACCCAATTATTTCTAAGCAAAGCTTTTGCAATTAATAAAATTGGTCCTGGTGATTACATATGACAGCCATATGAAATTATTTTTGTATGGCATTAATTTCCAGATTGGACAAATATTTTATCATATCAAGATGGAAATTAAATTAATAACCAATGGATTTATCTTGCATACATGTCATGTATCACCAGAGATATTTGTAAATGTCAAACTGAACAGCTTTCTCAAGTAGATTCACTTCAGAAATATTGAAGCAATTGTTTTGATGTTTGTCTCATGTTTATAAAAGCATCTGTTGATATATTTAAATCTTTAAAATTCCAACCAGCAAAGCACATCATGACATACAGTGTTTGTGCACGCAGGGTGAAATGAAACTAACTGAAACACAATTACCACCAATTATGGACGTCTCCTTTTAAGCAGTTTGCTCCCTTAATGGAAATAATTGCTTGATAGCAGCAGAGGCAGAGGTAGCTAGCACTGAAAAGTACAGCAATGTCCAATTATATCATCTATCCACAATAGGCACTGCCTGTTAAACAATGTGACTACCCTGTGCAATCCTAGACACCTTCCATTTCTATGCAGCAACACAGGCTCCTACGAACACAGATACCCTCTTAGCCTTTTCTTCTTCTGTAACAGCTAGGCATGACTTTCACTCTCTCAAATCATACTTTCAATAATTACTTATAAATGTTTTAGAAATGAACTTAGTTCCCATACATCACAATAACAGAGTTTATGCTTTCAGACTTATAAAGCCAAGGGAATAATTGCAGACAACTCATTCTTTCCACCAGTAGAGTTATTAGTCAAATCTATAATCTATACTCCAAACAGAGACAGCATGATCATCTCAGTGAGGCCAATTACTGCATTCCAATGACAATAATTTAATTATAAAAAGAATTTTGTTTTTCAGTGGTGTGCATAACAGCAATATTTATTTATCTTGAAACAGGCTGTCAGTTCAGTATTAGGGTGACATGCTCCTGATACCCAACTCCAATTAATGACTTAGTTCCCAATTCCCAGCTCCATTTAGCATTTTGGTTGCCACCGACAAGAACTTTCTGGGTACATTTCACAGGTACACTTGCACAAAATGCATTGCAGGAGTCCAGACATGATGTAACTAAGAGAAGCATCACCACCATGGCCAGAACATTCATCTCCAGAACAGGTATGGATCAGCTTAAACTGGGAAAGTGACTTCTGGCTATACCCTCTTCTCTATCACCTCTTACAGTTTGAAAGTAGGACCAGAAACACTGCCCCACCATATTGTCTACTAAGTCACCAAGCCCACGTCCATGAAAGTAATCTCTAGCAGGCTTTGGCATGTCGATCCTAATTTGAGACAGATCTCCTAAACAGATATGGGTGCCAAGGTAGTTTAAAAATGCAGCAGCCATCCAGCCAGACTGCACACATTATGATGCATATGTGATCATGGATATGGTGTTGTGTATGACTAGACACAGACCCACCACCACTCTGCCAATAGATGAGTGACACTACACAGCCTGGATATAGGAAATCATCTAGATTTCCCAGCAAAGCATAGTCCTAAAGTACAGGAGAATGGAGAGAGGTTTTAGGATTGCATTTGTCCAATAGTGACCAAAAACCTTAGAGGAGGATAGCATTTGTGATCCCTGCTGACCTTCTTCACCTATCCAAAAGAAAGAGTTGAAGTTGTATTTTAGCATATCAAACATTAAGTGAACTGAATAATGTTTTCTTTGCTCATCTTTCTTTCCTGTAACTCAATCATTATTATTTTTTTAACTTTCTCTTTTTTAGTGTCCTTTACTTGGAGAAGAGCGGTTGGCTTGAGTATTTGGGCTCCATAGATAGGCCATTTTGGAAGCAGCCACTCTGTAGTCATTTGTTTCTCTTTCTTGTGTAGGCAGCTTGAAGGCTGGAGTGCCTTTTTGTTTTTATTAATACACCTACAGTTCAGTTGCAGCAGCTAATATTGGTTTCAAACTTCTCATTCTATTGGCCTGTCTAAACGGTGACAATAATCTTAGAATTCACTTAGAATCCTACCTATCCTAATGGGAACCCGCATAAGTCTTCTGTATTCAGAAGGAGGGGGTCCAAATCCACCATAAACCCCAGGGGAACAGGCTTTGGGGCTTTCCCTGATGTTTTTAAAAACTCTGTGGCGAATATGCATTAGCAATCATTATGACAGGCAATCACATATATTTGCATATTCTAGAAAAGCAGAAGTAGAAAGCTGATTGGCCAGATGGGAGCAGAGGCCAGCGCTTGCTAGGAAGACAAGGGCCCCAGAACTGCCCTCTTGGATTTTCGCTTTAGTGAGCAAGCGAACATGTAACAAAACAGCTTTTTTAATTTATTTATTTATTTATTTGGTGGAATATCGCACTATCACACTTTTGCACCTTAGATATGCCTTTAAAAAAA
Source organism: Gambelia wislizenii (assembly GCA_030847615.1). Lineage (NCBI taxonomy): Eukaryota > Metazoa > Chordata > Lepidosauria > Squamata > Crotaphytidae > Gambelia > Gambelia wislizenii. Next base: position 90,974,678 of record JAUMIR010000003.1, on the reverse strand, counting down.
TATACCGTTCAGTGGCGGCAACTGGCAAAAATAAAAATGTGACTTGTGGCCACCATCTCAATTTGCAGGCATGCCCGTTGGGACAGCAAAAGTGGGTAGGCTTGCATGCCTGTGGCTTTGCCAAACACAATTAGGACAAGTCAATCCTGCTTTGAATTTGCCTGAGTATATATCAATTCACATTTTCCCCCTTGTATAGATGGGCCTTAAGAATAGGTATCACAACATAGTACTGAAATGGACAGGAAGAAAGGAGTTGCATGTAAATCTATCACCGTAGCTGCCACAGTAGAAAAGGACTTGTTTCCTTGGGTATTTACAAAGCTTAAGGTGTAGCAACCTCCCCCAGAAGAACTGAGGGAGTCTCTCTCTCTCTCTCTCTTTGAGTTTTTTTTTTAATATTTTAATAATATAAGATATTTTCAATCTTTTAAGGGAAAAAAAAACACTAATAAATTGAAATCACCATCATCTGCAAGCCAGATGCTGTCTTGTTCAACAAATAATGGTTAAAACAAAATGTGGCTGCTATTCCATCCAAAAACAGCCTTTGACTTGTGCAGGGCGCCCAGACTGACATAGTAGCAGTTGTAGATTTTTGTAAATATATTAACGCTTGATAGGAACCGAAAAGGTAAAAAAAAAAAAAATCTCCATCATGCATTGGCTACACAAAAATTTCTGAACCATTTGAATTTTGGGAGCATACCAATAAAGCTCTTCCAAGCTATATAAAGAGAATCTATTCAAATTTTAACCAAAATCTGCCAACAAATATGGAAAACAAAACTATATTACACAGACTGGAAATCTTCCAAATATATTCCAAACCCCCAAAAAGGGGACACCAGGAGTGTAACCATTGGCCCATTTGCATTAATCTCCCATGCAAGCAAAGTGATATTCATTTTTTTACAATAAAGATTCTTACCATATATTGAAGGAGAAATTTCAGGTGTCCAACTCGGTTCAGAAAAGGAATAGGCAGTAGGGATCATAATGCAAACATACATTGGGTAATAGAATGCACCAAAGAATTTCAGAAGACAATCAGCCTATGCTTTATAGATTATAGCAAAGCTTTTGATTGTGCAGATAATGAAAAACTATGGATCACTCTAAAAGAAATGGGTGTACCACAACATTTGATTGTCATAATGTGTAAACTATACTCAGAACAAGAGACTACCATCAGAACAGAATACAGAGAAATGGTTTCCAATTGGCAAGGAGGTCAGGCAAGGCTGCATTTTATCCTGTTTAACTTCTACGCTGAACGTACATAAGGTAGGATTAGACTCATGGGAAAGAGGTGTGAAAACTTGATGAAAGAACCCCAACAATTTAAGATATGCAGATGACACCATAGATTTGGAATGACTATTGCGGAAAATCAAGGAAAAAAGTGCAAAAGCACAGTTATGGTTGAACATTAAGAAATGAAAAATAATAACTATAGCTGATTTACGTGACTTTAAGGTGGATGATAACAACATCAAAATAGTCAAAAACGTTCTATATCTTACTTCAGTCATAAATCAAAATGGAGACAGTGGCTGTAATCAAGAAATCAGGAAAAGGCTAGGACTTGGAACAATAGCTATGAAGCAGCTAGGTAAGATCCTTGAGTGTAAAGATACTGCATACCGTTGAATACCAAAGTGAGAATTATGCATGTCACTGAATTTCCGATTTCTATGTATGTTTGTGAAAGCTGGACAGTGGACTTTTTCAGACGAAGAAAAATAACGCAAGCAGCCTCTCCAGCTTGTGAGGCTGCTGCACTGCAAAGCGCCCCTTTCGTATGACACTCGCCCCTGCCGGTACTGTTGCGGTACCGCAGGGAGAGCTGAGCGTCATATTTCGTTGATTTTTACTCACAATCAACTTTCGTGAGTAAAAAATCAATGAAATATGACGCTCAGCTCTCCCTGCGGTACCGCAACAGTACCGCTAGAGGGCAGCGTCATCCAAAACTGACACTTTGCAGCACAGCAGCCTCGCAAGCTGGAGAGGCTGCTTGCGTTATTTTTCTTCGTCCGAAAAAGTCCAGTGAAGAAAGCTCCCAGTAAGAGAAACAGTTCATTGAAAATGTGCTAGAGGAGACATCAGTGGATACCATGGACTTCCAAAATGATCAATAAATGGGTCCAAGAGCAAATCAATTCTGACCTCTGACTAGAGGCCAGAATGATCAAACTGAGGGTACCATACTTTGGCCATATCATGAGACAACATGACGCATTATAAAAGAATAAATGCTGGCAAAGTGGGAGGCAGCAGGAAAATAGGAAGGCCACATTATAGGTTGATACATTCACTCAAGTAATCCACTGTCCTGAGTTTGCAGGACTTGAGCAAGGCTGATGATGATACATCTTGGAGGTTTCTCATTCATAGGATTCCCAGAAGTAGAAGCTGACTTGATGACAACTAACAAGAGTAGACATAGAGAAACACTGGGAACTTGGCAAGTGAACACTTATGCAAGTTCCATTGATTCAATAGGTTAACAGGTCAATAGATTCAATTAATTAAGTTGGAACCAACAGTTGGACTTAGGCCAGTATCTCCAAGTGACCCTACTTACAAAAGAATGATTACAACAACTATAGCCCTAACCAGCTTTTCTAAAATAAAGTTAAATTAAGTGAGAGAAATCACACTCTAGAAGGTGACTCTGAAAAAGTAGAACTTCCTCTATTCATTGAGGATGTCCTTACAAGTTGGAATCCTTTTTTCCAGGGTTCCAAAGCATATTAAGAGCCTCCATAGATACAGAAGGCCTTTGTTCACTCTCATCTTCTGTGTTTACAGGTGATAAGAATGGAAACCATGGGAGTAGTTCTACACATGCCTAACACATTGATTTATCTCCATTTTAGAACAAAACTGCTGAACACATACATTTGTGTTTCTCTCTGGTTAATATCTAATTGTATTGTAACAGTTCAAATCTACTGAAACAGTACCTAAGTTTTGTTTTGTTTCACAGTAAATTTGATGTGCAAAAGATAACAGAGATGTCAAATTATTTTAGAATTTTAGCTAATGAAACATACACATTTCATGGTTAGCTAATGGCAGATGTAAATTTCAACTGTTCACATTTACATCAGTTTACCTATTACCAAATCTGTAATCATGTGAGAGTGGTTTTTTTTTGGGGGGGGGGATAAAATTGTGTTGCCCTTGGAAATTAACACATGGAAACAGGTATCAAGAATATGTGGGTGCGAACCTATACAAAGAGGGAGATTTGGTGACATTAATAAGGATTTAAACACTGTGATTATCAAAACCCACATGCAAAATTAGTGATTCCAATCCACAAAATCCAAGAGTTTGATGTCTAAAACAAAACAACTTTATATCCCCATACCTGCACAGGTGGAGGGTGCTGCAGTTAAGGGGGCTATTTGATGGCCTCCTTGAGGAGAGACCAGAATACAGCACATTTGGTGTATGTTTGTGCCAAGCAAATCATATGAGGGGGCAGAGGCAGAAGTTTCTTAAGCCTTAGCTGCCCTTCATGTGTTTCTTTATCCCTGTCTCTTGCACCGCACCCACCCACCCACCCTCTATGCACTGTGAGTCTATCTGGTTGTTTTGGGGCTGGGTAGGATTTTCCCCCTCTTTCTGATTTTTTTTTGGGGGGGGTGCCTACCCTACAATGTATCTGCAGGACTTGGTTTATTGGCTTGGATGGGGTCTTTAAATAGGTTTTCACCCAACAGGTAACAGGGGGAGAGTTCTATAGTCGGTATACACCTTGGAACCCTTTTGGTGAAGGGCTCAGCTCTGGAATTTCATCCACAGGTTCTGCAACCTAGGAGGTGGAGAAGGAGTCTACCCTTGGGGCTGATCTGGGGTATGCTCTCTCTTATAAAGTCTTGTGTTTTCAAGAAAACAACCTGGGTTTTGCCTTCTAGATTATGACCAGCCAGGGATCAGCCACATTAATTGGGACTGCCCTTGGGGTCATGTGTTTCACCCAAGGGAAGATTAAGGAGGTAGTCACCAGGTTGACACCTGGCCTCCGCTGGACCAACATTGGGTTGCTCCCCCTCTTTTACTCATCCATGGTTTGTTTAAATAGGTTTAGGTCAAATAAACTGGCCTTTATTTAACCCAATTCTGTTGTCTGTTCTCGTTATTTCATGGTTGGTTATCAATAAATCTTCCACGATATCAGGGCAACTGTTTTTATATATTTAACTTCACTTTAACTAAAACAGTTGTTTCTCCCAACGAGTATGATAACAGAAACATGCTTTTTCCACATTCAGTAATTACAGCCTTTCAGTATTAATAAATTAAGAACTTTAAAGTAAAAAAAAAAACCAAGATATAAAAGACAGGAGAACTTTAGCAGAGGGTCTAAGAATCACTGGGCCTTAGTGACATATTTAATGTGATATGGTCAGGCATAATGCAAGGTAAACTGCCTGGAGAATGCTGATATGGATACTTAAACTCCATAAAATTATCACTTCTTACAGTATCATCAAAAACTGTAATTGAATTTCTTCCTGGATAAAATTATTACATACTCCCACAGAGCCAAAATGCATGTTCTGTTGTAGAAGGGTCTCATATTAACAGAGAGTAGAGATTAATTTGTTTCATTGTCAATCTTCTGCTATCATTTGCCAGGGAGAAAGAATGCCACCCTTTCTGACTGAGACAGCTTTCAACTCTAGAAATATATGAGACAGGACATGAGAGGCCACAAGTGTGCCAGTGATTGTTTTGCAACCATTTCAAATTGGATAAAAAGAAAAACAAATGGCATCTACTTACCTTCACCTAAAACAAGATGCAGCACATAAAACATCCAGAAATAACACACAATTACTGTACTTGACATGGAAGTTTTATCAAGAGTTAACATGAAAAGAAAAGTGACACTGATAAGGGCTAAATTTTAAAATGCCCTATTATTTTGCAAGTTGTCGCCTTCCTTTCAATACTGATTTCCTGATTAAAGATATAATTCCGTGAGATGTAATGATTGCCACCAACGTGTATGGTTTTAAAGAAAGATCAGATAAATTTCTGCAGGATAAGGCATAAGGCATTATTAGTGGCTACTAGTAATGATGGCTATATTTTCCTCCAGCATCAGAGGTAGAATGATTCTATGTAATATAGAAATGAATTGTATTACCAATTCATTATATTTACCAAATATACCATTACCTGGAGAAAATGAGTTGGAAAGTGGGATTGGGAGCTACTGTGTTTGTGTGCTGCTTGTGATATCCCATAGACTTTGATTGATCACTGTGGGAAAAGGACTAGATAGCTAATACCTAAATAACCTAAAGGCAGCAGACCCCACCTGATCCTAGAAGCTAAGCAAGGTCAGCACTGGTTAGTATTGGATGGGAGACCACCAATGAATACCAGGTGCTGTAGGCTATATTTCAAAGGAAGGAACTGGCAAAACTACCTCTGAGTTTCCCTTGCCTAACAAAACCCTATGAAATTCATGGGGTTGCCTTAAGTTGACAGGTGACTTGACATACACACAATCCAACATGGTTCTTCCTATGTTCTTATATTACTCCTGTTCAGAAACAGAAGTTTAAAGTACAAAAATCCCATTTCTCTCTCAGATCCCTAAATCTGAATGTGTTAAACTTGATACTTTGAAGTAGAAATTTAACACAGCTCATAGGGTAGAGTTCAAAGAAGAAGGTTTGAAGGCCTGACTCACTGCTCTGATTCAAGAGGGAAAAAATCAGCTACAAGTGTCCTTCTGTCATGGTAAGATCAATAGAACAATATTCTTCTATATGGCCAGTTGTTAGGAACACTGCAGTATGTCAGCAATTGTTCAAGACTGCTGGGAATGAAAAAGAAAAAGGGCTGCAGAGGTTTCCGCTACACAGCATACCATCTCTCAGTACCAACAGAGCCACAAAGGACAGTGCAGTCCTGTCATGAATAACACCTTCACTATTGCCATGAGAAAAATTCTTATCCCCCAAACCCTTTGCATTTCTGCTAACTGCACTCTTACACTGATACTTTGAGCCTTCTGAAATTTACAAGATTCTTGCCATCTGAGCAATTTGCTGCCTAACAACCTATATCTTATGACCTTAAGCTGATTGTTGCTGCATCTCACTGAGGATATTAAGAGAAAATATGAGTTTCATTCTCATTTAGTTTGATTCATTCCTGTTAACCTCTGTCTATTTCCTCCATGTTCTTAGCTATTTCTTTTTCTGTCAACCAGAAAACCAGTGGCAAATGTTAGTTTCTACTCTCTTGCATTTCAGCATTTTACATTCTCCTGGAAGAGAAAACAATGGCTTTGACAAGAATGCATTTAGAGGGAAAATGGGTTCAAATGAAGATTTGTTCATTAGTGAAGATCAGTGATCTTTCTCATGATGTATAAATAAACAAAGATGAAATATTTTGAAAAACAGAGTTCCAAGCAGTTAATAATAAGGGATACTGGGATCAAAAGGAAGGAATATCTAAGATCAAAAATCAAGAATTACTGAAAATGTGAAAAATTCTGAAAACATACACTTTGAGGAATAACAAAAGAAAAAAAAGCTAAATTATCTTTATCTCATACATTCTGGTTAACCTATCCTAATCAGGATCCGCTTAGCTATGGGAATGTCAGAATTTCTGTCTATGAAGCAGAATGAAACATTAGGCTAATCTCATATGGTATACCAAAAGTGCTTGCAGATCCAGACCGTACAACCCCACTCCCCTCCTTTAAAGAAGACACATACACTGAAGGTAGAATAACAAATTGTATTGAATACAATAAGGAAATTGGTTAAATACAGGTTAGTAGATAATGATTGGCAATAAATGGCCGCAACTTGCAGATGCAAAATGGTTGGCAATTATGCATGGGTCGTGATTTCATCATTGCCCCAACACAATGCTGGTCAATGGCTGCTTGTCGGACACCTCCGACCCTCCCAGAGGAAAGAGCTGATGGCCAAGCCGTCCCACCTGACACTCTCTCCTCCCCTGCAAACAAGGCAACACTTAACAATAAGGAGGGGGGGATCTCTGTGAACTTGATCTTGATCTTGAACTTGATGGACACCCCCTCCCTTTACCTAGATCAGGACCCATGCCATCCACTCCACAAATTGTGACAAAGGAAATAAATAAAAAGAACAAGGGATTTAAGCTGAGGCTGCTGAGCAAGAATCCTTCAGAAGGATTTGTGACATGCTGATGCTTCCCCTTCCCCTTTAAAAGGTGAACAGAATTCCCCTGCTCCTCACTGTCATCATGCTGAACCAAGAGCTGACCAGTGCCAAAGGACGAGGGGAAATATGAGATTACTAGATCCTTGTCTAGTCTGTGCAAGCATGTATATATGATTGTTTATAAGTGAAATGCATCATAGCTAGATATAATGTAAGGAACATTTTATTTGAGTACAGCCACACTGTACAAACTAGAGCTAGTATATGCACAATGCAGGCAATAAATAATAATGATGTTGCATACTGAAAAATTAAGCCATCTGTTCATAAAGTCAATGGAAAGAAAAATTAAGATAGCAGAGGGAAAAACTTAATTTCAAGTAAGATTTACAAAACAAAAGAGACATAGAAAAATAGTAAGGCAGACACACAGAGTAAGAGGTATTTCAGACAATTACTAGAACATTGGCCAATGGGGTAGCCTTTCCTCTCCCCTCCTGACCAAGAATGGCTCTGGAAATAACCTAATATCCCTATGTAGCATTGCTCCCATGAAAGCCCCCATCAGTGGGCTGCTGACAGCAATCAGCAGTTTTGTCCTTCTTGTTGGGGAAAGAAAAAAAGGGGGGGAGAACAACTTCCAGTCATTTAAAAAAAGCCCACTGCTCAGTCAAATGTTATTAGACCCCTCTCCTTCACTTAATGCAATCTTTGAGACTGATTTCTCAGTATGCTTTCTTGCCTGAAAGCTGAAAAATATATGGGCTGAATATACTTCAGACCAACACCAATCTTTGAGAGAGGGCTCTTATTTTAAGCTTAGAATGCTCTACTCCAACACGCACATTCTCCAGTTTTCTATTTATATTGTCTATCATTGTATTGCCTACTGGGTATGTTCAGTCCTCACCAAACAATGGAAAGACCAAAGTTGTTTCATTTTTATATTTAAAACTATTGTAGGGGGTAGATTTGGAGACGGTTATACTTAACCTCATCTTGGGAGTTTCTCAAGCATTCTGTTGACTGCCCCTTATTTCTTAATTAACTATTTTGTCTCTAACTCAATGGCATTCACCACCTGAGTTCGGTATTAGAGGGATCAACAACAAGTCATGTCTGGACTTAACATGAGGGTCTGAAACAGAGGCAGAAAAAGGCCATTGTCTGCCTGGATGAATCTAACACACATGCACACCACAAGAAGCAAGCAAATAAAGCCCCCAGGGCTGTATGCAGTCTCTTTTCAGATCCCTCAAACTATGTATTTTCTGGACCTTCTTCCTGGAAGCCTCTAGGAGCATCAATTTGCCTTAGAAATAGGTTGTACCCTTTGTTTAACATTCACCACTTAATACACCATAGCCACTTAAACATGTTTAAGGATCCTAGCTGTTAACTTGCACACTGTCTATCTGCTTTGCATATTGTGTAATTTCTACCAGTGTGCTTTTGGGATTTTTTTTTCAGCAATAGCAAGTGCATTTCCAGGTTGCAGCAGAGATCATCTAATTAAATTCCTTCATCAGATCTTTCTCATCCAAAGCCAGCATTCAATAAAATGCAGATATCTTTTGATCTGTTGACTTTATTGAAGACTGGCATGCTTTTACCACTCATAAATCATAAAAGGAAAGGGACATAGATGCTCCACAGGTTCATTAATCCTGTTTATTCAACATTCAGCCAGGTAGAGAGCCTATGTGATGCCCCCGTGGATACCTGAAACCAGGGATAATAGGGAACCATAATATTTTCAATGGGACAAACATCAGAAGTTGGCCATATAATCGCATTGGAAGATCTAGAAATGCCTAGAGAGAACATATTTTTTGGATGTGGATAAGTGAAACTGTGGATACCTAATCTGTGGATATAGGGGACAACCTATCATGGCAGCTGGTAGCATCCATCTTAAATGAAAGTGAATGCACTCCACATTTCATGCAAATGTAAAGGAGCTAACCATGGTGATGAGCCCTATCTTCAAAATGCGTGCAGCATCTTGGACAACTCCTTTAAAATTTGGACTAAAACTCAGGGCAGATTCACTACCCCAGTTGACATAGGAACCACTACCCGCCACAGATAAGAACAAGAAATTTTGCCACACTAGTTACAGGGAACATATAACTCCTCTATTATAACAATTTCAAATGCCTCAGGTCTTTCTGAGCACAATTCAAAATGCTGATTATGAGCTACAAAGACTTACAACGCTGATTATGAGCTATAAAGCCACCCCAATTGTTTTTAGCAGAGGGGCGCGGTATACATTATTATTATTATTATTATTATTATTATTATACAAGGTCAAGAAAGACTGTACCTGCCTACATAACGCTGTCCAAATTTTGATACTCAAGGGAGGGCTTTCTCTTAGTCCCTGCACCATCAGAGGACACATGAGATGGCCTCCCCAGTGGCTGCTCCCCAGCTTTAAAATTACTCCCACAGGAGGCTAAACTGCTATACTATTCACTCTCTTTGCACCAGCAGGCAAAGACCTTTTTATTTAGGCAGTCCTTTGGCTATCAATCGACTGCTGCAGAAAGAGATTTTTTTAATGCAAGTTAATGTACTTTATCCTTACTTTTATGTTTAAAATTAGTCATATTTTAATTGGATAATTTATTCATTTTTTAAAAAAAAATGCTGGGTTATTATTTTTTTTACTATTATCATTTGGTTTTAAAAGCCAGAGAGATTGAGAGAGAGAGAGGGATAGTGAGCCGTCTTTGTTCCCTTATTAGCAGAAAGGCAGAAAAGAAAGAAAGAAAGAAAGAAAGAAAGAAAGAAAGAAAGAAAGAAAGCTATGCTCATACAAAGAGTCTGCCTCTCTCTTCTTTTTCTTTTTTGACTCTACCTAGCATTATAAAGCTCTCTGTGGAAGCAACAGAGATCCTTCCTCAAAGGTAACTCAGCACAAAGGAGCTGAGTACCAAAAGTACCAAGCATGTTGAGGGGTGTCTAAACCATAATGCCCTGTAACAGATGACACTGGCACATTAGGAACTATTTATGATCTAAGACTGGTATCTCATTATAAACCTTTTTTGAACAATGTTTCGACATCTAAACTTAGTTTGCTGTTGATTGGGGGCCGGGACTTGTTTTCATTTCATTGATACAATTCTCAATGTGTTTTAAGATCATTTCAATGCTTTACTTGTGTTTCTTTTGTTAGCCCCATGTATGCCATTTTTGGCAGAAATGTGGGGTAAAAAATTAATAAAGAAAACTGAAATGATAACAAATTGAATAACAATTTTTTTATAAAAAGATACTTATAAAATACTTATAAATACCTATAAATAGATAACAAATACAGTCTGTCCTCCACATTCACTGGGATTAGGGGTGCAGGGCCCCTGTGAAAGTGGAAAAACCACAAATAATTCTTGCCCCTCCAAAATCATATCAAACACACACAAAAGGTATGATTCACAGATTCAAACCACCGTGGATGCCTTTGAGGCAGTGGGGTTCCTTTATCAGATAGAAGCAGCCAGCCAGCAGAGCTAGCTGCTACCTCTTCTGCTGCCCTATGCCATTTTTAATAGGAACTTACAAGCTTTGCCACACATTCACATTTCCCCAGCCTCAGGAGGCTTGCAGTCCCTATTAAACACTGCATAGGATAGCAGCAGAGGCAGCAACAAATAATCCATGAATAATCAAATTCGTAAAAGTAAAACTTGCAAATGTGGAGGGTCAACTATCGTTATAAAAAGAAATTAATTTTTAATTAGACCCAACAGACAGTCCTCAGCTATGACAGCTCATTATAGTATTTGAATTTTGCTCAAACTGATGTGTGTTTTATTTATTTTTTTGAAATGTTACATAAAATATAGCTCTGGAAAACCAGTAGAAAATACATTAACCCTTGCCAACACAGTAGATAAAACTACTAAGCTTACTAGAACAAGTGCCCTTATTTAATATATACAAGCGCCCCTTGCTTTTTGGTGGTCTCCTTTTCAACTATCCACTATTTCAGCAGTAAGCAGAACTAATTCTCTCCTCCATTCTATCCATCCCACCCCTCTTATAACCAAACCCAATAAAAAATGTCATCACAGAAAAATGGGTGGATCACTGTTGTGAGCTTTATGTGCAGGCACACTTCATTTGGACAGTTTCCCCCCTTATCCCACCCACCCACCCACCCCTCACACTCATAGCAGCCTTGCCACTGCCTGACCATCTTAAAGACTGGGTTCAACAACTCAATGATTTCTGGTTTTTAACAGTGCTCTGGTCCCAAACCTGTTGAAGAAGCAGGAGACACCTGTATATATATTTGCTCTGACCTAATATAAGTGGTACTTGTGATTTTTTTAAACCACTCATATAACTTACTCATTTAAAAATTATATTGCATAGTCTTTTATTTGGTTTGTCAACATAGAAAGCTGAAACATTAGTCTGTATGCAAAATCTGCCTGTCATGGTTGAGATGTCAAGGAAAGGGTAAAGTGTTTTACTAAACATAACTAGAGCAGTTTTCCAAGTGTTATTTTTACAAATGCAGAGAATACTGTAAAAAGTTGTTCTTGGATTAACATATTTATGAGATTACTTGGAGAGGATTGGGTTTTAACCTAGAATTCAAAAATTCCTCTTCTTTTCTTTTCTTTTCTTTTCTTTTCTTTTCTATCCGCTGTCATAATAACTTATATGGAAGTCTGTGGCCTATCACATCCCAAAGGTAGCTATCTTTCTTAAGAGTTATGTTTTCAGTGCCACTCCAAAGAAATTATATTTTGTGATCTTCATGTGGTACCAATTTACTTTGTACTTTGCAATATTATTTCAGACAGGAGAGAGGCTCATTCTTGTAATTTCTCCACAACCTCTTAATCAATTGTTGATATTACCATAAAAGACTGATGTGCTCACATTCTCTCTCCTTGTTATAACCAGAACATTTAAATCAGATTAGCACAGGAACAATGTTTAAAAAAATGAAAATGATAGTTGCTTTCTCTTGTAGTTCCAGTGATACCCTACTGATCATTACTATAAAAGACAAGCTAAATGTGATACATTAAAAACAATTTGATTACTGAATAAAAGTAGTAACTCTGTTTAAAGACATACCATATTAGTGAAATTCTTGAAAAGAAAGATTATTAAAAGACCCACAAGAGTGAGACTGTGATTTGACCAGATGCTTAGAACAGACAAACAAGGCATACTGTTTCTATAAACAGTATGGGTAACATTTGGCAGACCTATAGACCTGTATTGCTTAAATACAGCAATCAATTTGGCAATTAATGGCTGGTTCATATTTGCATGTATATCATTTGATTTTTCATTACTTTCAGTAGCTAAAAATATCAGTCAACAGCACTCAAACCTATTGTGTTGGAAATTGGGCTGCCAAGACAAGAGCATTCCAGGCCCTGACTCTTCGGGGCCCAAACTTGAAAACTAGGGGCTCCCCTTGATGACATTGAAGAGAGTGGCCCCTGGTAGATGACATTAGGCATGATGCATGAAACAGACAAAATTGTTCAATCATTTAAAAAAAAAGAGAGAGAGAGAAGAAAACATTTCTCTGCTTGGAAATTCCATTTTCCAGGCTCTGCATTGAACAGAAAACAAAATTTTCAATTCTTTTTGCAACCACTGCTTCTAAGAACACATAAGATTTGTTGTCCAACCAAAGAAAGTTGTTCAGCCTCTGCTTTCAACACAAAAATGGTAAGGATTCACCACCTTTTAAAAACTACTTTTGCAATCATTGGTTTCAGCATGTGGCAGTTGAAATTCAACCAAATAAACTTTTCCCAACAAAAAGAAAGTCTTCCACAAGCAGTGGCCCCCATTTACCTTTGCCTCTCACTAGCCATTTACTTTCTTGTTTCTTTTTTATTGGCCAGTTGAGGAGTCCTCAGTCAACCCCAAAATAATCATAATCATAGCCATGCTACTATTAATCACCAAATATTTGGAACATGGAGAAATTATGATGACAACAATGACAACCACAGACCAACAGGACAATTCTATCTACTAATATCCATTCAGAAGCAAGCCGAATGAGATCCGTCAGCTGACGAGCTTGAGTAGCTTTAAAAAAGCACTAAAGACGGATCTCTTTCGGCAGGCCTTTCCTGATTAGATCCCGGCCTCAGGAACTCAGTCTCCTGGCTTTTTAAAAATTATGTATATATTTGTTTTTAATGTGTTTTTTTTAGCTAGAAGATTTTAATCTTATTGTGTTTAATGTCTTTTTATGTGGGAGGGTGGGTGTGGGTGGTGTTTTTAGTCATTATTATAATGTTTTAATTGTTGGAAGCCGCCCCGATTGTTTTTAGCAGAGGGGCGGGGTATAAATAAATGTTATTATTATTATTATTATTACTATGAAGTTTAATGGGACTTACAACTTTAAAATGCTTAAAAATCTGACATATCCCAATCATGGTTTTAAATTTTGTTTTGCTTTGCTTCCCCCCCTCCCCAAAGAGTGGGTGAATAAAGAGGTAGAGAGAAAAAGAGGGGAAAGGGAAAGAGAAGGAAGACTGTAAGCATACAGTAGTTAGGAGAAGTAGGTGTAGAAGAAGAAAGATAATGAGACCGAGAAAGAGAGGGATAGGAAAGCAGGAAGAAGACAAGGATAGCCAGAAGAATTGGAAAGAGGGGGAAGACTTGGGGAAGAGGGGCTACGTAGAACCAGGAGATGTGGAAAGTGAATGAGAGAGAAAAGGGAAGGAAAAGAAGTTTACTCTGTTCTGGTCAGGAGAAGGGAGAGGGAAATAAAGAGAGAGAAGGAAAAGAGTAGATATTTACCCAGGAGCTGTGAATGGGGAGAGAAATAGAAAGAGGAGGAGATAGAAAGAAGGAAAGAGAGAGAGAGAGAGAGAGAGAGAGAGGTGGGAGTGAATTAAAAGAGAAAGGAATCAAGTGCATAAACAGAACCAAAGAGAAACAGCGTTGCATCATGCTTTTTTTCAAACATGCACACCTCAGATTGAAAAGGGAAATTGTATTGCAGCTTTGACCATTAGGACAGGATTAAGAATGAGGGAGCACAACTAGGAAAATTAGCAATAGATAGGGAAACATTACAGAACAGCAAACCCATATTACCATATTCAGTTGTCCGCTCTTCCCACTGTGCCCTGAGAAACTCTGAGAGGAGCAGAGGAATGAAGTGGCTCAGAGAGTCTACAGTAAATGTCCTGAAACAGTGTGGAAAAACAGCAGTACACAATAAAAATAAATCTTCTGTTTACAAGGCTAAACTCAAGACACTGAGATTCTACTCCTCAGGGTGAAGTTCAACAGAGAGAGAAGAGACCTTAAGATCTTGCAGCCCTAGTTGAAAGGGATGTGAATAGACTGGGCCCTTAATATCCACTGGGGGTTGGTTCCAGGATCCCTGTGGATATTGAAATCAGTGGATGCTCAAGTCCCCTTATATACAAAGGTGTAGTAACATAGTGTTCCTTATATAAAATGGCAAACAAGGTTTGCACTGGGGGGATCCCCCCCAAAAATATTTTTAAGCCATGTTTGCTGAATCCATGGATGCAAAACCCATAGATATGGAGGGCCAACTGTATTCTTTGTATTTCTTGATTTCACTTGTCTATACCGATCAACATTTGAGTCTAGAGTCAGGGAGCAATAGACATTCATAATGAATCAGAGTTCACAAAGTTATTGAGTCCCATTTCAAGACATTGTTTGGTTTAATATTGCTCAGGAAACAGCTGACTAATGTTCCCACTCCCTTGCACAAGTGATTTCCATTGCAACAGGCAGCAACATAGTCCCTGCACCAATCCTCCTTCCCAGCAGAGATTATTCACATGAGGGGAGGGGGGAGGGGGTTGAGAACATCAGTCAGCCACTTCCTGAGCAAGGGGGCAGAGACTCCTACTGATCAAAGCAGCTGCTGACCAGTAAGTAAGGACTGGGGGACTTTCACAGTCCCTCTGTATCCCTTACAGAGCCAAGGTGGATAGTGGTTTGAATACTGAATTATGATTCTGGAGACCAGGTTTCAAATCCCTGTTACAGAAACCCAGTGGGTGACCTTGGGCAAATCACATTCTCTCAGCCTCAATGGTAGGCAAAGGCAAACCCCCTCTGAACAAATCTTGCCAAGAAGACCTCAGGATAGGTTCACCTTATGGTCAACAAAAGTCAGAAACAACTTTAAGGCACACAACAATAAGGCAACCCCTAAAGAAGGGGTATATAGGGATGCTGAATACAAAGCAGTCACAAATGTATAACTCCTGGTTATGCATTCATAATTATCTAATAGGATTCCAGACAATATAAGTGAATCAAAGATCTACATTGCATGAGTTTCTAAGATTAAAGATCCTTAGCTATTACAACTACATTTACGATGACAAATCAAACAGTGCTTGATCTTAAAACATCTGCTTTTGGATTATTGTATAAGAATCCACAAGCATGTTTTTTAAGGTTAGTATCACAATAAAACATAGGTCTGTACAAATGTAAATCTTTAGTAGGCCTGGAAACCTAAGATCATGTACTGAACTAGAATCATAGAATCATAGAATTGTAGAGGTGGAAGAGACCACAAGGGCCATCCAGTCCAACCCTCTGCCACGCAGGAAATCACGATCAAAGCATCCCTGACAGATGGCCATCCAGCCTCTGTTTAAAGACCTCCAAGGAAGGAGACTCCACCACGCTCCGAGGAAGTGTGTTCCACTGCTGAACAGCTCTTACTGTCAGAAAGTTCCTCCTAATGCTGAGGTGGAATCTCTGTTCCTGGAGCTTGCATCCATTGCTCCAGGTTCTAGTCTCTAGAGCAGCAGAAAACAAGCTTGCTCCATCCTCAATGTGACACCCCTTCAAATACTTAAACAGGGCTAGCATATCGCCCCTTAACCATCTTTTTTCCAGGCTAAACATACCCAACTCCCTAAGTCTTTCCTCATAAGGCATGGTTTCCAGACCTTTCACCATTTTAGTCACCCTCCTCTGGACACGCTCCAATTTGTCAATATCTTTTTTGAATTGTGGTGCCCAGAACTGGACACAGTATTCTAGGTGAGGCCTGACCAAGGCAGAATAGAGTGCCACTATTACTTCCCTTGATCTAGACACTATACTTCTATTGATACAGCCCAAAATCGCATTGGCCTTTTTAGCTGCCGCATCACACTGTTGACTCATGTTCAACTTGTGGTCTACTAGGACTCCTAGATCCCTTTCGCACGTAGTCCCGTTCAGCCAGGTCTCTCCCATCCTATATCTATGCATTCCATTTTTCCACCCTAAGTGCAGTACCTTACATTTCTCCGTATTGAATTTCATTTTGTTAGCTTTGGCCCAGCTTTCTAGTCTATTCAGGTCATTTTGAGTTTTGATCCTGTGCTCTAGGGTATTAGCTACTCCTCCTAATTTGGTGTCATCTGCAAATTTGATATGTATGCCCTCTATTCCCTCATCCAGGTCATTGATAAAGATGTTGAATAGCACTGGGACCAGGATAGAACCCTGTGGCACCCCACTGGTCACATCTTTCCAAGACGAAGAGGAGCCACTGCTCAGCACCCTTTGGGTTTAGCCAGTTAACCAATTACAAATCCATTTAACAGTTAACTTGTCTAGCCCACATTTTACAAGCTTCTTTGCAAGAATGTCATGGGGAACTTTGTCAAAGGCCTTACTGAAATGAAGGTATGCAATATCCACAGCATTCCCCTCATCTACCAAGCTGGTAATTTTATCAAAAAAAGAGATCAGATTAGTCTGTCATGACTTGTTTTTCTGAAACCCATGTTGACTTTTTGTGATTATGGCATTACTTTCTAAATGTCCACAGACTCTCTGTTTAATAATCTGCTCTAGAATCTTCCCTATGCTATGCTCGTAACAGCAAGGTACAACAAAAGTTTCATTTTGTCACTAGGTATGACTTTCTTCCTCATCCCTTGGATACCTAAAGGAAACTACATTGACAAGTTCTCTTCTCTCTCTCTCTCTCTCTCTCTCTCACACACACACACACACACGCACACACACACACACACTGCTCTGGACACTGAAAGCCTAAGGGTAGCTGTTTTCCTAGAAGAGGAACATCTGATTCTAGACCATGTGAGAATTAGCACCTCTAACATAGTATTGCTGATGTAAGTGAGGTTATCTGCCAATCACTTAGGAGTGAACTGGGAATTTCACATTGACATCAATTAATTTCTTCAGCACTGACATGAGGCAGGAGCACATGAGAGAATAGTAGCTTTACCTTGAAGGAGTAGGTTTGGTAGCTCGAAATAACAGGTGGTAATCTATGAAACACTGATATTGGCATGCTTACAAGACTGGAATTATTTTGAAAGTTGTGCAGGACATAGCAGGAATTGTATACCTTTTCCTTTAAGTTTACTATGTTTGTGGCAAAATGATTCTATCTTCTTGCAACCACACCTAAGGGACAGTGAAACAGATTCCCAGCCTACCCCACAAATCTGGTCTGGGGGATCAGAGACAAATGTAGTGGGCAGAGAAGTTGTAGTGGGGAGTACAGGAAAGTGGTGTCCACGCACACAACACTGGATGGAGTCTACAATCTTGAACCCAGATGGCACAAATTGAATAAAGAAAGTGGAAGGAGATGGTAGTATTAAACAGCAAGCTAGAGTTTGATGCAGAAAATGTGAATCCATTTGTAAGATTGGGGTTCATTTTACAGAGGCATGCCACAGACTATAGCTAAGGAACATGGTATACAACTTGATAGCAAATATGAAAGGTTGTAACCAAACTTATCTCCTTCTCTAGCTATCGGGGGAGAGAGAAAGGAACTTTAGAAAGGAAACCACCGCAGTGGAGACATCTCCTTGTGGCATAGGAAATGACAGATCACAGATCATGTGTGGCTGAATGTCATTATATTATTTCAAAACCCTGGTATTTTATTATACCTCTGAATTTGTATAGAATAGGGAATGTCTTAAGTCGCACCTGAGGAAAAATGCCAGATACATTAGTCTGAGAGTCTGGAAACCTGAGATGCACTTTTTAACATAACCTGTGATTGAATGATGCCAAAACAGCATCTTTCCACAGCAATTCAAGGAATGGCAATGTAGTATTCCATCATGTTCCACACAGATTCATAACAGTCCCATTGAAATTCTAGAAGTGTATTTTCAGTTCTTCTTCAGGATCAAAAGTTTTCTCTTTGTAAATAAGGGAATCTGTATCCAGTCTTTAATAGTCCCTTTATGTTTTTGTTTTTTATCACAACAAGGGTTTATGTTTGCAAACTGCTATGTTATTTAAGGAGAGCATTTGCTGTTTTCACAGCAGCATCCTTAGTCTAGGCAAAAATATAGATTCTGATGACTACAGGCTTTGCCCTACTCCTGGGCAGAATGAGGTAGGTGACTCAGGCACTAGATTTTGTTATTATTGTATTTTTGTATTTTGTATTGTTTACAGGCAGAGATGCTCACAGAACTTTCTGCCTCATGTAATTTGGCTGGCCTTAATGACTATTCACATTGACTTGGATGGAAGGGAGGAACTCCACTGTGCGCTTGAGGCATCTTAAGCTGACCCTTGATTACCTTGAGAGGGAGTGAGGGTCCTTCCAGTATCCAGAAGCTGCAAGACTGCCAGAATCACTTCCTCCCAGTCAGGAATGAGTCCTTATTGGCAGCAGGGGAATAAGGATGGAAAATGTACAGCCTTAGGGTGAGGAAGTCATGGCTCCAATGCCAAAAAGTATGGAGTGGCTTCACATCCATAAAGAAAATTACAGCACTAACCGTGATGTTTAATTATGACACAAAGCAATCTGAAAATAAGTGAGCAAGATGGCTCCTATTTATGACATTTTAACATAATAGAATAGTTTTTCCCCTTCTAAGTTAAAAGCTAAGATCAATATCGTGTAAGGTCAGAGCTAGCTACAAGTATGGAGCTCCATTGGTATAACTACTTCAATTGATGCCACCTCCCAAAAATTTACCTATTAAGCCAGGCAGCGCCCCAACTGCTTTCTGGAGCTGATCAGAAGGCTGAAAAAGGATGACTGCAGCACTTTCCTGACTGCAGGGCATGTTGAGATGGGAAGCTGGAGAGACCCCCAGAGCCCTGCTGCAGCTGCTTAACATGACTAGGAAAGCACTACAGCTATCATTTCCTATCACCCCATTCTGCAGATTGTTGGTTAGTGCAATGTGGGCTTAAAAGGTAGGAAATATTCTTCCAACCAAATATATGTAATTTCATACTTCTAGAAATCCTATGATATGTAAATAGCTGCAACTTTCCTTGTTTAAAATATAAAAAATATGCCAATACACTTGGTAAGAAGCCATGCACCTTTGTTCTACTTATACTCACATTCTCAAGCCCACTATACTAAAAATAATACAATGCAACAGTGAAGATATAATGAAATAATGTGGATTGCTGTGCATTGACAGAAATTTGCAACAGCATTCATTTTTCTCCATGGTCCTTTGGCAAAATTGCTGGTATGTGAAGCTATCTGTGTTTGAAGTGCACATGCAGCCATGGCTGCGAATCAACATACTGGCCAAGAGAGAATTACATGCATTCGTATTCTCCACATGTTGTTGCCACTGCACAGTAATTTTTTTAACTATCAACCAAAGGTGTGCAAGTGTGACCTTCCACTTAAAAAAGTGGTTTGGTCACCTCAGTGCAGCAAAAAAGTGCACAATCGATAAAATGAAAGTCCAAAATGGTGCTTCCGGCCACTTCATTGCCAGCAAGCTCCCCCCCCCCGCATGTACAACTAATAAGCTTTCCACTTTCGCCCTCACCAAGAATGTGCTGTGGTGTGAATCAGATGTCCAAACAAGTGGTAATATGCATTTCCACGCATTACTCAAAAAACCTCATGAAAATCTGCAAAGGTTTTTCCCACATAAAGGTTTTGGGCCCCCTCCTTCTGAAAACTGCAAATCTTGGTCGGCTCTCGTTGGGATGAAAGGTATTTTCTGCAAAGTCTATTAGGCTTATTTCCACCATCTAGACAACCCTAAAGCAACAGACTAACTAACTAACAGACTAACTAACTCAGCATATTTACTTTTTCACTGCATGAAAACCTTCTGAAGTACCAACTATTTTTATTTCTACTCATATTTTACTGATAATTACGGATTGTTTTGTCCATTTTCACCTTTAGTTTTCTGAGAAATATAAATACACAAATGTCAAAAATGAAAATGCAACTTGGCTATAAACCATACTCACGTAAGAAATAAAAAACGTATATACCCTTTCTTTTAAGATATAAAGGACCCAGAGGAAAATTCCAGTGCCCCTCTTCCCTTACACTGTATTCAACACATTTTGTTCCCCTCTCTCCACATGAGTTTATACAACTGTACAAGGTCATTCAGCTTCCATTACTTTGTCATTTTACACCCTGTTATGAATCAAAGACATCAGAGCTCTAGTACATTCTCAGGTCAGCCATTTCATTATTGAAAGCTGATAGGTTCTGAGGTGATTCCTACAATATTTCATTCTATATAAATATTTCATTTGACATACTTTTAAAATACAATGTTTTCCAAAACTATTGGCAAAGAGTAATTTCAAACAGTTCACAAATCAAATCATACCCCAACACATATGCTGCAATGTTGCTAAACTGTTTAGTGCAACCTTAATTTTGTACTATGACATCCAATTGCCATTTTTAAGGATCTATTAAGACAAATTGCTACCACAGCAAGACTGCAAAAATTCCCAAAGACAGATTTTGAAAGATTAATTACTACGGTAAAGTGTACTACTTGTCACAGCAATACATGTACTGAAGTAAGAATACCAGAATATGTTGTTGAGTGGTATTATACAAGGTGCACTGTTACATAAATGTAGCAATTAGTAAGGCTATCTTTCCAAAACATGAAATGTAGTAAAGATAAAACAAAGATTTAAAGAATAGTTCTCAATACTCCCTCTCCTGTTCCTGAGTAGCTGAACCATGGGATTAAAGTTTTGTTTTGTGGGTTGGATGAATGCAGTCCCAATGGCACTCTTCACTCTCCTCATCTAGAGACATATACATGGAAGCCTGCTATGGATTTATGGCCCTTACTTAGAATGGGACAAATCTATTGTGACATTATTTTGTGAATATATATGATATAATATGTTTCTAAACCCAGACTCTAAAAAATGATTTCATAATGATGTGAGATGTATTTTATAGGTGAAAGAAGACTACTGATTTCATTGACGTCAGTTAGCACTTGAGAAACCAAGTTTCACTGTTTTTTGTGTTGCAATATATAGAATAACATCTTGTATTAAGAAATAATCCTGAAAAAGAACTTTTACTGCCACCTGAATTAATTAACTCACATAGACGCACTACCTCTTCTCCAGTTTCTTAGCTGATTACTGATGCAGGGTGTTTTTTTTAACACAATCCAAATTTAGATTTGCAAAGTAGGGCAACTATATATATATAGTTATTAATGATTGAGGTTTGGGGGAAGGTGATCATCAGCTGTGTCTGATCATCATTAGCAAAGACATCGCTCCATTCCAAGCCCAATACTTGAATTTGACAAGTGAATGATTCCTAGTATGAATCACATATGTAAAATAATAATAATAATAATAATAATGACATCACTTACTGATCAACAATAGTGAATTACCAAATCCAGTTTACTAAGAACTCTGTAATTTAGAATACATTTAATTTAATTCAATTTAAACTGTGATTTATAAATGTTGATGAGTTTCTCTACTGTGAGAGAATACAAAGTACTATGGTTTGGTGAGGTCTTTGAATTGTTGATATTACTAGTGCTTGAACTACTCACATTTAATGTGCCTTCTTTCAAGAGATGAATAAAATTTGTATGTTTAGTGTTATGGCAACAACAATGATGAACAACGGTAGGAAATCATGGTCCCAAATTACATACCACATCACAAGACCTGTAGACTATATGACTAGGTGACACTCAGCTACATCTGCCAGGTTGTTTCTGTTCTTGACATGCAGTGCATTAGAATAATTTATCATTATCTATAACTTATTCATGGATGCGTAACATTTTATCAAATATGACATTAAAATGTGCAGGAAAGATTATAATTCTTCCCAAAGAAAATGTATGATATTCATTTCTATATTTATATTGAATAATTATACATTCAATGTATTTTACTGTAATTTTAGTCATTTAGCTCAAGAGCCAGCATGGCATAATGGTCTGAGTTCTGGATGACTTCAGAACATCAGGGTTCAAATCCTGCATTAAGCCACAGAAACCCACTAGGTGACCTTGGGCAAGTCACATTCTCTCAGCCTCAGAGGAAGACAATAGTGAACCCGCTATGAACAATTTTTTTTGTCAATAAAACCCAGTGATAGGTTCACTTTAGGGTCACAATGAGTTGGATACTACTTGAAGGCATACAAAAACAACATTTTCACTTTGAGCTTATCATGTTTTTTCTTCTTCTTCACACCAACACAATGATACTGCTAAGCATGGTGAATATGAGTATTCAGGTTCCTGTTCTGACAGATCACCCTCCAGTACAATGTCAGTTAATTAAAAGATAGACGTTTCTAAGTCTTTTTAGAGTTAGGTCTTGCTGGTGGCAGAGGCAGTGGGTCTTGCACTTTTGCTAGTACATTTTTGTGGGAGATACCCACAAAAACTTCCTGCCTTGATAGTGATTCCACCTGTATGATATGGAAAATATGTTTTGAAGTGGGAAAACTATGACGAGAGAGCATGGCCAGGAGAGCATTTTCAAAAATCGTCAACAATCATCCTCTCAAGATTCCTATAGCCGAACAGTTTAGCCTTAATTGTAGTTTATTGGGGAACATCCAGACTGATTGAAAACTCCCAGATTTTGTTTCTGTTCTTTCTGATTTTATACTGGGTTAAAATAAACCAACCTGGAGAGTTGGTGTAAACATCTCTCAGCCTACTGGGAGCTGACGGAAAATATTCTGGGATAAACAAACCTATAAGGAGAACAAAATCTAGGTCTTTCTGGTTTTTTTAAATAAGTTTTCATGTACCCACAGAGAACCTTTTGAAGGCATGGGTGAAACACAAGGAACTTCAGGCTGATCATCTAGTACAGTGCTACTCAAAGTAATGATCCCCAGACTGGTGCCTGTCCCTGAGCCACTGGCTGTCCATCGCTGGAAAGTTTCCCAGAAAGAAAGAAATTGTTGTAGTCAATGGGCACAAATATACAGTTGTCCCTCCATATCCACAGATTTGGTATCCACTGATATAAGTATTCACCACTTGAAAATATGCTTTAAAAATAATAATCCAAAAAGCAAACTTTGATTTTGCCATCTTATATAAGGGACGCCATTTTGGTATGCCGTTGCATATAATAGGACTTGAGTATTCACAGATTTTGGTATCCATGGGGGGTCCTGGAACCAAACCCCAGTGAATATGAAGGGACAACTATAGTGCCAGTCCTGCTAGTCCTCCACATGAGATAGCTTAAGAAATACTGGTCTAGCGTGCATACTGTGTGAAATCACAAATAGGTACTTCTATTAGATATGGAACTGCGCAACT
Organism: Gambelia wislizenii; assembly: GCA_030847615.1. Lineage (NCBI taxonomy): Eukaryota > Metazoa > Chordata > Lepidosauria > Squamata > Crotaphytidae > Gambelia > Gambelia wislizenii. The sequence continues at coordinate 90,950,890 of JAUMIR010000003.1, read as the reverse complement.
CATACTGCTTTGCTATATGTAATCCTGTAACTTTATCGCCTACCAGATCTCTAGAACTCCTTCTGGCACCTAAGAAGCTACAGTACAGTAGTAGTGAAGAAGGTTCTATGGGAGAAATTTGGGCAACTGTGGGATGTTCAGAGAAAGGAAATAGACATGAATGCTAGGAGTAAATCTGAAGAGCGTAGTATAGTTTCTATAATATAATATCAGAACATAATATAGCTTTTATGAGGGAGAAAGCCCACTTATACGATGACAAATTCTCTTCTTTCTATCATGGTTGGTCCCTAGCCACAAAATTAATTCTTTTACACAGGCATAAAATGGTGTGGAAGGAAAGAGGAATGGGTTATACTCCTTCATCCCTTCTGTCTGTCCAATGAGTGAACTTTAGGTTTCTTTGACCTCCCCAATGAAGAAATAAGCTACGTTTGCAGCATATGAATGATAGTTACAAAGGGGGGACACACTCTGGATTCAGCTCACGTCTAATCTCATCACACTTCTTAGTATATCTATAGCCACTTAACTTGAAACTTTAAAAACTTTTTTTAAAAAAACTTAACTTCAAATACCAAGGATGCTTCACTTTGTGCTATATTCCATATTCATCATTTTCATGGAACTGTTGTATACACATCTCCCACTGCCATCTTCCTCCCTTTCATGATCTTTTTCTACACACAGTTATAGATTCTTCCCATCCAGAAATGGATTGTCTGTGGATTGAAGTGTGTGTTTTATGGGCCAGCTCCCCTCAGCTTCATTTGGAACCTACTTGGAGGTAGTGGAGAACCATTTGTACTCTGCCAACTTATGTTTCTAACTGCCCTTGAAATGTCAAAATGTCATCTATTTTTCATCTACATCCTGAACATTTAATCCCAGATTAGATCAGCTGCCCCCAAACTAATGCTCTCCAATTGCTTTGGACACAACTCTAATTAATATCAGCCAACATGGCCAATGATCAGGGATTATAGGAAATGGAGTCCAAAACATCTGATCAACACCAGATTGGGGAGAAGCAAAATTGCACCAAAGGCCTCTGAGTGTGGATTTCAAGGATTGGAAAGCTTTCAAAGTTAGTTACTCCTAAACTACTAGCTTGAAAAGTTCCTTGTTTTAAGCACAAAATGGATAACTGTGGCTCTCCAGAGGTTTTCAGACTAGAGCTCTGATACTCCTTCACAATTGGCTATGCTGGTTAAGAATGCTGGAAGCTGCACCACAGCAATCTTTGGATGGCAACTGTTGCCTGGCCCTGTTTTACATGCTTAAAAGTAAGTCCTCTTCCAGTTCATGTAAAGAGTAAGCATCCTGTTCTACGCCCATGATATTCTTGCAAAAACGTTAGTAACATGGCCTCCAAAATGTGACTATTGGGTGGATTTGTAATTGGTTGACCAATCGAACACAAAGGGTGCTCATCAATGGCTCCTCTTCATCATGGAGAGAAGTGACTAGTGGGGTGCCACAGGGTTCTGTCCTGAGCCCAGTGCTACGCAACATCTTTATCAATGACTTTGATGAGGGAATAGAGAGCATTCTTATCAAGTTTACAGATGACACAAAATTAGGAGTGGTAGCTAATTCCTCAGAGGACAGGATCAGAATTCAAAAAGACCTGAACAGATGAGAAAGCTCTGCCAAAACTAACAAAATGAATGTCAACAGGGAGAAATGTAGGATACTACACTTGGGCAGTAAAAATGAAATGCACAGATAATAGGATGGTTGACACCTGGCTTGATGACAGTACAGGCAAAAGGGATCTAGGAGTCTTAGTGGACCACACGCTGAATATGAGTCAGCAGTATGATGTGACAGATAAAAAAGCCAATGCAATTCTAGGCTGTATCAATAAAAATATAGAGGGAAGTAATAGTGCCACTCTATTCTGCTTTGGTCAGACCTCACCTGGAATACTGTGTCCACTTCTGGGCACCACAGCTCAAGAAGGCTATTGACAAGCTGGAACGTATCCAGATGAGGGCGAATAAATCTGTGATGAAGGTCACTAGAAGGCCTGCTCAACCCCTACCAGGAAAACATCACCAGCAAGGGTAAAACAAAATTGATAGCGCTATCCACGGTAAGACCAGGAATGGCCAAGAAAAAGAGGGGGGGCTGCCACTGCCAGAGCACTGAGCAGTAATGCTTTCCAAAAGGCCCTGTGCTAAAATTAATAACGAGGGAGAGGGAGGGGTATTAATCAGGCTTATAACTAAAGAAAGCACCAAGAAAGATCACACGAAAAATCTCACAACAACCCCCCAAAAGCCCTAAGCTCAATCAGGCAGTTACCATGAAAAAGCCAAATGGCGGTGGTAAACTCTGCCGCAGTCTAGTCACTCTCCCAATGAGTGCCTAATCAGTTTCCAAAAACTTCTCTGAAAGGAGAAACACTTCTCCTATATCTCACAGGGCCAATAAAAGGTCTGATCAGGCAGTTGCTGTCAAGACTGTATGGCAGATAGAAAGCTGTCCACACCAGTAAATCCCATCCTTGCAATTGTCTGAACAATTGTCCCCAGCAGAAGGACAGGCCGAATGCAAGCTCCTTCCGAATGATCTGCAATGAAAAGGAGGATTCAGAGGGCAGCTGGGCTTAAATACTCTCTCGCCCCACCCTCTACTCTCCTAGTAACAGCGGATGAATTTACTAGACCCTATTCTGCGCGCTGTCAAAAGGGGGTACCTTCAGCACAGCCATGTCAGCTCTGGGAACCCTATTCTGCTGCTCCAGAGACTAGGACACAGAACAATGGACTCAAACTACAGGAAAAGAGATTCCACCTGAGCATCAGGAAGAACTTCCTGAGGGTAAGAGCTGTTCGACAGTGGGATGCTCTGTCAGAGTTTGGTGGAGTCTTCTTCTTTGGAGGTTTTTAAACATAGGCTGGATGTGAAGTCAAAGGCTTTCACACCCAGCATCCATAGAACTCCAATCATCACCCAGAACAAAAAAGAAGCACAATAAAAACATTGGTAGACTGTGCAAAAAGGATCTGCAAACCCCACTACCTGGGGAATGAACTGAGGCACCTAAAATGGGGCCTACGGGCTAATGGTTACTCCAGATCAGACATCACAAGAGCAGCCAGACCCAGAAAAATACACAGGAATGAAGAAAAACAGCCACCCAAAGGGAAGGTATTTTTACCATACATCAAAGGAATCACAGACAGAATAGGGAAACGGATGAGGAAACACAATCTCCGAACGATCTGAAGACCAACCAAGAAAATGCAAGAAATGCTACGCTCAGCAAAGGACAAAAGAGACCCTCTTAGAGCTGCAGGAGTTTACCGCATACCGTGCAGCTGTGGACAAGCTTACATAGGGACCACTAAACAAAGTGTGCAAACACAAATCAAGGAACATGAGAGACACTGCAGACTGGGCCAGCCAGAAAAATCAGCAGTAGCAGAACATGTTATAAATCAACCTAGACACGAAATGTTATTTAAAAACACCGAAATTCTGGACCAAGCCAACAACTATCATGTCAGAATGCACAGAGAAGCTATTGAAATCCACAAACACCTGGACAACTTTCAACAGGAAAGAAGAAACCTTAAAAGTAAACAAAATCTGGCTGCCAGTCCTGAAAAGCACTAAAATCAAAACTAAACACTTGCAAATGAACTCCACCCAGGGGCAGGGGGATTTCCAGCAGACAATGGACCATTAGCCAACCATTAGCCAAATATACACTAATCCTCCTTGCATATCTCCACCCAGAAACTAGCTATTCAAATACACACATTTACATATCCTCTCCAACAGGGGTTTACAGGACATACATCCCACACAGACTCCTATCCAACCATTCTCTGAAGATGCCAACCACAGATGCAGGCGAAACGTCAGAAATAATCTCTTCCAGAACATGACCTCACAGCCTGGAAAAGAAACCAAGGAAAATCTACATCTTTCGGGAACGCTTTGATTATTTACTCCTGCATGGCAGGGGGTTGGACTGGATGGCCCTTGTGGTGTCTTCCATCTCTATGATTCTATGGTTCCCTATATGTATTATAGTCACATTGGCTGGGTATGGGCTCACAGACAGTACTGGACCTATGGAAGAATTAAGCTGGCTGATCATGATTTTCCCTTCAGGACTTCCCAAAATACATAACCTCAGGACAAGATAAATCTTGGTTCCCCTTTCATGCCGATTTCCTAAAAGCTGCATAAGAATCAGAGTGGCAGTAAAGGTTGTCAGTACTTAATACTGAAATATTTTCTCTGAATGTAACCTTTAGACCAAGCTGTAAACCTTTTGTGACAAGTTACCCATGTAATAATACCATGTTGAATTTAGCAAAGCTGGGGGCACCAGGAAGAATATGAAATTATGTTTATAAGGTACAAATATACTTTCATGGGATGTACAGAAATGCAAAGTTTATAATATTATTTACCGGGAAATTCTAGACCCCAGACTCTATTAAAATAGTTTGTTTGTCATACTCCTTTACTTCACCATGATGAACTTCCATTTCACGTAAGACATCTAATTTCATTCAGTAAGAAATGCACAGCACATGCATGTTGACAGAGCTGAAGCAAGGAGCTGAGAAGCCTAAATCAATTAAAAGTATGAGCAATTTGATAAGAAGGCTGCTTTCTTTATTTCAGGAATGATTTTTATCATTCTGAAGAACCGATCAGCCAACAGCTGAGCTAGAACTCACAGCAACAAAAATGTGAACTAGAACTCACAGCAACAAAATTCAAACAAAGGTCCATGATAAGCATGTGTACTTGTTCTGGCTTACTGAAGTTCAGGGCAACCAAAGTTACACTACTTCAGTATCAGTTCTGTCAAAAATAGAAAACAACAGTCCTGATATGCTTGCAACATTAAAAAAAACTTATTGCCCATTTCAGTTTTGGACTTTGAATCCTGTATTCATATGCCAGTCTGCAGGAAAAGAGGGTTTTCCAATTACGTTTGCGACAGGCAATTGCAGTGGGGAGTAAGTAAAACTGATTTTTCCATCCTATGGTATTAGCAATCACATGATTCCTGCTCATGGCCACCCACAACTCCATTGCATGCCTGGCAACTACATCATCTAAGGCAAAGATTGCCAAATTTAGATATATCAGTGCAGAAGAGCTAATCTGGCAACGACATTTGGCTATCCCAGCCCAATCTCAACATTGCAGGTGAGCAACTGCATATGCGGACGATTTTCACCACTACCACCCTGCACTGTTTCCAGAGACCACACCAGCACACTCAACATGACTGAAAATGATATCACCAAGGAACTGCCAAGTCATGCTAGCCTTGAGGCCACAGCTGCACAAGAAGATTGCTGGAGGGCATAGCATAGGATAGAGTCTGGAGTGCAAAATCTGATCTAATGCACCCATGTGGTTGAGGAAGCCAATGCCCTGTAAATCTGTATAAAAGTAGGCTCAGTCCAGAGCATTCTTTCTCTTGAAATACCTTGATGTCTGGCAAAGCAGTTAGTCTGCTGTGTATGCAGACCCAGACTGCACTCCCACACCCCGTACCCCAATAATACACAGACAACTACATGTTTCTTAATAAATATATTGAGTACAGAATGATATAAAAGGTTAGGTACAGGTTAGTATAATGTATGATGGAAGATAATAAGAACATAGAAGAAAAATTGGAAATAAAATGGCTGCAACTTGCTGATGGCTGTCAATGGTTGGCAATATTGCATGGGTTGGGATCCCTTCATTGGCCAACCCTGTGTTGGGCAATGGCTTCAATGTCGGCCACCACCGACCCTCCTGGAGGAGAGAGCCTGGCCAAGCCATCCCACTTGATGCTCTCCACTCCCCTGAAAACAAGCAACTTCCAAACAATCTATAGACCAACCAAAAAAATCCAAGAAATGCTACGCTCAGCAAAGGACAAAAGAGACACTCTCACAGCTGCAGAAGTTTACTGCATACCATGCAGCTGTGGACAAGTTTACATAGGGACCACTCAATGCAGTGGGCAAACACAAATCAAGGAACATGAGAGACACTGCAGACTGGGCCAGCCAGAAAAATCAGCAGTAGCAGAACATGTTATAAACCAACCTGGACACAACATGCTATTTGAAAATACAGAAATTCCAGACCAGGCCAACAACTATCATGTCAGAGTGCACAGAGAAGCTATTGAAATCCACAAACACCTGCACAACTTCAACAGGAAAGAAGAAACCTTAAAAGTAAACAAAATCTGGCTCCCAGTTTTGAAATACAATAGAATCAAAACTCAACACTTACAAAAGAATTCCACCCAGGGACAGGAGGATTCCCAGCAGATAATGGCCCATCAACCAACCATTAACCAAACAGACACTAACAAGTCTTGCATTTCTATACCCAGAAACTAACCATTCAATTACACAAATTTACATATCCTGCCCAACAGGGTTTCACAGCATATAAACTCCACACACACACACCTACACAACCATTCTCTGAGGATGTCAGCCACAGATGCAGGCAAAACATCAGAAAGAAACTATTCCAGAACAAAGCCTCACAGCCTGGGAAAAAAACAAGGAAAATCTATGGATGCTGGCCGTGAAAGCCTTCCACTTCACAATTACTATAATGTTTTCCTGCTGCAGGAGAAAATGAGTATTACCCCACAGCATTCTCCCCATATTTGAAAGTCCATATTCTGCAGAAAAATAAACATTTTTGTGCATGAATCCCTGCATAGGGAACAGTATTTTCTGCACAGGAAAACTATTTTCTGCACAAAAACCACATTTACAGACTAAGTCCTCCACACTATGGGATTTTCAAATATCAGAGACACTGTGCAAATGTCTGGCTGTGCTAATATTCTTTCCATTGGATTCCTACACAGAAATGCCAGAGTTGGGAAGCTCCAAATGAAACTCCCTCCCTTTAGAGAAGAGGCAACTAGAACTATACACAAATGTAGGAAGATAAGATATTGTCATTGTTCACATTCTTTTTTATGTATCACTTTGCATTTATACTGAATGCCATCTTCCCTTCTGCTATGCAGCCGCTCATTTTGGGCTTCTCCTTTTTGGATTTGGTACAGTCCTTTTTCATTCTGAATAATGTCATGTCTTCAGTAAACTTGTCTGTTTCACTATTTGTTTCTTGGGTTTTGATCATTCATTAACAGGTTGAATAGTGTGGGTTCCAAAACAACAACAACAACAACAACAACAACATGGTTTTAAACTAGGGGGAGTTTCCAAGACATCTTTAAGGGCAACCTCATGTAGAATGCAGTGCAGAAGTCTAATCAGTACATGATTAGAGCAAGCAGGGATCACTAGCATTGAGGCCATGATATTGAGAACATAGCTGCGCTGGGCAGGGCACGTTTCTAGGATGGAGGACCATTGCCTCCCAAAAATAGTACTCTACGGTGAACTTGCCACGGGTCAGCATAAGAGGGGTGCTTCAAAAAAGCAATACAAGGACTCCCTGAAACAACATCTCAGGCTCAGCCAAATTGATCACCAACAATGGTCCACCCTGGCCTCACATCGGGAGGCATGGAGACGCACTATCCACAATGCTGCAGCATTATTTGAGAACTCACGCCGAACAAGTCTTGAAGAGAAACAACAATGCAGAAAGAATCACAACCTGGAAACAGCACCCAAGGAGACCCTCTGCTGTGCTTTCTGCAAGTGGACTTATTTATCTGAGATTGGCCTTTCAGTCATCAGAACACTTGCAGAAAGTGTGGAATGAGTCCTTCCTGAATCTTCGTTTGCAAAGAAAAGCCAGAGAGAGAGAGAGAGAGAGAGAGAGAGAGAGAGAGAGAGAGTGAGTACCAGTATATGGACTACTGGGCTACATTACCACAGTCCAGGAAAGACTGTAGCTGGTGGACCAGTGGTAGTTGGTGGCCCCTAACAGTCCAAGACATGGATTCCACCTGGATGTCCAGTGATAAATATGATTCTAAGATAATCCTAAACTATACAAAGTCTCCTTTAGGGGTAGTGCAACTTCATCCAGAGCCTTACCCAATTTCCAGACTACCTATTTATTATTTGGCTTTTCTCTTGGCATGGGATTCAAAATGGTGTATAGCATTAAAAAACACATACACTACAATTACTTTCTGGAACCAGCACACAGATAGGAGTGGAACCAATGCAATACATCTAATGGAGCAGATCCAGTAAGATAGCATGAGAAGGTAATCTGCCAGAGTGTTTCAGTGTCATGCTCTGGTCTGAAACTAGACTGAGATGGGTCCAGATCATCTGTTTCCTCCAAGAATGTTTGAAGTTACCCAACCACAATACACTCAAGCTCCTTGCCCAAAAAGGGACAGTAGCAACAGGGAAGTAATTTTTACATATCTCTGGGTCCAAGGAGGCCAACTTCAGGATCAGGAACACCACTGCCTCCTTCAAGGCAACAGAACCCTCCCTCCCTGCAATGTACTGAAGCATTTGCCACCCTCTGAATGAAAACTTAAAATGAAAAAAATATTGAATGTTCATATAGTAAGGCGGAAACATCTGAATGATACCAAAGGCTCCAATTCTTTTAAATTGTTAATTCTTTGATAAATGAAACAATAAATGGTGCTTCCTTACTTAATAGTCTTCTGTAAGTGTTATAGAAATACATAGAATAATTTCTCCATGGAGACTGAAGGTAATAAGATGTTCTCGAGCAAAGAACACTCCTAGTAAGCAAGTAAGCAAATAGATTTTTATCACAGAATACAACCAAATGGTTTCATTGAAATTCTGACAAACTGAAACTAACAACTAAAGCATGAATGATAACATATGCCATTATGTTTTCTGTACAATGTGTTACTTGATAAACATTGGCGGTATGCATGTTGATACTGCACAGCTCAAACAAAAGTTTTGCTTCAGAGATTTTGGAAGGATTTTATTTTATAATATTCATTAAAAATTAAAAATTGCAAAGGAAAGCCTTGTATAACGTGATGAGGAATATTGCCTTTGGGAAACTCAAAGATCTTACAATGCCTATAAACACAGTGTTGTGTAATATGATATTTTTCTCAAGTTTTTACATCCTTTCTAAGGATGACATTTCTTGCTCAAGGGACTCAATTTCTTTAGTTCGTTTACTTACTGTCTGGCAAAATGTTTTGGTTTGGGGCAATGAGACATTTCTTGTGATTCATTTGTTGTAGTTTATAAGTAATTATATGTTTTTACAGTGGGAGGGGGGCATAGAGCACTGAATTTTAATAGAAAACAACAATCACTAGAAAACATCCCCTTTTATTTCAGCCCAGAATGAAGAGCCTCTTCAGCATACATCTAATAAGTATACATTTCTTAAGAAGTTGGCCCTTATTAATTAATTTGTGGTTCAACAACTCCTTGTCTCTATGTCAAGCAAGTGAACAGCAAAGTGTCAGGGGATGATGGGACAATCAATCCCCAGGTGAAGCCAAAAACTGTCTCAAAAGACTTGGTAGCAACCCTTTCCCAAGAATACTCACACACAGAGTGTTTGGCATCCAGAAAACAGGAGGAGCTTTTAATCTTCAGTAGTTTCAGTATATACAGAGAGACAAAGTGCTACGCCAGGCATCTCAGGATCATAGGAAGAGAATGAACACTGATCTGGCTTTCTTATATACACACAGTACAACATTGGCTTACACAAGCACATGGCTGCATTGCATCAGATTTCTAGCTTCATGGCTTTGTACTGTTGTAACCCTCTTCTGATGCAACCCTTCTCATGAAGCTGTAGCACGATTAGCATGATTGGCAGTTCATGGAGTCAGTCATCATGACTCAGCATGATTTCTACAGTTGTTTGGCCATTTTAAAACTCAGGGTCCAGTATCCAATTCCTGACACAAAGAACTTGGAAACAGTAATTTAGCTTACTGTAAATAAACAATACATTTTAGGATCTGTGCGAGTTCTGTTCCAGGACCCCGTGTGGATATGAAAATATGCAGATGATCATGGCCCATATTATTAAGTGACAGTGACATGAACATACATGCTTCAGCTGCATGCTTCATGTTTTCATCATTTAATAATATGGAGCATGACAATCCGTGGTTGGTTGAATTTGTAGATTCAAAGCCTACGAATCCAGAGGGCCCACTGTATTTACTCTAGTTCTAACTAACTGCTCTAATTCTAACTACAATCTGAAAACAAATATGGAAAGCAAAAGAATGGTCCACAGATTGGAAATGCTCAGTATAAATTCCAATGCCCAAGAAAGGGGATTTGCAGTAAACACCAGACCACTGCTTCAATCTCCTATGTAAACAAACTGTTGATCAAAGTTCTACAACAGAAACATTGATCATATACAGAGCAAGAAATTTCAGATGTCCAAGCTGGGTTCAGGTAAGGAAGAGAAATTAGGGATCATATTGCAAACATAAATTGGATAATTGAGCACACCAAAGAATTTCAGAAGGAAGTCAGTCTGTGCTTTATAGGTTATAGCAAAGTATTTGAATGTGTAGATCATGAACAACTTTGGATTGCTCTTAAAGAAATATGTGTGCCACAACATTTGATTGTCCTGATGTGTAACCTGTAGTCATGGCAAGAGGCTATCATCAAAGAAACAGAATGGTTTCCAATTTACAAAGGGGTCAGGGAGGACTGCATTTTATCACCCTATTTGTTTAACTTGTATGCTGAACATATAATACATAAAGCAGGATTAGACTCAGAGGAAGAGGGCATGAAAACTGGAAGAAGGAACATCAACAATTTAAGATATGCAGATGACACCATACTACTAGCAGAAAATATCAAAGACTTGGAATGACTACTGAATGCAGCGGCAGGTTTACAGCTGAACACTAAGAAAACAAATTAATGACCATAGATGATTTACATAACTCTAAAGTAGATGAGGACAACATTTAACTAGATAAAGATTTTCCCACCAATCATTAATTTGGATGGAGATTAAAGTCAAGAAATCAGAAGAAGACTAAGACATGGAAGGACAGCTGTGAAGGAACTAGATAGGATTCTCAAGTGTAAAGCTATATCATTGAATGCTAAAGTTAGGATTGTTTGTGCCATCGTATTTCCCATTTCTATGTATGTTTGTAAAAGCTGGACAATGAGAAAAGCTGATAGGAAGAAAATCAACTCATTTGAAATGTACTGCTGGAGAAGGGTGGACTGCTAAAAAGACAAATAAATGGGCCCTAGAGCAAATTAAACCTGAACTCTCCCTAGAAGCCAAATTGAATAAACTGAAACTGTCATAATTTGGACATATCATGAGAAGACAAGAGAAGAAAAAGAAGAAGACCATATTAAAGATGGATAGACTACATCAAGGTAGCCAAAGCCCCGAGACTGCAAAACCTGAGAATGGCTGATGATGATAGGGTAACTTGGAGGGCTCTCATTCATAGGGTCCCCATAAGTCGAAGTTGACTTGATAGTAGTTAACAACAACAAATAAACAGAACGTATGCAAAGATATCCAGAGGTTAACCAAAGGATAAGAAATAAGCTTAAGGGAAGGATAAGGGAAATATTTCTTGGAAAGGGAACAATAACAAGTATTTTCATATGGCATGAATGTTGCAAAATTTTATCCCATTTAAGATAACTCCAGTTGCTTCCAACAGCAATTAGTCTGACTCCCTGGCATTTAGCTTGTGATTTTATTTGATATACAAAGAGCATAGAGCATAGACTCTATACAAAGTACAGAGTATAGACTCTATACAAAGATAAAACTTACCAGATTAGTAAGTGTATTTGCCAAACACTATTGCAGGTTCTTGAAACTTCTGTCAGAGAGAAACAGAAGAGGAAGATGGAAAAAGTTGATTTGTCACACTTATCTGTGGTCAAAGGTTAATAAAGTATTATCTCTAGTAGCAGGAAGAGGTTTGGCTGTTAACCCCCCAAAATAGCCTGCCATAAGATTTATTTTTTAAAAAAGCAAAGTCAATCCAGCTGAGCAAAAAGGTTAAAAAAAAACCAACACTGTGAATACTCCAGCTGATATGTAACGTACTATAATTCTCACTAAATGGTCAGGAAAATACTATACGACTTTCTGAACAGAACTAACAAAATATTATCATTAAGTGCACTTTCAAAGTCCACTATGAAATAGCAACATACAAATTATGTGCCATTTAAATGGCTTGCCATTTCTGCCCACACATTTCACCCACAAGACTTTGATGTGTTTTTGATTGTCAATATGATTGAAGATTTAAGACTAACTTGGCTCAGCCTTTCAAAGCATCTCTATTTTTAATGAATTTCTATTTCAGCTCATCATTTAAACAGAAAAAAACTATAGAGGAATTAAGAGATCACTATTTTTGTCTCCAGTGATTTTTTAAAAAAGGATTTGATCCACATAGTTGCTAATGAATACAAATTAAAATGCAAAAGCCTGCTAAAAAAGTTTATATTCTGCTATTCAGAGGAGTGGACTGCAAGTTTAGGATCTTGCTTAACACAACAGCAGTGTGAATTTTCTGGCCTAAAAGATATAATTCTTTTAAAATGGTGGTATGTGTGCTTAAATGCAGTTATATGTTCAATCTGTTGATGCATTTTAATCTGTTGTTGTTTCCCACCTTGATCAATAGGGAGAGGCGAGTAAGAAATCAATCAATCAGTCAGTAATAAATAATAAATAATTTGCATTGATGCATGCCACATCATAGGCTCACCCCATATGTAGACTGGCAAGAGGTAACATGCACATACATACACACACTTTATGACCTATTCCAGCCAATTTCGGTGTTTCTTCATTTAATTGTGCTGTTAATTACATTTTCATTTCTTTCTGCTTCTTAATGATGGTGTTGTGGTTGGTAAAGAGAATAGATAGATAAGTTGCAGCTGCACAATCAGCTCAGGGAAACTGGGATGGACGTTACATCTGAAGAGGGAGTCAGGGGATGGTAGTTAAACAATAGTATTGAAGCCCACCAGATTCCATAGACTGTAATATGCTTTTATTATACTGTCTGCTTTCTAAGTTTCAATTCTGAGCAACAACCTTGTATGATATGCTTCTTGGACTACTGTACCAATAATATTTTCTGTTTAACTGTGAAACTCCTGGTCACTGCATCTGGGAATGCAAGTACATGACACAGAGGCAAGCCCTGTCTGCCACTGTTTCTTCCCTGTGAAGGAACCCCAGTACTTAAAAGGCATCCACAGTGGGCCAGGGCCGGTTTAAGGAATTTTGGGACCCCCTGCAATGCTTTATTTTGGGGCCCCCATATGTTTATCTCAGGTCAATGTAACCTAACCTATTCACCATACAGGATGTTCAGATTACAGTAGGACCCCCGGATCCATGGATTCATTATCCATGGGACACAAAACAGCACACCTACCATAGAGTCTTCCTAGAAAATGTGTCCTCCCTAGCTGTTTTCTAGGCCCTCCAAGGCAACTCTATGGTATTTTAAACCAGAAGTCCCATTATTTTCAATGGCGTTCACTATTATTCATGGTTTTCAGAATCCACGCCCCCCCCCGAACCAATCCCTAGTGGATAAGAGGGGCCTACTGTATTACATAATTTGCCACCAATAATTTAGTTTAAAAATTATATTATAGGCACTAACATAATATTGTATTTTTTGTTTATTAGCAATTAACGTAATGGTGTAGATTTCCTCAAAGAAAAGAAAGAGTGGACTACAAGCTGAACATGAGATAGCAGTGTGATGCAGCAGCAAAAAATGCCAATGCGATTCTAAGCATAACACTAATGGAATACTGGTGTTTTAGTGACAACAATAAAACCATTGTTCCCAGTAATATTACTCCAATTTTTAATTTATATTTTTATATTCTTCTGTTAAAAGAGCTAGAGTGTTGTAGAAGTTTCAGCATTGCACTATGACTATGGAGACCAGGGTTTGAATCCTTACTCAGCCATGAATGCCCATTGGGTGACCTTGGGCAAGTCACACTCTCTCAGCCTCAAAGGAAGTAAAAGGCAAACCCCTTTGAAGAAACCTTGCCTAGAAAACCCCATGGTAGGTTCGCCTTAGTCAGAAATGACTTGAAGGCACATAGGCAAACACACACACATTTCTTTTGCAGGCTGAACTCAGTTGGCAGCAAGGGGAGGAAGCTGAAGACCAAGGGGGAAAGGAAGGGGAGAGAAACCAAGGCAGGTTAAAAGCAGCTGGAAAGATGGGCTGAAGTGGATCTATGTGCAAGGAAGGAAAGAAAGGAAGGAAGGAAGAAAGAAGCCCTTTCTGAGGGAGACAACCCTCAAGTGCCCCCCCTCTCACACACACACACACTCACCCTCTCCAATGTGCCTGGCTGGTTTGCATTTTGCAGCAGCAAACTCCCTCCAGCTTCTGCCACTGAGGGCTGCTGCTTCTTTCTCTTTCTGAGACCCTGTTTTGTTTGTTTTTTTAAAAAAAGCCAACAGGAGGTTTTTGGAGGAGGAGGGTAGGAGGGGGCTCCTACCGGCTGTCTCCTGGCTGTCTCCTTCATCAGATTAAGGAGGCCAGCACAGGGCCCTCTCTTGATCTCGGGGGGCCCTGCCAATGCTGATTTGGCAGACAGGTTAAACCGGCCCTGCAGTGGGCTGAATCTGCACATTTGTGTGTGTGTGCTAAATAAGGTTTGGTGGGGTAGATATATTTGTGGTTTTTCCACATTTGCAGGGGTTCTATGCCCGTAACCCCCATGAATGTGGCGGGCTGACTGTGGTTCATTAACTAGAGGTTCTAAACAAAAATTTACAAAGGTAGCACGGCCCTTGCTATTCACATGCTTGGTTTTAATAATTTTTGAAATGAAAAACTCATTCTCCTGAGAAATTGGGTTTAACTGAAGACAAACTTGCATCATTTGAAAACAAGAATCTTTGTCTGCACATAAAATTGACAACATTAAGTGCATGTTAAATAAAGCTGAGATTTCCAATGTCACCTAGTAAATTTGAAACACTGTTCCTTGTTAAAGTTAATGGACAGAGGAGGCCAGATTCTTAGTGGCTTTGAAAACACAATAAGAAGATATGTTACAAATTGCATAATATGACAGCCGATTAAGAGAAATCTAGCTTTAATAATGATGTTGGGGATACAGTACCAATGAGTTTTATTAGAAACTTAACTACATTATTTCAGAAATACAAGTGCTATTGCACATGACATTACTGGAGAGAAACAAGCAAGAGCTACTTGATTGACTTCATGATACAGTAATTTGGAAATTTTAACTCTCTTCAGTGTGATAACAAATTGCATTAAGCCCCTGTGTGCTGTTCAGTAGCTTGGTACAACTGTATTAATATGTACATAATGAAATTAGAAGGCTGTTCAATCTAATTATGTTTGTTTTCAGCTCAAACCAGCAAAATATCTGTTAAATATTCAATTTGCAAAATATTTATGTAATTTTATATCATTATGATTAAGCCAGAATGGGAACTTGAGACTCAAAACTGATTTAACCACTAAAACATTTTACAGTCCACATACCAAACAAAAAGGATGTGTCAGTCATTAAGGAAATAGAGATTGGGTATGAACTCCCTCACTTAAAAAGGCACTTTCCATTTATGTAGTGTTAGAACTGTCTTCAGCACTGAAGTAAAAGGGAAAGCCAAGTTCTGTGGTACCTTAAAGACTAAATTATTCATCTCAGCATAAAGTGAAATACATCCCATTTTCTCAATGGGCTGCACTTCATGGCACCTTCTGCAGAAATAAATTGGTTAGTATTTAAGCTAACACACTCCTTTTTATACTGAAACAGGCCAATATGGCTAGCTCTATGATAAAAGCTGTTCCTCACTATTCTTCTACCACTTGGTCTGTAATTTTCTCTGTTTCTGACACTGTCCCCTCCCAAAAAGAAAGAGAGAGAGAGAGCATTTCAAACCACATTATTTTCTTGTGGTGTTTTTAAAGAAATTGTGTTTTGTATTTGATTTTTAGCCTTGCTGCTTAGGGGGTATTGTTTGCATTATTAGTGATAGCTTTCGTTGTTTATAGTATTTGAAAGAACCAGTGTGGTGTAGTGGTTTCAGTGTTAGACTATGACTCTGGAGACCAGAGTTCAAATCCCTGTTCAGCCATGGAAACCTACTGAGTGACCTTGGGCAAATCACATTCTCTAAGCCACAGAGGAAGGCAAACCCCATCTGAACAATCTTGCCAAGTGATAGGTTTGTCTTAGGGTTGCCGTAAGCCAAAAAGACTTGAAGGAACACAACAACAAATAATTGGAAATTGGTATGTTCACAGTTGAAATTCATTCTACTGAAGAAGCCAATTGAAACAACTTCATAAGTTCCTGGGAGTGTTCATCTTGACATGGAACTCAGTTTACTAGGGATTACTCCAGACTATGTTATGAGTTGATGCAGTAATTTATCATGTGTTACAGTCTAGAGTATGAGAAGATGGAATTCTATTTAAGGCCTGCATCTCTGTGATTTTTAACCATTGTTGAACTAGTATCTGCATCGGCTGTTGGTCTGGCCAATCTCTGGTATTTTTGCCACAATTTGTAGAATGTATTTATGACTATATTTTAATTTAGAGGAAGGAACTGGCAAAACCACCGCTGAGAGTTTTCGCCTAAGAAAACTCTCTGAAATTCGTGAGGTTGCCATAAGTCAACAGGCAACTTGAAGGAACATACAGATTTATGACCTGGATTTATAGATGCCTCCAAATTTGCTATTTGATTTGTCGTGCTTCAAAATATATTAGTATATGTGGAACACTTCACCTTCCTTGATTTGATTAGTTGTGTCACTCTTTGATATTTTTTAAGGTTCTCCATAGTTTGGGGATTCACCTAAGAACACTGACATGTGCCTCTGCATTCTCAGTAGCCATGTTTTGACCCAACCTTGTCAATATTCAAACTTATGCTTTTTGTATTTAAAGGAATTATAAAAAAAATATTGCAGTATTCTCACTCTGCTCCAGTTCAGAACATTAGCAAAAAACCATGACACTTCATTTGATTTCCCACTCCCTATTTTTTAGCTGTCTTTCCAAAAAGACTCAACATTCTGTTGCTACTAGGCATGCTCATTGCTATATTTATTTGCACATTCCCATTCAAAATAAAAAAAAATATATTGTTTTTGAACTTATCCTCTCCCAGGCATGATTTATTTATGTATTCTCTTATTTAATATCCAGTCTTTCTGACAAAACTGACACTTAAGGCATCGAACACCAATAAAATCCAAATAAAAGCAGAGATACAATTAAAATATACAACAGACTGAAAACAGAATTAAACCATGTCAGTTAAAAGATGTGGCAGTAAAAAGAAGCAGCAACACTCAACTAGTTATTAGAAGGCCTTTATCAGCACTGCAGTTTAAATAGCTAATGAATAAAAACATTAATGCCTGACAGTGGATGAACAACAAATTATGCGTGTTTGTGTGTGTGTGTGTGTGTGTGTGTGTGTAAGTACCATAACGGATCATGTGGGGATTCTGTTTTGCCATATTACCCTCCTTCTCCCAACATTCTCCACAAGGACGTGCACTGTCCTACCTTGTCAGAAACCCACCACACCTGGTTGCTAAACCAATCATGGAATGAGTTATGCCTAGTCTGAGAAATATCAGGTTCTGTAAGCTGCATTTCAGAGAAAGGAACTATCCAAACCACCTCTGAGTATTCCCTGCCTAAGAAAACACTATGAAATTCATGGGGTCACCATAAGTTGACAGGCAACTTGAAGGCACATGCACACAGAATTCATAACACCAACTGTTTGTTTGTGAATTTTATCCTAGAATTCAGGGTACACAAGGATAATATATAGCTAATTGTGGCAAAGTTAGATGAAAGTCACTTGCAGACTCAACAGAATTAACATTTGTGAAGCATGCTAGCAATCTTTTTTATACTGCACTAGTTTCTAATTGCTTGATTTTTTTTCCTTGTCTTGTAATCAATGTTAACTAGGAAAGTTAATACGTTTTTGCAAAAGAAAATTCATTAGCATTTAATTTAGGTCTGTTCTTCCATTCACTACAGTTTTTACAAACCTTTAAAAGACTACAAGGTTAAAACAACAAAGTTTTGGAAAAGGTCACAGGGTGCTAGAAAACATTATCTTGTAAACTGTTCTCATAGCAATGCTGCACTCTGCCACAGACACTACTCCCCCCCACAAATACGTCAACAATGGCTGAGAAAATAAAAGAAAGAGTATGTGTGTATGAATGTGTATTATACTTTGTGCATCACAAAAACGTATTTCCTTACATCAATGAAGACAAAAAATAATCATATCTTGATTTCTCTCTAGTTGTCTTTCTCCTGTTTTATATGATGGAACTGAAATAGAAATTTATTAAAAACAGAAATGCTTTGAATGCCTGAACCAAGTTAGTGTTAAATCTTCAATCATATTGACAATCAAAACCACATCAAAGTCCCGCTCATAAAATGTGTAGGCAGAGATGGCAAGCAATTTAAATGGCATAATTTGTAAGTTGCTATTTCACAGTAAAGATCTATAATTAGGCCCCCCAACAAACATAAAAAGTAGAGCAGAATAAAAACATCTTCAGGGCTTGCCAAAATGCTATAAATGAAGGAGCCATGAAAGAGTCCACTGCTGGGATCTTCTTCCTAGAGAGAACTCTCTCTAGAATAGGAGGGCTCCCTCTAGGGGCTCTCACTACAAAACACATTCCACAAATGGGGTGCAGCCCTAAAGAAGATCTTGCCTATGTACATACAACAGCTTTATTGCTGGGTTATATTACAGGGCCTCAGAGGAAGACTATTAAGTTCATATAACCCAGCTCATATGGAAGCTGGTGACCCTTCAGATATTCTAGTCTCGGATGTTTTTATGGTTCCTTTTAACCTTTTCCTAATTTAACTATGAAAACAAAGGAGGATGTTCCAATGCGTTGTTCTTCCATTGGCTGGAGGATTAACCAATACGTACTCTAAAGTTATAAGACTTCAGTTTCAGTTTTCACCTGGAACAAGAACTTTCTCAATTCACATAATGCTGCATCTCTGCAATTATTTTGCCTAGATTTAGGTGGCTTGGTAAACTAGCAGGATCATAGAATCATAGAATCATAGAACTGCAGAGTTGGAAGAGACCACAAGGGCCATCCAGTCCAACCCCCCTGCCATGCAGGAAATCTTGATCAAAGCATCCCCGACAGATGGCAATCCAGCCTCTGTTTAAAGACCTCCAAGGAAGGAGACCCCACCACGCTCCGAGGGAGTGTGTTCCACTGCCGAACAGCTCTTACTGTCAAAAAGTTCCTCCTCATGTTGAGGTGGAATCTCTGTTCCTGGAGCTTGCATCCATTGCTCCGTGTTCCAGTCTCTGGAGCAGCAGAAAACAAACCTGCTCCATCCTCAGTGTGACATCCCCTCAAATACTTAAATAGGGATATCATATCGCCTCTTAACCATCTTTTTTCCAGGCTAAACATACCCAGCTCCCTAAGTCTCTCCTCATAAGGCATAGTTTCTAGACCTTCCACCATTTTAGTTGCCCTTCTCTGGACACGCTCCAATTTGTCAATATCCTTTTTGAATTGTGGTGCCCAGAACTGGACACAGTATTCTAAGTGAGGTCTGACCAAGGCAGAATAGAGTGGCACTATTACTTCCCTTGATCTAGACACTATACTTCTATTGATACAGCCCAAAATCGTATTGGCATTTTTAGCTGCCGCATCACACTGTTGGCTCATGTTCAACTTGTGGTCTACTAGGACTCCTAGATCCCTTTCGCACGTAGTCTCATTCAGCCAGATCTCTCCCATCCTATATTTATGCATTTCATTTTCCCGCCCTAAATGCAGTACTTTACATTTCTCCGTATTGAATTTCATTTTGTTAGCTTTGGCCCAGCTCTCCAGTCTATCCGGGTCATTCTGAATTTGGATGTGACAAGAAGATTTCAAAGTAACAGAGAGGAAATCTATTTATCTCTATATATTTATTTATTTATCTTTAGTAAAAGGCAAAATATCCATACAATCTGAACAGAAACCAGAGTATCCAAAATGTGCCCTGGCATTGATAACATATCATAAGAGCAATTAAATTGTACTGTGTTTATTGGAGGGAGTTTTTTTTTTTAATACTTATTTTTATTGTTGTTTTGATTACATATGATAATCCATAAAAGTAAATACATACATACACTTAACATATATCTAAAACATTTCAGTTACTACTCCTCAAAATATTAAACATTTACCATGAGGGCTAGATTAATATGCAATTCTTCACATTACATTTCAATTTTTTATCTCAGTATCCTGTACATCACCCTTTCCAAATTTCCCATTTTTCAACACGCTTTTTCTTCATTCCTTCTAAATAACCATAATAAACCGTTCTCCACAACTTTTTATCTTAACAGTACAGTCTTCGTTCCTTGGTACTTTTTCCTTTTAAGTTTGGGTGTCTATTTTTACTCTTCTCACCCGGCCTCTGTCCCTTCAATTTCCTTTCCTCCTAATCTTTGCTCTTCTCTTACTTATTTACAGTACTCACATTTATTATTAATTAAATCCTCCTCCTGTTCTCAATATTCTTAGTTAAAACGTCTGAATGATAATTCTTTTCTCCTTCCTTGCATGTTATACTTTAATTTCCTTGGAAGCTTAATATTGCTTCTTTTCCCCATTTCTCCTTCCAAATAGGTAGTAGACATCTCCATTCATCCCTAAAGTCCTCCACTGTTTTGTCTTTTAGCAGTAGGGTTAATTTATCCAATACTGATATCTCATATAATTTAACTAACCATTCATCTTCTTTTGGTATTTCTGGCACCTTCCAATATTTTGCATAGATAATTCTGGCCGAAGTCACCATATACAATATAATTCTCCAATATGCTTTTTCCACCTGCTTTTCCACTCCAAACATCATATTTAATAAATATAATTCTGCCCGCATTGGTATCTTTATCTCAAAAATCCTTTCTATCATCCTATGTACTTTCCCCCAATATTTTCTTGCTCTTGGACATTGCCACCACATATGAAAGAAGGTACCTATTTCTTTTCCGCATTTCCAACACAATTCATTCTTGGTCTTATACATTTTTGCAATTTTAAACGGAGTCAAATACCATCTATATAACATCTTGTAATAATTTTCTCTTAAATCATAACTTCTAGTAAATTGAATGTTTTTCCAGGTTTTTTCCCACTGTTCCAATGTAGGTGACTGCCCTAGATCTGCTGCCCATTTAATCATATTATCCTTTACCGCCTCATCTTCCATCTCAACCTTACTTAACATTTTATACAATTTGGAGATTAATTTTTCCTTTCCTTTCAACAATATCTGATCCAATTCCGATAGTGTTTTTTCAATGCCTTCCAATTTGCTATCCTGTATAAATCTTTCTTTTAATTGTCTGTAGAGAAACCAATGACAGACCAACTCTGCCTCCTCTAGCTCTTCTCTTGTCTTTAATACCCATTGGTCTCCTTTTAACTTCAAGATATCTTTATACCTTAACCAATTATCTTTACATAGATTTTCATTCCTATGAAAGGCCTCATGTGTTGAAGTCCATAGTGGGATTTTCTTGGAGATCTTATTTCTACATTTCTGCCATGTTACTAATAAATTTTTCCTTATAAAATGATGTTTAAAGTCTTTATTAACTGTCACTTGTTATACATTAAGTATGCGTGCCAACCATAACGATTATTAAATCCTTCCAGTGCTAAGAGCCTTTTATCTTCTAGCTTAATCCACTCTTGTATCCAAGCCAAATTGCACGCATAGTAATAAAGTTTCAAATTCGGCAATTGTAATCCGCCTCTATTTTTGGATTCATAAAGTATTTTCCACCTTATTCTTGGTTTTTTCCCTTGCCAGATGTATTTTGAGATATCTCTATTCCAGCTCTTGAAAACCTCTTCCTTCTCTATAACTGGGAGTGTTTGAAACCAAAACATCACTTTCGGTAGGATATTCATCTTTACCAATGAGATCCTCCCCATCAATGATAATTTTAATTTGTCCCACTGTTGTGGATCTTTTTTTATTTGACTCCAACCTTTTATATAGTTGTTTTTAAATAAACCTGCGTTGCTCCTTGTTATAGTTACTCCAAGGTATTTCACCTTCTTTTCAATTTTAAAGTTTGTGATTTCCGTTAATTGTTTTTCTTCTTGTTGTGGTATGTTTTTTGTTATCATAGCTGTTTTTTCTGAGTTTATTTTAATTCCTGCTAGTCTCCCAAATTCTTCCAACACTATCATCATTCTTTTTACACTCTCTAATGGGTTTTCCAAACAGATTACGAGATCATCCGCAAAGGCTCTTATCTTATAGTTATATTTTTGTATTTTGATCCCTTTAATCATATCCTCTTTCCTTATTTTCCTATTCAATATTTCTAATACTGTAATGAAAAGTAACGGAGACAGGGGACAGCCCTGCCTCGTACCTTTCATTATTTTGCACTCTTGTGTCCTCTCCCCGTTCACTATTATTCTTGCCATTTGATCTTCATAAATGGCTTGAATCCATTTTATATATTTTTCTCCTAATTTCATTTTTTTCAACACCTC
The DNA here is from genome assembly GCA_030847615.1 of Gambelia wislizenii. Classification (NCBI taxonomy): domain Eukaryota; kingdom Metazoa; phylum Chordata; class Lepidosauria; order Squamata; family Crotaphytidae; genus Gambelia; species Gambelia wislizenii. The sequence continues at coordinate 90,928,315 of JAUMIR010000003.1, read as the reverse complement.
TATCATGAAATCCCATTTTAGACTATCGAATGCCTTTTCAGCATCCAAAAATATAAGGCATAGCTTTTTATGGTTTTGTTTTTCATAATATTCAATTATATCTAGGATTATCCTTATATTATTTCTCAGAAATCTGTTTGGTAAGAATCCACACTGATCTTCATGAATCCACACCTTTAATATCTCCTTTAACCTATCTGCTAGTATTGTTGACAAGATCTTATAATCTAAATTTAATAATGAAATCGGTCTGTAATTTTTCATTTCCTTCGGATCTTTCCCTTCTTTGGGGATCAAACTTATGTTTGCTTCTCCCCATGATTTTGGTTTCTTTCCTTTATAAATCTCATTCATCAACAAATACAATGGGTCTATTAATTCTTCATTAAGCGTTTTATAATATATTGCAGATAGTCCATCCGGACCCGCTGCTTTCCCTATTTTCATTTTTTGGATTGCCTTCAAGATCTCCTCTTTAGAAATTGGTTTATTTAGCTCTTTTCTTTGTTCTTCTGATATCGGAGATATCTCCTCCTTACTAAGATATTCATTTATTTCCTCTTCTCTCTCCCTAGGTATCTCCTGTTCATGTTCTGAAAATACCTTCGAAAAGTATTCATAGAATAGCTTCTTTATTTTACCCTGTTGTCTATATGTTTTCCCTTCACCTCTTATTTCTGAGATTATTTTCTTCTCTCTTTCTTTTCTAATTCTGTACGATAGCCATTTTCCTGGTCTATTCGCATTCTCAAAATATTTCTGTTGTTGGTATCTTAGTTTCCTTTCTATTTCTGTTGTCACTTCTAATTTTAACTGATGTTGTAAAATTTTAATCTCCTCTATTAGTTTCTTGTCCTTGGGATTCTTCTTCAATTCCTGTTCTTTTCTCTTGATCTCACCTTCAATCCTATCTTCCCTTTCTTTTCTTTTCCTCTTTAACTCTATTTCTTTTTGTATAAAAAATCCCCTGATCACCGCTTTACTTGCATCCCAAACCGTGTTTAGCTCTGTTCCCTTATCTAGATTTTCCTCAAAGAAAAGTTTTAATGAGTCCTTTGCTTCTTGTATTACCTTTTTATTTTTTAATAAAAAATCTTTTAATTTCCAAGAGAATTCTCTTCTAGCCTTTTGATATGTCAAAACTATTGGACAGTGATCTGAAAGGTATCTATTTTTTATTTCAATCTTTTTAACTTTTTTAATTGCACTTTTTGAAATGAAAATCATATCAATCCTTGACCAGGTCTTATGACGGTCAGAGAAGCAAGTATATTCCTTCTCTAGACCATACTTAATTCTCCATGAGTCAACTATAGACAAATTTTCCATCATTTCTAGGCAGACTTTTGGCAATCTACCATGACTATTTTTCCCCTTTTTACTTGACGATCTATCAATGTCTCCATCTACCACCCCATTCCAGTCACCCATAATGAAAAGCTCATCAAAGTCAGTTTCCAAAATCTCATTCCATAGCTTATTATAAAATTTTGCTTTATTATCAATAGGCGCATATAATCCTACCAACAGCATCCGGCTATTCTCTATCTGAATTTCAACCGCTATATATTGCCCATCTGCATCTTTAAATATCTCCTTCGCCTCAAATTTCCTATTCACATATATTATGACTCCTTTCTTCTTCTTTTCTGTTGTTGTTGCAAAGCCTTGGCCCAATTTATAATTTGTCAGATATTTTAAGTCTTTACTACATACATGTATCTCCTGCAGACATACTATATCTAACTTTTGTCTTTCCAAATAATGAAATATTTTTCTTCTTTTCTGTGGTGAATTTAACCCCCTTACGTTCCAGGATAAAATTCTTTCTAACATAATTTTGACTTATTCAATATCTATTACAATTTCTTTCCCCGCACCTCCTACTCCTAAGTCTCTTCTTGTTCTATGTTCTTACTATCTTTTATTACTCTCAATAGATCACCTTGTTTCCCTATCTCTACTTCCAGTATCCCCTCTTCTCCATCCTCTTCTTCCTCTTCCTCCTCTTCCTCTTCCTCTTCGTTTTTTCCCACTTCCTCATCGTCTGTATATTCTTCCACCACCTTGTTCTTCTCCTTTCTTTCATCCTCTTTTCCATCTATTTCTGTTTCTGCTTTCCTTATTTTTTCCCCTGCATCCTTACCTCGTCTTTCTCCTTCTCCCCTAAGCTCTTCTTCATCTCTCCTTCCTCCTTTATAATCTCTTACCAATCTCTTCACAAATTCCTTAGCCTTTTCTGTACTATTTATTTTATACTTTCTGGACCTATATGTTACTGTAACCCCTTCCACTTTTTCCCATTTGTAACGTATTTCATATTTTCTTAGTTCTTGTATCAAAAATTTATAATCTTTCCTTTTCTTTAGGATATTTGCCGGTATGTCTTTGTAAATTTTAACCTCTTTCTCCTCTATTTTCAATACATCTTCGTAAGCTCTATTCAGCACTATTTCTTTTACTCTTTCTCTCAAGAAGTAAATAACTATATCCCTTGGCACTCTATTCTTCCTGGCTATCCAAGATTCAATTCGAAACATTTTGTCAATCTCCAAATCAAGTTGCTCAGGGAGCCATCCAATAAACTTTGCTAATGCTGGAACTATCCTTGTATATAAATCCTCATTCTCCTGTTCCTCTATCCCTCTTATTTTTATACACTTAGATCTACTTTTCAATTCTAGAATATTCTCCTTAATTTGTTCTTGTTGTTTATTTTCCTCCAGTTCTTTAGATTTTAGCTCTAAAGTATCCGTTCTTTGTTCCAGATTCTGTATTATTGTTTGTAATTGTGTTAAGGCTTTTGTATTTTCCTCTAATTTTTTACCTAGGTTTTCTAGTTCCCTTTTAAAATCTGCCTTTATTTCCTCTCTTAATTCTTTTATCTGAGCCTTTATGTCCATTCTGATTTCTCTCCCCATCTTCTTCATCTCGTCCAACAGTGCCATATTCATATCAGGTGTTTTTGTTTGCAATTCTATTGATGGTCTTCTTTGCCCCAATAGGGCTACATTTCTTCTAGTACCTGCTGCCATTTCTTATACCTTAACTTTACTTAAGGCTGTACCACCTTTTTATCTCTATGTATATATATTTATTTCCGTTTATGTTTATATTTCTAATTTGCTTCTATCTCTCCTCTTTTCCTCTTACTTCCCTCTTTCCTTATCTACTCCTTCAATACTTTCTAATTTCCGAGTTCTCCAAAGCTTAAGTCTTTTTTTTTCTTTTTTCCCTCTATGTCACCTTTCAATATCTTTCAATTCAGTTGTTATATTAAACACACATTTACTCTACTCCTCCTAGCTCTTATAGCAAAAGAATAAGCATTAAGTAGAGGGTATAAAGAGAATAAGAGAATAAGTATATAACAAAGAATATAAAAAAAATAAGCTTCCCTGGAATTTATCACAATATCCACAGATTACTTTAAATCAGTTTTCACTATTATAAGCACTTACAAACACTTATACTCTCAATATCTCTCAATACTCGGTTCAATATTTAAGCTTTTCATCATATATATTGGAGGGAGTTTAATGAATGCCTAATTAAATTTTATTTGATTTAATATTTTAGATTTTAAACAATTTCAATATATTTTATGAGCCTACATTTTATTTCCAAGGCAGCTTGCCATCCTTTTTAAAAAAGGAAAAAGAATAAATTTTGCACCCTAAAGCACATCCATAGAATCCCTAGTGATCCTTGGAACCCCAGGTTAAGAACAAGCACCTACATCTTAGCTCACAGAGTACTGTATATCTGTTTGTTCACTTTCAAATGCCTCTGAGTTTATGCCAACTTTTATTCTCTCTCTCTCTCTCTCTCTCCTGAACTTCATACAGGGAAAACTCGTCCAGCAGCCCTTACAAGCATCCCTGCACCTTTATACTTTCTTGCCTGCTTTAGGATTTTCTAGGTCTTGGCTCAGTGATGGATTGATTCATTCAAGGAAGCCAAGGTCTTGCTTTCCAAGGCCTGAGCAGGGCTGTTGATGACCAGGGCTCTTGGAAGTCTCTCATTCATAGGATCTCCATAAATCAAAGAAAATAACAACAAAAGCCTATCTGTCCCTTGTTCCTATCAGTTTCCCTCCTCCCTCCCTCATCTGTTTTTTTCTCTCTGTGTCTTCCAGACCACCCTCATCTGTTTCTCTCTCCTGGAAGCCTCTGTCCTTGCCTTTCCCTCTGTTAAGACAGGTTTCAGCAACCCCCCTCCCCCCACACATACACTTCACATACGCACGTGTGCGCACGCACACACACCCCCCTTCATCCATGTTTCCAATTCTCCTCTGTCATAGCCTCCATCTGTCATGATTTGGAAAGGACAGTCCCAATAAATCCTTTGTTGCCCCACTTTTTCAGCTGATTTTAAAGTATCCCAGATTCACTCTCCACCTCCCACCTTCCTCCGTTGTCCTTAGTTTACTTTCACTGATGCAAACTGAGTTCAAATTCTGTCCCCTCAACTTCTCTCTCACTGCTGAGTTCACTGAGTGCAAATGTATTTTGCACTCAGTGAACTCAGCAGGGGGAGAGAAGTTGAGGGGATAGAATTTCGCCCTTCCCAGTAGGTTCAGGCAAAAGCCAAATGCTGCAGCCTCCCCCAATTTGTGTGATTTTTCTCATTAATAACTTGCCATCTTCACCACACTCTGATGTTGCTTGGACACATGTCTACAGGTTTTCATCTGTGAAATGTTGGAGCGTATAGTATGTTTTGATTTTGGCTCTTTCCTCTGCCCACCTGCAGCAGTTTATCAAAGAGCAGATGAGATGTGCAGAAACTGAGAAATAAGTCCATTACCCACATAACAATTTACTTCTAAAAAATCAAGTTACAGTGGGCCCTCGGTATCCACTGGAGTTTGGTTCCAGGACCCCCTTTGGATACCAAAATCCATGGATGCTCAAGTTCCATTATATACAATGGCACAGAAAAATGGTGCTCCTTACATAAAATGGCCAAATCAAGGTTTGCTTCTTGGATCTTTTTTTTGGGGGGGGGGTGTTTTCAAATTGTGGTTGCCTACAGGGTTGTTGTTTTGACAGGCTGCTGGAAGGGATTAAGGTTGAGAGATTAGTGCAGAAGGACATTAACCCTTTCCCCTCTGCTGCAATCAGGAGTAAGGGCAGCAATTAGCATCCCTAGTAAAGGAGGCATTAAAATGAAATGATCCTTTTTGGCAGTGCAATTCATGACCCTCCCCTCATAACCCAGAACAGGGCTGTAGATGGAGAGGCAAAGGAATAATAATAAAAAAAAAAGTCCACCCACTCAGTGTTATGTTACCAATGAGTTCAAGACTGAGGCCTTAATCAAAATCCAAAGTTGGCAACAGAATTGTTTACTTGGGGATTTAACAGGAAAATCCGCATTAGAAAGGGGGGGAAAGAAATCAGATAAACTGAAGTTATATAAACTTTTAAGTAGTTCTCTTGTGAACCCTATTTATGTTTACCACAGACAAAATTCAGAAGGAAAATGTGGTTCATTCTCCATAGTAAAGAGAGAGAAAAAACAACAAAAGCAGCAGATCTCTCTTTCAACCCTTCAGGATACCTCTTCAACTTACAATAGAAGTAAATTGATTGCTTTGCAAGTAATACCACTGCAATTGATTTTTCCCCCACCAGCTCCCTGGCACAGACAAATACAATTTTTAAGAAGTATTTCCAAAACAAATACCAGATTTATTTATTTTTTTAGCAAAATGCCCACGAATATAAATGAACTTTCATTAGGTTAGAAAAATCAGTGTAATCATTTTCCAAAAAGTGCTTAATCAGCTTAGGGAGGTTATTACAGGCACAGTATGCATTAAGTAGCATTTCCAACCCTTCCAAATAGCTATGGGAAAAGAGAGAGCTGAGGGGAAAAATCTATTTCCATTGATACACAAAAGATTAACCACTTCAACACTTTCTAATATATGGTTTTTACAGGGTCAGAAAAACCATCTAGTGCTGTTCATGGCCCTTTTTTTATCTCAAGAAATGTACCAAGTGTTATTACACTTCACAAGCTTTGCACCATGAAAGCATCACACTGCCATCAAAACTAACAACCTCAAATTAGTATCAACAGGATCTTCTGATGAACCACTGGGAGAAAAGTCATTCAGATTTCATTAAAATCATTCATATATTTTAAGAAGTCCTCCCATGTTTTTATACCTTACCAGTATGCACAAATTTCCTCTTGAGGATCCTTCAGCCTCTCAGTCCCCCATTTATATACCCCACCCCCAAGAACAAAAGGTCTCTGGGCTTATAAAGGAAGATAGGGTCCTTCAAATAGCCTGGACCCAAGCTGCATAGGGCTTTATAGGTCAAACCTCAGAAAAATAAATGCTAGAAAGTAACACAACAATCCTAAAGCCAGGAAGGTAGAGGGGGGGCAATAAGCGCATTCTAACTGACTTGTCTGAAGCATTGCTGGAATATACCAGCTAGAAATTATGTGTTTCTTCCTTTTATTATCCAGGGGATTGGGCTCCTCTTAGTTGAATTCCTGTCCTCTGTTTTGGACAGAGCATTTCCAAGATCAGCCTCCCCACTCCTTCAACACCCCATCTTGTGGACTTGTGCCTACTTTTGCCAGAAGGAAAACCACCAGTGGTACCACCTCTCTGCTGCCAATGTGGCAAATTCATGAAATTGTAATTGCCTGCAGTACTCAAAATGAATGGGCTGAGGCTAGGACTGCACTGAAAGTTTAGAACTCAAGCAAAATACAGGGGTTGTCTAGATGAGAAGAAATAATGCACATACCTGCAATTCGCAGCAGCATCGTATTGTTCCCACAGTGTTTTGTCAAAAATGATAGGCTGTGAAGCTCTCTGGTGTGATGTCCACATGACCACAAATCAAGATGGTGGTCATGTTATTGTTTTATGTGGTGGGGGGTGAGGAAGGTGAAGGAAACCCAGCTGTGCCCAGAGGCAACTAGGAGGGGAGCCACCATGAGGAAGAGAGCTGCCCATCCTTTCCCCATCCCAGCAGCAGCAGCAGCCTCCAATTCTAGCTGCAAGGAGAGGGGAGGAGCAGCCTGGCCAGCCACCAGGAGAAGGAAGAGGAGAGCAGCTCTTTGCCACTCTGGCTTCATCTCGCCTTCCCCAGCTGGGCTGCTCCTTCTCTCATGCCTGTCCCACACCCTCCAAAGCCCACTAACATCAAGCTTGGTGAGCAGGCATGAGAGAAGGAGCATCCCAGCAAGGGAAGGCAAAATGAAGCTGGAGCAGTAAAAAGCCGCCCTCCTCTTCCTTCTCAGCAAACAGCGGCTGGCCAGGCGGCTCCTCCCGTCCCTTTGCAGCGGGAATCAAAGGCTGCCACCAGGATGAGTAAACAGCTGGCAGCTTTCTTTTCCTCTTCTTTCCGGTTGCTGCCCTTCTTGTCATCTCTGGGTGCTACCGGGTTCCCTTCTTTTTTGACAATTTTTTTTAAAAAGTTTTAAAAGTGCACGATCCCTAGCTCTTCCGGGCACTTGACAGCAAGCCTGCTCATGTGCACATCCAACCAATCAGACATTCTTCTCTGCTCTCTCCAGACTTCACAACAAATTGCATTGGTTGTCCCAATGAGCAGGAATGCACATTTCCTTTAGGTTTTTTTTAAAAAGTTTGGGGAAAGCCGTGAAGGCTTTCCCTGCAGAGTATTTGGTGTTTTTTGTCCCCCTCCTTCCGAATAAATTGAATCACCACAACATCCCATTGGGACATAAAGTATTCTCCTCAAATTCTATGAGGAGTATTTTCACTGTCTAGACAACCCCACAGTATTAAAAGACATCAAGTACAACCTGATCTCAAAGATGAAGGTGAATTTCATATTCACAAAACTATTAATATACAAGGCAGGGTTTGTTTTTGTTTCTGCTATGGAAAAAATACCTTTGACCAGCATTCACTATCAAATTTTAAATGGCTAACAATATACTTAATTCACTAACTAGATAAAATAAAAACTCCAGAAGCAGGTCTCTATATTTGCTTCTAAAACACCACAGCAAAATGTCTTTTATTTGCAATACAATATTTACTTATTTGTGTTGGGTTTTACAAATCTACCAGTGGTTCATGTCTGTGTCTATTTCTGATAGTGGAGTAGTAACACAATTGTGGTGTTAGTTACTGAAGTTCTTATTCAGGCATTCAAGAGATATTCAAATTAAAATACTGTGTGATTGAAGGCTAAGTAGCTCTTCATTACGTATTTTACCTTGTTTTTGAAGTATCTGCTATATGAATTTACAGTGCTGCCATTCTCTCACAAATTGTTGCCATGTCAATTCTTTAAACTTTGGTATATCCACCAAAGAGGGAAAGAACAATGCATCTGGGAGCAACACTGAAGGTTGCCAAGTCCAACACATAAACTGTGAAACAAAGTGACCAAGTTCTTCCAGCAAATTGATCCAGCTGACATATCAAAAGAAAAATGTGAAATTATAGAGCTTCCCAGCCAAATTGCTGCATTTCCTAACCTCTGCAATTGTCTAAATGCTTTTGAAGTCCATTAACTCCTCTTTTCCCACTCATATTAGTTATGATTTATTTGGCAGCAACAGTATATCCTATGCACTCTCAAACTCCCACCCCCCCAGTATGTGTGCACCCTATCTATCCACATGCTGTGCAAAGATGTAATAATATAATTAAATAAATGTAGCAAATAAAACAATAACATTGTTTTTCACAGAGGGGCGGGGTATAAATAAATTTTATTATTATTATTATTATTATTATTATTAAGCTACACAAATCACTAAATTTAAACTCCCAAATGCCTAGCAAACACCAATGGTTTGTGCCTTATGAACCATAGTGTTCTATAAACAAGACATCATCCATCAAGGAAGCTATGGCCCTGAGTTTGCAGGACCTGAGCAGGGCAATGGATGATAGGGTGATTTGGAGGTCTCTCATTCATAGGTCAGCTTATGGCAGTTAACAACAACAATATTCATTGAAAGGCCTTCTCTGTGGCAATCATTCTGCAGCCTGTGAGACATCTAGAGAGAAGTCTCTAAATGTGACCTTGAAGAGGAGACAGACTCATTTATAGCAATAGCATTTATATTTCTATACCACTTATCAGTGCAAAGCATACCCTAAGCAGTTTACAATGTGTTAGCTAGTTGCCCCCAAGAAGCTGGGAGATCATTTTACTGACCTGCAGAAGGATGGAAGGCCGAGTTAGCCTTGGAGCCCTGTAGGATCAAATGCACAACATTGTGGCAGCAGTACCAGCATTTAACCACTGTGCCACCAGTGTTCCTTGTAAGTTATTTAAGTTATCTCAAGTTTTCTTTGTCATGTTTAAATGTACCCAAACTCCTTAAACCTCTCTTATCCTGATCCCACACCTTCTACCCTCTTGAATTCTCAGCTTTATCACTTCTGTCTTGTTACTTTCTCATTTAATTATTTGCATTTTTAATGTCCAAATGTTTGGAAACAAGATTCCTAATACAGAAGATTAAACCCATGACTTCTGCTGAATAAACTGAAACTGAAGTTTTATTCTGTTTTATGAGTAGTAAGTTGTCAATTAAAAGCAGGACATTGCAGTGTGGTTTGGGTGTTCTTTCATGACACTCCATTTTCTCTTCCCTTCTCTCCTTTTTTTCCCCATCCCGCAATTATCAACCAGAACAATTGTATGCTCAAAAGATAGCTCACAAGTATTCTAAGGGCTATTTCTGTTTGGGCTTGTTCTCTAAGGATTTTTTCCTGCCTAAAGATTTGTTTCTACAGTACTTCTACAAATTTTGAAGATGCCTAAATCTACTGCTATCTCCTTCATTTTTGTGGATGTTGCCAATTTGGTATCATAAAAACTGGCACCCAGAAAATACAGTTTGCCATTAATACCGTATATATGACTATGGATGAATTCAAACAAGTATTCTAGCCATTTAAGACTCCCCATCTACAAAGTATTTAGCTCTTTCTTAACATACAAAATGGGACTGTTTAAGCATATAATAAGTATAATATCAAATTTCAGCTGCAATTTCTGCACAGCACAATTCCCCAAGAGAATCTGGGTACTGCACTATTCTATGAAGTGGGGATTTTCCAAGCACTGGGAAACCCATTATTATTCTGGGAAATAAATTAGGGTGAATATTCTTTCCTTCTCTATTTTGTTTATAAATTCAAACCTATGGGAAAAAATACATCTATAACTCTATTAGAATAAGTTTAGAATGGTAACATCAGTTAAATAACCATGGGTTTTTTTTTTCTGAAAATGTCCCTTAAATCATTTCCATGGACCTTTCATCATAACCAGTATTAAATGACAGAACAAAAAAGACTACTAACACAACTACTGGCTTCAAGGTTTTCCTTCTGACACACTTGAGGTTATTCCATATATCAATGGAAAATTCAACTCTAAAAGGCAGTACTAAGTCCAAAGAACCATCTTGATGACTATGCCCTATTTTTTTAAAAAAAATTTAGAACTCCACTTCAATACTTCTCTGACAACAGATTTTACTTTTATTGAAATGATACATTCAAAATAGTTCTGGAAAATTAATGTGCCCCAGCATGATGCTATCAATGCCCAATCAATATTTCAAGAATTATAGTCTTCGCACACAGGTATACTATAAATACTACTAGCTGCCCTGAAAGCCATTAAGGTGTTTAGAAAACTGAATCTTGAACAGTAAATCATTATTAGTACATCACTTAAATTGCTGGGAACAGTTCTACATGCAGCCTTGAGTGTGTGTGCATATATACATGTGTATAACTGTTCATATTTTTTTCATGTAAAAGTATCAAGCAGCTGAAATAATACATTCTCCTTTTGTTGTTTATTTGCAATACTCACATTACTAATATTTTCAATTCTTGAGATGGTTTCTTCTTTGATATTTAAAATAAACATTAATGACTGAAAATCTTCATTTCTGGACAATAAGAAACCTGGAAAATATATTTGTTCACTATTTTTGAGATTATTTGCAGAAAACTGACAGAGAAATCTGCAAGTTTCTGTGTACAGAGAGAGTACAGCTGGAATGGATCCAATTTCCCATTCAGAGAGATTATTGAGAGAAAATAGAAGTTAAATTAAAGTTATCTGCCAAGGGGGTTAGGAAACAAAAGCCTTGCAAGAACAGAATAGCTACCAATTGGAACCCCTGCACTGGTAAAAGAAAAACTCATCAAGTTCCACTACACAGCTAAATCCTCCCATATACTAGCTCTCTTTGTCCAGCCTTCCAGTTATCCACAAATAATGTATACTTCAATAGATCTCAAGAAGCAACTTGTTCCTGATTACCCAAGTGAATGAGAAAAATCACAGCAACAGAGGTCTCCAAAGGTAATTGGAAGAGGACTATTAATTGCAAAATATGGCAGTCCCAAAGCATAAATTATCAAGGATTATTGTGAACAATATGTATTCTTCACATGCCTTCTACAACTGATGAGACTGTTAACAGGTTTTCGGCTCACTACTTCTCCCCGCTTTCCACTCATAGCATGTGCACAGTAATATTCAAACTAAGATTCCCCATTTATTTGATCACAGGATATCCACTGCTCCTATTGCATCAATATTTATAGATGCCAGGAATGTGTACTAATTCAGCCCACATCTTATGTTTTATTTTGATTTATTTTTATTTTATGCTCCAACTTTCTCCCCAGAACTCATACTCGAGGCAGCTTACAACACTTAAAACAGCCAGAGAAACCTATATAGTTCTCTCTCTCTCCACCCTCTCTCTCTCATACGCAGAGAGAGTTAAGGTATAATTAACCTATATATAATACTAAAATCAATTTAAAACATATCCATACAGAAAAGAAATACAACAAAAGGAATAATAAAAGAAATACAAATAATAAAAAGTACTAGTTTTCTTTTATATTTGTTTCCATTTGATTACACTCTGCTTGAATTTTAATTGTTTGCATTCCATGCTGTCATTGCTGTTTCCATTTGCATGCATGAGGGAAAGAAAGGGAGTATCCCCAAAATGGATCAATGACGAGAAAGCCCCACCATCACCAAATACCCTTGCAACAACAGGTATGTTACTGTAGTGGGGTTGCTGGCTCCCTGCATCTCCTATTTTTGTAACTGAACTCTGAAAATGAAGTAATCCAAATGCACAAAATACAAGTCACATTTTTCTGTAAGAAAGATGCTGTGAAAATATTTTAAAATCCCCGAAAGAAAGGGACACAAAAATGAAAACAAAATAATTGAATGCACATTCTTAATGGTAACCGCTGTGTTGTGGTTTGGGGAACTTTTCTTGTTCAGACAAATACGTTGTGCCCCAATTTGATTCGGTATTCCTACATAGCAGGGGTAAGACTAGATGGCCTTTGTGGTCTCTTCCAACTCTATGATTCTATGAATTCAGGTGTTACCATCTCTGCGCAATGAGAAGGAGTACATAAGCCTGAGCCCAGTGTCCAACGGTGTCATTCTACTGGTGCAAATAATGCTGATGATGCACCTAGTTCTGCATTATATGGAAAGGGGGCATCCAACATGGTGTCTAGTTGCACAACTGGTTGCTCAGCTGTAAAACCAACAGAATTTTGCTAGCACATAGTTTTTCTCCACCAACATTATGCTGGATTTAAGCCTAATGTTCAGTCCAGATTCTACCACATGCAGAAATGAAAAATGAGAAGAGCAATTCAAACAGGCTCCACATAAAATCTTAAAAGTTAAATTTATTTAACAAGTTAAATGTTAAAAGTTAAATCAATATGCACAAAATAACTGTTAAAGTGTTATTGTTTAGTTGTTTGATTCTACCACCATACCACCTCTAATTCACCCAAACTCATGTGATTTTTTTTAAGCTAAGAAGAGTCATTCTTCGTTTGTACTTGGATGGGAGATCACCAGGGAACAGGAGACCACCAGGAAATACTAGGTAGGTCTTGCTGAATCTTGTCTGAAATGCACTGCCAGTCAGAGTTGACCATGCTGGCCTGGATGGATCAAGGGACTGGAGATATTAACAAAGCTTGCCTAACACAAATTGCTTAACTTGCACACTCAGGTATTCCCTGTAACAATGAAACCCTTTAATCTCTTGCCTTTTAAAGAGTTGTTACAAGAAAAGAAAATGTAGCAGCCTTGTTTGGTCAAAATAAAAATGGGAGTTAAAGATCAATGGACTATGATTCTATGACTGTATAAAATGCTATGTTTGAACAAGACTTACCCTCAGTATAGCCTGCATCGTAAATATGCTCTAGGATCATGTGTAATAAGGCAAGGATTTTTAAGGGTTCAGACAGCAAGTCAGAAGGAGACGGGGCTAATAGCAGAATCAGACAGCATTCAGAAGGCTTCTGAATCTTGGTGAGAAAATGGCCATCTCTGTGGAAGAATGTTCCACACACTCCTGTATGCTATCCAGTGCCATAACAGTCTTTATCTTGACTATCATGATCCTATCCTAACATGACTCAGACCTTCACTCTGCTTCTCCTGAACCCCGAGACAGCACAAGAGAGATGTCAGCCCTATTCATTGGTTAAAATCCTACATCGATTAAACATAGAAGGGTAGGGAAATAGGTTTGATTACTTTAGTTCTACCCCCTTCTCTCCCATCACCTTGATCAGATGCCATGAGTCGAGGTATACATTTTGCCACGAGCTGAAGGATACATTTTGCAATTCTCCACTGCTGCAAGCTGAACACATTATATAAGATTTTCCATTAACTATACAGAATTCTTCATTAATGTTCACAATACTGCTTTGCCACAACATGCATGATCAAGACACAGTGCTTGATAAATTCTAAACTATGCTGTGTAGTTGCCATCCTAGTACATGATTTAATGGTGTGGAAATGAATAGAGGTGAATCACATATTCAGACACTCCCTTCTCCCTGACACAATCCTAGAGACCATTCTTCTCACTAGTATATACTCCTAATCCTCAAATACACCACAACATATTACTACATCCAATCTGAGAGAGCTCTTGTTAGTTTCCGCAGGCCAGCATTAACCTGTGATGTAGGATTCTGACTTGTTAATAAACTATGGTTTATCATTGCATACAAAACAGACTGATGAGCCTAATGTCACAGTGCTTTCATAAGAAGATAATAATTCCTGGTATAACGGAAGATGTCTGGTAATTTAGTCTTTTCTATAATTCTTTTTACATCTTCTAACACATTGTGTAATGACCAGAGAACGTATAACAACAAAAAATTGAGTAAGTTAAATTAAAACAAACTCAAAATGAGACTTCTCAATTTTAAATGCCAGGTTCAATCTCAAGAGTGAGATGAATCACCAGTCTTACAGGAGGAAGTGAACAAAACACTTAACACAGAACATCTTCCCTTTGAACTTCACTAATGAAGAATATTGCTGATTTCAATTCATCTTTAATCATGAATTCACTTTTCAGTCACTCAGTCCACATTGCTTGATTAATCTTCCTTCTGTGAAATTTATCTCACTTGCCAAACTGGGGTTCTTTATTTATTGATCAACAATCATAGTCTCAATCTTTTTTATTGTACAGAGTGCCTGCAAAAGGTTACTCATATATTGTCAGCAGAGATCTCCCTGATTTTCCTAAGAAAAACAAGCTGCATTCCACATGAGCATATCAACAAAATTTCCATTCTCAACAAGCTGAAACAGCTTACTGAGACATCACCAGTCTCCATGATAGTTTTCACACACCCCCGCCCCGTTTAAGGACAAGACAAGAAGCCCTTTATTTTTCATCAAGGTTTCCACAACTTCCACAAAAATGTCTCTGACCTTTCCCCAATCTGAAGTAAAGCATACGCATAGCAAGAACAGAAATATTGGATGAGTTGCTCAACCCATGCAACAACGCCACAGATATTTTAAGTTCATATACATAATTTGCATAATTTATGTAATTTATGCACATTCTCACAAATGTGAAAACTCTTGAGATCAACAAGAAAATATCTCGCCCTCACACATTGGTGAGATTTTATTAACCGGTTGTTGTTTTTTTATGTTGCTGGGGCATGCAAACAACATTAGCCTTAATGTTCCAGTAAACTGGACTTTTCATTCAACATGACAGTTATGAAAGGAATTTTTATTTTTAAAACACCTGTCCTTTAATTATATCTGACAGCTGAAACATGAGTTCACTAATAGGTTTTCTTTTTACATCTTCAGACTCTCCGTAGAACCAAGACTTGATGCACACACCTTCCAAACACTACCTGCTTCATATTATACCCTACTCTGGCCGATTCTACATGTAATTTCAATTGTGTGAAATCTGAAATGTCTATTGCATACATATACACATTGAGTAAAATGGAGCCACACTGAAAGACTCCAAATGCACCCATTGTCATATTAAGGGGTGGAAATCTGTGGTCATCCAAAAGTTTTTTGCCTACAGTGTCCATCAGCTCAGCCCTAGCCACCATGGCCAATTGTGACAAACTATGGGACTTGCAGTCCAGAGATAGCTGGAGTGCCACAGTTGCCTATGAATAATGTAATTTGGAATGAATGTTAACTGCCTGACATATCTGCCTAATTGTGTGTGTGAGAGAGGGGGAGGGCAGACAGACTGTGGCAACATGGATTGAGAGGCTCAAGCCCTCTAGTGAATATATGAAGCAATCAATACAGAAGGGAATTCATCTGTTTCTGTTCCTCAAAATCTCCTGCACTTGCCTAAGTCTTTTCAAATTTATGAACACACATGCAGAAAGACGAAGTTTGTTCATAATTTTCACATATGTCTCTAACTGTATACACAGGGAAGAGGCAGATTAGGGTTTTTACAATGTAGCAGCAGAAGGCCATACTGGAGCAAACTTTTTGGTATCATTTATGCAGAGAAAATTAGAGAAAATTTACTTCTGATTTTTTAATCTATACAAACATAAACCATCTATCTTTTAGCAATTAATTCAGAAAATTTCTGGAGAGTTAGTCAGGTTTTTTTGTTTTCTTTTTTAAGTACAAAAAGCATGCAATTATGTTTCTTCATCCAGTAATGAAGACATGTCCTTATTTTACTGCTCAATGGTTGAAGTCACAATGAGGTTTGGCAGGCGTCTTTAAAAAAAATCCACATGTTAGGTTGAGAGGAATACTACAGGGGCAAGACTACCATAAACAGTACAGTCAGTCAACAGAATAAAACATATATCAGCAATTTTATTTATACTAACCTGTATTTTGATTGGCCATGAAAAGTTGCTGACATATACATAGAAAGTGATATTTGGGTTGCTTCTAAAGTTGAATTTTTCACAGGAAAAACTATCTCTGTATTCCTTGATATTAGCCCTTGAAACCACAGGAATCTCTTCTCCAGATATTGTTCCAGCTATAATAACACATACAATTAATGAAAGTTAGGACATTTTTTTAAAGTTCAGTTTATTTTGTATCTCATTTCCCCATCGATACAGGATGTAGGACAATATCAGACTAATAGGCATAAAGATGAACATTATTATAAGCAAAACTGTAGACCAACACAAATTCAAAGGTGACAAAGCTACATAATTCCACCTGATCCAAAGGAGGATATTGTTTATTTCAGAAATTTAGCTAAGATGAATATTCAGGAAAGAACTTGCTTTTTTTTTTAACCAGAACTTTCTCTCTACTCACCATGCTGTTCAAACAAAATACACAAATCAAATAATCAATATAGCACCTTGGATAATCTTTAATATTGTGATGGAATGGGGAAAGAGCTCTAATATATAAATCTAAAATAATTATAAATATAAAAGGATAGAAGTAATTAGAAACAGAAATTAATAGAAATAGAACTCTAAAATAAGCACTTACGTTGTAGAAAGCAACATAAATATAAAACATGAATTTATAAATATATCCCTATTATTATATTAATCCCAATGCCTGCTTCCTAAGAACATGGAAGATTCATACATGCACAGACACCCACACTGTTTATAGAAACTTTATCCTACTTAACTACATAACTGATATATTTTTCACAAGGAATTTATATACAAAATTGCTTAAATTACTAGTGTGGAAAAATACAGTTCTCTAGATTATAAACTATTGCTTTATTATCTCAACTATTCTTAAGAAGGTTAATATTAAGCCAGATAAACATATTTCATTTGCAAGACATTAAACTTTTCTGCAATTCTGTTTGATCTCTATATATTGCTGAATTTGAGAAGTGAAACAAAACCCTACTTACAAAAAAGAAAAAAGAAAAGAAGATTGGGAGTTTTTAATTTAAAAAAATCACACAGAACTTCAGAAACAGAAACAGGCTGGCAACAGGCATTTAACAACAATATTGGTATTGTGTCTGATTTAACAATGGAATACAAGTTTCAGAAGAGAAAGAGTTTGTGCTCTTCTGTTAATTTCCCTCTGGGAATGTTTCTGCTAATTTTCCTCTGAGAATCCATTATGACATAAGGGACTGGAGAGTAAAATGGAAAGATGGATAAAGTTCCTTCAATATATCATGCTTGTTGCTCCTTCCTGCAACTGCCATTCACCTTCACGTTCAGTACAGGAAAAAATCATGTGTGTAGAATTTCCAAATTTACCCAGTGGGCAAACAGATCTAAATGTGAGTAAATTCAATAATAATCTAGGAAATACATGTTTGAAGATTTGGAATAGGAAGCCCATATTTTGTTTCATTATTGTAGAACAAATGTCACATTTTACTGGCTTTGTGTTTCTGTGCTTTCTGACTTTTAAATAAACACATATTAGAGGATGCATAGCATGACACTCCAAGAGACTTAGTCTTCGACTTTGGGCCTTCAGTACTGTTAGAATGAACTGCTTTGAGGCCTCTTCACACACTCATATGGCAGAATTTGTAACAGTACCAAGGTCTGCAGAAGTATTGATAAAACAGAAAGGCCTACACTCTTTGAGAACCACATCTGATTATTATTATTATTATTATTAATGTTTATTTCTAGAGCACTGTCAGTGTACACAGCGCTGTACAAAACAATCAAGGATAAAACAGAATGAAACCTGCCGAAGGCATCTAAGTAAATCTAAGTAAAACAATAGGCAAAATAATAAAAATCAATTAAAACAAGGATAATTACAACAATTAATAACAACATCCACAGTAAACCCAAGTGACAGAAAGAATAAGTGTATATCAGACAAAGCCAGGGAATGCCTCCCTGAACAAGGTGGTCTTTAACTCGGATTTAAAAGTGGACAAAGAAGTAATGGCCCATATTTGAGGGGGAAGAAGGTTCCAGAAGTGACGGGCGGCAAGCGAGAAGGGACGAATCCAGGATGGAGCAGTAGAGATCCTAGGTTGGGACAGTAGGCCTTGAGTACTAGAACGAAGGTTATGGGTGGGAATGTAAGGAGAGAGAAAGTCAGATAAATAAAGAGGGGCTAGTCTCTTTGAAAGTTAGCAACAAAACTTTGAAAATTAGCAACAAAAGCTTATATTGGGCTTTGAAAATTAGCAACAAAA
This sequence comes from Gambelia wislizenii, assembly GCA_030847615.1. Classification (NCBI taxonomy): domain Eukaryota; kingdom Metazoa; phylum Chordata; class Lepidosauria; order Squamata; family Crotaphytidae; genus Gambelia; species Gambelia wislizenii. The sequence goes on along the minus strand of JAUMIR010000003.1, from coordinate 90,909,817 downwards.
GGTTATATTGGATACGGCAAGGGAAGGGAAGCTAGTGAAGAGAAAACAGCAAAGGGGAAACATGGTCAAAGCAGTGAGCGGAAGTAATGATGTGGGCGGCTGAATGTTGAACAGAAATTAAAGGGTGAAGATGAGAAAAGGGAAGCCCAGCTAAAAGGAGATTACAATAATCTAATCAGGAGACCACCAAAGCGTGGAGCAAAGTCTTGGCAGTGGAAGCCGAAAGAAAAGGACGTATTTTGGCTATGTTTAAAGGAAAAATCTGCAGGCTTTGGCTGTGGCCTGAATATGGGGAATAAAAGGCAGCGAAGAATCAAAAATAAAAGTGAGACTGTGGGCTTCCTGGACCGGGTGAATGGAAGTGTTGTCAACAAAAACAGAAAAAGAGGATTGAAGGGAGGACTTAGGTGGAAAGACAAGAAGCTCCGTCTTGGACATATTGAGCTTCAAATGCCGATGACGCATCCAGAAAGAGACAGCTGAAAGACATGAAGAAACTTGCTGTTCAAGCCCTGAGGAAAGATCAGGGGTGGAAAGATACAGTTGCGTGTCATTGGCATACAAATGATAGGAAAACCTGAAAGAACTAATAAGTTTTCCTAAAGACAAGGTGTAAAGAGAGAACAATAGGGGACCCAAAACAGAGCCCTGGGGAACTCCAACGGATAAGGGTACGGGAGAAGAGATCTGATCACCGGTGACCACTGCAAAAGATCTATCTGACAGATAAGATTTAAACCAGTTAAGAACTGAGTTCGAGAACCCAATGTCAGAAAGTATATCAACTAAAAGACAGTGATCCATGGTGTCAAATGCCGCAGATAAATTGAGAATAAGCACAGAATAGAAACCATTTGCCTTGGCCCATAAAAGATCATTAGAGATCTTTGTGAGGGCCATCTCAGTGGAATGCCATGGGCAGAAACCAGACTGAAAAGGATTGAGGATGGAGTTGGCTTCGAGAAACTCAAGGCAGTGGGAATAAATGATGCATCCCAAAACCTTAGAAAGAAAAGGGCGAAGAGATATCAGGCGATAACTAGACAAAGAAGAGGGGTCAAGAGAGGATTTTTTCAAAATAGGGGAAACAAGAGCATGTTTCAAGTCAGAGGGAAAAGAACCAGTAGAAAGAGAAAGATTAAAGATAGAAAGAAGTGAAGGAAGGAAGGAGGGGGCTATAGAGATTAAAAGATGAGGGGGAATTGGATCAAGAGAACAAGTTGTAGGTTTGGAAAAGTGCAGCAAGGTAGAAAGTCCATCCAGAGAAACAGGAGGAAACACAGAGAATTGATTATTCGACGGTTCCAAAAGATTAATGGGGGAAGACAAGTTAGGAAGAACTATTTCAGATCTAATAGTAGTGATCCTAGTGATAAAGTAATTAGCAAAGTTGGAAGGGGAAAATAATGAAGAAATGGGGGGGAGGGAGGTTTTAGCAAGGTGTTGAAGCAGGAAAACAGCCACTGCGGGCGCCTCTCATTGGCGCAGATCAATGATTTAAAGTAGTCCTGTTTTGCCATAGACAAGGCGGATGTGAAAGATAAAAGAACGAAGTTATAATGAATAAAATCGCCCCGCTCCCTGGACTTTTTCCAAAGACGTTCGGCTGCTCGAGAGCACGACCGGAGGAACCTAACTATGGGAGTAAGCCAGGGCTGAAGCCTGTTCATAGAGGAGGACACACGAACAGAAACAGGGCCAAAACAGTCAAGAATTGAAGAAAGGGTGGAGTTAAATAAAGACATCGCTGAATCAGCGAAGTCCCCAAGAGAGAGGGAAGAGAGGGAAGAATCCAAAGACTGACTAAGAAGATCACAGTTAATAGACTGAAGATCGCGAAAATGGAGTTGAGAAGTATGACGAGGAGGTGGGGTACAAGTAAGAGTAAAAGAAATTAAATGATGATCATATAATGGAAAATGAAATGCCAAGTAGTCGGAAATGACGCACTTGGCAGCCAGTACTAAATCAAGGCAGTGACCGGGAGAATGAGTTGAAGAAGTAGAATGAGGCCAAAAGAAGCTAGAACTAAAACGAGATGCTGAAGGATTACTGGGGTTGTCCAGGTGGATATTAAAGTCACCTAAAATCAATGTAGGTACTGCATCAGACAGAAAAACTGTCAGCCAAGACTCAAAGTCTGACAGGAACCGACAGAAAGTCTGACAGAACCAGGAGGGCGATAGATGACTGCAACCCAAAGTTGTAAAGGAAAAAAGGGTCTGACGGAATGAAATTCAAATGAGGAAAAACAATAACTAGGAGGGAAGGAAAGAACTTGAAACTGGCAAGATTTAGACAGTAAGATACCGATCCCACCTCACTGTGTGTGTCCAACATATCAACAACAATAAGTAATTATACCTCACTGATGTTTATCCAACATATCAACAAATGCGCATTCCCTTCAACTACTGTGATGTTCACCAGATATAAATGTGCTTCTCAACTTACCATGTGGTATGAGTTGATACTTGTGTTGGGATCTCTGGCTTCATCTTCCCAGAGGCCAATGAATTTGAATCCAATTCAGAGTCATTGGCTGAAGGGAACTGGCCAGAGTGACCTGGCACAGGTATCAGTCTGGTCAGTTAGGGGGCATATATAGCTCCCTGCTCTGGTGAACATTCAGCAGTACTTCTACGAGCATTGCCCCACCCACCTGCCTCCTTGGGTCATTTTGGCATTGTAACTGCATGCTACCGGGATTGTTGCCATGTATGTAAAGACTCCTCTTATTGTCACAACTTTGTGTAGGCAGTTGGCATGGGTCCTTGATCCAGGATATTTATTACCACTGTCTATCAGGCATTGGTAATGTATGTGGGTTCCCTTAAGGGATTTCGGGGTGTGGGGAGAAGTGGTCTGCACGACTACTTTCCTGGGGAACCACGCTGGGCCTCTGTCCAGGTGGATCCTTCCTGTCACCCCCAAGGGATTAAGCAGCAGGCCAGAGGATCAGACTCATTGATCAACAGGCAGATTGGTCAATGCCTGGATCTGGACCAATGTGTCTGCCAACCTAATCAACCACTCTAATAAATAAAAGTTGTGGCCTATTTTTCCCACTTACATTTTGGTGTGTCGATTTGTCCATGTGGAGTAAAACTCACCCTGAACATGCAAATATAATTTGACACTTGGAGAAACACATATATTGCACAAAGTATGACTTGCCTGCCACTATTAACCATTCTGCATAATTAATTAAAAATGCAGTCAATGGTATTCTCCTTGGATATGTTCTTAGAAAGTCAACAGAACCAATTGAAAGAAACTTTCTAAACAAAGCTTTTTATTAAAGCCAATACAGAAATTGGGTTCACAAGTGTGGGGAGGGGAAAAGGAAGATAAGCAGGTTCTTTTATCAGCACACACAGAAGGATTTTATTGTTTGATATCAATGTTAAGGTTAATAATTAAATTCCTAGCTTGAACATTGAAACAAAGAAATTAAAAACTCAGTCTCTGCAGTAGTTAAGAAAGTAATTTATCTTAATTAAAATCACTGTGTTCATAACATTGCCATTCTAAAAATTTAAAGAGCATACAAGGTTTTGCAACCCAAGTAATTTTAATTGAATAGGGAAGAAAGTTAACATATTAATGAACCTTTATTCAGATTCGAAATTATCTGAGTTTTAAGTAATATCATTAATAATAGCATAATGAGAATGGGAAAAGAATATATTTTATTAAGCTTTACTAATATGAAACAAAAAGGCAATCATGTAAATATAATTTGACTATAACTACTTTAGATAATACAGAAAAAAGGGGGAAATATGCATTTTCTTACCTGTAGAGCCAATGGACCAAGTGATATTCAGGTTAAAGTTATTTGATGCATTAATTGATATGTCCAAATTTTTGTTTGACTAAAATTTTAAAAAGGAAAACATGAATATTAAATAAGTATATTACTTAGAGGAATAGCTGAAGCCCTGATCAGTAATTCAGATACTCTGGATCCTAAAGACATTAGGCATGATCAATAATGATGAATGTCTCTATGAACTTCCATAACTCTACCGGCCAAAGCTAGCAGTTGAAGCATTTTGTGTATAGTACCCTGAATGCTAGCCAATACAGATTTCAAATGGACTTCCCACTGATTTTCAGTGAAAAATTCTGGTGAACAGAAATCAGCGAAGTTGGTCCTCATGAGCAACCCTAGCAACAATTATGGAAGGAGGAAAATGCAATTCTTAACTAGCAATAACAGCATGATGTACATGTTGGATTCTGAACCAATCACCTCAACCCACAATTCCATGCATGTTCTAGTATCCACATAGTACATTTGAGTGTATGGTTTTCTCAATACATACAAAGGAATATACACCTGGATCACTGCAATGGTCAAGGAGCAGCACATTCTTACTCTAGAGGACAAGATGTTGCAAAGTCTTTGGAAGGTCTTAGCAGTACACTTCAGCTTCTAGTTTGTATCTTGGGGATGCCTTGCCTTAATCTGTGTATTTCATGGATTTATACAATAATGTGTGTAAAGCAGTTTATCAGCTTTGGAAAAAGTACTGTATAAATATAGCCTATGTCAGTGCTTCTCAAAATAGTGGGCCACAGACTGGTTTTGAGGCATTGGCTGCTGGTCCATGGAGACCTAGAACATCTGCTCATGGTTTATGTAGAATCACCACCACCCTCTCTTAGCCACAGCTCTGCTGGTACAGAGGAAAAGCAAGAGCCTTCCTTCTCCCTCTCCCTCTCCCTTGCCTTCTGGCCACATTGAGCTGCTTACCTGATTCTCCCTTCCAACAACTTCCCAATGAACAAGCCTGCTAGAAGTGCATCCTGCCTGCTTTGCCTCAGAACTCACCATCTTGTCCTGCCTGAACGTGCAACCTTGGCAAGTGGGGAGCAGGCCTAAAATCCCCACACATTGATTCATTTGTCTGTTTATTATAATCGAACTAATGGCAACTGTACACCTGATATTATAAGGTATCAAATTTTACTTGTCTCCAAAAAAATGTAGATGGGGTGAGGTGAGGAAGGCATGAAAATAAACATAGGAAGGGATCCTCATAGAAAATCCAAACGAGTTCCGAAAGCAGACATCCCTGCATTTTGGAAGAAGCCTTCAAGTAGTCTATAGAAGGTTAAAATTGTTGGGGTCTTTTTTACTTATGTAAGGCTTACCTGACCTCTTTGTTTTATTTCACATGTGCATATTGTTAGTTTTGAAGAAAAAGATGAAATATGTTGAACTGTTGTTGTTTTTTAAGTGTAGGAACCTATCATAATTATTTCCATATTATTTCTGCATCTGGTATTGAAACACATCTACTGTGTTAACTGAGATACAACTGTATCAGTGCTATGCTTTCTGATAGTCGGGGCGGGGGGAGTCCTTTTTCTTGGATCTGTAAATGCTGTAGAAAAGTAGACACAAGCTGTGCTGTCAGTGAAAACATGAACCTGAAGGCTAACCTATATCTTACTGAGGTAGGAGATCCCCCAAAGCCCCTTCTCACCTCAGCAAGATAAAAATTAATCCTTTCTGTTCAGGTTTTCAGTGACTAACAGCCTGAATTCTCCAACACCCACTACTTTTCTACTGCTTTTACAATGTGAGTAATAAGAACTTTTCTTTCACTATCAAAAAGCACCCCACTGACATCTAATACCAGCCCCTTAATACTCACAAGGTGGTCAACCCAATCAGCTATAACAGAGCAAATCTATAAGTCATCCCTGCCCACATACTCAGCATGTACACAGTTATAGATAACATATATTCTGCTGCTACCTCCCAAACCCTTCCTGCCTGTGAGGGCTTGAGAAATGCAGTCCTACATCATAGAAGGTGTAAGAAACACTTCTGTTAATTCTAGTGCTAGAAAAAAAATAATTGTGAACACCAAGAATTGTGAGACCATTGGAATGGTGGTCCCCAAAGTATAAATGTTCTAAACTCTGGGTCACAGCCATTCCTGTATTTACTTATTTGGGAGTACAGTAGCCCCCACTCGCATATCCATGGAGCTTTGGTTCCCAGATTTACTGCGGATACAGAAGATTGTGGATAATAGCAAATCCTATTAAAATAAATGATTTCCAGTACAAACATACCATACAGTTGCACTGGAGGACCTAGTGATTCCTAGAGAGGACACATTGCTAGACATTTCCCAGAAATGTCTATACTATATGGTATGTGTCCCTGATTATTTTTTTTTTCAACTGTGGATAACTGAAACCACAGGTATTGATTCCGCAGATATGGGGTTCTGACTGTACATCCTATTGATGGCTGTAAGACTTTTTTTAGTAGTAGACTTGCATTAAGATTGACTCAATTGGACATTCCTCTGGCTAAACAGATATAAGTTTGGATAATGCTATCAAAACTCTGTGGCCTATTTTACTCATCATTTTTTTTTCTATTATTAGAGAGAGAGAGATTTTGTCAATGTTATTTTCTAATATTTTATTTATACTGACATGCTGTTTATTATATATTCATGTTTATTATATATTCATACACACACACACTCACACACACACTCACACACACACACACACACACACACACACTTTTTTCTCAGCCCTGGAGCTCACACAGGGTAAAAAACATGCCAGTCTACACATCACATAGTTTGAAAAGGACAGCCCTAGATAGGTATGGGCAACTTGTGGTCATCTAGATATTCCTGGACTGCAAATTCTGTCACCCCTCATTCCTGCTCATGCTGGCTAGAATTGATGGAAGTTGTAGTCAAACAACATCTGAAGAGTATCAAGTTGTTCTTTCTTGCCCTAGATATTTAAGATCAGGATGTCAGCCCTAGTAGCATTAGACATACTTAACTGTATAAAAGAACAACACACAGCAGTACATAAGACTTTGCAAGAGCCATATTCTTTAATTTTAATATTTCTACCCTATTACATGCACAGGTTTTGTTTTGTTTTTTTAAGGATTATCCTTTCATATTATAATCTAAAATTACAATCAGAGGAATGTCCTATTGAGTCAATCTTAATTTCAAAATGAACCTTTCTGTGGGAAAGTTCCAAGAAAATTCACAGATCAACTAGCTCTTTCCATTTTTCTGTTTTGGGCTATTGAAAAGTCCATTGGTCATTTAGTCAAGTAGGATTTAGTACTGTAGTATTATTGCAGACTAATTTCAATAACCCACATAATTAAGATATGGAGCAAGTCATCAAGCTACATGCCAAAGCTCAGTCTTCAATACCAACGGCTCCACAAAAGGTATCTAAAATGTATTATTTTGAAAAATACATGACATTATTAAGGAAATCTAAGATATGTGGAGTTACACTTTTACAGCTAAACACACAGACATAGTATGTTTCAAGATGTGGTGTTGTAGCTAGATGTTTTCAGAGCAGGAATGTTGCACTTCACATATCTCTTGAAAATCAGGAGTAATATTAAATCCAATTCTGCACAGAAAGACTAAATAGTCAAGAATGGAGGGGAATAAATAAGTGATTAGCTGACACTAGGTTGCTCAGCCTCAGCTGCAATTGAAATGGTGTGGATGAGATCAAACATTTTAGTCAGCTTTGTAGTAAAGTTAAAGTGGACAATGGATCTCCTGAGACTTCAGATCCTTGCTGTCCTACAGTTGTTTTTAAGTAGCACGTTAATGAAGTGATAAATATAAATGTACACAGTTACATGATTATTTATTTATTTATTTAAACCCCGCTCTTCAGCCACAAGGCTATCAGAGCGGCTTACAAATTGTTTTAAGCAATAGCAATTTACACATCTACACTGCATTAAGCAGTTTCCAATGTGTGTTAGCTAATTGCCCCTACAAGCCGGGTCCTCATTTTACCGACCTACGAAAGGATGGAAGGCTGAGTGAACCTTGGAGCACACTGGAACTGAACTTGCAACGTGGTGACTTGCAGGACTGGCATTTAATCACTGCGCCACCAGGGCTCAGTGCCAGGGAACAATACAATATGAAAAGGAACAGTTTTATTTAAGTGGCATTAGATTCCAAGAAATACCTGCTAAGGATGAGTGAAACAATACTAGAAATGAATTTGCTAACAAGATTTAATCATAGGCCTATACTTCTTAAAACCTGTGTCACTTGATGGAGCAAACATTAGCCTTGAACTGGAAACACTGTGTATATCTGTGCTAGCTGACAACAAATACATTAAAAAGTATAAATAAATAAATAAAACATAGTATATGCATAGTGACTAAACATATTATAAGTAATTATGTGTATCAGCTTACCTGTTCCGGACTTGCAATGAAATTTATGGCAGTATGATGGCGATCATCTTCTTGTAATAAACTGAAGGTAAACTGATAATCAATCAGTAAGCTATCTGTGAAGAAAACATTTTAAAATGAGTACGTGCTCTTGTATTATTTACACAGATGCTGTAGAATTTGGTTTTGCTCAGTTTCATTATGTCTTTACTACAACATGACCAATGTTGCAGCATAATCTATACATTATTATTACCAAGGGAATATCTATTCCATTCTGATAGGGCTGCACTGGTCTACTGGTTTTTTTCTCTCTCACACCTGACTTCTCAAGCCATATCACAAAGACAGCAAGGTGGAATACAACAGCACTAAAAGTCAAACATTTTCCCATTTAGCGTTCTGATGGAAATTGTAGTAAGCATAATTAGATAAGTTAATCATCATCATCATCATCATCATTTTATATTACAACTCTTTGAATCCCTGTTTAAGTATTTGAAGGGATGTCACGCTGAGGATGGAGCAGGCTTGTTTTCTGCTGCTCCAGAGACTGGAACACGGAGCAATGGGTGCAAGCTCCAGGAACAGAGATTCCACCTCAACATGAGGAGGAACTTTTTGACAGTAAGAGCTGTTCGGCAGTGGAACACACTCCCTCGGAGCGTGGTGGGGTCTCCTTCCTTGGAGGTCTTTAAACAGAGGCTGGATGGCCATCTGTCGGGGATGCTTTGTGATTTCCTGCGTGGCAGGGGGGTTGGACTGGATGGCCCTCGTGGTCTCTTCCAACTCTGCAATTCTATGATTCTATGAATATTTGAGCTTAAATCCAGTTGTTGCTCCTAACTACGGTAGACTCATTCAATTGAATTGAAGTCACATCTAAGTTCTTGACCTTGGGCCTTTCCCCTGATTCTTTATTAAATATAGGATTCAACCAGGCCAAAGCAGTCATAAAACAGCATATCACTGATACAGAACGTCAAATGGATCCTGGCAAGTCCTCTTCCTTTATTGTCAGTGAATACAGCAGATACCTTACAATCCCTATGGCATATTTAAGTAATTTAGAATTGCCAAAACATTGTAGTGCCTTTACTTTGGCATGATGTCGTGCTCTTCCTTCTGATGTCCTTGAAGGACCTTATAGGAAAATTCCTTATCTGGAGAGACACTGTCCATGTGACCCTGGCCAAGTTGAATCTATAGAGCATGTGCTTCTCCAGTGCTTGTTCTATAGAGACTTAAGACCTGATCTCATCCAGCCAATACTTTGCAAATATCCTGGATGCTCTGAACATGCTGCCCTGCTACTCTCTGACACTAATCCTACTATAACATATAAGGTAGCTAAATTTTGCACAGCAGCAGTCAAAGTGAGACGAGCAATGATCAGTGCCATAGATTAGTATATTATGGATTGTTTTTCTGATATTTAACACCTATCAGATATATAATAAGCAATTTACGAGATCCGTCAGATGACGAGCCTGAGTAGCTTTATAAAAGCACTAAAGATGGATCTCTTTCGGCAGGCCTTTCCTAATTAGTTCCCAGACTCAGGGGCTCCTGGCCCTTTTTAGTCTCCTGGCTGTTTATTATTTATTATTTATTATTTTAATGTGATTTTATATCAGTTGTTTTAATGTATTTGGTTTAATGTCTTTTTATGGGGGAGGGCAGAGGTGGGTGGTGTTTGGGGATTTTAATTTGTATTGGTATTTTAATTTTTGTAATCCGCCCCGATTGTTTTTAACAGAGGGGCAGGATAAAAATAAATTATTATCATTATTATTATTATTATTATTATTCTGTTTTGCTTTATTTTGCTTATGACTTTTAAATGTTTTAAATGTTTTTAAAAGTATACTATGGCTGACGAGCTTGAGTAGCTTTAAAAAAGCACTAAAGACGGATCTCTTTCGGCAGGCCTTTCCTGATTAGATCCTGGCCTCAGGAACTCAGTCTCCTGGCTTTTTAAAAAAATTATGTATATATTTGTTTTTAATGTATTTTTTTTAGCTAGAAGGTTTTAATCTTATTGTGTTTAATGTCTTTTTATGTGGGAGGGTGGGGGTGGGTGGTGTTTTTAGTCATTATTATAATGTTTTAATTGTTGGAAGCCGCCCCGATTGTTTTTAGCAGAGGGGCGGGGTATAAATAAATTTTATTATTATTATTATTATTATTATTATTATTAAATACCTACCAGATATGTAATATGCAATTTTATTCTGTTTTATTTTACCTTCCTTATGACTTTTAAATGTTTTAAATGTTTTAAAATGTTTATATTTGCATATTGCTTGTTCTTGTTTATGTAATAATTATTTACTTATTTACATTCAATCGAATGGAACTTTTAAATCAATACTTATATAAATTACATTGACTGAATGGGTTTACTCTAATTTGGACTAACAGTTGGTTTTACACCCTGGAAAATCCTAAAAAGTATACAAAACTGTAAATCCTACCATAAGCAACAATTAATGTAAACATATGTTGCATTATTTTTAACAGAAGAAGTATATTTTACCCTTATCTAAATGAAAGTATCCCACTTTTCACATTACTAAATTATATATTTTTCAATATTTTTTTAAAAAAAATCCACTAAGAAGGTAACAACTCCAGAGTCTTACACTAAAATCACTCCATGACTTCTGTCAAAGTACATGTGCTGGCATACCTCAGTTAACAAAGCCTCTAACAAAGAAGCTCCTTTTTACAAAGTCTTTTTAAGCCAACCCAACCCTCTGTTTTCTTCCTTGCCCTCTGTATAGCTGCAAGTTTGTTTTTAGCATCATTGGTATGGGGAGGATGGTGAAGGAGGGCTGGAGAAGCATAGACTTTCAGTGTTCAGTTGCAGCAGTAAAAAAAATGCAATAAAAGTGTGAGCTGAGAAGCGTAGGATTTTATTCAATCCTACTATAGCCATGTGTGTCAGCCTACAGCAGTTAAAGTAAATGGCAGGTGTTTTTAGAATTCATTATTGAGCATGCATGAACAGCTAAAAAGCAAGACAGAGAAGACAAACCTGCCTCACTGGCTCTCCCCCTCCACCCAGCCCCAGCGTGTTAATGAAGCATAGACCTGTAAGTCTGGACAACAAAATGGAAATCAGAAGAAAAGTGAAGGCTGGTGGGGAAAAAAAGTCATCCCTGGATGCATTTTGAAAGAAGCTTTCCAGTGCTCTCTATTTTTGTTTACTTATGCAAGACTTAGGACATTATCAGACACCCTAAATATAGCAGCACAGGGATGCCAGGAGATCGCAAAATAGCATCCCTTTCAGACAATGTTGTTCACAGGTCGTCATGCTCCCATGTCCCTTCCGTTCCCCTGGCACTCCTTTTGTTCACGAGTTAAGCCCTGAATTGATCCGTCATTCTGTTTCTGCAATGAAACAACGGGTGAGTGAAAAGATGCCCCGTTATGCTGGTGCGATGCTAGCATCACTGGGAGGTTCGTACCAAACACTTCCTGGTGTGATCTGGACAAGGAGGTAAGTGACGCCCTTTTTTGTACCCTCCCCGAGTTACTTAGGTTTTTTTAAGTGTGTTTTTGTGCTTGCTGTCATTTTTAAAAGCATATTTTCTTTTTTACTTTTGAATTTCCTGTGCGCTCATCCTCTTGTGAGAATGGCCCAGGATTTCAACCAGGAAGTGAATGCAGCTCCGTGCAAGTTGCATTCACTCCATGGCTGCCAAGGGGAAGGGAAAGCGCACGATTAAGTAAAGTGCAAAACTGTTCATTCTCATGCTGGGTCGGGACGGTAGCAAGAGAGGAGATAGCGAGATGGGGGTGCTATTTTTGTCCCTGTCTGATAATCTCCTTACTTGATCTGGTTGTTGGATTTCACATGTGCATGTTAGTTTTGCATAAAAAGTCTTACGAAACATGATACTATTCTTTTTTGTGGTGTAGGAACTTATCTGTTGAAGAATATATCTACATCTTTAATGGAGGTGTACCTGTTACTCTTACCATAATACTACTTTACAGTTTCCTGTGCTCTTTAACTGAACCACACAGCACAAACTACTACGTACATTAAAAATTGGGGTTTCTGATTCTACCTTAGCAATACCTTTCAAAAACATTAGATATTTGGTATTTGTGGATATAATTATTGGCATACAGGTTTTCCCACCTTTGAAAGGACTGGAGGGCAGGGAAGGGTACAAGATATTTACTTAAGATTTTACCAATATGGCTATTCCACATATTAAGGCCAAGGGAATGCTGATATTTTAACTACTACTTATTATTATTATTATTATTATTTTCATTTCTATTCTGCCTTTCTCCCACCAATGAGACTCAAGGTGGCTAACAATATCATTATAAAAACAATGCAAGCTGAAAACAGTAAAAAGTTGAAATCACATTATAAATATAAAATTAAAAAAGAAACAATTTACAAGTTAAAAACATTACTGTAAAAAATAAAATACCTTAAAAAAAAAACTTTAAAAAATTTAAAACCACACACACCTCACTAGTCCAGCCCTTGTTGCTTCATAAAAACCTGGCAGCATAAAAATGTCTTAACCTGTCACCGGAAGGAAAGCAAAGATGGGGCCATCCTAGCCTCTCTGGGGAGGGTGTCCCACAGTCTGGGGGCAACCACCAAGAAGGCCCTCTCCCTTGTTCCCACCAAACGTTCCTGAGAAGGTGGAAGGACAGAGAGAAGGGCTTCTTCAGATGATCTTAAAACTCTACTGGGCTCATAAAGGGAGATGTGGTCCTTCAAATAACCTGGACCCATGCTGTATAGGGCTTTATAGGTCAAAACCAGCATTTTGAATTGTACCCAAAAGTGAACAGGCAACCAATGGAGCTGTTGTAACAGAGCAGTTGTGCGCCTCCTGTCATATGATAAAGCAAAGTCATATTATATACTGTATCACTGGAGTTTGTCAAATGGTGAGGTGTATGTTCCTTTATAATTTGCAGACTAACCTGTCCAACTACAGGATAGGACTCACACAGAAAAGGATATGAAGTCTTTAGATGTTATCTTCAAACTTGCTCTGTCTGTTTATAGGCTTACAATGCTAAGAAGAGCATGCATGCTCCATATCCTAGTTTGGAATACACAAATCTGTTTCCATGTCAGTTACATATTTTCAGAAAGTATATTTGAGCTTGCAGAAAAGCATCTATTAAGCCAAAAAAATTATTAGAAAATACCCTTGAGTAATTAACATGCATTTCAGCAAAAAATGTACACCCCCTATGTTGACTAAACAATATGCAAATTAAACCACAACTCAAAAGCTGGAGAAACTATCCTTCCTAACAATCCTAATTAATACAATTAATGCAAATTCTTATGTCTGTGATTTTCCAGATTTCTTCACTAGTTGTTTCTGCACTTCAGTAGGATAGTAGCTTTTGTGAAAACACTAAATCTCTCATTAGCAGACAGTAAAATCTTATATACTTAAGGCATCCACAAAATTAAGTAAACATTGATTACAACAAACAACAAGCCACATATTGTTACCTACCCTGACACCTCCCGCCCTGTAACTGTAATAATTGGCAATATTTAATAATTTGGTCAACTGTGGCCTTCCACAAAGTGTCGCCAGTAAACAGGGGACTCCCAAGAACTAGGAATCCCAATGACTAGCGCTGAGACTCAGTCACATATGCACTAGGGAGGGGCCATCCCAAATTCCAAAGAAAGGTAACCACAGGGCAACTTCTTGCCTAAACATCTGGCTAATCCAATCAAACTTAGCTAAGATACTCAAGGTTTGTATAGAGCTATCTTACCTCTACCTTCCTGGAAACAAAGAGGGTTGCTTCCTCCATTCAATTACAAAGTATCAACACATTAGGAGTCATTAACATATCTGGCATGTCTATTGTATTATCTTGAGAACCTTTGAGAAGCATTGCCTTTCACTCTAAATTCCATCCCCTAAAGAGAATTATTTGATATAAAAACCCCTTCAAAACAACACCAAATTGTCTACAGTGTCTACAGCTCCCCCTCCTACATCCATGATGCCATTTTACTGATAGACCCCTCAGAGCACAACTCTGAGACTCCGTTGCTGCAGGAATCTCTGCTCTATAGGACAGGTGTTGTATCACTGGAAAATTCCCCACACTCTAGCCCTCTATCCCAATCCATCCTACTTTATTCACTTGCCTTGCGTGATTGCTTGAAGCCTAAGTATGTGTGTGAATGTTGTTATTATTATTTCCCAATAAAAATAATTTAATTGTACTATCTAGCTGAACGTCTCCTCTTGAGTACCAGTATACATAGGTTAAAAGGTCCTCCTTTGTTGCCCTCCTTTAGCATTGCCAAGCTGAGTATAATAATTTCCCAAACTAATATTGATGTTTAGAGGGTCCTTAAGACCCCCAAGCATTTAGGGTAACAATGTGCATGAGTAATCTACAAACATTTAAGAAAAGATGACAAGATATTTCTAATTTAGGTGTAAAATAACAAGCCTTTAGTATTTAATATAATAATAACATTAGGTAAATGGATATAAATCCAGATCTATATAGAACATATAAAGGTACGCTATTATTTGAAAACCGCTATGCCCACAGTAATAATATTGACAGCACAGTAATACCAGCTGGAACGTCAGCCAATACAGCGTTATAGCAACTCCCACTGAGTTCCTAGTATCCACCAGTCACAATACGCACTGACATTATCTCTACATGGAAGGCACCAGCACAGAATGACAGTAGAACCTTCAAGATTATGTCACAGAGCCCATTCCATGCCTATCCCACAAGTATACTGGCAGAAAGAACACACAATGTTTCCCTCAGCATAGGTTTCCACGCTGCTCATTAGAGATATGAAAGTGGAAAAGATCTATTGGACAAACTGAATCAATTGCTGAATCACCACCACCACCATTGTTTATTTATACAGCTCAATCAATCTGCAAAGAACTCTGGACTGAAGCCAGGGACATAGTCAGAGAGGAGGCCAAAAAGACACCACCTGTACCCAAAAAGAAAAAGTCTCAATGGATGACAGATGAAACTGTTCAAGCACACAGGGACAGACCGGAAGAAAAAGTAAAAGGTGGCAGAAATTGAGTCAGAACCCAGAATACAACTGTCCAATAACATAAAGACCTGCTATAAATATCGATGCAGAGAAATAGAAGGTGACATAAAAAAAAGCAAGAACAAGAGACCTCTTCCACAAGACCCGAGTGTCAGGATTAGTCTGCCTAGTTCAGTTCTGCTGTATCACTTGGTGGCTAATTGTGTTTGCATTCCTTCATACTTGCTAACAAGTATGTAGGCTAACTGGGAAAAGGGAGTATGTGCTCTATGACTGAATGTGCCATAGAAATCACCCTGGGAACAACATTACCAAAGCCCAAATTATATGACATGACAGAAGTGTTGTGCAAGTTCATGGACAAGAACTTGGTGCAAGGATTCATTGAACTGGCCACATCACTGATGGTGGCCCCAGTGTTCTTCAGGGAGATGAAAGATGGGAGGGGTGCTTAGGCTGGTACCAGACTACTGAGGATTAAATGCTATTGGCATGAGTAATAAGTATACCATTCCATTGATTCAAGACTTGCTAAGCCAGTTGGTGACAGGCAAGGTCTCAAAGTTGGATCTTAGGGGTGCTTACTTTAGAGTAAGAATCTGAAAAGGGGATGAGTACAAAAGCACATTTAATTGCTCACTGGGATCATTTCAGTACAAGGTGATGTCTTTCAGTTTAGCGGGCACCCCTGCGGTTTTCATGAATCTCATTAATGAAGAGTTACACAAGTTTCTGTATAAGGGCGTACTGGTTTATCTTGATGATGTGTTGATATATTCACAGAACTATGAGTCCCGTGTGCAAATGATTAGAAATGTGTTGCCTAAACTGCTGAAGAGTAATTTGTATGTGAAGTTGTCCAAATGTCAGTTTCATTGTCAGAAATTGAATTATTTTGGGGTACAGGATTTCCACAAAGGGGATGGAGATGAAATCCACCAAGGTGGAAGGGGTGGCAAAGTGGGAGCCACCACATACCTGCAGGCAGGTGCAGTCCCTCCTTCGTTTCGCAAATTTCTACAGAAATTTCATTCCTGGGTTCACGCAGGTGGCCCTGCCAATTACCAATCTGTTGAAAACCAAAAAATCCAAAAATAAAGGGGCTCAGAGGGCTGCAGAGAAACTGAAGTCACAGAGTAAAATTGTAAAACTGTTGCAAACCTCTAGAAAACTTAGCCCAAAGCAAGTGAGGTGAGCTAAGTCCTTCTACAAGTTTGACTTTACCCTAAAGTTATTGTCTTGGGGGGGAAAAATTATTGGCTGATGCTTTGTCTAGGTTGCCTCAGTACAGTAGCCAAAGACTGGAAACGACTGACACAGTCTTCACATCCAAACAGTTGGGGCTAGCTGTGGTCATTCATGGTCAGGCAAAAACAGGAGGGCTGACACCTTGAGTGGAGCTGTCTATCCTGAAAGTGTTGAAAGAAGCCCATGAGGCTGATGAGTAGTTAAAGCTCAGAAAGGTGACCCGGAATATAAAAATGGCATTTGGTGTAAAGGGGAAAAGATTTATGTGCCTAATAAACTGAGATGTGAAATTTTGAAACAATGTTGTGATGTGAAATCTGCAGGGCACATTGGGTTTGTAAAAACTTTCCATTCTGTAATGTGACTGTACTGGTGGCCAGGACTGAGAAATGATGTGGCAGACTATGTGAAAGGGTGTCCTGTCCGTCCTACTGCTAAGCCTCAAGGGAAGAAGCCCCATGGGCTGTTGTAGACACTGCCTACTCCATCCCAACCTTGGGACTATATTAGCATGGATTTTATTGTGGATAGTACTGGGAAACAGTTATATGGGTGTTAGTTGATTTGTTCATGAAACAAGCACATTTTGTGGGGGACCAGCTTTCACAACCCTACATAGAAATGAGAAATACTGCGGCATGGACAACCCTAACTTTACTAATCAATTATATTTCTTTACACTTCAGGATCTTGTCTAGTTTCTTCCAAGTCCTAGTCTTCTGATTTCTTGACTGCAGTCCCCATTCTGATTAATGACTGAGCCAAGGTATGGAAAATCTTGAAGTATTTCAATGTCTTCAGGGTCTACTTTAAAGTTATGTAAATCATGTGTGGTCATGATTATTGTGTTCTTAATGTTCAATTGTAAACCTGCCTTTGCACTTTCTTCCTTGACTCTCTTCAGTAATTGTTCCAAATCTTTGCTATGTTTGGCTAGTAATATGGTATCATCTGCTTATCTTAAATTATTGATGTTCCTTCCTCCAAAGTAGCCTCCCCCAAGATGACATCTGCTACAACACATGTATAATATCTAAAAAGAAAGTATCCTCTTCTGCCTCAAAACTCTTGTTTTAAGATACACACACACAATTTAATGGATTAATTGATCAATTGACTACAGTCATAGGGTTAACTGGTTTAGATTTTGTTCAATCAGGTGACAGCTTCTGTAGCTGCTGCAACAATTACCAATGACCAAATTTTCATTCATGTTCATTAAAACAGCAAGTGAAAAGACTGCCTCTATCAAGTCACTTTTCAATTCTACATGTCTTATTTAGCACTTTTTATTCCTGGTGATTAAACCTGAGGCAGCTCCCTGCTACCTATGTTTCGGGATTTCTGTATTATGTGAGATGCTATTCCATAAAATGGTTACTTCTTACTTTTAAACATGTATTTATTGCCTCCATCCTTGTTGTATGTCTGCCCCCTATCTTTTCTTAACATATTCTTCAAACACCATTTTAATTAGTGTGGATTGCTGTTGCCATCTGTTGTCTCATTCCAAAATGCTTTTTCTATGATAACATCTTGTCATTGGGACTCATTGCCAAAGATATCCATATAATTCAGACCTTTCCACTAAGTATCTCACAATTTATTTCTTTATCTTTCATGTGATCTGCTCTGAAGTGTCTCTTTTCCTCTGTTCATCTCCTTACCCTGACATATTGGCAATGTGTACCAAAGACAAGATTCATTTTGAGTCCCAATTCAGAAAGTTAGCCGGCTTTACTCAGACTGCTTTGGGTATAAAAAGCTTGGCCTTTGGTTTGAAGATAATCTGGTTTGAAGATAAATTCAGAAAATCCAAAGGTTCCTCTGTGTCCTCATTGACTTTTATGGAGAAATAAATGAACAGTTACAATTTGTTCGGTATTTTGGCCTAAATACCCCAAAGCCACCAGATCCCATCTTGGAAGCTAAGCAGGGTCAGCACTGGTTAGTACTTGTGTGGGAGACTACCAATGAATACCAGGTACTGTAGGATATATTTCAGAGGGAGGAACTGGCAAAACCACCTCTGAGTATTCCTTGCCTAGGAAAATCCTATGAAATTCATGGGGTTACCATAAGTCAACAGGTGACTTGAAGGTGGGCACGGGAGCGCGCACACACACACACCTTAAAATTCAAAGACATAGCCATGTTAGTCTAGAATATCAGTAAGTAAGGGGATCTTATAGCACATTTGAGACTGAGAGAAAGAAGTTGTCGCATAAGAAGACAGTAGAGTAAGTCTACAAAAGCTTATGTTACAATTTCTTTCTCTCAATCTCAAAGGTGCTACAAGATCCTCTTCCTTATGCACATAAATTGCTTAATTTTTAGCAGGTTTCCTCTTTCTTACCTATGTATGCTGCTTTATCCTTGTTGCCACAACAGAAAGAGTGATAATTTTTTTTGCACCTACAAAATATGAAAGTTTTCTTTTTCCTATGTACTGTTAGCATGCCCTGCTACCCCCTCTCTGATATTTCATAACTGGAAATATTGGACTCTTCTAGGGGTCAAGTTGACTAGGGTGATCCAAAAAGAGGTCAGGTAGAGATCACACTGACCTGAGATGTATCTTAGAAATGTTGTATTTTGGCAAAGCAAGCCCATATTAGGATTATGTAGAAGCCTCTTGGTAAACAAAGCCATTAAGGAGGTATGTGTTAATTCCTTCTTGGGCAACCTCAGCAAGGAGTCATCCTACCAAGCAATTTGGTGACCTTTCCCAACCCCAATCCTAAGGAAATCTCACCTCAGAACCCCCTCCTGTCCGCCACCGTGAGGTTGTCATAAACCCATCAATTTCTATCCCCCGTCTATTAACACAATCATGTATGTTTCCATTCCTTTGTTTACCTAGTGAGAAAACCATGCTCCAGCCCCACCTGTTTTCCACTTTAGTATAGTTTGTTTAATGTTAGTTATATTAATATTCTATCTTTCCTCTAACGAGTCTACGGGACATTATGTGGCTAACGTCCCACTTTTAACCTCACAACAGACCTGTGAGATAAGTCAGGTAGAGAAAGTGACTGGTCCAATGTCACTCAAAAAGCTTCAATGGGTACTTAAACCTGCAATTCCCATTCCAACACTCTAACCTCTACACCAACTGCTATGCTACCCTACATTACAGCAGCTCTTATGATGACATCACACTTAGTACTTTATCATTAATAGCCTATGCAGGTGCATATGCCTTAAATACTCAGCATTTACTGGTCCCACCTGCTCTGTGTTTCTTGGGTTCAAGCAAATGATAGTAGAAAACCTTTTTAGACATCGCTACATACTGCTGCAAGATGGGGAATTAAGAGGACAGGGACTCTGGGGTAAGGATTTACATGTGCAATGATGTTCCATTTGTCCTTTTAACTCTTACATGTACAGGCTGAATTATGCCAATGATGTTATTGGTAAATTATTCTTCTGTTAAGTAACTGTTGTTATGATACTGTAATTTGGAGGTCCAATGAAATAAAAAAAATTACATCAATCCTATCTTTTTCACCTTGGCATCATTCAAAGAATACAGTTTAAGAAGGCTGGGTGTTATTTCCTTTCTGTTACATTTCCTTAGCCACATCTGACTATTTTGTTAGCCAGCAAGGTGCTGCAGTAATTTAATATACTGTGCATTAGATTCTCACACCCCTACATAGTCACAGTTGGAGAAGGCTTAGTGGAATTCACACTTTCCCAAGATCTTCTAGTTTTCTAAATTTTGCCCATCAGATTTCAGTATTAGATAAATTCCTCAGGAGCCTGTGTGCCAAGAATCTTTCACATCTCTAACATGACAAGTAAGAGAAACACATCTGAGTCATCAAAGAGCTTTATTAGTAGGAGCAAATAAAATGATTATTCTCCCCCATGCCGAGTAGCCATTTCTTGGCAACACTAGAAGGCCTTAAAATGCAATAAAACATTGCTCCTGAATAAAACAGCAGAGGACATAGTTTTATAAAATAAATTACAAAAAAGGTCCATCTAACAACTCCTATTTACAGTGATGTATTTTATTATCAAGACACATGTATCAGCTAACAAGCAAGTGCAGAAACTTTAAATTCTATTGCAAACATTTAATCAAAAATACTACAGCTTATACATCCATAAGCATTACATAAAAAATAAGACTATTTAAGAGCCTGTTTCCAGGTTTACCAAGACAGATTCACAAAAACAAATTAGTTTAATTAAGAAAGAGGACTCTATTGATTGTGACCAAACTAACATAAGATAGTTAGCATTAGGGGAGTGAAAATCTGATGACCTTAAAGCTGGCAGACATTATGTTTTTAATACCTCAATGCCACCTGTCCTATAACAGCAAGGGCAAAATACAGCATGCATCACTGGGGGTGGCTGAAAAATATTTATGAGGCCATTTTGATGATATATGAACCAAAGCCTAGAATTAAAGCTGGATTATCAGTGGTGCAAATGAACAAATATTCCAAGGCTCTCAGTGGCTAGGAGCTTCATGATGTTGGTGGTGCCAAACACATATACACAGACAAACAAAAACAAGCCTCTTGCATGGTACTGCTGTCAAGAAAGAAAAGCTCCTGTAAAGAAGAGGACTCTAGATCTTTGTTCTCGCATCCTCCCAAAGGGTTGGTAGTATTCACTACCCACTCTGGCTTCATTCTCCAGATGCAGAGGAAGTAAAGATACCAAAGGTGCACTGGGACCATTATCTCTGAGATTCTGGCCTTTGCTACACCAGCTGGGACACAGTCAGGGGAGATTCCCAGGGATGCCACTCCCTTGAAGGCCTGGAAAAGATTGGCTCTGGTCACAGGTAGGGCTTCTCTTGGCCTGACGTAATTGCTAAGCGTTATCTCCTGCAGAATGAAGTCAGCACCCCCAATGCTGGAGGACAGACACTTACTGAAAGAGGTCGTGTCTGGGGACTTCCTCCAAAGTCCCAGCCCCTTTACTCTGACCTTGCCCAGAACCAACAGGCCACTAACACAACAGGTATGGTCAGAAGCTAGTTAGCATCAGTATACATTTAGCCAGGAGCAAACCCCTCACCACCATTTTTGCTGCTGCCTTATTTCACTGATATTATTGCTACCAAATGTCATTCCCCCCTACTACCATTATGGCCCACCTTTGCCCCACTGTCACCACCAAAGCCTCTGCCTTCCCCCTATGGAAAACAGTACCACCTACACTAAGCTCTCCACAGATCTGGTTAGGCCCAAAATATTTGACTATGAAAGGTTCTCAAAATCAAGCACTGTAGGTGAGGTGCCCTAGAGATCACCTTGGGCACAGAAATGTAAAATTTCCAGAAATTTTGATGCCAAAGAGGAAAAAGGAAAATTTCAGGAAAAAGGGGGCGGGATGCAATAGATACCTCTTACAGGCTGAACATCACTTTGCAACTTTAGGGACATAAAAGGCACTATGTACAAAGTGGGCCCTTGGTATCCGCAGGGGCTTGGTTCTAGGAACCCCTGTAGAGACCAAAACCCAAGGATGTCCATCCCATTATATACAATGGTGTAGTAAAATGGTGTCCCTTATATAAAATGGCAAAATCAAGGTTTGCTTTTTGGATTTTTAAAAATATTTTCAAGCCATGGATGGTTGAATCAGTGAATTCAAAATCTGTGGATATGGGGGGGCAACTGTAATTTGTCTTAGAATACAAGTATCATGTCTGATACATTAAAAGTACAGGTTTTTTTCCAGAAAAGGATTACACATGTTTAATTTTTTTTAAAAAAAAAATTGTATTTGGATTACAAATGGAGACATAAGGTCCTGAACTATAAGGAACAGCTAAACTATTAGAAATCTTTTTGCTTTTGGCAGTTTATGAGGAACCTATAAAAATGGTTTTTTTAAAAAAAACAGGAGAAACCATCAATATTAGCAAAAAAAGAAAAGAAAAGAAAATTATTTTGTTTAGCACTCATCCTCACAAAAGGAAATCAGAAAAGGAAATCAACACCAAGAACTGCAATGATACAAGATCCTCTACATGGTCTTATCTAAACACTTTAATATAATGGAGTGTGGGGAGCAGTAAATATATGAACACCTGGTCTTATACTAAAAGAAAAGGTTAATAATTCTAAAAGAAAATATATCATAATATATTATTCTTCTGTTTTAAAAAATGCTTCATTTAAAAAAAGAAACAAATATGTTTCTGGGGTTTTCATATGTATAAAGTCCATGTTTTTCTTTTGCTTCATACCTCAATAGTAAATTACATCAAACTCAATATAAAACTCAGCACTAGCACAAAAGCATTTTCAACCAATGTGAAGTCGAAGGCTTTCACGGCCAGCATCCATAGATTTTCCTTTATAAGTGTTGAATTTTTATTCTATTGTATTTCAAAACTGGGAGCCAGATTTTGTTTACTTTTAAGGTTTCTTAAACAAAATCTGGCTCCCAGTTTTGAAATACAATAGAATCTCTTACAAAGGAATTCCATCCAGGGATAGGAGGATTCCCAGCAGATAATGGCCCATCAACCAACCATTAGCCAAACAGACACTAACGAGTCTTGCATTTCTATACCCAGAAACTAACCATTCAATTACACAAATTTACATATTCTCCCCAACAGGCGTTCACAGCATATAAACTCCACACACACACCTACACAACCATTCTCTGAGGATGCCAGCCACAGATGCAGGTGAAACGTCAGAAAGAAACTATTCCAGAACACGGCCTCACAGCCCCCAAAAAACCCAAAGGTAAATCATTTTCAACCACTTTGCACGCATTAAGGTCAACAGAAGTCAGGACCACTCTCAAACAAGCCACTCCATATAAATAGTTTGAACAGTTTCTTACAAACATCAGACACACTAGTAGTTATTGGATTGTGGTGGAGTTGTTTTACTGGGCTTTTTTTTTCCTGGTTTTGTTTTGTTGCTGAATAATCACACAAAATGCTTCTAAGTTGGAGGATTCTTTTCAATAATAAAGAGCAGAACCATCTTTTTTTAATTATTATATTTTCATATAAAATCACAATAAAATAAAAAATGAAACTTAAAAATGCAGGCATAAATACACACACTCACACATTCTTAGAAGGTAAAGGAAAATCTGTATTTGAAAGAAATAAAGTCTAAGCAACTCTTTAATTTCAAGGTACATTCTGAATTTTTAAGGAGCAATCTTTTTTTCTGATGAGCCCACATGATTCTGCAGAATGTTAATGGGAGTGTTACACTTGTAGCCTGTGGGGAATAAACACATTGTTCTAGTCAAATTCTTGTAAAATATTCCTTAACACTTAGCCTCTTAAATGTTTTGCTATAGCAGCTATTTCCCATAAGTGTAGCTCATAAATGTTCTGGGGGGGGGGAACATACTGAGAGTAAACCTATGCCTCTGAAGGGTGAAGGTATTACAATTAAAAAAAAACATTTCAACTTTAGACAGCCTATAGAAGTCATACTATAATTTTGTATCATATAGCTTGATTGGGGCAGCATTTTTATATTGGAGGCATCGAGCAATAGAAATAGGGGTTTTTTAACCCACTTAGGTTGAATCCACATGAGGACTATATTGCAGCCCCAATGTGCAGTATCCTGCCCCAGTTTGACCCCGTTAAAGTCACATGCACCCGTTTTAATGCAAACTCAAATTGGTCTTGAAAGCCACAAATTTCCCCTACCCAAAGTCACCGTGGTACAAAAGGGAGTTTCTAACATGTCCGTGTGTTCACTGTGTTCAGTTATTATAGATCATATGACTGCAGCATATGTAAATGCATGCAATTGTACATATACCTACATCAACCAATAGCCTTTCTTGTTTTCCTGTCAACCTTACCTCTCACCTGTGCTCCCATTGGATGCACCCCATCTCACCCCCTTCCCTCCTCACTACCCCTGAAAGCTATCTAAGTGAGCTGAGTAGTTCCACCAGTTCCACCCCATTAACCAGATATTCTCTGTTGGTTAGGATCAGATCTAAAATAGCTGATCCTCTTGTTGCCTCTTCCACCTTCTAGACAATGAAATTGTCTGCAAGACAAGTGAGGAATTTGTTGGACCTTAAGTTTTTGGCAGAGTTGGACTTCCAACAAATATCAATTTAGTTAAAATCCCCCATTATTACTACATCTCTTTTGTCTGAATGTGCAGTCATCTCTTCTAGGAAGGCAACATCCAAGTCGTCAGTTTGGCTTGGAGGTCTGTAGTAGACCCCCACACACAATGACATCCCTGATGTTTCTCTCCCCCTTGATTTTTACCCAGATGCTCTCAACCCGGCTCCCAGGATTTAAGTCATGGTTCTGTTCATAGGTGTACACATCCTTAACATATAATGCTACTTCACCACCCTTCCTGTTTCATCTATTTCTCTGAAATAGGTTATACCCCTCTATTCCTACATTCCAGTCATGAGACTCATCCCACCAGGTTTCCGTGATACCTATTTGATCATATTTGCTTTGCTTTGCTAAGAGTTCAGTTTCGTCCTGCTTATTTCCCATGCTCTGTGCATTAGAATAGAGACATTTGGAGGGGCAAGAACCTCTGCCAGAGCTGTTACTGCACTAATGTCTGTCTCTGATGCCTGTGGCTCTGGAACATCCTCCTGCTCCTGCTCAGCAGTTCGTGGCATGTCCCCTGCTTCAGTCTCTGAGTCAGAGTCCATTTCTATGTTCTGGGAGCAGGGCATGACAGAGACGGAGGGCAGGTGGTGGGTAGATCTCTAGGGCAAACAGAAGGAGAAGGATGGGGGGAGGAGGGGAGAGCTGGGGGTGAACAGGATGATGGCAGTAATGGGAGGAGGGCAAGGCTGTTCTCCCCGTTCACGTGCATACCCAGAAACATAAATGGATTGGCCCTGCTTCCTTTGGACCAGAAGAACCCAGTCTGCCCCCACCCAAGTAGGCCCAAGTGGATAGGCACCTCATTCTGGCTGAAGCCTTTGGGCATGTATAGCTGCATGACTTTGGAACAACATCACAAGCAGGGCTCAGCCGGAGAGTGGGTGGCAGCCCAAAGGAGAAAGAAAATCTAAGATTTCTTCTTCTCTTTTGGGGAAATCTCTTTCTCTGCCACTTCCCAGCCAAGTCTTGCTTTTTTTTTTTTCTCCATCTCTTTGGCACTACCACTGTGCCTCACCAGCTGAGCCCAGCCAGGAAATCAATGGTGAGGTGAATAGATTGGGCCTGCTTGGGTGGATATAGGTCAGTTCCTACTGGGTCAGAAGAAGTGAGCTGGTGTAGACCGAAATAGCTGTCTATAGAATGATTTTATAGACAGTCATTTTAGTTTCACCTCCTCTGAGGGTGTCATCCAGTGTGGTCCATACCCTTCTAGTGATGTCACTGCCTCTTAACCAAACCCATTAAGGTCAACTCTGCAAGGACAGTGGGAAGGGGTTACCTTAGTGGCTGTTTCCTCCTCTCCTCCCTGACCTAGAAATCACTCACCCTCCATCACTCACCCTCCATCCTCCCACTCCTGTCCCATCTCCTTCCCCCTCACATCCCAGTGAGTGAGCAAGCATAAGTATTACGTTCAGCCAGCCCATCAGTCTGATTTCCTCCCAGTCACCAAGATTTGACCACTAGCTTGCCTGACTTCACCAGTGTTATCAAAGTCCCTATTTAAAATGGCATTGGGTATCAGACCCTGTGCACCTAACCCCCACAAATATTGAGGGACAACTGTATTTACTATATCTTAATAAAAACAATAAATCTTTAAAAAAGAAGGGTTTTCCTGGAAACTGCAGAGTAAAAAGTGTTTTCAGAAAGAAAAACATGCACTAAGCCTTCAGGCATGAAAAAGAAGTGTTTTCCAAATGGGAGGAACGTTGTGAGTTCCAACAGGACTGGGGTCAAAGTAAGGACAAATTATTTTGCAGCTGTGGATTCAGCCTCAGCCTCCATAAAAAGCAGTGCTATTTTGAATACTACACTTGCTGAAAAAGTTACTACTTTACAAAACTGTTGTTGGACTCTGGCAAGACTAGATTTAGCAATAAACAAATTACCACACTTAATGAGCAATTCAATTTTGCTGTCTAAATGCAGCATAAGAAACTAGGTTTTTTGAATAGCATCAACAATTTGGAAAAAAAATGAGAGTTTTCATATTTTACTAAAAACATTTTGCACAAAAACTGTTTTTGCACAAACATAATATTTTTTTGCACAAAATATAGTTGTTTATTTTGTGGGCAAAAGCCCTTTTTTTTTTTGGTGTTGTTGTTAAAAGGTCCCAAATTCCCCCCAAAAAACACTTGCAAAAATGGTTTACCATTTCCTCAGCACCATTGGGTGTTTAAACTGGTCAAGATATCCTTTGTTGTTGAGGAGAAGAAAATTTGGGAATATCCTTTACATATCTAGCAAAGACTTCTCCTTTGTTTATAAATTGCATTGCATTGTCATTAAAAAGTATCTTTAGATGCAGACACGGTGGGGGAAGTAAATCTTTTTTGTCTTAAATACATGACAATAGTTCAAATTAGCATATTAAAAATGTATATGTCATAAGACAATTAACAAAAAAAAGCCACAAGAGTTGACAGCAACAATTGACAGTACAGTAGAGATTATTAGGGATTTACATGATGGAAAACCTCTGTAAACTTTGGTAAACAAGGTTATCAACTACAGTATGTAAAGCCCTACCATAATGATATTGCTACAATCAACCTATAATACAGAACAATATATTGCATAAATAAGGCCTGGTTTAATTAGAAGCTATCATGACTTTGATCATTTATGGTCACATTTATTTATTTACTGTATATTCCAGCATATAAAATGACTTTTTCAGCCTGTAAAATCAGCTGAAAAGTCAGGGGCCGTCTTTTACGCTGGATACAAGTCAGGGATGGGGCTGTGCCAGCCCCATCTTGGACTTGGAATGACGGAGGTGGCTGACTGGGGGGGGGGAAGCTTGCTAGCCACCTTCCCACACACACACTTAACCAGGCTGCAGGGGAAGAGGGAGCCTTGCTAGGTGGGAGGGGTCTCCTCCATCATGGAGCAAATCTCTCCCCACTCAGCCAGGCTGCAGGGAGGGGGGGGAAGCCCTCCATGATTTGGTATCCACAGATTTAAGTATTTAGGGCTTGAAAATCCTCTTTGCATTTAACCATTTGTTGTGTGGCTTTCAAGCTCACTCCAAATTATGGTTAACCTATGCTGGGTTTTCTTGGCAAAATGTATTCAGAGAAGGTTTCTTCCTCTTAGTCTAAGAGAGTGTGGCTTACCCAAAGCCACCCAGTGGGCTTCCATGGCTGAGTGGGGATTTGAACACTGGTCTCCTGAAGTCCTAATCCAACACTCAAATCACTATTCTGCAATGGCATTTTAATTTATGTCAGTGTAGATATTGGAAGCTTCTCAAAAAGAATCCTTAGAACAAATCTCACAGCTCTTTCTACAGTGCAGGAGCCCATTCACACTACACAATTATACAAGTATTATTCCATTTAACTGCCATGGTTCTGTCCAATGGAAACCAGGGAGAGGGCATAGTTTGGTGGGGCACCGGAGGGCTTGGGCTGAAAATGAATGGATGGATGAATGAATGAATGAATTCTAAATGCTCTTCCCTAAATTCCAAACCCAGGATTTCACAGGACAGAACCATGGCACTTAAGGTGGAATGACAGCACTATAATTGTGTACCCATTTCTATGTATGGTTATGAAAGCTGGACAGTGAAGAAAGCTGATAGGAAGAGAATCAGCTTATTTGAAATGTGGTGCTGGAGAAGAGTTCTGCAGATACTGTGGACTGCCAGAAAGACAAATACACTTGTCCCTCCATATCCACAGATTTGGTATCCACGGCTTGAAAATATTCTTTAAAAAATAATAATCTAAAAAGCAAATCTTGATTTTGCCATCTTATCTAAG
This sequence comes from Gambelia wislizenii, assembly GCA_030847615.1. Lineage (NCBI taxonomy): Eukaryota > Metazoa > Chordata > Lepidosauria > Squamata > Crotaphytidae > Gambelia > Gambelia wislizenii. The sequence continues at coordinate 90,881,378 of JAUMIR010000003.1, read as the reverse complement.
GGACACCATTTTGCTATGCCGTTGCATATAATGGGACTTGAGTATGCACGGATTTTGGTATCCACGGGGGTCCTGGAACCAAGCCCCAGCGAATATGAAGGGACAACTGTATTCTGATTGCTTTAAACTGCTCTAAACTGATTTTATTGTATGCCTTCCTGAGATTATTGCCTAAGGGCGAGAAATAAATATTTGAATAGTTTTAATAAATAAATACTAGGATTTACTACTTCCAGGTCAGTCAAGCTGCACCTCTTCTTAGGGACTTAACTCCTGCTCAATACAGTGGCACTTCTGAATAAACACATATCACATGCTTCCATTTTCATGACAGGCATGAATCTCATGGCATTCTAAAGGCACATTTTATTGGCCTAAGTTTTCATGGACTCAGATCCACTTCATCAGATGCATGAAAGTGTGATGAAAAGCTTAAGACATATAAAAATGGCTAGTCTTTAATGTTCAACAAAACTCTTTGGAGGGTTCTTTGGGCTGCAACAGACTAGCACAGCTGCTTCTAGGAGGACTGTTTCCCCTATTTTCCTGGTTAATGAGTGGTCCTTACTTCCAAGGAAACATACAGAGGATCAGAGTGGCCATAGTATACACCTGTGGCTCTTAACCTTTTCTTTACAAGGGCCTCCTTTAAATATCTTTTGTTGCTCTGGACCACCAAGACTTAACTCAAGATTTAAAACCATGATAACAACGCATAACAACAACAACATCACACCATCCATTAAACCTTCCCTCAAGAGGCACTGGTGGAGGAGGAAAGACTTTTCTCCTTCTTCCTGCAAGTTGGTGGCTGGAGCAGACTGAATGGTAATGTGCAGGCCAAGCCAGCCAGCTTTTGTCTTGGTTCCTGTCACAGAGAAGATCTCCTCCTGCCCAGTGAGACTGCGTGGGGGGGAAAGCCTTGCTGGGCAGGATGGACTGAGCCTCCTCGCAGGTTGGGGAATCCTGGGAGGTGGCTGATCCTTTTCCTAGCCAGGCAGCTATCCACCATGATTCCGGGAGGCTTCAGGAAGGGTGGCTGGCTGGAGGGCGGGAAGCTTTCCAGCCACCACCTGCCCTCTCCGAAGCCGGGATGGGGAGCCCAATCGCGGTTTCAGGGAGGGTGGGTGATTGGGGGTCGTCTTATACGTTGAATATACCCTAAACTCTATATTTTGACTTTAAAATGGGGGGCCGTCTTATATGCCCAGTCGTCTTATACGCCAGAATATACGGTATGTGTCTGTTTGTTTATTTATTCATATCTATCATTCAATTTTTCCAATAATACAAGATCCCAGAGCCTTTTTTTATTGTTCAATGTCCATTTTCTCAGTTCAACACAATTTCAGGCTTTGCAACTATCCACAAAATTGAAAGCTGTCTTGAAAAATACTGGAGTCCACTATTTTCTTCAAAATAAAAAGACTATATACTTTTTTCTGAAGCAATAGATAGAGGTGAGATGCAGCCAAAGCACAGCGTTTTTTCAGCATATTACCTATCTTTGCAAAAAGAAACACAATGGACTAGACAATAACATTTAGATTTTAATTGTAATAACACTAATTTGACAGCCAATGTTAAAAAAACTTTAGTAGTTTTAAAAACCTTTACTTTCTGAATTTCAATGAGAGAAAGATATGTGAGAGAACAAGACCTAAAATTTGGAATTAAATATCAAGTGAGATGAATTGCAAAAGAATTTTTAATTGAACAATGGAGTTAGAAACGCCAAGTGAAGTGGCTACAGGAAAAAAAAAAACAAAATAGCTTCATAATATTTTAATAATACTGCAAGACCTATTCATCATAATCTTGCCTAATTTTATTCTTTTTAAGAGACGCTCTATTTGTAATTTGAAAGTGTATTTCATTATCAATGTATTGTACAATCATTTTTCATTCTTTTGCATACTTTGCAGATATTATAACAAATTTTGCTTAGAGTGGTTAAATACAATCTATTCAGAACCATTTCTATTTGCAGAACTGAAACTTTTACGATAGTGCTCTGTTACCAACCCATACAGAATGTATCTACAGCCACAGTATGCTGGAATTGTTCCTTATATTACCACTGCTAAAGGGATTTCAAATTGGCATCATTTAATGTGAAGTCAAAGGCTTTCACGGCCAGCATCCATAGATTTTCCTTGGGGTTTTTCCGGGCTGTGAAGCCATGTTCTGGAAGAGTTTATTTCTGATGTTTCGCCTGCATCTGTGGCTGGCATCTTCAGAGAATGGTTGGGTAGGAGTGTGTGGGGGTTATACACTGTCAACCCCCGTTGGGGAGGATATGTAAATCCTCTAAACGCAGAGTGAAAACACAAATCAAGGAACATGAGAGACACTGCAGACTGGGCCAGCCAGAAAAATCAGCAGTAGCAGAACATGTTATAAACCAACCTGGACACAAAATGTTATTTAAAAACACAGAAATTCTGGACCAGGCCAACAACTATCATGTCAGAATGCACAGAGAAGCTATTGAAATCCACAAACACCTGGACAATTTCAACAGGAAAGAAGAAACCCTAAAAGTAAACAAAATCTGGTTTCCAGTCCTGAAAAACACTAAAATCAGAACTCAACACTTGCAAATGAACACCACCCAGGTATAGGGGGATTTCCAGGAGATAATGTCCCATTAAAAAACCATTACCCAAACAGACACTAATCCTCCTTGCATATCTCCACCCAGAAATCAGCCATTCAAATATACAAATGAACATATCCTCCCCAACAGGGATTCACAGTATATAACCCCCACACACACACTCCTACCCAACCATTCTCTGAAGATGCCAGCCACAGATGTAGGCGAAACGTCAGAAAGAAACTATTCCAGAACACAGCCTCACAGCCCGGAAAAAAAACAAGGAAAATCTATGGCATCATTTGATTTTTTCATTTTTTAAACTGCTGCTCTAGGCTGAACTAAAAGCAAAAAAGGAAGTCAAGAAGTTTTGAGAGCTAATATAAACATAACATACATTGATTGTCTGAAAATCTAGTGAAAATATTTTTTCTTCCCCATGCTATACGAGGAGTCTGTTATTAGGGTTACTTTCACATATATGAAGAGAATTTTCAGAAGTTAAAAAGTGTATTTACAAAGCTACTAACACCATGGCATGTCAGTTCTTTGATATATAGGATTCTAACACGGATTTGCTTAATTATCTGTACAGATAACCTGATTACTTTCTGGCCACTGTGAGATGCACTTATGCTATAAGAAACCCAACACTTGCTCTACTATTCTCTGTCAAAGACTATCATGGCAAATAAAATAATGTAACTGAGGCCAAAAAAAAGGTTATGATTGGCAATAGAAAGAACAGATACTCATTAATTACATATGTAACTGCCATAAGTTGGAGAAACCTAGAATGGAGAAATGGCCACAAGAAATACAGAGTGGCCATCCTGTGGCCCACATTCAAGTCCAACTGTCTAATCACACTGCCACACTGGCCTTTGGTTGACATTCTCTTAGTATGATGCAAGCCATGTAAAACGAATTAATTTGCTGAAACTACTGAAAAATATCCAGCCACCCTATTTGTACAGACCTTTTCAAACAAACAATTAGACATCAATTAAATTCCTAGATGGGGGCAAGGGGAAGGTACCTGCAGAGAGAGTATTTTCTAAAGAAGATGCTTGTTCTCTTCTGTTTTGGATAGTTATACCTAGTTACACAGAGGGAATAATTTATAACAGGTGGGCATAGCATGACTCTACAGATATTGCTTGACTGTAACTTTCAACACTCCTCACCATTGGCAAGGCTGACTAGGAATGGTAGGAATTACAGTCCAACATCTGGAGTACTGCACTATGCCTACCTCTGACATATAAAAAAAGTGGAGGGGAGTGGATGGTTATTGTTACCTTCAGTTCAAGTTGCCCAGTGCGTGGTGCAAACTTAAAGCCTCTTTGGACACTTCCAGATCATACAGTCTACACAGACAGATAAAAGGTTGATCTGTAGATCTGCTGAGGAACATAGCTCGTGCTTCCCATTCAGATATGGTTATCAGTGTGAGGAAACAGGGCTGTCTCATATTTAGAAGCTGAGAGAAGATACTTTTGTTTACATTACTTATTCACTTATTATTTTCCACACACATAAGAAGTATATTTTATGATGCTGTTTTCTATCCTTCCTTTTCTTCCTGGACTTAGAAGAAATCTTTTCAACAATAGTAGTTATGTACAACATGCTGAGAGAATGTAAAAACCAAAGACATGCAATTGCTTTATCATTTCATTTAATGCTGAAAAAATTGTTTGTTTGTTTGTTTGTTTATTGTTTTAAAATGTTCTCCTTAGCTCAAAGAAGCATACAGTAACATTTAAAACAGACAAAACAAATTCAAACAAACAAGTGAACAACATTCAAGGAAAACCAACAGACTAACTAGGCAACCTAAAAGCAAGGGGCCTCCTAAAATGATTTTGTCTCATAAAAGTCTATCAGGAGATAGAACCACAAAGTCTGGGGAGTATATCATCCCAGAATAACCGATAAAAACACCTTGCTTTAAACACAACAGCTCTTACATTATGCAGAGCCCTAGCTATATTTCCATAATCAAAAGCAGGACATAATCAAACATAGCTCAGCAGATCCCATACCGGTCCTAATAGGGAAACTATCACTCCATCAATCCAAAGGAAATCTTCACCCACAAGAATGTGTAGGGGCCCATGCTCATTATGTCCAGTTTATCTGAATTCAACATCACTCTATCCACACTCATTGACTTGACAAACCGCTTCCAGAAAGTGATTTAACACAGACACAACAGCTGCCTGATATTTAAAAAGTGAAAATGTAGAGCTTTGTGTGACAATTCACTTTAGAACTATGGGTGGTATCTCCCAGTGACATACTCTGAAGAATACCACAATTGAACTCTGAGGAGTCAAAAGTATTTCCAATTATTGCTCCATGTTGATTTTTAAAAAAATCAAAATATAGCAAGATACTGGGCTAATACTCTAAGTCAGGGTTGGCCAATAAGGCCACAGGGCCAATTTTGTGGCCCCCGGGGCCTGCCAGTGGTCAAAAATTAATTCTCCCCCCAGATACCCCCAAATGTCCTCTAGAGGGCATGGAGGCTTTTTTCCTCCCCCCCCCCCATGCTAATTTAAGCATAGGATAAGACTTCTTTAAAAAGACAACGTTAACAGAAAGAGACTTCCACTTTCTTCCTGTTGTTAAAAAGACCTCACCTTTAACTAAAATAGTCCACTGGTGCCTAAAAATTGGAAAAATGAACCCAGCATCCTTAGAGGGCATTTGAAGCCATCTGGTAGAAACCAGGGTGTTGTTTGTTTTTTACAGGGGGATGCAGTGAAGACCCTCCAAGGTCTTCCGGAGGTTAATGCAGCCCCTAGCCTTCCACATTGTCCACCTCCTCTCTAACTGATGGTTAGAGATACTGCAACAAGAGAGAGAATCAAAAGCTGATAAATTTTTGCTCAAATTGCAAAATAATCTTCAAAGGTGACCAAACCAAATTATTTTTGATATATCATCCAGGAATGACTTGAGTTGTTCCATTTACACACGCTGAGTTAGAAACAGACAGCAGAGACAGATCCAAAGTTTGTTGTACTTTCTCCTCTTAATATTGGTTTCTTCAAAAGAAAAAGACTCTCTAAAATAGGAGATAATCTCCATTTATTCTGAAGATGCATTAATGCCATCAACCTCATAATGTGGTCCCATCTGATTTCCCCCAACTATGAGGAAAACACACATCCCCTCATGCATTACACTTATGAATATTGCTTTCATTACTTTGATATCACATTGAATCTATATTTAATTCTATATTTTACAAATTATTTTATTACTTTTTTACCAAAAACACAATGACCTTCAAGACAGCAAAAACAAATGTTCTTTCCTACTAAAGCTACTTCTCTTTTATCCTTAACTAAAATAAAATGGTAGAGGAATTATTGGTAAACTAAAAAAACCCAGGTAAAATCACATTATCATTTGGGTTTTGAGTGAAATTTCTCAGTCAGACCTTGGAATAAATCTTTAAGGATATTAACAATTTTTTCATGTTTTGTCCATGTTTAAAATTCCATGTGAATATGTGAGGGGAAAAATAATCAAACTTTAGCAGTATTTACATTCTATTCTGTTGATAATTGGTTTATACACTTGTCTGATTGACAGAGGAAAACCACTATCAATCAGAACAGGATAATAAGGACTGCTATAAATAAAAAGAGGTCTATAAACCAAATCTATGCATGATAGCTCAGAAGCAAACAGAATTCAACACGTCTCAAATACCAAGCAAATGAGAACAGAACTGTCTAGGATCAGTCTCTTCATACTGTTGGCCGTTTACATAAGGGCGCCGTTTACACGATGAAAATGTATTGAGATGAATTCATGTCGATCTCTGGTTGTTTACACGTACAGCATGATGGTCTCAAGCTTTTCGGAACGGGGGCCACCTTTTATCCCTCAACCAGTGGGACTTTCCATCCCACAGTTTGTCATGTTTTTTTAAAAAGTCATGGAGGGATTCGGAAAATCGGAAATGTAAACAGCCCAGGACAAGATATCTTGGTACTAGATGATGACCGGAAATTGTTGTGGGCAGGAGCAGGCTCAGAGATCAGAGAAGGAGGGCTCAATCACCCGTTCAATAGATTCTGCCTTACCAGCTGAAAGTAAAGGCTTCCCTTCCAGCTGCACGTAGGTTTGCATGTGTGTCTGTGCCATAAGTCACCCTGTTCAATTGATTTTTTCACTGCAAACCCCTCAGCTTTAACCTGCCCCTCCCCTGCATAGTGAGTTTAATTTTTAAAGAGACAGTCACACTGCAAGCCTCTGAGGTCATGGATCGCTTCAGTCATTCTGTCCACAGCAGCCTCTGCTTAGAGGGTTTAAATTTTAAAGAGACAGTCACACTGTAAGCGTCTGGGCTCCCAGATCGCTGCAATCATTCAGTCCACAGCAGCCTCTGCTTAGAGGGTTTAAATTTTAAAGATACAGTCACACTGCAAGCGTCTGGGCTCCTGACTGACCAATGTAATTCCTCCCCACCCCATCCCCTGCACTCGGCTTCCCGGCTGAAGGCAAAGCAGGCGCAGGGGTGTGTGTGTGCATGCACCCGGGGCTCCAGTCAGCTCTGATTTTGATTTCTCTCACCATCCCCAGCACCAACTGAGGTTTGTCTTTTAAAATGCTTTCTGTGTCTGTACTGGCATTCTCCTTTTACATGGATTTTAACATTTTTGGGGCATTTACCCATCAGGGCTTTTTTTAAATCAAATTGTGCAGAGGGGGTTGCCTTCACCCTCCTTCTCTGGCCAGTGCAGAAGCTTGAACAGACATTTGTGCCAGCCAATAGCATCACTCGTGGTGGGAAACTCTAAAGAAAGTATGTCACCGAGGTTGTGAAAAAATGAGTAATCACATTGAATGAATGAATTAATGATGAATTCAGGATCAAGAAATCCCATGACGCCCCATGAAAATAAATAGCGTCTAACCGGCACCAAGGATATAGGAAGTGGTCTTTGTCATTCACTGAGACCTTACAGAGCTCAAACTCAGCTAGACTGAAGACATATATACAGTAAATGCAAAAACTTACATGTACTTTAGTGAACACAAATGGAAACATGTGCTTCAAGACAGCAAAATGGAGAGAAGAAATTACTATCCTGTTAAGAATATGTTTACTGGAAGTCTGCACGTAAAGAAAACATATATTTTTCACATGGAACCTTCAAGATAAAGAACTATTTCATATATTCAGTTTGATGGCCCATTTTAGTAGCTATTTTTGATAGCTTCAGAGAACAAGTCTATCCAAATGTTCTAAGATTTTTTAAACAGGGGCATCTGGGTCTATGTGTACTTGTGGCTGTGCACTTTCAAAAAATGGAGGTGATAGAAGGGAATATAAACTGTGGCAGCAAAATTAATTTAGAATAATATGGGGAAATAAAAGATTGATTTAAAGGAAATGAGCATTTGGAATATGACAAAATAAACCAGGGAGATCTGAAAGAAATAAACTGTGAAGGATATATGAGATGAAGAAATATGTAAAAAGAGAGAACATTCTCAGTATATACTGTATGTGGGCAGACAAGAGGTAATGGGATGTGGCTGTTGCATTAGAATATCAGAATTTCGCTGGGTCAGACCAAATTCTACCTTGTTACCTTAAATGCCTGAGGGTCTTAAGGACCCTCCAAATATTGATATTAATTTGGGGAATTAATATACTCTTCTTGGCTATGCAAGAGGAGGCAATAGATAGCAGGACCTTTTGACCTATGTATATTGGTAATCTGGAGGAGATGTTAAGCTAGATAATACAATAATTAATCTATATTTGAGAAAACAATAATAACAACATTCACACACACACTCAGGCTTCAAGCATTCACACAAAGCTAATGAATAAAGTACAAAGTGGGGCAAGCTTGTTTTCTGCTGCTCCAGAAACTAGGACATGGAGCAATGGACTCGAACTACAGGAAAAGAGATTCCACCTAAACATTACGAAGAATTTTCTGACAGTAAGAGCTGTTCAGAAGTGGAATACACTGTCTCGAAGTGTGGTGGAGTCTCCCTCTTTGGAGGTTTTTAAACAGAGGCTGGATGGCTATCTTTCGGGAATGATATGATTGTGCATTCCTGCCTGTCAGGGGGTTGGCCTGGATAACTCTTCTGGTCTCCTCCAACTCTATGATTCTATGATTCTATAAGTATTTGTCAGCATATTGGAACATGCAGTACATTTATTCTGTAAAGACCGGGAATGTAGCAAACAGTCTTCATAGAGCTGCAAAGCTAGCTGGCAGCAGTTTGCAGGAGCAAAGCTAGCAAATGTATCAATATTGGCTGAGCCCAGGAGCTGAGTTGGTGCAGGGCTGGGCTGAGAGCTAAGCAGTTCTGCTTTGGATTTCACAATGTGTCCTGTTTTGAATATCACTGTGTGAGCAGTTCTGTGTTGGATTTCACAGAGGGAAGACGTTTTTCTTTTGAATGCTGTATATATCTGCAAATACTCTTCATTATGCTCAAGTAAATAGAAGTTTATTTTAGATACAATGCCTGTGTCTGTGCCTTTATTCTGATGCCTGAAGGAACAACACTCTGATATATATTTTTACTGCCTGAACCTGTTTCGGTTCCCAGTGCATGCTAACACCTGACAGTATTGGGATAAAGGGACAAAAGAGTGAGGTTGTTTTCAGGTGATACTGCACTGATCTGAGGAGTTGAGATTGTGGAAAAAACCAGCAGAGTGAGGGTCCCAAAGCAGGAACAGGTACACAGCTGGATGTGCAGTCAACAAGAAGGGGATCCGTGTGCACCTGAATGGGGTTTTGGAAGGATTTTTATACCCAATAATTTCCTTCACGGGATGGAATTTGGAGTGCAAGACAATGTTTCTCAGAGGTTCTCAAGGTGAGACAATGGACAGTCTGGATATGTTGCTTTGTAACTGAATAGATGAAGCAACTCTCTTTGTTCATGTAATGGTAAAGGTATGAGGGGTCTTTACAAACCTGAGTATCTCAGTTTAGGATGATGGGATTAGCCAAATGTTCAGGCAAAATGTTGCCTTGCAAATTACCTTTCTTTGGCATTTAGGTTGCCCCCTCCTTAAGTGCATATCTGACTGTGTCTCAATGCAAGTCCTTTTGAATTTTGGTGTTTTTGGAATTTCCAAGTTTTAATGGCCACACTGCATGGAAGGCTACATTTGGCCAGATTATTAAATATTTCTAATTATTATAGATATGGGGCAGGGAGTGTCAGGGTAGGTAAGAACCTGGTCCAGCACTTTTCTCCCAGCTAGATGGCTCAGGAAAAACAGGACATGAAGTTCATTGCCGTCCTTTGTTGCTTCTTTGTAGCATCTTTGTAAAGATAGGTAAGCTTCCTGGTGCTGAACCTGAAAGGGGTGGAGCCATTGTGCTTGATGCATATCCTTATAAGTTGTCTGCCTTCATCACTGGCACCTCTTCCGTGAAGCCCAGAAACTTTTGGGTACATGGCAGATGGTATTCCTGGAAGTGTGTTTTTCCACAAAAGGGACCAATGGTGTGCACATCATTCCTGTTGAGAAGACATGTTTGGAGTACCTTGCAGGAAAATATGCAAGCTAAGATGTACTAGGATGTACTTTCTTCCATGCCATAGTACTCATGATTTGCAAATCTTACTTCACAATTCTCTGGAAAGCCCAACATGTCAAAATAGCTTGTTTTTGTCAGAAGATATTTTTGCACAACATCTTCATTCTGTTATACTATACTTTGTAGGTACTTTGTAGTATACTTTGTAGTTTGTTAAATTTATTGTTTGTTAAATTTATTGTTTTCTACTCACTATATTGAAAATCTAATTCAAAATGCAATTTGTTCTACTGGTCACCTGTAAATATTAGAGAGATTTTTAGACAGCTTTTATTCCTAAATTGCCAAATATTGAAAGTACAATTACAGTTTGTGGTGATCATCACTACTACATTTAACAGTAATAAAAATAGACTCAATCTGCAAAGTCAATTAGTGTCAGACATAATTGCTGGAACTCATCACTCTAAGTCAAGCATGCCAGCTTTACAATTACAGTAGGTATTTAGTTTAAACAAATGGTGTCCCAAAAGAAAACTTGCAATAAAAAGGCAGTAGCAGAAACTCAAATTGCTAGGTTATATCTCCCAGCTCACCCAAGCTATCTATTATACTGGTTGTGGAGTTTTTTGATTTGAGTTTTTTTTTTTATTTGACACATTTGTGTTTTGTTTTTGACCTGAAATATCAATTTCAGTGATTAAAACTGATTTCTGCTAACACATATTACAATTATCTTCATTTACACTCAATAAACACTAAATATTATTTTACTATTTAAGTATAGTAAGGCTGCCACCTAGTGCTTGATAGCCCTTTCTACTATTCCTTATTCAATAATATTGAAAAATTAAATACCTTTCTACATTCATTCTCTCTCTCTCTTTCTCTCTCTCTCTGGCTTTTCTTCGCAAATGAAGATTCAGGAAGGACTCATCCCGCGCTTTCTGCAAGCGCTCTGATGACTAAAAAGGGTAATCTGAGATAAACAAGTCCAGTTGCAGAAATCACAGCAGAATGTCTCTTTGGGTGATGTTTCCGGGTTGTTATTCTTCCTGCGTTGTCGTTTCTCTTCAAAATTTGTTCAGCATGAGTTCTCAAATAAGGCTGCAGCATTGTGGATAGTGCATCTCCATGCCTCCCGATGTGAGGCTAGGGTGGAGCATCGGTGGTGATCAATTTGGCCGAGCCTGAGATGTTGTTTCAGGGAGTCCTGGTATTGCTTTTTTTGGAGCACCCCTCTTAAGCTGACCCATGGCGAGTTCACCGTAGAGTACTATTTTTGGGAGGTGATGGTCCTCCATCCTAGAAACATGCCCTGCCCAGCACAGCTGTGTTCTCAATATCATGGCCTCAATGCTGGTGATCCCTACTTGCTCAAGGACAGCAACATTTGCCTAACATCTACATTCATTAATATGATATTAAATATACATAATTATAAGTTTTCTGTGTGCACACACATTTGAAAAGAGCAGAATATATTGGCTAAGATTCTGTCGTGTATTTAACAACAGTTGTAGTAGCGGCAGGAGTAAAAATCCTACAAATGCAGCACCACAAAGAAAGGAAGGCATGGGCAATCTTGCAAGTCACACTTCCATGGGCAATTTTAGCTCTGAAAACCCCAGGAAGGCCAACAGAAAAAAATATCAGAACAAAAGAAAACAAGTGTAATTTAGGGAATAAGCGAAGGGAGAAATGACCAATTAGCTACTGGCAAGATCATGATCAGGAGTGTTAATCTCTATACCTTGATTTAAAGGTACCCATACATACTTCAACATCTGAAAGCAGAAGTTCTAATTTGTTATCCATAATTATTAACCTCCCATTAACTGACAGTAATCACAGTTACCCTTGCACCTTCTTACTGCTCTTTTCCTGATGGCCAGAAAATAGCTGTCATAATAGTACCAGCATTCTAAAGACACCAGTTTTCTTGAGTGGAACTATATTATTGAACATAGCACCATCTGCAAACCCCAGCTGCTCTAGAAACTGAGTGCTATCTTGGACACCTGCCATGTGAAGATGAATTTGTGATATGATTCCTGTTACTCCAAAGAAAAATGTAGCACTCAGTGTAGGGAAATAAATAAAAATAAAGTATCAGTGAACATCCACTGAAGCTAAACAGTAGGAGATTCAGGATAGGAAAAGAAAATAATTTCACACAGAATGTAGTTAATCTGTATAATTTACTACCACTAGATATAGTGATAGTCACAGTTTGGACTGGTGATTGAACATCTTCATGGAGGCTGGACTATCAATGGCTGCTAGAAATGATAGGTATATTTTCCCATCATTACCAGAGATAGTATGGGTTTTATATGGATACTGGTATATGTGGCTAGAAAAAGTGGGATGGTGCATAACGAAAAACAATAATGGAGGGTCATACAAATTTCTTATCACTGAATACCCTTATCTCACATGTTCTCCAAAAACACAGAAAGATCAGAAATATAGTACTAGCCTTCACTTTAAGAACTAGGTTGTCACGTATACAACCTGACTTTTCTTTGGGATTACAGTCAGCCACAACCCTCGCTTTGAGCAGTGACCACAGCACAGATCTGGAAGGGGAGATCTGAAAACCCTCAAGGTTTTTTTTTTTGGCACAGAATCCAAAGGCTTCAGGCACAAATCTGACATCACTATAGGACCTAGTCAATCTCAGGTCCCTGAAAGTCCCCCTTGGCCAGAAAGTCCACTAAGAAACCAATACTCTTACTCACAAGGACATTCTGAAAACAATATGACTCCCAACCAAACAGCCACAGACAAGCAGCTTTTCAGTAAAAGTCACCAGGTATGAGGAGTTACTTATATATATTATATATTTTCTCTTTAAACATATATGCAAACAGGGTAGAGCCTAAGATAAGCAGCCAGTCTGATCTTGGGCCCCTTTGTTCCCCACTGCAGAAGGGAATAGATGCTCATCTCTTGGGTTCCACTTCCACAGACCAAACATCTGTTCCAACCCCTACTTATGAGGTTGCCTGTTATTATTTGCCATCTCTAATAATGACAACTGCCAGATAAAGCACTTTTTTCATTGATGATGGATGGGTGGAGAAACCCCAACCCCCCCAACACACACTAAATTTCCGCAATTATCTTTGCTGCCTCAGCTTCTGGTGCTCATTCATTCCCAGGTAGAGTAAAATGACACTTGTCCACAATAACCACTCAGTTGCATTAGGACTCCATATCATGCTATGTCATATCTTGAAATTAGTCAAGTTCTAGGAGACAGATGCATTGGTTTTGGTGGGCTTTGCTCCTTGGGCAAAATCTATAGGAAACACACCCTTTTGGAAGGAACAGCTAGTGAAGGGAATATCCTTTTGGAGGAGAAAGGAGCTACTTTCAGATGAAAGGAGGCGGAGCCTGATCAATATTATGTTGCTCAAAATCTCTTCAAGAGGAGTTGAAACATGGAGGGAAAGTATTTCTCTCAAAATGGCAGCTGCAAGAAGAGCTTCCAAAATAGAGGGCAATGGAGGTAATTGAGTCTTCTCTCTAGTACCAAAATCTCACCATTTTCTCCATTGACCGGATTCTCTAATGGCATCAGAAGCCGAAGCAGGGGGTAGTTTCCCATAGATTTTAAAATAAGCATTCACACTAGCTGGCTGTTGAGCAATATGAGCAGCTATACAGTTTCTCAAAGAAGCTGTTTGAGTGACTGAGTGGGCTTCCATGCAAGGTGGCTGTCTGAGCCACTGAACAGGCAATAGTCTTCCATACTGTGAGCAAGGCGCTGTTCAGCAGGCAAAAATCGCAATTGTAATTCTGTGACCAATATTTGATTTTCCATGCTCTCCAGAAGACTTCTTTTTCTGTTTTACAGGTGGATTATCACTTTCCCTACCAGTCATATTACAGATATTAAGGGGGGGGGGAGAAGTAATTTAAAATAAACAGGTAAGAAAACAGATGCAGTAAACAAAATCAGTGGAGAAAGAGAGGAAAAACCTTAAGAGAGAAGGTAGAAGAGTAAACAGAGTAAGGATAACAAAATGGAGACAGAAAGAGAGCTCCCAAAGATATCCCTGCTCTGGGCAAGGCAGGGAAGGGAACTTTATGAGGAAAGATACACAGGCTTTGCTAACTGCATAGGAGCATGCCTGCTCAGAGCTGTCCAAGGTACTGCTACTTCAGTCTAATTCTACTTGCTTCCAGCTGGTTTATACTGCTATCCCTTTGACAGCCTACAGCTCCACAACCTCCTTCTGCCCTGTCCAATCTCAACTGCAATCAGGATAGGAAAGTTACAAGACCATAGCTTGTGAAATCAGCATGCCTTTCTACAATAGCTACACCAGAGAAATAATTAATTTGTCCTAGGACAATAAAATTCCTAGTCTTCTATCTAATAGTAAGTGAAGAGACTAGCAGGTAAACATTTGAACCAGGAACTATCAACAGATGTGGTAAACAGCTAGCCTTTGTTGGTCAAGAGCTCTGACACTCAGGGAAATTACACATACACCCTGTATGTGAAGGGCATTCTATCAACATTTTTTCAGAAACTAACATCAGTTCATTTTGTTACATATTCTGTAGTTATAGAGAAGGTCTGCAGTCTCTCCATACAAGTCAAGGTCACAACACACTACTCCACTTTTCTCCTTTGAAAACAGATGTTCTATTATTAGTCCATTTTATTAACATTTGGCAACCACAATTTTTTTCTGAAATGCAATTTTTAAAATGATGTTGCAGCATTTTGTTTAAATACAATTTGCTAAAAGCATAAAGGTTGCATAAGATTCAACCAATTTTCCTTCCTATCAGTTAAAAACCATCTGTTTCTTTAACTTATTTACTCATACCCAGGAGCAGAGATTCTAAAACCACATGAGTTGCAGATACTGACAGATGAAAAACTAATCCAGGAATTTGGATGCCTCCCTCACCATTTAGGATTCATCAACATCCATCATTTAAAACAAAAGAAAAATAAATGCACTGTGACAAAACACTGCATTTGCAGGCTGTGTGTGCTCATAAAACTATAATTTGTGTCCAGTCAGAATTCATGCATATGTGCCAAATCAACTTGTTCACTATTCACTCAATATAATGTTGGCTTTAAACAAAATGGATTGGAACACACAATGTAGATATAGAATACACTTTATATGCAAACAGAAGAATATCTAGTTTGTGCACACAGATCTCAGCATTCTGAACAAAGTGAATAGCTTTTAACTCATTTCTACTCTCTGTACTCTTTTTCTGCCCTTTTCACCTTTCCTGTTGTTGTTTTACAGAGAGCTCACAGTACACTGAAAACCCTCCAGTCAGCTTCATTTAACATTGGTGAAAAAATGTATTCCAAAGCATTACTTTCATAATAACAATAAATTATTTTGAAGTATATAATTATACTATCAGTACAGTATACAGTAGATTTTTAGTTTCCATATTAAAAGAGGAACGTAAATGTTCAATGTAAAACTATCAAAAAATTTATACTAACTACATAATTGCTATCTATATGTTGACCACCAGTTGGAATATGGAATTTGAAATATATTATCCATGTCAGGAAATGGGTTCCAAATACTCTTTCTTCTAAGTATTCTTTCTATTATGAGATCTAATACATTTTGGGAGAAAAGGTTCCTATGAAACCTATGCCAGTTGATTCTCTAGCATTCTTCATAGAACAAAATACTTTGCTGCTACCTTTTTATGTTTTTGTAATATTTATAGTCTTTGTGTAACCCCTAGATTAAGGAGATTATCAGATGCGGGGGGAACATGGAAAAAAAATCACGTTCCAAACTGTGTCAGAAGAACGTTGGGCGAACAGAAAGGATGACATTATCAGACATCCGCACCCTCAGCCGCTCCTGGGGTTTAGCGCTGCTGCGGACAAGGCTTTCTTTTTTATTGACAGGAACAAGCCACCAATAAAAAGGGACACCTTACTCATGACCACTGGGACACTGAAGATCAATGTTGTCTGATAATCTCACCCATTCCTGTTCTCCTCATGATCTTCTGACATGGTTTTTGCTGCATCTCATAATCTCCTAAATTATAATCTAACTGAGTAAACCAAAGGCTTTACAGTCCTCTGTGCTGGGCCTGAAACAACTGGGACTGCCTTGATTCCAGCTAGCAGGAAATAAAGGCTTCACACTAAGTTTACCAAATCTGCAGGAGAGAAACAACACTGGATTTATTAAGTGGGTCAAGCAAAGGTAATTGCCAGTTAGACATTTTGCCGGAAACATGATTGGTTGGAGGTTCCATCCAGAAAAAGCTTAGTTAGAAGTATGCTAAAGACCAGACAGCTGGTTCAGTTTATGAGAGATGGTGGTTATTAATCAATATTACAGAATATATTCTCTACTTTATCAGGACCATTAAAAATCAATGTTTTTAATTAAAATTTGATATTTAGCTAAATCTAATATTTATATTAAAATCAGGTCCTCTTATTTAAATCAGATTTTAAAATTCTCTTAAAGCAATTATTATAATAAAAGCCCCAAATGAAAGAAACCCTCATTGGTACTAATTGCACAACTTCTAAAAGTTTTCTATGAATATATTAAGAAGCAATTTATGGAGATAAGAGATATTCAGTCCTATTCTGAAGGTGGTTTACATGGAATGCATTCTCACTCACTCTAGGTCTTGCTTCTCTTCAATGCAAAGAAAGAGAAAGACAATGAACAGAATTTGGGGAAATGTATAGATTTGAACTAGGAGGAAGAGTCTGGATATACTATAAATGTAAGCAATCCCATTTTTGATGAATAAAATTTAACCTGAAAACAATTCAGAATAATTGCTCAACATGTATCCATTTTATCTAATCTACAGTTCTGAATATATATTAAGGTTATATTAACCAATAATGTACTGCTACTAAAAAAACAAGATGAATAAATAAAATCTTCCTTACTTGTGATTTGCAATGTGATTTAAACCTTAAAGAATGGGTTCTTCAGAAAAGTAATTTATGTCATTAAATTAAATCAACCATACAACCTGATGGAATGGTAACCAAAGATATTTAACTTGAGGAAACTCAGCTTATTATTTAAAGAATCACCATTTCTTCTCCTTTGTAAGTAATCTCCACAGAAAACAACCTAATTTTGTTCAACCTCTTAATGCCATGCCAATGGTTACAAACCACGATACTGGACAGAGGACTGATTTTTGGTAGAAGTTGTTAATGTTTTTATAGTTAAGACAGCCTTGTGGCTTTCATAAGCCTAAGATTTAGGTTGGGTCTACACTGGGGGCAAAACTTCAGATGGAATTTGGTCTAATCTGGCCTGGAGCCTTCCTGGATTCACCCTGTTCGTATCACACCTATTTGGTTTATGCCAAAGTGACATCGTATAGCTCCTAGCCAAAGCCCGAATCCACACTGCTTCATTGCTGCTGATTTCCTTCTCCTCAGGTCTGCTGCCGCCACCTTCCCAACAAACACCTCCATGGCAGGGTCCTGCTGGCACACAGTTGCTTGCTCTGAGGTCAGAACTAGGCACCCAGCAATCAAAGGAGTAGCCCAATCAACCCCCTCACCATTGATCTCATGGCCAGTTGCCTCATGCTGACCTCAGAGCAAGTGACTGCATATCAGTGGGGCTCTGTCGTGGAGATGCTTAGCCAGAAAGGCAGCACCGGCAGACCCAGCATAAGGGAACACTTATTTTTCATGGCTGGGCTCACCTGGATAACAACAGGTAGCAGCCCTGGATCGTTACTGCTAAATGACCCCAGCAACTACCATTGAACAGCTATCAAAAAATGGCAACAGTTGCCATCCAAAAATCCGATGCCACACCAATCCAGATGGTCACACATACAAAAGCCCAATAAAGACAATTTTTCCCCTGAAAATTGTGGAATAAGAGGTGAGTTTTTAAAAGTCATATCAAAGGCTAAAGAAGCTATTTTGGCATGAAAAGGGGCTTTCACCATGTGTTCCTATAGCACCAGGGTTGAGGTAGGTATGGATTTTTTCCTCATGTAGTCAAGCCCTTAGTGTTTTAGAAATGGAATACAGGAAATAAAAATTGCATGGTTCTGAAATAAACTGAAGAGGAGTTGTCAGTTTTTGCTTCACTAATCCTACAGTAAAATTATGTTGAATTTATGAAAAATGTTGTCATATGTTGAAAATTACAAAGATTCCGGAATCCTATGTTAATCTTACGTAGCTAAAATAGCACCATCCACAAACAAGATCAGGAGCCTTGGAAGAATTCCAGTGGTACTCAGAACAAGAGCATTCTAAACTGTCACATTTTGTTACAGGTCCCATTTGCTTTCATGTAGTACAGAAATAATAATGGCACTCTATCTGTAGACTACTTCTGCAAGTCAGTTTTTACTAAACAGTCTTATGCCAATATTACCACAGAGGTTTTCATTTTAGCCAAAGCATCCAATATCAACTTTAACAATACATCAAAGGTTTGTTTGTTTGTTTCCTGAACGGAGGCTGTTTGAAGGAATTTAGTGAAGAAAGCAAATTTTCAGAATCAAATAATAGGAATAAAGTAACATTCCATAAATGGTAGCTATACTATTGCTCAAATCACCTTCTTGAAATAAATCATATATGCAAAACTAACTGGAATTTTGGTTTCAAAGCACAGAGTTATGTGAAACATAATTTCTCCATTTGATATACATACTTTGTACTGAAATATTTAACTTTGTCGAAAACAAGAAGCCCTAAATATGACAGATGATGAGATCTGTCTCTTGCCAAGAATTCCTCAAATTAACTCACTAAACTTGCTAACAAGGAAGTTTCTATTATTCACCTTAAAATATACACCTTTAAATTGCATTGCATTATTCACACTTTTGTTCACTGTTGAATAATTCACCCCTTTTCATGTTTCCAGTGTTATGTTTTCACATAATAATTACATATCCATCTATTCTTATCACTGCATCTTTTGTTGTGTAAATTTCTGACTGTTCCTTTCATTGTCATTTGAAGCAATGATGTCTCTTCACAAAGAAGAAAAAGCACTCAGGATCTTACAGGATCAGCATACTATATATATATATATATATATATATATAATACACACACACACATATATCTGCCCTAGAGAGATTTGTATCTCTTTCTACAGAATTAGTGTTTACCTAAGCTTGTGTGTGTGTGTACACTAAATCCAATGTTAGCACTGTAGTACCTAAAGAAGACCCAAAGAAAGCAATATGATATAGATATAAATAACAAGTATTATTCATTGCAATGTGTCTGCTCTAAGTAAAGGTAATGGAGGTTTTACCTCCCCAAACACATGCATTCCATAAAGCATGGGTACTATGAGAAGTCAAACTTGATCGAACACTTGGGATAAACACTTAACAAATAAATTCCTTTCCATTATTCCTTCAGTTAATAGCAACACCCTAATTACATTCATTCCTTCATGGGATTATAATTTATATAGACAAACAACTGTAAAAAATAAAGATAACAACTTGATTCCATTGTTGATCGCCCTTTGCAAGTTCACACATATGAGAGGCCATGGAACAGTTCTACAGCTCTTAGAAGCTACAAATCTATTTGTGGAAGCTATGCAAAATTGCTACTTGCTGAAACAACTTTATGACTACAAGGACAACACAGCTGAATATTTACTTGGGTTTTCAACACCCAAACACCAAACTGGCACTTTTAACATATGGTAAATGAAGTTTGAACAGTGACCCTGCAGGATTTTGATGGGCCTTTTCTGATTTGTATGTTTTTCTCACACCGAGATAAAATTTTATTGGGTAACTTCTACATCGGTACTGTATAATTTCAGAAACAGGTTTTTTTGTGTGTATGTGAGAAATATTTTTCATATAGCAATATTAAGTGTTTGACTTTTTTTTTTTATTTTAAATACTATTTTGTGGGATGTTTTAGGCTTGTGCCCTGGACAAGCTCAGAGTAAACCTCTTTTGCCTATATAATCAACCTTGTGTGGAAATTGCCAGGAAGGAAGGGGTAGAATGAAAGAGAATGTAGCTAGTTAGCAAGATAATGAGAGAAAAGTGATGTAAACTGACACTTGATGTCAGTTAAAGTGAACATGTGGAAGAGGATGAGGTTGGGAGTAAAATAGGGTGTTATTCTTTTAAAACACACACACTACACATTCCCCACAAATGCCTACACACATATATGAGCACAAGGAGTTCCATCATATCTTTAGTTGCACAATGAACAGACAACTGTGGCTCCAAGTTGCTGCCACTGGCAGTGACTCTGCTCCAAGAAAGTGGCAAAGTTTGAATTAACCACAGCATGGGATACCATATTATCTCCACACTGCCTAAATAGTGTCACATAAAGAGTGTGGCCCTCAATAGCTACAACTTTCTCAAACTTTTGAACCTGAGTGAACATGAAAAGCTCTTAACACGAAATGTTAAATGGGAAGTTTCTGATGCTGTTAATTGATAGTACATACATAAACATAAAAATCTATTTACTATTTGTCATCATTTGATTGCCACGACAATGACATTTATATCCTGCTTTTTCTCCAGTTCAGGACTCAAGGCAACTTATACCAGTTAAAATATAAACACTACAATGAACTGAAATGTGCTTTGACCCTGAACAATCAGCCCCCGAAGCCTTGATGAAGCAAAAATGTCTTCATCTGGCTATGGAAGAATGTTGTTCGATACCTGAGTTTCCAGGCTCAGGGTTCAATCCAGGAACACACCCAAGCCGCATACCTGCATCTTCAGGGGTATATCCCCATCCAGCACATGTTTAATCCCTATTCCCTGATCTGCCTTTTGATTGTCCAGGAACACCTTCATTTTGTCTGAATTAAGTTTCAATTTGATTTCCCTCATCCAGTCCATTGCTCATGACACACAGTGGTTTAGGACCAAAACAGCTTCCTTGGATTGTGGTGAAAACAAGTAATAGAGTTGGATGTCATCTGCATACTGATGACACTGAACCCCAAAACTCTGGACAACCTCTCCCTACAGTTTTATGTACAGTATATGTTAAATAATATGGGGGAATATCATTGAGCCCTGAGAGATCCCACCAAGGGCATCTAACAGGAATCTTCCAGCACCACTTTCTGGGTTCACCCCTCCAGGAAGCAACTAAGTCACTGTAAAACAGTCGTCCAAAGTCCCATCCCAGCAAGGCAATCCAGAAGGATACCATGGTCAATGGTATCAAAAGCTGCTGAGAGGTCCAGTAGAACTAACAGGGACACACTCCTCTGTCAGGTGGTCGCACACACTGGGTGCCTCTGAACAAATCAAGAGGTCCAGGCAGCAAAAAATAAACAGCAGAGTGTTGTTCCTTCAGGCATCAGAATAAAGGCACAGATACAGGCTTTGTGTCTAAGATAAACTGATATTTACTTGAGTATAATGAAGAGTACAGTGTTTACCAGCATTCAAAAGAAGATTATCTTCATTCTGTGAAATCCAAAGCAGAACTGCTTAGCTCTTTGCCCAGCCCTGCATCAACTCAGCTCCTGGGCTCAGTCAATATTGATACATTAACCCAGCTAGCTAGCTTTGCAGATTTGTGCAGAATGTTTGTAACATTCCAGCCCTTTACAGGATATCTCTACTGTATGTCCCAATATCCTGACATCCCCACATCTAATTCCCGGCATAGGTCATCCACCAAGGCAACTAAACTGTCTCTGCCTGAAACCAGATTGAAATGGATCTAGATAATCCATTTCATCCAGAAACCCTTGGAGCTGGAAGTCCACCATACACTCCAGGATTGTGCTCAAAAAATGAATGTTAAAGACTGGCCAGAATGGTGGGATCCATGGAAGGCTTTTTTAACAATGGTTTTATAACTATCTCCTTCAGGCAAGCTGGAACTCTGCCTTGTTTTAGCAAAGCACATATTTGACCAGTTACCCTCTGGCTTTTTTAATGAGCCAGGAAGGGCAACTATCTAACACACGTGTTGGTTCTCACCTCTCCAAGAATCCTGTCTACACCCTCAAGTTGCTCAAATTGAAAAGTATCCATTATCACTGGACAAGTAGAGGCTCAAGCTCAAGCTACATCCACTGGGCTTGTATCAATTATGGCATCCAAATCCAAATGTATCCAAGAGATTTTATCTGCAAAGTGCCAACCACTAGCACATTGGGCTGTCATGTGGTCTGGATTTTCCTCTCCAGGCCTGTGTGTAAAAGGCCACTCAAAACAACTCCACTGGTTCTTTGAAGATGGAATAGGGCAGAGAAGAAATTTGCCTTTGCTGCCTGTATTGCCACAGAGTAGGCCCACAGATGAGCAATAGACAATGTTCAATGTGACCCACTCCAGGTTTTCTGTAAAGAATTCCTTCCTTAGTCCAAACAGAATGTAACTAAGGCATGTGTTATGGTGGCCAGATACAAAAACTATCTCTAGTTAAAGAGTGCACAAACCTTAACTGTGCAAAGGCACTCCTGGCCACCATTAAGACCTGAGCTTTCAGGGTTGAATCCAAGAGCACACCCAAGCTGTAGACTTGCAATGTCAGGGGGAGTGTAACTGCACCCAGCACAAGGTAACTCCCTGTTCCCTGATCTGCCTTTCAACTGAACTGAAGCACCTCAGTTTTGTCTTAAATTTCAGTTTTTTTCAACCTCATCCAGTCCATTACTGATGACAGGCACCAGATTAGAAGTAATGAGATACTTTGGTGAGGTTACTATGAACTTGCTGTCCTTGAGCAAGCAGGGATCACCAGCATTGAGGCCATGATATTGAGAACACAGCTGCGCTGGGCAGGGCACGTTTCTAGGATGGAGGACCATCGCCTCCCAAAAATACTACTCTACGGTGAACTCGCCACGGGTCAGCGTAAGAGGGGCGCTCCAAAAAAGTGATACAAGGACTCCCTGAAACAACATCTCAGGCTCCGCCTAACTGATCACCAACACTGGTCCACCATGGCCTCACATTGGGAGGCATGGAGATACACTATCCACAATGCTGCAGCCTTATTTGAGAACTCACGACGAACAAGTCTTGAAGAGAAACGACAACGCAGAAAGAATCACAACCCAAAAACATCACCCAAGGAGACCTTCTGCTGTGCTTTTTGCAACCGGACTTGTTTATCTCGGATTGGCCTTTTTAGTCATCAGCGCGCTTGCAGAAAGCGCGGGATGAGTCCTTCCTGAATCTTCGTTTGCGAAGAAAAGCCAGAGAATCTGAGACTTAAAATCTCTTTCCATATCTGAAGACTAAAAACCCCTTGTTTTCCAAGAATATATAACATAGTCGTTTGAAACAACTATTACTACAAATTTCCAATTAAAAAACTGGGGCAGATTATCAATTGCACTTTAAGAACCATACTACTTGGATCAAACTAAAGGCTCTTTTAGTTCAACTTCCAGTTTCTCACCTTTGGGAAATACACAAAGAGGAGTCAACACCCTTCTCTGGTACTCAGAGATATATACTGGTTTTGAACCTAGAAGTTACATAGATCCATAATAATTAGTAGCCTTTGATAGTATCATCTTCCACAGATTTATATAATTTTCTGGCCATCACTTCATCTTGTGACAGCAAAATCTATGAACTTGTATGGTGTAAAGAAGTAATTCCCTTTTCTTTTGAATCTCCTGCCACTTAATTTCATTATATGATTTATAGTATGATGATGAGCAAGGAGAAAATCATATCTCTGTCTGCTTTCTTCATATTATGCATAGTTTTATTAACCCACAGTGTGTTATTTCTTGCTTGCTTTTTTAATAACCCGAGACCCAAACACTTTAACTTTCTACATACCTTTCTCATCATTTTGCTTGCCTTTGATGATGACTTTCTCACCTTTCCTGCATCTTTCTTGAGATGTGGCATATCCAATACTCAATACTTAAGATGCGGTATATACAAAAAATTATACATGTTACTACTCCATAGATACACCACTGTTTTGCTTTATTTCTAAAATTATATAGGACAGTATTCCACATGAGGAAAGATGGCAAGAGCTAAGTATTCAAAGACAGTGCTTCAACATTATAATCATTTTACATGTCCACACTATGTCCAATAAAACCCTGCTCTGAACTCAAAGCCATCATCATAAGTAGAAAGAGAGGTTATGGACTTTTTCAAACAGGGTAAAAAATCCCCGAGGCAGTCGGGAGAAGAACGGGGCTGTTGCACTTACAGAGCCCTGTTTCAGACGATGCCATCCTCCTATGTCCTCCTCGTAACCCTCCCCCGTGCCTCCTCCATGCTGTGGTTACCACTTTTTATTGGTGGAAAACCTTCCTCAATAAAAAGCAGCGCCCGCAGCATGGGAGAAGGTCGGGAGGAGGACAGCAGCGTACAAAACAGGGCACTGTAAGTGCAACAGCCCAGTTCTTCTCCCAACCTCGGGGGTTTTTCACCCCATTTTAAACAGTCCTATGTCAAAATTGTTATTTTTGCAGACAATAATGTATGAATCAGAGCTCAGTAGGACCATTCCCTATTCTATGATGAGTCTTTCAAGAAGTTTTTAGAAGTCTGTTAGCAGCACAATTTGGTTAAAGTAAGGGAACTCAAAGATCTTCCTAGGGAGCCCTGGTGGTGCAGTGGTTAAATGCCAGTACTGCAGTCACAACATTGCAAGTTTGATCCTACAAGGCTCCAGGTTGACACAGCCTTCCATCCTTCCATAGGTTGGTAAAATGAGTATCCAGCTTGTTGGTGGCAATTAGCTAACGTGTTTTAAATTGCTTAGGGAGTGTTTTGGCACTGATAAGCGTAGAAATTGAACTTCTATTACTATCTCTCTCCACCCATAAATAAAAGATATGCATGAATGTTTTTGGTTACTTTTTCCTTTTCGGTTGTTTCAGACATGCTGGTAGTTCTTGTTTCTATATTCAGACTGGAATACAAATGACATTTACAGCAGTACCTGTTAAGGTGATGGGATATACAATCACTGGAAATTTATACTGTAAAGAGCTGGCACGGTATAATATGCTACAGCCTACAGGGGCCAGCAATGAGCAGGCTAAATGCAGCTGGCTAGCATATCTAGATTATGTCTGAGAGACAGGCATGGGAAGGACATGGGAAGAATGAAGTCTTATCTGTATGGGAAAACATCTGAGAGAACCATCAACTGCATAACCCATGACTGTACTGTATCTGTACTGGATATCACCCCACTCTCTTTCTCTGATCTCTTGACTTGGATTTTCCTCTCAGGCTGTGTGGATCCAGTCTGGAATACACAGTGCAAGACTGTGGTGTGTATTGTGCTGTGATATGTGGTCTGTATTCTAGGAGTCTCAGACTCATTGTAAATATTGCTCCAACATGCTTTAGTAAAGATAAATAGTTTAGACACACGTCTGTGTCTGTGTGCTCATTTCTTCACCTGATGATTGCAACTCTGTTACAACAACTTTTGCTGACTGGTCCTCTCAGAGGTACCAGTGCACTACTGTGCACATATGCTCAGAGGTACCAGTGCACTACTGTGACAGTACCTGCATGTAGCTAGTGCACTGTTAGAAGCTGATTACACCACATTCACTTAGCATTAAGGTGGATTATAATGACACACTTTATATGACACGAAAGAATCACATGATTGTTGGGCATCATCAAGCTTCTACCAGGATGCCTGCAGTGCAGGCACCAGTCATTTACCCTCTGCACAACCAGAGCCATTGATCAGAGAAGGAACTTGAGATGGTTCAAGATGTGATACAAACACAGCAACTAAAATTCGTCTGTCGCTAGGCATCAGCTAGAGAACAAATCCAGTGATGGCACCATATATGGGCAAGTCTACTTTCAATACTTGTTACTTTTTTTGTAGTTCTAGCACAAAACTTGGGTGTCTGGTGCTTATGTTCCCAAAAGTTGCTACTACCATACGAGTGATGCAGACTCGAGTTGACTGATTCGGAGTCAAGTCATACTGAAGTCACTTCAATGACTTGATTCAAACTCGACTTGACAATAAATGATGCACTGACTCGACTAAACTTGTGACTTGTATATTTTTAGCAAATGATTTGCTGGCCTTGGTTCAGTAACATAACACATTCAGCCAGAAATGGTACAGAATGGAAAGCGGTTTTCTTCCTTTGAACAATGCTTCCATGATCACACAGCTTTTTGCCTACTGGTCACATGATGGAAGAAGTAACAGCAAATGCATTAGAAAATGGGCTTGAGGTGGAAGGATCCTTCTAAAGACTTTAAAAGGCTACTCTGATATGCAGTGGGGACAGGCTGCTGAGCAGACCTCAACCCCTAACTCATTGCCTAAAGTGTTTGCTGATTTTTTATTATTATTTTATTTATTGTATTTACATCCTGCCCTTCAGCCACAAAGGCTATCACAGCAGCTTACAAATGGCCAATTTAACAGTTCCCTGCCCTCAGGCTTACAATCTAAATAACACATGACACATAAGGAAAAGGGAATGGCTGTGGGGGTAGGGATTAAACCCAGCAGATACTGCTGTTCTTCTCTCCCTCCAAAGGCAGGGTGGAGGCAGTTGGGATGCAGGGAGGGCTTGTCTCCTGCTTCTGAGCCCAGGCCTGATGGAGTTCTGCCTGCCTCTTATTCTCTCCCTCCAAGGGCAGGGTGATGGCAGTTGGGATGGAAAAAGGGCCTGTCTCCTGCTTCTGGGCCCTAAACCTAACCTTTTAAAACCTAACCTTGTGCTCATCCTCTTGATTTTCTACTTATTGAAACTACACACACACACAAATACACACACACACACACACCCCACCACCACCACCTTCTTTTTTTTTTCCTGTTAAAGTTGGCTCTCAGAGCTTGAGACTTGACTTGAGAGTAAAAGACTTGAATATGTCACTCTACCATACACTGTTCCAGTAAAATCAATGGGAGTGCACCCTTTCATTTTTACAGATACGGGATTAAATTTTACAATTATTACTAGATCTCTGAAAATCTAATATTAGGGTACTCTACAGAACAACTGGGTAAAATGTATCCTCTCATATAATCATAATCAAATACTGAAATACTATACCAGTCATGAATATCTCAGGCCAAGAAACTGTGAACTTGAATGTCAATGTTGCAATAGAAGCAAATAATCTAATTAGTCTGTGGTCCATAAACATTGTAAAATATGGTGTTCCCTTATTAAATGAATGATACTCCCCCTATGAATTTCTCACTGAAACGCAGTGTTCCCTTCTCGTGATATTTGGTCAATTAACATACAGAACAAAGCATCTAGTTAATGAAGCAACAACACAGAATACAAATTAATACCAAAAAATGATGGATTAATTCATGCTGTACGCTATTAAGTATGAAAGATGACTTCAATCCAAGACCACAAAATCTTTAACATATAATTAAAGTTTTGCTATTAGAATTATACATATTGGTCCAATTTATTTAACTCTGCTTAATTAGTACTGGATACACACATTCTAGATTCATGGCTTGTTACTGTTGGTTTTAAATCATATTTATGCTTCAGCAAAACTAAATGGATTGCTTTCAGTCTTGCAGTCTTATTTACCTGGTATTATATAATGCAACATACTTATAAAGAGAGGATCTAGACGTTTAGGTTAATCTTTTATTTTATAAATCCCAGGTCACCTAATGCCTCATTGGCAGCAGTGAGCAAGCCACCATCTCTGACTCCTATTTTTGTTTACATTGGGAATCCTAAGTATTGCTTTCACAGGACAATTGGAATAATGACTAAGATATGGATTCTATTTTTCATGTGCATATCTAATGCTCTTCCAAGAAACTTAAAACACTGTCCATGAGATTATTCCATTTTATTTTTACAACCATTTCAAGTGGTTGGTTAGGCTGAAGCAGAGTGACTTGTCCAAGGCTCAACTTTAAAACTTGAACAGAATTTTTAAGTAATGACTACCCAGTCTTGAGATTCAACTGTTCATATTGTCATTGACTAATAATTGCTAATGAGATACATCACATTCTTAATGACACCCAGCATTAGGGAGAAAGTGAATATGCACATTGTTTAATGGGCAAAGGACAATGAAATACACAAATACTTACAGTAACATGTTCCCCTGAGTGGATTACCAAGGTACCTGTTTTCAGAGTCACAACTGTGGAAGAAAAACAGACAAGAAGAAATTCCAAGTTGATAATTACCTGATAATTATAAATTGACAAAGCTAACTAAACAATTTAAGTACAAATTAAATTAGGCCATTGCTATTCCATTTCTATTTTGCCTTTCTTCCAAGGAACTTAGGATCATTTCCACTGCCCCCACCCCAGTGCCTCATTTTATCCTGATAAGAACATTATGAGGTAGATTAACACTGATAAATAATTATTCATACAGTGAGCTTCATGGATGAGTACCAGTGTGAACTTGGAAACATCCTACTCTTCCTTCATCTGACAAATACAATACTTGATTGTCTCTATATTCCTGTAATGATGAGCAGTTGTAAGTTATCTTTTAACCTCTTTAGAAAAAATAACTTTACTTACTTACTTACTTACTTATTTGACATCTCGACTCTCCCAACATGAGGCCTAAAGGGGCTTACAACAATTTAAAACGAAGTATAGCTACAATCTTATTACATAGAAGTTTTTAATATATATATATAATTATATTAAAAGCAAAAAGTTAAAGCAGTTTAAAACACTTTTAAAACATAATATAAAAGGTAAAAGCACAACATTCAACATTAAGACCCATCTGACAGAAGAGTTAAGAGCCCAAATAAGAAGGTCTCTGCTTGACAGTGGAAAGAAGAAGACAAGGGAGCCAACTGAATCTCTCATGGGAGGGAGTTTCACAGTGTCCTGTGATCATGCATGTGGAGACATAACTACATAGAGATAGATCCACACTGTATTCAAAGGCAATTAATAACTCTTCACAAAAGAGCTACTGAGAAAAGTGCAAAGGATATCAATGAAATAGCTGCTGCATTTCTTGTATGTCCACACTTGTTCAACCGGTCCTAACCTTCAGAGCCCATTCCAAAAAGGTGCTAAAGGTTTCAAAGGCGTTGCATGAAACTGAGCATCCCATCGGTAATGCGCGGTCCATACAGTACCACCCTTCAAATTGGAATCCAAGTAACTTAAAATCTTCTGGGTGAACTGGGAGACTTAATGTCGCATTTCGCCAGTTCTGCCCCTGGCCCGTGCTTCCTAACTTCCCATATCGCTGCATCGAAGGACGTGTACTTCACCGTGCATAACTCCGGACAGATGGAATAATTTACTGATTCTCCCTTTGGATACGATAAATGATGTATCAGCCTAAATTCTCCCAGTGCTTTCTTAGGTACTATGACCAAGGGTGACACACACAGGTTAGGTATCGGAGGCTGGGGGAAAGGGCCAACTACTCTCTTCCTTCAGATACTTCTTTACGTATCTTTTCCCTAACTATATGTTTCTTGTCTTTTACTGACTGGAGGTTCCGTGCCATAAAGGGGCGCCGGACTCCTTGGAACGGAATCCGAAAACCAAAATGAAAACCCCACGGTTAATAAGTGGCAGCCTGCCTATTGGGGTATACTGCCAGCCACTTATCTAAAATATTCAACTTAATTGGACTGGGACCCTTTCTGAGGCTGGTTGGAGGGACCATTCCCCTTGTTAGGTCCCTCACCACCTCCGCCTCCCCGAAACTGTCCCCTACCTTTCGGAGAGTTCCGAAAGGAATGTGAAGAGCCACAAATGGAACATTCATGGCTAAACCTACAGGGTTTCCTTGAGCACGCCCCTTGGGAGCTGAACTCCCAACACAGCATTTTCTGGCCCGTGCCAGGTGATGCGGCAGCTTTTGGCCCTGTAACAGTTGCTGGCCGCAGGAGGTGACCACTATGGGTGCGTTCCCCTTCCCACACTAGGTTGCCTCCCCCCACTGAAGATTTAAGAAAATTTAAATAGGTAGGGTCATCAATAAAGACCCATTTGATTTACCCCATATATATGTGTGTGTGTGGTCTCATTATTTCTCCGAGTCGGTCCGCAAGAAGACAAGGGAGCCAACTGAATCTCTCATGGGAGGGAGTTTCACAGTGTCCAGTGATCATGCATGTGGAGACATAACTACATGAAGATAGATCCACACTGTATTCAAGGGCAATTAATAACCCTTTACAAAAGAGCTACTGAGAAAAGTGCAAAGGATATCAATGAAATAGGTGCTGCATTTCTCATATGTCCACGCTTGTTCACATTCTCACCCCCTTCCAAGCAGTTATGAATCTTACTCTCTGGCATAAACACAACTTCGTGTGTGAAGCACAGCTACACAATGACAGTAATGTGGGCATTCTGGCTTCTCTGAAAACTTGAGAAATACCCATCACAAATATAGGAACACATAGAGCTGGGAAAGTTAATTTATTTTCATTGTACCTCGGTACTACTGATTTTAATTTTTTCTGTCAGAAAAACAGCAGGTATAGTTGTTTTATTCCATACTAATAGGAAAGACTAACATGAAATGTTTTCTCGTTGTGGCAAAAAAAGAAATAATTTTCAGGCATACTTAACACAATCTGCTTGTTTCACAAAATTTATGAAGATACTTTTGGTTGGTTGGTTGGTTTCCACTGAAGTATTACTTTTGGGTTTGTTTGTTTGTTTGTTTTTAGATTTTCAAACAGCTTCATCTTTTCACCTAAAGCTCTCTTGCAAAACCAAAGACTTCAGCAGAACTAAAACAACCCTAAGTAAGCCCCTCTGTGGGGCTATACTAAACAGAGAACTTTAAAGCCATTACACATGCTCCTTTTTGTTGCTTTATTCATGAATGCCATTACTTCTGATTAAAGTATACCTATTTTGTATGGCAATAATTCACTTTTCATTACAAGATTGAAGTTCAGTTATACCAATTTGTTATCTTTCTATCTTCAGCTACATTACGTTAGGAACTACTAACATACACAAGGTAGTCCTTATATTTTGTTGACAATCAAACTGAAGATAAGTTATATATTTCTTGACAGGGCATCCTACAACCACTTATTTGGCATGACTGACTTTCATATGACCCTGGTGGCACAGTGGTTAAATGCTGGTACTGCAGCCACAAAACTGAAGTTTCATCCTGCAGGGCTTCAGGTTGACTCAGCCTTTCATCCTTCTGTGGGTTGGTAAAATTAGTTACCCAGCCTGTTGGGGGAAATTAGCTAAAATGTTGTAAACCACTTAGAGAGTGCTTAGCACTATAAAGCAGTATAGAAATGTAAGTGCTATTGCTATTGCTTTCTCTGATTAAAGCCTTTTGTGACAAAGCTATGCCCAAGCTGTCTCTTGTTGGCTTGCTCTGTTCAGGCCAGCAGAGTACCTCCATCAACTCCCCTTCATCATGACTTTTTTCCCACACCAACTACTCCAAGGGACAAGTTAAACCCTCCTCTTCTTCTCCCATGAGTTCTCATACGCCCTCAACATGTAAATTGCTAAATCTAGATGGAAATTAAATGCATGAACACTTGCTTTTAAATGCCAGTAATGAATTGTTCCTACTGCTCTGGCACAACACCAAAAGTACATTTCCAAGGAAAAATGCAAGTGGAGTTTTGAAATGTTCACTATAAAATATGTGGTTTCTTCCTATAAGTATCCATCTATCAAACTCATTACTCTTGTGTTGACTGGCTATTAATAGTTATTCTCTAACACTTCTCTTTAGTACTTTTTGGAAGGTCAAAATAGATGCCACAGTCAACTGGAAAAGAAATGTATCCATGCTAGATGCCAATACACAGACCATCATAGTAATATCCTGTTTACTCTCTGGAATATTAAAGAAAAGTACTTGAGCAAGATGTACATTTAGTCCACAAATAACAAAAAACAAACAAAAAGAAAACAGTAAAAATAGAAGAGGAGGAAGAAGAACCAACACTACCAATTTAACACAGGTTGATAGGGTCATGGTTAAAACTTTACATGAAATTCAATGAAAAGTTAGGTTTTCTGTTGATAGATATTTCATGCCCTGCACTTCAGAATGGATTTCTTTTCTAAACTTACATTAGAACTAGAGTGATTTGAGAACATTATTGAACATTATTTACAGACTAAATACAATGGCTTGGCCAAATCCACACTACATAAATAATCCAGTTTAAAACTGGATTATTTACCATGGCTCCTTCCTATGAAATGCTGGGATTTGTAATTTGGTGAGGCACCAGCATTCTTTGGCAGAGAAGGCTAAAGACCTACAAATCCCAGGATGCAATAAGAAGCAGCCATTACAAACAATCCAGTTTCAAACTGTTTACTGCCCCTTGTCATGGCTCTTACCTTATAGGACTTCCTTCCATGGGATGTATGGTTAATCCCATCAGCTGCAGTGTTTATCACTTTGAAGACTCATGCGTTTCAAACAGCTTCTAACTGACATTTTAATTATGCTATTTATTGATGTTTTATGCTGGAAAATGTTTTTATACTAGCTGGATTAGATGTTAACCTATTTGTGGGTTTTAGAACTACTGGATTTTTAAACTATTGTAAACAACTGGAATAAACAACCTTGACGGATAATACTGCAATGTATTATGGCCATGAAAAATAGAAAAATATAAATCTTGAAAGAGAAACAAAAGTGAGAATGTATCATAATGCTTTTACATAAATCAGTGGATCCTCACAAAAAAAGTCTGGCTACTTGCTCTATTCAAATATATTTCCAGAAAAAAATGGGGGCAGGGATTTGATTCATCACAGTTCCCTTCCCCCTAGCAATATGCGGAAACCCTTAGGTTCGATTAATATCAACAATCAAATTCAGACACTATGCAAATGACAGCAGCAAATCCACATTTTGTGGCTTTTAGTAAATAAAAGTACTGTATTTCAAAAGCCATGAATTTCTACAAGCCTCTGCTGTTCCATTTCATGAAAGATATCAAATGTCCAAAGAGGATTTGTTACTTTGACCCCACTAATACACACAGAGGCTGGTACGTTAAGAACTACTGTTTACTACAGTACTTTATTTTTAGAGGACAAAAACCCAATCCCTGTATGAGCCATTATAAAGAAAAGATTTTTAGCCACATTTTTCTAAATGATAAAATGTAAAATTTGAATGCAATGCATCCAAATATCTTTTTTGCAGGCACACTAAACTAAGTAGCAAGAAAGGAACAGAACACAGGGGTAGAATGAAATATGTATAAGAGGTTTCAAAGATGTAAACAATAATATATATGTTTAAAGTGGCACCCAACTATTTTCCCAATGTATGTAAATTTGTACAATGAATTTTAAATAAGCTTTTCAAAAACAAATTATGGGGAAACTTTCAAATATTGCTCTACAACTAGCTTGCTTTTTAGCTTATTATTGTTCAAAGATAGCCTTTCATTTTATTCTATATATTATTCTTCCCTGCATAGTCCATAATAGCTATGGTTCACCATGAGGAACTTTGGTATTACTGTTATATAACGTTTCCACTTGATGTTGGACCAAATGAAAATTAGAGAATCTAAATGCTGCACTATAAAGATTGATAAACAGCTGCTGGCAAAGCTAATTTGCAAATGGTAAAATCAGATTTTCAGGTACTGATGCATAAGTAATCAGTAGCCTATAGAAAACAGTAGGCTTACATTTTTATTTCTCACAGGGTTACTTCATTAGCCAGAAACACTTAACACAGCTTATTTTGAGATAGAAGTTTAACTACAGAACTTGAAAGCTCAGGCCACTTGCAGAAAGACATGTCTATCGCCCACCTAGAAGTAATTTTAATGATTTTTTGTGATTCAGAGCCTTTTAAATATCAAACATTAAACTTTCATTAGCTTTTGCAGTGATATTCATATCTTCTGCTTCTAGGTTTGGATGTAATGCTGTGTTCAGGAGCAGCTCTGCAGCACCTAACATCCTGCTTCGCAACAGCTGCAGAGCTGTTTGGGCTGGAAGTCAACCTGAAGAAAACGAAAGTTCTCTACCAGCCTGCACCACAGGACGAACACCACCATCCCCACATTGCCATCGGCAAATCTGTGCTCAAGTCCATTCAGCAGTTCACCTACCTGGGAAGCATCATCTCCTCAGATGCCAAGATTGACAAAGAGATCGATCACAGATAAGCAAAGGCATATAGTGCATTTGGAAGACTTTACAAAAGAGTCCGGAGTAACAAACACCTGAGGTGAAGCACAAAAATCAGTGTGTATAGAGTCACTGTTCTGTCTATTCTCCTTTACTGGTCTGAAACATGGGACACCTATCGCTGACACTTACGACTCCTTGAACGCTTTCATCAGCACTGTATATGCACAATCCTAAATATACACTGGGCTGACTATGTGACAAATGTTGCTGTCCTTGAGCAAGCAGAGATCAGCAGCATTGAGGCCATGATATTGAGAACACAGCTGTGCTGGGCAGGGCATGTTTCTAGGATGGAGGACCATCGTCTCCCAAAAATAGTTCTCTGCGGTGAATTCGCCACAGGTCAGTGTAAGAGGGGAGCTCCAAAAAAGCGATACAAGGACTCCCTGAAAAAACATCTCAGGCTTGGCCAAATTGATCACCAACAACGGTCCACCCTGGCCTCACATCAGGAGGCTTGGAGACATACTACCCACAATGCTGCAGCCTTATTTGAGAGCTCATGCCGAGAAGTCTTGAAGAGAAATGACAACGCAGAAAGAATCACAACCCGGAATCTTCACCCAAAGAGACCTTCTGCTGTGCTTTCTGCAACAGACATGTTTATCTCAGATTGGCCTTTTCAGTCATCAGCACGCTTGCAGAAAGCACAGGATGAGTCCTTCCTGAATCTTCATTTGCGAAGAAAAGGCAGAGAGAGAGAGAGAGAGAGAGAGAGAGAGAGAGAGCTGTTTTTTAATTATTTTATTTATTTGGAAATCATGCAAAACAAGTAACAACTAACTAACTATGTCTCCAGATTAGAGATAGCCTCTTTCCATAGGAATGAACTTTAAAAGCTGTTGTTACCATGCTACATTTTATCATAAGATTTCTAATTACAGTAAGTCACACTGGGGGCTTAAAAGAGAATCTGAAATATCAGAAGAAATGAGCTGCCTATTAAACTCTCAGACTTTATGGTGCCAAAGGACTCTTTGTTGTTTCTTCTAAAATAGTTATGACACTGGAAAGGTATGCTTAGCTTTCCCACATTTTGGAGGTGAAAGTGAATTTGCTTGGAAGAGTTGACAGGTTGAGGCAGTGATCATTCATTTTCCTCCAGAAAAGGAAATCCTCCCATCTACAGATAGCTGTAAGGTGGGGGGGGGGTTTCCCCTGTAGAGTTAACAGCAGCTTGAGGGAGATTTTAAGACTGGGAATATCATATATGAGAAGGGAGTTAAATTCCCTCATTCCAAATGTTGTTCCTTCTTATGCTTTTTGTAATTAAAATAACCACAGAAGATCAGCATCACACCTGTACTTTTCATAAATGCTTAGAATAAAGCATTTCAGAAAGGATCCATAAAAATGTCTCCAATTTTAAAGGAATTTAAGGAGCATGTAGGCTAGCAACATCACTTGTAATGTATAATTTCTGTAATTAATGGAAAAGAATATAATGAATGACAATTTAATTTTCCACTTTCCATTTCAAAATAACCTTAATCATGTTTCATCTACTCAGACACAGAGTTTGCCACAAGAACGAAGACTTTTTTTCACCAGAATGTCAATTTGTACTAAACCCATAATTCAAAAGTCATGTATTCTTGAGAGCATGCCAATACAAAAAAAGGGAGGGTACAGCTCAGTCAACTACATAACAATCATTATTTTTTTCTTTACTCTATAACAAATTGCAAAATGTGGAATAGAAAAGCTTCAGCCAAACTTATGACATAGTATGGATGGTATCTGAAAGATCTGATCTCAATATGGTAAGCAAGCACACCACCCTTACCTCTGTTTTCCAAATGAAACCAATACACACAAAGATCACATATGAATAGGGCAAACATAGTAAATTGTCAGCCTTTCAAATGGAAACTATTACATTGGCCTGTGTGCAGCCATATTCAATCCGCCGTGCCATTAGCAGACAGTTGGGAATGGCATAGCAGCACCAAATGTACACATCAGCAAGTCTGAAGATTCTAGATTTTTATTCATACAGTCGAGAGACCCATTAAACAATAAACAAGATGTACATTACTACATAAAACCAGGTTGGCATCCATATATACAAAAAAAAAACTAATAAAATTAGGATACTTATTGGTAGACTTTTTGGAGCTCAGGCCAACTTATTCACCTTTTAACTTCCCTCTCAGTGGTCTTAATGACCACAGATAAGAACTTAGCAACTGACAAGGTAACATTGGGATATCTATCTTCTAATAAGAATTTGACATAGAACCACTCTGAACGGCCAGGTAGATGGCTTAACAAAGGAGAAATCGGTTGTTTACAACTCTGAGAATGAAGGATGCAGGATAGTAGAATATGAGACATGGTTTCCACCTCCTGCAACCCACATGGACAGAGTCTTGATGCAAAAGGCAGCCCAGCATATCCACCATACAACACTGCTGAAGGAAAAACATTGCACCTGGCCTTTGTAAATAATATGCAATAGACTGGCACAGTCAAGTTCTTTATGTAATCAACCAGAGCAAATGAGCAAATGATCCTGAGTATGGTATATGCAATGCACTAGGTGAACATGACATAAAGGATTTAGCTCACAAATTGCAAAAGGTAAAGTCCTGAAGTCTTTTTTAAACAGTTTTTAAGGCTGTATAATAACCCAGGTTTAGAAGGAAGGATGGTGAGAGACCAATTGTGGTTGCTTTTTGGGCAATGTACTTGGACATCTGCTTTCGTAAGTGTCCATTGCAAGGTGGCTGAGTAGACCCTTATGATGCTTGAAGAGTACTGTATAGCTCTAAGCTAAAATTTCATGGCTGTCAGCCAAGCCCTTATAGAGGGAGAGCTTTCCCCAGTTTCAAGCATTATAACTGGATTGGCAACACATCTCGGCAGATGAACAAGGGCCCTTAAGAATCTGGCATAATAATTATCTAGCTCAGAGTTAAACCCCTCAATCCATATTGCAGCTGCAGATAGCAATTCAGACTTAATCTTAGCATTGTACACCTTAATAGCAGCAAAGACATAATGATTTCCCTTGTATGAAAGAATTTTAAAATGGCTGAATTGCAGCCTAGGGCTTTGCTGATCGCTGCCGATCTTTGGAAGGACCATAAGATTTTATGATGAAAAACAAGCCCAAGATATAATTCTGACCTGTTCCAGGGGACAGCCATTTAAACTCCATCTACATATCGAAAATTTCATTTCAAAAACAAGAATTTTGGATTTTGCAGTATTTATCTTCAGTTCATTCTCAGAATAATAATCTCAAAATTTCTCTAATAGGAGTTTGAGCCCCATTCTAGATCTTGAAAGAATTACAGTGTCATCAGCATAAAGCATAACAGGAATTTTCTTATGACTTAATTTGAGTACGTGGCCATTCTCATCCTTCATTGTATCCACTAGATCATTTAGATAGGTGTTGAATAGGGTTGGTGCAAGAATACATAACTGTCTTAAACCTCTTGCCATGGGTGTAACAATAGAGAGCTGGCTTTGGTATCACACCTTATACGAAGTTGGCTGTTATTGTAGAGCATCTTAATTAGGCTTTAAAGTGTGGTATCTGTCAATATAGACTCCAACTTGGCCCAAAGCTTGGACCTAGGAATAGAATCAAATGCAGCCTTCAGATTCATAAATGCTGCGAAGAGCTTACCTTGCATAGGTCTTGAATATTTTTCTGCAAGGTGTGCAAGAACCAAACAGCAATCAGATGTGGAGTAACCTTCTCTAAAGGCTTCTTGGGCCTCAGAGGGAATGTTGTTATCATTTAGGAAAGCAATCAATCTGTCAGTAAGATAACGAGCATAAACTTTACCAATAATGGATAACAAACTTATTGGCTGATGGTTCCCAGGGTCATTAACTTGACCATTCTCATAGATTGGTACTACTATTGCTACTTTCCAAATGTTTGGAACCAATCCAGAGCTATTTATCTGGGTAAACAGAGCCACAAGTAGGGGAACCCACCAGTGGCTATTGGTTTTAATAAATTCAGCAGGAATATTGTCATTTCCAGGGGCCTTCCCATTTTTGAGATGTGAAATTAAGTCACTGACTTCAGCTATTAAACCGACTCCCAGAGAGGTGTCATTGATATCATTATTTCATTAGACAGAACTGAAATATTTTCATTGTTACCCACAGAAAAAAAATTGCTCTGAAG
This sequence comes from Gambelia wislizenii, assembly GCA_030847615.1. Lineage (NCBI taxonomy): Eukaryota > Metazoa > Chordata > Lepidosauria > Squamata > Crotaphytidae > Gambelia > Gambelia wislizenii. Next base: position 90,842,928 of record JAUMIR010000003.1, on the reverse strand, counting down.
TGATTCTCCCAGACATCAGCTGGAATCTCACAGCTAGGGGCTAGAGAGCAGGACCACAGAGCTCCAGAAACAAATTGCCAGAAGTTTTTTGTGTCATTATTTTATGAGATGCTAAGCAATAAGGATCATGACTTACTTCTTTTTATATACTATAAGGGACTTATATTCCTTTTTTAACTGGAGGTATACTGGAGAGGCACTTCTTGGGTTTAACTTCCTGCACTCAAGGAAGGAATCTCTAAGGACTTTTTTCTTTTGCATAAATTCTTTGTCAAACCAAGACTTGCCTAAATGGTGAAAATGTTTAGCTTCACACTTTTGAGGGTTATTTTTACATGTTAAATCCTCTTGAAACAGTTGGATCATTTTCATAGGGCTCTATCTGCATTACAGAGAAATCCTCCAACAATATTTTAGATCTGAAAAAAATATACTGCGTCTGAAGCCAATTTCCACTTCATTAATCCCTCTAATTCCTGGGCCCATTTAGTTCTTATATGTCTTGCTCACTCTTACTTTCTTTTAGAGGGTAGAATTGAGGAAACCACTTTACACTACATTCAATCACTAGAGTAAGCACTAAGGGCTAATGGTCACTTTCTACTCTGGCATCCACACCAAAGTGTAGAATTGATTGATAAGCATTCCTTGAGATCAAACAATAATCTATCGTACTAAAACTGGAAGAATTCAGAAAAGTATATTCACCCAGGGTGTCATCTTGAGCAACACCATTTAACAAAAGTAAATCCAACCTATTTATAAATTGTGCCAGAGAAAACCCAGAAAAGTTTGATATCTTATCCTTGGAAATCCTAGGAAGAAAAAACGTGCATCTTTTAGCTCCATAAGAATTGGAATTTTGCTTCCAATTCAATGTCATTCTGACCAATTCTGGTATTTAAATCCACTAATAAATAGAAATATGCTGTAGGGTACTTTGTATTTAGGGAGAGGAAATAATGCTCAATTATGAACTGTGTCCTCTATTGTGGCTTTGGCACTAATTGGGTGGGGATATAAACCGTTATTACAATGCTGTTATTAAATGGTGACTGGACTAATATCCCCAGTGCCAAATGGTCACACCTCTCAAGCAGCAAAACCTTTGCTGTCATAGCACTGGTGACCAACACAGCAAGACCATCACATGGTCTCCCCTTCTTATTTACCTGGGTAGCTTCTAAGGTAAAAGAGCCAAAACCTTTCAAATTGAAGTTACTAATAACCCAAGTTTCTTGGATCAAGATAATGTCAAATTGACTAATATATTGAAAAAAGGAGACGTCACCGCTTTAGTTAGCCCAGCCAGCAATGTTCCAGTCTTAGGCAGAGAGACTCTGGAATGGGCCAACTGTCAAACTCCTTGGCTGGTCAATTACATTTCACTACTTTCATTTGCTATGATACAGCCATTTGCTGAGTATTTTGATCTAGCAAAATCTGGAGAATTGCAAAGGTCAAATGAAGTGGTTAGTTCAGGTACAGCTGACACCAGGTTTCTACCAATAGTTGAATTTATCTCTGCTTCAATGATGTGCATTTTAGGCAGAGAGGAGGAAAGAGTGTTCACAAGCCCCCTAAATGCGGAGGCTGCAATATGGCTCAGGTCATCTTCCATTTGGTTGGATTCCTCTGGGAAAATATTATCAGCAAGTCTGAACTGGCAGGCCACATATGTACAATTTCATAGAATCATAGAGTTGGAAGAGACCACAAGGGCCATCCAGGAATACACAATCAACTCACTCTCAACAGATGGCCATCCAGTCTCTGTTTAACAACTTCCAAAGAAAGAGAATTCACTGCACTCTGGGGCAGTGTGTTCCATGGTCAGACGGCTCTTATCATCAGGATGCTCTTCCTAATATTTATCTGGAGTCTCTTTTCCTGTAGTTTGAATCCATTGCTCCATGTCTCTGGCAGAAAACAAGCTTCCTACATCCTCAATATAATATCCCTTCAAATATTTAAGCATGGCTATCATGTCACCTCTTAACCTTCTCTGCCCTAGGCTAAACATACCCAGCTCCCTAAGCCACTCCTCATGGGGCATGACTTCCAGATATTTCTCCATTTTGATCACCCTCCTCTGTACAGGTCCCAGCTTGTCAACATCCTTCTTGAATTGTGGTGCCCAGAACTGGACACAGTATTCCAGGTGAGGTCTGACCAAAGCAGAATAGAGTGGCACTATTACTTCCCTTGATCTAGACACTATACTCTTATTAATGCAGCCTAGAATAGTATCGGCTTTTTTAGCTCCTGCATCATGCTGCTAACTCATGTTCAGCTTGTAGTCCACTAAGACTCCTAGATCCTTTTCACATGTACCGTATATTCCGGCGTATAAGACGACTGGGCGCATAAGACGACCCCCCAATTTTTAAGTTAAAATATAGAGTTTGCCCCCCCCCCAGCCAGCCAGCCACCTGGCTGGAAAGCCTGTCCCCCACCAGCCAGCCAGCTCAGTGGCTGTAGATGATGGAATAGTCTGTGAAATTAAAGGACTGACAACAGCTAAAAAAGCATGGGATACTTTGAAAAATCTCTGTGGTATTCAATCTTTGGAAAGTAAGGTTGCATTAATACTGTAAGTTGGTTAATATGAAGCTATCAAATCCAAAATTTTTGAATGAGCACATTAATGAATGAGCACATTAATGATTTTAGAACCACATTGGCAGACAAGAGAATTTCATCATAGACAAAACTTGATGCAAAATGATAAGTTTAAATCCAGAAATTCTAATTTTAGGCTAACTTGTCCTGAAAAGAAACATCATTTTGACTCTCCTGAGCTAAATGGAGGGCCATTTAACTCTTCAAAGGCAAAGCAATTATTCTCACAACAGGAGAAAAAATCTACTGGGGTATAAGACCACCCCCACACATTTTGAGGAGATTTTCAAGTGTTAAAAAGTAGTCTTGTATGCAGGAATATATGGTACTGCCCTCACGCCAGGTGTCACCCATCCTATATCTGTGCATTTAATTTTTACTGCCCTAGTGTAGTATCCTTCATTTTTCTCAGTTGAAATTAATTTTGTTAGTTTTGGCCCAGCTTCCTAATCTGTTAAGGTCAATTTGAAATCAGATCCTGCCCTCTGGGATATTAGCTACCCCTCCTAATTTGGTGCCATCTGCAAACTTGATAAGAGTACCCTCTATTCCCTCATCCAATTCATTGATAGAAATGGGCGCAGGACAGAAACCGTTGGCATCTTACTGGTCGCTTCTCTCCAGGATGAAGAGGAGCTATTAGTGAGTACCTTTTGGGTTCGTTTGGTCAACCAATTACAAATCCACATAACAGTCACACTCACTAGCCCACATGTTACTAACTTTTTTGCAAGAATATCATGGATGACCTTGTCAAAGGCCTCACTGAAATCAAGATACACTACATCCACAGCATTCCCTTCATCTACCAAGCTTGTGACTCTATATAAAAAAAGAGATAAGATTAGTTTTGCATGACTTGTTTTTGAGAAACCCATGTTGAATTTAGTGATCATGGCATCCCTTTCTAAGTACTTAAAGACTGTCTGTTTAATGATGTGCTCTAGAATCTTTCCTGTATTGATGTCAGGCTGATTGGGTGGTTATTGGGGTCTTCTTCCCCCCCCCTCTTTAAAGATGGAGAACACATTTGCCCTCCTCCAATCTGCTGGGATCTCTTCTGTTCTCCAGGAATTCTCAAAAATCATTGACAGTGGCCCTGAGATTACTTCTGCCAGTTCTTTTAATATCCTTGGATGAAATTCATCTGGCCCTGGAGATTTGCATTCATTTAGAACAGTAAGGTATTCCTGCACTACTTTTTACCTGTTCTTTGCTGCATCCTCTCATACTGCATCATCTGCTCCATTTTCCCCTGGTTGAACAGTTTTCCTTCTGGGAGAAGACTGAGGCAAAGATGGTGTTGAGTACTTCTGCCTTTTCTCTGCCCCCTGTTAGCTTTTCACTATCTTCTGCATGCAGTGACCCTACCACTTCCTTGTTCTTCCTTTTGCTATGGACATAACCACTCCCCCTTTATTGTTTTTAACCCCTCTAGCAAGCCTGAGCTCTTCCTTCTTTTTATGGTTCTGGTTTAAATAGCAAGCTTTTGTTTAAAGGCTACCATACCAATAACCATGTTTATTTGTTTTTAAATGCATCCAGGAGCAGTTTATTTCTTTCCTCCCTCTGAAAATAACATATGACAGATAAGATAGAATATGTTTGTGTGTGTGTGTGTGTGTGTGTGTGTGATAAAATGTGCTTCTCATTTAAAATTTAATATTATTAGTTCCAGAAACTTAGAAAGCAAACCAGAAAACAAAGTTGTCTCCTCCTCCATTTCCCCCGTGGTTCACTAAATAAATAAAGAAAGAAATATAAAGTTGTGGGGCAGAATGTAAAAGAAGCCTGAAAAACACAGAGCAGCATGTTGAAAGTTTAATCCCATCACAGAAGAAGCCCTACCCTACCAAGTCAACATAAGGATGAAATTTCCTCTTCTCCTCCCTCTGCAGGAAAGAGGCAGTACAGAAGCATGATACGGATATTCTTTGTTGAATCTCACACTGGTTTTAATTCATTCATACCCATGCTAGAGCAACCCCATAGCATATTGGACACATGGCAACATTTCAATATATGTTGGCCACACCATCTGTTTTTTTAACATTTAAACCATAGTGAGTGATGGGACAACGCTCTTCGTGTCACTCTGAACGTGACTCCATATTCAGAAAGCTTATAAGGTTTCAGAAAAACCTCTAAGGGAAAAGAAAAAAAAAAGCTTATCCCCCTGCCCTTTCCTAACACTTATTTTCCTGAGTGATAGGGTTCTCACAAATAATACACAGTCATTACAAAATAAACTGAGCTATTCAAGAGTTAAGTTGAACACTCTAAGGAAGGATGAAGAACTTGGGGTTTTCCTGCTGTTGTTGGATTCCAACAAGTCACAGGAAATCTCAGGCTCACGTACACCTTCCTCTATTCTGTTCTTCTGGTACAGCCATGAAAATAGAAGCTTTCAATTCTGTTTTTCATTAGCTGTGATTTAGTGTTATGTTTGAATTTTAAATTGTGATTAATCTTGATTGTTGAAACAACATAGCCTCATAAGCCATGGATTGTTGATGCCTTATTTAAAAAAATAATAACAAAAAAACATAGATAAGGGCCTTTTTGAGCTGAATGGGGTAAAATGCTTCAAAATAAATATGTAAAAGGATAACAATAGTTTGTCAGGTTTGTAAGGGGCTTGTTTATCTAAAAACTGAAAACAAACTCTTCTTCTAGAGGAGAAAAGAATGTGTGAGCCCAAGCTTCTTGTAGCTCATTCCAATCACCACACACACACACACACACACACACACGTACGTTTATTGTGATGTATAAACCAGATTATTATAACAAGCTAATATGCTTCCCAGGAATATTGACATTAAGAAAATGAAACTGTGAATACAAAGACAAGATATTTATGAAATAAAAAAGTCAATTGAAATGCACAAAATAGCTGAAAGGAAAATATGCTATGTTAATGTAATTTGCATTGGAAAGACAGAAAGACTGACTTAAGGTCACTGAATAGATGAGGAGGAAAGGCAGAACACAAGATGCAGTTTTACAATGTCAAACACAAAGGCAGTTCTAATCACAGATTCCAGAAGGAGAATTTAGAAAATTATTTTACCATGTTTCATAAAGTAGTTTACAAAAGAAAAATAAGCTGTACAAATAGGGACCAAAGCTGTGTTATTAAACAGAGAGTTTTTCCAACCCCTGCAGAATACAGAAACCAGAACTATCTTTTCAAGTCTTATCAACAGAAAAGATAAGGAAGAAAAATAGGTTATTTGAAATGATTTTTTACTTATATGAATACAATGGTGTTAGCAGAAATATCCCTTCTTCACTATCAAAACTGTTGTCATGTAGGATGATGAGCAAATTATTTTCCACTACTTACTATGTTATTACCCAGTTTCTGCATCATTGGACTTCTGAAATAAAGGATTCACACAGTGGCCACTTGTGGGGCCACTTTTAGTTTTGCCTGAATGACAGTAGATAACAGTAAATTTCTCGAACTGTTGAAGTACATGTCTGGATCCTTGGTTATTCTTTCTTTTATTGAGCAAACTGAAGTAAGCAATCTTTCTAATTGCAGGAAGGCTACATTTTTTACAGCCCTCATTTGTCAGTTTCAGTTTTATCTGAGCACATCTCTAAAAGCAGACAATACTATAACAACAACAATAGAATGAGAAAAGAATCATAAAGTGAATCCAAAAGACTAAATACTTTCCTGAATTAACTCAATGGGATTTTAATACAGCACTAACCCACATTCTTTGCTGGTGTTTCTTTTCAAGATGTTTGATGGTATATCAGTATTGGACTTGGGAAGGGTAAAGACTTTGATGCGCTAAAGACGTCTTATCAGGCATCCATAAATATAAAGTGCAGAGCTTGCACTGAATCATGATGGATGGCAAGCCAAGCTGCAGGAATCATGGGGCTAAATTAGATAGTGTACAATCCACATGGTGGACAGATGCAGAAAATACCTCTGAACTGTACATTTTCTTTTCTTTTTTTTCTGCTTCCTATGTCAAGATTTGTGCTGCAGCATCTAACTGAATGGAAGTTACATGACATATCCTGGGAAACTGGAGTCCTAGAGGGAGGTCAAAGGATGATGTAAAGCCAGCTTATGAAATCAAACTTATCGCCTTCTGAGTATTCAAACACCATGAGATAAACTGAAAAAATATTAATCATACACTCCTTTTTATAGAGAACATTTGCCTCTTCAGACTAAACAATCCTAAACCTGAGGGTTTTTTTCAATTCTCTAATTACTTTCTAACTTACTCCTCTTATTGCTACTGTCATCATTTTCATATAACATTAGTGCTTAGCCAGAAGAAGGAATAATTGTATATGAACACGGGGTGGGGGGGGACACCTTCTCAGCAAATTATTAATACAAATGTTTGTTTCCGGCAAGAAACAAAACGTTTCCTCATTTCCTAGGAAAAGTTAGCATTATATGTTACAATGAGACTGCAATAGTCATAATTGACTGGATTTAGACAGTGAATGACGATTAAAAATGTGCATGGACAACAATGAAGCAAGATGTGATAATGGGGCAGAAGGGTCATGGAGGGGTTAAGTTGTGCTCTTGAAGGTATTAAGATTGCATCAGATATCTACAGAGATAAATGTTTTACACAACTTTACATCTCATTTACTATATATGAATTGATCAGTTCAGTTCCTCTATATGCCTTGCATTTTAGTCCCCAGCCATTTTACTTTCTCTCTACGACACAGTCATCACAGTATATAGTTATAGAAGATACAGTTGTTATTTTTATACCGTATTGCTTAGCTTGTAGATAAGCAGCCTGCTTTTTTCTCTCTACATCTTTGCTTAGTGATGATCCTGGTTATGGCTCTTCTTTTTGTCTTACATGAATAATGGCAGCCCAATCTACACTGTGTCAATGGCAGATAAATTAATTAATGTCAGTGAAATCCATGTGACAAATAGGCTGGAAATGTGTAGGCAACTCAAGATGATAATAAGATTAAAGCAAATAAAAACCTATGCCAGAATGAACCAAATTTAGGAACAATTCAAAAGAAAAACCAAAACACCTTTTCCTATCCATGCCTAATTATTACAGTCCCTTTATATAACAGCTTTCTTATACACTTGACGAGCACCACTGTAATTGGCAGTAATGATAGCTGGCAACAATGTTTCTCTGTAACATGAAAGGCTATCCTCTGTCTTCAAGCATAAAGATAAAGACTTTTGCTAATGCACTTCTTTATTCACACCTCACACTATTGCCTAAAAGATAGAAAAATGAAAAAAGCAGTAGGTGGATGTGCATTAGGTCCATTAAGGGCATACAGAAAACAGGGAAATCAATATTTGCTACACTAGAAGCTTTCTATTTAAGGTCTGTCACTAGTACTAACCCAACTTAGTTCTTTATTGTTTTATGAAAACAAGCCTTCTTTTCTTTCTCTCTCTGAACATGAATAAAGACTGTCTAATGCAAACCAATAGAACGGGGAGGGGGGAACTATGCTGTGTTAATGCACATGCACATTATTAAAATACATTTTTATAAATAAAACATTTGTTTTTACTCCCAAGTGTTCAATAATTAGAACATCACTCTTTTTGTTTCATTTTCATTTCCTATTCATATACTTGCATTTTCTGCTTCCTAGGTTCCTTTCTGTTTAGGAAGAAGGGATTCAAAACCTTGTCATCGCCTGTTCTACATGGTTGACACCATCTTATGAATTATCTGTCTTCCACTGTATTGTCATCTCTGATATGGAGAAGCTCTCCAAGGAGTTGTATCCAACAATGTAGTTATGAAACAGATGAGGAAGCATATGCTGGGGTGCAGTGAGGAGAAGGAGGGGAGCAAGTTTTCCTGAATGATGTTAGCTGGGCTCAAAGATTTCAGGCACGATCTTCCCAAGCCTGCTATGTGAGACATTTTACATGGTCTATTAATGACTTAGGTCATTGCTTTGCAAAACCCCAGGGAACTGCAAAACACTTATGGGACATGAAGTAAAATGCTTGGAAGTTTTGTTATAGTTCTTTTTTAAAATTCTATTTTTACCAATGATGGGGGTGGGAGTGTGAATATGCATTCATAGTGGTTCTTGTTTGTGGTTCAGTTTTTCTTATCATCAACAATGTCTCATTCAAATTATGGTTTTAGTAATAGTAAAAACTTACAACCATTTCCTATTGTTAGAAAAAAATCCTTCAAATAAGCAGTAACTTGTCTTTCTTAATTGTTTAGAATAAACTGACAGCTCAATAAATGGCTTTCCTGAAAACTAATTAATACTAAGACTACATATTGATTAACTATGAAACAGAAGAATGACAGTAATGTCAGATAAGTTTTAAGTACAGTGCACAGTTCACTGAATCATGTTCTCACATGGGAACAGAGATGAACAAGACTAAGGAGAGAACAGATGAAAGACAAGACCCCCTCCCATGGCAACATACTTTCTGCCGTTGTTTAAACAAAAACCTGCTAAGGAAATATGTTATTGATCCAGTCTAACTTTTACAGGGAACCAAACAAAAATGATGATGCATCATTCAGTATACAGTGAAGCAACACAAACAGTGAAAACTTCATAACAGGCTTTATTTACCACTGATCAAATCACATTGATCTGCCTCACTACCTTCACTTTCAAAATAAATATCCATACAAATAGAAATCTATAGGGTTCCCTTCCCATGCCTAAGCCAAGCCTGTGGTTATACAAAAATATAAACACTCAAATTGTACTTAAGTAAACAAGAATCAAATAATTAAAACTCAAGGCTTAAAGAATTACATGACTCAACTTTCAGCACATTCAGTTAACTGAATCTGTCATTTTAAACTATTTTCATACTGTTCTGGTTGCTAAACATACAATAACTTTGTGTGATGATTTAAAACGTATTCAAAGCCAGAAGTGCCTCTTTCCTTCCTTATGCCTTGGACTATGAACTTATAAACACATCATGCTGCCCTGCTTTCTTCTACTTCCGCTCAACCCAATTTTTCTACTGGAACTGTGCATTTACAAGAAAGAAGACATTTGTCTATCCGGAGGTGTTCGATTTGATTTTGCACATTTTGTCAACAACCAATTAGAAAAGACAGGCATTGGGGCCCAAACATCTGGGTGCCACCATGTTTGGGAAGACTGCTTTCAAACTCTTGTTCTCCATATTCTTTTATTGCAGTGGTGATTTTACAAGAAGCAGAGCATCTAGAATATGGACAGTAAATGGATAGGTGCTTTTAAAAGACCCTATGAGTTTCACACAGTGGATTACTCATAAATGGGGAAGTGTTAAAGGCAATATTCATGGTCACAACAACCAATGATGGTCCTTTAATAGCCTCTATTTTCATCCTTCTCTTTTCATTTCACTACTCAATAGCTGGGCTGGAGGCATAAGAACAAGTCCTTGTTATGACTGTCCATACTGTTTATTTTTCTCCCCATTTGTCTCTCTTCAGCATTCCAGTTTGAATGGTTTTTCATGTTAAGAAGCTGAACAACTCACATCTGCTTTAGATCTCAAGTCTAAAATTCCAAATTTGTTCTTCATCACCTGAAGCCAGCTTCAGTCTCTATGCATCTCACATACTGACACACTTTTCCTCCACTATGTGCATGTATATTTTGTCTGACTTCAATCCAATGTTGCTTAGTTGCCTAGAAATTGACATTACAGACTGGGAATCAGCTGTCTGGCATTCTTGATTGGATAGCAGAAATTCTAGAATGGTATCCCAAGAGTGAGTGATTTACATCCAAAGGAATGTATATTTGATGACAATGGGGAATCTTTCTGGGGCACTTTGACTGGGGGAGGGGACCTCCCAAAACCAATATTGTGATATGCCAGTTTCACTCTTTACCTCACCAAAAAAAAAAACAAAAAAAAAAACCAAAAAACCCTTACTTTCCTATTATATCCCTCTGCATCATTTGTTTCCCTTTTTATTATTATCTATTTTGAATTAAATAGACAATGGGTATTTTATATATTCAGGGAAACAAAAGGCTGTAACAGAGACATGATTTCTTCATTAAAATACTCTTATTTCAGTATACGTTACAAAACCAATGCTCCCCTTTCGCATAACTTATATTTTTGTTATAATTTTACTAATAACCCTCTCTAACATTTCTGTTATTGTTTATGTTGTAAAAATTCTTGATATAATATTGCCCACAAATGATGTATTATTGATAGAATAATTTGGGAATTTGGGGAAAAGATGTTGAATAATATCATGAGGAACTGCATTTACTCCTCAGTCCATCAACATCCTCTGAATCCAATGGGAAATTTAGTTTTACAAATCCACTGTACTAAAGGATGTGGGGAAAATGATCTCCTCATCAGTTACTAACTTCATCATGCTTTGGATGTATCTACATTTTTATTAAGTATGAAACACTGAAATAACAATGTGTAATTATCATCACTACATTAAATGCAAACTTTGGCCAGTATCCAACACTGTGAATCCACTGGCTTCCACAAAACCAGTAACCCCTGCAAAGGGAAAAAAACTGATGGGAGTTGTCCTGGCAGAGGTATAACTATGGCAGGGGAGGTAAAATGAAGGCCCTGTCTCCACAAATAAGAGTTCTGCCCCCATGAAACTTACCTTTAGTTCCCAAATTTCTAGACTCACAATGATCTAAAATTTAGATTTAGGCATCCAAAGTATGGGCATCCAAAGAAAAGCATCAAGCAAAGTTACCAAAGGAAAAGCATTATAAGAGCTCAAACTTCAATGTCTCACACTCTGCCATGCCAGAAATATGGGGACTGCAAAATAATTTAATTTGGGAATGGAGACTTCTTATTTGGGGGCACAATCCTTTATTCTACCCACCCACCCCACACACACACATAGCTACACCCCTACTTAACAGCAGCAAAGAAATGACAGCTCCACTTGTATTAGTCATGGATTAGGCTGCCTACTAAAAAAGCAACAGATGCTGCAGTTAGATGGATAGTTCTAGCCAGTCTGTCACACCCATGGTAAGCTTTTGTCTTCAGACCAGTAATAGTATATATCCATCTGTCTATCTATCTGTTACTTTTAATTTGTCAACATACTCTTCCTTTCCGGCTCTGGGCGCCGCTAGGTAAGCCAGAATGGGTGCCTACAAGTATATCCAAAAACTATGGAGGAAGAAGCAGTCTGATGTGATGCGTTTCCTTTTGCATGTTCGCTGCTGGCAATATTGCCAGTTATCTGCTCTTCATCAAGCTCCTTGTCCAACCAGATCAGACAAAGCTCGTAGATTGGGATATAAAGCTAAGCAAGGTTACGTCATTATCGTATTCGTGTTCGTCGTGGTGGCCATAAGTGTCCAGTTCCTAAGGGTGCTACTTATGGTAAACCTGTGCATCATGGTGTTAACCAACTGAAATTTGCCCAGAGCCTACAATCTGTAGCAGAGAAGCGTGCTTGTCATCACTGTGGAGCCCTGAGAGTACTCAGTTCTTACTGGGTGGGAGAAGATTCCACATACAAATTCTTTGAAGTCATCCTGATTGACCCTTTCCACAAGGCTATCAGATGCAATCCAGACACCCAATAGATCACCAAGCCAGTTCACAAACACAGAGAGATGCATGGGCTGACCTCTGCTGGCAGGAAGAGCTGTGGCCTTGGCAAGGGACACAAGTTCCATCACACAATTGGTGGCTCACGCCGTGCTGCTTGGAGACGGCGCAACACCTTGCAGCTTCACCGTTACCGTTTATTTTTTTGCTTATAAATTTCTCATTATAATAAAGTCAGTTTGAGGCTTTGGAAAAAAAATTGTCAACATACCTGAATGAAAGGTAAATCAGGTTCATGTAGTTTAATAACAAAGTATAGAAGCCAGGGGACCGTTGACTGAGCAATGTGTAACCACATATGAGGGGAAGGGGGAGTACATATAAGCTTAAGACTTCCTGCCCTCTAAAAAGGAAGTATTTGTTAGCAACTATCTCATTGTGGTGCAGTACAATAAGTACTGGTGTGTTGTGCTTTCCTGTTTGAAGTAAGAATGGGGCCATGAGTGGAAAGAGGAGCATAAAATGAGATTTTTGCCTTTACATGAATAGTTCCCTCCTTACAATACTGAGTCTTTCAGTTCTTCTTACTTGCAACTGGGAGTCTTTGAGGTTCCCAAACAAGTTGTACTTACCCAGTCTCTCTCTTCCTCTGACTGCAAAGCTGGATATCAGGGTCTGATCACTAGCATTATTCCATCAAAGTTACATAGCTTTTCAAAGAGCTGAATGGGAGGAAGGGAATTCTCAAATAGAGTGGGGCTGCTTTTGGAAACTGTTCGGAAGCTTTGGTGGATCCAGAATGCTGCAGCTAAAACAACTTCACTACTACTACTGGTTCATTTCTGTCACAATTCAAAGTGCTGGCCATGACCTATAAAGCCCTATACGACTTGGGTCCAAACTATCTGAAAGACTGTATCTTCCCATATAAATCTACAACGGTGCTAAGATCTTAAGGGGAAGGCTTTCTCTTGGTACTGCCACCATCACAGGCTCACTTGGTGAGGACACAAGAGAGCCATCTCAGTGGCTGCTCCCATTCTCTGGAACTCCCTTCTGTGGGAGGCTAGGCTGCCCCCCTCCCTGCTTTCCTTTCGTTGGCAGGCAAAGACATTTTTATTCAAACAGGCTTTCAATATATAACTGCACCTGCAAAGGCTTTTTATTTGGGTGTGTTTTTATTTCATTTTTCTTTTTTTACTTTTATATGTTTAAAAAAATATTAAATTTTTAAACTATGATGTTTATAATCATTCTAAATTCTATTGTATCTTAAAGTGTATTGCACTTTTTAATTGATTTTTTTGTGAGTTGCCTTGGGTACTATTCTGGGAAAAACGTGGAACATGAATTAATTAAATAAATAAGAATCAAAATTTAAAAGGGCAATTAACAGGTCTAATGCAGTCCTCAGACCTGTTTCTGAAGCCTGCAAGGCCTCAGCACAAAGAATTTTCTATTCCCCTCCCCACAAAAAATAATGTTCCCCAATGCCAATCTTGCTCTATACCTTTCTGGTGGAGCCATTTTGAGCCCTCTCTTGGGCTCAAAAAGTTGCAGGGAGGGTTGGTGAAATTGTCTCCCATGGCCCAAAGTAAAAGTTTTTTAAAAAATTAAAGCATGGCCCTAGGAAACATGGTGGTGGGTGCAACCCCAACAGTTGGCCATAGCTGTTTAAATAATAATTCCATCCATGTGGCAATTTCATCAAATAAATTTATTTTCCTTGACTGCCAGGATCCTAAGTTGAACAATAAACTAACAGCACCAGGGTCCCCTAGACACTAATCTACAACGATGGTTGAGGAATTGTATATAAAATGTCTTCAATGATCAAAATGATTGATTATAAACTTTTATCTATGTGTATAATTTTACACTACATAATTACATATACCAATGAATTCAAGTGCTTATTACACATACCCTCAGTGTTCACTTAAATATAGTGCATGCAAAACTATAAATGTATGAAATACATGATAGGTACATCCAGCTCTTCAAACAATCCAATACAAAATCTCTTGATTCCACTTATCTCAAGTCTGTATAGATTCTTTAAATAGAGACAGTTCTTTTCATTAGTGGAGTTCCATAGATGCAATGTTGCCACACATTTGCTTCAATAGTAGATCTCAGAAGACACAATGTTGTAGCAATATTAACTTCAATGGAGAAATTGTTGCCCAGGAACATGCAAGCAACAAATATATTCAAGGAAGGTAAGCAGTTACTGTATGGGCAGATGAAACTGCAAGTAGGCTCAATATTTTATGCCGTTAACCATGATATTTGTATAATAAAACCTTACACCGCAGATGGTCACCTCTAGAGTAAATATCGTAGACCTTTTCATGGTCTTTCTCAATGCGGGTTAATCTATAATAAATACTGACAATGATAAGTACCTTTACTATTCTATATTTTAAAAAAATTGTAAATGTCTCTAGCTTGCCTTTACACCTTCTACAATCAACAAGCACTCATTTGCCACTTTTTTCTGTTCTGCTGCTAGTGAAGCAGGAATACCCATTAGGTTTTTATGTCTGACTCCTCTACTCAACTGTTAATTGGCTCATTTCCTAATGTCATTGTCCTACTTAACCTTTAGCACAATTCTTCTCCTTTCAAAACCCTGAATAGCAGAGATTGTCATTCAATTGTAAAATCATTCACAGGAACTATATCTATTCATGAACTACTACTACCATTCATAATTTAACTAGATTCATTCATAGAAAGCCAGAATAGTCCAAACATTAATTTAGTCCCCTTGGTTCTTAGTATCTAATTTAAAAATCCAGAAAGCTTCTCTCTGTTGAAGCAACCTATGAAGGAATTCTTTGTGATACAAACTCCAATACAGCTGTTCAATCACCAGGAATCTGAGTGATTCTGGGCTGTGTATTTTTTTCTAGGAAATGATCACCTAAAGGGCACCCCATATTCTGATTTCTAATCCTGCTCTTATGTTCTGTGATTCTAACCTTCAAATTTCTCTCTAAAAAACCTGTATAAAGAAGTCCACAGGGACACACTATTACATAAATGATATATTTGGAGTTGCAGTTCATAAAGCTCTTTAAGGGGAACTGCTCCTTCGTGGTAGAATGTATGAAGGTCTTAATATTAAATGACCGTTGACAACATGAACAATGGCCACATTTATAATGACCAGTTAATATGGGTTGTGGCCTTGCTTTTGAATAAATATCTGAATGAACTAGTAAATCCTTAATATTTCTTGTCCTACGTAAACCTATAAGGGGTGGTTGGGAGCATCCCGGTATACCTTCCACCAGATGCCAATGTTTTCAAATTATTTTTTGAATTTGTGATACTCCCTGATTAAATACTATAGCTGTTACAATTCTATTATTTTTCATTTTGTCTCTCTGTGTAAAAAGGGAAGTCCTGTCCCTTGCCATAGCTCTTTGTTTGGCTGCTTGTATAACCTTTAAGGGGTAAGCCCAGGATATAAATTCCATCTGATATCCATCAGCAGCAGCAGCTTCAAATTGACAAATTTCAGTTGAATTTCTTTTTAACCTCAAAAACTGGGAATAAAGCAAATTATCCCTAAGGTGTCTGGGATGATTGCTGGAACAGTGCAGCAATGTATTCCTATCTGTTGGCTTTCTGTAGTTGGAAACTACCTATCTTGGAATCCCAGATGTACATATTTACATCTAAAAATGGTATATTGGTTAGATGAAAATGGCACGTGAACTTTATATGTTCACTGATTGTGCTTATCCATTTTAAAAAGTTATCTACTTGGGTATGATCCTCAAACAGTATAAAAATATCATCAATGAAGTGGGTATAAACCTTAAAGAACTTAGCATATTTATTTTGTTCAGGATTCTAAATATATGTGGTTTCTAAATCAGCCATATATACAGTTGTGGTTGCTGGGGCTACCTTACTTCCCATGGAGATGCCTTAATTTGCATATGAAACTGCTGGTCGAATCTAAAATAATTTTTTCTCCAGGATGACATCAAGTATATTCAATAGGAAATGTGGTGGCAGATTTTTTACTCCCCAGGAATGCAATACTTTCTCAACTACGTCCCTGGCTCCTTCATGTGGTATCGATGTATAAAATGAGTTTACATCCAAGGTGACTAAACAAATACTGGGATTTGTTGTTAATTTTTTTAATTTTTGAATAAAACATGCTGTACCTTTAATATATGATTGAGTCTTAAATACTTCAGGGGACAGAAAGAGTCTAAATATTTTGCAATTAGTTCCAGCAGCGACCCTGCTCCTGACAGAATAGGTCTACCATTGGCGGGAAAACCTGGTTTGTGAATCTTCCGGAGTGTATAGAAGACTGGAATCCTCGGATTCTCTTCAATGAAATACACCCCAACCATAGGACTGATGTAGCCTAACATAACCCCTTCTTGGACCATGACTATTGGGATAATTATATTTAAAGAGTGAAAAATGCAGCCATTCACTCAGTGAACTGTATGGCTATATAGCACCCCTGAAGAAGTTTCTGAAGAAACTTAATAGATTTGTTTTCTCACAGACTCTAATGGGAAATTGTATTTACAACTCAGCTAGAAAGGAAGAATATTTGGTATACCCAGTCATAAGTATACCAGATGTTCATAACAATTTATAGGTGCTGTGTTGGCATCATATTAGCTTACCGCTAAAAACAATGCAAAGTAGAAAAGAACTGGGCATTTTGCAGTTTTATAGATAAGAATTATGTTAAATGATTTTCAACATAAAATGTAAGCACAATAATTATATTGTTAAAGTGTAGCTATTTGATATGTACAATAAGGAATCATGTGTCTTACCCCAAAAGAAATCTTTTTAAATTATGTTTCAAAAACAAGGAAGAAAGAAACAGAAAGAAAGAAAGAAATCCTTTTAAAAAGCCTGCTTAAAAAAGGAAACACTAAAAATTGTAAAGGTGAGACAAACATGGGGTATTATTTGGTTAAAATGTATAGGTTTTTAAATGGGTTTCATTTATAATATGATCTTTTCTCTATGGACTTTTTCAGATGCTGTAAAAACCCTCCACAGAGTTCGGGAGAAGGACGCAGCTGTCCTGCTCCAGCCAGTCAGTTTTGCATGATGTTGTCCTCCTCCCGTCCTCCTTTGTTCTCTTTCTGTGCTGGGTTGATGGAAAAGGCACTGCTTTTTACTGACGGAAGTTTTTCGCCTTTGTCATCAATCCAGCATGGAAGGAGAACGAAGGAGGATGGGAGGACAGTGTCGTGTGAAACCAACCAGCTGGAGCGGGACAGCTGTGTCTTTTTCCTGACCTCCGCAGAGGGCTTTTACAGCATCTGAAAAAGTCCTTAGTCCTTAATGATGTTGTAAAAAAATGCAGAGTCCGTTCCCTCTCTGCTTAGCCAAGCAGAGGTTCACTTCAATAGTTGCAGCGAAAAATGTGGGGTTTTGAGCAAAACCATGTATACCTCTCGCACAGGATTTAAATAAAGAGCTTGTTGATTTTCTTCATAGCTTTTATTTCAAAGAAAAGAATTGTAAAGCCAAAATAAAGGACAGAAAGCATTCATCCATGCTTCTGTATGCTCCAAAGCTTCTCAAGAACTAAGAGGAGGGGAAAAGGAGCTTCCAAGACTAGCTAACACCAAAATCCCTCCCTCTTTATATATTTCTTTCCTCAAAATATTCCACCCTTCTGAGAAGAAACAGAAACCCAAAGATTCAGTTTCGTTTCTCCTCTTCTCACTCTGAAGGACAGAGAAACCAAACAACAAAAGACAGATTTATGACTCTCTGGTAGACAAAGTCGTGTCTTATTTGCCTGGTGACCAGAATTACCCAAAAGTGTGGAGATAGCTTTCTGATTACAATATTTATTTTCCCTGACAAATGACACATAAATACTATATTTAACTTTTAAATATTTACATAATTTTTTTAAAAAAAAATCTCTCGCAGGGACACATACTGTTGATATGATGAAGCAATATTTCCAAACATTTCAGAAGATTTTGGTCTGCAGTCCAGTAAAGCATGAGCCTACTTCTAGCTTCATTTAATTGAAAGGAAGTCCTACTAACGAAAAGGAAAATTTTATTAGGAGTATAACTTAAGGGAGTAGCAAAATGATGCAAATGCTGTTGCACACTTACTAGATTTTCAGACAACACTGTTATAGTGTTACTATTCCACTTTATTTGCTATGGCTGCCTCCTGTTGAATCCTGGGATTTGCAGTTTAGGGAGGGGCATTTACAACTTTCAGCCAGAGAGCTCTTAGGCCTCACTAAACTACAAACCTCAGAATTCCACAGCAGGAAGCCAAAGCAATTAAAGTGGAATCTCTCTCTCTGGCTTCTCTTCACAAACGAAGATTCAGGAAGGACCATCCCATGCTTTCTGCAAGTGCGCTGATGACTAAAAAGGCCAATCCGAGATTAACAAGTCCGGTTGCA
Organism: Gambelia wislizenii; assembly: GCA_030847615.1. Taxonomy (NCBI): domain Eukaryota; kingdom Metazoa; phylum Chordata; class Lepidosauria; order Squamata; family Crotaphytidae; genus Gambelia; species Gambelia wislizenii. The sequence continues at coordinate 90,824,323 of JAUMIR010000003.1, read as the reverse complement.
GAAAGCACAGCAGAAGGTCTCTTTGGGTGATGTTTCTGGGTTGTGATTCTTTCTGCGTTGTCGTTTCTCTTCAAGATTTGTTCGGCGTGAGTTCTCAAATAAGGCTGCAGCATTGTGGATAGTGCGTCTCCATGTATCCCAATGTGAGGCCAGGGCAGACCATTGTTGATGATGTTGTTTCAGGGAGTCCTTGTATCGCATTTTTTTGAAGCGCCCCTCTTCGGCTGGCCCATGGCAAGTTCACCATAGACTACTATTTTGTGGAGGTGATGGTCCTCCATCCTAGAAACGTGCCCTGCCCAGCGCAGCTGTGTTCTCAATATCATGGCCTCATGATCCCTGCTTGCTCAAGGACAGCAACATTCGTCACATAGTGACAAATAAAGTGGAATAGTGACACTATAACAGTGTAGTCTGAAAATCTCCTTAGTGATATGTACACACTTGTGCATAAGGTAACAAATGCAGATCCTTGATTGGGGTTTGGACATATTAAATAAATAGACAATATAATTATACACAAATATATTTTATGAACACACTCTGTAATCCAACCAAATGAGTTCCTTTTTAAGGGACTTAAAGAGGTATGTGTGTGATTGGGGTTTGGACATATTAAATAAATAGACAATATAATTATACACAAATATATTTTATGAACACACTCTGTAATCCAACCAAATGAGTTTCCTTTTTAAGGGACTTAAAGAGGTATGTGTGGCAGGAACCTTGAGGGCACCTACAAAACACACCAGCCAAATTTGCCAAACTGTTTAGTCTGGCCACTTCCACCATCACTTCCTGCCACCTTCCTTCTGATTCTCCCCCTTATTCCCCTTTATCTGGGCTGGGGCTGAACCTTTATTACCAGGATATGTGGACGTGTCGTATTTCTTGGTAAATGTGCCTATAAACTGTCTTTAGACAGAATGAATCATGATGAGTCTGGATTGTATGAACAAATGAAAGGATTGAGTTATTATAGTTATACCTGTAACATCAACACTGGAATCTTGTGTTGAGAACTTTGTTACTTGCTTAACAGCCTTGAATATCATTCTGAGGTGACAAACTTAAAACGTAACAGTACACAGGTTGATGCTTAGAGATCCCAATAACTATCAGATAAATCCCAGACTCATTCACTCTTTGTTCCAGTCAGCCTTAGTACATTCAAACTCCAACCAAATTCCCAACTGACAAGTTTTCCTTCAAAACTCTCTGAAACGCTTCCATTACAGTCTCCTGCTCTGGGATTGGTTCCCTCATTCCACTTTCCATTCGCTCAGAGGCATGCCCATCACACACCTCCCCCCTTAGAAAACATTGCACAATTGAGGCCTTTCCAGGACTCAATTAAAGCATTGAGATCTGGTATCTTTGCCCGCTCACGCAAACCCAATCTCATTACTTTCCTTCTACTTTTATTTTTTTAAAATGAGATTGAAAGCAATCCAGAAAAGAAGCTAAATAAAATAAATAGACAATATAATTATGCACAAATATATTGTATGAACACAGTCTGTAATCCAACCAAATAAGTATCCTTTTTAAGGGGCTTAAAGAGGAAAGGTCCTATAACTGTGAAGGTGAAACAATGGGTGCTTCTTTGTACCACACCTGTCAGAAGGAACAACAATCACAAAGGATGAATACAAACAGAACTCTTCAAATGGGTCAACAAATAACCTGGCATGGAATGAAGATAATGTTGGTTAAGTTACATAAATACATGTGCATGTAACTGCATTTGTGCAATGCTACAAAGGCTGCATTGCAAAGCAATTCACATGCTCTCAGAAATGAAAGAAATGGTTTGTTTTTAATTTTACTTTTCTAGCACAGAGCACTATGGCAAGGTATAATGGAGTTCTTCCATGAGGACCTTTGGATCCGACTGTCTTAACTACATATAGTTATTCAAGAAATGTGGACTCACTTTAGCAGTATATTTTTCTGGCTAGAAACATAAAAGTCTGCTTGGCTAGAAAGAGTAATTTTACTCATAACCAGGTGATACATCTCTTCGACTCTATGTTCTTATTTCTCAATAGAGGAAGCACTTTTTAAAATGTTATTGCAATATAATTGTTATCTTTTCCCCGCTGTTCCTGAACGTGAACTTTAGCAAGAAATAGGAAACAAAGAAGTGTGAAATTTACCTAAATTCATTTGGGTAACATACCACTGAAATCATTAAATGTTGATCTGGTTACAAGGTTATATAAAATACATCTCTACCTATTAACTAGAGGCTAGAGAAAAGAAATAATCTAATTATTTCTCATGCAAAGTAATAAAAGCAAAAAAGAGGTAAGATGCACCAATAAGCTTCTCCTTTGTACAACTAAACACAAAAGAGGATTATTGGGTTATACTAGGAATCAAAAGCTGGTTCAAAATGTTATAATCCTCAGATGGATCAATTTTGGAAAATGCTTCGGCATGCTGGCAATATACACAAAAGCTCCAATTTTTTCCAGATGTATTTAATCAACCCCAGTCATAGTTTAAATTGTTAACCATCATTCTTATTCCTTCCTAAAAGCTGTTTTAAGAAATGTAGGCCTTGTCTACATGTAGGGCCAAAAATCTGAATGGAGTCCTGCCCCTCATGCCCCCACATTCACTCCAAAGCCCGGCACAGAATTTATTCCCCACAAGGACCTCGGGTACTTATCTTCACTATCCCTGCAGAGTTTCATCCACTCAACACCACAAATGGTCAGATCCTGGCAGGAACAACCATTTTAAAGCTCAGGAGGCAAGTTCCTAGCCAAAGGGAGAGGTTTTATCCATTCCCTGAATTCAGCAGCACTGCCTCCACCCACTGTTTCCCTCTCGCCCATTGCAAGAAGAGGTGCTTGAAGCAACTGACAAAAGAGGCACCTGAAGGAAGTGACGGGCAAGCAGATAGCAGGAAGAGGCAGCACTGCCGAGCCAGGAGAAGGGAGAAAACTTGCCTCCTGGGCTTTAAAATGGCTGTAGCTATAGTGGCAGCAGAACAAAAATCCAGAGAAAACCCTGAATCCTAAAAACTCCACATCAAAATGTCCCGAATCTGTGCTATTCAGGAAAAAGGAAGTGTGTTGTGTGGCCTGATTGCAACAGATTTAGGGGAACTGGGGGGAGGATTTCAATAGCGCAGACAAGTCCTAAGTAGAAACCATGGGGTGTAAGCTAAAAGACATATTGCTTATCTGTAATTGTAGTTCTTCATATGATCATCTGTACTCACACATATGGATCTGCTCCTGTTCGGAGCATGGCTGGGAATCCTTTGGAATGTAAAGATTTAATGGTAACGTCATCCTTCCCCCCCCCCCCACTTTCATCTATGCTTGCACTGCTTTCTTCTCAGATCAAAAACCATGTAATGGTGAGGTGGCAACACAGAATCCCAACAATGTGACACTGAGGGGAAGAATGGCAAGTTACATTAAGGCACAGATGGCAACTTAAAGAACCACAATTACAGGCAGGCAACATGCCCTTCTTCATTCTGGTGTCTGTGCACCACACATGAGTGTTGATTAGAAAGGTTACTAGATATGGCAGGTATGAAAGCCCTTTAAGGATAAAAAGGAAAACAGCACAATCCTCCTGAAAATTATATATATATTTGCTTAGGCACCAAGGAAGTACAGTTGGATAAAATCTGATGGTTGTGACCAGGTAGCCACCCAACAAAATCCTAGCAAAGACATTCCTTTCAGATAGATGGATTAGGACAGATTTTAGGAAGAGCCACATTCTGGGTTAAGTGAAACACCAACACAACCTTGGGCAGGCATGTAGTATCTGGCTTGAGCACTAAATTACCCTCATGTCAAGTTAAATAAGGCTGTTCTACTCTGAAAATGCAAAATGTACTGGCTTGCCAGGCAGTAGTGACAGCCACCAAGATAGCAATAGTATTGATATTTCTATACCACTTATCATTGCAAAGTACTCCCTAAGCTGTTTACAAAGTGTTAGCTAATTGCCCCCAACAAGCTGGGTACTCATTTTACTGAACTATGGAAGGATTGAAGGCTGAGTCAACCTTGGAGCCCTCTGGGATCGAACTTATAACATTGTGGCTGCAGTACAAGAAAGGATACTTTAAGAGAGACTCTCCGTAGATGCTGAGGGAAGTGGCTAAAATTGATGTTTAGTGGAGTGGGCGAACAACATGGGAAAACTTCACAGCAGAATGTGAAAACTTGTGCAGATGAAGATTTGAAGACCATCAAAAAGTTTGCATTCCAACAATGTAAACAGGAAATTAATAATATATTTCAACAGTATAAACAGGGAAGTAAACAGAATTGGCTATTTATTACGGCTGCAAGAAACACTTGCAGCATGGAGAAGCTTAATCTTTTATAGTGAAACACAACGAAGAACAGAAAAAGATTAAACAGTGTGCAGCTGAAAGGGTCAATATTATGGTAAGCAATGTAATTATAAAGGCATTAGCTGCAATGTCTATGTCATTTCAAAGGCAGCCAGATACACAGCATGTTGCAGTTGTTTAATCTGGAAGTTACCAGTGTGTCAACTATTGAATTGTCCCTGTCTAAGAAAAGCCATAGCTGATGGACCAGAGTTCCCAGGCACTCCAAGCCACAGAGTGCACCTGGGCCTTCTATGAGAGAGACAGGTCCCAAGCTACACACTCGCTTCTTCAGGGGGGATGCAATTCCATCCTTGGGGGTTGTTACTTAATTCCTGGAACTGACAGCCACCAATTCATAGAGCTTATGACCTGTTGAAATTCAACTTCCGTCTACTGGATTTCATCCAGACCATTATAGCATCCAGCTAGTGCAGCACCTGTGCAGCCTGAGCTGACTCCAATGTTGAGAAGTAGAGCTGTCACCCTGCTGCCCAAATTCATATACATATTAGACAGCATATCACACAAGATGGAATGTGTGGCACTCCACAGCTTAATGGCTTAACAGGAAAACCCCAGCACCATTCTCTTGAACCAACCCCAAAGGTAAGAGCAGAACCACCTTAACACATTCCTTCCTAATCTAGAGTGGCCAGGTGAAGTAAGGGGCAGGGCTTCTGTTCCTTTAATTTTTATGTTGAAGAGGGAATTCCCTTTTCTACACAACTAAAAAAGGGACAGTAGCCCTGTCCCTAATTTCACCTGGTAACCCTATCCTACTGACGTCTGAAAGAGCCAGTCCAGCAGGACGCCATGATTGATGGTATCAAAAGCCACTAAAAAATCCAGGAAGATCAGTGCTCCGCTATGTTCCACCCGGGATGGTCATGGAAACCAAGACTGTTTGGGTACCATACACCAGCCTGACACCAGACTGAAATAGGTACAAGTTTCCTCCAAGAATTTTAAAGCTGTTCAGCCAGCATACCCTCACATACATCTGTATCCAGGGAAATCCTCTTCAGGAGAAGGCATAGTACACCCACATTTAAGTTTATGGTAGCAAACCAGTCATCCTTCATGAATGGAAGAAGGGATTCCTGTAGTATCAAACAAATTGTCCAAACAATCTCTGGGCAACCAGCCAAAGGCTGATTACTACAGAGCTGATAGCAGAGGCACAGCATAGTCAAGCTAATTACAGGCAAAGGAATCAAAGCAGCGTGAAGTCAGGCACCAACTTTACTAGCAAGCAAAACACAAGTCCACAAGCAAAGTCCAATATGCACGGTCCAGATCAGGCAAACAGAGTTCAGGGTAGTCCAACAGAATCCAGGTCAGGCAAACAGAGTCCAGAATATACAAACACAGTCCATGTCAAACACAGTAAGCAGGAACACCATGAGTACTCAGGTAGGTGAGATAATCTCTGACAACCCCTGGAGGGCAGTGCTGCGTATTTATAGAGCAGCAGGTAATGCAGCTGCTGCTTAACTAATTGCTGCTTGCTATAAATATGCTGAGACCACCTCAAGTCCTCCTTTTGTTGTCTCCATGCTGTGAAGGTAGGTACAGGTAAGTTGTCCTCTGTAATTGAAGAGGCAGGACCCTCTGCCAAAGCTGGTACTGAAGTATTGTCTGTGGAGATTACCACACAGGCCCTTTTAAAACATCCCTGCCCCAGTAGTTTATTTCAATTGATTAAAACCTTTTTAGCCCAGAAGCTCAGTTCTATCTCAAGTTATAAAGCCCTATGAGGCTCTAGTCCAAGGACTCTATTCTCCCTTACAAACCTGCCACATTTTGAGATCTTTTGAGGAGGCCCTACTCTCTGTCCCTCCACCTTCACAGCCCACTACACAGGTACACTTGACAAGAACACAGGGGAGGTCCTTCTCAGTGTCTGCTTCCAAGCTCTGGAACACCCTTCACAGAGAGATTAGACTGGCACAAAAAAGTGAAGACCTTTTTATTCTGGTAGACCTTTGAGAATTATAATTCTTTTAGCCTATATAATGTGTGGAACCTTCATTAATTGCTCTTGTTTTTAATGGTTTGTGTTCTTTAGTGGTTCTAATTGCTTTCTAATTTAATTGCTTTTTAATTTTTTATGGTGTGATTTTTTTAAAAAAACTATGTTTGTCTTAACTTCTGTAAGCTGCCTTGAGTCCCACACTGAGAAAAAGGCACAATGAAGAGAAAGAGAAGGAGAATTATTTTTGTCATCGTCATCATCATCATCATCATCATCATGAAATGGTCTGGGGAGTGTATCCCAGCAATGAGCAGTGTTAAGGACATGATACCAAGGTCAGAGTCAAAAGGGCCAAACCCAAATGGGGGAGGCCAGAAGCAATTCTTGCCAATTTGGAATTTTCCCACCAAACATACAAAACACAGTTCAGTTCTCTGGATTTCTGCAAACACAAGTTTTCTTTTATGAAAAACACAGCCCAGTTCCTACAAATGTTTTCCTTCCTGCGAATCACAGCTCAATTTCAGTTCTATGCAGTTTGAGACATTTAAAGTTTAAGTGCCTTTAGACTGAGGCATTTAAGAAGCTTGCAGATCAGATAGGACACTCCCCCCCCCTCTAAATGCAGCCCACAGATCAGAGGTTCCCAATTCCCAGCAGTCCCTATGATATCAAAGGATATAATGTACTAGCAATTGTGTTTAGCACTGCAGTTAAAATCAGCGAGCCTTGCTAAATTAAACAGATATTTTATTAGAAACAGCACAATAGTCATTATCCAACACTACTCTCAAGTCTTAACTCTTAAATATATCCATTTACTCTTTGTTTGAACTAGAAAAGAAAGTAAGTTATTTCTGAGTGGAAAGTGTGGCTGTGTTGAAAAGGACAAGTGCTCCTTTCTCCCTCAGACTTCTATAGCTTCTTCCACTTTGAAATAATTTGTTTTATAAAATCTCACTGATTTCTAAAAAGCCCTTGCTCCTAGGGCATGGTATCATTGTGCACTGCTAGAAAGGGAAGGGTGGGAGGAGCAACATTCTGCCCAGCAGCAATGGTGTTGTAATCAATAGCATTCTTGACAGGAATATAAATCTAACTTACAGAGTGAACAGCGAAAGTTTGATATTTTCATGGAAATCCTTACTTTAGTAATCACAGATTTATAGGCTTGCTGCTGAAATTGCAAAATGCTCTGCCCAACAATAGGAAAAACAATTTATACCCTCAGCTACAGTTTACCAGTATCTGAACCTATTTACTGTATATAAGTTCTTGATTCAAACAGCAGTACAGTAATGCAAAACATAATGAATAAAGCAAAAAAAAAAAAATCCAACAGAGCCCTTTCATAGCCTTGGTTTTTTTCCAGGCTGTGACGCTGTGTTCTGGAATAGTAAGAAAGAAACTATTCTAGAACAAGGCCTCACAACCTGGAAAAAAAACCAAGGAAAATCTATGGATGCCGGCCATGAAAGCCTTCAACCTTTCATACCCCTTTCATCACTTTGAATATGATTTTAATATGAGATGTACCTTCAGAAGAACATAACATACATTACTATCCTCATCCGGAGTATCAACCCATAAATATAGTTTAATGGAATGACTGTCTTGGTTTAAATTAATTAAGACTACAGTCATATGCACACTTGCTGGAAGAACATCATGACAGTGGCAGTAGGAAGATTTATGGGTGAGTGAGCAAAGAAAGGATTAAGCTCAATCACACATATTAAATCTTACTAGCCATTAGTATCTTTTTATCACCTAAACATATTTGTTCATAAATAAGGAATGCAATTGTAATTAAAACTCTAATTTAAGATTTTTATTTTAATGTAGCCTCTGAGTGCAGTTAAATATGTAAATGATTTTTCTGAATATAGGATACTGATTAACTGTATCAAGCCTTCCTGATTAATTGTATATGAGTATGTCTCATACAGGTGAACGTTTGCTTTTAACTTTGTATAGCGGAAGTTAAACAAGAGACTTTTTTTCAGCTTGGAGATGACAGCTGCTGCTAAAGTCTGGAATGGGTTGGGGACAGCTTCAGATTCCAACTTTGTTAAGGAAAGCTTAATCCTGTTTGTAGCCAAATCTCCTCTGTATTGTGTATGACCTGGCACCTGCCCTCCCTGCTCCAGCTGTTTGAACTCCCTATACTTTAAACCTATGATTAAACTATACCTATGAAAACCTGACCAAGCAGCTTTCTGTGGAGAATCTAGACATTTGGCATTGCCTCAACAGCATCTTGGGCATAAGGATCTATGAGTCATGAATCTACTATGAATCCTGATTATGGTTTTAAAACATTAGCTCTCATAGGAACATCTTTCCCTGTTGATGTGGCAGTGCATCTGACAGGCATCCTGCGCTGAGAATATTAGGTTACAGAACTACAAGCATATCATTAAACTATGGAAGTTGATACCATGAGACACAGGGACCACACTGTTAAAACAGCTATTAATGGAGAATAAGGCTATCAATGGCTACTGGTAATAACATTAATATATTACCTCCAGCACCAACAGCACTATGCTTCTCCACCCCAGTTACTGGGGAACACAGGCAGGAACTGGCTACTGTGCTTGTATCTTGCTTGTCAGTTTCCCATTAGTATCTGACTGGCCAATGTGGGACCAGAATGCTGAACCACACAGGCCTTTGGTTTACAGGTCAACCTTTGTATCCATGGTGGATACCTTCCAAGATGTATGAATACCTGTAACTGTGGGTAATAGGGAATCCTATTATTTTCAATGAGACAGACACCAGAAGTTGACCACAGAATTGCATTGAATGGCCTAGAAATGCCTAGAGAGAACATATATTTTTTCAGATGTGGATAAATGAAACTATGGATACTGAATCGTGGATATGGAGGTTGACCTGTAATTCAGCATAGCCTTTCTTATTCAATGAAACAGCTGTGTTAGTCTGTATCAGCATGCGGAGGAATCTTGTTGCACCTTTGAGACAGGATGAGAGAAAGATATTTGTAGCATAAGCTTTTGTAGTCTGGGTCTGCATCTGATGAAGTAGACCCAATCTATGGAAGCTTCTGCTACCAACTTCTTTCTCCCAGTCTCAAAGGTGCTACAAGATAACTTTGCATAGATTTTCTTATGTTCTTCAACACCAATAATAAGAGGCTGGGAGGTTTTTGGAGGGAGGATGACATGTACACTTTTTAAATCAAGCCTTGGCAACTGCAAAACACTTGAAAAATTTTCAGATTTTAGGCCTTTTTCAGATGCCCCTTACCGCGCAAGAAGCCTCCGTAACAGCAATGAAGCTGCTGCGCGGCAGGGGGTCCATTTCAGACGACACCGTCCCTCCCTCAGTGTTGTCCGTGACTGTTCCGGGTAGGATCGAGGGCGGCCGCACCATTTTTTATTCACGGACAACTTCAAATATAATAATCTGGCAGCACTGATTTCTTTCTCTATCACAAAGACCAGTCCATTAATTTCAATATCTAATTATGCCTGGAAAAATCTGATGAATTATCTACTGAAAATATTCCACAGTTTTTTAAAAAAAAAATCTGAGTGCTTTATATAGAAAAACTTAAAGTGAACAACTTAAGTGGATTCCACTGACAAATAAAAATGAAAGTCTGGAGTATACTTTTTTTATCCTATAGTGGTTTACAAAATCTGTACTTCTTAAAATGACCTCTTTTAAGAAACAAACAATTGTGATTCCGCACAACAGGACCTTGATCAGTAGTGAAAACCCTCAAGGGATCAAAACCCCACCAAAAATTGAATTTCCATTTTTTAAAACTTTAAACCAATGAATAAACTATTTAAGACTTTGTATTGTTTGTACTCACAGTTGACACTGGTCTCCTTTGATCCCTTTAGTTGTGCAGAAGCATTTTCCTGTTTGCATATGACATATATTTGCATGTCCACTGCATGTGCAAGCTACAAAATCAAAGAGGAAAAAGACATAACAACATACTGTAATTAAGTATTAATAAAATATTTGGAACATCAATATTGTCAAACATACACCGTTCATGATAGTTATGGCACCTTTTTGGTGAGCTAAAGCTCCCATCAACAGAAGGTAGGAGGTAATTTTTCACCTATTCATGTTGTCCTTGCAGCCACATGCACCATCACCACACTGTTCCAAAAGATTGCTCAGCCCTTCAGTGAGCTATAGAAAGAAAGAATTAAGAAAACGGGCCTTCCTCCCTTGAGTTAGTGGGCACCAGAAGTTCCCTTTCCATGACCAAACTACATGCTTGGGAAATTAGAACCTAGCCACATATTTTTGGGTAGGAAACACTGTCACCATAGAAAACTTAATAAAAGGTGGCAGTAATATGTTATATCCCTTGAGATGGAAGATGGGAGGCCAAATTAACTGTTTATGTAATACTGTAATTCAGACTTCACATAACTGTCAGTTATAATCAAGAGGTTTAACAAGGGCTTTTAGGTTCGTTTTGAATTCCAGGAGCCATTTTCTAAGAACCGATGGTTCTGTTAAGAAGTTTAAATATTTGTTTCCTTGATGAATTATTTTATTTTTAAATAAATGATCAAATACATATTTATACTGAGTCTGAATATATTTATATTCAGTTGGCTCAATGAAGAGTTATGCATGATTCATTAAAGAGCATAGCACAAAAGAAGATACCTGACAAATTTCTGAAGACTCTCATTCCAATCTGACTTTATGTACTAGAATACAATCGTCTGTCCACATTCGCGGGGGTTAGGGTCTTGAGACCCCCGCGAATGTGGAAAAACCGCGAATAAAAAAATGCTTCTCCCATGAGGGAGGCGGCAGGAGGGTGTCTGGCCAGCCTGGCCAGCCTCTCCGTGGCCTTTCTGAGGGGACTGCAGGGCTTAGAAGCCCTGTAGCCTGCTTAGGAAGACCGCGGAGGGCAGCTGTCGGTCGGGAGAGAGGCTACCCTGCCTCTCTGCAGCCTTCCTGAGGGGACTCCGGGACTTAGAAGCCCCCGAGCCCGCTTAGGAAGGCCGGGGAGGGCAGCGGGCAGGCAGGAGGGAGGCTGCCCTGTCTCTCCCCGGCCTTCCTGAGCGGACTCCGGGGCTTTAAAGCCCCGGAGTCCACTTCAGAAGGCTGGGGAAGGCAGCGGGTTGGCGGGTGGCCCTGCCTCTCCCCGGCCTTCCTGAGTGGACTCCAGTGCTTTAAAACCCCGGAGCCTGCTTAGGAAGGCCGGGGAAGGCAGTGGGTGGGTGGGTGGGAAGCTGTCCTGCCTCCCCGCAGCCTTCCTGACTTGTCTACAGGACTTTAAAGCCCCAGAACCTGCTTAGGAAGACCAGGGAGGGCAGCGGGTGGGCGGGCTGGAGGCTTCCCTACCTCTCTGCAGCCTTTCTGAGCAGACTTCAGCACTTTAAAGCCCCAGAGCCCGCTTAGGAAGGCCGGGGAGGGAAGGAGGATGTCCTGCCCTTGGGCAGAAGGATGCCCTTCCTCTCTGCAGCCTTCCTGAGGTGACTCCGGTGCTTTAAAGCCCCAGAGCCCACTTAGGAAGGCCAGGGAGGGCAGTGGGTGGGTGGGCAGGAAGCTGCCCTGCCTCTCCCCAGCCTTCCTGAGCAGAGTCCAGCGCTTTAAAGCCCTGGAGCCTGCTTAGAAAGGCCGGGGAAGGCAGCGGGTGGGCAAGAGGCTTCCCTGCCTTCCCGCGGCCTTTCTGAGGGGACTCCGGGGCTTTGAAGCTTCCCGCCCATCCACCCACCCGCTGCCATGCCTCTCCCCAGCCTTCCTGTGCAGACTCCGGCACTTTAAAGCCCTGGAGCCTGCTTAGAAAGGCCGGGGAAGGCAGCAGGCAGGCAGGAGGCTTCTCTGCCTTCCCGCAGCCTTTCGGAGGGGACTCTGGGGCATAGAAACCTTGGAGCCCCATCAGGAAGGCTGGGGAAGGCAGCAGGAGGGAACGAGGGAAGCTGCCCTGCTTATTCCCAGCCTTCCTGAGCTGACTCTGTGGCTTAGAAGCCCTGGACCTGCCTATGGAAGGCCGGGGAAAGCTCAGGCAGGAGGTTGCCCTGCCTCTTGGCGGGCTTCCTGAGGGGCCTCAGGGCTAAACCGCAAATAATCAAAACCGCGAGTGTGAAAGCCGCAAATGTGGAGGGGCAACTGTAGTATATATTGACACTGTTGGCCCAAGCAGCTGCAGCCAGAGTGTCAATGGTGCAGGTTATATCTCCCTTGTTACAATAGCTCTCCTGGCTACCAGACTGTTTCCAGGTACATGCCAACATGCTGGTTATGATTTATGAAGTCCTACACAGCTTCACTCAAGGCTATCCAACAGACCTGCATAAGACTGCCTGGGTCCCAAGATCTTCAGGAGAGGCCCTTCCCTCAGTCCCACCACTTTCATAGGCATGTCTGGTAGATGCTCCCAGGTGCTTTGGAACTCACTCCCTAGGGAGGATGTAATGGCTCCCCCTTACTGTCCTTCCACCAGCAAGTGAAAACTTTCCTATTCTGTCAGGCTTTTAGGAACTGATTGCAAGGGCTTTAAATATTCTGTCATTTTATTGAATTTTATGTTTTGTCATGGATTTGTTGAGTGGATTTCTTTTAAAAGGTTTTAATTCTATGGCATTGTAACCGTAACTCCACACCTTCCCAAAGACTTATGTCTTTGTATATTTTACCTGTATTTGTTTTATGCAAAGTCGAAGGCTTTCATGGCCAGCATCCATAGATTTTCCTTGGGTTTTTTTCCAGGCTGTGAGGCCGTGTTCCAGAAGAGTTTACTTCTGACACAGAAGCAGGCAAAACGTCAGAAGTAAACTCTTCCAGAACACGGCCTCACAACCTGGAAAAAAAACCCAGGAATAGCAATGTATTTGTTTTAATTTTGTAAACAACCTTGACTCCCAGTTCATCTTTAAGAAAAAGATGGGAGATTAATGAATTAATAATGATGTATTACAGAGCCAGCATGCTGTGGTGCTTAGTATGATGAACTAGGACTCTGGGATTCCAGGGTTTTAATCCCCACTTGGTCATGGAACCCCACTGGCAATCTTGAGTAAGTCATACTCTCTCAGCCTTAGCAGAAGGCAAAGGCAAACTTCCACTGAACAAATCTTGCCAGGAATACCCAGTGATAGGTTTGCCTTAGAGTCACTATAAGTCAGAAACAATTTTAAAGGCACATAAAAACTACTACTACTACTACTACTACTTTGCTATAAAGATTAAGTTTCGGATTGCAATACATTCAGAATGGTCATAATTCACTGTCTAAACACAGACATTTTTTGTCATCTCATTGAAAATGGACTGTATAATACTTATTTTATGAAACCAATACTATTTAGGCTAGATTCCTAACAGGACAATCAGGACCACAGGACAATCAGGATTCCTAACAGGACAATCAGGACCCCCTCCATACAAGGAGGGGAAATCTGTGCAAATTTGGAAGATTGATCATACGAATGGTGAACAAACCGTACACACAGAAAATGACAGATACGAACGGAGAAGGGGGGGCACCCACTGAATAATACAAATGTACATACATGCGATCGGTACAGACTAACTCATCCAAATGATAGTAGAAGTGTCAATCAATATTTCTCAGAAGACAGGGACCGCCTGTGTACTTTCCACTTCCTGGCAAAAATCGATCTGATTGGTCATAGGAGAAGTGGGAAAACGGGGTTCTCGGAGGGCTGTTGAGCTTTCTGTAGCTAATGTCTGAACGTCATCACTTGTCATAAATGGTAGCAATCATGCCTGAGCTCTGTTTCAGCCTGCCAACTGAAAATGATGGCTTTTCGCTACTTCAGGAGACCTAATAGATGGACTATCAGTCAATCGAATGGCGGGAAAACTCATCCCACCCCTTCTTCCATGTCACCCATTCGAACTTATCTGTACAGGGGAGTACAGACAAGTGACAATACGAATGGCTTTATGGATTTTAGCTAGAGATTTGCTATTCCTTCTGAACGCCAAACCCACAGAGTTTACGGGGGATTTGCTAGCTCCCCTTCTGAATGACACGTATACATCCGAACGGCCATGTGTACGGATGATCGATCTTCCAAACAGCGTACGTATTTTTTTTCTCGTATAGGCAGCCCCTCAGTGTGGCAGTCTGAGTAGCCTTCTGTTCCATACATACACATTTGTTAACAGTCAAACATACAAATGTTAGAAGTAAAGAAACATTCAAAGGTAGATGGAAGACTGCAAAGAACAGATTGTCTACCAAAGGGCCCAGAAGTTTCGCCCCTGATAATGTTTAAAAATATAGAATATATAGGTATAAAAGTGAATCCATTCAGCTTGGTGATCTTACTAAAAGCATAACATCACTCATTCATATAAGCAATAAAATATTTTGTCTGGATTTAAACAAATCAAAGTGTACAACCCAGCCCATTTGGGGGGGGGTCAGCAAAGAGCTCTGGAAGGCTTTTTGGCTGAAGGGTGGGGTATAATACACTAAATAAATAAATAACACTTTAAGGTATTTCAAAAATAGAAAGGAATTAAAGACAAAGCAAGGTGCAAATAATCAATGGAACTAAAGATGGTCATGGCTCACATGAAGGATGCTGACCTCCATTATGCAGGAAGGAAATGTCCTCAGTTAATGGTTTGAGGAAGCATTTTCACAGCATTGAATAATTATGGTTGCAGGACTTATCTAAATTTTGATTTTAATTAACAGTATAAATGCTAATTACAAGGCACCTTCCACAATGCCAGTTTAAAGAATTCAGGATGATGATATTGTGACCCATATCTATACAAAGTTTGTTGCTCAATCATTCGACAGAGCTCATTTGTATGGAAATGTTCAGGACTTGGCTAGAACAGGTAATGACTGAGAGCATGTATCTGATTAAAAGAACTGTCTCAATGTAAGTAACATTAGTATTATTATTAGATTCCATTACATTTTTCATGATCTGAAAAATCAATCGGCACTATGAGCTTTCTTTCTCTAAATGAGGTGTGCATGACATACAGCTGTATAGTAAGTACAACATCAGTCATAAACTTAGAGAGTTTTGATGACTGATGACAAAACTGTCTTTCCAAACATGCACTGATTTTTCCATTAGATAGAATAAAAAAAAAACACTAAGCAAGGCCTGCTGGCATTTTTCATTAGTCATTGTTTTTCAAAGAAATATATCAGGGATGTATTAGTCTTATAGGAACTTTATGGCTGAGTGCATCACCACTGATAATCAGATGTAACTGTCATGCACTTGCACACTCTGAAATGTGTTTCAAGGATTTTTACAAGTACAAAAGCAATCTGTTGTTGGTTAATTAGGGGCTCCTGATTACTGTATCAACTGTTTTCTATTGAATAACTGAGCCCAGGTACAGGGTACTTCTGTCTCTACAGATCCTATTGGACTAGAACTCTCACCAGGCCCCGTCAGCATGGCCAATGATTAGAAATTATAGGATTTGTAATCCAACAACATCATGAGGTCCTCACCCCTGATTTAACTGAGTAATCAGATCCTGCAGATCAGAACCTGTTAGATCAGCTATAACAACTATTTAACTAAAAATGACAATGTATTTACCCCAGTCTAAAAATGTGCAACAATCTATCTTTAGATCATCTGGTCTGGTGAACTTTATTTACTGGGGCCCTTGGTATCTGCTGGGGTTTGGTTCCAAGACTCCTTGTAGATACCAAAAATTGTGGATGCTCAAGTTGCATTATATACAATAGTATAGGAAAATGGTATCCTTTGTATCAAGGTTTGCTTTTGGGGATTTTTTTTTTAATATATTCAAGACGTGAATGGTTGAATCAGTGGATGCAGAATCCATGGATATGGAGGACCAACTGTACAATGAAATGAAAGCCAATCAACAAAAAACCTCTTCAGCAGTTGCATGGAAGACAGCACAGAGGAGGAGAAGCAGAGACATAAGTGAGAAGGGGAAAAGGCATTTAGTGTTTACAAAAACAGAAGAACTAATGACTGAGGCGAAAAAAAATGTATGGGCTCAATTCTGGCATCAATGAATGAAATGTAGTAACCCTCAGGCTCACATGTCCCCTTCTCTATACTAAAAGGGTAGAGGGTTGACGTTTCTGCTGAGAAAATGTTTATTGTTTTGTCCAAATGTAGCAAACTATACTTTTGCATGAACTACTGTATACAATCAGACTGCAACTTGGGGTCCTGGTTTGTACAAATAGTATGCTGTTTCTAGACATAGCTTCAAAGTATGGTTTTGAAGGAGAGAGTTGCCATTGTAAAAAAGTACAGGGATAATTATTCATAGGTACAAGCCTCAAAAATCTCACATGTAAGAACTAATTATATCCTCAGGAAGTTAAAGAGTAGAAACAGGAGGAAGATGTAGACAGATTCAGAAAGACAGGAATATTTTAGCACAAGAGAAGAGGAAATTAAAGCTGAAACCAAAGACAGGTAGAGGATGTAGTGAAAGAATGGGAGGATCTGGAGTCAAGCAGTTGTTGTGGCATAGGAGACAGAACAAAGCATAGGAGTCAAAGACTGAATTCAATAGGGACACAAGAAATCCTCAAGTCCCAACAATGTCAGAAATATAGCAACATCCTCAATCTTGATTATTGCATTGGGTAGGAAATTTGCCATCATATGATTAATTCTGATCTTGATTCCTGATTACCAACACATGCCCTCCCATATTTATCCTAATGTAAGACTACTGTTTTTACATAAAAGGATTTTCAGTTATAATGAAAAACTTTGCAGAAGAAAACTCCACAAAGCACTTTGCCCTCTTTGTAGCAGTCAGCTGGAAGACTAATATTGCCATTCTATGCCCTGTGATAATTATAGTGTGTGGTTTCCAGAATTTTTGGAATACTTGATTCCTTAATCAACAAAATCCTCTTTACACATAATTTTTGAAATTATGACAATGTCATCAAAAAGAAAAACACAATTCATCCATCTACTACATATCTCTCTCTCTCTCTCTCTCTCTCTCTGGCTTCTCTTTGCAAACGAAGATTCAGGAAGGACTCATCCCGCGCTTTCTGCAAGCGCACTGATGACTAAAAACGCCAATCCGAGATAGACAAGTCCGGTTGTCGTTTTTACGTTCCATTACCTGGAACCTTTTGGACCTGCAGAAAACATTTATGCAACCAAAACTTGATTGACAATTTGATGAGAAGTTATATAATCAGTAACAACACAACAGTTTTAACGATTTCCACCACCCCATCATTGCACCAGAGTTTCACAGATAAAACTGGGAATGCAAACCTGAAACTGCAAAAGGCAGCCAGGGAAGGGATTTTGATTGCTAGTGAGAGCCCAAGCCTTTATGCTGCCTGAGAAAGAGCAGAAAACCCACACTCTACTAGGATGACAAGGTCATAGCACTCAAGGCCCACAAATGTATTGTAGAACCTGAAGAAGGAAATTCCATGAGTACCCTCCCTGGGAGTAAAATAAATAAATAAATAAATACAATAGCCATTTGTTGCAGTTTCATAGAACCCAAAAGTAGCCAACTAACTCTGCGTAACTGTATGATTAATCTTGATGTGTATCGTCCTGAGCTGTGAAACTCCTTTGAAACAGAGACTTGCCAAAATATGTTTTGGGTGCCTTCTGGAAACTAAGTAGGAAGATTTTATTTACGCTCAGCTGGAAAGGTATAAGGGGTGACAGGATGAGATAAATAATTGTTATTGCAACTGAGATAGTATGATTAAAACTCTTACACATTTCAGCTGCTTGAGCTGGGATATGCACTCAAATCAATAAATGGGTACAAAGCAGAACAACAATTTCTTTGAGTGAAGAATTCTGGCTAAATCCAACATAACACGGGTAGAACTTTCTTTTCTGGTCACTGCTGCAACACTCCATGATACATGGATACTAGTTCTGGGAGGCTTTCCAGCCCTACCAGAGCTAGCTTTGGGACAGAAGTAATAGGGAGGGTTTGTTGCTGCAAACTCAGCTGTATTTCATTGTTCCACCAGCAGAAGTCCAACACTGGATCCTGCCTTTTTGTGTTCCTTGCCTTAAAATTTATATTCTGCCGGTGGAAGAAACAGCGTGGAGCAAACAGGCTTTGCATGAGAGGAAAGCCACTTCAAATTGTGCAAGGGATGGCTCAGGGCCGTACTCATCATGAGAAGCTGGAACGTGTTCAGAGGAGGGTGACCAGGATTGTGGAAGGCCTGGAAGCCATGCCCTATGAGGAACGGCTTAGGCAGCTGGGTATGTTTAGCCTGGAAAAGAGAAGGTTGAGAGGTGACATGATAGCTATGTTTAAATATTTGAAGGGATGTCATATTGAGGATGGAGCAAGCTTGTTTTCTGCTGCTCCAGAGACTAGGACATGGAGCAATGGGTTCAAACTACAGGAAAAGAGATTCCACCTAAACATTAGGAAGGACTGCCTGACAGTAAGAGCTGTTCAGAAGTGGAATACACTGCCTTGGAGTGTGGTGGAGTCTCCTTCTTTGGAGGTTTTTAAACAGAGGCTGGATGGCCATCTGTCAGGAATGCTTTGATCGTTTATTCCTGCATGGCAGGGGGTTGAACTGGATGGCCCTTGTGGTCTCTTCCAACTCTATGATTCTATGATTCTATCAAATCGTGCAAACTTACTGTTCCATGGTATATGCTATTCCTAAGGCTTCATTGGAAATGTAGGACTAAGACCCTCATTCTGGGAATGGAACAATACTTATGGTTCTCTAGTTTCTGCTTAAACTCAGTATGATTACAGAAAAGCAGAACCTGCGCAGAGACAGACTTAATTTAACAGCCGACAGAATGGTCTTCTATCACAGTACGCTAACCTCAAGCAACATCTAAAAATATCACTTTAAAGAAAACAGCATTTTGACTTAGGCCCTGTCTATACGAGGGGGGGAAATACGATCTCCTCTGAAGAAATAGCAATTCACAGTGCTGGGATCTGTCTTAATAGTTAATAGATCCCCTCTAAACTTCACACGCCCATGGCCAAGATGGCAACCACAAGTGGATTACTTGTGCTTTTAAATCTGCTGCCGTGGATTTTTTTTAAAGAAACATTTACGATGGTGCACACAAGTGATACTTCGGATTTACAAAAGAAAAAAAAAGAGGTAAAGGTTTGCCATTTTATCGACTTACTGACCTCTCACATAGCTGAAAATCCAACATGGTGGCAGCAGATGCTTGGCCTGTTTGCAAGCCCCGCCCCCATGCTCATCCAGCCAATCAGCTTGCACTGCCTCAGCACAGTAACATGAATACAACTCTCTTAACGATCACACATTCGCATCCCCTACGGAGCTTTTTTAAAACTCCAAAAAAAGCCTCAAAGGCTTCCCTGATGGAGTTTAAGGTGGATTTGGCTTCCCCCCTTCTGAATGAGATGTATTGATGCAAATGTCTGTATAGACAGATCACTTTCCATTCAAATTCCATTAGGATTATTTTCACTATTTGGATGCCCCCTTAGAGCATAGTTGGCACTCTCTTTCTAGAACATATTAATTGTGCCAGAATCTAAATTTAAGAGCTTCATTTGATCAGAGCATGTTAGTTAAGCAAAGGAACTAGCAGATTTGTTTCTTCACTTGTTGCTTTAACTTTTGCATTTCCTTATCTACTAGCTGGACCCGGCATACCATATGCCATTAAAAAAACTCTCCCCAAAATGCCCAGGAGACTTCATGACAACCCTTTGAGGTAGGCTGGTGGGTTTAACTCACCCTCCTGTTGCTCACCCTGTCCTCCCCACCATTCACCTCCCCTGACGGTCACCCCACCGCCATTCACCTTGCCCCCTCACTGCTTGCCCTGGCCACCCACTGCTCACCTTGCCCCCCTGCCACTTGCCCTGCCCCCTCCTGCTGCCTGCCCTGGCCCCCTGCCACTCACCCTGGCCCTCTCGCTGCTCATCCTGCCCCCCTGCTGCTCATCCTGCCCCCCAATGCTTGCCCTGCCCCCCACCACTTGCCCTCCCACCTCCAAATTCCCCCCACCGAACTCCCCCCACCTCTGAATTCACCCCTCCTCCAAACTCACCCCCCACCAGTTGCCATCCCTCCAGGAAATCAACCTCCCATGCCACCAAATTCACCCCCTGCTGCCAAACTGCCCCCACCCCCTGTACTCCGGCACACGTGCACACACCACATCCACCCCCATGCTACTCATTCACACTCTCCAGCCACCATGTTTGAAATCTACATGGTCCTGCCCCCAGTGTGTTGATTGGCTGCCCAACAGACCTGTGATTGATTGGTTGGTCAGTTCCCTAAGCAGCCAGTCAGCACACTGGAAACAGCAACATACCCAAGAGAATTATATATAGATAGATTGCCAATCAAAAGAGTGTTATCAGTAATAATCAGAGAAGTACACAGATTGGGACTGAACAATTCACAGTAATATATTGATTTACATATTCTTTCTCTGCTGAAATACCTCAGGAACAAAGAGTCAAAGGCAATGTTCCTTCTACTTTTGCAAAGATGGTGAAAAAATATACTAACGCCAAATCCTAATGACAGTCTTAACACCTGATCTTACCAGTGAAACTGCAACACATCTTTCACACCTTCACTAATTCAGACTTCTATTTACTCTTTGCAACTTTAAACACACAATATTTAATAATCTAACAGTTCTATTGAACCTAACAATTCAATAATCTAACAGTATCTTTTGGACAGATAAGGCTATTGTTTTTCTGAAAGGAATATATGTTGCTTCTTTAAACAACTATATTTCTGCCAATTCTGCAAATAAATAAGTTGCAGAATAGTATAAATTGTCAATAAAAAAGTAGATATTTACCAGGTAAATCTAATACAACAAAAGTGGCTCAGATGTCATCAGCATAAATATTTTTGTGTGTTAACTTAAAACTGTAAGAGCAGCAATGACATGTTTTCATAGCACATTTAGTGAGAAACTTATACAGTATTACACTTCATTATGCCTGCAAGTCTGTGTTTATTTTTTTCCACTTGACTACCCATGACAAATGCACAAGACATAATGAGCTTCTAATATAAGCAATGTGCACTGTTTAATTTGCCACAACCTAAAGCTTAACTACTTGATTTTATAGGAGATGATTTCAAGACAATCAAATAACTAAAGAATCTCAAATAGTAGTTATTTGCAATGACACAGAATTATTAAATATACTGAATGTTTTCAGTTGTAAGGAAATCTGGTGATTATTTCATTCTGTTCTGAACTAAAACTGTCAAAATGGAGGGTCTGGTAAATGCATTTGCACTTATAGAATAGTATAATGTCTAAAAGCCTTTGATGAGAAAGTATCATACTTAAATAATACCAAAAAAAAGAAGACTTGGTCTTGAGCTTTGGCCAAGAATTTGCAATCAGGAAAGGAGGGACCAGTACAATGCCATTTAAAATGGGGTGTGACTGACAGGGCACCTAGTTTCCAAAAAGTCTCAAGGTAATCATCACTGATGATTGCCTCTGGCACAAGTTCAAATGTTACATGCGAAGAATAAGTACTGTATCTAAGATTCAGTGCAATAGACAAGAGTCTCTACAACTCTTGCTGTAAAGGAGAAAAAGGAACCCCCTTCCCATAAATTTGATTCTTGTAAAGTAATAAGTAGATTATTTTTTCTGATCACTAATCTCATAGGAGAAGCTTCTAATAGCAAACAAGTTAGCAGCAGGGACTTCTTAACAAATTCTCAGTCTGAACAATGAGGGATGGGGTGGAGAAGGCCTGTTAAGGGAAGGCAAAATTAGCCAAAATTCAAGGGACGGGGGAGCCACCAGTCATATAGGAAAATCTCTTAGCTCTACTGCAAAAGGAGGCTATTGGGAAAAAGCTGTACAGTACATCTGTACATAGTATACACCTGCACAGTAATTTATCACAGTACAACAGAACAAAACACTTTCTTCAAAACAGAACTAGCCTTTTTACAACTTCCTCCCTGCAGTGGAGTGGCCATGTGACAGGAGCCAAGGCAAAGGCTGGCTGCCTCGCTTGGCCTGCACATTGCTATTCAATCACTCCAGCCACAAACTTGCAGCAAGAAGCAGGAGAAAAGTCTTCCCTCCCCCTCCAGTGCCTCTTAATGAAGGTTTAATGGACAGAGTAATTGTACCTATTATTGTTGCTATTATCATTTGTGTTGTTGTTTTAAATCTTGAGTTAAGTCTTGGGGGTCCACAACCACAAAAGATATTTAAAGGGGGTTGCTGGTAAAGAAAAGGTTAAGAACCACTGTTATACATCATTCATCTGAAAAAACAGCTAACAATTTATGAAAGCTGATGCTTAAATATATCCACCAGTCTTAAAGATGCCAAAAGAGTCCTTGTTGCTTTGCTAGACTAGATTAAGAGGATTACTCCTTTGAAAATTACTCAAGATAGTATGCTTACCACAGTACAATAAGGGATAGTTGTTTATATCATATACTCAATGTACAATGACATGGCTGAGTACTATTCCTGTCTCCTTCTGATCTATGTTTAGGTCATCATTCTGTGTTCGCAGGCTGGAATCCACAAACCCACATATGGGGAGGCAGGAAGATCTGGATGGGGATCCAGCCCTGTGGAAATGTTAGTAGAGTTTTCAATCTCCTCTCCTCCCTACAAATGCAGGCAGCATTTTAATTTTCATTTATACTGTTCATTTGGTACAATGTGCCACCTAAATGCTCAGGGTTACCTCCCATATGGACATACGGTAGGATCAAGAAATAACTGCCTCCTATCATATCAGTTCTCTGCCCTTCTTTGTATTGGACAAGTCTGGCAATTTTCTTCCCTCTGGTGCTCTACGGTTTCAGTCCCTTTAGGTTAGCTTGCCTCCTCAGGCATTTTTGTTTGTCCTACATAATGTTTATGAAACAATTTAAAAGACCTGGACATTATACAAAATTAATTAAAAATGAACACAGTGATACTGTGCAAAACCTTATAATTAGATCCATTAAAATGTTAAACATTAAGCGGAAAATGAAGGAGCAAAAACATTTCCTTTTATCCATATATTTTCTGTAAAATATGCCTCAAGAGCTACTCTGATTACCTTTGTTGCTTTCATTTTCTTCTTTTCCAATACTGGCACACCCTTAGTTGGTTTTCACATAAGTTCAAGCACAGAAAAGATGCACACACTGATTTTCTCCCAGGTTATGCATCAGTATTCTATATTGTAATAAAAATTAAGTATAAAAACTTTTTGTCTCTGCTGTCTGACAAATTCATATCATCCCAAAAATATATTATGTATCACTAAGTTAATTCCAGGGATGCATTTTCACTGAGATAATCATATCCCTTAGGACATCCTAGGGACTGATAATGTATCTATCTTCTTTCCATTCAAGGGATAAACATATGTCTTCCAACCCCAATTTCACAAAGAATATTGAGATGACTGTTTCAAAATTATAAAGTTCTATGTAAGGCTCAAAATAAAATGCCACATTAAATGAAAAGGTTTCTGTCAAGAAAACTCTTCAAAGCATTGTAACAGAAGACTGCAAGAAAGTGCTGATTACCAAAACAGTTATGAAATCTGTGAAACACCGAAAGAATGGATAATAATGATATACTGTCCTTTAAAAGTCAATACAAAAAAGCAGTAACTATTTAGCTCAGTATCTTATGTTATGCCATCCCACATGGGACTCCATCCAACTACATACAAGTGGACTTACAAATGTAATGTGTATTCCCCTTCCTCTCCTCCTATACTCCCCATGTATTTTCAAAATCTAATATAAAGTATCACCAACCCTCCAGAGAATCATAGTTTCTATTATGTGCCACCCAGATGACTTGTCTTGGGTAGAATATGACCTTCTATAAATTGGCTGCCTTTATTTAAAGATGGAAAACCATTCATTTCATGGCAGAAAATAAAATGTTTGGCATTTCTATCTGTATAGATCACTGAAATCATTCTATAAAACCTGAGAAAAGTTACTATCAAAGAAAACCACTTAATGTCCATATTCTGATACCTGATAAACTATGCAATCAGAACAGTACTCTTTAAACAAACAAACACACACACACACACACACAATTTTTCAAAGAAGTAAATCTGCATAAACCATACTTCAGTCAGGTTCCATGCTCTCAATTACTGTTCAAAAATCATGAGATGATTTTACCATGATAATTTTCTGCACTGAGTATTTCTTATGAAATGTAATGTGATGGCAGCTATTTACCATGTCAGAGAGTAAGTTAGAGAGGATTTATATGCACATAAATAACATAATATGAATTACCTTCAGCTGTACTGCAGGTGTAATGTGCATGTTTGAATGCCAGCCCTCTGTAACAAAGCACTTCATAGAAAAGTAGCATATCAAGGAAACAATTGAGTTAGCGCTCTCTCCTTGTTGTGCAAATTTTCAAAGGACAGGATAAATTTTCAGATGCAGGAATTCAAGCATGCAGCTCCCAAATCACAGTCCAAAATGGTCATAGGAACCACACACAAATCAATCATTTGCATGGATCAATTGGTTGTTAGTTCATAACCATTTCATATTTAACATTTCAAATGATAAACAGAAGTTGTCTTGACATGAAGAGACATTCACTTATGGGAAACTTTCAGTGTAAATTAGTTCAGTTGTAACATTTCTTGAGTAATAAGTTAATGTTTATAAAGCCAAGAGGAAGCACCAGGTCATAAACTTTCCTCCTCCCCACCTCAAATCATGCACTGACTTTGGCATTTTGAGCATAGATTCCCAAGGCTGAAAGCATGGTCCTTCATTACACCTGAATGGGCTTTGTAATTGAATATAAATTTTATTGAGCAAGTTCTGAATCAAGAATAAAAAAATAGTTCAAGATCATAGTTAGCAAATAGACAACAACTCACAGTTGCTCATGTCATACACAAAAAGGAACATGTTTTTAAAATAAAAATATATGATCCAACTGCCAAAGTCAACACATGAAGAAAGGAGAAACGACATGTGCTCAACCCTTATAAGCTTGCTTAATAACCTAAGGTTTACCAAGCCAGTCCTCAGTACATCTGAAATGGCCCTTTGTAAACTGATGATGATTTAGGACAGTGATGGCGAACCTATGACACGCATGTCAGCACTGACACATGTAGCCATTTGTGCTGACACACGGCCGTAGGCCTCCGCCCCCCGCCTGCAACCTCACCACCCTCCCTAAAGTGGCAATTGGTTGCCACTTTAGGGAGGGTGAGAGGGTGGAGGAAAGTGGCGGGCGGGGCTACGAAGCCCCAATTGCCACTTTAGGGAGGTGGGGGGAGCCTCCCCCCACCTGGCCACCCTCCTCCGAGGCCTGCCGTGCTTCCCCAGAGCTGCATCGGAAAGGCTGGGTAAGGCGGTGGGCGGACCGGCGGGACTCTGCACGGCCTCTCCCCAGCCTTCCCAAGGAGCCTCCATGGCTTTGAAACCCCAGAGCCATGTCGGGAAGGCCGGAGAAGGTGACGGGAGGGTGGGAGGGAGTCTGGCCAGCCTCTTGCCGGGCTTCCTGAAGGGGCTCTGGGGACTGAGAGCCCCATATAGCCTCTTCAGGAAGGTTGGGAGGAGTGGAGGGAGCATGGCGTAGAGGCTTTTCAGCCACCCCCCCAAGCCACAACAAGGCTTAGAAAGCTCAATAGCGGCTTTGGGAAGGGGGGCCCTAAAAAGCGCCTTTCCCACCAACTCCCCGCTCTCCCAGGGCTTGGCTCTCTCCCCTCCCCCAATGGAGCCAAGCCCCAGGAGAGCAGGGAGTTGATCGCCTGGCTTGCTCAGCAAAAACTCCGTTTAAATCAGCTCCTCTCCCTTGAGTGGGAGGGAGAGAAGCTGATTTAAATGGGGTGCTTGCTGAGCAAAGCGCAAATAATCAAAACCGCAAGAGTGAAAGCCGCAAATGTGGAGGGGCAGCTATATACATTTATGTTATTTAAACAATAAATATCATGAAATAATGTTTTTTCCTCAAAGTGACACACCACCCAAGTTATGCTCAGTTTTTTTGGTGAAGTTTGACACACCAAGCTCAAAAGATTGCCCATCACTGATTTAGGACAAAGGAGATGCCCTCTCCACATAAAACAGCTTTTTAAACCAAAGCTTATAATGAAGGGGAAGCTATTCTATTGTGGATATTCTACTCTGTTTCCCTTGCCAATAAACATAGCCATAATCTTTTGATAAAATATAAATAATAATAATAATTTATTATAATACTTTTATTATTCATCATTAGAAACTGTTAATCTGGTCGTAACTGACTCACACAGGACCCCACCATGTATAGGTATATTCTTCCCTCTCAGCACACATCAGTTTAATAAAGTCTGTAAAATTAAGGTTTAATCAAACTCAACACAAAATGTTATTTAAAAACACCAGCAGTCTGGACCAGGCCAACAACTATCATGTCAGAATGCACAGAGAAGCTATTGAAATCAACAAACACCTAAACAACTTCAGGAGGAAAGAAGAAACCCTTAAAGTAAACAAAGTTTGGCAACCAGTCCTGAAAAAAACCAAAATCAAAACTCAACACATGCAAATGAACTTCACCCATTGGGACAGGGGGATTTCCAGCAGACAATGAACCATTAGCCAAACAAACACTAATCCACCTTGCATATCCTACTACCATAGGTATTGGCCATTCAAATACACAAATTTACATATCCTCTCCAACAGGGACTCTCAGTATATAAACCCCACACACCCCTACACCACCATTCTCTGAAGATGTCAGCCACAGATGTAAGCGAAACATCAGAAATAAACTCTTCTAGAAAAACAGTCTCACAGCCAGGAAAAAATCAAAACAAGAAAAAACTGTCAACATAAGTAATTTCCAACATTGCAATTAAAAAAAAAACATTAGTTAGGTTTGATATAGATTTTGATACACATTTCTCCATTTTAAAACTAGAAATGTTAGTAGTGGACAATTACCAATCACATATGTTACTAGTGGCAGAGAGCACATCTTGACTCTTTCTTCCATGACTTAAGACATTAATTTTGGAGGTTTACAGCATAATTTGTAACACAATCCTGTGCATGTTTACTTGAAAGTAAGTACCACACCTTCCCACTGACAGAGGACTTGTCTAAGTGGTGAAAATACTCCTCATAGAATTCAGGGAGAATACCTTTTGTCCCAATGGGATCCCATGGTGAATCGATGTATTCAGGAGGGGGCCAAAACCACCAAATACTCTGCAGGAAAGGGCTTTGTGGCTTTTCCTGAAGTTTTTTTTTTTTTTTTTTTAACTGTAAGGGAAATACACATTCCTGCTTGTTGGGATAAGCGATTTAATTGGTTGTGCAGTTTGGAGAGAGCAGAACTGGAAATCTGACTGGCTGGAGGTGTACAGGGTGGGCTTGCCATCAAGCTCCTGGAAATGATTTTTGTGCCAGCAACTGTGCACTTTTTTGAACTGTCAATTCTTCATGGCAGTCACCATGAGGAACCGGAGGAGAGATTGAGCTGCCAGCCCTTCACCCATCCCAGCAGCAGTGGTGTCTAAATCTGACTGCAATTAAAGGGACAGGAAGAGCCACCTGGCCAGCCACTGGTTGCAGAAAGTGAAGAGGAGGTTGGCTCTTCGATGCTCCAGCTTCATCTTTCCTTCCAGGTCTGGGCTGTACCTTTTCTCATGACTGCCCCACACTTGCCGAGCTCGATGTCAGTGGACTTTGGAGGGAGGGGGACAGGCATGAGAGAAGCAGCAGCCCAGGAAGGTGAGATGAAGCCAGAGTACGCTGATGACACTCAGATCTATTTCTCCGTATCTCGTTCGTCGGTCTCGAATTCTGACGGCATCTCTTCTCTCAATGAATGTCTTCGGGCAGTAATGGGCTGGATGAGGAAAAACAGATTGAGACTGAATCCAGACAAGACGGAGGTGCTCACGGTAGCGGCCCCGAATCACTCCTGATGACAAATCAGGTAAATGCAACAGTCAGGAGCGCTTGTTATCAGCGGCTGACACGCCAGCTGCGCCCTTTTCTGGAATTAAGGGATCTTGAGACCGTTGTGCACGTGCTGGTAACCTCACGTCTTGATTTCTGTAATGCACTCTACATGGGGCTACCCTTGTGCTTAGTTCGGAAATTACAGCTGGTACAAAATATGGCAGCCAGGCTAGTTTCTGGGACATCTAGGAGGGACCACATTACTCTGGTTCTGAGGTCCCTCCACTGGCTGCCTATCAGCTTCCGGGCCCAGTACAAGGTGTTGGTTATCACCTTTAAAGCCCTAAATGGCTTCGGCCCAAGCTATCTCAGGGACCGCCTTCTCCCTTATAATCCTCCCCGCGCTCTCCGATCCTCTGGGAGGAATTTGTTGCAGCCACAAAGACCTAGGCTGGCGACCACCTCCCAGAGGGCTTTCTCGGATGTTGTCCCCAAATTGTGGAACGGCCTGCCGGATGAGATCCGCCTATTGACATCATTAGACAGCTTTAAAAAGGCTGTCAAGATGGTTCTCTTCAGGCAGGCTTTTCCGGAATAGCTAACCCCAGCCTCAGTAACTCCCTCTGGAGGTTACTTCTGGACCTCCAAACTGATGCTGCTTGCTCGAAAGGGTTTTTAATAAATTGTATTATATACTGATTTTAATTTGTATTAATTTAATAATGTTTTAAGTGGCGGGGAAGGGATTTTGAGTTGTTTTTCTGCTGTGTACTATTTTATTGTTGTAAGCCACCCCAATTGCTCGCAGAGGGGCGGGATATAAATAAATTTTATTATGATTATTATTATTAGAGTATCAAAGAGCCACCCTCCTCTTACTTCTCAACAACTAGTGGTTGGCTAGGCAGCTCCTCCTATCCCTTAAATTTGGATGCTACAGCCAGGATGGGTGAGCGGCTGGCAGCTTAGTCTCTCCTCCTGTTCCTCATGATGGCTGCCCTCATCATCATCTCTGAATGCTCCTGGGTTCCCTTTGCTCCCCCAATTGCCATCAACCACAAAAGAATAACACAGCTGCCATATTGATCCATGGTCTTGTGACCATCAGGTCCTGGGAATTTGCTGTAATGCACAGGCATAAGCATTATCTCTTTTTTTCTAGACAAGCCCCTGGATTCTGAACATGCAGTTCACTGATTTGATCATATACCCTATTCAGAAATCTAAGGTTCCCTACTGATAAGGCTGGTTTTGCCAGTACCCTAACCTACACTAAGCTTTATTCAAACCATATGTATTCTAATTAATATTCATAAGTTGTATATCCCCCTCCAACAATTAAATGAGCATGAAAAATTCTGAGTACTAAAAGTATGAATCATAGAGCTAGAAAATGATCAGGGAAGGAATTGGTGTTACCATATTACAACAAAAAGACAGGAATCACAATCCATAGCTCTACTGTGCTGAGGCATGGAGCTGTAGCAAGCTTCCGTTTCCGGTACTGCATCCAAGTTTCCCAGAAACTGTTTTTCTAGCCAGCTAATCAGGAGGATAGCCAAGAGAATCAGTGGGCAGGTTCTTTTAGGGACACCTAGCAAACAAAGTTCATTATCAGGACAACTGAGGAAACAGAAAACTCCCCCCCCCATCAATGTATCTCCCCAATTCAGGTTCCAGCTGTCTTCCCATTCTCCCTCCTTTACTTCTGATATTTTATTGAAGGGGGCGATTTAAATCTCTGTTCCCATGATTTCTTTCATGCTACAATTTTTGACAGATTTAGAATACAGCTGTATTCATTATTGTGTGTGGGAGGGTTGGGTTGGCATGTCCATAAACCTCATTCTGGGGTGCTCTTAAGAATTGTTGTTGTTGTTGTTGTTGTGTGCCTTCAAGTCACTTCTGACTTATGGAGACCCTAAGATTAATCTATCATGGGTTTTTCTTGGCAGAATTTGTTCAAAGTGGGTTCTCCTTTGCCTTCATCTGAGGCTGAGAGCATTTCCATGGCCGAGCAGGGAATTGAACCCTAGTGTCCCTGGGTTCTGGTCCAACATTCAAACCACTACACCACACTGGCTCTCAAGGTCCTTCTCTTGGGTGAAAGCTTCAAAAGACATATCCAATTTAGGACTGACTCCCAGGTGAAAATACAACCGTGCAACCACTTTCTAATACTGCACCATTCCCACCAGCAGTTCATCTGGGAGGGAGCAAGCCTTCATTGGTCCCCCGATGCTTGAATTTACTACCTCATACCAGCCCAGGCCTCCTCAACTGTAACCAATCCATATCCTTTTGTATTCTATAGAAGTATTTGTCTTTGATGTTCCAGTGCCCCACACTCCTCCACCACTGGCCATTAATGCTGCAAATAAATGGCACCTTAAAAAAAAAAGCAGGTGTCCTTATTTAGGAGACACATTTTGTATTAATATTTTCCTCTTGGAGATAAGAAAATACCAATGATGCCCTGCATAAGTAGAAAGTCACTTCCACTTAAGAAAGAAGTCACTGATTTCTGAAAACTCATCCCCATAAATGTGAGGCCACACAGTTCACTAAATGCCATTCCAGAGAAGCCTCTGATCTTTGTTACAGAAGAAACAAGGAGACAAAAAAGCCCCTTTCCATGAGTATGATTCAATACTTTTTCTTTAAATCATTGCAATGAACTTCTGTATTAAATTAGATTTCCTTTATATTCCATCCTATTTTACACACAGTGAGAAATAGGAGATTAAATCAATATATAAACTACTCTGCTATGTTGTTAACCAATTTTTTTTACAAACAACTAATAAATGCTACACTGGAAATGAATATAAAAGCTTAGCTTAGTGAGTTAAATCTTTCTTGGTGGGAAATTTCACTCAATGAAATGGTATATTGCTGTGCATGACTGTTGAACCTATTGAAAATTAATAAATACTTGACACCATAACATCACAATTTTAATGGCTTATACTTCATATGTCAGGAGTACTATGGTTTCTGAGTACCATATGGTGGGCATTACCGTATACTACCAAATCAAATTAAACATTTGGGGCAACATTTATACTTTCTAATATCATAGTCTTTCTTCAATAATGTTTTCTTAATGACATTGTAACACAGAGAAAAATGGTAGTGGGGACACTATCCCAGAATATTTCTTCCATGTCTTCTAATACACATCCATGCGGAGTCTTGACTTGTATAAAACAATCAATATAATTTAATGAGAGACTTCCTCAGTGCTCAGCTAAACTCAGAGAGAACTAGCAGCACAGAACGTATGTTTGGCAGAAAGACCACTGCACAAGTACACTTGCTTGCTTTCTCACTCTCTGTCATTCTCTCTGGCTAGAAAGCAATGTCACACTAAGAGATGCCTGCCAATGCAATGGAATTTTCTTCCTGTAACATCCCCACTTCCTCTGCAGACTTCCAAACCACACAAAAGCTGGCTGTAGGTTGTCTCCCAGTCCTTTGCAGCCAGTTTTGGAAATATACATGAGGCTGTGGTGGGAGGGAGAACTGTTCTCCTCCTAGGTCTGCTAATGAATGCAGTTCCATCAGTGAAATTATCCCACTGGCCAATCTAAAAAAACATATATATTAAACAGAATTCTTCATTAGCTACATGGCACAGATAAAAATCGATCGATCGATTGATCGATCAATCGATCGATCAATTGATCGATCGTATGTGTATTGTTTAAAGAGGTTACAAGCTTTTGAGTTAAACAGAAATCTCCATTAGGCACAATGATACAGAAAAAAACATATTGATAGATACATATCTTTTTATCTGTGCCCTTGTGCCTAATGAAGAATTCTGTTTAACTCAAAAGCTTGTAACCTCTTTAAACAAACAGAGTCATTCAATAAAACATACATCATTTATTCTATTTCTATTTCTATTTCTTAGCAACCAACAAAGTTATCAACATCTTAATTTGATTTCTCATTGTTCTTGCTTGAGTAGGGAGGCCTACAATACTCCTGAAGCACTAACTGAATGGAAGTGCTTTATAAAGGCACAGAAGCCATTCCAGTGATCACAGAAACCTTAACGCAGAGCTATTCATCCCTTCATAAAAAGAAATCAGGTTGACCACACAGGTATCTAGATTATCTAACAGATCTCTTGCTATTACAGTATTCAAGTACCATATATCAGTAGGAACATACCTTTCCCCTTCCCTGGACACCATACAGTATAGGACAAGTATATAACAAATATTCTGGTGAGAAAGTTATAGCTAACAACTCAGCTAAGCCCACAACAATGTGCCAGAATATAAGACACTTTGAAGCCCACTCATTCTTACATTGGATAACTGCTGTCAGAGGAAGCAGTATGCCATGGCTTGTAAAATAAATAGCCAAAGTGTAGCATTCCAGATGTTGCTGAACTACAGTTCCCATGAGCACTACCCAGCATAGCTGGGAGTTGCAGTGTAACAGCATCTAGAGGGGCACATTTTGCACACCCAAGCCTAGAAGTTTCCATAGCCTGCTGTATATTGTTGTTGAAATATTGTAACATACAATATAGTAAATAATCCTGGACTTCTCTAGACAGAAGAGGGAGTTACACTTAAATTGGGACATTCTGGCCTCCCGGTGTCACATTTGACTGCAGAATCATGGAGGAACTAAGCCCAGTAGCCACATAGAACAGTTAAGGTTTCTTTTAGTTAGAGAAGACCTTTCTTTTCCAGCCAGGCTTTGGAAACCAATCGTAACAAGAAAAGGGCTTTTCCAGAACTGTTAATCTGTTTTAAAGTAAGGTTTTAATTAATAATAATAATAATAATAATAATAAAATTTATTTATATCCCCCCCCTCTGCGAGCAATCCATACTGTTGTATGTTTTAATTACAGTATATATGTTTTATTGTATTCTCTGCCTTTTCGTAAGCCAGCTTGAGTCTCAGCCTGGGACAAATACGGGATATAAATAAAGTGATGGATGGATGGATGGATTTCCTGATTGTGTAATCACATAAAATTTATGGTATCCTATATGATACTACAGATTCACCTTCCACAAACAGCTAAAAGCAGGGGAACCTCAATTAATGGAGAAGTAAAAACAACTAAATCGTCTGGTATCCCCTCCAGCTTAAACAGCTGTGCACATATGAACTGTAGATACTTATAAATCTCTGTGCATGGCATGTACCCTGTACTTCTTTAGTGCAATGTCCACTGGCCTGGGTACAGACACGAAGGAGAAGAGAGTGAGGACAGAGGTCATAAACCTTCCCTCCTGTCTATATTTTTGCAGTGAGATACTATCTCACACTCAATAAAATGCCTCTCTTCCCTTCGGATATTACAAGAACCTATCATGTATTCTCTCTACATCTTTAACACTCTAAAAGCAATTCTAGAGGAACCTGTCAGGTTTGCAATACATTTTTCTTTTTTCCTTGTTGGGCCAAAAACCTACGGTAATCATATGCAGTGCTCATCCAAGTTACATAATTGTGTTTTCACTTTTAAACAGATGTTTTTGTAAAGAATAGGTAAAATGTTTTGTTTTTTAAAATCAAGGACAGAAAAAGACTACTAGTATATGGGAAAAGTCATTAATTTCATAAGTTGGTAGCAAACATTTCCAATTTCAAGCTTTTAAAATTACTGTTATGTGAATATGAAATAGGTTGATATGATAATTTTAATGTGGCATACTTGAAAGACACAAATTGATCAATCACAGAAGAGCTTTAAAATCCAACAGGGGATGTTATAAATATAATAAGAAGGACTATACACTGATATCTACATTGATTTAGTTATTAAAACTTCCTGGAAAACAGAACAACACATGACTTTTTGAAAACATAACAAGTTAACTAAACTGTGAGAAAATGAAGCAAGCCCAAACTGTTCCTACTAGCATCTTCTCCAAACTGAAGAACTACTAGCACTGAGGCCTTGCTTTCTAGACTTTCTTCTTTAAAAGATGTTGTAACAGGAAGAATAATTCATAACAGCTTAAAGGATTAGCACTTTTTCTTCTAAAATCTCTGATCCTTGACAGACACAGAATATAAACAGTTCTTAAACGTTTATCTCAAGCCCTGTGCAATGTGTTTCAAATTATAAAATATGAATTTATAAAATGACATTAAATATGTGTATATATTGATGTAATTCTATCATATTTCAGCAATGGATACAGTGAGTACTCAGAACTATTTGTATGTCCAGGAAAGCAGCCAGTTACTAGCAATTAATACACAGTTTAGGAGTCTGACCAGGATAAAGCTCAAATGACAGGGAAAGCAGCCAACTCTCAGTGACAGCAAAGTCAATTAAGTGGAGCCAGATAAGGTTTGGAACAAGCAAAGATCAGTTTCATAAGCAGCAGCAGAACAAACAGGAAGGCATACAGAGAAGAGTCCAGAATACAGTCCAAGGGTCAAAGCTTACAGAAGGCAGCGTAGTCCAGAAGTAGGCCCATGGGTCCACAGGGTCAGGCAACAGCGTAGTCAGGTTCAGTCCGAGGTCTAAGCAGGAGTCAAGATAGCAGGAACACAGAGTCAAAGATCACCAACATGAAGCTTTCACCAGGAAGATCAGCTGATCTCTGACAAAGCCTCCATAGCTCCCCAAGGTGTATATATAGCAATCAAGGCTTTGACAGGTGCTCCTTGATGAGCCGCTGTTTCTGATAAAGCCTCGGCGATTTTCTTCGAACTTCCTTTTGGGATCTCTGCTGGTTGAATGGTGGAGGTAAGTCCATCTCTTCCTCTTCCTTATCTGAATTGGCAGGGCTCTCTGCTGGGACTCGTGGCAACCAACTAGGACCAGGGTCTTCTTCTGCTTGAGTCTCCAGGTTGGCAGGGTTCACTGCTGGCACAGGTGTAGATAAACCTGTACTAGGGTCCATAGGGTCATTCCCTGCCATGTCCTCCTCCTCCTCTGATTCCATACCCTCATCAGGCTCATGGGGCATGACACTGTGTGAGTTAGCAGATGAACTATCCAAAAGCTAGTACCTCAAGGATAATCATAATTCATTACTGGAATACAGCTTCATTATACCCTAGCAGCACTGCAGTCCAGAAGTATACATAAATATCAGAGCAACAGGTAATACATAGGGGTGGAGGGGCTTTTGTATTTATTTGCTCCATCCAGTTCCTGGAGTAATAGACAAGAGACATTTCACTATTTCTCAAATAGTGTATACTTTATTTGACGTGGGTGAAAGAATATTTCACTAGTGCCCATGTGAACACAGAAGTTGCATATAAAGAACAAGTTGCTTAACTGTAACCATGGTACTTTGCTTGGTTATCTGTGAACTCACACATATGGGTTTTCTGTGCCTTTACAGTCAATCAGAACCTTCTAGAGCTGAGGTCAGTAGCCTCCCTAGCATATTTGAAACATGGGGTGGATAGATTTTCCTTGGGTTTTTTTCCGGGCTGTGAGTCCATGTTTTAGAATAGTTTCTTTCTGATGATTCGCCTGCATCTGTGGCTGGCAGATTTCTCTGAAGATTCCAGCCACAGATGTAGGCGAAATGTCAGAAAGAAACTATTCCAGAACATGGCCTCACAGCCCTGAAAAAAAAAACAAGGAAAATCTATGGATGCCAACTGTGAAAGCCTTCGGCTTCACATGGGGTGGATAATTTTTTAACGCCCTCCCCCTCTGTCTGACAAAATTATTTTCAGTAATGATCATGAGCAGAAAATAATCCTTAAAAACAAATACAAACTCCAATTGGAATTAGAAAGGGGACAGGGATTTTATCCCCCATTTTAGATGATAGTAGAAATGAGAAGCCCTGGTGGCACAGTGGTTAAATGCCAGTACTGCAAGCCACCACCTTGCAAGTTCGATTCCAGCGGGCTCCAAGGTTCACTCAGCCTTCCATCCTTTCGTAGGTCGGTAAATTGAGTACCCAGCTTGTGGGAGACAATTAGCTAACACACATTAGAAGCTCCTTATTGCAGTGTAGATGTGTAAATAGCTATTGCTTAAAACAATTTGTAAGCCGCTCTGATATCCTTGTGGCTGAAGAGTGGGGTATAAATAACTAAATAAATAAAACATAAAATAAAAAAGGTGAAGTAGTAGAAAGAGGAAAGAACATAGTTGGAAATGCTGAATTACAGTTACCATTATGTCCTTTACTTCATTTCCACACTATCCTTCACCTTCTCCCTCCTGCGTCCCAAAACTATGCCTCATGTACCCTCAGAAGGCACATTATTTAAAATTCATAAATAAATAAGAAAGGGAGGGAAAGGGTAGAGTGGAGGAGAAGGAGAACAGGGTGAATTTGTCCCTGGTACCACATAGTCCCAGTTTAAGTAAAGCAGTGGGTAGGGGCTTTACTCAAACTGGAGAGATGAGGGCCTGGCCAGGCTCTTTTCTACCTCAAGTTGTGTCAGGACATGGAGTTGCTCTGGGTGTCCTTAGGAACAATGTACTCCCTCAGTTTCTGTACCTGGGGCTGACTGCACACACTGTACCCCCATTGGTACACCACTGGTTGAGGCGAGATTTTTGGCGGGAGCACTATGTACCTAGTGCATATTATGAAATGAGGCTCTGGCCTATTCCCTCTGTCCTGGTCAATTATAGTGGAAATCAGAATAAACCTAGATATGACAATCACCTGTGAGGAGAGCAGGATACATTTTGTGAGTTCAACAAACCACAGTTACAGGTAAGCAGGCTGTTCCTCTTTGTGCTCTCTGTGACTCACACATATGGGAGATTAACAAGCAATACTTAATGAAGATAGGAAAGGGTGCCACAGACAAACTGAAGACAACACTCCTCTTCCAAAATGAGCTCCTTGCCTTGTCCTTAGATCCAGGTGGTACTGCTACACAGACATAGAAGGGTATACTCATGTAGCCACACAGAACATGTCCTGTATGGACTACCTTCAGAAAGCCTGCTGAAATAGACACTGCTCTGGAACAGTGGCATCATCTGCCATCAGGATAACACTGTAAGCCAACTTGTATGCCTGTTTTATTGTGGTTGGCATTCACTTTACCAGACACTGTCTGGCAACAAGCACACCCTTCATAGGGCCCAAAATAACACACAAAGAGCCTGGATGAAAACCAAAAGTTCTCTGCACAGTCCACATAAAATGGCAGTGTGCACTCACAGGTATCCACACATCTACAGTAATGGTTTTCAGAAGAAGTAATATTTCGCCAATCTGTTACTAAAGTGAGGGAAGTTGACATCACTGGTTATTTGATATTGTCAACAGCATTATCAAAATGAGACTGATTCCCTGTTTCTTCCTGAGTTGTGATATTTGTTGTGTGATGCTGTCCTTCTGGAAGGTGAGCAAGCCTGGGAGCTCATTCTGAATGAATGCAATGTGAAACACACTGAGTCTTTGCTGTCTCTTGGCCTGCCAATTTGTAATCCTCTGCCTGAAATATGTAGACATATTGTCCACCTTACTGATTAATGGAGATGTCCTCTTCCTCAGGATGTTCTGCTATGGTCCAGCAATTTAGCTGGCAATCCTAAAAGAGAAGACATCATCATAAAAATGGTGGAGAGAATGGTGGTGGTGGTGGTGGGTCCATTCCGGATGATAGTAGAAATGATAAGGTGAAGTAGCAGAAAGAGGAAGGAACACAGTTGGAAATGCTGAATTACAATTACCATTATGCCCTTTATTTCATGTTTTCCTCGGGTTCCCCCCCCCTTGCAAGACCTCTACTACAATGAACTTCAGATGTTCAAAGAGGAAACTATAGTCAACCTCATGGACATGATAAAAAAATTTTCATATGCCAGCATGTGATGCTGATATCTTCTGCCGCAATTGCTTATCTATGTGGAGTAAAGAAGCCACCATGGAAGAAAAAGCTGTTTAAAAATCAGATCTATGATCAGTGGAAGGATAACCTTACCTATAATTCTAATTAGTTTATTATCTTAGGATGCTGATCAACACAGGACTGGATGCCTTCAGAAGTGGACAACAGCTTGTGATCCACAACCAGAATGTCTGGGGAAGTAGTAGACTCTTCAGGGGAGGATGACGACTCCCGTTTATAGTTATCATGATCAGAATCTGACTTTCTTGATGACCTGTTCTGAAGTTCCATGTCCAGTAAGAAATATGGATTGCTGAACTTAGATTCATCTGGTACTCTGAATATCGCTAGTGGCTCCTGATCACAAAGAGTGTTTTGTATGGTCTCAGAAGGCACAGGGCATGACAAGTCCAATAGTATAGATACTGTCTGCATCAGGGTACTTGGAAAAATTATCAGAGCTATTGCATGCCATGACTATGAGTCATGTGCAGTACATACATCTCACGATTTAAGTCTTTTTATTGCTTGCCATATGAACACCAGCTCTTTGGATCCAACTGCTTTTGATGTGACCTGGTGAGAATGAGTTCCTCTGCAAAGTGACAGAGAATGTCTGTGTCTGCAAGAACAAATGTCTCAAACATATTGCCACAATATCACCATGACTCATCTGGAGAACACCATGGTGGGGTGGTTGGTCTTATCTTGGTGGAACTTGATTCCAACATGGAGACAAAAGCTTTGCATGGCATATGAGTCAGCTGAAGGATCATTTCAGGCAGTCTGCTTCCATGGCATTGTGTTAAGAGTATAACAATGATGAAGACTGGCAATGACAAGTCAGATATTTTGATGGAGATAGATGACTGGGTGAATTGTGGTGGGTGTGCTTCTAAGGACTTAATAAAGACTTCCTCTTCTGAGAAAGTAGAGGATTACTGCTATCTTCCTGAGTACCATAATCAAGAGAGAGGTGTTGCTGACTATCACATAGAGGATGTTCCTCATGTCACAGTTCTTGCTGAGTGTACTGCACTATCAATATCAGTGACCAAAGCAAAGGAAATGGAGAAATATTGCTCTATCCATATCAAGAGTACATCTTGACATAGAACATGGTATCAAAATTGGGACCAAAGAACATGGTAAGAGGATCATATTTTTCTGAATCAGTACTGAAATTCTAGATGAGTCCAAAGGTTTTTAGAAGTCCAGATCTGAATCTATGGTGCTTCCCTTTGTTCTTCAGCTTTGTTCTCTTTCCTTTGTCTATAACTTTATCAGCACTTATCCCAAAATTAAATCAAGTGCCATGAAGCTGGTAGAACCTTGAAGGCATTAACAGGCATTATAAAGGTCAATACTAGAGCTTGCTTGGATGCATTAAATACTAATAATCTTGTAGACCATAGGCTATACAGATCATGCAGGACCAATATCTCCAAATGTAGGTGAAGAAGGGCCTATACAATCAGCTCAGATATTCTCAGAGAATTATCATCTGTAACATTTTATGACCAAGATATGAAGAGTCAATTACAGGAATTACCCAACACCTTAGGAACATCTGGTGTGATTTTCCTCATTGACATGACTCAGTAAATATCACAAAT
This sequence comes from Gambelia wislizenii, assembly GCA_030847615.1. Lineage (NCBI taxonomy): Eukaryota > Metazoa > Chordata > Lepidosauria > Squamata > Crotaphytidae > Gambelia > Gambelia wislizenii. The sequence goes on along the minus strand of JAUMIR010000003.1, from coordinate 90,784,634 downwards.
GTCACCATACTACAGGACAAACAATTTCTGAATAGCCCATTGGAAAAAGATGTTGCCATGTTCCAAATAACAGACATGATTTCCTTAACACATCCAAGTTACCACCTCCTGGTTGAATACAATGTATTTCGTTCTTGAGCCGTTGTTCTGTCTATTCTCCTTTACGGGTCTGAAACATGGGTCACATATCGCCAACACTTACGACTCCTCGAACGCTTTCATCAGCGCTGTATATGCACAATCCTAAATATACACTGGACTGACTATGTGATGAATGTTGCTGTCCTTGAGCAAGCAGGGATCACCAGCATTGAGGCCATGATATTGAGAACACAGCTGCGCTGGGCAAGGCACGTTTCTAGGATGGAGGACCATCGCCTCTCAAAAATAGTACCCTACAGTGAACTCGCCATGGGTCAGCGTAAGAGGCGCGCTCCAAAAAAGTGATACAAGGACTCCCTGAAACAACATCTCAGGCTCCGCCTAACTGATCACCAACACTGGTCCACCATGGCCTCACATTGGGAGGCATGGAGATACACTATCCACAATGCTACAGCCTTATTTGAGAGCTCATGCCAAACAAGTCTTGAAGAGAAATGACAACGCAGAAAGAATCGCAACCTGGAATCATCACCCAAGGAGACTGTCTGCTGTGCTTTCTGCAACCGGACATGTTTATCTTGGATTGGCCTTTTTAGTCATCAGCACGCTTGCAGAAAGTGCAGGATGAGTCCTTCCTGAATCTTCATTTGTGAAGAAAAGACAGAGAGAGGGAGAGAGAGAGAGAGATCCCAAAATATCTGTTTGAACACAAATTTAGGATGGACAGTTTCTGCATGCTGCAAACTTAGAACGTTTCTTTCTCCTTGACAAAATGATGCACAAGCAATATTAAATCTTGTTTTATAATGCATACTTGGTTTGATAACAGCTGTCTCTTATCTTGGAATTTTATGAAAACAATGAATAAATTAGGTAGCATTTCCACATTACCATCAATGATCAAGAAAGATCTCTCACCTTTCTCTAAAAAGCCAGGGTGGCTGTTTAAAATACCATAATGGAAAGAGTTCTTTAAAGTTTAGGATATGACACACTAATCACACTTTTTTTAATGAAATATTCAAAGATTGTTAGTGCTGTAGCATGGTGATATGGACTTTGTGCATGTCACAGCCTTTCAAAAGACAAATATATAAACATTGTAGCCCAAGGCAAACAATAAAATAATATGGAGTTAAGCATATAGTCATTTCATAACTAGGTGTATAACTCTGAAAGCAGTTCTAATAAAATTGTATCAAAACAAAGTCATCAGCCTTTAATTTTTTTTCTTGCCAATGGAAACTTCTAATGGTAAATGCACTCCAGCATATTAGGTATGGTTTTGTAATACTAATATTCAAGACCCCATTGTCTCCTCTAGTAATTATCATAAAATATATATTATATAGACAGTGTAGTTATATAGTGTTATATAGTGGTGTAGTGGTTAGAGCTTTGGACTGTGACTTTGGAGACTAGGGTTCAAATCCCCACTTGGCCATGAATCCACTGGGTTACCTTGGGCAAGTCTCACACTCCCAGTCCTCAGAAAACCCTGTGATAGGTTCGTTTTAGGGTTGCTGTAAGTCAGAAACGCCTTGAGGGCACACAACAACAACACTATATTATATAACAAAACTCAAGGGAAAAACAGTGCCAGCAAGATAAATGGCTAGCTCAGAATTTTAGTGGATACCAATCTGCTTCATGTGAAAGAGATATAAATACTCCACACACTCCACCAAGCACACAAAGCAATGCAGAAACCTATATGCACAGTGAGCTTTCCAATACAATGTTTCTTTCTCATCAAAATAAAAAGGAAAACATTGCATGAATCCCTCTGTGTAATACCCGTATTTTGCATTATGTCAGATACATAAATACTTGCTTCTCACATAAAATAAGGAAAAGCCACATGACTTTTCTCATTGCTAGTGATATGGTAAGATATTTCCTCCCCTTTTCAGTGAAGGTCTCATGTTTGCTGCTCTCCAGTATACAAAAGTTAATGCTGTCAGGTATATGTCTGAACTGTGGCTATGACAATCAGTTCCAACCATTCAGTACAAGAACACCAGAATACTTCTGTTCCACACCCTCACCTAAAGTTAGATGTGAAACAGTGTGGTGCAGTGTTTAGACCTCTGAACTAGGATTAGGGAAACTAAATTTCAAATCTGTGTTCATTCATGAACCTCACAGTTTGATGTTGAGCCAATCAGCCTATGGTATCTCACAGAGGTGAGAATAAAATGAAAAAATAAACCATCAATACTACCTTTAGTTCCATGGCTGAATGGCAGAATATAACTAACATGAATTAACTAATTTCTCACTATAGGTTAGATGCAAACAGATTCATTCCATTTTACCCCATTATAATTCCATGGCTCCCTTGTCCCTTTGATTGTCTCCCCTTAATAATGAATTTTGTAGTCATCCTTCCAGCCTTATATGTGTGTAAAACAGACAGATACCAAGAGCCAGTTTATTATTCATTCAAGAATGGAAAGGTATTTTCAAAAATATAAAATATGCAACCTCATAAAGCTAGGTAAGAAAATATTCTGCTATAAAATAACTATCATTATTGCTTTTAATTATATGGAAGTTTAAATAATCAGCTAAGAAGATCATGCTTCCAATGAACTCATTTGAATATCATGTAGCCAGAACTCCAGAAACAAGTAGTAAAATATATAGTTTTATAGGGCTTATAAATTGATTTTAATCATTGTTATATTACACATCACTCACTAAGGGTGACAGTATGCTTATTTAGTCAGATAGCTAATGTATCCCTGAAGAATAAAAAGGCTGCTTTAATATATCACTTTTCCACAAAGCAACTACAGAGAAAGAGAAAACATTTTGTCAAATTCAGGAAGTCAGACAACTATTAAGAATTATTTAAAGCATTATAAAACACCAAGAAAATGTAAAACTGTCAATAAGGGGAAAGATTAATCCTCCTTTAGAATACCTCCCCAATGAATATAGCTGCAGCTTATTAAAATGTGTATGTCCACATAACCAGAGCTGCATTTTAAACTGCCAAGAAGGTAGGTGAAACCATTAATAAATTAACACCTTTAGAAATAAAAGGAGTCTATAAATTAACATGTAAGAATTATGTCATCTAAAATGCTATGTGTTTTCAGAGGCTTCAGGAAATTGGGTTTAATTTTGTATTAGCATCCAAAATACCCATTATATACCCTTGGATATGTATTCACAGAAAGCATCTCATAATAGTCAGACAGGAATAAATGTGCTCACTCTGAATTCTACGAATGAAAAATTCACTTTATTCGGAAACTGATGAATTGAAGAAAGTTGCATATCACTGTTTTTACCCGTAATTGTCATATTCCACTAAAAGTGTATAGAAGGATTAATTGAAAATGTATATTTCTCTCTTACCCAAATTAGGAATATAACTTTATATTTGCAAACCTAGGGATATAAATTGTCATTTATTTCATTCCCACATGAAAGAATGAAAAGTTTAGCAATTTCTTCCTCCCTTCCAAGAATACAAGGGTTTCAGCAACATTTCTGAGCAATGTTCATTCTTCAGGACTTCACTATGAGAACTCTATTTTGCAAAAATATAAATAGTTTTCCAGCACAATTTTGGAGGGCAGAAAGCATATATTTCACACAAAATACAGTGATTCCTAGGCAAACATTGAGGGTTTTTTGCACAAATAACACATCCAGAGATCACACATCACACTCTCTCTGCCTCAGAAGAAAGCAAGGGCAACCCCCCATCTGAACAAATTCTGCCAAGAAAACCTCATGATAGGTTCACCTTAGGGTTGCCATAAGTTTGAAATGACTTGATATCACACTTCATTTTGGACAGAAGTGACTAATGGGTTGCCACTGGGTTCAGTCCTGGGCCCAGTGCTATTCAACATCTTTATCAATGACTTGGATGATGGAATATAGGGCATACTTATCAAATGTGCAGATGACATGAACTTAGGAGGGGTAGCTAATAACCGAATGGACAGATACAGAATTGAAAATGACCTGAACAAATTAGAATGGTGGGCCAAAGCTAACAAAATGAATTTCAACAGGAAGAAATGTAGAGTACTACACTTAGGCAGAAAAAATGAAATGCACAGATATAGGCTGAGTGATACCTGGCTTGATAGCAGTGCATGTGAAAGGGATCTAGGAGTGTGAGTGGATCACAAGCTGAACATGAGTCAGCAGTGTGATGCAGCAGCTAAAAAGCCAATTGAATTCTAAACTGCATCAATAGGAATATAGTGTCTAGATTGAGAAAAGTAATAGTGCCACTCTATTGTGCTTTGGTCAGACCTCACCTTGAATACTGTGTCCAGTTCTGGGCACCACAATTCAAGAAAGATATGAACAAGCTGGAACGTGTCCAGAGGATGGCGACCAAAAGGGTTAAAGCCATGCCCTATGAGGAGTGGCTTAGGGAGCTGGGTATGTTTAGTCTGGAGAAGAGAAGGTTGTCAGCCATGTTTAAATGTTTGAAGGGATGTCATGCTGAGGATGACGCAAGCTTGTTTTCTACTGCTCCAGAGACTAATACATGGAGCAATGGATTCAAACTACAGGAAGAGAGATTCCACCTAAACATTAAGGACCTCCAAGCAGTAAGAGCTGTTCAGCAGTGGAATGTGCTCCCTTGGAGTGTGGTGGAGTCTCCTTCTTTGTAGGTTTTTAAACAGAGGCTGGATATCCATCTGTTCAGTGTGCTTTGATTGTGTGTTCCTACATGGCCGGGGGTTCGACTGGCCCTTGTAGTCTCTTCCAACTCTATGAGTCTATGATTCTATGATTCAGTAGCACATCCCGCAAAGCTCCAAGTAGTTTTTGTGTGAGAGAAGGAATCTGTTTGCATATGCAAACTCTGTAAAGATATACACATTGTATATACTTACACAATTTGCACAAATTTGTGAAGTCCTGCACAGAAGAAACATGCAGAGTTTTCCTACATGTCTTTTTTGCACCTCCCAAAAAACAGTAGTTTTGCAAACAAATCAGCATTCCTAATGCAAAATACATATTTTCTGCTTCCAAACACATTTTCTGAGCAAGAAAGCCCCATACATTGTTGCACAAACTATTTTTTTCCCACCAAGTCTTAAAGTGTGAAGATTCTTGTGATTAGCCTCCTTTTCTTCAGCAGGGTGTTGCTGGTTTAAAGACACATGTTTTTCATATACCTGTATATATTTCATCATCATATTTTCCACGCATTACCCAAACCAAGTACCCCAATGAATGAATGTCACAATTATTAACACCAGTGTAAATAGTATTGTGATGTCCAGCCAGGACGGTTTGAATCTCCCCTGCATTTTCCTTCATCTTAGTTCAGGCCTTAGTATGTCTGAGCATAAGAATGTTTCATTGTATTAGACTTGTGGGAGGAACTGAAGAATTCCCCTGCATTTTTCCAGGTTTGGTTTGTTCCTTCCCAGCAAGCTCTGTTTTACCTACAAGTTTTTTAGTTTTTTGCTCAGTCTTTGCTGTGAGCTTGCAGGGAGCTGTTTTATTGGTGGCAAACAGGCCCAGACATTACACCATTTAGCCAAATTAGTTGCCAACAACAAATAAGTCAAAGGAATCAGGAGCTGAAAGACCCTGCACCAGCTCCATTAAGTGAGGAGATCAAACCAAGATCAAACCCAGAGTGATGACACCCTGAAGATTGCTGAAACTCTAACTGTAAAATATCTTTTATTTCAAGCTTTTAAGAGTTGGGGAGGAGAAAGCCCTTTACTTTTGTTATTTAAATTAAACTTCCTCCTTTTTTTAACTTTATATTCAGCATCAGAGCCTTTTTGGGTAAAAGAGTTTGATCTCACCAGGGTACTGGCATTGCACACCCAAACCTGCCACCAGCTTTAATTGGGTTTGTCTTATCAACAGTGTAGCCCTCATGTTCGCATCAAAAGTCCAGCAGGATGAAATCAAACTTCCAAGAGCACTCTGAAGCTGATAACACACTGCAGAAATAATGCAGTTTAACACAACTTTAACTATCATGGCTCCATCCTATGGAACCCTGCAATAAAGGGAGAAGATGCTCTATACCACACAATGGGAACAAGCTTTGTTTTTCATCAGTCTACTGACTCAACTCATTCCCAATGTGCTAAATTTTTCCCCATTGCAAAGCAAAAACATCAATTTAGGAAATATTTTCCACATGTTCTATTTATGAAAAGAGTAGAAACAGAGCATCAAAGAACTTACCTGTGCACTGCCCTCCATTTGTTGGATCTCCATAATATCCTGGCATACATGTTTCACACTGTTTCCCTGTAGTTAGGTTTTTGCATTGATCACAAACATTGCTATTAACACAGGTACTATGTCCATTGCACTGGCAAGCTGTAATTCAGAAAAAGAGAAAAGTTATAAGTGGGCTCCCCACTTTTTGGAAACCAAATCAAAAAGCCAAAGGAGAGTAATTCATGCATAATACCGAATACTGTGATTACCATTTCACAATCACATAAGGTTAAAGGAGTAAGTATAAGTTTCATTGAGAACTATAAATAATATATCTTACTTATTTCATTACCTTTCGCTGAAGAACTGCATTTTCCACTTGCTATATATGAGCAGAGGGCAAATCTTCATGCGCACAAGTGATGAAACACAAGGCAGTGAGGGAGTAGACTGATGCCAGTAAGTAGAGATAAAGCACAGCCTTTCCTATTTATAGTTGTTCTTTTTCTAGGGATGGAAAGAATATTCTCAACTATTAATTTACCTGATGAAAAAGGGGAAACTCTGTTGGGAAAAATAATTGAATGGCAAGATTTTGCAGGTCTGTGCTGAACATCTACCAATGCACCTCTGTTGTAGGTAAACCTGGCTACTATTGGCCTCCTCCTGAAAAGCCCTGTCTTAATGCCAAAGCAGCATAAGACTGGCCAGGAACATGTGAGGTAATATAAGCTGTCTCGCATCTCATGACCTCTCTGGGCTGTCTTGATGGCTGCTGGCCATGATGAGAGCAGAGGTCTTCTGTTATGTACTGCAAGTGCAATGGTGGTGGCCAGTGAGGAGGAGGAGAGGACCCACACCCACAACAGAAGGACTCTCGTAGCATTTTGTATGTAATTTCTAGCTATTGCTGTGCACCAAATACTCAGGGACTAATCTGTTGTGAACACAGCTGACGCTCACTGTTCCCACTTACACCAAATATTTATCTGAATAATCTCCCCATAACACTTCAGGACTTTCAAATACAGGGAGAATTCTTTGTTCTCCCCAACTGTGGGGAGAAAACTGTGTCAATTATTAGCCCTAGTATATGAAGATGAAATATTCAGGGATTTGTATCTCTAAGTTCTCCCCCTTCCTCAATATAAATTTCAGTGTCCTTCCCACAATTCAGTTAAAGGGTTTAACCCTTTAAGTATCTTTATCCATTCTATTGCTCTAGTTATGTCAGAAGAATTCCCTACACAAGAATTAAACAGGTACTCAACCTAATATGCAAATGTAAGACTATCATGCTACAGGGAAAAGCACAGCAGTGATGCCAGAGCACTCACGAAAGCAGAAGCAAGATTATGCTTATAGGACTCTCAAATTCTTAGATGGAGTTACTTGGAGTTGAAAATAAATGGCCAAAACCAGATCTACTGACTACTGTACTACCAGTTTGGTGTAGTGTTATGCACTGTCAGTGCTGAGACCAAAAAATACTGTGAACTCCAATAAATTCATTAATTCCAATAATTATCAGAAATAACACTAGTATTTCTCCACAGATAATAATAAAACAAGTATTTAACTGTTTAACAATTTGAGACCCATTCCAAGCTATGTTTGCAATGAGCCCCTTACACTAAGAGCAGGACTTTCAATTACAGTGAAAATTTTCTTGATTCCCCATCTGTAGTTTACCTTGTTCTGGAGGTGACTCTTACATCTACTTAGAGACCAGTCAGTTTAAGTGACATTAAATTCAGTCCTCCACAGATTAGACATAGGGCTTATCTACACAAGCCAGGATATACTAGCGGATCAGACCCATTCCTCCCTCATAACCTCTGCAAAATGATCTGGAAGCCAGATGAACACAATGACTCATTGCTGCAGCCACCACCACCGCCACCATCTCCCTTGCTGTCCTGGAAGTGAGAAAGCTAGCCCGCAACATGTGATCAAGGCCCCCTGCATGTGACCAGCCTTGGTCACATGCTGCAGGGACTCCTGCCTGGATCTGGAAGAGTAAGGCAGACTGGCAGCCTCAGCAACAGGATGGCCTGCCAGGATGAGCTCCTGCAGACATGTGGGGCCCAATCAATTTCTTCCTGGCAGGAACGGATTTTCCCAGGTATTTTAGAAAACTTTAACAGGTCCTACCCTGTCTTCCCCCCATCTTAACCCTTGGGGTCATGAGGACTGCTTGGAGGCAAAATGGAACAAAAGCCTTGCATCGCCAAGACTACAGGGCTCTAACTAAAATGGGTGCAAGACAAGATATATTCCCCATGTAGACAAACCCCTAGTCTAAACTTCAGCTGCTTACACTGTCAGAAAGGCTTCCCCGTTCCCAAAAGACACAACTAGTTGTAGCATCTAAAGGACCGGCAACTTTGCTTGAAGGGAAATGTCTAATGTAAAGATTATCTGATAGTGTTATCTCTATATGATTTAATTTCATAGGGACATAAGGGTATACACCCTTTAGCTTTGACAGCTGCTATGTTCTTGTGTTGTTTTTAGAGATCATCTCTAAAAGCTTATACAGGAGGTTTGGAGAAGTAAACGGAAACTAATTTTCAAACTATAAATGAAAGAGCAATTGTGTATTACATTCTGCCAACATATCATTACAAAATGAGTATTACATTCTGCCAACAAATACTACATACAAATGTCTGCAAGTGACAATTCTAGCTGGATAGAATGTTTTTCTTCTTATATTATTTATTCCATGAATGACTGTGTGCATCTTTTTATATGAAATAATATACATCGTTCCACAAATACTTTCATATTCAAGACACATAACACTGAACTCAGTTACAACTTTTCAGATTCATTGCACTTATACATAAATGGATATGTAGACTTCGTAGCTAGAGAGTACAAATATAATCTCTGCAAATCTCAAAAAAAAAGAAAGAAAGAAAGAAGGAAGGAAGGAAAGAAAGAAAGAAAGAAAAGAAAAGAAAAGAAAAGAAAAGAAAAGAAAAGAAAAGAAAAGAAAAGAAATTTCAATTATATTTTCAGTTTCAAGCTCCCTGATTCGGAAGTGTGGGATTGTGCCTAATCCCATTCAGGAAAAAGTGGGATAGAACTAAAATAAATAAACAAGCAAGCAGGCAAATATTATTTACCCACCCATATGAATAAGGATGAGGGCTTCATTTATTTATTTGCCTGCTTGCTTGTTATTTTATTTTATTTTATTTTATTTTAGTTCTATCCCACTTTTTCCTGAATGGGAATAGGCACAATCCCACACTCCCTAATCAGGGAGCTTGTTCAGCTATAACAACTCTAAAGGTTAAAATGTGAAATGCATGCAATTCAGCCTCTCTAGTTCAATGTGTTCAACTCGGAGTACACAGACAGACATAGGTAGATATAAATTTGAGACAGTCAGGATTTTTACCTGAAATTCTTCAGATGCATATATGTTGGAAAGGATTTCTATGGCAGCCCTTGCCATGGAAGTAACCAAGGTCTATTTGTTTGTTTGTTTGTTTAATTTTGTTAACTCTTTAAACACACACACATTTGCTACCATTTGAGGCATAATCACTAGATCTATTTTTCAAGCCCCCACTTATGTTACTAGATGTTTCCCTACTTATGTTTTCAAGCCCCCACTTATGATGACATATCGGGGCACCTTTTCTCAACATTCAGTCAAAAAATAAAACTTAGCCCAGGACTATTCATATGAGGCTTCAGAATTATGCTGATATAAGGAGGCTTGATTCTTCATACCTGGAGTCACAACTGAATCCTGGTAGCCATGCTACTATGGGAGCTGAGCACAGACAGAGGTGTTGTCTAAATGGCAAAAATACTCCTCACGAAATGTGAGGAGAATATGACTTGTCTTAATGGCATCCTGCATTGTATTGGCATATTCAGAAGGCAGGGGGCTAAATGTGCCATATATTCTGCAGGAAAAGCCTTTGCAGCTTTCCCCAAAGTTTTTGAAAAACTGTGGGGAAAATGTGTTTTCCTGCTTGTTGAGACAAGTGACACGAATTGATTCACTTTCCTAAAGGAGCAGATGCTGAAAGCTGATTGGCCAGATGAGTGTGGGGGCAGGGTTTGCTAGCAAGGCAAGCACCTGGAACCACCATGGTGTTTTGCTTTGGTTTTTGCCTTAGCGAGTGAGTGCTAATGCAATAAAATGGGGAGTCCTTTGGTTTTTTCCTTTTCTGTTAAAGTGAAACATCGCATTTTTACACATTAGATATGCTTTTTTTAAAAAAAAATGTTTGGCGGCAGCAACTGGTGAAAATAAAAATACGAGTAATTCACTTGCGGTAGCCACCTTGATCTGGTGCTGAGGTTAAGTCAAAACATGCCCTGCATCCTTGACACTCAATGGCTCATTTCAGGGTTACCTATGTGATGTGCTGATCACAGTACAATAGAGACAATACTTCTTCTCTCTATCTGCACTCAGCCATCTCTCCCACACATATGCAATATTCAGATCCTGGACTGTGTCCTTTGTCATATATAGGCATTGTAGGAAATGGAAGTGAATGCATGACTATGCAAATCATAGCAGTCTCAATTACCAACTAATACCTATGGTTCATATGAGAAAAAAAATTGATGGACTGTAACCAACGAGACTGATAGGTTGCATGCACTATTAACAATTTAAATGGGTATCATGTGACATCAGCTTTTGAGTAAGAAACTTGCCTACCATCAAACACGGAGATCAGCAAGAAGAGGGTATATTTCAATCCCATTATGGCAGCATTTTTGAATACTTGGGGTTTTTTTTTCATTCAGTTATATGGAAAGTAAAGCATTTGGGTATGCCATCACACTGAATTATCTGTCCCTTACACCTGGCATACATATGGTGATGTTTATTATTAATGATCTCTACCCAAAACATCATATCAATATTCTTTTAATATACTGGTCACTGGTTGTTGGGTTTTTTTCTATTTCGTATCACACTGGATACCAATATAGGAGAATCTTAATGAACAAAGCGTTACTGTATTCAGAACCGAGGATCTTGAGAAATGATTTTCCGCTGCATTACATGCTTCACTTATTAAATTATGCTTCAATGCTTGTACAATAATCAGACATTAGTAAGATATTAGTCTCATCAGTTTCATATGAGCAGATACTACTTTCTTTTCTTCATCACAGAGCACTCCTATATTGTTTTGAATCTGCATCCATTGTTTCTCTTTTACTGAATTACTTCTTGTAAAGTTGATTAATTGAAGATTGGTGTATAATTTAATAAAACTTGTAATGGTCACTAATTTAGAAACAATGAACTTACTTGTGTTGACACTTATTTAGTATCTGTTCTTAGAAATCTCTCCAGTACTGCAGAGATAAATTAAACCCACTAACCAAGACTAAATATTCATATTCCAATATATTATGAGGTGATATTCCTGATGAAAACACTTTAGATCCCCCTACACAAAGAACAGAGTTCAGAAGAACCAAAATGTTTTCTGATACCCTCCACCCCAATACACTTATTATTTTGTATCTCTTTGTTGATCAACCTAATACTGAACCTTAGTACAGTGGGCCGTTGTTATCTACTGGGGTTTAGTTCCAGGACCCCACTCCACTCCCCGGATACCAAAATCCATGGATGCTCAAGTCCTATTATGTACAATGGTGTAGTATAATGGTATCCATTATATAAAATGGCAAAATCAAGTTTTGCTTTTTGGATTTTTTTTTTAATATTTTCAATCCGTGGATGGTTGAATCCATGGATACAGAATCCTTGGATACAGAGGGCTGACTGTAACTTTAAAAGTTTCTTATTGAATACATGATGCCATGATGAAGGAGTATATGGCATTATAACACAATAGAGATTAATTTATTTTTGGAATTTAACACAGATGGTTTATTCTGCACAAATTTCACACATGGTATTTTTATGCAGAAAACATTGTTTTCATCAAAGGAGACAGCATATTTGCATACAATAATATATCTACACAGAATTTCCTGTACAGAAAAATACTGCTTACAAAACCACATTTGAATTTTACATAGAGTAAGTCCCCAGCTACAGTATTTTATACACAGGAAACAGCCTTTTCCGCACAGTAAACAATAGATGGAATTCAATAGGGGGCAGCTGCATATCCTAGAGTTATACATTCATGACTGGTTCATATTTATGATCCCTACATATTCAATAATTTAGGGAATACAAAGGGACCATAGACGTCCCCTAATTCTCACATACTGGATCTGTTTCCCTTTCAATCAGGAAGAGCAGCTGCCTGATGATTCCACCCCACCTCATGCAAGAAATCTTCAGTGGAATGGGAATTGTGTCAGGGATCCTGCTTCTCACTGTCGCAATGGATATCACTCATGGGAGGGGGTGGAAATGCTAGTCAGCTGCTTCCTGATCAATAAGGAAACAGATTGCTGTCACTTACAGCAGCTGCTGCCTGGTTTAAATGAGGATTTGGAGGGGGGTATGGCTGTGCGACACTATTTGGCTATGTAACTACGATGGATACATAACTAAGTAGGTGACAGTCTATTTTTATACAGAGAAATATTATTTTCAATGAGAAAATGCTGTTTCCCACATAAAATATCATGTACAGATTTTGCAGAAAACAATTCCCAAACTATTCATGGTCTTTGAAAACTGCACAGGCTTTTTTTTTTTTTTTTTTTGCATCAGGAAGAATACTGCAAAAATTAGTCATTGTTTTCATTGAGAGTGAAATTAATGAAGAATTATATCCCTATTCTGAATGTGTATCAGGGATTGAGTGCAGCTGCTGTGAACATTTCTATCTGCTCCCCTTCCTCCAAGTTATCAAAAACCATGAATACTTCTCATGGGACCAAAATTGTTTATATGATACATGCCCCCTTTCTTTCAGTTCTGAAACAGCTGCTTCAGTGTGAACAAAGTCTCCCTACTACAATATCTTATCAAGGGAAATCTTAGATGACTGTTCTGTGCTTCAGGTAATTTTGCCCTGACAGCCTTACTCTGTCATAAGGTAATGATTAAAGCCCACTCCAAACAGGTCTTTGGAGATATTTAGCATATATGTTTACAGCTAGTGGTGGCTTTAAAGAAAGTTTTTATTCTGATGTTAAAGTGTAGCAACTGTAATAGATTTTTATTGTGTGTTTTTATCTTCTGATATTTTGCTTTTTGCTTGGATAATGGAGACTTTAATTTATAATTCTAAAAATAAAATAAACTATAAAATTAAAAGGTAGGTATAGAGCTCAAAGCACTTCATACTGTTAACTGTATTGATACAAGGTTATGGGAATATACTGGCACAGATAATGAAGTGAAACATTTGGATTAACCTCCAAATGTTAAACCACTTGAGAGCTCAGGAATGGTGGTGCTTGTAAACGCATCAAGATGCAAAGTTCCAGAACCAACATCTAAGCTTATTAATTATGCAATGAAAAGCTGTGCCTAGCTCAGGTACCTGTGGTATGTCGATCATATGTTAGAACCAAATTATAGTAGTCAAATAAGTCTAAATAGGTTTCCCATCAAACTCTTCCAGTTTAACTGCAGATGGGGAAAAGTTTGGCTGTTTTTGCCCATCTACCTTTTATTTCTACCAGCTCCCTATTACTTCCCACTGTTTCCCTTTGTTTTAATCTCTGGAAACCTGTAAAAGAGCAATGTGGCTCTTAAGACAGATAAACTGCTCATTGGTTAGGGTATTTTACTCATCACTTCAGCCTTGGTTATATAAATAAAATATCTGGATTCTGAAACATTTTTGACTCACCACTGCTATTCTGAGTCAACAGTGCATCTTGCAGAGGAATTTCATGAGGTTTTAGCCACAATCTGTTCAATATTTCCAGTTATTCTCAAGCCACAGACTGTTTTAAAGTGAACTTTGTATTCTAAAATTTCTCCACATCAAAAATAGCAACCATCCTATTACATATGCAATCATTTATGGTGAAATTTTTTAAAAAAGCAGAAACTGTGGATATCTTCTTGTATTTCACCTAGGTTTAACAGTTCTGTGCCTTCTTGAGCCTTCAATATCTGTATAATACTCTATATTCAGAAGCACACATTCTGAATATGTGATTTGGGGGTCCTGGAATTAAACCTATAGGGACAAGGGTCACAGAACAAATGAAAAATGTAAGTGGGTTGCAGAAAGCCAACATTTTCAGTAAAGTTTTGAAAATATATAATCAAGTAGCCAACAAAATCATGATGCATGGTGCTAGTATATTCTTACAGTAAAGTCACTAATCAAATATAATTTTAAAGGATTTATACATCCAGCATAAAGAACAATTGGGAGCTCCTACCTGGGCACTGGATAAAAGACCATTCATAATTTTTCTCCTTGGGGCAGAGATTGTTGTCCAGAACCATTTCAGTAGAATATAGTCCATTCAACTTCACTGGTCCCCTTGAAGACCCTTCCACACAATGCCCTTTGCCTGTGTTACTGGGATCATTGCACCATCCACAACCTGGGTGTTCCAAACACTGTCCACAAGTCCTCAACCCAGAGCAGTTTTGAGCTGTAACACAGAGATAATAATTCACAGTCTTTAAAAACTGAGTGCCCATGAGAATTCTTTGGTACAAATAATAGAATCATAGAATCATAGAATCATAGAATTGCAGAGTTGGAAGAGACCACGAGGGCCATCCAGTCCAACCCCCTGCCATGCAGGAAATCACAATCAAAGCATGGTACCACAACAGTACCGTTAGAGGGCAGCGTCATCTGAAACCGACACCCCTCAGCGCAGCAGCCTCGCAAGCTGACGAGTCCGCTTGCGTTGCCTTTTAAATGTCCAAAAAAGTCCCTACAATGACTAATGGTCAAGAAGTATGAAGCAGCCTTCCATGAGCCTAAGGGACATTAGCATTTGTATATTTAATTGACATATTTAAAGGATGTTTTACATTTCATACTTCATTTGAACTATTTCATAACTATTACTTGTCAACATGTGTTGAAAGAGATATTTGGTTGTCTTTAGTTTGTCACGCTTATTATAAATGTTGGCTTAATTAGAATCCTTATATTAGCAACTGATTATGGTTTTCTTTTTCCCCCTCACTATTTAGTGTGGAATTAGATTTTAAGCAGCAAGAAGACAAACTACAGCCAGTTCTGAGAAAACTTCATCCTATTGAGGAAACTCAGGTTGCACCTTTGCCTTATTCCCAGGAGAGTTACTCCTCAACTCCCAAGCAAAAATCCAAAACTGAATCAAAAAAGCACGGAAGATAGAAACTCTGGTTCCTTTAAGTCCATTTAAAAAATGGAATTTAAGGCCTTCTTCAAAAAACAAACAAACGAAAAAACACCATACTTTGCTTTCATGTAAACAGAAGAAAAACAAGGATTATTGGTGCTACAATTTACATAAGGTGCAATTCCCCCAGCAATTGTTCTGCTCTTCTCTCTGAAATATCAGATGTCTATAACAAGAATATGCAAGATGCAGATAGCCTTCTTTGCTGTGCCTACAGAATAAAAACATTGAATAAAATGACCATCTCCAAAATCAACACACATCAAAAACATGATAGCAATAAAACAGAGCAGACTCCAAATGAATACTGCTATAATCCTGGAAAGAAAAAATGGTATCAAAAAATCAAAAAGAATGATGCATGAAAATGTCTTTGGAGGGTGGCCCATAACTGGAAACGTATTGTTTATAGGTAGAAATATGAAAGCCCAGGGAATCCCCCAGATTCCCTCCCCCTAAAAACTAATGGAAGATGGAACATTCTAGTCTTCCCAAAAATATCAGGAGGGTATCTTTCCCTTCACTAGGACTTCCTATTATATTTCTCAATATCAACTTTTCCAGAATGTCTGATAGTGTGAGATACTATAAGTCTGGCTGATACAGGATGGACTAAGCTTTAATTTTGTATCTAACCAAAATGGTTGCTTATTCCAGGAGTTTCCTTTCTGCTTCTGGAGAATGTGGTGTACTTCTACTGCCTGTCATCTGATTTTGGCTAACTAAACTGATTTTTTTCCCCTTTATGTCTAAAGAGTGATTCCTAAAGTAGTTCCAGATAGAGACTTACAACATAGTGTGTTGTTAGCTGGTGTCTGGGTGTGTTTGTTTTGTTTTTTAGCTAGACCAGGTTCTCTCTTTAAGCACTTCTGGCTGGCCTTTGGGATCTTGTTAGAATCTTCAGCTTTCACTCTACAGAACAATGCCAGAAATATCCACGTATTTCTCCTAATCAGAATTCCTATAATAAAAGTATGTTTGTTTACCTGTCAAATCCCTTGATTTTCAAGTCCACATCATTATTTTATGCAGCAATCCTGTATGCATAATACCATTCAGTTTAATGGCAATTGCTTCTGCATAGACATTTATAGGATTATTCTACATTCAGCCAACTGTGTCCACAGATTCTGTATCCACAGATTCCACTATCCATGACTTGAAAATATTCCTCCAAAATATATTCCAAAAAAGCAAATCATGATTTTGCCATTTTATATAAGGAACACCATTTTACTATGCCATTGTATATAATGGGACATCTGCATCCACAGATAATGAGACTTGAGCATCTATTGGGGGTCCTGGAACCAAACCACAGTGGATACCAAGGGCCCACTGTATAAGGAACTAGCATAATTATGAACATATGGAACTGAGTTAACATTCTAAAAAAAAAAAATTAAATTGCAATCAAAAGCATATTGACTCATTAGTAAGTCCCACTGTTTATTCGATGGGACTGACTGCCAGGTGTGCACAGAAAATAAAAGTCTGTTGTGTCACAGTAGTACAGTAGGACCTCTGTATCCACTGGAGATTGGTTCTGGGGACTACCGTGGATACTGAAAATGTTGGATAATAGTGAACACTATTGAAAATAATGGGACTTCCAGTTTAAAATACCATACAGTTGCCATCGAGGACCTAGAAAATGGCTAGAGAGGACACATTTTCTAGGAAGACTCTATGTAGTCTTCCTAGTCTACATAGTTTTGTATATTGTGTTTTGTGTCCCATGGATAATTGAATCAGTGGATAATGAATCAGTGGATAAGGGGGTCCTATTGTATTTGATACAGCATTGTAGGATTTTTCATATATCTGTGAATGATCTCTTCCTTATATGGATCTTTCAAACTATTTCAAGTTATACGTTAATTAAATGACCATAATCAGTCTTCACTTATGTGATTATTATCTTGATTCCTTTCACCCAACTATCAGTAAACAGAAGCTCCAGAAAGTTCAACAGCTTCCACCAACAATTGCTGTCACACAGAAAACCTGCAGTAACAGATACCCCACCCCCGGATCTTTAAGAATGGTAGATCTGGGGTGGTATTTTAATGATGGGCAGGGAGATGAGCACAGGAGTTGGCCAGGGTGTAGACATGCCCTGGCTAGGAGGAGGCAGGGGCGGAGTTCAGGCACGGCCTATTTTACCCCTTGCCGCCCCTGGCTTCCTCCTCTTTTCCACTGGATCGAACCCACCCACCCACCTCTGCCACAGTATGAGAATTCTGGTCACGTCATGGGCCGGGTAGGAATTTTTACCTACTCTTTTATGGGGGGTGTTTTGCCTACCCCATACTGTCGCTTGGGACGTGGACAATTGGCTTAGGATGTGGTTCTTTAAATAGGCGGTCACTTGCAGGGACTAGGGAGACAAGGATCTGACGTTCACCTATGGCAACTTCAAGTTGAGCGGAAGGATGGACCATACTGAACTCTACTGGCATCTTAACGGATGGGGTGCAGCAAGGTAGGCTATCCTTGGGGCCAGCATTGGGTTGCGATCCTCCTCAGAAGCTATACGGCTTGAGGATTTGCAGCCTGGTGCCGGGCCTTCCAGCAGATGGTGCCTGAAGGGAACCCCAGGTACCAGGATCCCCTTCAGGGCTCAGGTGAGTCACCCAGGGAAGCTGGGGGATAGGTCACATGTGACCGTCTGCTCCAGCTGCCCCCGCACTGGGTCTCCCCTTATTGGTGCGCATACCTCAAGAAATAAACAAATAAATAGGTAAGATAACAATAAAGTGGCCCGTATTTCAACCCAATCTTCTGTGTCTTGTCTTGTTATTCCATGCGTCAATCATTAACAAAACTATACTAACATCCTGATAAATCTACCTGAGAAGAAAGAATGTTCCTGATGAGCACGATACTACCCCAAAGGCTATGGTAAATCATAATGAGAGGCTGCAGCAAGAGCGGAGTTAATGTGGCCTATTTGGCTTTTAAAGCTTCTGCTATCTTCATTAGGGGTATCACCTCTTCATGAGATAAGGAAGAAGTGAAGAGCTGATGCATGGGAGAAAACTACAGTTCCCACCAAACTTTTTATATACGGAGGATGCTGAGGAATGTGAAGCAAACCACTTTTTCCATCTAACCTTTCTACCTTCATTATCTTTCATGTAAATAAATATTTCAGAGCAGGATGAATGTTCAATCCCTGTGCTTGAGTTTGAATTGGCCTCAGAGATATATAGCTGGAGAATTATCCTAGCAAACATGACATGTAATATTCTCTCCTTGACTCCTTGTTCACTGGTGGACCAAAATATTCTTAAGAGAAACAAGCATACTAAAAACTAAGCTGTTAAGAATATGCGTGTATGTATATTATTATTATTATTATTATTATTATTACCCCACCCCTCTGCTAAAAACAATCGGGGCAGCTTCCAACAATTAAAATCTTCATGATGGATCAGGCAGAATATTGGATAGAATTACCTCTTAGTGGCTACTAAAGTTGCCGGATCTCAGAGCTTGGCCCTGAAACTCCAGTATTTGTGCATCATCTCCAAGTGGAAGATAAGGGTGCAAATTCTCCAATTTTGGTAGGTTCAGCTCCAGGCAAAAGAAAAGGTTTATGTGCAAATCTTCAGCTCATCTAACAGAGTAGCAACCCGCTACAGTCTGGAAGTCTTAAGTGATTAGTTGCCGCAAATTGCAAAGATTCTCTAAAGCACATTCAGGGGTAGCCGTGTTGGCCATGCAGCAAAACAAAATCCAAAATCCACAAAAAAGTGATACCTTTTGATACTAATAAAGGAGTCCATGTATTTACTTTATTAGCTTCTTACTTCCCTCTTAGTCTTTGTGGCACCAGGACTCATCCTCTACTCTGTTCTGCATCCACTTTCTGGCTAGAAGCGAGTAAGCTAGAGAAAAGTTCTTCATCTCATCTTCCTAAGTAAGTGCTAAAAATTCTGTCTTAATTTCCAAACAGGAAATTAAGGTTTCCATGTGAATGTGTTTGAATGATATGCTATGAGCATCTGTTGTTTGTACTTAATGCATAATGGTTAATGACATCACCAAGGGATATCCCTAGGTATCAGGTTTGGGCCTAGAAACCTCAGGCCCCAGCATGTTCCTGGTGCCTACAACTCTCAACCTTAGTATTTGTTTTTTAATCCCAACATATATCACAGTAGTCTGTCATAGTTTAACTAATATATTTAAAGCTATGTTGTCATGCCAATAGTGATTTGTACTACTACTGTGCCTAAGGATAAGGGTAAGACCATAGGTAAAGTGAAACGATTATCAGATGAAGAAGATAAAGAGAGCTAAGTATTAGGGCCGTTCAAATTGCATCCCAGACAACAGAATTAATTTCTTCCATTTTGGCTGTTACTGAAACCCAGACACCAGAATCACTAATAAATTAGGTAACATGGTTCCTAGAGATAACATTTCATAGCACCAGGGGAGCCCTGGTGGCGCAGTGGTTAAATGTCAGTACTGCAGCCACAACATTGTGAATGCACTCCTACACGGCTCCAAGATTGACTCAGCATTCCATCCTTCTGAGGTAGGTAAAATGAGTACCCAGCTTGTGGGGGCAATTAGCTAACACATTGGTCCAGTCTACACGATTTAAATAATACTTACGGCGTGCGGAAGTTCGTGCTTCGGTACCAACGGCCGTTTGGATGCACATGAATGCAAAAGAGGGGGGGGCGGTTTTCCATCCTGAAATACGCACACACGGCGTTCAGGAGGGAAAGCGGATCACGAAGAGAAATCCGTACGCCGTTCGGATGGCTGACGGGTCTGTACGGTCTGTTCGCACACATACGAACAGGCAGGGTAATCTGATTGGCTGGCCGAGTAGAGGCGGCGGAGCTAGCACAGAGTGGAATTGGGAGCGCCCACCATGTTGGTTTCCCGGCTAGCGAGCATCCAGTAAGTCCATGAATTTATATGTTTATTTATTTTTATTTTATATTGTAAATACGGAAAACCGAGTGTCCACAAACCAGGAACCTTTAAAAAAAAAAGCGGTGGGAGATTTAAGACTGCCACTTGGCTTGCTCGCTCCAGCCAGCTTCAGGAAGAGGGAGTCATACGGAGTTTATGGGGGTTAAAAATCGTATAGCCGGTTCGTATGCATACGAACAACAGGCTGTTCGTATTTTTTGCCCCCCATACGGATTTTTTATGATCGTATAGCCGCACCCATTGTAAACTGCTTAGAGAGTGCCTAGCATTATAACACTGTGTAGATGTGTAAATGCTATTGCTAAACAATCTGTAATCCACTCTGAGAGCCTTTGTGGCTGAAGAGTGGGGTATAAATATTCTAATAAATAAAATAGCATTATACACATTTTAAAGAAATGAAATGGTACTTTTAAAAAATCTAATTTATCTGGTTTCTTCCTTCTCCACCATACAATCAAGTTTGCTCTTATGTTGTCCTCTCAGACATGTGTTAACCATATGGCCAGACTCCAAATCCACAAATGACTATCATTTCCTTAAACTCAGTGTTCTGGTGCTGCTGGGAACAGAGTGAACAGATGGAAATCAATGGTCACTGGGAAGATATTCAAGCTCGACTGGTTGTTTCCCCCCACAAAACCTAACAACATTTTGGGTCATATTCTCTGTCAGGTTAATTTGGAAGACAGATGTTCTAGCAATATTATATTTCATTTATATTTTAAACTAGTAATTTATACTGTTGGTGATTGGTTTAGGACAACAGTGTGAATGTGTATATACTTTAAACTCTTCTCCCAGGAAATATCTTCCAAACCAGCTCAGTCCTTGAGTTGCTGTCATGAACTTTTGCATGCAGCAGAAGCATGTTCTAGGGCAAACTGTTCAAGCAACTAGGCACTAGCAAAGCCTGTTAGGATTCATTGCAATTGCACATTTCAGTCACCCTACATGCACTTACCTGAAAAACAAAAGAAAGCATAAAGACTATGGAAAATTATTTTACTAGTTTGACACTGTACAGGCATACCTCAGTTAACAAAAAGAGAATGAAATCCCTTTTCACAAAGTCTTTGAATATTCCCTTTTCCCATCCTTTTTAGCAGCACAGGCATTGGGAAGATAGAAAGGAGAGTTGAGGAACACAGACTGTCAATGTCAGGTTGCAGCAACATGTCTGCAGTAAACAATGCAATAAAGCTTAAGCTGGGAAAGAACATGATTCTGCTATATAGTTGCCCCTCCACATTCGCAGCATTCACTTTTGCACTTCCGATTATTCACGGCTTGCTCAGCAAGAACCTTTTTTAAATCAGCTTCTCTCCTGCGCAAACAAGGGAGGGAAGCCGATTTAAATGGAGCGATCCCCAAGCAAACCGCACCCAACTCCCCGCTCTCTTGGGGCTTGGCTCTGTTTGGGGTGCAGAACCAAGCCCCGGGAGAGCGGGGAGTTAGGAGAAAAGGCACTTTTCAGCCGCCACCACCCTGCCTTCCCAAAGCAGCAATGGGGATTTTCAAGCCCCATCGCCACTTTGGGAAGTTAGGGGGAGTGGCTGGCAAGCCTCCCCCTCACCCAGCCAGCCACCCCTCCGCCCTTCCCAAAGCCGCAATGGGGCTCTCCAGCCCCATCGCGGCTTTGGAAAGTTTGGGGGTGGCTTGTAAGCCTCCCCCTTGCCCAGCCAGCCACCCTTCCACCCCTCCCAAAGCTTCAATGGGGCTCTCCAGCCCCATCATGGCTTTGGAAAGCTCGGGAGTGGCTGGCAAGCCTCCCCCTCACCCAGCCAGCCACGCCTCCGCCCTTCCCGAAGCCACAATGGGGCTCTCCAGCCCCATCGCGGCTTTGGAAAGTTCGGGGGTGGCTTGTAAGCCTCCCCCTTGCCCAGCCAGCCACCCCTCCCAAAGCTTCAATAGGGCTCTCCAGCCCCATCATGGCTTTGGAAAGCTCGGAAGTGGCTGGCAAGCCTCCCCCTCACCCAGCCAGCCACCCCTCCACCCCTCCCGAAGCCGCAATGGGGCTCTCCAGCCCCATCACGGCTTTGGAAAGCTTGGGGATGGCTTGCAAGCCCAGCCAGCCACCCCTCCACCCTTCCTGAAGCCATGATGGGGCTCTCCAGCCCCATCACAGCTTTGGGAAGCACGGGGGGGCTGGCAAACTTCCCCCTCACCCAGCCAGCCAGCCTCCCCCTCGCCCAGCCAGCCCCGTCGTGCTTCGTGAAGGGCAGAGGAGTGGCTGGCTGGGTGAGCGGGAGGCTTGCCAGCCACCTCCTGAGCTTCCCAAAGCAGTAAATGGGGTTGAAAAGCCCCGTCACCACTATGGAAGGGCAGGGGGGGTGTGGGTGGGTGGGTGGAGGCCTATATTTATTTGCAGTTTTTTCACATTCACGTGGTCTTGCACCCCTAACCCCAGCAAATGTGGAGGGACGACTGTACATAGCAGGTCCTACAGGCAAGGTAAATGACAGTTGCCTCCACAATCCCTCGCTGAGCATGAATGAACAGCAAAAACAGAGAGAAAAGCATAGATCTATAAGTTTGGCCACGAGATCATAAGAAAAGTGGAGGCTGCTGAAATAAAGTCATTCCTGAATGCATTGTGGAAGTAGCCTTCAAGTGGTCCCTAGAAGGCTCAACATGTTTTTATTTCCTTAGTTACAGCTTATCTGACCTCCTTTTTGCATTTCACATGTACTTGTTGTTAGTTTTAGATAAAAAGTTTGCTGAAATATGTTCAACTACTCTTCTTCTTTTTTTCTGTACGAACCAATGCCTATATTTTCCATGTTATTTCTGTCCCAGTACCAATTTTTCTGTTAAAGAAGCCATGCTCAGGAACACATATACTGCAGTATACTTGTACACTACTTTTCATTAAGGGAAAATATGTTCTCAAACAGATTGACACATAACTCAGTTATAACAACAATATGGAGAATTAATTGACATGCCTGACAGTCCTGTGAGACTGCAAAGGAATACATCTTTCAGGGGGGAGGGGGGTTCTGAGGGTTATTAAAATGGTTATGTTTTGGTTTTGGATGTTGTTGGATGCTCAGGAGGGCTAGAAGTTCAGCCCAGGAATTTAAGAGAGAAAGTTCATAAGAGGGCCAAAAGTGTACCCTAAAATGGAAGGTGAAAATGCTGCTTATAAATAAATCTGGAAAATCGAATCAAGGGAATAGAAGGAATCATGGTATGGAACACCAAAAGAGGGGAGGATTTCAGATGGCCAGAAGCAGAGCACTTTTGCAGAAAGAAGCCAGGACGGAGGCCTGCGGCACATAAAAACTAGCTGACATTTGAGACCTGCAGGCTGCTTATATTTATCTTATTAATAAATACAGTGGGCCCTTAGTTTGGTTCCAGGACCCCCTGTGAATACCACAATCCATGGATGCTCAAGTCCCATTATACAGAATGGTGTAGTAAAATAGTGTCCCTTATATAAAATGGCAAAATCAAGGTTTGTGTTTTGGATTTTAAAAACAAAATATTTTCAAGATGTCGATGGTGTGGTAAACCACCATTATCTCCTCAGCTATTTCTCTTTAAAATCTTAAATGACCAGCTTCTTCTAGGCACTTGTCAACCACCCCGTCAATAATCTACTGATAACACAATGGTAGCAGTTTTCAAACACTAACTCAAAGGCCAATATAGGTTTTAATAAAACAGTAGAATGGTATACTTTTAAAAAAAAAACATGCAGGCACGACTTCTTGTTCTTAAAACTTGGTAATAACAGTTCTGAGTTACAGGTTCGTATCCAATGTAGATATTTCATATCCAGTACTTCATCTCTTCTGACTGTTACAAACTAGCAACATAGATCCTCTCTAGTCTACTAGAGTTATGTAAATTATAAGAGTTATCTTTTCTTCCACTCTTATGCTTTTAAAACTTGGTTCCCTTAGGAACTCTGACTAATTGATTCTTCACTGAACTCTCTCGGTTCCTATCTCTTCTAAGAACTGTCCCTATTCTCTCTACAAATGGTCCCTAACTCTCTCTTTCTCCCAGCCTGGGCTATTCATCTGCTCCCAGCTGCTCTCTCATTGGCTAGCTCCAGCTGTCTTCGGATTGGTCAGCTGCCTTCTGGTCTTCTCAGCTCACAGCTGTCCTTTTGTTCATCACAGATGGTTTGTTCCATGGATGCAGAATCTGTGTATTCAGATGGCTGACTGTATAAGCTTTGTTGGGGTTGCTGTCTAAAACAGGTTTAGCTGGATACATATATATCTTTCTTTCTTTTTATTTGCTCTTGTATTTAACTGTGCCAACATTGCTAAAATAGACAGGGGGTGCCTTTAAAAAATCTCAAAACCGTTATCAGTGGTGCACAACCTACAGCCCTCCAGGCGTTTTGCCTTCCAACTTCCAGATTCCTGAGCCAGCTGGTCCAATGATCAGGAATTCTGGGAGCTGGAGGCCAAAACATCTGGAGAGCCATAGGTTGTGCACCACTGACCTATATAGTACAACCCCCATATCCACTGGAATAGTATCCACAGTTTCATTTACCTGTGTCTGAAAAAATATCTTCTCTCCAGGTATTTTCTAGGTCCTCCAGCACTATTCTGTAGTCAACTTCCAGTGAAAGACCACAGAGTCCTGCTAGAGGACCTCCAAATGCCTAGATAGGTGTTCTGTCTAGGCATTTGGAGGTCCTCCAGCATGATTCTATGGTCTTTCACTGGAGGCTGACTACAGAATAGTGCTGAAGGACCTAGAAAATGCCTGGAGAGAACATATGCTCAACTTCCCCCACAGAAACGAGGATCATACTATAAAACTTAATATTTTAAAGTTTGTTGTGAAACAATTTTATCTCTGAAACCTTGTTATACACCCCATAGCTAGGTGTCATACTGCCTAGTAACCCAGCATAATGACTTGGCTAGATGAGTGTTTCTCATGCTACCTGGTGTGGAAGACCAGCATTTTTTCTGCTAATGTGCTGGGAAACAGTATCATATTTGGGCCCACAGGCTGCAATTGCTTTTTGCTTTCCTGGAAACTATCCATGGACCAGCAGGATGGTTCATAGACCTGCACTAGTCCATGGACTACCACTCTGAATAGCAATGGGTGTGATAACTTATTAAGTGCCAAAGGTTTAACAGTTTAATGGAGGGGGGAAAGGAATAAAAATATCCAATCTGACAGCAGCAGTAATGACCAAGAAAAAAAAGGTTGAATTAGCTGGTTTGTTTCCCTCTCTTCTCTTTTAATGCAGACTATAGCCCATACCATCACAGAAATGATCTCCCAAAAGGAGCAAAAGGGTAGGTAAAACATTTATAGCTACTGGAAGAAAATACAAACAGAAATATGCACCACTAGGGGCTAATTCTGACCTTATTTGTCAGTTGCCACTTTCAAAATATGCAGAGGTAGAGGAGGATCTGAGGCATCATTTGAAGGATCTATATAGATATACTCTGTATTCCCAAAGATCCTACCAACCATGAACAAAAATTGAGCAGCATTTATGTGTAAACTGGAGGAAGGAACATCAACAATTTAAAACATAGAGATAACATCATACTCACAAAGAAAATAGCAAAGACTTGGAACTACTAAAGAAAGTCAAGGAAGAAAATGCAAAGGCAAGTTTAAAGTTGAACGTGAAAAAACAAAAATAATGATCACAGACTATCTACATAATTTTAAAGTATACAGTAAAGACACTGAGATAGTCAAAGATTTTCTGTGTCATGGCTCAGTCATTAATCAAAATGGAGACTGCAGTCAAGAAATCAGAGGATTAGCACTTGAAAGGGCAGCTATGAAGTAACTAGACAAGATTCTCATAGGTAAAGATATATCATTGAATACTAAAGTCAGGACTGTCCATGCCATTGTATTTCCAATTTTTATGTCCAAAGCTGGACAGTGAAGAAGGAAGCTGATAGGAAGAAAATCAACTAATTTGAAATGTGGTGCTGGAGAAGAGTTCTATAGGTACAACAGACTGCTAAAAAGAGAAATAAATAGGTCCTAGAGCAATTCAAGCCTGAACTCTCCCTAGAAGCCAAGATGACTAAACTGAGACTGTCATATTTTGGCCATATCATGAGAACACATGACTCATTAGAAAAGCCAATAATGCTTGGTAAGGCAGAAGGCTGTAGGAAAAGAGTAAGTCTGCATTACAGGTGGATAGACTCAATCAAGAAAGCCACAGCCCTGAGTCTGCAAGACCTGAGCAGGGCTGTTGATGATAGGATGACTCGGAAGTCTCTCATTCCTAGGGTCACCATAAGTCAAAGTCAACCACTTCCTTGGGGATCTCTCCCTCTAGGCAGGCATGTGGTGGTTCCTTTCTCTCCCCTTACCTGGAGGGGGGAGAGAACCGCCATTGCATAGTTGAAGTCTTCGGCTGACAATGGCCATCAAGTTTGCCTGCCTGCCTGCCTGCCCAGTCTCATGCAATGTCTCGTGGGATTTTCAGTCTCACAAGACTTCAAACGAGATCTGGCAGGCAGGCATGTGAGGGCCTGCCAAAACCTGAAGTAAGAGTGGTGGCAGCAGGGAAAGCTTTTATTGGATGGCAGGTAGACCATGGTGGTCATTATGGCTGAAAATAATTTTGTTGTAGCGTGAAGGGGCATGAAAAAAAAATAATCTGCACCAGGTGACATACATACTAGGTCTGCCACTGACTTGAACTTGACATTTAACTAGGTGAAACACAGGAGCCTTGAGCCCCATTTGTGGAGAGAGAGGTAGGATGATGATGATGATGCACAGGGCTGTTTTACTTTTATCAGCTGAGTAGAAAAGGGAATGTCAGCAGCTGTTGCTTATCACTCAAGTAACACCTGCTGAAATGCCCTCTTCAATACAACCATTAAAGTACAAGAGCCTTGCCCTGTATTTCACCTGGCAATCTTATGTTTAACTAGAATAAATGCATAAATGCATAATCCGAACATGTATGTTCTGGTAACAACAGCTTAATTGCCTTGCTTACACATGGAAAATATAGCAATTCAAATAAATGGCTGCTGATGCATTTCAAAGTGCAGGGAATTCAAAGTGCAGGTTATGACTTTGGCTAGGGTCTTAATTAACTGAAAGACTGTATCTCCCTATATGAGCCTGCCCAAGCTTTAAGATCTGCAAGGGAGGGCTTTCTCTTGGTCTCACCACCATCATAGGCATGGTGAGGATATGGGAGGCAGGCTTGTGAGTGGATGCTTCCAAGTTGT
This sequence comes from Gambelia wislizenii, assembly GCA_030847615.1. Taxonomy (NCBI): domain Eukaryota; kingdom Metazoa; phylum Chordata; class Lepidosauria; order Squamata; family Crotaphytidae; genus Gambelia; species Gambelia wislizenii. The sequence goes on along the minus strand of JAUMIR010000003.1, from coordinate 90,756,882 downwards.
GGAGCTCCCTTGCTCAGGAAGTCACTTGCTGTTGCCCACACGCGCGTGCGCACACACACATTATCTTACCTCTGGTAGGCAAAAACCTTTTAATTCAGGCAAGCATTTGTTGTTAACTGTGTTGTGGCAGATGGAACTAGTAATAGGTATTGCTGTATTTCTACTTTACTATGTTTTAAATGTGTTTTTAAACTGTTTTTGTGTTTTTAACTTATGTTTTTAAAGATAACTTTGGTTTAGTTGTGTTTTAATTTTCGTATTAATATTTTTTTTAGTTGTACTGTGTTTTTAAATGGTTGTAAGCTGCCCTGAATCCTGAGCTGGGAGAAATGTAGGGTATTAAATAAATAAATGATTTTAAACATCTGAGCTAGCCTGTCTTTCCAGGTCCAACAGAGATCTAAGAGAAAGAAACTAAATCTGCTATGTGCTAGCTGGCAGATAAATACATTTCATGTATTAGTCATATACTAATCGTACATAGTTAACAGGTTTCATTTCATTTGTCTTACTTTAGCTTTGCCATTTATGAGTATTTATTGTCAACATGAAAGTAGTTCTTCAAATGAAAGTCACACTAACAAAAGGATAGTAGGCATACAGGTTAAAGCACCAGATAATCTATATATGTTGCCACAAACAACACAATTATGTCCTCAAAGGACCATTGTTTACACTCTAAAGGACTATGCAGAAGAAATATCTTACACAGAATTTGTTCATTGAATAATCACCTGTAAAGTGTTGATACACCCATTATTCCACCTGAATGAAGCACATATCATACTTGTCTGTCAGTGATTAAAGTGAATTGATAGAACCAATATTTTAAAATAATTTTTAAAAACTTATGTAACAAGTGCCCAGTTGAGGAAAAGGTCAGCTGGATGTGGCCTTGCTCACAAAAGAAATTAATATGTTTTCCTTCAGTATTAAACTCTTTATATACTTTTCATTAAAAAGTGTAAAGATGTAACAAATGTAAGTCCTAATCGGGCTTCACTGAGTCACACTATTATGTCATGTCCCTCCAAAAATAACCCACAGGTAAAGTAAATGACTGCACCCAGGCAACAGGGGTTATATTTATGAGGAGAGGTGGAAAGAGCCTGGACTAGAGCTTGATAGAAACCCTTAAGTAGCACTAACTCACCCCAGATGAAGCTATTTGATCTTTCAGTCAATGAAAAATGTGACAGCACCACATCATATTTTAGTGGGAATGGAAAAACTGGACCCATGAATCAAAGAGACACATCTCAGAAAGCTATAAAGTAGAACTTTTAATAATAAAACCACTTAATAGCATCCTAAAAACCTCTCTCTTTCTTATGTGAATTTTAACTCAAACACCATTCTCAGCCTTACTGTCTAGGCTTTGGAGGGTCTGGAGGTCATCCCCCTGCCCCCATTCCCACCGTGAAAGAAAATAGCTTATTAACCAGTAAAACAGGATATTGGTGACCGGTATCTTATTTTAGATAAGAATCATACCCCCTTGTAGAGGGTTCTAGGAATGGAATTCTCTTTTTTCCCTAAAAGAAAAAAAACATTTGGGAATAGAGATGTCACATAAACAGCCTTAGAGGTTGCAGATGACCAGTGATCCACATGATTAAAACCCCTTATACCAGGGATACGCAGCTATGAGTCTGGAAGCCAATCATCTGCCCCAGGACCCAAAAAATTGAAATAAAACCCAAGCAGAGGTGGCTGGCAGCTCACTATTAGGCTGAAAATTATAGGCATCTTTATATGTTTAAATAGTACAGCAACAATAACCTATTTAAATGGCTTCCATGATATGAAATTTACCTTTTTGGTTTTTTACAGAAAAAAAAGATCCTTGGGGGCCACTTCCAGCCCAAGGGCTGCACTTTTCCCACTCATGTTCTAAGCAATGGTAAATCATTTATTAAAGTAACAAATTAATGGAGTTAAAATTATTTTAAATACTAAGAAGTTGGTATACACAGAGCTGAATCTGCTAGAATTACTGGAGAGAAGTGACTAGCAGGGTACCACAGTGTTCTGGCCTGGGTCCAGTGCTATTGAACATCTTTATCAATGACTTGGAAGAGGGCATGCTTATCAAATTTGCAGATGATACCAAATTAGAAGAAGTAGCTAATATCCCAGAGGACAGGATCAGAATTCAAAATGGCCTTAGCAGATTAGAAAGCTGGGCCAAAAGTAACTAAATGGATTTGGATTTCAACAGGGAGAAATGTAGACTGCAATTGGGCGGGGGGGGGGGATGAAATGCACAGATATAGGATGGGTGACGCCTGGCTTGACAGCAGTGCATGCAAAAGGGATCTAGGAGTCTTAGTGGACTACAAGCTGAATATGAGTTAGCAGTGTTATGCAGGAGCTAAAAAAGCCGATGCTATTCTAGGCTGCATTAATAAGAGTATAGTGTCTAGATCAAGGGAAGTAATAGTGCCACTCTATTCTGCTTTGGTCAGACCTCACCTGGAATACAGTGTCCAGTTCTGTGCACCACAATTCAGGAAGGATGTTGAAAAGCTGAAGCATGTCCAAAGGTGGGCAACCAAAATGGTGAAAGTTCTGGAAGCCAGGCCCTATGAGGAGGAGTTTAGGGAGCTGGCTATGTTTCGCCTGGTGAAGAGAAGGTTAAGTGGTGACATGGTGGCCATGTTTAAATATTTGAAGGGATGTCATATTGAGGATTGAGCAAGCTTGTTTTCTGCTGCTCCACAGACTAAGACATGGACCAATGGATTCAAACTACAGGAAAAGAGGTTGGATTCCACCTAAACATTGTGAAGACATCATCTGATAATCTCACCCCTTCCTGTTCTCTTTGCAATTTTCTGATGTGGTTTTGCTGTGTCTGCTAATTTCATTAGAATCTCTAGCGACAAACGCTATTCTAAATTATTGCCTTTAACAGAGGCAAAAAGGGATCTTCCTCTAAGGGCTTGTCTACACTAGTTAGAAACCCTGAATCCATCCACCCTTATTCTGGTCCGATAGTGATGTACAGCCCTATCCACACCAAACTCCTGGGGAATACCATCTAAATCTGGGTTTTAGAAAACATGCTTGAAAGTTTTGCTTGAAACTCTGGAGAAACTGTAATGTGCATAATCCATCCACACTGGATTCAGGGGTGGGAGGAGAGGAAGGACAAGTGCTGCCTGAGGTGCCACCACTTTTCCCCTTCTCAGCACCACTTCCTCATTCCAAAGGCAGAGACCCAGCACTAATTGCTCTCTCTAGGTAGGCCGATCAGCCCCACCATCATGAGGCTAACTACCTGTTCTGACTTCACAGAGAGTAATTAGCACTGGGGCTTTGCTTTCATGGAACTCAGAGTGGGTGATGGTGTGCCAGAAAAGCAATGATTCAGTGCTAGTTGCTGACTCTGAAGTCAGGAAAACCAACCCAACCAACCATCACCAGGCTGTTCTGACTTCAGAGAGAATAATTAGGACTGCAGCGTTCCTTTCACAGAACTCAGAGTCAAGCCCTAAGTATGAGTAACAGCTATGAATGGAAGTCAAGTGATTTAAAATACACTTTAAAAACAAATCTTTCTGCTTTACTGGGGGGTAAAAATCCAAATGCAGATTGGGGTTTGGCAGGTGTGGCATTTAAATCTGGGGCCAGAGTAGTCTGAATTTCACTGGGAATTTCACCCCCCATGTAGTCAAGTCCTAAGGGTTTTTTTCCCCCCCATCTTGCTTCTTCTGTGCCTTTTTTGCTCTGGGATTTAAAAGATGGAATTGTTCTTTCTTGACCTATGACATGGGCCATATATTTTGAAGCGTAAGCTGTCTAAAATGCCTTGTAGTTCTTATTTATTCTCTTTGAGGACTAAAGATAGGGTTTTGGTGAGAGAGGGGTTTCAAAATGGGACCTATATTTCTATATTTTGGCAGTGTTTGTAGATACAGACGTCCCTTCATTTTCGCGGGGGTTAGGGGTGCAAGATGCCCACAAAAAAGAAAAAAATGTGAATAAAAATAGGCATCCCAGAACTCTGCCATCACCACCCCAACTTCACTTGCCCCATCACCACCACCATGCAGCAATCGCTGCCACCACCCCCACCATGCCCCAGCCACCAAGCACTTGGAGGCTTTGCAGCTCAGTGGCTTTGCCCCAAATGTGCAGCCTTCCCAGGGCCTGACTTCCCACACCAAACGGAGCCAACCCCCAGGAAAGCGGTGATTTTGGCGGCTTTGCCCCAATCTCGCTGCTTTTCTGGGGCTTGGCTTCCCAGACCAAATGGAGCCAAGCCCCAGGAAAGCAGCTATTTCAGAGGCTTTGCCCCCAACTTGCCACTTTCCTGGTGCTTGGCTTCCCAACCGAACTGCATTTAATCCCGAGGAATGCCCACGTTCAGGGCAAAGCTGCCAAATGCAGGGGTTTGTCGGACTTGGCTTTCCCCAAAAAACTGCATTTAATCCCAAGGAATGCCTGTGTTCAGGGAAAAATCATTGAAAACGGGAGTTCCTCAGGGTTCAGTGCAGTTGGGAGGGAAGGCAAGCCCAAGGAATGCCTCGAGCTTGGCCTTCCCCCAAAAAACAGGATGCCACCATACCTCTGGGGCCTCCACAGCTGTGTCCACCATGCCACCACAGCCACAACCACCATATCTCTTGGGGCCCCACCACTGTGTCCGCCATGCTGCCACTGCCACCACCACCACCATACCCCTGGGGCCTCTGCTGCCACCATGCCCCTCGCCAAGCACTTGGAGGCTTTGCAGCTCAGAGGCTTTGCAACGAATGTGCAACTTTCCTCAGGCTTGGCTCCCCCACACACACATTCCCTGGGGGGGAGCCAAAGGCAGCAAACCCTCAGCGGCTTTCCACAAATATACAAAACCACAAAAGGGAAAGCCACGAAAATGAAGGTATGACTGTATACAGTTGTCCCTCCACATTCACAGGGGTTAGGGTCTTGAGACCCCCGCAAATGTGGAAAAATCGTGAATAAAAAATGGTGCTCCCCCCCACACACACACCCCGAGGGAGGGAGGCAGCAGGAGTGTGTCTGGCCAGCTTGGCCGGCCTCTCCGCGGCCTTCCTGAGGGGACTCCGGGCCTTAGAAGCCCAGGAGCCCCCTTAGAAAGGCCGGGGAAGGCAGCGGGTAGGCGGGGAGGAGGCTGCCCTGCCTCTCCCTGGCCTTCCTAAGCGGTCTTCGGGGTTTTGAGGCCCCGGAGCCCGCTTAGAAAGGCCAGGGAAGGCAGCGGGAGGGAGGAAGGGAGGCTGCCCTGCCTCTGCCTGGCCTTCCTGAGCGGACTTCGGGGCTTTGAAGCCTCGTAGCCCCCTCAGGAAGGCTGGTGAAGGCAGCAGGAGGGAGGAAGGGAGGCTGCCGGGGGGGGGGGGCTGGCCTTCCTGAGCAGACTCTGGGGCCTTGAAGCCCTGGGGCCGCCTCTGGAAGGCCAGGGAAGGTGCAGGCAGGAGGTTGCCCCACCTCTCGGCAACCTTCCCAAAGGGGCTTGGGGCTAAACCGCAAATAATCAAAACCGCAAGTGTGAAAGCTGCGAATGTGGCTGGGCAACTGTATTGCCTTTTTATTTTAGTCACAGGCTAGCCAAAGTTCATGCATATGATCCTGCTAACAATAGTTAATGTTATCTGTTTCCTTTGCTCTGACTGCTAACTTTGATTTGCATTTTATTGTTTCACCTATTAATAGCAATTTCCAAAAGGATTGTTAATGTGGGCTTGATGCTCATGCATCGATTTTAATCATTGGCTTATTGGTATGCTTGTATGAAGTTATGATAGGGTTTAAATGAATTTGGGCTACTACTCTCATGACTTGGTTTAAGAGGAGAGGGATATCCCAAAGCATCTGTCTACTATGGGAAGCAGGACTAAAAGGGCATTTGGTCTGCACCAGCTGGACTTTTCCTATATTCCTCATATGTACTGCTAATGAAATGTTATTATCAGCTTACTGTGTGTTACATCAATATTATATTGACATATATTATCAGCTTATATATTCTGATCTGTTATTTAGACCAACAGCCAAATACTGTTATTTGGACTAGTGCCACTTTTCTGTAAACCATCTTTAAGCCCAATATACTTATAGGGAATGTAGTATATAATAAACTGTCTATGACTATTCAATCCACAGGGCTAAATGATGGCGTTCACACAGACATTTGCTTTTTGAAGCCTTCTACTTTGGTTTATTCCATTTGTGATTAAGGGTTCTGTCTGGGTTGCCTTGCATCAGCTTATTTTCTAGAAATGATTTCATAATATTGAGAAGCATAGCACAGGATTCTTTTGAAGTCAGAGCTTAAGATTTCTTATTCAAGTGCACTTTCAAAGAACAATTTGCAGTTTCAGTCAGAGCAACATTACTGTTGTTGACCCTAGATTTATCTTGCGATTATTGACATTAAGAGAACACAACGCCCTCCAGAACAGCAGGGATGCTAAACCATTGTGCAGAAACAATAAACTACTGGTAACATCCTGTCCTCCTATTAAATAAATACATTTTTTAAATTACTGATGCTATAGAGTTAATATTCACTTCTTAAAAAGAAAAACTATGGCACCAACTACATACTTCTTCACAGTCATCCATTTTTTTTTTCATCCATAATATTGAACTGCTCTTTGGAATACCAATACATCTCATGAAGGAGAATATTACTGAATATAGGTTCTTGCTAGAATAAACCACAAAATCTAGTCTGTGACAGTACTTTGTGTTCTCAGATAAAACTATACTTTTAAATTTCTTTTAATATTACAAAAATTATGTAATACAATGCCAGCCTGTCACTCCCTCTCCAAGCTTGGAGTGATGGCTGAGGCATCATGATGGCAAACTTGGAGTGATGGGCTGGTGCTGTTGGAAGGAGCGGAGATTGAGAGGAGGAATGAGGAGAAGAAGAGTGGGGTGGAGAAATGGTTTAAAATCTGGCTGAGGTGTCATGGTGGTAAGCTTGGAGAGGGAGTAATGGACCAGCACTGTTGTAAGGAGAGGAGATTGAGAGGAGGATTGGGAGGAAGAGTGGGGTCAAGCTAGTTAACCAATAGGTATAAATTTACGAATAATCTAATCTGCAAAAGAGAAACCCACAAATGCATACAGCCAAAGGTACTGCTAAGATCTTTTATTTTCTTTGGAGGACTGATGAACCAGAGGATACATTCATAAGTATGTTACCAATTATTTCTTTAATACTAAACAAAGTTCTTTCCTTATCAAAGAAAGTACTTTCCTACAGATGTGAATTGTGCTGTTTTGGATCAATCATTGTTTCATATTCTTGGCGTATGTTTGTGGTGGAGTTCTACTGATTAGAATGAAACTCATTCAATACAGAAAGTATTTGGTTTGCTATTCAATTGAAGCTGATGTGTTACATTTTCACCTTTGGCCACAAAGGTGGCCAAATTATTAGGCCAAATTATTAGGTCCATAATTATCAGCAACAGTCTTTCCAATGTTATGCTGTAATTAATCTAACTATAGTTAGAAGAAAACCAGACAGTTACCTTGGTGTTATAGTTTTATTTTTGTATATATTTGGAATTTTTTTTAATTTTTAAGGAATTGTGAGGAATTATGAACATGATTACCAGAAAGAAATGTTTTTATTGCAAGGGATCCCTTAAGTTTCCTTGCTAAAGAAAATGGTGAAGGTAGAGTAATTTGTAAGAAGGGAGAATATTTATTTAATTATTGTACATCCTGTCTAAGGTGGCTCAAGATAGAGTAAAGAAAAAAAATAGAGTTAATGATGGATAGCAAATGAAGTTTAAAATGGTCACAATGAAACCATTAATTTAAAACAGTTTTTAAAGGCAGATAAAGCAGAATAATCATGATAAAAGTACAAATACAACACACTACAATTAAAAGCCTCCTGCAACAGACTGCTAACTCTCAAAGGCCTCGATAAATAGAGATATCTTTGCCTGCCAATGGAAAGAGAATAAAGAGGAGGAGCCAAGCTAATTTCCCATAGGAAGGAATTCCACAGTCTGGGAGCAATCACCAAGATGGTTGCCTCCCATATCCTTGCCAAATGTGCCTGTGATAATGGTGGGAGTGAGAAAAAGGAGCTCAAAAATCAGGCAATCTCGTATTGGAAGGTATGGTCTTTCTGATAGTCCAATCTCAACCCATATAAGACTTTCTAGATTCAAACTTTGAATTGTGCCTGGAAACACATTGGTAGTCTGCTTTAATAGAGAAGTTACATGTCCTCAAAAACCAGCCTCAGTCAGGAGCCTGGACACAACATTTTGAAGCCAGTGAAGTTCTGAACAGTTTCCAAAGGCATGTAGAGTGTGTTACGGTAATCCAAACAGGATGTAATCAAACCTTGTGTTACAATAGCCACATCTGACATCTCAAGGAACAAGCAAAGCTGGCAGACTAGCTTTATGTGTGCAAATGCATCCCTGGCCCCTGCCAAGATTTGGGCCTCCAGGCTCAAGTCTGAGTCTGGTATTACAGCCAACAAAACAGATTACAAGGGGAATGTATAGCAGAGGTCACATCCCTATTCCCAGATCTGCCTTTTGAATGACCAGGAGCACTTCTGTCTTGTCTAGATTAAGCTTAATTGGTTTGCCTTCATCTAGTCCTTTACTGAGGGCAGACAGTAATGTTTTAGTACCAAGACAACTTCCTTGGAATTTGAGAACATTAAGTACTGGGAAGATATGCTTATGGGTCACCTACAAATGCTTAAAGGACAGTCATTCAGTAGGTCTGTATTTTACACCTGTGACATCTATCTCTTCCTTCTATCTAGTTCAACCATCATGAAGAACAAAGTATTTTTTTTCTGCCAAAAGTCCGAAAAACATGTATAATGGTTTCCATTTTCATTCTCAGCTATAGAGGTAATTATGCTATTTTCATACCCACACAATTTATGTGGATGAATAAAATGGAAACTTTGTTTCCTATCAGATATTTTTGATGTTAATCACATATCCAAAGCAGACTTTAACCAAATGTGCTTTGCTATGCAAAGTGATGCAAAGACCCACTCTTACTGAACATTTAGATATACATTTTCTGTGGAAATGAGCCTAAATTGAACCAAAATAATTTTTTAAAAATGAAATTAGATTTGTGCCACAGGAAAAAAAAGAATATTATCAAAATGTTTTCTTGTTTGTTTGCATCACACTCACATTTCTAAATGGCATTTGTTGTTCATGTGTGCCTTCAAGTCATTTCTGACTTATGGCAACCCTAAGACAAACCTGTCACAGGGTTTTCTTGACCAGATATATTCAGAGTGGGTTTGTCTTTGTCTTTGCCTTCCTCTGAGGCTGAGAGAGTGTGACTTGCCCAAGGCCACCCAGTGAGTTTCCATGGCCAAGTGGAAACTTGAACCCTGACTCCAAGAGTCCTTGTCCACACTCAAACCACTGCACCACATTGACTCTCTTTAAATGGTTTAGTTCTGATAAAGTATTTCATGAAAATTTGAATGTATATTGGTTAAAAAGAAAATACAGTTTCAGAGACAGCTCCTTTTAGATGATATTGAAGTGACATGCAAGAAATTCAATTAGGTTTACTTAATATAAAATTTTATAGACCTAGCTCAAATGACAACTAAATTAAACACACCCTGCTCCTTTCTTGTAGACAGGATAGTAAGATGGCATGTGACCAGAAACATAGTTTAAATATGGAACTTGATGGTTCCCAAAAGTCTTCAGCTAAACACCAAAACTATTATGTCATGGCTTGCTAAGGGCTGCCTATGCAAGGTTAAAAGAGTAGATACGCCCCTTATAGCAAACTTAGACAATCCGGCAATTTAATATTATTTGCCTATTGCCACAGACCAATTACAATTTTTTGTTTCCTCCCTCTGGTAGCCACTAGCCAAGTCCCATACTCTGACAATGATTCAAGTCCAGCATTTCTCACACCTTTACAGGGGAATGCAAGATTGAAGCAGTAGCAGCCAGGAGTGTTCTCTTCTGACTTCATCACCAAAGTTAACACTAATTTAAAACCATGACCATCCTGGTGGATAAGAGTTGTTGTTAAAAACATCTGGAGGGCAGATTGTACTATGTGCTATCATCATATATAACAATAGAAAATGCATTCTCCAAGTGTAGATTCTTACATACTCCAAGCAGCAGTATCCATGCAGAACAATGAAGCAGTAGCAAGCTCAATAAACAGTTCTCAGAAGTAAAAAAAATAAAAAATAAAGGGCTATGTGTGGAAACCTCTTATCTGCAAAACCTTCTAAAACAACTCTACCGAGGAATAACAATCATGGGACATTAGCTGACCAGGAGGAAGGGGTCAAAAACCAAAGGATGGAAGAATGGGATAGAATATCCTTGAAAAGGGCATGGCTGGCTGGCTGGCTGAGTATGTGTCATCCCATGTGTCACTTGTATTTATCTTATTCCTCTTCATATCTGTACTTGTACTAACTGCTATAATTAAGAATGTTAATTTCATGCAATTACTTACGAGAACAGGTGGTTGTCTGCCACTCTAGGCACTGTCCATATGGAAAGGAGATTATGTAGGCATTTGAGTCAACGCATCGTTTTGTGCTGCTACACCACATGCACTCCATGCCGCTGCTTGTGCAGTTGGAACACGTTGTCCTTAAAGAACATGGTTTTTTGCATGGCCTGGCATTTTGATTTGGACTAACTGAAGGAGAGAGGGAAAATAACACAAAAGTAGAAATTCAGCATTTTCCTCAATTGCCTTAAATAATTTGAGCATGTATGTTTCAACAGAAATAATTTTTCTTTTCTCTGTTCAGGAATGCTTTCAGCTACACTTGCACTTATTCTATGTAGGATTTGTTTTTGGTTTTTTTGAACTACAAAAAAACACTGTACATTTTCTCCTATACAGCAAATGTAAGATAAAAGCTACCCATTATTTTACTTGGATTCAGTTATTAGTATATGTGACATCTCAAGTCGAAAAGTCAATTTAGTTAAATGTAGAAGCCTTGTAAAACAACATGACTGAATATATTTTAATAGGTGTCGTAATCCATGACCTTCTGATTCTACCACATTTGTTAAATAGTGCATAAACAATAGTTATTTACTTCACTGGTGATATACTTTCCCTTAAACAGTGTGTATTTTGTCTAAGAATATGATTTGTCAAGTGAGCATCTGCCCCCTGGCGTATATATTTGTAGTCAGTGAAAATGCAATGAGAAAACAAAAAAACATTTTTAATACATGAAAGAGAACATTTTTCACAGCAGAGTGCATTCTGTCTTCCTCAGTAGCATGTATTGTCCATGAAAGCAAAATACAACAGCATATCTGAAAAGAACAACTAAGAGGCAGAGGTGTATATTTTATTACTGGATAACATATAAAGGTCAAGCAAGAGAACTGAGTACTTCCCAGCTACATACAGCAAAAATAATTATATATAAGATCTATGTTCCCCAGCTTTACAAGACATCCTCAAATAATATGACTTTGATTGGTCTGCACCAACAAAATATGACATGTTGTTTATTAGGTTTTATACCTGGCATCCATTATTATTAAGAAAGAAAGCAATTTGGAGAATCCATGTTTTATGGGTTCTGTTTTGCAGTTACCACAGAGAACTTCACAGGACAGACACTTAATGTGGAAATGCTAAAGACAGGGGAAAAAAATACTTGGGCTGCTTGAAACAAGAATTTTTTATAACATTAATTTAATAACAAATTATTGCAAAACATAACCCATAAAACATGGATTCTCCAAATTATTATAACATTAATTCAATATGAAATTGTGAATCCTAAAGGATTCATACAGTAGCACCTCCGCATCCACGGATTCGCCATCCGTGGATTCAGTTACCTGTGGATGGCGATAACAGGGGGTGGATTGGGGAGAAGAAGAGAAATGGTGATGTGGGCCAAAATGGTGACACGGGGGTGAAGGGAAAGGTGGAAACATCTCCCTCCCTCCTCCCTTTGCCCCTGGGATTGTTCACCAGGTTTGCTCCCGGGGCTGAAATGCCAACGTAGGGGGGAAGGAGAGGAAAGATCTCCCTCTCTCTTCCCTTTGCCCCGGGGTCACTCCTGGGGCCAAAATGGTGATGCGGGGGTGAACGGAGGGGAGAAAAGATCACCCTCCCTCCTCCCTTTTCCCTCAGGATTGCTCCCTGCGTTTTCTCCCAGGGCCAAAATGGTGATGCAGGGGCGAAGGGAGGGGAGGAAAGATCTCCCTCCCTCCTCCCTTTGCCTCCAGGGTTGTTCCCAGGGCCGAAATGGCAATGCAGGGGCAAAGGGAGGGGAAGAAAGATCTCCTTCCCTCCTCACTCAGCCCCCAGGATCGCTCCCTGGGTTCGTCCTGGAGTGGAAATGATGATGCGGGGGCAAAGGGAGGGGAGGAAAGATCTTCCTCCCTTTGCCCTCATGATTGCTCCCTGGGTTTGCTTCTGGGGCCAAAATGGTAATGCGAAGGTGAAGGGAGGGGAAGAAAGATCTCCCTCCCTCCTACCTTTGGCCACAGGATCATTCCTGGGGCCAAAATGGCAATGCAGGGGTGAAGGGAGTGATCTCTCCCCCACTTTCCCCAGGATGGCCCCTGGGATGCCATTCACTATCCGCAGGAGGGCCCAGAACCAATCCCCCGCAGATGTGGGGGTGCTAATGTATTATCACTGACAACAACAGTGGGCTTACAGATTACATCTAGTAGCATTCCAGCATCACTTGCAATTATTTATGGATATACTTAAGTCCTTTTTAGTACTGTTTTATATTATTTCTTCTTGCACGTATTGATTTGAGTTCAATAATGCAATTTATATTTGTTTACTATCATGATTTCATGTGTCAATCACATTACAATCCAACATATAAAGAATTTCTAAAGATGATGTTTTTCCACTTTTGGTTATAGATATGGATTCAACTGTGCCTTTTCTTTCCTCTCAAATGAGAGAAGTTGATCCATTTCTCTTTGGCCCTCTCCATTCTAAACCTTTATACCAAATGACAGAAAAAAGCTCAGCCCTTTCTATCAAATTTCAAAAAGACCTTTAACAAAAGAGTTTGCAAAAAAAAATTTGTTTGATATTGGACTCTTTCTTTGCACAGCTTTAGTTCCACACTCAAGGAGATGGTACAGTGCCTGCTGCAAAAACAACCCTTAAAGGAGTGTTTGAAGGAGTTATTCTTTTTGGTCAAAAGGAAGTGATGTGCACAGTTCACAGGAGGGGTAAGTGAAGTGATGGGAAAAAACTGCCCTCTACTATGGTGCTGTATAAGATATCCCAGTTAGAAATATTTTAGAGATAATAAACAATGACCATGAGGAAAGAATCTCACTATGAGACTTTCCACTTGCTTCTTTTTTGTTTTGTTTTTAATGAAATATACTGTTCTCCATAGGGACTGCAATAATATTTGGGAATTAAACATGATTTAGAAGCATTAGCCTAATGAAACATTTAACTTTTACTGCATCTTTCAGTGTGCCATTGTTTTCAACCACAGAGCTAGATGTGCCTATGTGACAATAAAGCTACTTTATTCTAAAGCTGTTTTCTTGTTTTTATTTTATGTCGTATTTCTTATTATGCTTTCTGCAACTGCTATACATTCTACAAACCAAAACAATTATCCAATAAATAAGTAAAATTGTCCTTCTGTTCACAACTGAAGCTGAACAGCATCAACACATCCTGTTTTCCTGCCCATTACTTCTCAGCATCATTCTCCTAATTTACCATCAGTCTCCTGATTCATTTGCCCAAACTCAATGAATCCAGTTGGCTAGAACTTATCCTATGACTTTCTGTTCACACATGTCCATCATGTTATCATATCAGCTGTAGCATTTTGACCTCATTAGCAAAATCATGTGGGCCACCACAAGTAAACAGCATTGTGGGTAAAGGTGGTAGTGCGTGTGTGGCAGCAGGAAGGCAGGGACAGCACAGAAACAAAGTGAATGTATTTGCAACAGGCACTAAAAATTGTAACATCTAGAAGACACTTTTTTTGGCAGTCACCAAGAAAAAGAAATATGAAATAAGTCAGGTAGTTTCAGCTCAGGTCTACTTCCTTTACTTTAGCTGAAAGAAACATAAAATAATATCACACAGATTTCCTCTCTCCATTTTCACTGAAATAAATGGTGGAATTTCACAAGTATTCAAGATCATACATATATAATAAATCACTGGATCGAACTGCACAAGCTTAAATACTGCATTTAATGCCACTAAATATTCAAGTGTAACACAAATTACTGTTTTTCAAACTTTCAGAAAAACATGGTCAGTTTTTAAAAGGAATATTCTCTCTACCATACTCAAACCTCAAAGTTAAACACTGACGACCTAATATAAATTTCCTATTAACACAATCCAGCTAGCACTACCTAGAATTTCTCCAACAGCCTTGCTATCAATTATGCCAATACTGTATAAATATAATAGAACAAATTCTTACTGAAGTAATATTTTCAACACAATAGGCTTTCTTACCAACAGGTTTTTCACATACGAGGCCATCAGCCACAGCGGTACATGGATTTGCTTTCAGACCTGCAACTTCAGCCCTTTCAAGATAGGCACAGAATCCAGAGTCATTTGGTTCTCCAGGAAGCCATTGCAACGTGGTGTTTGTAAAAGGAGACATATCATCCCATCCCCAGTAGGAGATATTGATCTTGCGCAGACCAACCCAGGGAGATATTTTCTATGAAGGAAAACAAAAATGGACCACATTAATCTATTGATAAGCAATAGTTACCACTGTCTTACTTCTCCATGCTTCCATGTTACTTCTAATACATTGATCATGGGTTTGCCAACAGTTTGTTCATATGTGGAATCTACTGAGGTTACCCTAAATGTTTGGGAGTTTTAAGGACTCTCCAAATGTCGATATTAATTTGGGGAATTAATATACTCAGCTTGGCTATGTGACGGGGCAACAGATAGCAGGATTTTTTTTTGACCTATGTATATGGTAATAAGAAGCAGATGTTAAGCTAAATGGTATAATTATTAATTTTATTCAGAAAGCAATAATAAACATTCACACACACATTGATGTTTTTAAGGTTTGTTTATAGTCTTTTAATGCATGTTATCATATTTACTGTTTAATGCTTTAACTTCATAAATCATTTAATTGTTTTTAAATCTAATATCTATATGTTTATTAATCCTGTTTTTAATTTGTATTGTTTTAAATATGTTTTAGCCACCTTGAGTTTCATAAATAACAAGAACAATGAAATAAGCTTCTTCTAATACCTTCCTAAAAGCTTCTGTAACTTCTGAACATTATATTCTAAATTCTGAATTTCTCTGAATTCTAAATTCTTTTTTCAGATTCTAAACTTTAGGACATTCACATGATTCTCTTCTACTCATTAGTAAAATTTTAAGGGAAAAAATGATCTTGCAAATGCATATAAAAATATTCCAAAATTTCTTTGGCCTGTATAATCATATAAAGAAAAAATGGGAAAGCACAGTATGATCCTCATATCCACAGGACCAGTACCTATGGTTTCACTGATCCACATTAAAAAAAAAATCTCTCTAGACATTTTCTAAGTCCTCCAGCATGATTCTATGGTCAACGTCCAGTGAATATTGACCATAAAGTCATGCTGGAGGACATCCAAATTCCTCCTCATGCTGGAGGACCAGCACAATTCTATGGTCAACTTTTGCCAGAAATATAGGGTTCGTTACTATCCATGATTTTCGCTATCCGTGGTAAGTCCAAGAATGTATCCTCGGTAGATACAAGGGTCATACGATAATGTATTAACTTATCACTTCTGAAGTAGAATCTTGTTCAAATGATGTCTGGACAACCAGCCAAAGGCTTGTTACTACATAGCTGATAAACAGAGGAACAGCACAGTCAAACTAATTACAGACAAAGGAAGTAACGTAGTGTGAAGTCAGTCACTTACTTTACTAGCAAGCAAAACACAAGTCCACAAGCAAAGTCCAATATACAAGGTACAGGTCTTGCAAACAGAGTCAAGAGTACACAAACACAGTTCAGGTAAAACACAGCAAGCAGGAAAACAACAGGTAATCAGGGAGGTTAGATAATCTCCAACAACCCCTGGAAGGCAATGCTGTGAATTTATAGAGCAACAGCTAACACAGCTGCTGCTTAACTAATTAGTGCTTGCAATAAATATGGTGGGACCACCTCAAGCCCTCCTTTTGTTGTCTCCATGCTTTGAAGGTAGGTATAGGTAAGTTGTCATCTGTATCTGTATCTGTCATCTGTATCTGAAGGGGCAGGACCCTCTGTCAGAGCTTGTACCTCTAGGTGAGCTTTCCACCCCGCTCCCAGCTCTGGTTGTCTACTCCTGGTCGGCTCGGTTGCCACTTTTGTCTCGGGTGGGGAGGTACTAGATTCCACCAGGGGTTTGGAAGGGCTGGTTTCCTTCACCTTAGCTTTGGCTTGACTCTAGGTAAGGATGGCAAGTCCCAGCTGGGAAGGGGCAAAAACTGTCCACTACCTCTTTCTGCTTACTTTTGTGCTGTAGTAGCCTCAATAAGGTGTCCACTAAGAATGTTTTCTTGCCAGGGAGAAATTTTAGAGTAAAGTTGAACTTATAGGAAAAAATTGGCCGACCGAATTTGTTTAGGTCCCAGCTTGCGGGGGGTTCGCAATGCCTCCAGGTTCTTGTGGACATCCATCCCTCAAAAGGCTCTGAGGACCCCTCTAACAGGTGCCTCCAAGTCTGCAAAGCTACTTTTATGCCCCCTGCTTCCTTTTCCCACACTGGCCAATCCAGTTCAGTGTCATAAATTTTGGGGACAAATAGGAACCGGGTCCTAGCTTTCCCGCTTCATCTTTCTGCAACAGAACTTCCCCCATAGCCACACCCGAGGCATCAACTTGTATTACAAATGTGTTTGATGGTGCTTTAACGTGGGCTTAGAGGTGAATAGCTGTTTGAGCTCATCAAAAGCAATTTGACATTGTTCAGTCCACACTATCTTTTGCGGGGGGTTCTCCCTGGTCTGGGCTGCCCTGTCTATGTTTTTCTTAGCTGCTTTCTTTATTTTCAACAAGTCCATTAGGGACAGAGCCACTCTTGCAAAATCAGGGATGAAAGATCGATAGAAATTTGCAAATCCCAAAAAACTGTAATTGCTTGCGAGTCTTAGGGGCCTCCCATGCTAATATCCCTTTTACCTTTTCTGGATCCATCTCCAACCCTCGACTGGAGATACGGTATCCCAAGTAGTCCAACTTTGATTTGTAAAACCCTCATTTGGACAGCTTAGCATATAGTTAGTTCTCTGTTAGTTTACACAACACATTCTGTACCACTTTCACATGGGAAGTATAGACTTCCGAATAAATCAAAACATCATCTATATACACTAACATTCCTTTGTACAGAAACTCCCGCAGCACATAATTGGTCAGGTTCATGAAAATCCCTGGGGTTCCAGAAACCCCAAAGCCCAAATGGCATTACTAAAAACTCAAAAGAACCCAATTGGCAGTTAAAGGCAGTCTTCCACTCATCCCCTTCTTTGATTTGAATCTGGTAATATGCCTCCCTCAAGTCCAATTTCATAAATATCTTGCCCTTGGCCAAATTGGCTAGCATGTCTTTCATCAGAGACAGCGGGTATTGATTTGACACACTCACCATGTGTAAACCACAGTAAGCAATACATAGCCTCAGGGATGAATCTTTCTTGCATCTAAATAGAACTGGACCCCCCCCCGAGCTGAAGTAGTCGATCTAATAAAATCTAATTTCATGGTCCAAAAGGTGGAAGAGGCAACAAGGAGGTCAGCTATTTTAGATCTGATCCTAACCAACAGAGACGACCTGGTTAATGGGGTGCAAGTGGTGGGATCCTTAGGAGAGAGTGATCATGTTCTCCTGGAGTTTGTTATACAATGGAAAGGAGAAGCCAGGCATAGTCAGACACACATTCTTGACTTTAGGAGAGCTGATTTCAATAAACTCAGGGAAATACTGGGGATGATCCCATGGTCAGGAATACTAAAAGAGAAGAGACCTCAAGACGGATGGGACTTTCTCAAAAGGGAGATACTGAAGGCACAATTTCAAACAGTACCATTGAGGAAGAAAAATGGGAGGTGTCTCAAGAAACCAGGATGGATGACTAAAGAACTTTCAATGGAGCTAAGTTTTAAATGGAACATGTATAGGAAATGGAAAAGGGGGGAAATCACCAAAGAAGAATTCAAACAGATAGCGAACACGTGTAGGAGTAAAGTCAGAAAAGCTAAAGCGCAGAATGAGCTCAGGCTTGCTAGGGAGGTTAAGAACAATAAAAAGGGGTTTTTTTGGGTATGTCCACAGCAAAAGGAGGAAGAAGGAAATGATAGGGCCGCTACGTGGAGAAGATGGCAAAATGCTAACAGGGGACAGAGAAAAGGCAGAATTACTCAACACCTTCTTTGCCTCAGTGTTTTCAGAAAAGGAAAAGGAGGACCAACCTGAGGAGAATGGAACAAAGGACACAATAGGGGAAATCCAGCTCAAAATAAGTAAAGAGGTAGTACAGGAATACCTTCTTAATCTAAATGAATTTAAATCTCCAGGACCAGATGAACTACATCCAAGAGTATTAAAAGAGCTGGCAAATGTGATCTCAGAGCCATTGGCAATAATCTTTGAGAACTCCTGGAGAACAGGAGAAGTCCCAGCAGACTGGAGGAGGGCAAACGTTGTTCCCATCTTCAAAAAGGGGAAAAAAGAGGATCCCAACAATTATCGTCCAGTTAGTCTGACATCAATACCAGGGAAGATTCTAGAACAGATCATTAAACAGAGAGTCTGTGAACATTTAGAAGGCAATGCCATAATCACAAAAAGTCAACATGGGTTTCAGAGAAACAAGTCATGCCAGACTAATCTGATCTCTTTTTTTGATAAAGTTACCAGCTTGGTAGATGAAGGGAATGCTGTGGACATCGCATACCTTGATTTCAGTAAGGCCTTTGACAAGGTTCCCCATGACATTCTTGCAAACAAGCTTGTAGAATGTGGGCTAGACAAGTTAATTGTTCAATGGATTTGTAATTGGTTGACCGGCCAAACCCAAAGGGTGCTCAGCAGTGGCTCCTCTTCGTCTTGGAAAGATGTGACCAGTGGGGTGCCACAGGGTTCTGTCCTGGTCCCAGTGCTATTCAACATCTTCATCAATGACTTAGATGAGGGAATTAGGGGCATACTTATCAAATTTGCAGATGACACCAAATTGGGAGGAGTAGCTAATACCCTAGAGGACAGGATCAAAATTCAGAATGACCTGGATAGACTGGAGAGCTGGGCCAAAGCTAACAAAATGAAATTCAATACGGAGAAATGTAAAGTACTGCATTTAGGGCGGAAAAATGAAATGCATAAATATAGGATGGGAGAGACCTGGCTGAATGAGACTACGTGCGAAAGGGATCTAGGAGTCCTAGTGGACCACAAGTTGAACATGAGCCAACAGTGTGATGCGGCAGCTAAAAAGGCCAATGCGATTTTGGGCTGTATCAATAGAAGTATAGTATCTAGATCAAGGGAAGTCATAGTGCCACTCTATTCTGCCTTGGTCAGACCTCACTTAGAATACTGTGTCCAGTTCTGGGCACCACAATTCAGAAAGGATATTGACAAATTGGAGCGTGTCCAGAGAAGGGCAACTAAAATGGTGAAAGGTCTGGAAACGATGCCTTATGAGGAGAGACTTAGGGAGCTGGGTATGTTTAGCCTGGAAAAAATACGGTTAAGAGGCGATATGATAGCCCTGTTTAAGTATTTGAAGGGATGTCACGCTGAGGATGGAGCAAGCTTGTTTTCTGCTGCTCCAGAGACTGGAACACGGAGCAATGGATGCAAGCTCCAGGAACAGAGATTCCACCTCAACATTAGGAGGAACTTTTTGACAGTCAGAGCTGTTCGGCAGTGGAATGCACTCCCTCGGAGCGTGGTGGGGTCTCCTTCCTTGGAGGTCTTTAAACAGAGGCTGGATGGCCATCTGTCAGGGATGCTTTGATCGTGATTTCCTGCGTGGCAGGGGGGTTGGACTGGATGGCCCTCGTGGTCTCTTCCAACTCTGCAATTCTATGATTCTATGATTCTATGATTCTATTGTCTGTGTCTGAGGCCTGAAGCTCAGGAACATCCTCCTGCTCTAGTTCAATAGGTCCTGGCATGTCGACTGTTTCAGGAATCAAGGGTAAAGGATGGCAATTCCAAATAGTGATACAGTTCAGGGCCTGATAGTCATTGCACAGGCAGAACTTGCCACATTTTTTCTGCACAAACAATACTGGCACCCCAGCAGGGGATGTGGAAGGTCTAATAAAGCCTCGGTGTAGATTATTCTCTAAAAATTCCCATAAAGCTGCCAGCTCTGGCTTTTATAAGTAGAGTCAGCCAGCAGAAATGGGAGCCCTTGGCACCAGGTCTATGGCACAATCATATATCCAATGGGGTGTCACTGGTTGGCTTCTTTTTTTTATTAAACACGTCCTCAAAGTCCTGGTATTTGAGGGTAGTGTGACTAAGGGCTCTGTGGACTCATACTCTTGAGCAGAATGCACCCACTCCAGCCAACAATGTTCCTGACAATACTCCAAGATGAGAGCACCTTGCAATGAGACCAAGAGATGTGGAGGTCATGCTTGGCCAACCAAGGTATTCCCAGGACCAAGGGGAAATGTGGTACCACTGCCAAATAAAACTGAATTCACTCAACATGGCACTGTATCTCCAGAGTTAACTCTGGAGTCTGATGAGTCACCAGTCTGGAGCTCAAGAGATGCCCATCAGTGGTTCTGACGGGCCAAGGTTCGTGTAGCGGAAGCAAGGGTATGCGGTGTTGGGTGGAAAAGCCTAAGTCCATGAAGTTATTGGCGGTCCCTGAGTCAATCAAGGCACCAACATGCATTGGCTGGGCTTTCACAACCCAAACCATAACAGCCACCAGCAGACAGTTTTGCTTGAGCTCTGCAGGAGGTGATAAGGCCTCCACATCTTGCTTGCCAAGGCTGCAGAGCCCTTCTAAGCCTGGGAGAGCCCATTTCCTGGCTGGTTAGGGACTCACCTCTTCACAGCACAGTCTCTGGCAAGTGGCCTCCCACACCACAATAAAGATACAGTCCTGCAAGCCTCCTATGCTCCTTCTCCACTGTGGTGAGGGTGTGGGCATGCTTGTCCCAGCTGCATGGGTTCCTCAGGAGGGAGAGCATGAGTAGGGTTTGTTCCTCTGATCACTGGAGCAGACCTAGCAAAAGGTCCAGGAGTCTGGGGAGCAGCATCTTCCCGAGCCTGTCTGGAGGATTCCAAGTGTCTGTCTATTCAGAGGGCCTGCTCAATAAGCAGCTGCAGAGTAATGGGAGGAGGGCTGAGAGCCAGCTCGTCCAAGATTTCGGGAGCCAGACCTGCTTTATACTGATCGTGAAGAGTGAGGTCATTATAAGTCAAATCCTGTAGCAGGAGTTAGAAAGCTGTGGTGTAGCCTCATACAGTCCCTTTTCCCTTCTGCAACTGGCAAATCTGCTGGCTGGCAGTCTCCATTTGCACGGGATCTCCCCACACAGTTCTCATGTCCTGGATAAAATCATCCAGCTTGCTTAACAACGGGGTATTCTGATGCAGTAAAGGGATAGCCCATTTAGCAGCCATGCCAGACAGCAAACTAATCATGAAGGCCACCTGGATGGACTCATTAGGAAAGTCCTCAGCTCTAACCTATACATACAGGTTACAGTTCACAATAAAGGCTTCTAATTGGGCTGGGTCACCAACAAACTTGTCGGGCACAGCAATAGGCACTTTACACTGAGCTGGAACATGGGCTGTCTGGAGCTGATTTAGTTGTGTCTGCAAACTGCTAACAGCAGCAGTCAGCTAAGTGAGCTGTGCCTTTAATGCCTGGTTTTCTTGGTGTAGTGTTTCCATGCTTATCACCTGTAATTGCTGGCCAGAGATTATTCTGTCCAAACAATGTCTGGGCAACCAACCAAAGGCTTGTTACTACACAGCTGATAAACAGAGGCACAGCACAGTCAAATTAATTACAGGCAAAGGAATCAAGACAGCGTGAAGTCAGTTGCTTATTTTTCTAGCAAACAAAACACAAGTCCACAAGCAAAGTCCAATATATAAGGTCCAGGTCTGGCAAACAGAGTTCAGGGTAGTCCAGTAGAATCCAGGTCAGGCAAATAGAATCCAGAGTACACAAATACAGTCTAGGTCAAACACAGCAAGCAGGAACATGACAGGTAATCGGGTAGGTCAGATAATCTCTGACAACCCCTATAAATGCTGCATATTTACTATAAATACTCTATAAATACTCTGAGACTCTATACTCTATAAATACTCTGAGCCTCCAGCCCTCCTTTTGTTGCCTCCATGCTGTGAAGATAGGTATAGGTAAGTTGTGCTCTGTATCTGAAAGGGCAGGATCCTCTGCCAGAGCTGGTACTGCACTATTATCTGTGTCTGAGGCCTGTGGCTCTGGAACATCCTCTGCTCTGGTTCAGCAGGTCCTGACATGTCCACTGCTTCTGTCTCTGAGTCAGAGTCCATCTCCAAGTTCTGGAAGCAGAGCATGGCAAATCTCCTAGCAATCTGGAAGTCTGTGTAGAGATCAGTCAATGTGCCTCATGAACTGCCAAAATACTTTATACATTTGCTTTAGAAGTCCAAATCATAAGATACTTACTTTTGACTCTTTAATATTTCATAGCAGGGACAAAGTAGTGGTAAAAATTAGTGGCTGCTATAGTTTGTGTTGCTTTTCTAAAGCCAAAATTAAACTCTTTATTCTAGTTGACTTT
This sequence comes from Gambelia wislizenii, assembly GCA_030847615.1. Lineage (NCBI taxonomy): Eukaryota > Metazoa > Chordata > Lepidosauria > Squamata > Crotaphytidae > Gambelia > Gambelia wislizenii. The sequence goes on along the minus strand of JAUMIR010000003.1, from coordinate 90,734,066 downwards.
TGAAAGTCCCAAACAGATAAGTTCTACCAAGGAAAACAGAAAATCTGCTGCCTAAAATTACATCATCCTTTTTCCCTTCAGTAAAGCACTGCCAGACTAGATATGAGATATAAATGGTTCCAGACTATGTGTGTACACACATACTGACAGAAAGCAACAAAATTCTAAAGATAAAGGGGAGGCCAAACAAAGCAATTAGCTTATTGGCACTGTAGTATCCTTCTTGTAGAAGCACTATCAGAGAACAGGCAGAAGATCAAATGTTTCCTGTACAAACCCCACTTTTTAAAAATAGACAAACCTTCTGGTTATGAATTTAGGGTGAAAGAATACCTCATAACCATATATCACCAATAAGAAAGAAAACGTGTCAAAGAAGGGCTTGACTGAGCCTTGCAACAACAAGCTATGCCAAACTTTCTCTTCCCATCTTCAGATAGACTCTGAAGACTTTTATTTCAGAGATGTTATAAATAAATGTGCTGGCTCATGCATGTTTCATTTTGTGTGCATGTTATTTTAACTCTGATTAAATTTTTAATATTGTCTTATTTTGAAAGCCTATTTGGGATTTTTATTTTTAAAGATGGGTTGGTGGAGGTGTCACAGTCTACCAGCTGTTACTGACTGGAGGTTGGACCAGCAATGATTTGGATTTTACCCATGAATCTAACAATCAGTGAGGTATCATGGGACAATTTGGCCTACTCCAAGCAGTGCCAATTTTTTTTTGAAATTTTGCTATTCTGATCCTAACTATGATGATCTTATTCAGATGTCTTGTCAGATGTCCTAGAATACCTATCACTACTAGAACCACATTTGTTTTCTTTCCCCATAGATGTTCAATCTCAGTTTGTATGTCTTGATATTTCATCATCTTTTCTCTCTCTTTGTCTTCTACTCTGCTGTCACCTGGGATTGCAACATCTATAATTCAAGCTTTCTTTTTTTCTAAATCACAGCTAAGTCTGGCATACTATCTTCTAATCATTTGTTTCAACAATTTTGACAACAATAATGAATAATAAATATACAAAAGTATAACACAACACACTTCATGGGGATCTAACAATGGCATTACAAATATACAATATGTGATATAATCTTATAGCATAAAGAATGATAAATATTATTGCATTTATCTGATTTTTTAAAATACATAAAATGGTATGGGCAGAGCAGAAATACCTATCCATAGAAACAGACAATTAAAGCTGGCTATTTAGCTCATGTAATCATCATTCAATCACTACGGTGGTCCACAGAATCCCACCCATGCTTCCTAGTGGTCCAGCTAATCAGCCATAAGCTTGACAGTGGTAGGGATTGCTGTTGCAGTGCTGCATTAGCATCTTTAGACAGCAATCTTGATCACAGCACTCTTAATCTTGGCCCATGACAATTGCAATGGAACTAACAGCAGCCAGAAATGGAACTAATAGCAGCCAGAAAACAGAAATCTCAACCTATGTTTGGGGTCCCATTGAAACACAACATTCATGAGCTGCATGAGCAGTTGTACATTATCCTTGCTCATACAAGAAACATCCCAGACATTTCTGTATGGATGTTTCATGACTGTGGTGAAGAGGCCATAGAGTACAACAGACCTGGCCAACATGCCAATTGGGCATCTAAGAAAAGCTCTGCCCTGCTCATTGGCCACCACTGGATCACAGGTCAGACCTGTCATGGCAGCTGAACTCTCTTTCTTCCCAATTCCTACGCAACAACAGAGGTGTGGTTTTCCATTCCACCAGTGCTGAACAGGGTCTCAAACACAGAGCCTCCATCTCCTGATCTCAGCAGATAGGGAGAATATTCACATTTGCATGGCCCTCAACCCAGCATTTGGCACTGCGTGTAGCATGCAGGGAGTAAGTTAGAGCCAATAAGTGATGCTGGTTAGTTGGGAGTAAAGCCCTATGAGGGAGTAGATCTGAGAGGAGAAGTTCATATCCTAAGACCTTTAAAAAAAATATCTAAGACTCTAAGATAGGCTTTGGACAGCAGTATGTCATCATCTTTAGGGAGGGATTCTTCTTCCAAGATGAAGAGGGGGCCCTCCATTTCCATTCCATGCTTCTTGTGGGATCTAGAGTGGTCATCTGAGCAAATAAGCCAGGCCAATTTTTCTGATATTGTAGACAGCCAAGTCCTTACTTCCTAACAGTTTATAGGGTCGTTTCTTCCATGGGTCTCCCAGAAAACAAAACAAGAGTGGGTCCAACTCATTTAAGATTGGAAATGCCATCTCAGTGGAATGATGAGGATATTTGCCACCAGGATTCAGGTCATAAGCAGATGTAGATCCTCTGGTACATCCCTCTGGTGCTAGACCAACCAAAGCACGAATACACCCCACATGTCGTGGATGCTTAGCTTGGTGAAAATGATCTGAGAAGGGTCAAAGGATACCACATCATTTGCACAGCTCAGGCAGATGTTATCTGATTGCTGAAACAATTTTCTGATCTGACAGTAATTTGGTCAGGGAAATCAGTTAAGTAGTGGACATCTGACTCTGGGAGTAGATAAGTCCAAAAAAAAAAGTAGTTAAAGCCATCAGTTGTCTCCTTGTAGTTCCCAAGGAGTTATGCTATCCATCATCCTGACATCTCCTTTAAGCAAATCGAAGTGTTCTAGCCCAATATCTCCTCTCTAACACAAGTTACAATGTACGATTCTAAGATGTATTAAGGTTCCTCCTCAATTCATTACAATTGCATTAGACTTGGTTGTGGGCCAGATACATCTCTCTGCCTACTTCTAGCGCTGCTAGAGACATTGGAACAGACACATTTTGGGAAATGCTGAGGTTGCAGAACCTTTCTCCCCAAAGCAGGTATGGGTGTCCTCATAAGTGATTCTGGGGGTGAGGCTCCATGCTTTTGCTAGGAGGCTGATGTTCTTGCCACATTTAGGTAAGAGGGGCTCATTGCTCTGGGTCCAATGATCTAATCTCTCCTAACATTATTTCCTGGAGTTGTGCTGGTCCCCAGAATCAAGCAGGAGTCTTGTCTCTCAAAAAGTAGATCCAGGCTCCATGCCTCAGCAAAGCCATGAGGCTGTAGGCAATAAAGCCTATGGCCAGTTTCACTGAAAACCTAATTGTGTGATTGCAACCTCCTCCCCCATGTTCTCCAGTAAATGCTGTCAATGCAATGCAATGACTAGTATGGCATTTGTTTTGTATTATTTTAGAAAGGGAATTATAATATTTTTATCGTATCAGGGATTCTGCACTGAGAGTGTCTAGCCAGTTTGCATTTTAGAAGGCTGGTTAAAGCTAGCCTTTAGCTACTGTTGTAGTAGTTCTTTTCTTGATATTTATTATGCTCCTTTATTATGTTTAAATTATGCTTTTAATTATTGAGTACTTCTTTATCTTAAGTGAAATGAACTAGCATGTGGATTTACTTGAGAACTAAATATCTTTTTATTTTTGGTATCTTATGTATGCTCAGCACAGCTTGACTATATCACATTTCCAACTCTCTCTCTCTCTCACACACACACACACACCAATCTCTTGTTCCACCCAAAAGAGATTGTTTATCTCCAAAACAGGGTTCGTATACCGACAGCTGTCTTTTCTTCTTGGTGTAAGTACTGAAGATTAATCAACACAATTACTTTTTTAACTGTGTAGCTATAGTCCAACCCCAGCTCCCCCAATTTGGGGCACAGTAGTCATTTTAACTCTTTTGAAAATATTTGTTTTCATGAAATGTAAACATACTAATAAAGTAATCTTGGAGTATATGTTTATGATCATCATCATTACAAAAACAAGATATAAAGGCCAAGACCAGGAGCGGACACTGAGCCTGGAAGCCCCATTTGCCCCCAAGCACTTCTGCCCCCAGTGGTACAACTGGCATGAATTTTCCACAGCAACAGTGGGGGAAAATTGGACTATTCCTCTAAAACAAAATAGGTCTTCCACGTATGCCTTGCTGCCAAGTACAATTCTATTTGTAAACAATTTATACAAGAAGCAAACTTTTTTTAAAAAAAAAAGGTAATAATTTCCTCCCCACCATGCCCAATTTGGGTGCAGTGGCAAAGGGCATTCCCTCCGGTGGCTTTGGGGGTGACAGTGTCCTCCATGACTTTGTAAAGTTGCTTAGACATAGGATCTGTAAGATCTGTAAGATTCACAATTTGCTTTGAATTTGAAGGGGAAACCTGTAGTTTTGGCCATGTGGAGGCCTAGAAGTGGCTTTGGAGCAAAGCCAAGGTGGGACTTCCAGTGGACAGGACTCCATTCTGGTGCTTTTTTAAACTTTATTTTTTTCTCCAACTGTGTACATATCTGGGTAAGTGTATCTCTGCTTATCCAATAATACAGTACTCTGGGACCACATATATTATTTATTAGCATGCACGAGCAAACAGAAAAAACAAACAAACAGAACAGACCCAGCCATGTGGCTGGAAATAGTATGACCTATAGGATGCATGATCAGTGTAGGCCTGTCCTTTTACTCCGACGTAACTGGAGAATACTGTAATATATAACTGGAGAAACCCAGTGAGTGTGGTGTTTACAGGGTTGCTGCAGATCAAAAACATCCTCTGCGGCTATGAGATAGGTGCAGGGTTTCCCACCAATGTAGTCAAGCCCTTAGACAACTGCCCAGCTATATTATACAACAGGGCATTGCACCCTTGGATGATATAAAATAGGGGTGAGTAGCACACAGCCCCTGGAGTGCATGTGTCCCAGGCTCTCCATAATAGGTGACATGTCAAAACAAAACACTTTGCTGATGAAGGCCAGAAAGACTTCTTACCTGCTGGGCAACCAGGAAGATTTTTTTTTTTTACTGGGTTCTTCTGAATAATAACTGTCCATACACATTAAAATTCATATTCTTATTTGCAAATTATTTCTGTTAATGTACAAACTATTACTTTAATGAAGCCATTCTATTTTAAATATTTAAGACTCAAAAAAAAGGAGAGATTTCAGGTTAGCAGACATTTTTCAGCTGCCTGTATTTGGGGACATTACTCAACTATCAGTAACAAAAAGGTCATCTAAAATGAAATCAAACATCCTAAATCATGATGATTGGAGTCTGAAAGAAAAGGCATATGAAGGAACATCAAGGAAAATCTCAGCAAGCTTCTCTGGCAAGTGATAGCATTTTCAGGATGACTTACACAGAATAAATAGAATGGGAAAGATAGACAGATAGGAATGGAAGAGAAATTACTTTTGGGGAGGAGAAAATCAGAAGTGAGATAAAGTATAAATCACTGTAACATTTCATTAGAAGCTTTTCGATAAGCAAATGATCATTTAACCCAAGATATTGCCTTTAAGTACATGCATTTGTCTACTTTTGCAGCATACCACATATAGGTTATCTCAAATTTATAGCGCTTCAGTGTCTCAAGAAATAATTCATTTGAATAAAAGTATGTTTTGTACACTGTCACCTTGACGAAGTTTAAGGTGGGGAAAACAATCTCTCTAGTCAGCAAACTTGTCAAAATGGCAGTCTGTCACAAGCTGTATCCTTGCATTTTAGGGACTTTTAAACTATTCCATATGGAGATGCATGGAGTATGTGTGCACACATATACATACATACATACACAATTCAAACATACACAATTCACAATGTCTAACTCTACCACCTCATTGTGGAGTGAAAGTGACCAAGAGTTGCTGAAGGTTATGTCAGCAGAACATGCACTCTGGCAGGTCCTCCAAGGTTAGATACTCCTTCAAGTATGGCTGTGGAGGCACAGTGAAAACCAGCCTAAATATGGAGAGACTTGTGACCAGAAAGATGGACATAAGGTGACAAATTGGTGATAAAAACTTTGCATGGAATAGCTGAAACCTGTGTCAATGGAGGCTCTGCCACACTGATGAAATCATAGATTTTCAATGTGTGTGTATGTGGAGGCATGGACACATGAATACATAGATAGATCAGGAGAGAGAGAGAGATGTCAAAGAAGTTCAAACTGTATCATAGTGTTTAACAGCTCTATAAGATTGTGATAAGACTGTTCTTGGTTCACCTTGTAATATTTGGAGAAACAAACAGACTCACTAACTGAACTCCACTTGGTTTGGATGTCATAAAGATGCCCAGTAACAACAAAACATCTCATATCTATATATAGCACTGTGATGTTATGAACTGTTCAGGAGGAATGTGTTTCATTTATTAGGAGTAATAAGGTAAGGATCTGTCAGGGGTGACTGAGAGAATGGAATGTAGGGAGTGAGGGGTAATTGGTGGAATGTCTGAAGCAAACTGTATAAAGCTGGTGTATGACAAGTGGTGAGAGGAATGAAGAGAGTAGTCTGTTAGAGTTAGAGTGAGTAGTCTGACAGTTTTAGTTAGTGAGTGGGGTTTAAGAGTTTGAGTGGTTAGGAGAGTTAGATGGGGTCTGAGTTAGCTAGCAGGTGAAAGTAAGAGAGAGTGAGAAATATATTTTAAATGTAATAAATAATCTGTTATGCTATGTTCAAATGTTGTTAAAGTATTATTTTTGCATTATACTCTTTTGGGCCTCTGAGGCTGCTATATATTAGAAAGCTTTGGTTCAGACATGGTGTCTGTGGTGGCAGCAACTAATAAAGAGGGGTGGTGTCCAGTGAGGAGAGTATATGAATAATATCTCACATGGGAACCACAAGGGCATCTAGGAGGCCCCCACAGTTGGTGACTATAGCAGTGGGATAGGAGGAGTTCCTTACATTGGTGGCAGAGGTGGTGATAAGGGAAACCCCTCACTCTTTTTGGCAGTGGGAGAGATTAGTAAAATACATATTCACATGTGGTGACAGCAAAGGGATAACTGGAACCTCACAGGCACACAATGAACTCTCCACTCCTTTGGCTTCATCAAACAGTGGAGCATGAAATCATGCAATTCTCAAAGAATGTGTTACAGATCTCATCATCAAATATAAAAGGCAGCAATTATATTTTTCACAATGGCAATATCAGCTTTAAAAACTGGCTTCTTTTACAGGAATCTCAACAGCTGCTGCTTCTTGATTAAAGTTAGATCCAAAGGTCAGCTATCACAGTCTGTGTCTAGTTTTATAAGATTAAGTTCACTAACTTCAATGGACTTAAATGATTGCGTCCCTATTAGTTATACCTATGCATGCCAATACACTTCTGGTCTGAATTTGAGGTGCTAATGATGAGATTTTAAACCCTAAATGGCCCAAGACCTCAATATCTCAAAGAGCACCCCTCCTCATTTTTGCCTCCCCCGAGACTAAGGTTTGCTAAATGGGCTCTCCTCTGTTTTCCACCAGTTAGGTCAATATATCATGAGGACACAAGAGAAGGCCTTCTCAGCTGTGGCACCCCAAATGTGGAATGTTCTTCCCTTAGAGTCCTGATTAACACTAATATAACGGTAAGCATTATTTAGGTGCTCAATAAAAACATAGCTATAACTAAACTCTCTGACCTAACAGACTCCCAAATATTTATAGACATGGTTTTAAATTGTTTTAACCTTCTTAGTAACCTTGTCAACTTCTTTTAGTCTATTTAAATTATTTTTATTCTGCTGATATTGATTTTATTTATATGCTTCCTGGAGATCCTATGATATAGGGTAGGATATAAGTATTTTAATAAATAAATGGAGGGAAAATACACCTCTATAAAACAGTAAATAATTTTAATTTTTAACAGTCAAAAGCAGAAAGACTTGAGAACAGTAAATATGTTCCACAATACCTTTAAATTTATGGAATAATCATAGTTAGATAAAATAACCTGCTAGCTCTTCTCTTAGAGATATAACAATAGATCCACTATTGTCATGTGCTTACATTCCCAGATGCAATGACCAGAAGTTTGAGTTGATCAGAAAACTTTATTGACACAGAAATCCAGAAAGCATACCATACAAGATTGTTGCTCAGAAATGAAACTTAGAGGACACACAGTAAAATAAAAGCATATTACAATCTATCCAATCTGGTGGGTTTCAATACCATTGGTCACCCATCATCCCCAACATTACTTTCCCATACAGTGTCCAACCTCCTTTCCCCAAGCTGAGTTTGCAGCTGCAGGCTTATCTCCCCATTGCCATTAGAAACCATTATTATTCCCCTTCACAGTTGGTAAGGAACACTCATTAACAGTACAGAAAATACAATTAACACCAAGGTTACAGAACAATACAGAAAATGGCAGTAACACGGAACATCAGGGACTGATCCTGACTATACAGGTCACAAACCCCATGTGTGTGGGGGACACATTTCCAGACTTACCATGAATACTTGAAAAAATTGGGTAATCACACTGGAGGACCTAGGAAATGCCTAGAGAGGACACCTCTCGGGGAAAAAAAGGTCCAGCACAACTCTATGGAGGACCTAGGAAGTGTCAAGAGAGCCCATATTTTTCAGACAACAGATAATTGAAACCATAGATACCAGTCCTGCGCATATGGGAGGCGACCTGTAATATTTAAATTTTACAAGCAATAATTAGTTTTTTGGGTTTGTTTGTTTTTTTCCTAATTGGAAAGGCACTAGACCTCTCTGTGGCTGGGAATTCTAAATACCCCTCCCTAAACATCAAATTCCATTATTTCATACAATGTTGCCATGGCAATTAAAGTGGATCATAGTACTATAACTGTATAGTGTGAATGGGCTCCTGGTTTCAGCATTTTTTTCCTAAAAATGATTGATAAAACCAATCCTCACCTTACATTTGCATAGGCACAACTGAATTAAACATTCATGTTACCTGGAGTGTATACTTCTGTATTTCATCCAAAACAAATTCCACTTCTTTTGAGGTTGTTAATGAAGCAAGGATTCCATTTAAACCATAACAGTAAAGTCTAGCATTGTCATAGTTCTCACGACTGGAGTTTATACGGAGGCAGGCATCTCCAACATGATTCCATCCTTCTCCACACAGATGAGCTAATAAAAATTTACACAAACTTTAACATAGTTATGATGAAAAAAATCACATTGAATATTAGGCTTTAGTATACCAGATCATCTAACAGGTATATGATCTACATTATAATTTATTTTGTATATTGTACTACATACAGTATTTTATCCTGTGTGTTAATGGGATGTAAAAAAAAAACTTGCACATTTTCTTATCAAATTTCCCCAAATGTGAAAAATCACTCAATCTGGACCAGCAAGAAGAAAACTTTTGAAATTCCTTCTTGCATGTAAAAAGATCAATATCCCTAGTGCACTGTAATACTGTGGTTTAATATTCCTAATCTTTCCTTTCTTTAACAAACTTAATAAAAATTAATTTCAAATATGTTTTCTTTCCTTTTACCTGGCAAAGCTTGGCATTCTTGCTGTCGCTGGTCCCACTGGCAGTTGAGATTAAGTGAACAACTTTTACAGCTAGTCAACTTATTACATATCTGTTCATTTCTTACATGACATTTGGTGTAATTTTTCACTGACTGGAATATAAGGAGATACACAAATTGTAAATATTCTGAATGAAGCAGAAACATAGAAGGAACTGATTGGTGTATACATATGATAAGGAGCAAGCAAACTGTGGATATATTACTTAATTTCTGAAACCTATCAATGTACATTTCCAGAGTCTGTTTATGCCTTAAAGCACAATGTGATCTGCTATTTTATTTCAAGATAAATACACACATTACAAGATCCACTCAAATACTTGGAAGTGGTCCTTGAGAAAGGCTATGCCCTCTGCTTCCTAATATGATAGTGAGACACATTTAAAATCTACATACTGTACCCTATTCATACTTAGCGGGGCATTAGGATTTCATTCTCTGTATAGCATTCATATCAGAAGACAAGATGTAAAGTGAGAAAGGAAAGGCACTTATATCTGAAAAGTTAAAATATATAACATCCAAATAAAAGCTGAAAGGGAATTGACCATACTAAGCACAAAGAAAAGAAGATTAATATGGGGGGGGGGGAGGGATGGCAGTGGAGAGAGAAAGATATGAGAGCAGTAATTACCAAAAAAATAAAGAAATCCAGCTGACATAACATATGTGCAAAAGGAAACAGTGGAGAGTGGAGTCTCCTTTTGTGAGGAAAACAGATAAGCATGTATGGAGAGATGAACTATAAGGAATCTTGCCATTTCAATGGTCTATATTAAGCAACCTATGCACTCTTTCTCTCTACAGTGGAAAATTCATGATTTCCAAATACAAATTATTTAAGGGGCCAAACGCTAGTTTACACAGGAACACCACACTGTCATATATCACCTTAATATTGTCTCGGGCAGCATGGATTCTTTAGCATTCTGCCTTATAGTGAATGAAACAGTTGCTAGCACACACTCCTTGCCAAACAAACCATGAGATCCACCATTTGTTTATTGTGATGTCTGAATCATGTGTTCTGGCTTCCCTCTAGCCAGAGAAGCCAGAGTCATGAGCTAAGAACAAACTATGGGTTACAATTCTGGCTTATCTGAGAAGAGACAAGCCAGAGTGCCTAGTTCAGACAGCATAATCAACAAATCAAAAATGGGAAATTCTAGTTTAGTAGGTTCTGCTTGCAATGAGTGATCAGCATGTTGCCTCCTTCTAAAGAAAATGACATCTGAGTACATCCACTACTGAGAGTTAGGTACACTGTAACTTATATACTGTCAAGGATTAAATTAAGTATATTCATTTAAAAAATGAATTACAGTCATATGTAGGATCACATAATCAATCAATCAATAAAATAAATAAAAATAAAAATGAGGCAACAGTGATCTGAGTTCTAACTGAATCATCATCTCCATTATCTTTAATGTCTTACAGAAGAGGTTTAGCAAGAGGTCAGGTGCATACATGAAAACACCATGATTTGTTGTAAGAATTCTGCTTAGCTATATACTATACATAACAAATTAGCCAGATCAAAATGTTGCAAAGCAACAGAAGGTAAGCCTGCAAAAATATGCACGGATGAATTTCAGAGAATCATTTATACCTATTTGCATTTAGTTTGGCTCAGTCACTATACATTATTGACAGTGCTGCCTGAGAGCTATGTTACAATGAATTTTAAATTGCAAGAAAGCACCATCTGTTCACTTAACATTGTCCCCACCTAATATTCCTTGTTAACATGTCATTATCACAGTGTCAGAATCCTGAAAAGTTCAGGCTGCATTTCAAAAATGAATCCATATGTTAGTAAGCAATGTCAAATGAAAATAACTAGAAAAAATATTTACCACTTTTTCATAATGTGATTTCCTAACTATTGATAACCCAAAGCTATTTAACAATGCTTAAAAGGAAAGTTAAACTATCCTCTGCATTTTGCTACATATTCCCCTACTCCCAACCCTAATCTCCTTTTAATCTAATTTACACATTCTTTTCCAGACAAATTTCAGCAGCCAAGCGTAAATGCAAATCCAACAGGTAATTCTTGTTAACACTAAAGTTCTAGCCAAAACTAACAAAATATATAATGAAAATGAAAACATCTGTTCCACAGGTTTTCCTGTAGTTGTCAAAAATGTAAAACACCAGAATGAAAGGACATATATAAGATTACTCTTTTTTCAGTTACTTTGTTAAAATATGCATTATAATAGAATATTTGCCAAGAGATCTTACTGTCATCTAGGATATCATACTTGATGGGAAATGATTTAAAATGATGCCCCAAGCCTGTGCTGAAGGATAGATTACAGGGGTCGGAGGAGCCTCAAAAGATACATTTTGCTTTTCCCCTCAATTTATAACCTTAGTGTTCTCCATCACCCTCAGGCCCCCCCGAACTGATTTTAAGGTAGTGGGGCTCAACACTGGCAAGCAGGTTATTAATTTTGCTTACTTGCAGTGGAAGAGCAAATTACGTTTCCCATCCATCATCACTGAACTAACCCTATGAAGATTCTTACAATCACAAAATGTATACTTAGAAGTCCCCCATGTTTAAAGTGTAGGTTACTCCCAAATAAGTGTGCATAGGACAGATTACATGCTGGCTTTATTATTGCTGGGTGTGTGTGCTTAGCAACATATTTCTATGTTAAGATTTTTTATTGCTCAATCCTTTAGTACATTTCTAATAGATAACACCAGAGGACATTCAACTAGTGTATGAATATCTTGGTACCGGTAGTCCAATTTTGCCAGATATTTTCAGGTGTGGCTCAGGTACCTAACACAGCCTTAGAGGGGTTACCCCCCTCCCACACACACACACACTGTCCCATTGTTCCTGATTCCAGGGTCATTCATACTGATTACAGGCAGGCAAAATGCAAGTCTTAGTGAGGAGCAGAAGCAATGAACACAGCAGAATCAACAGGAGCATCTATAATGCAATCAACTTCTACAATATTTGGTAAATCTAGGATATCTCTCCTATACTTCCATAATGTTAGGTTGACTTAGTACTAAAGTCTAGGACAACCATAAATAAAAATTTCTGCCTGGACACTACAACAGTTTATTTCCATTAGAGACCTATATCCTACTGTTAGTTTAAACTAGACTAAACCTGCTGAATCAATGAACTTGAACAGGTGTTAACTTACCAAATTATAATTTATTCAAAGGTTCTACTTGGAACTAAAAACAGGATTCTGTGGCAATAGATTTTCATATAGTTTCAATTTGCTAACACTGTAAGCAAATTCAGGTTTTTTTCCCTCCTCAGATTCTCTGATGCTTTACTGTTCTCCATGACTTATCAAAAATAATTGCTAGTGGTTCAGTGTGCTCATTAGTTAATTCCCTTAACATCTAGAGAAACATATACAATGGTCCAACTGATTAAAGTTCAAGGTTTATTTTGTTTGTGCCAGTTTTCCACATATTTTAAGCACTCCCCTGCTTCTTATCAACTTTACAAATGACATTTTTTTTCTTAAGTTCCTATGGTGGGTTGTATTTGCTTATTAAAAGTTCAATGATGATTCTAAGATTCCTAAACAATTATGTTTCTTTCTAATAGACCTAGTGATACTTTTCACTAAAAAAAAAAAAATCATCCCATCTTTCTGTCTTGATTTGATCTCAAAATAAGACTTATATATACATATTTCCAACATTTATCTCTTTTGTTACTAACCCAGATACAAATGAACCCTGTCCTTGACTATGGAGCTTCTCTTTCCTATTCCCTCATTTGTGTATAACAATTAAGCTTGAAAGTATTTAGTGAATCATAGTTTCCCATTTGATTCACATCAAGAAACTATAGTTACTAGCTTCAGAGTCAGAGGAGATTATCAAACGCAGCTAATGTGGCACTAGAATAACAACAGCAGAATGCAAAAAGACAGCAAATATCACACAACGTCATCCTTTTGCGTTCCGCTGTCATTATTCTGGCATTACTTTCTATTGACGGGGCCAAGCCATGAATAGATTGCCCATCCCGTTTTGGTGCTGGTATTGCCAGCATATGAAACCTCAGGCCATTTAACTCATGGAATGCAGCATCAACAGCCAGTCCAGCGTGAACACTTCTGGGTGAGATCGCAACATCCAGGTAAGTGACACATTTTTAAAACCTTCTCTGGTTTACTTGGAAGTTTTAAAGTGTGTGTATGTGGTTTTTACTTTTAAATGTTTTTTGTTTTATGTTTAATGTTTTTTGTTTTATGTCTGAATTTCCCATGCAATGAAGTCTCACGGGTTTTCAAATGAGGAAGTGAACGGGGCTTCATTCACTTCCTCTTCATTGCTGGGGAAGCCTTCTGCCAGGAGAGAAGGTAAGTGGTGGTGGTGGCCACTCTTTTGCCAGCATAAAAATGGATTTTTGTAATGCTGGCAAAAGAACATTTAAAGGGGATCATCTGATAAAGTCCTATGTCAGGATCTTGAAACTACTTCAAATCATGGTTTAAGATCCATGCATGTTCCAACATGTTCAAATAAAGCACTGAGAAGGAAAGAAAGGGGTTAGCAAGCAGGACTGCCAAAAAATCAGTCATATCTTTCCACAAAGGAGCAACAAATAAATGGGCAAATACACAGAAATTGAAACATAAAGACATTATTTTTATTTCTTTGGGAAATAAAACTTGGGAAGCAATTCAAGTCTCCTTTACTTCCTGCCCAATTCTATATAGAGAGAAAGATGTGGGGGCACATTACTTGTCCCCAATTCCCATTGCCCACCCTCAAGTACAAAGTTGAATGGCAGTTGCAGGAGGTTTGTGTACATCCATTCCCATGTATGGGTGATACAATGGATCTATTTATTTGCTTGAATGTAGAACAAGTAGGGATGGTTGGGAAGGATTCACTTTAACACGCTTTCTATTTTTACTATGTTTCCTGCATTTTAAGCATTCCTGACCTGTTTGGAATTTTAGCTCCATTGCTTTCTCAATAAAGATAATGTATGATGTGAGACAAGTCCAAGGGATAATTTCTGTTCATTATCCAGCTGTCCTTGCCTAACAGGCCTTAAATGATATATGCTTGTAATGCAGTATTCTTGGTCTAATTCTTCCCTTTCTTCATTTCCTCTAGATATTTTACCATTGTTTTTATAAGCATCACATATGAAAAATTACATAAGCTGGTATTGGTAACTTTAAAATCATTGCATGCATACAGCGTTTTCAATATTTATTTGCTTTTAGAGAGAAATTTTATCATAACTATAAATGTTTTTATCAACTAAAAAAATACCCATAGCATTCTGATGTGCTTGCAAGGATATGCCTTATCTCAAGTAATTTTACTCCCCTGTCAAAAGCTCTACTGTATGTCACTGATAACACATAAGTAAAGACGATCACTTTTGATAATAATCTCCATGTTCCTTCTCAAGGGAACATGTATCAGGGTGGTTAGAGGAAATAAAGTGGTACTTAAGATTTCTCCCTCATTTTCCTAAAAATAGTTTTATGTAAAGCCAGGAAAAACTTAACTAACATTTTGTGAGAATGTACAACATTATTTGAAAATAAGTTGTACATGATTAATCTGATTATCATCCTGGACATTTTCTGCACATCCCCAAATATATCAATTCAGACTCTATAGCTATACCTTATAAATCAAGTGCACACATTTATTTGGCATTATATCACACTGCCTCCTATATTAAATTTTTCAGATACAATATGACCTTTTAGGGTGCAATCCTATACACGTGTACATTGGAATATGTCCTGCTGAACTCTTTGGAAGTTACTTCTAAATAGACATTCATATGGGATTACAATCTAGGTCATGTTTTTTTTCCCCCCAACTTCAGTTCAGTAAACGGATGGGGTGCGAATTCTAGTTTGTGTCAGAGATCTGTTGTAGCTAAACACTAACACTCTTAATAAACCTAGATTTATTGTATATGACTATTATGAATACTTCCTCAACTATGAGGAGAATTTAAATTTTGTCATACTCAGTCAACAAACAGATATACCATTTTAAATATACTAAAATGTGATTTAAGGCAGTTGCTTTTAATTTATATTTGTTTAATTTTTTTTTTTATGGGGGAGGGTGGGGGTGGGGGGTGTTTAGGGATTTTTATCTGTATTGTATTTTAATTTTTGTAAGCCATCCCGATTGTTTTAACAGAGGGGTGGGGTATAAATAAATATTATTATTATTATTATTAATAATAATAATAACAAAATTTATTTATACCCCGCCCATCTATTAAAACAATCGGGGTGGCTTACAAAAATTAAAATACAATACAGATAAAAATCCCTAAATACCCCCCCACCCCCACCCTCCCTCATAAAAAAATATTAAACAAATGTAAAAGCAACAGTCTAAAATTACCTTCAAAAACAATAAATACAATAAATAGCCAGTGGACTAAAAGAGGCCAGGATCCCCTGAGGCCGGAATCTAATTAGGAAAGGCCTGCCGAAAGAGATCCGTCTTTAGTGCTTTTTTAAAGCTACTCAGGCTTGTCATCTGACGGATCTCGTTATTATTATTATTATTACCAATACCAATATTATTATTATTATTACCAATTATTACCCATTCTGTGACAAAATGTGGATCTAGTCCTACATTTTAGTTCAAGAACCTTACATTTCAGTTTAGTAACAATAAACTTGATATGTCTAATCTCTGCCACTCTGCGTCAAACTCATTCTGCAGCTGTAACAGCTAAAGCTAATGGGAGTACAAATGCATCAGAAGTCATGTGTTGAACTTTTGAGATATGTTAAGAGTGACTGACCACTGTTTCATGATGAACTGAAATGGCTATTGAGCTTTTATTACACTTCACTAGGAAAGAGATCCTGACTACCTGATATTCACAATTTCACTATCCATGACAGTCCAGCAAGTTAGATATAGCTTTACAGAAGAGGAGACAACTTACATAATAACCCACAATTCGAAATTAGCTAGATAAGACGAACTTTTCAAAGAATCCTAGATTATTGTGAATGTCACTTAAGGCTTACATTATTTGTTTGACTGGCAAGGGAAATTGAAAAATACAGTGGCTATATCAGTCCCATTATTTCTTTTTCCAATTATATTAAGTGTCTTTGCAATTACTATATGAAGAAGTTAATTTAGTATGTATTTCAAACATCTGATAGTAATGCAACATTTACATTTGATGGCACCAAAGAACAAGCTAATGGTTACAAAGAAATTTTATTAATGAAACAGCCAGAAACTCATATATACTCACCACAGTGCAGTTGCTATTTGCTGAAATGCACTTCTTGTCATCACACCACTGACAACCATTTGTATTGGCAGTACAGCTGGCACAGTCTGCATATCTGTAGCATCTGTCATCTGCTGCAGCTATAATACAAATGAAAGGGAAAGCAAAGCTTCAAGATGAGAGACAAAAGATGTCATACTTTTTAATACACACATTTTTAATGGCTGCTGGGAACAAAATCCACCACTTACTCATTGTAAATATGACCTTCAATCCAAGATAAACATTTGTTAACATGAAGCTAAACACATTAACTACATTTTATTCATACTCTGTCATGTCTTCACAGTATTTTCCCTTGAAGTATTTCTAGCCTGCCGCCTTTACTTTTCATTCTGAAACCTTTTTCACTAATTAAATGAGAGAGCTAACCCCTCTCCTGAAAATCTACAAAGAAATGTATAGTGAAAGAAATGAGTCTGGTTTTAGAAACTGTGGTTGGCCACAGCTTTTCTCTCTCTTTTTACATTTACCACATATTGGGTTCAACACATACACCAAGAAGCTGAAAGCAACAACAGTTAATACCCTTTTGCCCTATATGATTTTCATAGCAACCCTGTGCACAGGTTAAGCTACAAGTGTCCATAGGTTAAGCTAAAACTTAACCATAAGTTAGCTGAACTATTTGATTAAGCTTAAATCCTTGATGGCTCCCTCCTTGATCTCATTCCTCTGGCAAGTAAAAACATGCTTATCTCAACAAGCTTTTAGAAATTGATTCAGATGTGCTCTTAATGGTGTTCTGTGCTGTTTTGTTGGTTTGTATACAGTCTTCTAATGAATTTTAATGAATTTGCACATTGTTTAATTGTTTTAACATAACTTTTATATTTATACTTTTTATAGGTTTTTAATAATTTTTAAACTGTATTGTTTTTAATAAGCTGCCTTAAGTCCCACTATTGGGGAAAAAGTACAATATAAATGAATAAAATAAAAATATAAAACTTGGGCCAAGTCACTGGGCCTAAGGCATCTGATAAGGTTCATGTCTGAATAGGAATGTGAATCCATATTGACCCAGACAAAGTCCAATCTTCTATCGGCCGTTCTTTCTTTTATTATGTAGGCACAGAAGCAACTGAATACTTAAGGCATAAAACATGATTTTTAAAAACTTCCAACAGGTAGATGGTAGATGTTTGGCTTATGTGGGTGTTAAATGCCCTTACACCCCCTCCTGTACAATAATTTATTAATTGGCAATCATTTCTAAGATCGGCATTAATTTGACAGTTCATGTAGGTTCTGGTAAACCAAGCCATTCATAGAAGAGTTCTTGCAGAGATCACCAGAGACTAAACAAAGTTGCCTCAGAAAATCCCCCAAAATATAGACACACACACAGGATGTGGAGCCCCCTTAGATGAGTCGTTAGGGAGGAATGTGCTAATCCACCCTGGACGCACCTGGCAATGAGTCATACTCCAACACAAACAAGTGATCAGAACACCCATTACTCTGCAAAAGTCTCTCTTCACACCTTTTCCATCCAGCAATACTAGGTTGCCTCAAACCCACCAGTCTTTATGAGCCAATCATTAACAGTCACCAACGAATCTGGGAAACTCACTCAAACATTGTTCTCCACTCAAAATACCCCTTAAGGGTGTGATATGGGATATAAATATTATTCCAAAACACAGCCAAAGTGTTACAGTCTTCCAGACACCATTACTCTGCTGGTTTGCTATGTCACCCAGAGCACCTAGCTATACTTCTTTTCTGCACAAACCACTGCTCGTTGGACAGGTAAAGTATAGCCCATCATCACAAAATCCATTTCTCTGTCCAAATATTTCCTCCTGCTTCTTTGTTAGCTATGTGTGATTGTTTGAAGCATGAGTGCATGTGTAATTGGTTCTGTGATTATTTTCCAATAAAAAAACTTTTTTTTTAATTTTACCTTTTGGTTTGAAGTCTCATCAGTTAATACCAGTATACAGAGGTATAAAGATCCTGTAGTTACCCAGTCTCTCGCAGCCTAATTTGAACTAATTAAAACTCCCCATATTAATATCTTAATTTGAGTGAGATGAGTAGGTTCCCATGAATCCCACACAATTCAGGTAACAATGGGCTTCAATGTTCAATGACAAAAAGGAAAGGTAAAGGTGGAAGTTCCCATTATAGGGGTCAGGGGGGAAAAAACCAGCAGCCCTATATGAAATATAACATTTGTACGGTAAGTGATCTCAGATTTATGATCTGTGAGAAATGGCGAGGCTGTGAACCTCCTGCAGTTTGAGGCATTAACTGAAGAGCAGTATCCTCCCAAAAGGGTCTCTCTCTCCCAGCAGTTTGGCAGATGATACACCATTCGAAGTATACACATGAAAGAACATCAAAAGTTTATCTAGGGTCAAGCTTTATTGATCTTAATGGTCTGTAGCACTAAAGACCAATCTCTTCTGGCAGGCCTATCCGTATTGTTATAAATTATGAGTATTTAAATTATTAATGTATTGTTTATAATATTGTTTTTAATAATAATCTTTTAACTGCTATTATGCTCTTTTTAATTAATTATATATTTTAATTGGTGTTACGCGTTTTTAACTGATGTTGTGTCAATCTGTTCTTGTACTTTAATCTGTTGTTGCCTGTCTTGATCTGTAGGGAGAGGCAGGTAAGACATAAATGATGACAACAATGGTAGTGGTGGTGATGCGGCTGCAAATACTAGCCTGCAAATCAAAGCTTTGTACCTTTGTTCCAGAGGGTGATGCTGCCACACTGCAGAAATAACGCAGTTTGACAGCACTTTAAATGCCATGGCTCAATGCTATGGAATTCTGGCATTTGTAGGTTTGTGAGATGTTTAACCTTTTCTGTCAGAGAGCTCTGGTTCCACAACAAACTACAAATCCCAGGTTCCATAGGATGGAGCCATGAAAGTTAAAGTGGTGTCAAACAACATTATTTCTGCAGTATGGCAGCAGCTGTAAAGACACATTATAAACATGTGCATGTATCCTTTTGGATGTTGCAGAAGGAGCTATTCACTAGCTCCTCGCACAACATCCAACCCTCGCTGGAGATCTGGAAGAGTGGCCTCATTTCTTTTCCTGTTGCTGCACAACTGCAGCCAGGAACTTCCTGCTTGCCTCAACCTCTGCCCTCACTGAGTAAAAAGCATTGGCAGTATCCACCGGGCTTGCCTCAGGTAGAGAAGCACAGCACTGCACATGCAGAGTGTTACACTTCACACACATTGATGTAGGATCTCAACTATCTACTAGAAGCCCCACTAATTTAAATGGCCTTTCTACCAAGTAAATTGTCTTGGAAAAATAGCCCTAATCACATGTATTTCAGTGAAATTATGACTAAAACCTGATTGCATAGAGTGCATGACATTCATAATTAAATGTAAGGAGGCACTGTGATAAGACCATTGTAGAAATAGTAAAAATAGATTGAACCAGGTAGAGTTCTTAACTGAGTTTATTCTTGCTGTTCAGCTAATTCTAGGTAAGCAAAGCAAACGTACTTTTAGATCTGTATCAGGAATAGGCAACATGTAGCCCACAGGTCCAGAATGGCCTTCTTTCATAGAAATCAGACATGACAGAAACCCTAGTAAGTAAAGGATAAAGAGTCCAGACTAGCCTCCTAATGAAAAAGATTTGTATGAATTTCATTTAGAACAGAAATAAAGTGTTTTATAGCTATTCCATTCAGCTATATAGGTTCATCTTAAAAAAAAAAAGCAGATAAAAAAAGACCATTCAGTAAGTGAATGGTTTAAATGAGTACTGGGTGGAAGGAAAACAACATATTTAAATGCACATAAATTGTTGATCGAGAACTGTATTTATTACTAGCATTGTATTAGCTGAAATGGAAGCAATCATTTTAATCATCTACCAAGGAAAACTAAGAGGCTCACTTTGAAATATTCTCAAGTGGTTGCAGCAGAAAAAAGCTACTAGTGAACCAAATTTGTGTTAAAATTCAACTGCCAGCACCACCTCCTGCTTCAATCATGTCATCAGACGCTCTCCTATATTTGAAATCCTTTATTACATTCTGATTTCTTGACACATCAATTTCAAACTCTTCTTCTTATCACAAAGCCCATGATGGCCTTTCTATATGCTTCCCAACAGCCTTCCTCTACTCTTATAGTTTCCAAAGACCTTTCATTTTACTTCACCTTTTAGTCCAGCATTCACATCTCATCTCTTTCCCTTTTATTTGTGAGGCCCTCAACAACTAAGAATATATTTTTGTCCTCATTCAAGATGCATTGTCCTTTGCTCTGAAAAAGCCCTTACAATTTGTCACCTCAGCTCATACTTCCTCTGTACAAAAATACTCCTGTTTTATCAACTAAACATTTTTTGCAATGCTCCTCTCTTTAAAAATCCTGATCTCTTCTCTGACCATTATTTTCACATTTGCGCTCTCATGGTGAGGGGTCTTCTGGGACTGCAAACTTGGGGAGCACCTCCCAGACCTTTTGTTATTCACACACGTTTTAAATGAAAAAGTTGTCTGTGTTCCAAAACAGCTCCTACATGAGCTGAAAACACTTCTGCTCACACAAGGAGCTCCTCAAACCCAATTCCTCCTTATCATTAGAGCTGCCCAGCCACATTCAATTATCCCCCAGAGAGTCTACCAAGCCCTCCAGCAGGCCTATCCAACTGATTTTAAAGTGTGAATTTTAAATTTTGTGTTGACTGTTTTAAATGTCTTGGTTTTACTTGTGCTTTTAAACTGAAATATGTTTTTAACTGATATGTGCTTTCAACAAATGTTATGTCTATGTGTTAATGTGTTATTCACTGCCTCGATCCATATGGAGAGGTGGGAAAGAAACTATTATTATTATTATTATTATTATTATTATTATTATTTGTCTGTTCCATTCAGGAGAAGAAAGCCATGTTCCCCAAAGTTTTTCTCATACATCTTTTGATGCAAACTAGTGATATTACATGTTTTAAAAGACTTACTTATTACTCATTAAATAAGGTGCAAGCAACCTTTGTAGCCTCAAGGACCACAACTGGTGTCAGATGCATTCTTGGGACCATACAAGTGTATACATCATACACAGTCTGTGCATTGATGGGCCTGCCATCATGACACAGACACATACATACATACATACATACGCCAGCACACAGGGTTTGGGAAAGTTTAACTATCCCCATCTGTATTTGCTGAGACTGAAGGATAGCTGAGGTTGGAATGGAAATGAAAAAAAAATCCTATTCCCTGACAATTCCCATCAAGACTGCTGCTTTCCTGTCACAGATAGTGGCAGAAAAGCAGCTCTTGGAAGCCAGGGAACAGTATTTCTTACTCATGGGGAAAAGTTCCTCCAGCCTTGGGAATTTTATAGAAAAATCCCCCTGTATTAAACAAAGTAGCCAAGGACAGAGCTGTAGTAAACAACTGAATTTTAATACAGGCATGCCCCTGGCTGCTTTGTGTTTAACAAGATATGTTAAACCAGGCATATGTCTGTGGAGGAGGCCATTACCCATACACAGAGAATGAACACTTGGAAGAATGTGACACAGAGAAGTAGAAAGGCCAGGGTTCCTTCAACCAGCTTGAAGCTACAGAATTGATTTGAAGTTCTCTCTCTTTCCAAAGAAGAAGAGGAAGAGCAGCAGTGCCAGGCCTCAGGGAACATACAGGAAACCTTGGTAGCACATGAAGTGACCTTTGCCAAGACCTGAAGGAGGATGAGGATGGTGGTGGTGGTGGTAGGGGATTCCCTGTTGCGAGGAATAGAAACAGTAGTCTGCAGGCCTGACAAAATGTCTCGGGAGGTATGCTGTCTCCCTGGGGCAAACATTCAAGATGTAACAGAGAAGCTGACAAAACTCATCAAGCCTTCTGACCATTATCTCTTCCTTTTGGTCCATGTGGAAACCAATGATACTACAAGGCATAGCCTCCAGAAGATCACAAGGGATTATGAGGCTTTGGGTAGGAAGCCGAAGAACCTGGATGCACAGATAGTCATTTTGTCTGTCCTTCCAGTGGAAGGGCATGGCCCAGGAAGGGAGAGAAGAATAGTGGAGGTGAATAACTGGCTATGCAGATGGTGCCACCGGGAACAATTTGGCTTCCTGGACCATGGGATGCGGTTTCAAGGAACTGGACTTCTGGCAAGAGATGGGCTGCACCTCACAGCAGTTGGTAGGAATGTTTTTGCTAAGAGCCTGAAAGATCTCATCAGAAGGGCTTTAAATTAAGTTGTATGGGGAAGGGAGACAGTACTCTTGAGGGCAGGAGTTCATTGAGTGCTAGAGATGATAGCCCAAATGTTATACAGAGAACAAGGCAAATAACACAACAGCCCAACAATGGGAGGAATAAACCCTTTAAAAGGCAGATAGGGGAAATGGCCCATGGTCTCAGATGTCTCTATATCAATGCACAGAGCATGGGAAAGAAACAGGATGAACTTGAACTCTTAGCACAGCAAAACAAATATGATATCATAGGCATCACTGAAACCTGGTGGGATGAGTCTCATGATTGGAATGTACAAATAGAGGTGTATAGCCTATTTCAGAAAAATAGACCAAACAGGAAGGGTGGTGTAGCAGCATTATATGTTAAAGATGTGTACACCTGTGAACAGATTCATGACTTAAATGCTGGGAGCCAGGCTGAGAGCATCTGGGTAAAAATTAAGGGAGAGAAAAACAGCAAGGATATCATTCTGGGGGTCTACTACAGGCCTCCAAGCCAAACCAAGGACTTGGATGATGCCTTCCTGGAACAGATGACCACACATTCAGAAAGGAGAGATGTAATAGTAATGGGGGATTTCAACTATCCTGATATTTGATGGAAGTCCAACTCTGCCAGGAATTTAAGGTCCAACAAATTCCTCACTTGTCTTGCAGACATTTTCATTATCCAGAAGGTGGAAGAGGCAACAAGGGGATCAGATATTTTAGATCTGATCCTAACCAACAGAGATGATCTGGTTAATGGTGTGGAAGTGGTGGGATCCTTCGCGGGGAGTGACCATGTCCTCCAGGAATTTGTTATACAGAGGAAAGGGGAAGCCAAGCAAAGTCAGACATGCATTCTAGACTTTAAGAAAGCTGATTTCAGAAAACGGAACATTGGTACTTAGCGTGAAAGTTCTTTTTCAGCAGTAGAGGGGAGGGAGTCCTTCAGACTGGGTACTGGCTCCATCTCCTACATAAGACAGGCAGGATAATGTATGAAACAAAAAACAGGACACCCGCTCCCTGAAGGTGGAGCCAACCCCAAGCTTCCCAGGGAAGGTATAACAGCTCCAGCACAATGTAACATTCTAGGACATATACTAAAAAACAATTCAATCCACTAACCAAAACTCACTACTACAACTGCCAGTATACCTGGGGGTTTTTTGGGGGGGATAGGGTAAGGACTCCCTCCCCTCTACTGCTGAAAAGGAACCTTCACGGTAAGTACCAATGTTCCATTTTCTAGCAGAGAGGGGAGGGAGTCCTTCAGACTGGGACCTAAACCAGTGGTCCAAGAAACAAGGGGGGGGCATAACTTTATGAACTATCCTTAACCACCTGCTGAAGCACTCGTCGCCCAAAGGCAGCATCAGCAGAAGCACACGCATCAATTCGATAATGTCTGGTAAAAATGGATGAAGAAAGTCATGTGGCTGCTCTACATATCTCCAGAATGGACTGAGATGAACCCAGCACTGCTGAAGTGGCCACACTCCAAGAGGAATGTGCCTGAATGCCTCTCAGCACCGGTAACGAACTGCTAACATACCCCTGCTCAATGCATTTGCGAATCCACCTAGAAATTGTGGAAGAAGAAACCTTCCCCTTTGATCTTCCAGAGTAAGCGATGAACAATAAATCTGCCTTGAACCAATCTCCGTCCTCCTCCCGTACATCCTTAATGCCCTTCTCACATCTAACATGTGCCACATTCTTTCCAATTCAGCTGAAGGTTTTGGACAAAAGGATGGTAACACAATCTCTTGTGCTCTGTGAAACACCGAGTTAACCTTTGGAATGAAGGAAGGGTCTAAATGGAGAGTAACCAAGTCTTTACTGAATACACACAACTCTTCCCTAATTGAGAGCATGCTCAATTCAGATACTCGCCCAGCCGAGGTAATAGCCACAGAAAGGTGACCTTCCAAGTCAAAAAACTTAATTCGACTGACTTGATGGGTTCGAACGGACTAACCATGAGGGCCTTTAGTACCACATTCAATTTCCAGGAGGGAATCCTATGTAGAACTGGTGGTCTTCAGACCACTACACTTTTTAGAAAACTCTGAACATGTGGATGAGAAACCAAAGACCTCCTACCTTTCCCTCCTAAAATGGAGCCCAAGGCGGAGACATGCCATCTCAGTGTGTTTGGCACCAAACCCTTCTTTAGCCCTGACTGAAGAAAAGCTAACACTGAACCCATTGAAGCTCTTAGTGGTTGTAATCCCTTTGATCTGCACCACCTGCAAAAGGCTCTCCCTGTCACCTCATATAACCTAATTGTGGATGGGTGTCTGGACGCCAACATAGTCTCCACCACGTCACTCTCGTAGCCTCTCTTTAATAGTCTTTTCCGCTCAATCTCCAAGCGTGCAGTTGTAACCAGCCTGGATCCGGATGTAATAGCCAGTTTTGTACCAGCAAGTCTGGCCAAGGTGGGAGCGGCCATGGTTCCTGAACCTGCAGCTGTACTAGGCCGGGAACCACAGTCTCCTAGGCCAATGCAGAGTAATAAGAATCACCTCAATCCTTTCCTGACACATCTTCCTCAACACTCGCCCTAGCAGAGCCATTGGAGGAAAGGCATAGCACAATCCCACTGGCCAAGCAATTGTTAGAGCATCGAAGGCCCAAGCCCCCCTGGTCCAAAACCTGGATACAAACCATTGCAGCTTGTGGTTCTCCTCTGACGCAAAGAGATCTACACATGGTTTCCCGAAGTGGAAGACTACCTTGTGGAACACCAGATTGTTGAGACCCCACTCACTGTGGACTAAGGTGTTTCTGCTTAACCAGTCCACCTGGGAGTTCAGGGTTCCCTTCAGATACTCATTCCTGCTGGATAAGAAATGAGCCTCCACCCATTGGAACAGCTATGTCACCTCCTGCATAACGGTCCATGATTTTTTGTCCCTCCTTGTCTGTTTATGTGGGCTCTGGTCGATATGTTGTCTGTCCAAACTAGCACATGGCCTCCCTGGTCCAGGTGTAGGAATTCTACTAGGGCCAGTCAAACCACCCGAAGTTCCTCTGATACTGTACTCCTTTTCCTGAGGAGTCCAGAGTCCCTGAGCCATCTGATCTCCACAGTGGGCTCCCCAACCTGACAATGAAGCCTCCATGCTGATGACAACCCTCCTTTGTTCCTGAATCTGGACTCCCTGTTGAAGATTTTCTGACAGCCATTGTAGAGAAATTGTAGAGAACTCTTCATTGCAAGGGGAACCTTTAACCACCTGCACGTTCTCCGAGCCACCTGATCCTGAAATGGAAGGAGGAACCACTACAACTCCCTGAGATGGAATCTGGCCCATGACACCGAATCTATGCAGGCTATCATCAGACCCAGCAGTCGCACCAGGGTCATCAAGGAGCTCTTCTCTTGCATCAGAATCAGAAGCACCAGATCCTGCAACTTCCATCACCTGTCCTTGGGTAGAAAGACCCAGTACATCTTGGTGTCTATCACGTTGCCCAGATGCTGCAACCTCTGCGATGGTTCTAGATGACTCTTCTCCCTGTTCATCACAACCCCATGTGACTCCAGACACAGTATCACCTTCTCTACATCCTGAGACATCCTGTCCCTGGACAACGCCCTTATCAGAATGTCGTCCAAGTAGGGGTATAGGTGTACCCATAGCGACCTGAGCAAGGACATCAACACTACTAGAATCTTGATGAACATTCTGGGTGATGATGACAGACCGAATGGGAGCGCCCTGTACTGGTAGTGGTTCCTCTTGAAGGCAAAGTGCAGGAAACGTCTGTGTGCTGGATGGACCATTATGTACAGGTACGCTTCCTGTAAATCCAAGGAGGCCAGATAATCCCCCTCCTGGACACTTTCTAGAATGGATCGTAGTGTTTCCATTCTGAACTTGTGCCTTGCCACCCATAAATGGACTCCCTTTAAATTTAGAATCATTCTCCAATTCTTGTTCTTTTTGGGTACAAGGAACAGGAGTGAATATGTCCCTAAAAACCTTTCTGTTGCTGGAACAGGTTCTATTGCTCTTATTTGAATCAGATGTGCAATAGCCTTTTCCATCAACTGCTCTCTCTCCTGAGATGTAGTCTGGCAGGACTGGACAAAAGATAGACCAGATCTATCGTGTAACCTTGGCTGACTGTTGACCCAGGCATCTGATGACGTAGCTGGCCAGGTCCCAGAAAACACAGCCAGCCTGCCTCCCACTTGTAGACCTGAGCAGTCAAAGGGACTGCCCAGGCTTACCCCCCTGTTTGGGGGTTTGAGCTGTGGAGGACTTGGGAAATGTGGCCTGTTTCTTTCAGGAAATATCTAGAGGAATTCCAGCTGTTCCTATGTTGCCTAAACTCTCGCTGATTCCCTGACTTGAAAGTCCCGAACCCCTGGAAGCTTCCACACGAGAACTTGCGTTCCTCTTTCTTGGGCAAAGAGGGGAGTTCTTTTTTCTTATCCTTGGTCTCCACCAGGACCTCCTCCAGAGTGTCCCCAAACAGCTTCCCCCCTTTATAAGCACATGTCGACAGATTGGCCTTTGACTTGTTATCCGCGTGCCAATTTCTCAACCACAACTTGCACCTGGCTGCTACATTCGCGCCCACCACTCTAGCCGAGAAATGAAAGGCGTCCAAGCTTGTGTCGGCCACAAATGCCAATGCCTTGGCTACCTTATTGATCCCTTGGCGAAGCTTAACTTTGTCCTCAGGAATCACTGCCAGGATGTCCCTGGCCCACCTGATAGTAGTCCTGGAAAACATGGACGTAGCGGCTGTTGCCCGTACTGCCAGGGCTGATACCTCATGAGACCTGCATAAGAAGGTCTCTATCCGCTTATCCTCAGGGCCCCTAAGGTTCTTGTCACCATCCCGAGGAAACCCGAAACCAGCCCTGCAACCAGAGCATCGATGTCAGGAAGCTTAAGTAAATCCATAATTTCATTGGATAAGGAATAAAACATTTTGGCATAGGCTGGCTGATTTTTGGATGCCCCTGGTTGGGCTCATTCCTTCAGCATAGCCTCCTTGAACACTTTGGGCAAAGGAAGCACATTACCCCCCCTTTCTCTAACATTCTTAACTGAGGAACTCCTTTGGTTGCTTTGCTAGCAGCCTCTCCCTTGGGTTCCAGCTCTTCTTCAATAATATATTGAAGGCAGAGGATTCAAACAGCCTGGGAGAAGACTGCGCCTGTACAGCTTCCTCCTCCCCTTCTGAGGAAAGTTCCCCCTCCTCCCTGGCAGAGGAGGTCACATAGTTCCCGCTTTCCCTGCTCTCCCAGTCTGGGACCTGGAGGTGCTTGACTTGTCTAAGCCACTTGCGTGGTGGTGAAGGATCCCCCCTCCCTTGCGCCCATCCCTGTTTTTTTGTCTCTGAGCTGGAGTCCGCCCCTGAATGCTTCCTTCCCCCCCTTCACCTTGCCAATCTGTCCTGCTTTATGGGGGTTCGTTGGGATTGAGCCCCCCCTTGTTTAGGTTAGGGTCTCTCCCCTCCAGGAGTCCACCAAGGCTGCTAGCTACCAGAGTTTGCTGCGTGTTCAAAATGATCCACGCAGTAAGCTGTGGTGGCAGCTCCTTACCTCCAAGGAGCAATGGGGGGGAGCTCCTCCTGGCTGTCGCCATCACCAACCTTCTGCTTGCCCTCACGGGTGGGCTGCTCCGCCGTCCCGGTCGCCCCTGTCTTCAGTACAGCCGTGTGGTCTGCCCCCTCCTCGGAGGCCCCATCACGCTCGCTGTCTGGCTCATTGCCAGCTGGCTCAACTAGCCACCCCGGAGGGGCGCGGAGCATGTGATCTCCGTGCTGGGAGCTCATCCCAGCAAGAGATCCCCTTTCCTCCTCCTTGGAGGATAGATTGTCACTTTTAATGTGCCTCGTCATGGGGGCCACCATCTTGAGTCCCTTTGTTCTAGTTAATCCTGGCCGGAGTGAACAGAAACCTGACCTGTCCTCTAGCGAGGCAGAACTGAACTGGGGAGCTTGGGGTTGGCTCCACCTCCAGGGAGTGGGTGTTGTTTTTTGATTCATAGATTATCCTGCCTGTCTTAAGTAGGAGGCGGAGCCACTATCCAGTCTGAAGGACTCCCTCCCCTCTCTGCTGGAGAACTTAGGGAATTACTGGGGGGGGGATCCCATGGTCAGAAATACTAAAAGATAAAGGCGTTCTTGAAGGATGGGAGTTTCTTAAAAGTGAGATATTGAAGGCACAACTTCAAACAGTTCCAATGAGGAGGAAAAGGGGGTGTCTAAAGAAACTAGGATGGATGTCGAAAGAACTCTCAAGTGAACTAAATCTTTAAAAGGACATGTACAAGAAATGGAAAAAGGGGTAAATCACCAAAGAAGAATTCAAACAAATAGCCAGCTCATGTAGGGGGAAAGTCAGAAAAGCCAAAGCTCAGCTAGAGCTCAGGCTTGCTAGAGAGGTTAAAAACCATAAAAAGTGCTTTTTGGGGTATGTCTGTAACAAAAAGAAGAACAAGGAAATGGTAGGACCACTGCATGGAGAAGATGGTGAAAGGCTAACAGGGGACAGAAAAAAGGCAGAACTACTTAACATCATCTTTGCTTCAGTCTTCTCCAAAAGGAGGAACACTGCTCAACCTGGGGAAGATGGAGCAGATGATACAGTAGGGAAAATATAGTACAGGATTGCTAAAAAGGTAGTTCAGGAATACCTGGCCAGTATAAATGAGTTCAAGTCTCCAGGGCCAGATGAACTTCATCCAAGGGTATTAAAAGAACTGGCAGAAGTAATTTCAGAACCACTGTCAATAATCTTTGAGAAATTCTGGAGAACATGAGAGGTCCCAGCAGACTGGAAGAGGGCAAATGTTGTCACCATCTTTAAAAAGGGGGGGGGAGAAGACCCAAATAATTACTGCCCAGTCAGCCTGATATCAATACTAGGAAAGATTCTAGATTTCAGATCATTAAACAGACAATCTGTAAGCACTTAGAAAGGAATGCTGTGATCACAAAAAGTCAAATTGGATTTCTCAAAAACAAGTCGTGCCAGACTAATCTCATCTCTTTTTTTGATAGAGTTACAAACTTGATAGATGAAGGGAACACAGTGGATGTAGTGTATCTTGATTTCAGTAAGGCATTTGACAAGGTCCCCCATGATATTCTTGCAAAAAAGTTAGTAACCTGTGGGCTAGACAATGCAACTATTAGGTGGATTTGTAATTGGTTGACTGACCGAACCCAAAGAGTAGTCACCAATGGCTCCTCTTCATCCTAGAGAGAAGTGATCAGTGAGGTTCCACAGGGTTCTGTCCTGGGCCCAGTGCTATTCAACATCTTTATCAATGACTTGGATGAGGGAATAGAGGGTGTGCTTTTCAAGTTTGCAGATGACACAAAATTAGGAGGGGTAGCTAATACCCCAGAGGACAGTATCAGAATCCAAAATGACCTCAACAGATAAGAAAGCTGGGCCAATACTAACAAAATGAATTTCAACAGGGAGAAGAGAAGGTTGAGAGGGAACATGATAGCCATGTTTAAATATTTGAAGGGATGTCATACTGAGGATGGAGCAAGCTTGTTTTCTGCTGCTCCGGAGACAAGGACAATGGACCCAAACTACAGGAAAAGAGATTCCACCTAAACATTAGGAAGAACTTCCTGACAGTAAGAGCTGTTTGGAAGTAGAATACACTGCCTCATAGTGTGGTGGATTCTCCTTCTTTGGAGGTTTTTAAACAGAGGCTGGATGGCCATCTGTCGGGAATTATTTGATTGTGTATTCCTGCATGGCAGGGGGTTGGACTGGATGGCACTTGAGGTCTCTTCCAATTCTATGATTCTATGAACTAAAAAAAAATGTCAGTAATCAACACTAAGCACCAGATATTACTTTGGCACTTAAATTGCCTTCATATGGATTTTAAGAAAGGCATTATGTTTCACATAATTTGTTGCAGGTAGCAGACAGTTATTTTTAGAAGCATGGAAATGTTTTTTGAAGAACCTGTCACATGCTTCAGATGCTTCATACATATAGTTAATGTGGGATCATGGCTTCTGGCCTTGCACTGTACACACATTCGCAGATGCAAGAAAGTCTAGGGTATAAGCTTTCACATACATAGGCACTGTTCTACAAGAGTGAGATCCCTGACTAAAGTTTGGCAAATGTAGGCACTTTTATATCTTATGTTGAATAAATTTGCTGAGCAGGACAGGGCAATCCAGCACCCTATGCAAGCATCCAGTTTGTTGTATATGCGGCCCTGGTGGCACAGTGGTTAAATGCCAGTACTGCAGTCACAACGTTGTAAGTTCAATCCTACAAGGCACCAAGGTTGGCTCAGCCTTCCAATCTTCCGTAGGTCAGTAAAATGAGTGCCCAGCTTGTTGGGGGCAATTAGCTAACACACTGTAAACTGCTTAGGGAGTGCTTTGCACTGCTAAGTGGTATAGAAATATAAATGCTATGCTATGCTATGCTATGCTATGCTATGCTATGCTATGTTGTGTAACCCATTATTGTTGTAAAGAACGCACTCACCTGTTTTCCTGGGACATTTTGCTCTAAGAATTGTATTAGCATGTCCAGAATCCCATGTTGCACAGTGATTTTTGTTCCATAAGCATCTTAAGCCTGGTCCAGCAGTTTTACAAAGCTCTTCATCTCTGAATGCCTCACAATTGGGAGGTTTATACACAAGAATATCATTCAACAGAATACTTGAAAAGCCTCCAAATATATACATAGACCTATCGAGTAAAATACAGTCATGTTACATTTCTAAAAAGGACACAAACTATTCAAAGTCTATTTACCTTGCCCTTATTTACCATTGCATCTTCTTTTTGTATATATGTATGTCTTCAGTTAGTTGTCCTAAATCCATGGAATACAGCAGACAACAATATACATAACTGCCAGATCCAGCCAACTCCTACCAGACAAGCTGTACACTGAATCACATTGGCTTCTGTAGAAGTTCACTGGCTTGTGTAGGAGAAAGTTAAGCATACCTCCAACTTTCTAATATAAACACAATTAACCTTGGCTTCATTACATGTGACATGATAAAACAATATTATTCCTAAAACTGCTTTAACACTGTTTTTTTTTCCCTTTGGAGAATGTAATACTAGTATTCTTATTAAAACAAAAAACAGAAAACAAACAAAAGTTTGTTACTTTAATGCATCGAGTAATTCACGGTTTATTTAATGCAGGAGTGGGTAACTGCTGGGGATTGAGGTGGGCACAGGTCCTACATGGGACACTGGATGGCCATACCTTCCAACATGTTCCCCATCCCTCACTTTCCTGAATTAAAAGTTCTCTTCCAGGCTAAAAATGGTCCAGGGGACATATTTTTTCAGAAAGTGTTCCCCATGCTAATAGAAGTTGTGGGGGTCATTTTTCTTTTAAAAAAAAATGTCAAAAGGGGTGTGCATTGAAGCCATAGCAGGACACACGTGCCCTGCAGGTCACACTTTCTCCATCCCTATTTTATATGTTCTAAGAGAAAAATCCATCCATGCTTCCTAACATTGCTTTTACATATTAGAAAGTACTGCATGCACAAGATGGACCACCCCCTCCAAAGAAGCTATATGTGCTATGGGTAATCATGTATGCATCATTTTAATATTTAAGACAACATACTCTGCCATACAAAATGGATAATAGTGTTCATGGTGAGTGCTCCTTATTTTTAGGCTAATCCAAACCACCCCATGTCTTTTCAATGAATATGAAACCTTCCCAAGATGTTATACAAAGCACAAGAGCAGAATGAGAAGGCCACATGGCAGAATGCAACGTGGCTTTTGAAATACAGACAATAATTGACAGATGTAAATATAGGGTGCATTTTTAAGAGATCTTTTTGAAATGTGTATTTACCCATTGCTGACAATTGCAGAGTGACCAAATCTGTTCACATCCCGATGAAGATTAGGTTTAGGAAGAACTTTCCATTCATCACAAGCTAGTGAGATAAGATAATGGAATACAATTTCCTGTCATTAAAGTTCAAAAAACAATATCCCAATATTAGCATAAACTAAGACAACTATAGAATGACCAATTAATTCATATTCTGATGAAAATTAGATTTTAGAACAATTTTCCATTCATCAGCGGTCAGCAATGTAAGATAAGACAAGACAATTTCCTATTATTAAGGTTCAAGAGAATAAATTTAATATTAGCATAAACTATGAACAGCAACAATGTTTACATAGGTTTTTCATGTTTTTTTTCCGGGCTGTGAGGCCGTGTTCTGGAAGAGTTTATTCACTGATGTTTTGGCTGCATCTGTGGCTGGCATCTTCAGAGAATGGTTGGGTAGGAGTGTGGGGGGGGGTATATACTGTGAACCTCTGTTGGGGAGGATATGTAAATTTGTGTATTTGAATGGCTAGTTTCTGGGTGGAGATATGCAAGGAGGATTAGTATTTCTTGTATTAGAAATGATTGTATATGTACTGTAAACCCCTGTAAAATATTTATATTATAAAATAAGGGAATGTGTAATAATTGTATATATTAAATAGTCACTTTACTATTCTGTACTACAGCACTTTATATATTCAGAGTTATAAAATACTTGTGATAGTTCATAGATAATTTATTTACAATAAGCAAACACAGACTGGGGACTTAGTGTTAATAAATATTTATTGTAAAATCATAGTAGATATTCATAGTAGTCTTCATTGGATTTAGATAGCAGAATTAACACACTATTGCCTCTTATCTAGCTTTTTTTTTATTTAGTAAAGCCTTCCTTGTTGCTCAGTTATTTGCATCTGTGGCTGACACCTTCAGAGAATGGTGGTGTAGGGGTGGGGGGGGTTATATACTGTACTATGAGTCCCTGTTTGAGAGGATATGTCAATTTCCAGCCACAGATGCAGGCGAAATGTCAGGAATAAACTATTCCAGAACACAGCCTCACAGCCCAGAAAAAAACCACGAAAAACCTATGGATGCCGACCATGAAAGCCTTCAATTTCACAATGTTTACATAGCATGTTCAAGTATTCAAAATATTTCATATACACTATTTTAGGATCATACATACAATAACCCAATAAGCATTATTACCCGTTACTTCAGACAGGAACCTGAGGCTAACGGGTAGTGATATCTACTTTTTGCCAAGGTAGTCATCTTATGAGGTAGAGAGTATGAGTGTTTTGTATAATCTGGAGGTTCCCTAGCTACACCCAGGTGGGCCAACTCTGCTTCAGTAACATCTGCAATCACCTCAGGAAAGGGCACAACAGAAAACTCCTGCTTAGATTTAGACCAGATCTCTGGCACTGTCTCAGTTGCGGCACTGGCCAACTGAGTGGTAGGCGTTACATTCAGTGACCTTCTTGCCTTCCTGAGAAGGGTAGGAAATTCATTCTGTACAGAAGCTCACTCTGGGGAAACACCCCCTCATCCAGAGACAACTCTCCCTATTCCTTGTCAGAAGCAATGGGAGACACCGAGAGAGCATGCAGCAGAACAAACATGCCTGCTCTTTTCTTTAGCCTTGCAAGGGGAAGAAACCACTACAGAACACTCCTCTTAGTGATTCTCCTGCCTCCTGTGAGGAGAAAGAAAAGACTCAGAGGAATGATGCATCCTTGACTGCCTTCCATGTTTACCATGTCTACAGTGCCTCTCTTCTCCAGGCACTCTGTCACTGGGCCTGCATCATTTTTTGTGCCCAACACACTCACTCCCATCATTTTGTAAGGCCTTCCAACAGCATAACTCTGGGAATAGGGCCTGACCCTCAGTAACAAGGGATGGGATGGAAACAGGAACATCAAGTTCAGTCACCTATGTGGCCAAAGCAACACTAGCCAGCACACATGACTCTCAAACTCTGGTGCACAAAGTGTTGCCACACACCTCTGCCACTTCTGCAGTACAAAACAAGGCAGGAACAGATCCTCCTGTCTGGGAAGGTCAGTCTCCCATCAGACATCATCTGGCGGGCATTCCTGGGGCCCATCCACCTCCTGACTCCTCGTTTGAGGAGAGTTTGGGGCTGTGATCTCCATCCTTCAATAACTGTCCATCCAGTTAGGGTAGCAAAATTTGAGAGGACAAGAAGTTTCCCTTCTCAGAATGTTTTTCAAAAATTTCCTTTTTGAATCATTCAACTTTCTCAAAGGCCAAAGTAAAGTGAAGCCCTGTCCTACATTGGTGAGAGGCAGGATGGAGCTCGGGTGAGTTAGCTCTCTCACTTAGGATGGTCAGGTTGATTGACATTTCTTAAGCCCTGTCTTGAAAGTGTGTGGGAGCAAGATGCAGCATAAGGATTACCTCCCCACACTGCAGAGAAAAGGTGCCAATCCTACTAAAGAATAATAAAAATTGTGTGTCTCTCTGTGTGTATTTCCTGGTCATCTGTTTTTAATAGTTTCTCATCTAGGGATACAATTGTCTAGAATACAAGAGATGGTGGCCTACCGTACGTAAATTCTGGGCACATAGCCATAACGGAGCGTCAAATGGCTTCTACTTAGATCACAGATAACTCATACACTAGCAAATAATCTTCCTAAACTAAAGCCAGGATATTGCTATGCTATCTCAGAGAGATTGGTAGAATCCCCATTTCCTTTGAGAACTGATCCTAAGTAAACCAGATCGTCATTTATATCATGATTTACAATGCATCTGCCATTATCCCTAATACATATTCCCATTATTATTCAAGAATCTCCCTTATTTGTGCTTATACTTGCATGGCCCTAGAGATGCTAGAGATTGAACTTGAGATCTTCTGCATGTTAAGGAACATGCTCTACCGCTAACCTATGATGCTTCTGTGAAGGCCTTGTTTCAGAATGTGTTTCATTATTGCACATTAGATTAGGCAGACATGAGATCTGGTCAGAAATGATGTTATCCCTAAACACATTTTCAGCCTCAGCCTTGCTCTCTTAGGAGCATGTTATTGTCCTGACTCATGGTTCAATAATTACAGATACAGAAACTGAATTGGTATTTCAGCTAGAATGGACTGACTCAAAAACTAAACCCAGATCCAACATATGGGGCAAAAACCTGTAAAGACTACTGTGTTTCACAGTACAGTATATCATGATCTTCCTACTAGTGACTCAGGCAGCAATGAATAGCATCAAGAATGTTTGGCAAAAAGGCCCTTTTCCAAAAGAACAGCTTTAAAAAACACTTCAAAAGAAGTGTCACTGAATAGGTGCTGATTGCAAATGCTAGAGCAAGGAGATAGTGATAGTAAAGTAAGCTGTGTATTTCTCCTATTCCAATGCCCATCAGCCCTACATGCACTTCTAGTATTTAGATTATAAAAGCCTTAGATAGCAAATGATTTTATTTATTGGAAAATAAAAGTGATGAACAATTATGAATTCAGTTTCTATTTCAGGAACATTTTTTCTTGTGAACTATACAAGGTAGAAATATTTTATCACACCAGCTTCCCAGCAAGATCTTTCAATTATGCTATAAATTCAAGTGTTTTCAAGATCCTATAATTCAGTGAATGTCTCAGACAGCTTACTAGAGCACACAGGAAGATCTATGCCCACAGTGACCGAGGGGAAAAAAATTTCAGCAAATAAAATCCATACACACCATTCATTTTCATTTCAGTAGGGGTTGGAGTAATTCAGGGGCCTTGTCCATGTTGGGGGCAGGGGAAGAGATGGGTTTTAGTACTGGAGAAAACCCATAAAAATCATTATTAAAAGCCAGGTTTAAGATAAGGAATCCTTGCAGCCTCCAGATATAATAATTCCCTGCTTGCTCATGTTATTTGTCAAACTGACAGGTCTTTTCAATAGACTATAGAAAGTAAAAGAAACATGTTACAAATAGCCTTTTCTTCTTATCTTCCCAAGCCTTCTCAATAACTTCTAAACATTGAACAGAGCTCTGTACTAGAAAAAATAGTTTTGCTCAATCTTAAAAAATTCTGAGTAGAGCTTTGCTGTAAAGCACATATTTATTTACTTCAAGTATAGCTTTTGCAAAGCAGATGCACACTTAACATAGGATGCAATCTAATTTGTCTGCAGTGAAACTTATTTCAGCTTGTTCTTGCCTAAAGAAGACCATGAAAACATTTAGACAATGTGGAATGTATAACTGTACAAGTCTCTGTTTGTTATATATGTATCCTAAATACAGTCATCAAAATATAAAAGTGTTAGCATGTATAGTACCACCTCATTGATCAAAGTGACCTTTGGGATATTAATTTTTTCAAGAATTAAATTAATTATACATGCTATTTTTATAGGAGTTGTGCTGCAATTGAACTATATGAGATGCACCCACTACATACACATAATTGAGTTTCACTGAAAATAAAAATAGCTTCCATCTTCTCTATGACTGAATACAACCAGGTAACATTACTCAGCATGGACTTAAAATATCTATTTGTTTGCTTTGTGCTTCCAGACTCTAGATGGCAAGACAAATAAAATACTGAAGTTTGGCACAAGAATGGGAAACTTCTTTTCCAGTTACTCAGTGTCAAATAAATCTTTTTCTTTATTCTAGTCATAAAAAGTGCCTTTTCTCAGCAAAACATAAAGCCAGGTCTGTTTGAAATACCATACAATAAATTAGAACTACCAGTGTACCATCCACACTACAGCCCTCATATAACAATACATTCTCTCCCAAACACCCTTAAAAACAAACAAGCTTAGTTGTGCCAGCTACATGAAGCAATTAAACTCCTATGCCATTATGATTTTACTTTTCTAAATCTGGAGCTATAAAGAGCTAGTTTTTGCTGTAGGTTGCAACAGAGCTAAATTTATGACTTTTAAGTACTCACAAATACATGACCTATAGTCCACTGCAGCTGCTACTTTACATTTTAGATGATAGCATGTTAATAACCCACTCATCATTACAGAAATTTCTGTATAATGTAGAACCACCCACTCCATTTTTTCCTATTAAATTACACCATCTGCATGGTTGTTGTGGAAATATTATATTAACTATTGCTTAAAACATAGTAATGGAGCATTTCACCTAAAAATTACTCAGTTCTAATTATTCTGTTCTGATACTAGCAAAGGAACCCAACATTTAATTTGGGGCAGGGGAGCAGCAAAATATCAATTTAACCAAGGGTTCTGTCTAGAAAGAGGAAACTATATTATATACATTTCAATAAGCCTAATATAAATACCAGAACAAATTCAGGTGTCTGAATTTATATTGTGTTTTAATAAGTGTCTTCAAGTTACAGTACTTGTCGACTTATGATGATCCTATGAATTTCACAGGGTTGTTTGAGGCAACAAATACTCTGAGGTTATTTTGCCAGTTCTTTCCTCTGAAATATAGCCTGGAGCACCTGGTATTCGTTGGCGATATAAGCCACTCCTGCACCCCTCAGGAACACCAGCCCGCCAGCCAGGAAGACCCAAGCCTGCAGCAGCCTCTTTTCCCCCACTCCATCGGGCTAGAAGGCTGCAGAGGGCCCTGAGGACCTCCAGGAGCAGGGCAGCAGTAAGAGGCGGCATGGCCAGGAGTGGCTGGTGATATAAGCCACACCCACACCCCTTAGGAACACCAGCTTGCCAGCCAGGAAGACCCATGCCTGCAATTGGAGTCAGCTGAGACCAGGAATGGAGGAAATTGGAGTTGTGCTGGGGAAAGAGAGGTATGGTCGGAACTGAGTGAACAGATGTTAAAAAAGAAAGCGGGGTCGCTGTTTGTTAGCTATCCCACCTTCAGTTCACCTTGTTTCCCGGAATGGATTGGAGTGCGTACCAACCATTCCACAGAACCTTACTTTGTTTCTCTGCAATGCCAGGTTGGTTTAAAAAAAAGCGCACATTATTTACAATCTTCTTTTGGATGAGGATGCCGACCTCACTTGCTTCACAGAAACATGTCTGGGAGAGGATAGCGCTGTCATGTGGACGCAGGCCGTCCCAGCCGGGTATTCTGTCAGTAAGCAGGTGAGGGGAAGTGGGCAGGGGGGCAGAGTGGCTCGGATTTATAAGAACAATCTGACTTTGACCAGGATACCTGTCCGGAACACAGTCCACTTCAAGTGTATGTACCTTAGCCTGAAGACCAGGGATAGTTTGGGGATTCTGCTAGTATACTGATCACCCCATTGTCTAGCAGACTCCCTAACCGAGCTGATACAGCTGGTCTCAGAGTTGCTGTTGGAGTCGCCCAGACTTTTAGTTTTGGGCAACTTCAACATTCCACTCGAGACCAGTTTCATAAATCTGACTGGTGCGGCTTGGGAGTTCATGGAAACCATGTCAAACATGGGCCTACCCCAATTGGTCATCGGGCCCACACATTGTGTGGGTCATACCCTCGATGCAGTCTTCAGTAAAGAACAGGGATATCCGTCGGCGGAGGTTATTAAAACCACCGCATTGTCATGGACGGATCATTTCCTGGTCAAGACTGAACTAAGAGTCTCTTCCCGCCCCACCAGGGGTGGTGGACCCATTAGAATGGTCCGACCCCGAAAGCTAATGGAACCAATAGGATTCCAGAAAGCCTTAGAGGGTTTAATGTTTGGTAACACCAGTGACCCTTTCAAAGCTTTGGTTAATACCTGGAATACCGACCTTACCAAGGCTATCGACACGATCG
Source organism: Gambelia wislizenii (assembly GCA_030847615.1). NCBI lineage: Eukaryota > Metazoa > Chordata > Lepidosauria > Squamata > Crotaphytidae > Gambelia > Gambelia wislizenii. Next base: position 90,694,561 of record JAUMIR010000003.1, on the reverse strand, counting down.
CTCCCAAGCGTCCTTTCCAACCCACTCCAAACCGTAAGCCATGGTATATATCAGATCTTACGAAAATGAAGCGGGTTGGACAATACCTAGAGCTCAACTGGCGGAAAACTTGACTCTTATCTGACAGGACTTGTCATAGGAATTTTCTTTGGTCTTATCAAGAGGCAATACATGCAGCGCAGAGATCCTTCTCCTCTGCATGTATTGCGTCTGCAGAGTCCCGTCCAGCAGAGCTGTTTAGGGTGGTAAGGGAGACGATGCAGGTTATACCTGTGCAGTACCCATTGCTTAACCCAACAATGGCCTGCTGTGATGCATTTAACAACTACTTAGCAGATAAAATCTCTCAGATAAGTGCTGACTTAGATGCCAGTATTTTAACAGAAGCAACTGACGAGGTGAGCAGCAACTCCGTTGATGTAAGTTTACTGGATCATTTTCAATCCGTGAGTACCGAGGACATGGACAAGCTACTTGGTAGAGTGAGGAAGACAACCTGCCCTCTCGATCCTTGCCTTCATGGCTGGCCATCTGGGGTATGTGTGTCTTGATGGTGTTCCTTAAGGACATCATCAATGCATCCCTCAGGGAAGGGTGTGTTCTATCCTGTTTAAAGGAAATGGCGGTTAGGCCGCTCCTGAAAAAACCTTCCCTGGACCCCTTGGACATGAACAACTATAGGCTGGTTTCTATGTTACCATTCTTGAGCAAAGTGATCGAGAGGGCAGTTGCTCTTCAACTCCAAGTGGTCTTGGATGAAACCGACTATCTAGACCCATTTCAAACTGGCTTTAGGACGGGATTTGGAGTTGAGACTGCAATGGTTGCCTTGACTGATGACCTGCATCTAAGTATCGACAGGGGTAGTATGACCCTGTTGGTGCTTATAGACCTCTCAGTGGCTTTCGATACGATAGATCATAGCATCCTCTTGGATCACCTAAGTGGGTTAGGAATTGGAGGTACTGCATTCCAGTGGTTCCAGTCCTTCCTCTGGGGCAGGTCCCAGAGGTGCTGCTTGGGGACAGCTGCTCTAGCAGAAAGGAGCTTACTTGTGGCTTTCCACAAGGTGCCATCCTGTCCCTGATGCTGTTTAACATCTATATGAAGCCGCTGGGTGAGATTATTCAGAGTTATGGAGCTGGGTATTATCAGTACGCTGATGACACCCAGATCTATTTCTCCTTGTCCCGATCGTTGGCCTCAACTTCGTTGGCCTCAACTTCCGATGGCATCCCTCCTCTTAATGACTGTCTTAAAACAGTAATGGGCTGGATGAGGAAAAACAGATTGAGATTAAATCCAGACAAAATGGAAGTGCTCACAGTAGTGGCCCCAATACCAGGAGTTGGGTTGCAACTTCCAGTGCTGGATGGGGTCACTCTTTCCATTAAGGACTGTGTTTGCAGTCTGGGGGTGCTTCTTGATTCTTCACTTCAGATGATTACTTCACAGTCAGGTGAATGTGATGGTCAGGAGCGCCTGTTATCAGCTTCAGCTGATACGCCAGCTGTGCCCTTTCCTGGAAGTAAGAGACCTTGAGACTGTGGTGCATGCGCTGGTAACCTCTCATCTAGCTTTCTGCAATGCGCTCTACATGGGGCTACCCTCATGATTGGTCTGGAATCTTCAGTTGGTACAAAATATGGCAGCCAGAGTGGTTGGGAACATCTCGGAGAGACCATATAACTCCAGTATTAAAATCTCTCCACTGGCTGCCTATCAGTTTTCGGGCCCAGTATAAGGTGTTGATTATTACCTTTAAAGCCCTAAATGGCTTGGGTCCAATTTATCTTCGGAACCGCCTCCTCCCATACAATCCTTCCCGCGCACTCTGGTCCTCTGGGAGGAATTTGCTTCAGCCACAAAAATCTAGGCTGTCTGCAACCTCCCAGAGGGCCTTTTCGGTAATCACCCCCAATTTATGGAATGGCCTGCCGAATGAGATCCATCAGATGACGAGCTTAAGTAGCTTTAAAAAAGCACTAAAGACAAATCTCTTTCGGCAGGCCTTTTCTGATTAGATCCCAGCCTCAGGAGCTGCATCTCCTGGCCTCTTTTAGTCTTGCTGGCTGTTAGTTTTTCTATTTGTTTTTATATGTGATTTTAGTTTAGGCGGTTTTTAATTTGATATGACTTTAATATCTTTTTATGGGGGAGGGTGGGGTGGGTGGTGCTTAGGGATTTTAGCCAGCATTATTGTATTTTAATTGTTGGAAGCTGCCCCCGATTGTTTTTAACAGAGGTGCGGGGTAAAAATTATTATTATTATTATTATTATTATTATTAGTCTCCCATCCATGTCCCTACCAGGGCTGACCCTGCTTAGCTTTCAAGACCAGACAGAATCTGGTAACTTTAGGGTATTTACACAGGCTCTTGAATGTATATGAAGCAAGTACAATTTAGCCTCCAGCAGCATAGCTGAAATGATTATTATTAGTGCCATCATAACTTCTTTTCCCCAAACACTGTGTCTTCATCATTAGCCTGTATGAAACCAGTGGATTGCAACCAGTTTGGCAGAATTGTTTGTTTCGCTTTATTAGGTATGTTTCTAATCCTTAAGGTGTGAAGAACAAATTATTGTTGGCTGTGGGTTAACATTTAAACATATGTAACACACCTTGCACACCTACTCTTGCAAAGTCAAAGTTCCTATCAAAATAATTAAAGTAACAAGGATCCAAGGGCTTGTCTGTCAGGAGTTGGAAACTGAGCTCCATTGAAAATGGCCGAACAACTGCAGAGTCATGCTGAGTCATGATGGCTGAAGCCAAGGAACTGCCAAGTCATGCTAACCTTGGGCTCACAGCTGCAGAAAAAGGATTATTAGAGGGCATAGCTTCTGGAGTGCAAGATCTTATGTAATGCACCCATGTGGTTGAGTAAGCCAATGCCCTGCAACTGTGTATATAAGAAAGCTCAGTTCAGAACTCTTTCTCTTCTTGTGAATGCTGATGTCTGGGGAAGCAGTTTGTCCTTCAATTGTAAATATTTGTACATATTGCAACTGCTTGACTTTGAAGATAAAACTGCCTCTTGCTTATTTGGACATCAAACACTGTGTGTGAGTATTCTTGGGAACGGGTTGCTACTAAGTCTCTTGAGATAGTTTTTGGCTTCTGCCGGAGATTGAGTGTCCTATCATCCCCTGGCACGTTGACATGAGCCCCCCAAAAAGTAGTGCCCCGCAGAAAAAGCAAGTCACAGCAGCTGCAACTTGTCTTAATGATGATTTTATCCCCAGCAGCCCCCATAAGGTTTGCATCCCAGATGACAGCTGAGGAAAGGAGAAGAGGGCTCTTTCACCCTCTTCCCCCTTCCTTGGCCCAAGAGAGCAAGTGGGAAGGTGGGAGAGAAACCGAGGTGGGGAAGAGGGCTTTCCCCCCTTCCTTGGCCCCACAGGCGGGGGGTGGGCGAGCAGTGAAGAAACCAAGGGGGGAAGAGGCCTAGTGGCGCAGTGGTTAAATGCCAGTACTCCAAGCCACAATGTTATGAGTTCAATCCCAGAGATCTCCAAGGTTGATTCAGCCTTCCATCCTTCCATAGGTTGGTAAAATTAGTACCCAGCTTGTTGGAGGCAATTAGCTAAAAAAATTGTTAATTGCTTAGGGAGTGCTTTGGCACTAAGACGCCGTATAGAAATATAAACGCTATTGCTATTGCTATTACTAGGCCCCATGGATGGACCAGTGGGCAGGTGGGAGGACAATGGAGAAACCAAGGGGGGAAGAGGGCTCTTTCACCCTCTTCCCACTTCCTTGGCCCATGGGTGGGTGGTGGAGAAACCGGGCAGGTGGGCAGGTGGCGTTGATGGGATGGGGGAGGGAACAGGAAAGGAAGAAAAGGAGGAGAGAGACCTCCTCCCTTCTTCGCCTCCAGCGGTGGCGGCAGTGGGGCCAGGGCTGTGGGAATAACAGCCCCAATTGCTCCATGGAAAAAATGGTGGCTGTGGGCTGCTTGCCTTGCTAGAAAGCCCCGCCTCCTGTGTTGTCTGGCCATTCATGGGTGCACTTCCTCTCATTTCAACAAGTGAATCAGATCGGCTCGCTTGTCCTAATGAGCAGGAATGCACCCCACCTCGTTTAATAAAAGACAAGAAAAGCTGCGAAGGCTTTTCTGGAGAGTTTTTTGGCCTTTTTTGCCCCTCTGCTTCACCTACTGGGTGAAATCACATGGGATGCCATTAGGACAGGTAGGACTTTCCTCACAGAATGTGAGGAGTTTTTGTTTCACCATTTGGACAACCACCAAACTCAAAACAGTAGTAGCAATGCATAGCAACAATATCCACTAACTTTATAGGCTTTTTAGAAAACGTAAGTTCTATGTCCTCTAGTCTACAAAGAGCCAGAAAATCAGAACACAAGTCAATAATATATTAAGGAGGTTATTTCATAACCTCAGATCAACTGTGGAAAAGACCATACTACGGAACTGGTTACACTACAAATGAAGCAGGCCTTGTGTTGAGGCTCACCAATACATTCTTTTTGTCCTCAGAATGTTGATTTGCCATCTCCTAATGTTCCTGTTATATCTCTGATAGATTTTTTTTTATTTTTTTATTTTTTTTGCAGCCAAAGCATGGCCTGTTGCACTTGCATTGAGAGCTCCTTTGACTGCATGTTGTGTGTTTACAGCAAATGCTTCCAAATGTGAATGCCACGCCTGGAATCACAACTCCAGACCTTTTACCTGCTTAATTAATGAAGAAATAATGAAGGCATAGTCCACACCTCTCCATGAAACAGCTTTTGAGTCAATTGTCTAATTACTTTTGGTCACTTCAAAAAGAGGGAGCTACATATTAAAGAACTGTCATTCCTAAACCCTTCGTCCAATTAGGATGGGGATACTCTCAAATTAAAGCTGAGAGATTGCGCTTTAAGATCATATTCATTATTTAACTGTAACTTTCATTTATTTTGGTAAACAGCCAAAATAACAAAACTTGTTATTTGTCCAGTTATTTCCAAACCTAACTTTAAGGCATTTAGAAACAAAAATGTTAAGAAATCAGAAGAGTCATTGCAGTGTCCTTGCAAATCATGGCAATAGCAGGGAACATCAATGAAGATGAAAAAAGAAGCAACTGACAGTAAGGACTTTTTCAGAGAGGGTGAAAAAACCCCGCGGAGATCTGGAGGAGGACGGTGCTATCCCACTTCCAGCACTCCGTTTCAGATGATGCCATCCTCCTCCTTACCTTCATTCGCTCTGCCTCCATCCTGCTTTTGTTTTGCTGCCACCACTATTTATTAACGGAAGTTTCCATTAATAAAAAGTGGCAGAGGCTGAACGGAAGCAGAACAAACAAAGGATAGGAGGAGGAGGATGTCATCCAAAATGGAGCACTGGAAGTGGGACAGTACTATCCTCTGTGGGAGGGTGGGTTACCCCGTCTGAAAAAGTCCTAAGTATATTCAAACTGTAATTGTTCTATGTGTGTGTTTTTCATCAGAGTCAAATCTATATAATCCAACAATATTGTAACTTAAGAAATCCCCTCTATCAGAACTTGGAGAACAGTAGGATTTTATAGATTTGCTGTGATCAAAAGCTGAACTTGAAATGAATAGGGCATCATTTCTTCCAATAAAATGTTTAAAGGTAGTACTGGATAGCTTTTGACCTGGCCCTAATTTAATAAAAGCATTTATATTCTTCCTATCTTCAACATGCCCAAGGCAGTTATCATAAGTTCTAAAACAATACCTTTACAATTTAGAAAATCTGTTTAACATCCAGAAATAATGAATATATGGGAAGGAGTGTTTACAGAAATTACGTACAATCTCTAGAATTCATTAAATGCTTCTTATTATATTATATTACAGATTGAGTCTCCCTTATCCAAAATGCTTGGGATCAGAAGTATTTTAGATTTTGGAATATTTTGGATTTTGGAATGCTTGCATATATATAATAAGATATCTTGGAGATGGGATGCAAGCCTAAACACAAAATTCACTCATGTTTCATATGCACTTTAAGCAATTTATGTATATACAAGTGTTCCAAAATCTGAAATACAGTTGTCCCTTCACATTCACTGGGGTTTGATTCCAGGACCCCCCGTGAATACCCAAATCCGTGAATACTCAAGTCACATTATGTGCAATGGCATAGCAAAATGGTGTCCCTTATATAAGATGGGAAAATCAAGGTTTGCTTTTTGGATTATTATTTTTTAAAGAATATTTTCAAGCCATGAATACTTAAAACCATGAATGCCAAATCCATGAATGTGGCGGGACAACTGTATTCCAAAATCCAAAATACCTCTGGTCCCAAGCATTTTGGATCAAGCAGAAATCTTCTATTTTTAGAAGACATTTCATTTTCTATTCTTGGGCTGAAACCCAATCTTAATTCCAACTAGAGTATTTGAATTTGATCAAAGAAACTTATGTAAGGGTTGATTTATCAAGTTGTCATTGTCTACTGCATTTGGGAGTACCAGCTGGATTGATTTCCGTAAGTCAGAAATGACTTGAAGGCACACTACAACAACAAAGCATATTTATATCTGAATCACATTATAGGAATGTAATTTTAATCTGTCTGAAGGAATAGTTCAGGAGAGTAAACTGATACCTGATTAATCTTTATTAAAATTATAAAATAAGAACAAAAATACAGCTGTTCTGTTTGTATTATATCAGATTAATAATGCATGAAAAATGCAATGGTAAAAATGGTTGACAATATGTTAAGTGTTTTATTATCATGGGGCAGAATAACGTCATAGTACAGCTTTAGAAATAAAGCAAATTGTAATTTTTTATGATTGAAAAATAAAGATAAGTTTTGTAAAATGTGTAGCATTACATTTCCGACTGTCCCACTGCATATACAACTGATCATCATTTTTATTTTATGTGACAAGAAAATATAACCATTAGAAGTAATCCATTAAAGGGAAACATGGGATCTGTACATTTTAATTCTGTGTTATATATAAAAATTACAGCCTCTGAGCAACCTGACACTCCTTTCCAAATCAAATTAATAGAAAACTCTGTATGTTAAAATAGTGATCAAATTCAAAGTGACTTGAAATATCGATAATTTATACTGTCAACAACTCAGTGAAACTCTATGCATGGCTGACATGGTATGAGATCCATTTGAATGGTGGTGAAGTGGAAAGCCTTGACTATACAGGGATTTGAAATCATTACTGGTTTCTGTTGCATATGTTATTTCCATTCAAAAACTGCAGTTTCCACTCACATCATGGATGCCAGCTGCGCAAGTGGCAAACCTGTCAAACCTCATGTGCTATGGTCCACTGCACAAGTCGTTTGATGCAGTAGGATCCCGGCCCTGGGAAACTTACAACTGCAATATAATATCTATTTATTTAGTAATACCCCATCTTTTTCCCAACATGGGATACAAGGGACCTTACAACAAAGTTAAAACAAGATAACGCTAAAACTCTGATAATGAAAAAGTTAAAACACAATAAGACAATATTAACTTTAAAAGTATAAAATCCTTTAAAAACACCACAATAAAGATACAAAGATACAAATATAGCACACCTCCACCATAAAAAGACCCATCTGCACAGCCAATTAATCTTGAAACATTTGTTTAAATAAGATGGTGTTTATAGATTTCCCTTGGTTTTTTTCTGGGCTGTGAGGCCATGTTCTGGAATAGTTTCTTTCTGATGTTTCACCTGCATCTGTGGCTGACAACTTCAGAGAACGGTTGGGTAGGAGTGGGGGGGTTATATACTGTGAGCCCCTGTTGGAGAGATTATGTAAATTTGTGTAATTGAATGGCTAGTTTCTTGGTATAGAAATGCAAGGCTCGTTAGTGTCTGTTTGGCTGATGGTTGGTTGATGGGCCATTATCAGCTGCGCTGGGCAGGGCACATTTCTAGGATGGAGGACCATCACCTCCCCAAAATAGTACTCTATGGTGAACTCACCACGGGTCAGCATAAGAGGGGCACTCCAAAAAAGCGATGCAAGGACTCCTTGAAGCAACGTCTAAGGCTCAGCCAAATTGATCACCAACAATGGTCCACCATGGCCTCACATCGGGAGGCATGGAGACGCACTATCCACAATGCTGCAGCCTTATTTGAGAACTCTCGCCAAACAAGTCTTGAAGAGAAACAACAACGCAGAAAGAATCACAACCTGGAAACATCACCCAAGGAGACCTTCTGCTTTGCGTTCTGCAAGCAGACTTGTTTATCTCAGATTGGCCTTTTTAGTCATCAGCACGCTTGCAGAAAGCGCAGGATGAGTCCTTCCTGAATCTTTGTTTGTGAAGAAAAGCCAGAGAGAGAGAGAGAGAGATCTCAAACATCAGCCAAACAGACACTAACGAACCTTGAATTTCTATACCCAGAAACTAGCCATTCAATTACACAAATGTACATATGTTCCCCTACAGGGGTTCACAACATATAAACCCCAGACACACTTCTACCCAACCATTCTCTGAAGATGCCACCCACAGATGCAGGTGAAACATCAGAAGTAAACTCTTCCAGAACACGGCCTCACAGCCCGGAAAAAAACCAAGGAAAATCTATGGTTGCCGGCCGTGAAAGCCTTCAACTTTACAAGATGGTGTTTACTTGCTACCAAAAGGATAAGAGAGCCTAGGGGCCAGCCTAGCCTCCAACACCCTTGGAACAGTCACTCAAAAGGACCTCTCATGTGTCCCCATCAGACAGGCCTGTTATAGTGGTGGGACTGAGAAAACCCTGTAATCTCAAGATTCAGGCAGTTTCATGTATGGAGAAACAATACTTCAGATAATCTGCACATACGCTATATAATTTATAGGTCATAACAAGCACTTTGAATTGTGCAGAAACAAACCAGTACTTAGTGAAGCTGTTTGAAAAAGAGATTGTATAATCCTTTTAACTAGCATAATAGTGTGCCTTTACCTGCAAATGATCAGGAGCACTGGAAGAAAACACATTCTCCAGTGTACATTGATATTCTTTTCATTCCAGAAACCAATTCTACAAAACCAGCATTTACATACATAGCTGGAAATGTTTACAGCAACAGACATTTAAGAAAATGCCTTCTTCCTATTACAGACTGTCATAATTGTTTAGCTCAATCTAACAAAGTCTTGCATTTTAAGACGACAACAAATGAAAGAAACCATCATATCTGAAACTTTATGGTAGAACGTACTTTATGAAATTTCAGAGAAATCTGGGCACATGCTTATTCAAGCATCAGACATCTCCAAGTAGTCATATATTTAAAACTGGATCTTTAACTGCAGATGTAGTTTCCAACCATCTAGCATTTAAAAAAATGTTGGCAAAGAAAATGAGATACTAAATAGTCACATATTATTTAAAAAGGAATAAAGAGGGTAATGCTTCTATATAATCCAAGTTGGGTCAATTGACAATGTACACATAGATTAAAACAGAGCCTATAAGAATTATTCTAGCAGTGGTATGGCCACATAATTTAATGTGGCTTCTGATATACAAATATATCTCTAGCAGCACTTTAATTTTTTTCACATCTTGTCAGCCCAGAATATGGATGAGAATGTATATTCAAATACATATCCCACTAAAAGTAATGTATAAAAGTCACCACACTCAGCTGTTCATTGTACCTCAAGTTTCAGTAAGCTGCACCTGTAGTTTCTCATTTAACTGGTTAAAATAATCACACAGAAGCATACTTGTGTGAACAGATCTTTCCAGATCAGAGCATGTAAAGTTGCAATATTCAGAAAAGACAGAACTAATAGTCAAAACAGAGGAAAGAACATTGTTCTGTATAGTTGCTAGCTTGCAAAGGGGTATATGTAAAATTGAAGTGGAACTACTACTAATCGTAATTTTTGTTTTCCCTCCCCCAGAGCTCAAGTTGGCTTACAGAAATTGGAACAGATGCAGTTAAAACACATAAATAGGTAAAAACTCATAAAAATATGTTGTCAAAATGCAATAAAACTATAGAATTTAAAACTATTTAAAACATACCCATGAAAAAGACAAGAAATAAAAAGTGAATACCACACTTATAAAACACCTTTTATTATAAACAGTCCACTCCCAGAAGTCTTCACTTTCTGATGGAAGGACAAGGCGGAAGCCAATGTAACCTCTCTAGGAAGGAAGCTCCAGGCCTTAGGAGCTGCCACTCAGAAGGCCTTGTTCTGTGTTACCACCAGACATGCCTGTGAAAGTGGTGGTACTATGAGGAGGTTATCCCCTGAAAATCTCAAAGCTCAGGCAGGCTCATATGGAAAGATATGGTGCTTCAGATAGCCTAGACTCAAAAGATATATAGCTTATCAGTCCTTACTAGCCTGTGAATTGTGTCCCACAAAACAATGGAGTACTCAATGGAGTTGCTACAACAAGGAAGTTGTGTGTCCCCTATAACCAGCCCACTGTTAACTGTGGAAAGAATCAGCAATTTTAATGAGGTGTTGAATTTATTATGCATTGATGGTTTGTTGGTGGAGCAGCCATAACTATGCTGCATAGGCTAGTATAAAGAAGATTGTAACTTCCTTAGTTGCTTACTTTCACTGCATACATGCAGTAATTCATAGTTTATACAATAAAACTGAAAGAGAGCCTAAACATTTGCTGTTCTTAATGGCTGAATAAAGAACAAATGGTTTTGTTTTCCAAAACACAGCAATTTAATATCTGTGTAATCAGCGTCAATACTAATATGATGAACGAGTAAGACAATCATTCCACATAACAATACGGCTTAAAATTAATACTTACATAGTGATTATTGTACTTCAAATGGGATGCTCTTTGAGTACAGTAACAGTGATTACATATTAAGGATGGAGCTTTTAAATTAAAATGTGGGCTCTTACATGCAGTGCTTACCAATGTCATAGGCTAAGAAATCAGCAGAAAAACACTTTGCCCCATTACTCAGTGAAGTATCATTATGGGTGTTTCCACCAAAAATTAGCATGGCTCCACTGATCAAGACTGCTGAATGGAGATATCTTGCAAAACCACTCTCTTTTAAAATTGTCCTGTAAAGTAAAATAAATTGAATACTATTATGATTGTGTGAGACAGAAACTACAACAATTAATAAGACTGATTAGTACATCTAGCTAGCAAATGCATTTTTTTAAAAAAACTACTCAAACCAGTTACATTATAGGAGGTTTTGCCCTTCTTAAAACATCCTTATCCAATCCTTTTCAAATTCTCTATTATTCTCTCTTAGTTGCTGCTGTTATTTGTTTTTAGTATGCAAAACCATCTTACCTGTCTCCTTGCAAATTCATTGGTGTTTTTTTGTTTGTTTGTTTGTTTGCTTTTCCTCCTACTTCCAATGAACAAAAAATTATGCCTGGCTTTCTAATGGAGGTTTCTGAATCTCTGATAATGTCTCCACAATTTGGGGGAGGGTGTTATCCTGCAATAGTGATACCAATGCTACCCCAGAAGCAACTGTACAGGTACTTGGGACCTGGCAAACTTTAGACCATGTATGGAAACCAAGGTACTACCAGCAACAGGAACTGCACACTTTCTAACAGTGAGGTTGATGACTAGTTTCTCTAGAGGACTAGTATCCAACAGAGTTGTACTTTAACCAGTAGCAGCATCTTGAACAATCATTTGAAATGTCACATGAGTCCCAAGTCATCTAAGAATTTGCTGGCCTGCAATGGTATTTGAGAAGGAGAATAATAAGTCCCTAGCTTAAAAGAGAATTGTTACAGTATCAAAAGACTAATAATTAAGGCAGGTTTTAGACATATATACAGTACATGAATCCATGAATTACCTTCTGGTTTTTAAAAACAAAGTATCCTTACCATGTCCTCATGTTAACCTCATATCTGTAAAGATCGTCAACCAATCCATATTTATTACCCGGCAATGCTTTGTAACCTCCATGAACATAAATGGACTTTGTTGTACTATCATAGACACTAGTATGGCCATATCCACCTTGCACAATTGCTCCTTTTGTTTCTGGCACAAGCCAGGAATTTGATCCTTGTTAAAAAAAAAAGGTGGGGGGGAAGGAGAAAGCAAAATGAAAGAAATCGAATGCAGTTTTACTCTTGCTTATCAAAGTAAGTCTTTTTAAATAAATCTTTTAATCTTTAAATAATCTTTTAAAACTCATAACCTAGCCTATACAAGAACAAAGGAATGTTTAGCCCTGCAGATGTTACTGGATTATTCCACAGAATTAGAACGATGTGAATCTTTACAAGCAAATATGTACTAGGAAACAGACCAGATGCCTTCTGTTTATCAATTTTGAACATGTACTTGTTTAGAAACTAACTAATCAATATGTATAGGTGAGAACAGTGATACACCTTAAGATTAATTTTTATACAATGAAATTAACTACAAGTAATTTGTAACATAAACATTAACAGATTCTTCTACTACTTCAAATACATGTATACATTAATATACAAATAACAATATAAACAATAGAAAAATTATCTGATAAGAAAAGTACTATAGTAACCTATCAGTAATGAAATTATAATTATTCTATTAATTACACAAAATATAACATATAAATATTAGTATCAATTAATACACTTACAAAAAAGCCATAAGCATTAAATGAATGTATGTACTCAACAAATTCCAATAATTCACAAGGAGATAAAATATGAAACAGGCCATCCAGTCCAACCCCCTGCCATGCAGGAATATACAATCAAATAATTCCGGACAACCATCAAGCCTCTGTTTAAAAACCTCCAAAGAAGGAGACCCCACCACACTCCACTTCAAAACAGCTTTTACTGTCAGGAAGTTCTTCCTAATGCTTATGTGGAGTCTCTTTTCCTGTAGTTTGAATCCATTGCTCCATGTCCTCGTCTCTGGAGCAGCAGATAACAAACTTGCCCCATCCTCAGTATGACATCCCTTCAAATATTTAAACATGGCTATCATGTCACCTCTCAACCTTCTCTTCTCCAGACTAAACATGTCCAGCTTCCTAAGCCACTCCTCATAGGGCGTGGTTTCCAGACCTCCCACCATCCTGGGCACCCGCCTCTGGACACGTTTCAGCTTCTCAATATCCTTCCTGAATTGTGGTATTTGTGTTTTTATTGTCAACAGTTGCCTCCACCAAACAATTTTTTTAAGCATATTGAAGGTGTGAGAGTGTGATCTTCTGCTTTAATAAACAGAAAAAAGGGAGAAAAGGCTGTTTCATTGCTTCAGCACGTGATTACCAAGGCAAAAATCCAACATTGCAGTTCTGGGCATTTGCCTTGCCAGCAAGCTCCACCCCCTGTGCATGTCTGACCAATCAGCTTTCCATTTCCACTCTTATCAGGAATGCACAGCAAAGCCAACTGGTTGTCCCAACAAGCGGGAATGCGCATTTCCTTTGGAGTTTTGTTTTTTTTTAATATGGGGAAAGTCGCAAAGGCTTTTCCTGTGGAGTACTTGGAGAACTTGCCCCCTTCTTCCGAATATGTCAAAACGATGTGGGATCCCATTGGGACAAACGGTATTCTCCTTGAATTCTGTGAGGAGTACTTACGCTGCATAGACAAGCCCCTTTTCTTCAGAGTCAACTTGGGATATACAGCGGTTGACTTGTGGGATGGACAAGAACTGAAACTAAACCCCAATAAGGCAACAGCCTCAATGGACCAATGGTCTTAGGTCTGGGAGTTCAGTAAACTACCATATCCACCCTAGATGGGTTGCACTACCCCCAAGAGAGCAGGTGCGTAGCTGTGGAGTACTCCTAGCTCCATTGCTTGTCACTGGAGACCCAGTGTAGACTGTGGTTTGAGGTGCTTGGGACCAGCTTCAACTGGTCCACTGGCTATAGCCTAACCTAGCCAGTATAGTCTATTCCCTGGTAGCTTTCCCATTAGCCTACCACACACTCTACAAAGGGTTGCCTTTGAAAATGACATGGAAGTTCCAGCATGCAATCCCACCACCATGGAAAGGTAGTGGCATTGATGGGAGAATATCCAATTACTCTGGGATTATTTTCTCTGCACCACTCAAATGCACTCCCCTGTAAAATCCCAGTACTATAGCACAGTATACAATTTAAAAAAAAACATTAAGGTGACTAAAAGAATTCTCTTTTCCCAAAGAACATGAAAACATGTTCTACAATAATAGTAAGGCATACCATGCTTTCTAAATGCAATCAAAATTAATCTGAAAGCACATTGACCAGTGAAATACAAAGAAACAGACAAGACAGTTCAGAAAGTAACTTAGTGTAGATATTAGAACTAAGGGGAAACAAACACAGAAATAATTCCTTTGCCATGGCTTCAACAAGACAGTGTGCCAAAAAAAAAAAAAATCTGAAAAAGTAAATTATACTACATGTTAACTAAAGATAATTTTATGCATAGTTAATATTATTAGCCTGAAGTTAAATATTTTTGGAGAAAAGTAATATCTGCAATACTGATAATTACATACTTTTCTATGTCATGTGACCTTTTGGCAGTTTTGTTGGCACGTAAACACAAGTAAATTAGTATTTGTCACACTTTTAAATTGGAAAATATTTTATTTTATATCTAATTAATATGGTGCTTATTCCTTAAAAGATTTTCTTAAAGAAGCTACACTGTTTGACAAAGATTTTGACAGTTTCCGAGAAGTTCTAGAAAGATGCAGCACTTTGTAAATGCTTAACTAAAGCATTATTAAGATAATTAGACCTACCAAGTATTAACTGCAAAAGAAAAGGTCATAGACTGCCTTATTCCTAATCACCCTTGTCAAATAGTGTCAGGCACTGCATATCCACTATTTCCAGTGTCATTTCCAGAAGACTAATCTAGTCTAAAGAGGGCTGAGATGTTTTAATTCACTAAACAAACTTGTAACCATAGTTGGCTCATTTTCAGTTTAAAATGAAAAGGAAGCCAAGTTTGACAATTATAAATTTTTGATAAATAATTTAGCTGTTTCAGAACCTGATCCCTCCTGCCCCCTAAAAGGTTGGCCAGAGTTACAATGCTAAATATGCCCGTAATCCGAGGGTTCTTCGGTGAAGAAATCCAGAACCCAGGACTTCATCCAGGGACACAGGAGCAGAAATAGCTTGACTGAAGTACACAAGAAACAGATGTCAAAGGAAACCTTAGCATTGGTCAATGTGCTTTCAGATTAATTTTGATTGCATTTAGAAAGCATAGTGTGCCTTACTATTATTGTAGAACATGTTTTCATGTTCTTTGGGAAAAGAGAATTCTTTTAGTCACCTTAATGTTTTTTTTTTAATTGTATACTGTGCTATAGTTACTCCATGAAATCTGAAAAATAATATGCATCTCAAATTCATATTTAAATACTTTTCTGCCGGAACTGATTCACATAACCATTTGTACCTGAAAGCATCATTTTAAGCCACTTCAGGATTACTTAATAGGAAAAGTTTGGCCAATACTGTTCAGGTCCTTAAATACGGTTGACATGTCTCGATACTAGCTTGATACTTAATAACTTGATACTAGCTTGATATTTATACTAGCCTTGATATTTGATACTAGCTGGTCCTCAAACACATCAAGGAAATTGTTCTCCACCCCATCTCCACTCTCCCACTCCATCAAAGATGTAACCGTTGTCCAATAACTGTATCACACTGCCAAACTGAAAAGTTCAGCCTAGGAAACAACACAGAAGGAGTAGTTCCATGAAAGAAGTTACCGCAAAAAAAGAGTTTCATACAAAAAACTTTATTGTTTTCTTAATATTTTCTGAGGGTTCCTTCCCTCCTATTTTTCCTCCAAATTTGTCCCACAATGCAATAGAAAAAAATGGAGAGAAGGCTCCATGGAAGGTACTGTCTATAGGAGCCCATGCTGTATTTTTAGTTCAACTACTCCATGAGATACAATCCAATAAAGACATTTGGGCAGCTGCAGATGCTAGTCCTCCATATTTACAGAGATAATGGGTCTAGAAAGAGCTTTATCAGCTAAACAAACAAACAAACAAAAGTACCTAACTGTTGATGTTACAGTATCCATTATAAATTCATTATGATATGTTGCTGTTTCTTGGGCAAGGGATTGGGAATTTCCCTGTACCGAACTGTAGCCTTTAGATTTGGACAATATGGTCCAAATCTGGTCCCTGTTAGCAGCTTGAAGTTTTTACTTTCTGGTAGATAAAACTGAAGATTATTCCATTGCCTGGACTAAAAACAACAGCAACCCAAAACTATTATTAATTTTAACTACTGTTTGCTGAAATCCATAATCCATGGTTTGAAAATGATTTGTTTCAAGTAAACCAGTTTGTTAGGTTTAGACTGTCACAATATATTGTTTTGAGACTGTCAGGATCAGTCTTGAACATGACCTGTTCCTGTCAATTTCAATGTTTCTTTGTAACCTTGCTGTGTTAACGAGTGTGCTGTGGTGACTATGGAGGGAAGTATAATGGTTGGTAATGAGAAAGGAGAGATAAGCTTGCAGCTGCAAAATCAGCTTGGGCAAAATGGTATGGATGTTAACATTGGAAGAGAGAGGCTTTCTGCAGATGATGCCAATACCAATAGTACTGAAGCCCGCCAGATTTCATAGATTGTAATATGCATATAGTATAATGTCTGCTTTCTAAGATTTAGTTCTGAGCAACAACCATTTATGATATGCTTTCTGGATTACTGTGCCAATAAAGGTGACATTAGCATTCAAATGCAACCATGGACTAACTAGCTCTGCTCTCTTTAAATGAAACTACAAATAACCCTATCAAATATAAGATTCCCAAGCCTACATCAAATAGGACAACCCCCTGGCTAGGGATAATGGAAATTGTAGTCCAATACATCTGGTGGGGATCCAGTTGCAGAAGGCTTCCCTAAAAAGCATCCTTCCTTGCATTTATGCTAAGAGTACCTAATTCTACAACTAGAAGTGTGTGTGGTTGTTGTTGTTGTTTTAACTCACACTATAAAAAACTCTAGTACAGTTTCAGACCATGTGTGGCAGGGAAAACCAAAAATCATGTAGGGTAAAAAGAGAGGGAATTTCCAAGGGAGAAATTACATGTGGATAGAATACCCCCTTCAATCTTTGCTAGTTTTACCTTGGAAATGCACCCTGGCACACCATTAGCATGATGAGGAACAGGATTGTTGATGCTGCATTGAACATAAAAACTAACTATATGCTCTGAATCTGTACCAGGCAATTGAATTAAACATCTGCAGCCTTTTTGTGCCTGAACCTAATATGTGAAATGAAACTACAATTAGGAAGAAATCAAAATATCATATTGATACACAAATACAAAAGTGATTTATTCATTTAAAATAAATATTAATGTTCTTCCATGAAACAAAACACTTAAGAATGTGTATGATCAAAGAAAATTAACTAACACAAACAAATGTTATTTTATGAAAGAAATAGTAAAGCTGCTTGATTTGTTTTTATAAACTAATGGGTTAAAAAGCAGCAAAAAAAAACTGAGATAATTTATAAAGATGCAATTCACCAACACAGTTTGCAAAGATATGGAAAACAAAACTGACAATATTCTATCTTCTGGAACAGTGGCTCTTAACCTTTTCTTTATCAGGGACCCCCTTCTGTTGCCATGGACCCTGAAGACTCAACTCAAGATTTAAAACCCTAATAATAAATGTAATAACAATGATACATGATGATGGTGATGATGATGATGATGATATAATTACACCATCCATTAAACTTTCCCTCAGAGGTACATTTCTTTTGCTTCTTCCTGCAAGTTAGTGGCTGGAATGGGTTGAATGGCAATGTGCAGGCCCGGACAGTCAGCCAACCAGCCTTTGCCTTTGCTCCTGTCACGTGGCCACTCCACTGCAGGGAGGAGGGGGGCCAAGAAGTTAGGTTCTAGAACAGTAATCTTCAATTTGTCAGGACCTCAGACTCAACCTGAACCCCACAGTTTTCAACATCAAATCTACTTTTAAAAGCCCACAGACTTCTGTACTGGAGGACAGAAGATTACAATGATAAACTGCCTGAATTAAGATATGTTGTGCCTGCATGCATGCAAATCTTTCATGTTACTAATCCAAATAATCCCTACTCAATCTACGCTCCAAATATGCCACAATTTCAAAGGCAAAATTCACAGAATCATAGAACTGTAGAGCTGGAAGGGATAATGAATCAATTAAATGTACATATATCAACTACTTGAGCACTGCAACTGCAAAGTTATATCTAAGAAGTACATGTTTGTACCAGATTATTAAAGAATTAAATATGAAAGAATTCTGGAAATCTAGTAAGCCATTTTACAGATGGGAAACATTAACACCAAGAGTTTCTACATTGTCAAGGATGATCACTAAAGTATGGAACAAAGCATAACTTGACAAAATAAAATTGTTTATTTTTCCTCAGTTAATTTTTCCAGTGCACATGATGAAATAACAGAAAAGACATAGAATTGTGTAGGATTGAAATTGCTTCCATGTGGTGTGGTTTAAAACCAGCCTGGAGAAGAGAACAGATTTAAAGGATTTGGCAGCTCTTGAGCAGGGAATATTCTAGGCCACTATTGGTGATACTGTTTCCTTTCCCCTTCACCACTATTGGTGACACCTTTCCCCTACAAATTATCAAAGACAAAACAAGATTTTATAAGCTAATTCTGCTTCTTGTAAGCCACCTTGAGTCATAGACTGGGGGGGAAAGGGGGGATATAAATAAGAATAATACAGTAGTTGTTGTTTTTATTTCAAACCAAATAAGCAATGAGTAGACGTTCATCTTTTCTTTCTTTCTTTTGTTAGATTGGTGCAATGTGAAAGCTTGGAATTATGTTTATGTTCTTGAGGCACTATCACCCCCTCAGGGTCTCATACTAGAGCAAGAGAGCTTCCTTTTGCCCTTTCTTGCTCTTGTGAAAATTATGGCTTTGGTGAGGAATCTATAAATCTCAGGAGAGGAATTCTGTAGATGCTTTTACTAACTTTGACCATAAACCTTTTTTGGACTAGTCCACAGGGAAATTTATTTTGCTATAGGTTAGCAATACCTCATAAACTCTCTAAGAATCTCAATGTGAGTCTCAAGGAGAATATAATATTATTGGTTTGCTTTAGCTTGAGCAAGGCTGTGCCTTTGTATCTTAGAAAATTTCTGAATGAAGTCTCTACTGGAATGGCTTGTTTGGATTAGCTGCAGACTGGTGTCTGCTCTCAGAGACAAGTGAAGCTCCTTTAGGTTTTTTTGGTGTGTGTTTTTTTTTAAACTAAGAGCTTTTTTGGCTCTAAGCAGAGCCTGCTTTATTTCTTTTTCTTTCTTTCTTTTTCTTTGAGAGAAAGTAATGTGTGCTTCCTCTACCCTCCCACTGAGATTTTGCCAAAATGCTCTGGAGGAAAATATGTAGAGGAAATGTAATGATAATTAGATTTAGAAAGTTCATTTTGGCAACCTTCTTCTCAACCACCTCTCCCCAAAGGCTTTTTATAAAGTAGAAAGTACAAGTCAAGGTGATAATTCTATTATAATCATACACTTTTTAGAAAACTCTGTTGAAATATCTCTATTTAAAAGTCCAGGAGCCAGCGTGGTGTAGTAGTAGTCTGAGTGTTGGACTATGACTCTGGATACCATGGTTTGAATCCCCGCTCAACCATGAACACCCACTGGGTGACCTTGGACAAGTCACATACTCTCAGAGTATGGTAGCTTTGCCTTAAGGGTCACCCTAAGTCAGAAACGACTTAAAAGCACACAACAAAAACAACAAATTCAAAATAAGTATTACCAATATATTATTGCAAGAGCTGAGGAAATGGTGCAGTTCATATATTATCAATTTTCACAAGTTCATGGTGATTTGATAGCTTCGAACCTTTAACTGTTAGTAATCAGCAGCAAAAAGTAACATAGTCTTTGAAATACAAAAGGTGTTCAGTAACAGTTCAGAAAAAGTCTTTTAAGATTACCAAGCTGATGAATAGGCAGTGCATAAGCAAATCTAAACTTTGAGCCAAGAGATTCCAATTCAGATCACAAAATTAACTATTGAAAGACAACCACCGCAAAGGATCTTTTAAAATACCTACATTAAAGGCCAGGGCAGAAATAAGGTTCACACGTGCATGCCACATTTATGACTACTGTAGAATGAAGTGTTGCATAATTATTTAATATGTTTGCAAAACTCCTGTTATTATGCAGAGCTTGGAATGTTACGTTTATTTATTATTATTTAATTAATTAATGTATGTCCTGATTTTTTTCCCATTGTGGGAACCTAGGCAGCTTTCACAAAAATAATGATTTTTAGTTACTGTTGGGGGAAGGGGAAATAAATCTGAATGCTACAATCTGCTGGACACCTGGACAAAGGCACACTCTTTCCCATCCACCTCATTGATATTTCAATACCCACATCTGCATGCAAGGCACAGAACTTGAACCATTTGTTATTCCTCTCCAGTCAGGTCACATACCTCTACATATAAAAGTAATGAAATCTTATCACTATACCACAATGAGAGTAAAACTGCCCTTTGTGAAGCTAAAATTGTAATATAACCCTGTTATAAAATTGTAATATAACCCTGTTATACACTGTTATACATTTGTTACAGCAAAAAGGGGGAATTACTTACATTTTAATTATTCTTACATGTAAATATCTAATTTTAATTCCTAAAAATTAATTGATTGATTAAATATTAATTACTTCCACGCTCTGGGTGTCTTGTTCAGTGAAACTCTGCTTTCTGGCCCTAAAGTATTTCTACCAGTAGATGCTAGGGTATCCTGTTGGGAGGGACAGCATGCCCCCCACCCCCACTACAAGAAGTATATCTATACACATCTTCTGCATGGAAGTGAACTGCAATAATTCGTTGTTGTAGAAGAGACAGTGAGGTACATGTGGTGACACCAGCATGATAGGGGTATGATTTCTCCTGTCAGCTATTTCACAGATTGAGTTTATTGGTCATGATAGAACACAACAGAGGAACATGCTTTATTTTCTTTCTGAATAAAACCAAACTGTACTTTCATAGTAACAATATACATTACTACATATTCAGACTTTCCTGATCTGCTTTCTCTGTTCCAGAGTTCTAAAACCCAAGCTGTATTTAGTTAGAGTCACCATCTGAAATGTTATAGTTTAAACATGATCCTATAGCTGAAGGTCTGTAGAGTAATCCTGCCTGGGAACTCTGGCAAGTTTATTACAAAATGTATTCAGCTTTAGTGGAGAAAAGGTGTGGAGGTGAAATGAAACATAAGGATTATCAGCTTCAGAAGATGAACTACATAGAGGCAACAAAATCCTGAAAAAGAAAGCTTTGTTTGTTTGTTTGTTTGTTTGTAAAAGCCATGCTTACATAAATATCCAATGGCACTTGTAAGAAAAGAACTCTTGACTACAACTCTTGTAACGGCAAAATGTGGTCTCTATTATAAATTTTGTATTAATATTTCATATACACAGTCTATTATCATTGTACAGAAACACACAGTTGAGATTAACTGTGAATCATAACATCTGCTAACTGTGCAAAATTTATTTAGCTACCATTCGCAGCTTAAACCTGAAAAGTAAAGTTTATGAAAATGTGCTTTGGAACAGAATCTGTTTTACAAATCCTCTGCTTAATATATTTTTGACATTACTATAGCCCAGTAATAAACTATTCAATGAACAATGAAATTTTCATTTTAGTTGCTAAATGAAGCAGAAGACCTCTCTTTAATCTAGCCAACCATGCATATCTTATTTACGGTGTGGCTTGGAGTTCTTCCAAGTACTTAATACTTAGAAATAAAACAATTCATAGATTTATGGCTATATATCAGAAAAATAGTCCAAAGTATTCATAATCAATGAACAATGCAGTCAAATTGTTAATTAACAAACAGTCCAGAAGGGGGGCTCAAGATATGATTAAATGCCCCTAGTGTGTGGGAGAATGATTTTACTAAAAATGACTGGTGTCGGTCATTAGATCCCATGCAAGATTTTTTTCTCAACAGAAACAGCATAGCTCATGGTTTTTATTGATTATGTATTCACTGTTCACTATGAATTCTAATATTCTTAGCTTTTTCAGTAGCTGATATAATGGCTACACAGAAGAAGGAAGAATTAGGCTTAGAAACTAACAACAGAGACTATCAGATGCATTAAAAGTGGTGTTACATGAAAGCCAGGAGATTGCAAAAGGGCTCCCTTTTCAGATGACATCATTCCCCCCTCGTAATGCACCCATTCTGCTGCCGTTCTGCCGGCACTGCTTTTTATTGATGGGATAAGCCAATAGATCCCCCATTCCATTTCTGTCATGGATGTTCCTGCGAGTGAAAAGGTGCCCCGTTATGCTAGCAAGATCCCAGTGTCAATGAGAGGTCCCTGCCAGAACACATCCAGGTGAGATCGGGACATCCAGGTAAGTGACACACTTTTTATGACCCTCCCCAGATTGCTTGTAATGTTTTTAGTGTGTTTAGGTGCTTAGTGTAACTTTTTCTTGTGTATTTCTATTTTTATTTTTGAATTTCCCATGCTCGTGTCTTCTCACAAGAACAGGTGGGATTTCACTCCAGGAAGTTAATGGAGATCTCCTGCCCTGTCAACGGGAGAAGAGGTAAGTGTGAAAGGGAGGATGATTGTGGTGAGACAGGGGTGGGAGTGGAGATTGTGGGACAGGAATGCTTTTTACATTCCTGTCTGATAATGTCCAACTACTAGGGTTTTAGCCCATTTCATTACTTTAAAAACATTCTTTAACAGGAGTTACAATTGCAAGTACACTGACTGCAATCCTGACACTACCTACTTAGAAAATGAATCACTAATTATTCTTCGGTGAACATATTGGACACACCAATTAAAGATTATTAAAGAATCCTGTATATGTGTTTTGTTTTGTTTTAAATCAGATGAGTAACTCAAAACATTAGTACGTACATTCTTTGGATTGCTATTAATTACCTAATGTGACTTCATCAATTAACAGCTTTGTTTATGTTTCAACTACAAAAAAATGTGTTGTATTATGCTACTGCAACTAAAAAAGGAATCTTTGTAGAAGGAAACATTCAGCTGTTAAGTAAGCATTGTTTTCTTTGTAGTCATAAGTGAACAAGGTGATATTGGAGTGCATCCTGCTGGACTCTTGTGAAACTGCAGAGTTAAAAGCTACACAGTGCCTTTAATTTTTTAGTAATATGGACGACAGCTGCAAACACTGATTGGCAATGGCATTAAAATTAAGCATGATAAATACTTAAGTATTTTCCAAAGGAAGTGGGGCAGAAACCAAGTATTGCCTTATTATCAAGCCAGCCATTTTCCACTATGGATTGGGCAATTTCAGTATCAGCACCTGATTGCCAATGGTGTTTTGGTAATGTGTCCTTTTTAGGTGCAGGGCACATATGTTAATATGAGAGGAGCCAGCCACACACTTTGGATTATTAATTGTTTTTATGGAAAGATCTTTTAGGGCCTTGCTTAAGAAACCATTCTCCAGTGCAAGAGCAAAGATGTGCTACTGTGTGTTTCCTCTTTGAATAAACCTGGATGTACAACTTCCTTCCATTTCCTATCTCTGCATTTCTTTAGTGATCTGTTAAGTCACCATATGAACATCTCCATGGGTTTCATTAAATTACATTCTCTTCACATAATTTTAAAAATGTAAATCACATCAAAATCCCAGGAGACTACGTGTGCCCCTGACAGAGACAGCTCATGACGTTTCACTGGAGAATATAAGTCTCTTCTTCACCATCCCACTAACAAACTTTGAGGAAAGCAAACTCGTTCTGATGAAACATTCAGTTCTGAAGAAACATCCATTTCAAACTAGAACAGTGAATTCCTAAATTCAGACATGAAAAAAGTGGAACAGAAGTGATTAGGTTAATGAAAGTGATTCATATTATTTCATTAACTCCTGTCGCTCAGTTCCTTTTTCTCACATAGATTTAGATCTCTAGAAAATAAACTTACTGATATAGTATTCTTGCACGATGCTGGTGTAACCATATATTACTGAGTATCCAAAAATCACAACCATGACAACATCTCTGCTATCCAGCTCCACTATGTGTGAAGAGTGACCCTCAACCGCATATTGCTGGCCATGAACAAGTACTGCTGGAATTCTGGTACTCCAAGTCTGACTGGGTATGTTGAAAATCCATAACTCGTCAGTGACATTCCCAGTATTTGTTTCAATCTTCCCTCCATACATGTAAATGTCATCCTGTTTCAAAGGGGGAAAAACAAAACGAAATAAGTATAGAGTTCAAGTAAAGTTCACAACAGACAAACATGATCAATTATGGAACCATGACATTGCTACTCTTTACTAAATGATAGTGACAGTGGCTTATAGATCATACTGGATCAATAGCATACTTCAGCATCTAAATCAGATTTTATACAGACAATGGGTATAGTTCAATGTTGACGCCTAAACAGCAGCTGGTGATTTTGCCACTGCTCCTCCCATAGTTGCTCCAAGTTGAATAGGTGTTCTGGTACTGGACCTTATCCCTTACAGATTCAGCAATAGCAGAATTTCCGATCACTTGGAGCAGCTACGGGAGGAGCAATAGAAAAATCTAGAGTAGATTGCCCATTTCTGTAGTGGTGGATCCACCTGCTGTACCACTCACTGTTACTCTTCTTACAATGTTCATATCTCCCATACTGATATTGCCTTCTGTACTCTCTGGACTAATTCTGCCTGACTGTGCCCAACTATAATATGTTATTGACTAAGGCTAGATGCAATGCTTTCCTCTCAGAACTGCTCTTTGACAAGTACACTGGGCTTCCTTCCTTGGCAGCACTCTGCCCCTGCAAATCCCAAGAGATTGAAATAACGTCATATATTCTTTTATAATCAGAGTCATAATCAACTGATCTCTCCCCTATTGAGTCATTTGCTGGGCTGATCAGAAAAGCTATATGTAAAAAATCCTGTTAGAGGATAAATGCTCATACATTTCTCTGTCAGTTGCTAAGTTTCTGTCACTGACTACCAAGATCAGAGAGAGAGAAGCTCTCAAAATCTGCCAGAATATTTGAAATGTATTATAAAATTCAATTCATTCTGATAGGGTTTGTAGGGAGTTTGTTGAATGTTTAATTTTTCTATCTGTATTTAATATTCCTCAGAATATACAATTTTGGTTTATTTTATCCATGTATATTTCTTTTTACCATATCTTCTTTTGCTTTCTTTTCGGTATTTTGATATTGTAATATTTTGTTATTTATGTTGTTGGGTCTATAGACCATAAAGTTTTTTTAAAAATAAAACCATAAGAGAAATATCTCCTGTACTGACCTTATTTCTACCTATTCTTGCTCTGTCATGCGAAGAGATAAGTATTTATTTATTTATTTATTTATACCCCTCTCTTCAGCCACAAGGCTACCAGAGCAGCTTACAAATTGTTTTTAAGCAATAGCAATTTTTACACATCTACACTGCATTAAGCAGTTTCCAATGTGTGTTAGCTAATTGCCCCCACAAGCCGGGTACTCATTTTACTGACCTACGAAAGGATGGCAGGCTGAGTGAACCTTGGAGCCCTCTGGAATCGAACTTGCAACGTGGTGACTTGCAGTACTGGCATTTAACCACCGCGCCACCAGGGTAGTGGTCAAATACCGTATATTCCGGCGTATAAGACGACTGGGCGCATAAGACGACCCCCCCAATTTTTAAGTTAAAATATAGAGTTTGCCCCCCCCCAGCCAGCCAGCCAGCTGGCTGGAAAGCCTGTCCCCCACCAGCCAGCCAGCTCAGTGGCTGTAGATGATGGAATAGTCTGTGAAATTAAAGGACTAAGAACAGCTAAAAAAGCATGGGATACTTTGAAAAATCTCTGTGGTGTTCAATCTTTGGAAAGTAAGGTTGCATTAATACTATAAGTTGGTTAATATGAAGCTATCAAATCCCAAATTTTTGAATGAGCACATTAATTAATGAGCACATTAATGGTTTTAGAGCCACATTGGCAGACAAGAGAATTTCACCATAGACAAAACTTGATGCAAAATGAGAAGTTGAATCCAGAAATTCTAATTTTAGGCTAACTTATCCTGAAAAGAAACATCATTTTGACTCTCCTGAGCTAAATAGAGGGCCATTTAACTCTTCAAATGCAAAGCAGTCATTCTCACAGCAGGAGGAAGGATCTGCTGGGAAAACTGCCCAGGCCATTTTACACTTCAATCATTCTCACAGCAGGGGAAAAGGTCTATTGGGGGTATAAGACCACCCCCCCACTTTTGAGGAGATTTTCAAGTGTTAAAAAGTAGTCTTGTATGCAGAAATATACGGTAGACCACGATAAAATGAAGCAACTCCCTAAAATAATACAATTCATTAGAACGGTTCTTTTTTCAGGCCCTTCAACAGTCTCGAATGTCACTGTAAGTTAGTGCTCCACTTCTCTCTATAAAAGCATATCTGTCATTTTCCTTGTCCACTGAGCATTCTGATAAATGTATTGTATTTTTGACCATTCATGATGTCCGTATCTTCCACATTCTATTTCCTATTCTTCTGTGCTTGCTTGCTTTATAAACCCAATTCCTCACAAATTTCTTCTCAAACTCATTTAAACTAATGCTTGGAAAGCAAACAAATTGAACCTTAATCCAGACAAGACAGAGGTGCTCCTGGTCAGTCAAAAGGCTGATCAGGGAACAGGGACCCTGCCCGTGCTGGATGGATTTACATTCCTCCTGAAATCTTGGGTGTTCTCCTGGACTCAACTCTGAGCCTGGATGCCCAGTAGCCAGGAGTGCATTTGCACAATTAAAACTGGTGTGTCAACTGAGCCCGTTCCTTGAGACATCAGATCAGGCTATGGTGGCACATGCCTTGACTACATTCCATTTGGACTACTGCAATGCACACTACTTGAGGCTGCCTTTGGAAATTTTTCAGAAACGCCAGTGGGTCCAGAATATTGTGGCCAGAATGCTGACCAGGGCCAGTTATATAACATATAACTTCCATGTTAAAACTGCTCCACTGGCTACCAGTTTGTTTCTGGGCACAATTCAAAGTTCTGGTCTTGACCTGTAAAGTCCTACACAGCTTACATCCAGACTAGCTGAAAGATCATATCTCCCTCTATGAACCTGCAAGGGTTTTAAGATCAGCAGAGGAAGGCTTTCTCTTGGTCCCACCACCAGCACAGGCTCACTTGGTAAGAACACAAGAGAGAGCCTTCTCTGTGGCTGCTCCCACCATTGGGAACTCCCTCCCATGGGAGGCTAGGCTGGCCACCTTCATGTTTTCATTTTGGCGGCAGCAATAACATTTTTGTTTAAGCAGGTCTTTGACATATAATTGTGGCTTTTATTGGGGTGTGTTTTTATGTTGTTTTTATCTCTGTGGTTTGTTCTGTTCTGTGAACTGCCTTGGGTCCCACTTTGGGAGAAAGGCGGCATAGAAATTGTGCAAATAAATAAATAAGTAACTTAATGCTAACTTATTTGTAAAAGCAGCTCATAAATTAATAGAAATGGCACACTAAGCTTCCTTTTTCCCTGACATAGCAATCCTGCTATACAAAACTGAGAGCATTATTTGTAGATGAATCCTAAAGCAGACTCCCCCCAACCACTTCTGCCTTCACTGCTTGCTGAAAGAGGTGAATTACAAATTTTATTATTAAGAGAATAACTTATAAAGCACATCTATGACACATTCCAATATGACACAAGCAGCCATTTGGGCTGCAATCCTACACCCGCTTACTTTGGGATAAGCCCCACTAAAGTCAGTAGGCTTACTGCTTACTACACAACTGGTAACAGTGAAAAACAGGACTGTACTGTTTGTGCAAAAAGCATTTGAACATTTTATTACAAAAAAAATTACAAGATATGTATCTTATATAAATAACATTCAAATATCTAAAGCCAGAAAGTTATTGGATGATTAATCCCAGATAAAATCCAACAATTGAAAAGGTATATTCACTGTGCTGGAACAAAAAATGGTAATTCTAAACTCCTAAATGAGAGTGAATTATTGCAAGAAGAAGAAGAAGAAGAAGAAGAAGAAGAAGAAGAAGAAGAAGAAGAAGAAGAAGAAGAAGCAGCCTCAGAAGCCTCAGTAGCAACAACAGTTGAGATCCTCCATCATCAGATGTAGGTATGATGACATAGCTCCATCCTCCTAGCTATGTACTTCAATTTGACCTCCACCACCAAACCCATCTCTTAAGTTAGGCAGCTGTACCAACCCAAGGAGTTCCAAAGCCCTGGAGGGCCCTGAACAATGATGCATCCAGCCCTCTGTCACCAACAAGGTGCAGAGTGAAAATCAACTGTAAATGTGATTGCAATATTTACAATCTTGTATGTTTGGCTTATGACTTCTAAATACTGATCAGAATGCCAGGCATCATCTATATTTATTCCACCCTATACCCTGGATCTCAAGACAACTTAGAAATTAAAACAAATACAACATAATTAAAATATAAAAGTTAATTATTTTATTAACAGACTGCAAAACATAATTATTGACAGATTAATATTAATATACTTAAATAGAATTAAACTATTAACAAGACTAAAATCAAGTTAGTGAGTACATATTTTTCATCAAGTAACCCATTAGAAGGAAAAATGACAATTTTGGGATTTTCTGTATTCTCCCCATTTCTAGAGAACCAGCTAATGCCAGTTCACTTCATTCAATATAGCAAATGACTGAAGTTAAATGTGCTAATATTTCCTGTAATTACCTCTGCAGATAACCTGATTACTATTACACACTTTCTAGTAGCATACATTAAAAAACAATCATGTACTGCAGAACAATTGTGGCTAAGCTTTGAAAGAAGGAGAACAGATTTAGGTTTTCTAATCATTGCCCATCACCATCAACAGCTATGCTTCTCAAAGAGTATGAGAGGTTGATACTTATTGTGAATGATCATTCTAGCTATGCTGAAGAAGCAAGTGGGTTAATTCCTTACAGTAGCCAATCTAGGCAGGAGTTCCCAAAGTTCTAAATCCATTTGAACGGTTTATTTATTTATTTTAGTTATTTATTCCCACTCTTCAGCCACAAAGGCTCTCAAAGCGACTTACAAATTGTTAAGCAATAGCAATTTACACATCTGCACTGCATTAAACGGCTTCCAGAGTGTGTTAGCTAATTGCCTCCATAAGCTAGATACTTGTTTTACTGACCTATGAAAGGATGGAGGGCTGAATGAACCTTGGAATGCTTGGGATCAAACTTGCAACACTGTAGCTTGCAGTACTGGCATTTAAGCACTACACTACCAGGGCTCCCTAAGTGTCAACCATTGACTCCTCTCTCCCCTTCCCCTCAGTCTAATTATGTAGCTTTGCTGATCATTAAAAGATTTGGTTTAGCAAAAGAACAAATCTTTTCACTGTTCATGCTGATATACATTCTGTTTTATTCTCCTTCAGCTTCACCTAACAGTCCCAGGGTGGATTGCTCCTTCAGCCTACCTAGAATGATCATTCCTGGTAAGAATCAACCTCTCATTCCCTTTGAGAAGCATAGCTATTGCAATCATTCTCAGACAGACTGAAGGAGCAATCCACAACAAGTGGGACATACCCAAGCTTCCACCACAAGGGAAGGACCAGCTGCTATTTTCTTGCAATGCTCCTTGCAGAACAGTTTTTCCAAATGTTGCAAGGCCTAATTAGTACTTGTCCAATTTATAGTGCCTTACAAACACATATGATTCCTTCCACTTCACTGCTTTACAGATGTCTTCTAATGAAGCCACCACTCTAAAGGTGGTGTTGCCATCAATCTTGTCAAATGCACTCAAACATGCTGTGGCCTTGATGTCTTTGCATAATGGTAACAGAAATAAATTCAATCCTTTATTCACCTTGTAATATTGAACCTTTCCCATTATCTGGCCAACACAGTGTCAGGGTAAGATCCTTTTAAGTGTAGAAGGAAAATGTTGAAGCAACAGACCAAACTAGGACAGCTGAAATGGGTATGTGCATAGCAGTGGCTAGCCAGAAGGTGACTAGTCAAACACTCCTATAAAGATACACTCTGTGTAACTTACTGTTGTGGGGCATTAGAGAACTGCTGCTGGATTTGTTATTGAGGTTTGCTGTAGATATTCTGTGTTTGTTTTGTATCGGAAGTGAAGATGAAAGCCTCCAGAAGGACCTTGCTGCTTGTAAGTCTTCTTATTGTGGGTGACAGTGGGTCAGAGCAGTGATAAAGCCTGCTAGCTGAAGTCTTTATTTTTCAAGCCCTATTCTGCTACATAGTTCATCTGCTGTTTGGCTACTCCTAGGTTTACTTTGTCCCCAGGGTGTACCAGTCACCCCTCTGTGAGCCTATACTGTTTGGACACACAGCTGAGGTGTATATTCTCCCCTCCTGACTAAACAAAGGGTTAATGGTGTGTTGGAGTTACACTTATTGTGGGGTCAGTGTCACAAGGAGTCAGAGATCATGAGAGACACTGACCCAATGAGAGTGACCAGTGGTCAAAGCTTCAATGAGCTTCCAAGGAAAAGTCATAAAAACCAGGGGATCATGGAGCTCTAGACAGAACAAAGGGAGAACCAAGAGAGACAACAGGAGGTGAGGTGTCCGCTTCACCCCTAGCAAGGTGGTTGCAGGCTGGAGCATGTGGCCCAGACTCCGGGCTCACGCCATGGACATCCAGAGGCCTAGAGGCTCATGTATTCATGAGTAGAGTAGAAACTGTGTTTAGGAAGATGCGTTAGGGCTTCTGTTTCTTTTGTAACCTCGGCTGAATGGCTTTAGCTCTTGTTTGTAACTTGTAACCCTTAAGTGTGCCTGAAAGAAGGTGCCTTCATGATGAGATACACTTTTGTTACATAGATGATGAGATACCCTTTTGCTATGTAAAGCAAAATGCCTTGTTCAGTCTCATTTTCCCCCACCAGGGTGGGGGAGAGAAAGTCTCTGCAAAGTCAGAGGTGGCAAAGTACAAACAAGTCCAGTTCCCCAGTAACTTCCCACTGAGTTACTAGTTAAAGGGTGATTAAAATCAGTGGGTTGCAGCAGGTCAAACAGATTATCTCTAGGGATCCTGTCTTCTGCTCCAGAGCAGAGGGAATCCATTGCACATCTTGACAGCATTGACTTGGTTGCTTTATGACCCAATGTCCTTAGATTAAAGGAGACAAAGATGGCTTCTGTATGTCCAAACCTTTTCATTCTCTGAACACAGACCTTAACAACACTCCATAAATTAAGAGAATGCCATTTTCCTTCCAGATAATATATGGGATCTGGACAAAATGTGGACAGCTCAATAGATTGACTCCCAGACTTCATGAACAGTCTTGGGGGCCGGGGGGGGGGATGAATCAGTTGTTAAAGATAGCTTTTCTTTATGAAACTTGCAGAAATTTGGATTGATTGATAATGATGCTAATTCTGAAACCCTTCTAGCTGATGTTATTGCCACCACTTTGAAAGATACGTCATAATCTTAATGAAGTGTCTTTCAGTGGTTCAAATGAAGATCTGATCAAAACATTCAATACTATGTTCAGATCCTATGAAGGAAACCAGAGAATTGTTGGTGGAGCTTGCAAAGTTGCACCTCTGATAAATCTTTTACTATGGGGATTTACTGACAGGGACCTCTGCCTGGCAGAAAGTATTATTGACAGAGCTCCCAGTTGTCTTTTTAACACATTGGGCTGTAGGCCCTTTGCCAGACTAGCTTACAAAAATGCGAAGACATCCTTTATGTTTGCATTTCCATATGGACCTGAATTTTCCAAACACCCATTTTTAAAGGGTTTCCAGGGGGTCTCATATATAGAAAGTGTTGACTCTCTTCTGGAAGCCAATATTGTTGTCTTTACTGATTCTGACTATTCCTGCTGAATCAAATGCCTCTGCTCAACTTAGAATCATAGAATTGTAGAATTGGAAGAGACCACGAGGGCCATCCAGTCCAACCCCCTGCCACACAGGAAATCATGATCAAAGGATCCCCAACAGATGGCCATCCAGCCTCTGTTTAAAGACCTCCAAGGAAGGAGACCCACCACGCTCCGAGGGAGTGTCTTCTACTGCTGAACAGCTCTTACTGTCAGAAAGTTCCTCCTAATGTTGAGGTGGAATCTCTGTTCCTGGAGCTTGCATCCATTGCTCCATGTTCTAGTCTCAGGAGCAACAAGCCTGCTCCATCCTCAACATGACACGCCTTCAAATACTTAAACATAGCTATCATATCACCCCTTAACCGTCTTTTTTCCAGGCTAAACATACCCAGCTCCCTAAGTCTCTCCTCATAAGGCATCGTTTCTAGACCTGTCACCATTTTAGTCACCCTTCTCTGGACACACTCCAATTGGTCAATATCCTTTTTTAATTGTGGTGCCCAGAACTGGACACAGTATTCCAGGTGAGGCCTGACCAAGGCAGAATAGAGTGGCACTATCACTTCCCTTGATCTAGACACTATACTTCTACTGATGCAGCCCAAAATCGCATTGGCCTATTTAGGTGCCACATCACACTGTTGATTCATGTTCAACCTGTGGTCCACTACGACTCCTAGATCCCTTTCGCACGTAGTCTCGTTCAGCCAGGTCTCCCCCATCTTATACCTATGCATTTCATTTTTCTGCCCTAAGTGCAGTACCTTACAATTCTCCGTATTGAATTTCATTTTGTTAGCTTTGGCCCAGCTCTCCAGTCTATCCAAGTCATTTTGAATTTTGATCCTGTCCTCTAGGGTATTAGCTACTCCTCCTAATTTGGCGTCATCTGCAAATTTGATAAGTATGCCCCTAATTTCGTCATCCAAGGCATTGATAAAGATGTTGAATAGCACTGGGCCCAGGACAGAACCCTGTGGCACTCCACTGGTCACATCTTTCCAAGACGAAGAGGAGCCACTGCTGAGCACCCTTTGGGTTCGGCTGGTCAACCAATTACAAATCCATTGAACAATTAACTTGTTTAGCCCACATTTTACAAGCTTGTTTGCAAGAATGTCATGGGGAACATTGTCAAAGGCCTTACTGAAATCAAGGTATGCAATGTCCACAGCATTCCCTTCATCTACCAAGCTGGTAACTTTATCAAAAAAAGAGATCAGATTAGTCTGGCATGACTTGTTTCTCTGAAACCCATGTTGACTTTTTGTGATTATGGCATTGCCTTCTAAATGTTCACAGACTCTCTGTTTAACGATCTGCTCTAGAATCCTCCCTGGTATTGATGTCAGACTAACTGCACAATAATTGTTGGGATCCTCTTTTTTCCCCCTTTTTGAAGATGGGGACAACATTTGCCCTCCTCCAGTCTGCTGGGACTTCTCCTGTTCTCCAGGAGTTCTCAAAGATTATTGCCAATGGCTCTGAGATCACATTTGCCAGCTCTTTTAATACTCTTGGATGTAGTTCATCTGGTCCTGGAGATTTAAATTCATTTAGATTAAGAAGGTATTCCTGTACTACCTCTTTGCTTATTCTGTGCTGGATTTCCCCTATTGTGTCCTCTGTCCCATTATCCTCAGGTTGGTCACCCTTTTCCTTTTCTGAAAACACTGAAGCAAAGAAGGTGTTGAGTAATTCTTACTTTTCTCTGTCCTCTGTTAGCATTTTGCCATCTTCTCCGCGTAGTGGCCCTACCATTTCCTTCTTCCTCCTTTTGCTGCAGACATACCCCAAAAAAACCCCTTTTTGTTATTCTTAACCTCTATAGCAAGCCTGAGCTCATTCTGCGCTTTAGCTTTTCTGACTTTACTCCTACACGTGTTCGCTATCTGTCTGAATTCTTCTTTGGTGATTTCCCCCTTTTCCATTTCCTATACATGTTCTGTTTAAAAGTTAGCTCTGTTGAAAGTTCTTTAGTCATCCATCCTGGTTTCTTGAGACACCTCCCATTTTTCTTCCTCATTAGTACTGTTTGAAATTGTGCCTTCAGTATCTCCCTTTTGAGAAAGTTCTATCCGTCTTGAAGTCCCTTCTCTTTTCGTATTCCTGACCATGGGATCACCCCCAGTATTTCCCTGAGTTTATTGAAATCAGCTCTCCTAAAGTATAGAATGCATGTATGACTATGCCTGGCTTCTCCTTTCCACTGTATAACGAACTACAGGAGAAAATTATCATTTTCACCTAAGGATCCCACCACTTGCACCCCATTAACCAGGTCATCCTGTTGGTTAGGATTAGATCTAAAACAGCTGACCCCCTTGTTGCCTCTTCCACCTTTTGGTCAATGAAATTGTCTTCCAGGCAAGTAAGGAATTTGCTAGACCTTGAAGTTTTGATTGAGTTAGATTTCCAGCAAATGTCAGGACAGCTGAAGTCACCCATCACTACTACATCTCTCCTTTCTGCATGTGTGGTCATCTGTTCTAGAAAGGCATCATCCAATTCCTCCGTCTGACTTGGGGGTCTGTAGTAGAGTCCCACAATAACATCCCTGTTGTTTCCCTCCCCTTTAATTTTTATCCAGATACTCTCCACCTGGCTTCCAGTATTGATGTCATGGATCTCTTCACTGGTGTAAATATCCCTGATATATACTGTATATTCCTGCGTATAAGACTGCTTTTTAACACTTGAAAATCTCCTCAAAAGTGGGGTGTCGGCTTATATGCCCAGCAGATCTTTTCCCCTGCTGTGAAAATGACTGCCTTGTCTTTGAAGAGGTAAATTCCCTGGGCAGTTTCCCCAGCAGATCCTTCCCCCTGCTGTGAGAATGACTGCTTTGCCTTTGAAGTGTTAATTGCCCTCCATTTAGGGATTGTATTTTGGTAAACTTGCCAGGAAGATTACCATTTGCATAGTTTGGGGGATTTCCTCTCCAGGAGTTTGCAAGTCTGCCAATGTGGCTCAAAAATCATTAATGTGCACATTCAAAAATTTGGGATTTGATAGCTTCATATTAACCAACTTCATTATTAATGAAACCTTATTTTCCAAAGATTGAACACCACAGAGATTTTTCAAAGTATCCCATGGTTTTTTAGCTGTTGTCAGTCCTTTAATTTCACAGACTATTCCATCATCTACAGCCACTCAGCTGGCTGGCTGGTGGGGGGCAGGCTTTCCAGCCAGGTGGCTGGCTGGAGGGTAGGTGGCAAAATCTATATTTTAACTTAAAAATTGGGGGGTCATCTTATGTGCCCAGTCATCTTATATGCCAGAATATACAGTAATACTATTCCTCCTCCTTTCCTGTTTGGCTGACCCCCTTGTTGCCTCTTTCCTGTTTGGCCTGTTTCTCTTATAAAGGTTATACCCCTCTATTTCTACATTCCAATCATGGAACTCATCCCACCAGGTTTCAGTAATGCCTATTATATCATATTTGTTTTGTAGTGCGAGGAGTTCAAGTTCATCTTGCTTATTTCCCATGCTCTGTGCATTAGTGTAGAGACATCTGAGACCATGTGTTCCCTTTACTTGCTGCCTGTGCAAGTTTTTTTGCCTCCCACTGTCGACTCCTTGCACTGTTTGCCTTGTTCTCTCTATGACAGTTTGACTTTTTTCTCCAGCCCCTTTGCCTTCCAGAATACTGTCTCCCTCCCCCATATGACTCAGTTTAAAGCCCTCCTGATCAAATTCTTGAGCCTGTTGGCAAAATTGTTTCTGCCAACTGTCGTGAGATGCACCCCATCTCTTGCCAGAAGTCCCTCCTCATGGAAGCACAGCCCATGGTCCAAGAATCCAAATCATTTTCGGCGACACCATCTACACAGCCAGTTGTTTACATCAGCTATTTTCCTCTCCCTTCCTGGACCATGCCCTTCAACTGGCAGAAGAGATGAGGCAGTTAACTTCAATCATCCTTGATTAGGACTAAGCATTCGAACCTGATGCAGCAAGTCCAACATTTCTGGCAGGAGACATGTTTCCTCCATTGACATGCAAATCAACAGATGAAACCAGGGCCTGCAAAATCAATGTGGAGCAATCAAAACTGCTTAAGCTCTCATAGAGCTAGAAGAGACCACAAGGGCCATCTAGTCCAACCGTCTACTATGCAGGAATACCCAATGAAAGCATGCCTGACAAATAGCCATCCAGCCTCTGTTTAAAAACCTCCAAAGCTGGATTCCATCATACTCTGAGGCAGTGTGCTGCAGAGTTCTTACTATCGTGAAGTTCGTCCTAACCGCCAATGCCAAATTGTCTAAGATAGTTTGCAAGGTCTCCATCTTTAACGTCTCCCAAAGGGTGCTAACTAATGGCTCCTCTTCATCCTGGAGAGAAGTGACTAGTGGGGTGCCACAGGATTTTGTCCTGGACCCAGGGATATTCAACATCTTTATCAATGACTTGGGTGAGGGAATAGAAGGCATGCTTATCAAATTTGCAGATGACACCAAATTAGGAGGAGTAGCTAATACCCCAGAGGACAGGATCAGAATTCAAAATGACTTGAACAGATTAGAAAACTGGTCCAAAACTAACGAAATTAATTTCAACAGGGAGAAATTTATAGTACTATACTTAGAGACACAAAAAAATGAAATGCACAGATATAGGATTGGTGACACCTGGCTTGATGGCAGTACATGTGAAAGGGATCTAGGAGTCTTAGTGGACCACAAGCTGAACATGAGTCAGCAGTGTGATGTGGTGGCTAGAAAAGCCAATGTGATTCTAGGCTGTATCAATATGAGTATAGTGTCTAGACTGAGGGGAGTAATAGTGCCATTCTATTCTTTGTTGGTCAGAGCTCACCTGGAATACTGTGCCCAGTTCTGGCCACCACCATTCAAGAAGGATATTAACAAGCTGAAAAGGTGTCCCGAGGAGGGCAACCAAAATGGTGAGAGGTCTGGAAGTCATGACCTATGAGGAGCGGCTTAGGGAGCTGGGTATGTTTAGCCTGGAGAAGAGAAGATCAAAAGGTGACATAATAGCCATGTTTAAATACCTGAAGGGTTGTCATACTGAGGATGGAGCAAGCTTGTTTTCTGCTGCTCCAGAGACTAGGACACAGACCAATGGACTCAAACTACAGGAAAAGAGATTCCACCTAATCATTTGGAAGAACTTCCTGACAGTAAGCTGTTCGGCAGTGGAATAGACTGCTTCATAGCGTGGTGGAGTCTCCTTCTTTGGAGGTTTTTAAACAGAGGCTTCATGGCCATCTGTCAGGAATTCTTTGATTGGGTATTCCTGCATGGCAGGGGGCTGTACTAGACAGCCCTTATGGACTCTTCCAACTCTGTGATTCTATGAACTTGCAATACTGAACAAACCCATTTAGAAATTTCAGATCCAGAACCAGTCTGAAACCCCTATTGTGCTTGGGTACTGTGAAAAATCGGGAATAAATGCCTCAGAACCTTTAACTCTGTGGCACCTGCTCTATTTTATTTTTATTTTATTTATTTATTTATTTATACCCCGCTCTTCAGCCACAAGGCTATCAGAGCGGCTTACAAATTGTTTTAAGCAATAGCTATTTACACATCTACACAGCATTAAACAGTTTCCAATGTGTGTTAGCTAATTGCCCCCACAAGCTGGGTACTCATTTTACCGACCTACGGAAGGATGGAAGGCTGAGTGAACCTTGGAGCCGGCTGGAATCGAACTTGCGACGTGGTGGCTTGCAGTACTGGCATTTAACCACTGCGCCACCAGGGCTCCTCCACTGTGCCACCAGGGCGCCTATGTCTAGTAGATGACAAATTTCTTGCTGAATTATCTTCCTTTTTGCAATTTTTTTTATATCGGTGTTGGGCGAAATCTTCCTTTCAGTCTTTTGTGAAATTGGATGGTATACCCCTTTGTTACTACTTCAAGTATGTATTTGTTTGATGTCACTGAAGTCCACAAATGACCAAAATAAAGAAGTCTTCCTCCCACCAGAACTTCCATTGAGTCATTATTGAGACCTTCACCCCAATTGGAGTGGCAGGCTCCTATTCTTGCCTGCAGAAGGCCCCGCTGCCGAAACTGATACCTCAGTTTGTTCCATTGTTTCTGAAACCCCTGTCTCTGAAACCCTCTTCTGTCTCCTTTCCCTTTGAATGGAATGTTAACCAAATTAGGTCTGGACTTTTGGTCAGCCTCCCAATGCTCCAGCCACAACAATCCTCTGCTCACAGTTGTTGCTGTCATAGATCTGGCTGCAAATGCCACGGCATCACAGCCAGTATCTGCCAGATAACTTAGCCGACTTCCCTTTCATCACAACTCAAAAACACAACAGATTGTAATAAAGAAGATATTATAGCTCTATGCATCCTGTATTGCAAACCCACACTATTCCCCTTTCCCTTGCTTGTACTCTTCTTTTCTGCAATCTGTACATAGTCTCTCCTGAACCCATATCATTCTGCTTAACCACTCCTTTTTTAACCACTACTCCATCATTTGCTGTTTGCTTGTGTCCCTGTTTTTCAGTTGTCCAGTTACTCTGTTATATTTCCTTTATCAGTTCTGACCAGTTGTATAGTAGAGCTAGGCTCACAAGGTAAAATGGTATCATCTTGCCCCCTTCTCTGTTCTCAAACTTGCCTATTCCCTCTGAATTTAGCTGCTGTACACACAGTAGCTATGGGGAATGAAGAGAAAGGTTTTCCCCAACCGACAATATATTGTAGTGAGCCATTCCTGTTGTAATACAAAGTAATTTGGGGTGAAAGCCTACTCCTGCTGGATATGAAACTGCTAGAACTAGTTTTTTTTATAAGCATCAACACAGCTACCTTCTTGCATCTTCTTAGGGAATGGCTGGTGTGATAAACACCTGAATTTCACAGCTTACCAATACACCACTGGTCCCAACCTTTTACAGCTGACCTGCCTATCACTCACTTCTCATCAACACCATTCATGTTATCCTGTCTTTATATTCTACGATGTCTAGAACAGCCCACCCTTTTACTAATTTCTCTTTCCTTTCTCAGGTACCTCCCTCATTTTTCAATCCACTGTTTCTTTTGAAGCATAGTCTAGAACAGTGTTTCTCAATCAGGGTTCCCTGGAACCCTAGGGTTCCCCAAGAGATTGCTAGGGGTTCCTTAAGAGATTGTGACTGTGGAGGGAAAGCAATAGCAGTATATAGAATAATGTTTATGCAGGGGTTCCCTGAGACCTGAAAATTATTTCAAGGGTTCCTCCAGAATAAAAAGGTTGAGAAAGAACATATGGTTTGCAGAGAGTCCAAGGTTCAATTTCTAGTTTGTATAACTAAATTAATCTTAGAATGGAGAATAGAGGAAGATTTCTGTTTTAAACATGAAATGTAACCATACAGCATTGGTTTACAAAGGACAGTCAGCAACTCAACTCTACAGGGCTGTTTTATATGTCTGTGTGTCCATGGCTTCCAGTAGACATGTCCTTTACACTTTTGGTTCATAAACTTCTTTTCACTGAGCTTTGAAATTGTCACTGTAACAGGCTCAATGTCCAAGACTTTGACATGCTTTTCAACAAAATAAATATTTAGTTCATTTCATAACCACAGAGTGTCATGGACATTTTAAGGGATATATTTTCTTTCAATTAACGTTCAAAATCAGATAAGTCAGTTTAGCTCAACATCACCACTACCACCAAATCTGTCTGTACTATCCCACCAACCACTGATTATCATTACAGATTATTATATAATCATCTTGTTCTGATTTCATTTAAACTACTCCCCTCTCTACATACACAAAAACCTTCCATATAGATTACAACACAGTAATTAAGTATAAATTTAATCATTTCCTTTTATTATAGACACAATTACTGTTTGAATATCCTGTGAGGATTACAACTGAAAGCACTTCAGATCTGCTTTCCATTTTTTAAATTATCTATAAGTAAATTAACTAAATCTGTGAAAACATTATTAGGCTAAGAGCCTTCTAAGAAATAATCCCACCTTTGTTA
Organism: Gambelia wislizenii; assembly: GCA_030847615.1. Lineage (NCBI taxonomy): Eukaryota > Metazoa > Chordata > Lepidosauria > Squamata > Crotaphytidae > Gambelia > Gambelia wislizenii. The sequence continues at coordinate 90,654,672 of JAUMIR010000003.1, read as the reverse complement.
TCACTTACTTTCCTTAAACAATTCCCCTAAGCAAAACAGTTTAAGTTTTGCAGAATGTCAGTAACACTCAGAATCACTGTGTGGAAACTCTATAGAGACATCAAATTAAAACAGAGAGACAAAATTATCAATTAGATAATTTTCTCTTCCTTCCACTGTGCTCAGTGGACCTTGTGTTGATGAATAACAGATGACTAGAAGTAATACTCTGAATCTCCAAACACCAAGCAGGAAACTCTCATTGACATAAATGTTGTTTTTGTGTGACAGTTGTTTTAGGATCACAGTCCCAAATGTTTTGCAATGAACTGTCACTTATGAAGATCAGTTACTCTTGCATATCAATACAAAACAAACAAAAGCAATTAAAATGAACTCTTCAAGCTGGAACCACAAGTTGAAAGTATATTTATTTATTAGTCACTGTAATAGTCAGTCTTGATTAGTTGCTATCTCCTGTTGTTCATCTCTTCTAATTTTATAATTGTAATTGATGGGTGTGGGTGTGGGTGTGGGTGGGTGTATTTGAAAGTATTTTATATATCATCACCCCTATTTTATCCTCCTACAACCTTGTGATTTTTCTTTCTATTATCTAGAAAGTTATATTCTCTCTCTCTCTCTCTCTCTCTCTCTCCCCATATATATATATATATATATATATATATATATATATATAAAGTAAAGCAACAGCACTTCCCTCAAGAGCTCAATTACACAAATTTACATATACTCCCCTACAGGGGCTCACAGCATAAAAACCCCAGACACACTCCTACCCAACCATTCTCTGAAGATACCAGCCACAGATGCAGGCGAAATATCAGAAAGAAATTATTCCAGAACACGGCCTCACAGCCTAGAAAAAAACCAAAGAAAATCTATGGATGCCGGTTTCCAATGTGTGTTAGCTAATTGCCCCCACAAGCTGGGTACTCATTTTACTGACCTACAAAATGATGGAAGGCTGAGTCAACCTTGGAGCCCTGTAGGATAGAACTCAAAACATTGTGGCTGCAGTACCGGCATTTAATCACTACACCACCAGTGATCTCTAAGCAGTTTAAAATCTCAGATTTCAATGAGACAATTAAAAATATGACTAGATTAACATAGCTCTGATCCCCCATTCAGAGAAAAATGGTGTCTCAATCCAGTCTTCAATTTATCTCAATCAGGGATTATCGCTCTCACAGCAGTCGATAGGTACCTTCAGTCATTCTCTTCTGCACAAATAAAATCATGGGAAGAGAAAGCCAAACCCCCACAATTACATCCCTGGTCCCAAGCATGGCCTTGTTTTCCCATAACAGCCACATAACAACTAAACAACTGATAGCAACCAGTGCTGGTAAATAATACGCATCCTAACTGAGCATGTAAGATAAAGGAGTGCTGCATGGATAACTCACAAGTGTTTGACCCCATAGTACAGATACATCTCTGTTAATGCAGGAGATGTGTTACTGGCCATTACTTCTTCAACAGAAAATATGGTACCAGAGGCATAAATAACAGCAGCTCTTTCTACTTAGGAGGAAAGGGGGATTTTTTAAAAAAATCAGATAATTTGATTTTCAATGGGGCTTATTCCCAGTGTGTGTAAGATTGCAAGTAAAGTTATAAGAAATTTCTTACAACTGCCTGGCTGTGTATGCATGGTGATTCAGTACAAAATGGAGGAAAAGTATGCCTTATTCAGATTCGGAAGTACAAAAACCAAAATACAATCTACAATAGGAATAAGACATTCAGATATGTTTTAGAATGTCTTATTCCTCAGGAGGATGCTTCAGCTAAAGTGAATGAAGTCAGAGAAGGCATTATGCTTAGCAGTTTAAAGAACTGGGTTTGAAAACATGGCTACCAGAATCCCACAATACAATATAATAGTAATACAGACATTTGCAAAATTAAATATTAACCTAAAGAAGCCAAACCTGGTATAAAGCAATAGTATGTCCGTATCTTTGAAGGGGCCCTTTTGACACAGGTACCACATTCCAGATGCTGCTTTCCAAATTATAGCTAAAAAGATAAAATTACAAGTTTGTTAGCTGGAAGAGTGTCCTGGGTTTATGCATTTGAGGAAACATTTTTTCCCTTTGTATATACTGAATGCATAACAAACTAGGACTCAGCTATGTTTCAATTCAACAAGTTCAATTCAACTTGTTAGCTAGTTGAATATTTACATGTTTTGCTGACCTTTTTTTTTTTTCTTGCTAGGGAAAAGCCATATAAAAGCATATGAATCTAAAAACCATTTACACCATGTTTTATCTGACAATTCACCCTTTGAATACATACAGCAAACATTTCCAGCTGAATACCACTGTGAGTTTGATGTCTAATTAGCATATATGGGCCTTCCATGATAGCATTGCCATATAAGTCCAGACTGGCATACACTGAAATTCCCCTGAATGAAGTTGGGCATGTGGAATGGGATTCTCACATCACTCTCTTCTTCTTACAACCACCTGAAGGCATTCCATAAGTCATACCATACTTTTCAGCAGCGGTCAGTACCACTGACCATGCTTTTCTTCTGGGCCACCTCTCTAAGATGGGACTAGGGGCACTGTTTTCCGCTTGCTTTGGTCATTCCTGAAGTGATGAGTTTAGAATATGGTGCTGAGGAATTCATGTTTGATATCCTGTCTGTGGCTCATGTTGACCTACAGGGGTCTGTCCTGCCTCTCATTCTTTTTTATATTATATCAAAACATTGTGAGAGGTTGCTCAGAGGTTCAGTGCCACCAATATTTCTGTAATGGTGGGAGTAATTACTTGTGTCAGTAATGGATTGGATGAGCATGAGTGAATTTTAATCCAGGTAAACACCTTGTCAATTGAAATGCAGAGAATAGGGATTCAAATTGTACTGGAGAGTGTTACAGTCTCCCTAAGATGTAGGTATGCAGTTTCAGTACACTCCTGGACTTGGCTCTGAACATGAAAATCTAGATTGCACAATTAAAGCTAATAAGTCAGCGATGCATGTTCTGATCAATTATATACACCTTATCTGCATTCCATCCAGCTTACTGTAGCATGCCCTATGAGAAACTTTAAAAAATGCTTGGAAACTTCAGATGGTACAAAATGCTGTGGTCAGATATTTGACCGACAATATTTGCAGTAAACTCTATTATAACAGCTCAGTTTCTGGTCACAATTCAAAGTGCTGGTTATGACCTATAAGTCTCTATTTGAGCAGAGTCCCAGGCTATCTAAAAGACTGTATTGTCTCCTTGCATCCTACCTCAGCTCTGAAATCTGCAGGAGAAATCTTTCTCTCACTCACACCTCCTTCAAAATTGTGTCAGGTGGAGAAACAAACAAACAAAAAGCCTTCTCAGTGACTGCTCTGAGATTATGGAGCATGCTTCTAAGGGGGTTTAGGTTAGCCACCTGAAGTCCAACAGTTTTATTTTCCAGCAGGCCTTCAGCAACTAATTTTTGGTTACACTTGGAGATTTGAAATTAATATGGTGGACATTCTAAATATTTTACTGCTTACATACTATTACTGTAGAGTTTTTAAAGTATTTTAATAGCACACTTAATAGCATAATACTATAATTAATTTTAATATACAAAATTTATTGTGGTTTTATTGAAAATTTTTCAATTATGGTGAAAGGTGAAATTTTAAAGATAAATAAATAATAAAACAGAGCAGGACTGGAAGACACTACAGAACCAGTACAGGATTTTTTGATAAAATTACCAGCTTGGTAGATGAAGGGAATGCTGTGGCTATCACATACCTTGATTTCAGTAAGGCCTTTGACAAGGTTCCCCATGAGATTCTTGCAAACAATCTTGTAAAATGTGGGCTAAACAAGTTAATTGTTCAATGGATTTGTAACTGGTTGACCGGCCGAACCCAAAGGGTGCTCAGCAGTGGCTCCTCTTCGTCTTGGAAAGATGTGACCACTGGGGTGCCACAGGGTTCTGTCCTGGGCCCAGTGCTATTCAACATCTTTAGCAATGACTTGGATGAGGGAATTAGGGGCATACTTATCAAATTTGCAGATGACGCCAAATTAGGAGGAGTAGCTAATACCCTAGAGGACAGGATCAAAATTCAAAATGACCTGGATAGACTGGAGAGCTGGGCCAAAGCTAAAAAAATGAAATTCAATACGGAGAAATGTAATGTAGTGTACTTAGGGTGGGAAAAGGAAATGCATAGATATAGGATGGGGGAGACCTTGCTGAACAAGACTACGTGTGAAAGGGATCGAGGAGTCCTAGTAGACCACAAGTTGAACATGAATCAACAGTGTGATGCGGCAGCTAAAAAGGCCAATGCGATTTTGGGCTGCATCAATAGAAGTATAGGGTCTAGATCAAGGGAAGTCATAGTGCCACTCTATTCTGCCTTGTTCAGGCCTCACCTAGAATACTGTGTCCAGTTCTGGGCACCACAATTCAAAAAGGATATTGACCAATTGGAGCGTGTCCAGAGAAGGGCGACTAAAATGGTGAAAGGTCTGGAAACCATGCCTTATGAGGAAAGACTTAGGGAGCTGGGTATGTTTATCCTGGAAAAAATACGGTTAAGGGGCGATATGATAGACCTGTTTAAGTATTTGAAGGGGTGTCACGCTGAGGAAGGAGCAGGCTTGTTTTCTGCTGCTCCAGATACTGGAACACGGAGCAATGGATGCAAGCTCCAGGAACAGAGATTCCATCTCAACATTAGGAGGAACTTTCTGACAGTAAGAGCTGTTCAGCAGTGGAACACACTTCCTCGGAGCGTGATGGGGTCTCCTTCCTTGGAGGTCTTTAAACAGAGGCTGGATGGCCATCTGTCAAGGATGCTGTGATTGTGTATTCCTGCATTGCAGGGGGCTGGAGTGGATGACCGTTGTGGTCTCTTCCATGATTCCATAGAATTCTATGATTCTATGACTAAGGGCTTACAACAAGAAGAACTGAAAAATTCAGGGAGCCCAACTTGGCACAAGTAGATTATATTATCGCTTGTGTAAGGTGCCATATTTTGCTAATAACAATATACAGTCAGCCTTCCACACTCACAGGAGTTTGGGGTACAGGGCCCCAGCAAAAGTGGGAAAATTGTGAATATCTGACAATGCTCCCAAGCTGATACCTCTATGAGCTAAGGAACCCAAGCAAAGTGCCACTTCTATCCTGCTATTGTTGTGCATGCCTGGCCCTCTAGTTCCTCAGGGTGACTGGTTCTTAGGGGACTAGAAATGGCCAGAGAGTAGGAAAGCGGCCACAGTGGGTTGGTCAGCACCAGGTGAGGCTCCAGGAGAAAGGGAAATCAGGGATACTCAGTATTATTTTATGCATTTATAACTTACTATACTTTTTTTAGCTGTCTTTATATTTTCTGGTCTACATGCATTATCTGCAATTTTCTGCAAGGGGCCGCAAAATTCCAAAATTAAATAAATAAATTTAATTATTGATGGCAAACTTGGGACTAATCAAATCCATAGAAGTTTAACCCATGAATGTGGAGTGCCGACTGTATTATAATCACAAGAAGTAGGATGAAGAATTAGGATCCTGAAAATATCAGCTGTCTTTAAACAGTGGTACAGTTTGGTAGCTAGACTCTGGATACACTTGTTTCATCTGGACTCTTTGGAGGACAATGTGTACCAGTATTACTTCATTTACATTAAACTAAGTCCTGCTGAATTTAGGAACCATCCTGCTTTATTCATCTGAGTGTGGCCCTAGATTTCTGCCCCATTCTCCTTTTAATTTCGTTTAGCACAAATACTACTGTACACCAAGGTACTTAATATCCTTTGTATAAAATGTAATGTAATATGGACAGAGAAGCCATTTTCATTGCAGTTTTCTTTCCAACAGACAATATCTTCACTTAAGCTCCTGCTCTATTTCAAGATGTTAGTGTAAAGGCCAAAATATGTATGTTACAATGTCATCTCCTAAGCAACATGTGTGCAGGGGTTGTGCTGCATAATTTAGTGTTCTTTGAATTTACACATAAATGTACAAGCAGAGAATACCTGGAAGCAAGCAAGCAAACTATGCTACCATAAAAAAACTGCCATCTCTCTGTGTTCTGCACTAAAATGTAAGCCTTCCAGAGATGCAGACAGGTAAAAGAATGCTATCAGTATCAATATTCTCACACAATACTAGGAAAGCAAAGACAACAAGGATTACTTACTTTAATACCATTTGGAAAGTACTGTAATTAAATGCATATCCACCAATCACCCACATAAACTTGCCATGTAGAATGGCCTTATGGGAAGCCCGGCTTACAGATGGACTAAATGGCTTCACATTGGGCAGAATCCAGTATGATTCCATAGAAGGAACATTCAAGGAACAATCAGGACCTGTTTAAAAAGAAATTGGGAGGAGAGTAACACCTGGACTGTACAAATTAATTATTTGAAACATAATAATTATCAAGATTGTAACAAAACTCATGACATCTTTCTGGAAGACTGGATTAAGGAAGAACAGCATCCTTGTCAGTGCTCTGAAAGGCATACGTGTTGTCTGCCTCAACAGAGACTACAAAGAAGAGAAGAAGCAGAAGCCACAAACATTATAATGGAGTAAGTCCACTCAGAAAGATGAATTCTTCTCTTCGATTTCTGCAAGGAGAATTGTTGGGCAGCACTATACTCCTTGAATATACTGTTCATTTTAACTGTACTCAGATATATGCATTCATGTTCTGCACCCCCAAAACAGGAGTCACTGGACTAGAAATCACAGGCTCCAGTATCTTTAGTCACAACATCTTTAATGGAACAGCCCCCTCCCACATCTCTTCTCTTTTCTGGTGCTTCTTTGAAACCCATAGAAGACTTTTATAGTTTATGGATGGTATAAGATCATCCTCTGCCTGAAATCATGGGAACTGAATTACAACAGCCCTCATGTGTGTGTATGTGCCTTCAAGTTGCCTGTCAACTTATGGCAACTCCATAAATTAAATAGGCAAGGAATGCTCAGAGGTAGTTTTGTCAGTTCCTTCCTCTGAAATATAGCCCACAGCACCTGGGATTCATTGGCAGTCTCCCATCCAAGCAGTAACCAGGACTGACCCTGGTTAGCTTCCAAAATCATGAAAAAAAGGCCAATGGCTGGGAGGCATCAGGAGTTGAAGTTCCGTAAAAATCCCAGGCAGAAGAAGATGGAGAAGCAACAAGAAACTTCTATACATTCCTGCATGGCAAGGGGTTGGACTGGATGGCCCTTGTGGTCTCTTCCAACTCTATGTTTCGATATAAATTGTCAATTATATAGTTGATGGTGTCAGTAAAGGTGATTTTCCATATCCTTATGTCCAGCTGTCCCTATCTAAACAGACTTCTGACAGTAGGGTTGCCAGGTGATCTTCATTGTAAGGGATATCTCTTATCTGAGGGCTGGGAAATTTGGCCCTGATAGGACTTTAGCATAATAGATGTCCCCTATCTGATGGTTGGAAAACCTCTCCTTTTATATGGACTAAACAAGTAGCCAAAAAATCCTGCATTTCTGGAGTATGCATAAAGACATAAATGTGTGCATCATGTAATTTACACATGTGGAGAGACACATGTGGCTAAGTTAACAGAAATCAATACCTTCATTTGGTATTTAGGTAGAACACAAATTTATTAATAACTGCTTTGTCATTGTCAACTCTGCATGTCATGACTTTCGATAATCCTTTATTGCTATTTGTAAACCTAGCAACACTATCTCACAGTCATGTTCATTTTTGTTTCTTGAAAACGTTATCCAAGATTAACCATGCTAAAAACAAAATAAAACTGCACAAAGCCAATCCAAAGAAATATCTTCACATGCATACCCAATAGCAACAGTCCTTTAAAGGCTAACTGCTTCTTTTGTTCTCAAATGAGGTTGATTTCTGAAATGTCAAAGTCTGAATTTTATGCTTTTTTTATATGCTTAAAATCGGGTCCTAGACACAGAAAAGATGTGCTTTTGTACTAGTTTTAGTTTGTTTTATGCTGAACAGTGACACCAAGTGGTAAATTATACACAAAGCCTGAATAACCCTGAAGCTCACAAAAAGTGAAAGCCTATTTATTTAAAATTTGGTAATCTACATTCAGTCTGCATTTCAAGAAAACATTCATGAGGCATTAGCATCTTCTAATGCAACATAACAATTACAACAATTATGGAATCACAGAATACACATGAATACTATAGCTGTTCACAACCTATCCTGAATCATGTGAATTCATGAGGAAAAGTCTCATTGAAAGATAAAAAAAAATAAAAATACAGGGTACAAAATGTAATGCAAAAAAATTGTTATGCAAAGAGTAACACTGAATTGTAGTAGAGGAATTATTCATCTGTAACTGATAGCCATTCCTGGACAGCTTGTTTCTCTATGAATATGTCCATCATTTTCCCATCACCATGGAGCTGGCTTCAGTAGTGTTCATACCATCATATGATGGATTCCATAAAGTCAAAATGGCAAGGGTTCAGGCACACAGCATTCCCAAATGTAAAATGTGCATCTCAGTGATTTCACAAAGTTTCTGGCCTGATTTAATGTGTAGCTTGGCATCCAGGTTACCAAGTATTCTTCAGCTGCTGTATTCATTTTGCATTTTGTCCATGTTTTAATAATTTCACTAAGTGCTTCACTGTATCACCAAATGCTTGTCATTTGCTACTGCCAACAAACCTCTTGGTTGTGCTAGTATAACACTATTCTGTATTCTGAATAACAATATGTGCCAGTTACTCATAAACAGATTGGCTCTTATATTTCCTGAAGCCTCCACATCTGTGTGATGCAGCTGATTACATTCCTACCTGTAATAGGCTTAATTTTAGTACTTTTCTTCCCTGAGAATGACTGAGTGACTGGTATATCTCTTGCTGGCTGGTACCCATCAAAGCAAAACAACACAGTTTTCTGTTTGTTGGTCATGTGTTAATAAAATGAATTCCTTAATAGCTCTACTATATGAGCGCAAATTAGTTTCAGTGTTCCCAAAAGCTGCTCTTATGCTGTGTATTAATGGTGCCAAGTTGTCCACATACTGGTGAAAGCCTAACTGGGATCCAAACAAAACTCCACAACTAGTTTTGCATGTTCAAGAGGATTTAACTTAAAATATCTAATCAACATGCATTCAAGTTCTTCTTTGGATTCAAAGTCCTTGTTTTTTCTCCAAGCATGGTTGCTAATCTTAACAGCTTTTTGCACATACCAAACTAATACATTTACAATGGAATGGGCTAAGAGCCATCTGAAAGTCTAGATCAACTGACATGTATTTGGACAGAGACAATTAAATGAAGCCACTAGAAGCAACTTATATCTATATGTTTCTCCTGATGCCCTCCCAGTTATTTATAAGCATGTTCTCTGTCACACAATTTCAGTTTCATAGGAAAAGAATAGGAAAGCTAATGTAAGTCAGACAGAATATGAAAACAAGCTAGAACTAAGAGAGAAGGGAGAAAATATGAATGTTGATGCTTTCTCCTCATGCCTTAAAATGTCACTTACCTTCAGAATTTCAGCAGTTTGATCTGAATATATCCTCATTTTCACTTATAGCTTAAAAGAGCAATGTACAACAGTTCTGCTCCTCTTGAAATTCAACTGCAGGTAAAAACTGACAAGTGGAAGCTGCAGGCAACCTGACTTTTTCAGGTCAGCCTTTTGTTACTTCACACGTTCATATAAATGCTAAGACTCTGGAGTCTTAATTAAGAAGGTTTCTTGAAAAAGATTAAACCACTTGATTAAACCACTTGATCCCCAACTATAAATTGCTTTTTGAGAAATGGTGATTAAGCCACTTGAACTCCAACTATGAATTGCTTTTTGAGAAAAGGTGAAATGTGTTTTGAAAAATATTTTATTTCATCTTTCTGCAACAATTGAAATAGTATTCATATATAAATCTCAGTTTGCTATTACCGTACTGGCAATATATTTTTATACCATGATTTCAAGAAACAGTACTTCTATTTAATTCTGTACTATAATTTTTACACAGCTCTTTATTTTATGCTCAATAAAAAGCAAACAGACTGAAAATGTAGTGAATAAGACTATACCTTTGGCATTATGGCTGTGATCTCAGGCAATTAGTAGTGACACATTTTTAAATCCTTTATGCTCCAAGATCTATATACATCAAACACTATCTTTATAAAATGTCCTAGATTCAAAGTTCAGCAGTGTTCTAACAAAGTACTTAATAAGCTTCACCTTTTCACTATTATAATGCTTTGCTCTCTCCACAGAATATTATATATTCAGAAACCAGAAAAACATTTTGCAAAACTGAAAATGCAAATTAACCTTATTATATTTGGGAGGATGTATGATCTTGGAAACTAAGCAGGGCCAGCCCTGGTTAGTACTTGGATGGGATATCACCAATGAAAATCAGGTGCTGTAGGCAATATTTCGAAGGAAGGAACTATCAAAACAACCTTGCCTAAGAAAATGAAATTTGTGGGGTTGCCATAAATCAACAGGCAACTTAAAGGCACACATGCCCTCATAAAAACACTAACACTAAATAAAAATCTGTACTTATTTATCACCACTTCTATTAACTGTCAAAGTAACCATGAACATTTTAATTCAAGTGATGAAATGCTACATCATTAGAAATCATCTAATCTACACTTCAGCTCTTATCCTTTCCAAAGATACACTGGCTTTGATACTAAATTACTCTTTCTAGTCACACACAGGGAAGACATTTCTGTCAACTCTTCCTTCATTTTGCATCATGTCCTATGCTATTTCCAAAGGTTCCCAACAATTTGACAAGGGAAACAGAATGCAGGGAAAATGAAAGACACTAAGGCCCTGTTTCAGGAACATGAACTGTTCTGTTTACAGAAGGAAATTAGGAGCAAGACTTTTAAAAAATGATTAAAAGAAAGCATCTTGGAACATCTTCAACACTGGAAAATTTATTAGGGAATAATCTTTCATTGGCTAGAGTCCACTTCATCAGACTAATGAAGTGTTACTCAGAGTTAGAAAGAATGTGTGTGCGCGCGCACAGATGCATGTGTGCACCCACATGTGTTCATGTAGAGAAGGCTGCCAAAACTTGGGAATCAACATGGAGGTACATAACAACAACAATAAATACAATGGAGGAACTGAAAATAGCACAGACTAAAAAAGGCAAATAAATGCAAATGGTACAGTAGCTTTATAATAATTACATCAAGGAAAATATAAGCATTCCAAAATAAAAATAAACTTATACACATATTAGCCTACTCTCATACCTAATTAGATATTGCTGTAAATTGTCATACATGACAAAGGTGTACATATATATTTAAAGCATTTTTACTATAGAATATTTTAGTGCTACAGTACTCTGGACAGCTCCTTAACTTTCACAGAGGAGAAAAAAGAGCAAAATGAGAACTGAACTATTCCAAGCTGCACTTTTTATACTATGGTAACTCGAGGACTACAAAAGCTGACCTAAATGCAGCATGCATTATTATTTCTATTAACTTGCATATTGCAGTCAAATGTCAGCACTTCATCTAGCAGTAGTCAGTAGTAAGCCTAGGCAACAGCAGAGGGAGACTGGGGCTCCATACCCTTCATGGCGCTCTGGTCAAAAGAAGGGAACTAACTACAGCTAAAACCTCTCATGTCCTGTAAACAAGACATTTGTCTTATTCTTTCAGTCATTTAGCTATTCTTACAGTCATTTAGCCCTATTACTGTAATGGTTCCACTCCATCAAGGAAAAATATTTAACTATGCTACGGTTTTCAGAGACAAAGTAGGAAGGGACTGCAAATATTCAGATGTCTAGCACTGATATTTATTTATTTATTTATTTCTACAAAGGCTCTCAGAGTGGCTTACACACTGTTAAGCAATAGCACTTACACATCTACACCACTTTTATAGCACGCTAGGCACTCGCTAAGCAGTTTCCAATGTGTGTTAGCTAATTGCCCCCACAAGCCGGGTACTTATTTTACTAACCTATGAAAGGATGGAAGGCTGAGTGAACCTTGGGGCCCTTGGGACTAAACTCATAACATTGTGGCTGCAGTACTGGCATTTAATCACTGCGCCACCAGGGCTCCCTTTTATTTTATCAATTCCAGATAGCAGAAGGTGACTGCCTAGCACCTTTCTTTATTAATATTATGCTGCTTCCAATGTGAAACTCTTTATCTCTGGGTTTTAGCAATGCCAGTGATAAGTATTTATCAAGCTCTTCAGACACAACAATTCTAAACTAGGTTGACTTGGTTTCTGAGCCAAAGTTAACTGTCCTCAGTACAAGGGCAATAAAAGATTTTGCTTGAACTCTGATTTCATAATGACTATTCATCTCTTGGAGAGATGATATAGCTAATCTTCAATCCCAAATCAACGTTAGCTTCCATTGTACACAAGGATAAAGTACTCAAAGGGTAACAAAAAACAAGAAACAAACAAACAAACAAAACAACCATCAGAAACAAACACAAATATTAACATAAAAATGTGGATTGTATCCATCTTGAATTAGCCAAACTTAGTTCCTACTGACTTCAATGTAACTTAAATAACTCAACAACAATCCAGTCAAATATTTTTAATAATACAAACATAAAAATATACAGCTTACAAATACCCCTCAAATATGGATGAAGGCTAAAAATCAGAAGAAAGTTCAAGAATTACACAAGAAATGCACTTCAGGACATTCTATTCACCAATTCACTGTGTCATCTTACAGGAAGTATCATCTTAAATAACTTAATATTATATAAAAACCAAAACCAAATGGAAAATTGCACAATTTTAACTGAGTACGAGAAATGTTCCAGAAATTATTGCTCTCTCTATTTCCCTTGATTGCAATCACACAATACAGAATGAGTAGCAAGTGTGTGCCTCCTAAAGTTTTAGAACTACCAAAATCCCTCCAATAAACTCCCTTCACCCTTGGCTACGCTGGCTTGGGCAGCTGGCTGCTGATAGTTATATAACATCTGGAGGACCAGGGTTTCCCATACCCACACTATAGGTTTAAATCCAGAATTAGTCATACTACAGTAACCCCAGTGAAATTAATAGGACTTGAGCTATTGAAGATTTAATGTGAAGTCGAAGTCTTTCACAGCCAGCATCCATAAGTTTTCCATGGGTTTTTTCCAGGCTGTGAGGCCATGTTCTGGAAGAGTTTATTTCTGACGTTTTGCCTGCATCTGTGGCTGACATCTTCAGAGAATGGTTGGGTACGAATGTGGTGGTGGTGGTGGATATATACTGTGAGCCCCTGTTGGAGAGAATATGTAAATTTGTGTATTTAAATGGCTAGTTTCTGGGTGGAGATATGCAAGGAGGATTAGTGTCTGTTTGGCTCACAATATATAAACCCCACACACACTCCTACTCAACCATTCTCTGAAGATGCCAGCCACAGATGCAGGCGAAACGTCAGGAATAAACTCTTCCAGAACACAGCCTCACAGTCCTGGAAAAAAAACACACAGAGAAAACCTATTCAAGATTTAATTGTATTCCATTCATTTAAATGGGTCTGCTTTAAATATGGCTATAGAATCAGTTTTAAACACTTCACTTGTACGTTGTAAACTGTAACACTGATGGAACAAAGTCCTTTTATAATGGCATGGTACAATAACTTTCAGCTGCTAGAGGAGCTTTTTCTTAATGGTGACATGACTGAGCAGCAACAGCTCTTATCCCTACAACCAAACTCTTTCAGCCTGTATTCCTATGTATAAAGTAACAATTCTAATCCACATTAGAGATTGGAAATTAGGTATTACTAATACCTATACAATTATCTGTAATTAAGAAAATTGCAGTAAAGGCTCAGCTATCACAATAAGACATTTATCAGTTTTAAAGGACTTTTATTTTCTCTCAGAAACCTACTATCCTAGATGTTTATTCCAAAATATCCACCAGATGTCACAATTGCTCAGAAAGACATAATGTACTATTAAATATACTACTAAATTCTTATACCCTGGATTAAATAAAACATTATAGGTAATCATTAACAATGTATTTCAGCATAGGAATGAATGCAGTTGGTGTCTACACTACTTTACTTTTAAAAAAAACTATGTTTTTAGTAGCAGGTGATAAAATGCTGAAGTGTTAAAGGGATACATTTTATCCAAAAAACATTCAAGAAACTATATGGATAGTATGTTACAGTTCTTTTAAAAGCAAACTTGCAAAAGAGAGTTAAGCATTAAACTCATCCAAAAAAACAACCCAACCAACAGAATCAAATTACTTACCATGTGATATTACTTATCCTGGTGATAATAGCAGCTACATGCACACAGAGAGGATCAATTTGTTCCTTCCATATCTTCATAAATCCTTTGTTCACAACGTCCCAATTTCACACTGCAGCATTCCCCTATTAAGCCTTTTCTGCTCTGTTTAGCTATCAAAATCAGCTTTTACTCCCTTTTTGGCCTGAATAACCCATCACACCCATTTTCTTTCTTTTCCCAGTGTTCCTATCTTTTCCCACCTTGGGTCCCATGTAGCTTGCTTTTGGTACCATGCCAGAAGAAAGCCTAAATTGTATGTTCCACTTCTTATAGAATCATAGAATCATAGAATCATAGAATTGCAGAGTTGGAAGAGACCACGAGGGCCATCCAGTCCATCCAGTCTTAGTGAAGGTTTACACACTGGAAGAAAAAGTAGCTTCCCTGTCCATCCCAAGAATTCTAGTATGGAAGTTAGCTTTAAGGAATATACTTGTACCTTTAGGGGGGGGGGATATAAACTCACCTTGCCAACTGTCATTGCATACACACAGCTTCTCTCCAGTCAAATCACAGTAGCCATGGTCAGGACTTCCACAGTTAGCTTTACAGTAAGGAATATCACAGGCTTCTCCTTTCCAGTACTTGTCACACTCACAATATACCTGGCTTGGAACTGAGCTACTTGTTGTACACTTCCCATGCCCCGAGCAGTTATTGGGACATGAATTAATTCTGTAATAAGCAAGATCAGAAGGAAGAAAAGGAAGCACAGTAAAGACATACAGATTGACAAGTCTTTATATATTGTTACAATTACCTCTTTTTTTCTTTCCATTAGGGTGGGAAAAATGATTTTCTTAATAACTTTCAAATTATGTATTCTAGTGTTATCTCACAGAAATCAAATAGAGGTATCTGATGAGCTATTCAATTAACTAGAATTAGAAAGCATTATAAGGTAAGAAGCAAGGTTATCAATGGATTGTGCACAAATTATGTTTTTAATTTTTTGCTATTGTGTCATATTGTATTGCTATGAAATTTGAATTAGATGGTCTTCTGAGATTAAGCAAGAGACACATCAATACAACCACAAGCTAAAAATATTGGTATCTAGAATTTTAAAAAGCTCAGAGATTACTCTGGTTTCATTCGATTGATATTTCTGCTCTACTGCAACCAAAAGAATGGCTGCATGACTAGCACATAATAATCTACTTTTATGGTTTTCTCTCATGATTTTCCATGTGTGAAATGTATAAATACAAAATATCCTTAATTCCATATCCTTTTAAGGATAGTTGAACAGAGGTAAGATTAAATTGTCCTAGAAGAGGCATACAATGTCATTATGCTCATAAATAAAGGACTCAGAATTGAAAATGTATTTTAATGTGCTAAGAGAACAATAAGTGTAATCCCACTGTTCAGTTTAGTAAAGGAGAACTCTCTCAAGATTGGAGATGAAGACAGGTGACTGAAATATGTGAGAAGAAGGTTTCAGATCAGGTATCCTTCATCTTTGACATTCCCAGAGCTTTATTTCTAAAGCATGCCAGGTAGTCTGTATTATGAGCTTTGATAACACTATCCAGAATGCCATACTAGCATTTTCAAACCTCCAAGTGAGCTGGTCCCAGAGAACCTTGGTCACCCTACCTTGCCTGCCCTGAAAATTAATGTTTGCATCTTGTGGATCGTAGTCACAAATCTGTTTGGACAGATTTGGACAGCTGCCTACATTCTGAATCCACTGAGATTCAGTGATGACAATTTTCCAAGTGCTAACATGGTGTAGGACACTGAATATTGGGCTATGACTCTGGAGATCAAGGTTCTAATCCTTGTTTAGCCATTAAAACCCACTGGGTGTCCTTGGGTAAGTCACACTCTTTCAGCCTCAGGTGAAGGCAATGGCAAACCCCCTCTTGCCAAGCAAAATCTGTGATAGGTTCACCTTAGGCCTGTCATAGGTCAAAAACACTATAATAAACTTACATATGAACATAACCACCTGCTAAACTAGTTGACTTGCAGGATCCTACCAAGGACAGATATAGGTTTAGTACATATTACATTCATTCACATGACAAAATTCAACAGAAGCACTGGCTCAGTAAAAGTACTCCTAGGAACTTGGCAGATACTACAGATAACTGACTTGCCACCGGTATTTACACACATACTCTTCTCTGTGGTAGGAGAGCACTTGGTAAATAGCACTGGCTAAGACAGTGTGGAAAGGTTAATAATTCTAACCTCCCTCTGTAAAATGAAACTGACATGGATAGTATAATATATTTATTCAAAATATTTTTATCCCACTCTTCAGCCAAAAAGAGTCCCAGAATTGCCTTTTAAAAATCAAAAAGAAGACTCTCCCTGACTCAGTCTTACAATGAAAAAACCATTCCAAGACAAATGGCTGCGCCAGAGGACTTGTCCAACTTGTGGAATTAACTTATCCCAGCCCTCAGAATGCTGAGAAGCGATGGTGAGGGGAGAACCCCGCTCACCTCCCAACCGGTGCAGCTGTGCCGGGGAGGGAGCCGTCTTTGCCAGGCAGAGGGGTGGGAGCCCAGGCGGAATGACATCATGGCACACGTGCCATCACAGGAAGGGGCGGGGCCAGAGGCTATTTAAGCCCCTGCTGCCCCTTGCCTCATCCTCAACTGAGAGTTTAGGTTTGGTGGGAAGTTAAGATGGCAACTGGAAGTGCTGAGTGTCTGAGAGGAGTAGGTTAAAGTTCAGGGAGAACTCAACATTGATACACAACCTTGGTAGCAAGTACTGAGGCAGCACTGATCCTCATTGTTATGAAGAAGCTTTTTAATAAATAAACTGTTATTTTCCATTGTTTTACTCTTAGGTTGTTAATTCAGGGAACTATCCAATCCTCAGCCACAAAAAACAAGAACCCAAAAGAACATACCATGTTTCTTCATGTCTGAAGAAACCTTAAGGTCCCTATAAGAAAACCCAAGGTAGGTGACAGGAGCCCAGTCTCCTGAAATGAGTTTCCGTCATATATATCTTCATATTCCCCCTTACATAAAGCTTGAGTTCTGCCTGAAGGGTGATAGTCCCTGTTTCTTGCAGGCAGGTGTGAACTGGTCATGCATATTAATTATCTACTGCCCTACTCAGTATAACCTATTTTTCACAATCCTAGGCAGGAGCCCTATTCCAAAGAGTTATTCCAGAGCTGTCCTTTCTCTCAAGTAATTGTCCAAGGTCAAGGGCTACAAATATCTCTGTTTCATATATCATGATACATTAGATCTTTTTGCTTTGTTTTATTTGAGAGAAATCCCTTACAATAAATTATTCTACAGTTTCACAAACCAAAAACTCAGACACAGAAAAAAAACACAATTTGTGCTAATCATTGTTCCAAAAAGAGCTCTTTATCTGTTTGCTACATTTCTTCTCATAACCATCATTTTCCACATTCTACATTTTCACATTTCTACATCCTTTATTTGTCAAAATCCTGATTTGCATAAGGCTATTTCAAATAATTTTAAACCCTAAATCTTATTTACTATGAAAACTACATCTCTTCTGATTAATAAACAGAAACATGACTGATTAAAAAAAAATACTTACGAGTAAAAAATATTAAATCCTGTTAAATTATAAGCAGCATCACTAAAAAAGTGTAGCAATGCATAGCCAGATGTAGTAACTACTTCAGGTACAGTTTCATTTCCATGTACTTCTGGAACTATAAGACCACTGTAAGAGATTAAATATGAAATATTCATATTGCCAGTAATGTCAGCAATAAAAAGTCAGTGATCTGAAGAAATCAGGTGAGTGTTCTCCATAATTTAGAAACATATCAGAACTTCACTCCATTGTACCAATTGAGTACAGAAACTCATGCATGCTGAATTACACAAGATTTTCCAAATAGTTATACATTCAAAGATTTTTCAGGTTCCTATTCAGTGCAATTTAAATATCAGAAGTGCTTAAAACATTTTTACATGCTGTGTAGTCTGAAAGCAATGCACAGAATACTAAAATTTCCATATAAGGCAGTACAGGTTGAGTATCTCTTACTCAGAATTCCAAAATCCAAAGTACTCCAAAAGCCAAAACAAGTATTCCAAAATCAGGGTGGGGGGCGGGGCTGAAATATAGAACACTTCTGGTCCCAAGCATTTCAGATAAAGGATATTTAACCTGTGTTTGAAAATCCAAATCTATGCAAAATGAGAGGCTTATGTTGAGAAAAAAAGTAAGGAACTCTTAACTATATAGCCTACATTTTGGGAGCCACATGTACCTTGACCTGGCTCGTAAGTTGGTATCCCCATTTGCAGAAGCTGCATGCCACAAAAGAGCTCCACATCAGGCCTGGCCCAAAAGAAAGCAAAGCATTTAAATATGGAAAAACTTCCCTTTCCACCTACCAAATAGTTACTGGACTAGTATGGACAGAGTTAAATCTAACATGAAAAGTCTCCACTACAGCTCCCAGGACAAGCCAGCTTTGTTGTTGCTGTTGTTAACTGCAGTCAAGTCAACTGACGTATGGTGACTCTATGAATGAGAGACCACCAAGTCACCAACAGCCCTGCTTAGGTCTTGCAAACTCAGGGCTGTGGCTTCCTTGATTGAGTTTATTTATCTATAATGCATTCTTCTTTTCCTACTGCCTTCTACCTTGCCAAGCATTATTGTCTTTTCTAATGAGTCATGTCTTATCATGATATGGTCAAAGTATGACAGTCTCAACTTAGTCATCTTGGCTTCAAGGGAGAGTTCTGGTTTGATTTGTTCTAGGACCCATTTATTTGTCTTTCTGGAAGTCCATGGAACCAGCAGAACTCTCATCCAGCACCACATTTCAAATTAGATTATTCTCTTCTTATCAGTTCCCCTCCCCTATCCAGCTTTCACAACCATATATAGAAATCAGAAATGGCATGAACAATCCTGATTTTGATGTTCAATAATGTATCTTTACAGGATAGGATCTCGTCTAGTCCCTTCACAGCTGCCCTTCCAAGTCCTAGTCGTCTTCTGATTTCTTGACTGTATTTTCCATTTTGAATTTGAGCCAAGGTGTAGGAAATCTTTAACGATTTCAATGCCTTCGCTCTCTGCTTTAAAGTTATGTAGATCCAGTTTATTTTATACCAATCAAAATGTATGCTAGAGAGAGTTAGAAAAGAAAAACTAGTAGAAGTAGAAACTATAAGGAATGATTAGGAAGGAATATAGATTACCTTGTGATTGTCATTATTAAACAAAATTGACACAGAAAGTGTTAAAACTGGTAAGTCAAGAGCAGTTACTCAGCACCCTCCAAACTATGAAAAATATTCCTGGCTACAGAAGCCTGCATTCTTTTTATCTGCTCATTTAAATGCCCTGTGTATACTTGAACCCAATAAAAGTAGTAATGTTCTTAACTGTATTTGTAATAAGGGAGAGAATGGAGCAGGATGGGATGCACAGGGAATTTAAATATGGTAAATGTTAGGTTCACAGAAGGAACAGCTCAAAGTCAAATATGAAGAAGAGCAGGTGAAAAGAACCTGCAGGCCCCCCAAAAGTCAGAGAACTAGTAGCACAAACATCCTTCATCATTGGAGAGGCTGGCTAGTGCTGACAGGAATATTTGGAGCCCTGATGAAGGAGAACAAAGAAGAATATAAAATACATGAACAGAAAATAAAGCCAGAATGAGGGATGAACAGTTAAGCCCACTAATATTAAACTGTCTAGTCAGGACACAAACGTTTTCACATAATTATAATTAGAAGCTTTTAAACTGAAACACTCACCTAAATACAGCTATTAAAGGTGCATATATTGAATCTCCGTCGTAAACATACATATGGTCCCAACTACATTCTGTAGCAAAGTGATTAAATCTTAATCTTAAAACTGAATTAGGACTAGAAGAGAAAAGGTAAAGAGGGAAAATATTAAAAGTGGCCTTTTCACAAACAGCATATCTTCTAATAGAATATATGAAAATGCTTTTATTAGTATTAATAATTATTGTTATTAATTTGTTTGAACAGAATTTTGTATGAACACAGCATTTTTCAGTGCATTGCATATATGCAATTATAAACAGTAAACATGCATTTCATTTGAAGCCATAGGTAATTTAAGAAAATGCAATTATTTAACAGAAACTTTCAGAGTTAAGAATACAGAATTAAGATAACACAATCTCCATCAACATCAGCCTGGGAACAAGCCATGTGTCCATATGCTACCACCCTACCACTCCCTTCTCCTCTTCCTGTCAGCTGGCTTCTGCTAAAGACACTGATCTTCAAGGAGGCTGATTTCAGAATATCTATATTTCAAATATTTCAAATGCAATTGCATACAATTGCTGACATCAGCGCCAAGAACGTTGGACAGTTACCAAGGCCAAGAATGTCTTGGCTCTGATACCTGTTTGATCTTCCTACCCTTGGGTTGGCATGGCAACAGCAGCGATGTCTGGGAAAATGCCCATTATGTTAAAAAAATCACAGCATCCCAAGGCACCCAATAAAGCATCTATGTGTTTGCATTGCTAAAAATGTAACATGATAAGTAGTTTCCCAAGATATAGCTACCACTGTCAGGTAAGACCACAGCTGCTAGGACTATTCTGCCACCAGCACATTTAAACCTGAAACTAGCTCTGTGAATGCAAGTAATATTATGGTAGTCCAGTCTTCTAGCCCAATATGCCTTTCTGGTATGGTTACTCACAAATTCATCTGGAGATGGTCATCTCTGCCAGGGCCAACAGCATTAGTAAATATTTATCATGGAGAAATGCTAAGTAAGATCAACAATATTCGTTACATAAAACTATGTTCTAGAGCTGTTAATGGTCACAATTTATATTAGACATTAATGCAAAACATGTACTTACTATCCTTCAATTAACCATGTACATTTAGTTTTGTATTTGTAATTTATTGGTCCATCTGTTAAATATCCAGAAGGTTCAGTTAACCTAAAAAAGAATAAACCAGGAATAATTAGCCCTACACACCAGTTTTTCTTCTTATTAAGAACACGCCTGTAATAAAATTACAAACTGACATAAAAACACAGCCTATATCCTACGGCTTGTTAAAACTTCTTAATGGTTTGCCTGAAATGACTTGCAAACATAACCATAAAGCCATAGGCCTCTGTTACTGGTAGACAGGCACCAGAAAGAGGGAGGGAGGGAGGGAGGAAACTTCATAGTCAGAGAGCTACCACAGAATAAATTTAACCCCAAAAATTTATTACATCCATCTGAAGAGGAATTAAAGAAATAAATGGACATTATATATGCAAAGTGTTCTGAAAGATGCACCAGAGTCCTATCTAAACTATAACAGGAAACTTGCAAATTCAAGAGCATTAAAGTAACATTTTACCACATAACAGCATTTCAAACCAGCTGATGTTTCCAAACAATTTTCAAGAGAATAGAACATGTTTCAGTAATCAGTCCAATACATAAATTAAAATATACTGTCAATATATCACTGGCAACTAAGGCAGCTGTATGTGCTCCAAACATGAGCTGAAGCAAATAATCTCACAGAAATTGTGTACATGCTGCCCAATCATATCTCTACTACCCATAAACAAAATTAGTTGCTCCTCCAACTGTATGCACCATGATGTACATTTCAGATATCCACCATATACAACATTAATTGGAAGCTAGAAGATGAGCTTGCCGTTATATGAAAAAAAAGTTGCTACATGAACCAAAGTATATATGAAAACCAACAACAGGTATCAAGTCATAACAGACATTGTGCTCGTTCATTAAGATATCCAATTGGATGCAAAACTATTGGCTGGACTGAATTTCTAAGCTTCCCTTTTCCACAGATTTCCAGGAAAGAAAACTTGAAACCAATTTCCCTCGTTGAACCTCATGCTCGTTTATGTTTAATTTTACACATATGTGTTTTGTACATCCATGAATAGTGGATTTGGGCTACCTTCCTGACGTAGAAGGAAGTAGCTAGGAAAGCACACAGGCAGTAGATAGGAAAGTCTGAAATAGCAGCTGGAATAGGCTTATACACCCCTGTACTACTCAACCATGTTAAATAATGTTAATGAACAATACCAATGGCAGCACAACAGGGCTAAAGATGAATAGAAAATGTTGAGTCAGCACTGCCGATGAAGGCTCAGGTACACTGGCAGACTAGGCTCCTGAGAGAAGATGCCTAGATGAACCATGTATCCACACTGTTTCAACATGCCTCCATTATAAAACTGTGTGCAAAGGAGCCTATAATGTACAAATATTCAACTCTCATAACCTACCTGGCTTTGTAATCCTCATCTACATATTTTTTTAAAGCAGTCACTGGTTTATGGAGCATTTTCTGATCTGATGAAAAAGCAGAAGTATTCTGAGGGACAAAAATGGCCCCACATCCAGAGAACTGTTTATAGATTTAGAATAAAGACTATTTCCAGAGTTTGGGACATTACATTTGAAAATTAATTGGATAATTTTAACTGTTAAAAGTTGTGTGATTAACTCATTAACATAAACACTAATCCTGTGCTGGGAGAAAGGTGGGATACAAAATCAATCTACCAAATTGATTAATTAATTGAGCCATTATTATTAACTTATTATTGAAAATGTTGCTTTGGGAACAGAATGGAGTCCCAACCATTGATCTAGGGGAACATTTGTTATTGGCACTTTCAAAAATGTTCTTCCTGTCATTTTAAAGTTGCCTTTACCAAACATGGATTCCCCCATGTCTAATATTAATGTCCCCCTTCCCCTGCCAAATACAGTACAGAGCCCATAATACAATTGTTACCTGGGGATTGTGAGAATTCAACACATCTGGGAATTGCCAGGTTGGGAAAGGCTGTTCAAAAGTATGGCTTCATTGTTGTTATGTACCATCAAATTGGCTTAAACAAGGAATGGGTAAGGTGCAGCCCACTGGGAACATGCAGCCCCAAAGGTTGTGTTTGTGGCCCTCAGAAGTTTAAAAAAAAGTTCCAAATGTCCTCTGGGGGCTGTGGGGGCTTTTTCAATAACCCCCCCCCCAGAAACAGCTTTTTTCTAAAACAGAAAGTAAAGAAAGGCCTGTACTGCGCCTAAAATAGCCCAAACAAGCCAAAAACATCACAAAAATGCCCCCATACGCTCTAGAGTGCATTTGGGGAGCACTGGGGGAGGGAAATACTTTTTTGCAAGAGGTCTCTTGGGTAACTAATGTGTCCCTGTAGCCCCCACAGTTGCCTATTCCTGACTTAGAATTATGGCAACCCTATGAATGAGAGACCTCCAAAAGATTGTGTTACCAGCTCTACTCAGGTCTTGCAAACTCAAACTCAAGGCCATGGTTTCCTTTATTCTGCCAGCTTCACATTTCAAAAGAGTGACTTTTTCATTTCAGCTCTCTTTATCATGCAGGTTTGACATCCATGCATAGAAATCAGAAATATCATGTATGGTTGATTGTGACTTTGATATTCGATTTTATATCTTTACACCTGAGAGTTGTATCTAGTAATATTGGTGTCACCTGTACATCTTTGTTGGTTATGACCTTTAAAGGTCATCTACAAAACCTATCTAAAAACACCATAGGAGCAGCTGAGTTCCAAGATCTTTGGGGTATGACTTTCTTTCAGACCCACCACTTCACAAGCATAGTTGGTGAAGACGTGAGAGCCTTCTTCAGTGGTTGCTCCTAGACTATTTCTATAGCGTCATCAACGTACATGGTGATTTACAAGAAAAAGAACAACAAAACAGTTCCCTGCCCTCAAGCTTACAATCTAATGAAGACGATACAAAAGGAAAGAGGATGGGAGTAGCGGAAGGGTTAAGTCTAGCATTCTCAACTCTCCCTCCTTGGCCAGGGCAAAGGCAGTTGGGATAGAGGTAGGGCTGTTCTGTTTCTGGACTGAGGCAAGAAGGAGCTCTGCCTGACTTTCCTTCTCTCCCTCTGCAACCAGTTCAAATGGCAGTTGGGATGGAGAGAGGGCCATTCTGCTTCTGGTCCAAGGCAAGATGGAGCTCTGCCTGACTTTCCTTCTCTCCCTCTGTTGTCCATGATATTCACTGCTAGTAAGCCTTGAGTTGCTTTAGTGCACTGGTAACCACAATATGTCCACAGAGACAAGTTAGAAATTAATTACAAGCCTTCTTCAAAGAATAATCCTACCTTTATACTTTGCAAATTTCAGTTTAAGCGATTTTTTTACTATATTAGTTGCTTTCTAGAAATTCAAGACTTCAGTCAAAAATAATTGTTTATCTGCCTGTTTATCCTTTTTAGCTGCAGTTGTCCCAATGATGTGATACTCTGCTTATCAGTTTCCTTTACAGAAGTTTTCTTGGGTTATAATCATTCTACTACCTATATTCATTTACATGAGTTCCCCTTAGGGTTGCCAGGTGAAAAATTGGACAGGGCTTGTTACAGAAGCTCCACCTGCTGAAATTCCCTTTTCTGCATGACTATTAAAGGTACAGGAGCCCTCTCCTGGTTCTCACCTCACAATAGGGTTGCCAGGTGTCCCTAATTATAAGAAATGTCCCTTATTTTGAGGGCCTGAAATCTTGTCTGTTATCAGGTTGCCAGAGATCCCTTATTTCAAACAATCTGCCTAATTTGAATGCTAGAAAGCTTTTACTTTATGTAGACTGAATGGTATGCAAAAAAAATGCTATATTTTGAGGCATGGGTCTTTTAAGAAAAGATGAGGCCAAATTGTAGGAGCGAGCAAGCATGCCTTTGGTATGCATCCAAAGCTCACTGCCAACATAGATTATTAGATCTCCCATCCCATTCTCCTCTTCTTAAAGCTAGATTTGTTTTCTCCTGACCACTACAGTAACCCATCAAAATGTGTGAGGAAGGAATAGAGCACAGCCTCTTTGGCATGGGCATAGAGACTGCCTAGCTACTTCCTGTTTCTCTGGGTGTACAAGATGTGACATAGTCCAACACATGAGAGAAGAAAATTTATTTCTTCCTAGTATCTGTGGCAGGAAAGTACCCCTGCTTATGTATGGTGATGATATGGTTCACTTTTCCTAGACCCAAATTGGTCTCAGGTGACTTCTTGCCAAACTGAACACCTACTGTCAAGATAACAAATTGACTATCAACTATGAGAAAACTAAAGCAGCAGTCTTCAAAGAGTGTTTCAAGAAGCATACCTAGCATATTGGGGAAAACCAAATTGAACAAGTTAAATTATATATCTATTTAGGAATATTGTTTGCTGCTTCCAGGTCTTGGCATCCCCATATCAATGCTTCTAAAATCAAGGCAGAACAGCTTACTGGAGCCATTCTCAAATTTTGGTATACCTCAGCTGGAAAACAGGTCTTACCAATTTTACATCTTATTAAGAAGAAACTACAACCACAGGTACTATTTGGAGCAGAGATATGGGGATTTCAGATGACCTAGAATGTTTACAGAATAACATTTTAAGAACTATCATGGGGGTTCTGAGATTTTCTCCAATACAGTTCCTGAAACTGGAGACAGGCTCCCAACTTTGGTCCTCAACCATTTGTTTATCTTTTGGTTAAGACTGAAGGATCTCCCTGAAAAATCAGCTTGATAACACTGTTATAACGAACAAATGACTTCTGCACCTTCAAGAGATAAAATATGGCTGCATAACATACTTCATCTACTTAAAAAAATTGGGTTCTCAGAGACATTCTTTTACCAGAAAGATAAAACAAAGGGAAAGAAAGAATTCAAACTTCAGGTGCTTGACATCTGCCGGCAAAATGATCATGCTGCACTGGGTACTATCAAGATTGCACCATGGTACAGTTTATTAAAACTACCTCATAGCCCAGAGGGCTACTTGCTTAAAACTGACAAATATTGTCTAAGGAGGGAACTCACACTAGCCAAATTTCAACCAATGCCATCAGCCGTAGTAGAGGGCAGATTTGCCAAAATACTTTATCAATCGTGTCTCTGCCATTTTGGTCAAAATGAAGTCGAAGATCTTTTCCTCTATTTATTTACCTGTCCCTCATCATCTGAAATTAGAAACAAATTCCTTTTTGGACCCTTACAAATAAAAAGTACTGGACAGCAAGACGAAAGATCAGATTCTTACTTTACAACAAAGATCCCACTATATTTAGAAGAGCCACAACCTTCTTATTAGCCTTATCCAAGCCACAGGCCCGCTTGCTTGGTCAGTCAGACAAGAAGACAGAATAGAAAGGCCACAGAATCTGACAGAAGTAGTCCCAAATGAAACCAAATGAACTATATACTGCTAAAATGGCCAGTTTTCATGGGACTTTTTAATTCAAGAAGATTTTAACACTAAATATGTTTTTAATGTGATAACCAATGTTATATTTTAACATGATATTTCTTACTTTGTTTTATACTTTCTATTGTGACAACCTATGGTCATATACAATAAACTATATTCATTCATTCATTCATTCAACAGACATTGGTTCAGTACCAAGACAGCTTCCCTGGAATCAGATGGAAATGAGAGATAGAGTTGGGTGTCATCAGCATACTGGTTACACCGCAACCCAAAACTCCAGATGAAGTGCCAGAATTTTGTGCCAATCCTACCCAAAGTTTTGTGCTAATCCCCACCCAAATACAGATTTTCATAAAGACTAAAGTTTGTACATCATATAATTTCTATTTGCAGAGTGCGGATAATGGTTAATTTTACAGAAAAATGCATGGACAAATTAAGTTTTATTTGGTATTCATACAGAACACACCATATTAATAGGTACTTGTCAACTCTATCTTGAATTTCAACTGCCCCTTATTACTATTTTGAAAACCTGACAACCTTGCCTGGCAACCCTAGTTCAGCTTTTAGTAAACAGTAACAACAGGGAAAAAATCCTATCATTTTTTTAAAAAAAGAGAGAATATTTTTCCTCCACCTAAAAACAAACTACCCAAAAAAAATCTTTATAATGACAAATACTAATCTGAAAGCAAACACCCCCAGACAATGAATAGTTTTTGATAACTTGGGTTGAAGTATCATTTTTCAAACAGGCAAGGCTGTGTGCCTCTCCAAAGATTCATCTCCTTCATCTCCTGAGAAAAAGTGCTGTTATCACTTCAGCAAGCTTTGGGGATTGTGCCCCGAATCCTACAAATCTAAATGTTTAGAGCAGAAATACTTTTCAAGAACAACTAAACAGAGATTTCACCCGTATATGGTGAATTCCTCCCTGGATTTTTAGGTTTTATTATATTGATGAAATTTCATTGAGCCACAGTGTTAAAGACCCAAATCATATTCGTAATTTGTAAATGAAGCATGCTACTTCATTCATTAAGCAAGCAGACTTTCTGCCTGATTCATGAAAATGGCAAAACCTCTGTCTAATTCATATAATTGCACAACTGAAGGTAACATCTCTGCCTAGCTCATTTAATATGCAGTGTTCCATCACTGCATGGGAAAACTTCCATGAAGTAAACCAAGAGTTGCTAATTTGATATATTAGCCAAAGTCTCTGCCTAATTTTTCAAAACTTCCTTATATTTTCACAGATTAGCCAGGGACTTTGCCAACTATTAATTAAGATTTGTTTAAAACATTTAACATAATCTTTATAATGGCAAACTGATGAATGCAACAAGAGGGGTCCACAAAAAATTTCCACACACACACAGTCAAATTTTGTTTGTCACAGTTGTTCAGTTACAGAAAATACACCCCTTTTAAATTTGCCTTTCACGTTCATTAATGCATACCACTGAAGCAAGACAGGAGAGGAAAACAAAGTCACTCTGAACCCTGTTCCATACAGCTCCTTTTGTACGTTCCTAGCATTTTCCACTGTACATTCATAACATTTCTTTTCCCAGATGGGATATATATTATGTGCAAACCTGACTTCCACAATCTCTGGCTTTTCTTCGCAAACGAAGATTCAGGAAGGACTCATCCTGCACTTTTTGCAAGCACGTTGATGACTGAAGAGGCCAATCTGAGATAAATAAGTCCAATAAATAATGAGGAATACCATACTGTTTTTTATCTGGAACTTTATAAACTGAATTTCCTCAAAAGAATCCACAATGTCTTCCTTTATTTCCCATTTCCCTTATGAAGCACTTTGGCATCTCCATATGACATGCCTTGTTAGACCTGCTTGCCTTTTTAGAAGAAGAAACAACTTTGGGAGGTCTGACTGGGCAAGACACTCAAACTGTTAACTCACAGAACATCCTTGCCACAACCATCCAGCTTGATACTCCAAAATGGCCATTAATTCTTTGTACCTTTTTAATACATCATTGTTAATCTTTTGTTAGTTAGTTGTTAGCCTCCTTTCCTAGACACACTCTAAGGCTGGAATCCTCTTTGTGCCTTGTAAAAGGGCTTGTCTAGATGGGCAATTTACCACAGCTTCCCCTTGTGTTGGAGCACTGCTGTCCAAACAACACATGGCTCTGACGACGTCCAACACTAAGCCAGAGGGAAGCCAGGGGAAGCCCTTTTAAAATGTTTCAAAATAACCCCCTGGAAAACTTGTGTGACATGAAAAACCTGGATGGGTTCAGCAAAGGAACACAGGAGTCCAGAAGTGGGTGCCCTTTGCTATCTAGCAAGAAGAACACTAAGAACCTCAAATTTTCCTTCTCCTCAAGCTCAAATTTGTGCCATCTCCCAGCTGTTCCTTATCTCCTCAAAGACATAAGACAAGTGTGAGCAATCCCTGCCTCTCTTATTTGAGCTCTCTGAGCCTACCAGAGGACCTTAGAAAGGGAAATTCATACAAGTATAAAGAAATGCAAACAATGAAGCAATGACTTGTGGACTCTATACAAAGAGGGACTGGGTATTAAATAACAATTTGTGAAGCCTGTAACAGAAAGAAGGAAGGAAAAATAAAGAACTTGAACAACTTCTCCAAGGGAGCCATTTCATGAAGGTACCCAGCGCAACAGGTTTTTATGTTAACACTCAACTTGAGTTGAATGATTTTCTGTGAATTTTCTGTGTCCTGAATTTGTACAAGGGAGAGTAAGAGCCCAGCTCCTACTTTCTTTTAGAAAATGATTGGTCTGCTAGTTTTCAACTAGCAAATTTTGCCATTCTGTTTCTTTTCTCATCATTACCCCTCACAAGTGGAAAATGCAAACACTCAACAGTGAAACAAAAAATGCTACTTTAGTCAATGTCCTCTAAAGAAGTCTCTACAATATTTTCATATCACAACATTTAGACACCACAGTTTTATAGATGAAGAGGCACTTATAGGTACAGTATTGCTAATTCTACAGCAACAGAAACAAAGCAATAGCCACTGCCCTCTGATGCAACATAAAGCCTTCACAGAATGTTAGCTATGCTCCTTAACACACTCTCTATATCCCCAGAAGAAGAAAAAAACTGATCATGTTTCCCTCTCTTTCTACTTTGTACATCAGTCCAACTTGAATAATTTAATAGCTTGGCTCACACAGAGATGTGATGTTTGCAGAATAGACAGTTCAAGCCTAAAACATGATTCCAACTCATACTTAAGACAGTTATCCCTTCCTTTTCATGGCTTTCCATTTTGCAGTTTTGTGAATTCACCGAGTTGGCTTTGGCGGCCTCGCTGGGATGGTGGTGGTGGCAGCAGCAGCACCAGTCGCCCTGCCATCCACTTGCCCTCACCCTCACCCACCTTGCATCCGGCTCTCCCCTCCTGTTCCTGCTGCTGCTGAGGCTGGGGCTGCTCAGTGCCAAGCCCAGGAGGTAGAAGGCACTGCAGGGGGTGGCTGGGCCCCTCAGTGCCACTGAAAGCACCACGAAGGGGGGGAAAGGCGGCAGCCAGTATGGATTCCTCATGGTGGCAGTGGTGGCCTCCCTTCGTCTCCTCCTCTGTGTGGGTGGGAGGAGCCAGAGGTGGCTTGTGTCACCAAAAGTACCATGAAGACAGTGAAGGGGGAAAGCCAAAGACCAAGCAAAGCCTCACCACAAAGCCACGGGTGTGTGTGTGTGCTCAGCCTTCGTTCCCTGTGGGGGGAAGCCGAAGACCGAGCAAAGGCCTGTCGTGTTTGCCACAAATGCTTTGCGGCAAACACAGGGGGTTGCTTGCTAGCGGGGGCATAGTTACAGCAGCAGCATGGCGGCCGCAGCATTGGAATAGTGGTGGAGATGGGGTGAGCAACGGTGGTGGCAGTGGTGGCGGAGGAGGAAGCCTGGGAGGCCTGGGCAGGCAGGATTGCGGCGGTGGCCTGGGCCACAAGCCTTTTTACTTCCCTTCCTCCTCCACCAGGGCATTCCATCTGCACCACCACCCCAAAACCAATCTTTACATAAATCTTTATTGGCATTTTTTTTTTCAATTTTGCAGGGGTCTTGCACCCCTAACCCCCACAAAATTGAAGGGACAACTGTATTTTCAAGAAAACTATAGCCCAGAAGACACATTTCCTGCTGACTGTGATTAAAAGACTAATTATTTAGAAAGACTTAAGTAAACCTAATAGCAGGAGTGTGGCTAAGGGGAAGGGGGAGGAAATGGGGGCATGTAGAAAACCTCCTTAAATTATTTGCAACAATAACTCTATAAATCTGTGCAGAGATAATGTAGTAAATTACTAACACACTGAAAATTACATGCATGTGGTATATATGGCTTTCAAAACTATTATTGTAGAATCCTAGAGCTAGAAGAGACCGCAAGGGTCATCTAGTCAACCCTCTACCTTGCAGGAAGTTCCAATCCAAGTCCTCCTCCCAACAAATGGCCATCCAACCTCTAGTCCTAAACAATTTCAGCAACACAGAAAGCTCATAAAATCTCTTTTCCTGGAGTTTGAACCCACTGCTCCATGTCCTAGTCTCTGCAGCCACAGACAACAAGCTTGCTCCATCCTCAATATGACATCCCTTCAAATATTTAAACATGGCTATCATATAGTTAAAGTGGTGTCAAACTCCATTGTTTCAGTAGCATGACATCAGCCTGATTTTCCTTCTTGGTGACATTTCACGATTTCCTTTAAAGGGATGCCAGGTCCCACCATGACCCACGCCAGGCTAACATCCACCAAGCCCTGTGGTGCCTGCTCTGACTGTCAGCAGCAACTCCCTGGGGTCTCCCAAAGAGTAAGCTCTTTTCTTTCTCCTGTCCCCACCCCAAAACTCTTTTCACCAGGAGATGCCAAGATCTGAACTCAGGACTTACTGCAAGCAAGGAAGGTGCCCTCTTTCCACGACAGCCTGCCCCACATTCTGTGGGCCTTGTGCCATCCCCACTCAGTCACCACACACACAGAGTCTCACTTCCCTTGCCTGCATTATTAAAGCGGGTCTTTGCCCAGTCCACCAAGCCCTGCGTGCGAGGGGTCTTCACCCCTCTATTAAAGTCTCTAACAGATTTATAAAACATACAACTCACTGCACTGTTGTATGAAAATACAGTTTTTCAGTCATATGATGAACACTTAAAACTAGAAATCTATGCATTGAAATCAATGAAACTTGGGACTGGTTCACACACTTAGGGGTTGTCTACATGAGGGGGAGGACGGATTGCTCCTGAGTAGTAGCAATTTGCAGCATCTGGGACCTGTCTTAACTGTTTTACAGCCCCCATAAACTTTGCATGACCCCTAGCCAAGATAGCAGCCGCAAGGGATTTACTCAGCTACTCACAGTTTTAAATCTGCTTCCACTATTAAAAAAAAAACATAAACAATGTTGTGTACACGTGATTTTTTGCCTTTACAAAAGAAAGAGAAAAGAGAGAGAAAGAT
The DNA here is from genome assembly GCA_030847615.1 of Gambelia wislizenii. NCBI lineage: Eukaryota > Metazoa > Chordata > Lepidosauria > Squamata > Crotaphytidae > Gambelia > Gambelia wislizenii. The sequence goes on along the minus strand of JAUMIR010000003.1, from coordinate 90,622,624 downwards.
TGCCATTTTATCACCTTACTGATCTCTTGCTTACCTGAAAACCCAACATGGCGGTGGCAGCCCTCTTCCCTGTTTGCAAGCCCTGCCCCCATGCTCATCCAGCCCAATCAGCTTGCACTGCCTTGCCACAGCAATGCAAATGCAACTGTCAATGACTGGACATACGCATCCCCTACGGAGCTTTTTAAAAATTTGGAGAAAATCCCCGAAGGCTTCCCTGATGGAGTTTACAGTGGATTTGGCTCCCCCACGTCCGAATAAGATGTGTTAATGTGAATATCCATATAGACAGATCACCTTCCATGCAAATTCTATTAGGATTATTTTCACCATTTAGACAGGACCTAAGTATCTCCTATGTGAAAACAGCCACAGGCTTTCCTGGTGATTCATATGATTTTAATGATATGAGGATTTGTGAAATTGGCTGCAACTTTTGAAAGATTACTCAGCTTGTGGTGGCAATTAGCTAACACACATTGGAAACTGCTAATGCAGTGTAGATGTGTAAATTGCGATTGCTTAAAACAATTTGTAAGCCGCTCTGATAGCCTTGTGGTTGAACAGCGGGCTATAAATAAATAGATAGATAAATAAATAAAAAATATAGATTATTACAGCTGGGAATATCACTGGCCTCTGGCAAGCATGAAAAGTGACAAGCTTCCTTCTCAATTTTAAAGCTAGAGAGGTGAGTAGGGATCCTTTTTGTATTTGTCTGGATTACCCCATCACCTCCTCTCCTATAAAAGTTGGTTGACCTTCATATCATCTTCAGCCAATGATGCCTCAAAGCTCACAATTCCTACCCACTCTTTCTCTTGAGAAGGGTCAGCTGGGGAACATTTGATGTCACTGTCTGGATTGTGAAACATACACTGTGCCTACAGGCAGAATGTGCCAGAAGAAGCAGTTCCAGGTGACTCGAGCACAGCTAATCAAGGGAGTTTATCAAGGTTGAAGGGTAGTAGCAATGTCCCGGGCATTCCAGAATCCAGCTGTAACAATAACAGAAGCCACAAGGTAAAGACAAAGAAACATACACTGTAAGACCATCTGGATATCAAGAATCCAAATAAATGCATGAGTGAGAAGCACACAAAAGCCAGGGAAAATGAACAGTTGTGAACAACAAAACTCCTGGAAGCAGCTGTGGGATTTATAGCAGTCTAACCTTGAAAACACCAGGTGCTTGACTACTCAGTGTTTCTTGTTTAAGAGACATTGGCTCTTCTTCTGCTATTCCTTGTCATTATGACGCCATTTCATAAATGATGGTGGTGTCTCCACAGTGTCCCTCCAGTGTGAGGGCACCCCCCCCCCCCACTGAGGTTCCTCATCACCTTCATCAGCCACTAGCTGTTCATATTTGGGAGAATGATATGGAGCCAAAGACTCCTCTGTGTCATATTCCTCTGTCTGTTATGATGAAGCACCTTCAGGCGGCAACACTCTATAGCAGTGGTTCTTAACCTGTGGTCCGGAGACCCCCAGGGGTCAGCGACATCCTCACAAGGGGTCTGTGAAGGCTTGAAGGCTGCTCAGCACACCTCGTCCCCATGGTGGAGTGGATACATGACAGGAGTTATGGCAAAGGCTGGCTAGCTTAGCTTGTGCATTGCCACTCAATCTGGTCCAGCCACAAACTTACAGAAAGAAGCCAGAGAAAAGTCTTTCCTCCCCCTCAAGTGCTTCTGAGGGAAGGTTTAATGGATGGTGTAATTGTGTTGTTGTTGAGGGAGCCCTGTGGCACAGTGGTTAAATGCCAGTACTGCCGGCCACAACGTTATGAGTTCAATTCTATCGGGCTCCAAGGCTGACTCAGCCTTCCATCCTTCTGTAGATCAGTAAAATGAGTACCCAGCTTGTTGGGGGCAATTAGCTAACACACTGTAAAACTGCTTAGGGAGTGCTTTGGCAGTGATAAGCAGGGTATAAATATGAATGCTATTGCTGTTGCTATTTTTGATGTTGTTTTAAACCTTGAGTTAAGTCTTGCGGATACGCAGCAACAAATGATATTTAAAGGTGGTGCCTAGTAAAGAAAAGGGCAACAGTCACTGCTCTATAGCATATGCATCCCCCATCTTTTTGCCAAGGGCAAGGCAGGAAACACATCATTTATTGCTATTTCCACTTTCCCCAGAAATGCAGAAAGGGGATGGTTACCAAAAAAATTTACTTGGTCATTACAACTAACCAAACAAATCTACACTGTGGTGATAACAAAATGGCCACCAGCTCTTTCTAAACCTGTCTTGAATTTTTCCAGTTTATCATATTAAATAAAATAACATAAAACCCATGCTGGATCAGATCAAAGACCTATCCAGGTTTGCATTCTATTCTCATACTAGCCCAACAGGTGTCCATGAAAAACAGGTGTCCATGAGCATAATATATTGTACCCATTTTCATTTGTAAGGTGCCTTGAGTCCCAGGGGTTTTGTGCGGGGGGGGAGATAGTTGGTGGGAGATAAATAAACCTAATAGTAATACTACTAATAGTAGCCCCTTGCCTCTCATGATCTCCCACGACCACTATTCAGAAAAATGCTGGGGGGAAATTGTCAAATCGGGCTGTGTGAATGTATTCTTGCTCTTTGGTAAGCGTGGTTATGCTTAGCAAATCTTTTTTAACCATGTAAATAGTGTTCTTTTTAACCAATGAATTTTGTCATAAGATAACTGATTATTCACCAAATAAACATTTCCATGATGTAGTAGCCATGCAGCAAGTAAAGTAGAAGATATGCTGTCCAAAACACACACAGGGGTGGGGGATACAGTGTTTTCAATCTGCAACCATTACAAATATTACAAAAAGTCAAGCGGTACACAAGTGAAGTTTCATATAACAAAATAGGTCACGTTTCAGCACCTGATATATGGATTGAATGAAGTGCTGACAGTATCCAACCACAATCCTTCATTCTTTAAATAATTTATCTGCAGTAGAAATCAATGAAAATCTAACAGTATTCTGCTGTATCTAGAACAAGCCAGTGGAAGCCTGACTCAAACTATGTTACCTCCTGCTCTGTATGTATGTAATACAACAAGTTCCGTAAGTGACAAAAGTAAAGGTAACTACAAGGAGATTTCCTACACAGAGGAAGCATTTTCTAACATATTTAGTATCAACACAATAATAATATTTTTTAACTACCAAACCGTTAGAGGTATAGCACATTTATTATTAAGTTTAAAATGTAGCAGTCATCTTTCTCCACTAAATAGGAATGATAACCTGCTCAAAGTCAGTTAGCTCAGATATGGATACTAAAATATTTTAGCTTTTTTGAAGGAATTATTTTAATAATAAGAAATAATGTTACTATTTCTTACCTGCCTCTCCCTATGAATTGAGTCAGGGAACAAAATATGATCGAAATACAATAGACTTACAGATAACCCCAGTTAAAAAAATACATTTAATATAGCATATAAAAAATAAAAATAAATAAAAGAGCATATAAAATCAATACATACTAAAACCAAACTATTCATATTTTAAAACAATTTAAAAATCATCTGGATACTGCCAGAAGAGACTAGTCTTCTAGGACCTTGATGAACAGGTTGTCATTTTGTCTCTCCTCCCACTTGAACGACATAGTCCAAGAAGGGAGAAAAAAATAGCGGAGGTGAACAACTAGCTCCACAGATGGTGTCGCAGGGAATGATTTGGTTTCTTGGACCATGGTCTGCTGTTTCATGAAGCTGGACTACTGGTAAGGGATGGGTTGCACCTCACAGCAGTTGGCAAGAACATTTTGCTAAGAGGCTCAAAAATCTGATCAGGGGGACTTAAACTGAGCTATGTGGGTGAGGGAGACAGTATGTGGGTGAGCACACAGGGCAGGAGTTGATGAACTGGAGACAATAGCCCACCTGTTTTAGAGAGAACTGCACAAATAGTACAAGAACTCAACAATGGGGGGGGAGGACTTAAATAAGCAGCTAGGGGGAATGGCACATGCTCTTAAATGTCTGTATGCTTATGCACAGAATATGGGAAATAAACATTATTAACCTGAACTCTTAACACAGCAAAGCAAATACAGTCAGCCCGCTATGTTCATGGATTCCACTTTCCATAGCTTGAAAATACTCAAAAAAAAATTGAAGAAGCAAGCCTTGATTTTGCCATTTCATATAAGGGACACCATTTTACTATGTCATTATATATAATGGGACTTGAGCATCCATGGATATTGGTGTCTATGGGAGTGTCTGGAACCAAACTCCAGCAGATACCAAGGGCCCATTGTATGATATAATAGGTATCACTGAAACCCAGTGGGATGAGTGTCATGATTGGAATGTACGAATAGAGGGGTATAACCTATTTCAGAGAAACAAACCAAACAGGAAGGTAGGAGATGTAGCATTATATGCCAAGGGTATTTAGACGTGTGAGGAGATCCATGACTTAAATCCTGGAAACCAGGCTGAGTAAAAATTAAGGAGAGAGAAACAACAGGGATGCCATTGTGGGGTTCTACTACAGACTTTCAAGCCAGACTTTGGACATGGATGATGCCTTCCTAGAACAGATTATCACAAATTCAGAAAGGTGAGATGTAGCAGTAATGAGATATTTCAACTATCCTGATATTTGTGGGAGGTCAAACTCTGCCAAGATGATAAGGTCTAACATATTCCTCATTTGCCTTGCCGACAATTTCACTGTCCAGAAGGCAGAAGAGGCAATGAGGGGATCAACTATTTTAGATCTCATCCTAACCAATACTGATGACCTGCTTAGAGGGGTGGAAGTGGCAGGATCTTTCGGTAGGAGTGACCATGTTCTCCTGGAGTTTGTTATATAGCAGAAAGGGGAAGCCAAACATACTCAGACATGCATTCTAGACTTTAGGAAAGCTGATATCTGTAAATTTAGGGAAATACTGGGGGTGATCCCATGGTCAGGAATACTAAAAGAGAAGGGTGTTCATGATGAATGGGAATTTCTTAAAAGTAAGATATTGCAGGCACAACTTCAAACAGTTCCAATGAGAAGGAAAAATGGGAGGTGGCTAAAGAAACCAGGATGGATGTCTAAAGAACTTTCAACTGAGTTAAGATTTTAAAAGGACATGTACAAGAAATGGAAAAGTGGGGAAATCACCAAAGACGAATTTAAACACATAACCATCACTTGTAGGGAAAAAGGCAGAAAAGCTAAAGCACAGAATGAGTTCAAGCTTGCTAGATAGGTTGGAAACAATAAAAAGTAGCAAAAGAAAGAACAAGAAAATTGCAGGACCACTGCATCGAGAAGATGTAGAAATACTAACAAGGAACAGAGAAAAGGCAGAAGTACTCAACATCTACTTTGCCTCAGTCTTCTCCCAGAAGGAAAACAGTGTTCAACCAGGGGAAAATGGAGCAGATGATGCAGTATGAGGGGATGCAGCAAAGAACAGGTAAAAAAGTAGTACAGGAATACCTGACTGCTCTAAATGAATTCAAGTCTCTAGGACCAGATGAAATACATCCAAGGGTATTAAAAGAATTGGCAGAAGTAATCTCAGAACCACTGTCAATCTTTGAGAATTCCTGGGGAATGGGAGAGGTCCCAGCAGACTGTAGGAGGGCAAATGCTGTCCCTATCTTCAGAAAGGCAGGGAAAGAGGACACAAAAAATTATTGTCGAGTCAGCTTGACATCAATACCAGGAAAGATTCTAGAGCAGATCATCGAACAGTCAGCCTGTAAGAACGAGATGCCATGATCACTTCAAGTCAACATGGGTTTCTCAAAAACAAGTCATGCTGGACTAATCTTATCTCCCTTTTTTTCCTGATAGAGTTATAAGCTTGGTAAATGAAGGGGATGCTGTGGATGTAGCATATCGTGATTTCAGTAAGGCCTTTAACAAAGTCCCACATGATATTCTTGCAAACAAGCTAATAAAATGTGGGATAGACAATGCAACTGTTAGGTGGATTTGTAATTGGTTGACCAACTGAACCAAAGGGTGCTCACTAATGGCTCTTCTTCATCCTGGTTAGAAGTGACTAGTGGGTTGCCACAGGGTTCTGTCCACTCCAGCCACAAACTTGCAGGAAGAAGCATGAGAAATATTTCCCCTCACCCCTCCAGTGCATCTGAGGGAAGGTTTAATAGATGGTGTAATTGTATTATCATCAACAACATTAATATTAGCAGTAGTAGTAGTAGTTTGCTATTGTTTTTAGGGTTTTAAATATTAAATTAAGTCTTCTTGGTCCATGGCAACAAAAGATATTTAAAGGGGACCCCTGGTAAAGAAAAGGTTAAGAGCCACTGGAGTAGTGAATACCCCAGAAGACAGGATCAGAATTCAAAATGACCTTAACAGATTAGAAAGCTTAATAGATTAGAAAGAATAACAAAATGAATTTCAACAGGGAGAAATGTAAGGTACTACACTTAGGCAGAGAAAATGAAAAGCATATTTATAGGGTGGGTGACACATGGCTTGACAACAGTACATGTAAATGGGTTCTAGGAGTCTTAGTGGACCATAAGCTGAACATGAGTGAACAGTGTGATGTGGCAGTTAAAAAAGCCAATGAGATTCTGGGCTGCATCAATAGGAGTATAGTGTCTAGATTGAAGGATGTAACAGTATCACTTTATTCTGCTTTGGTAAGATCTCACCTGGTATACTCTGTCCAGTTCTGGACACCACAATTCTAGAAGGATAGCGAAAAGCTGGAAGGTGTCCAGAGGAGGGCAACCAAAATGGTGAAAGGTCTGGAAGCCATGCCCTATGAGAAGCAGCTTAGGGAGTTGGGTATGTTTCGCCTGGAGAAGAGAAGATTAAGAAGTGACATGATAGGCATGTTTAAATACTTGAAAAGATGTCATAATAAAGACGGGGGGAAGCTTGTTTTCTGCTGTTCCAGAGGCTAGGACATGGAACAATGGACTCAAACTACAGGAAAAGAGAGTCCACCTAAATATTATGAAGACAGTAAGAGTTGTTCAGAAGTGGAATACACTGCCTCAGAGTGTAGTGGTCTCCTTCTTCAGAAGTTTTAAAAAAGAGGCTGTTTATGGTCATATGTCAGGGGTGCTTTGGTTGTGTGTTCCTGCAAAACAGGGTGTTGGGCTGGATGGCCCTCATGTTGTCTTCCAGCTCTATGGTTCTGAGTCTATACTGCTGTTTTAAACTCAAGTAGTGTACCCAGCTGATGACTATCGTCCAACAGATCATTCCTTTATCTGAGAGCAGCTTTAAAAAATGCCTTCTGGTTGTCAGCCTAGTTTTGGCTGATTAAATTAAACATCCCACAGAGGACCTGAGTGTACAGGGTGAATTATACAGAAGAAGACAATCCTGTAGGTAAGTTGGACCCAAAATCATGTAGGGCTTTTAAAGTAACAACCAACACTTTGTGCCTTGCCCCGGAAACTAATTGGCTATCTGCGGAATGCTTTTAATATTGGTGTAATATGATGACTCCTAGATGTGCCAGTAACCAATCTGGCTGCCATGTTTTGAACTAAATGAACTTTCTGAACTTGGTACAAAGACAGACCAATGCAGAGTGCATTGCACATCCAACCTTGAGGTTACTCAGCATGTGCACTACCATCTTTAGTTCCTCCAGCTCTAGGAAGAGGTGCAGCTGGTGTAATAACTAAAGCTGATAGCAAATACACCTGGCCATTGCATCTATCTGGCTTGTCATTTGGAATGACTGATCCAAAAGGACTTCCAAGGTGCAAACACTATCTTTCAGGGGGAGTGCAATCCATACAGGAGTGGCTGGCACCTTCCAAACCCAGGTTAGGACCCTTGACAGTAAGCATCTCCATCTTGTCTGGATTCAGCTTCAGTCCCGCCCCACACACTCTAATCCAACTCATTACCTCCTCCAGGCATTCATTCAGAGGAGGCACATTATCCTTAGCTGATACTATTTTTGAAGGCATTGATACGTAGATTTAGGTGCTATTGGCATATTGATAGCACCCCATTCGATGTCTCCAGATGATCCCTTCCGGTGGTTTCATGCAGATGTCAAATAGCATGGGAGATACAATGGCAGCTTGTGGCATGCTGCATAATAGTTCCCTTTTTGAGCAACTATCTCTGAACAAATTTTGCCAAGAAAACCTGTGATAGGCTCACCGTAGGGTCACCATGAGTTGGAAATTACTTAAAGACACAGAACAACAAGAAGAACAAATCCCTAGGTACCACCATCTGGAATCTACATGAGAGACAGGACCAGAACCACTGAAGCACAGTGCTCCCAATACCCAAACCACCACCACTAAGAGGAAAAATACTTTCCTTTCCTTATATCATTTTTACAGGACCTATGCAGGATAACTGTAAAAACCTCTCTTATGCAAAGCAGAAAGGCCTGTAACACACTCACCAACCTAAGTTCGCCTAATCATGTTCAACAAGCATATCATCAAGGTCAAGGCCTTATTGACTTGTACTCAAGAAAATTCAAGACCAAGTAATTTTCACTTTAAGCTCTTTATATTCATAATGAAAGTCTATCTAAACCAACTAAAATTAGAGTGAGGTGCTGTAAAGTCATGAATCAAAAACTACAAGAAGGGAGAGTACAAGAATCATGAATTCTTACAACTGTGGCAGATCCAGTTACATCCTGTAAAAATAATATAAGGGCAGGAACAGTGTGGGTTCCAAGGAGAGCCATGTTACAAGGTGCAAAGGAACTGCCTATGGTAGTTAAATGTTAATATTACTTTTACTTGATTACTAAATTAATAACTATATTATTAAAATGCATTATTATTTAACAATGCTTATAAAGCATTATTTATAAGTAGTTTTTAATCTCTTCTAAAAAAATTGATAGTTCTTCTATATTTAAGTTACATAATCAAATCAAATAATTATGAAGTCATTGTGAGTCCCTCTCATTCTGAGGGAAGGGCAGGGTAGAACAGCAGAAGCTAAGATAAGCATCTTGTCTTTCTAGGAATTAGAAAACATATTCCTGTATTGATGTAGGAACTGTTACTGCTTCTTTGACTATTTCTAAATGAAAAGCAAGCAGAAAATGATTAACTTTCAATGACACCAACTTTTTAAAAAAATACAGCAAGTGTTGAAACAATCATATTGTTTAAAAATGATGTCCTTAAGATACACAGACAAATACAAATGTTTGTCTGATATTTGTAACTATAATAATTTGTATAGCATTGAGGCCATGATATTGAGAACACAGCTGCGCTGGGCAAGGCACATTTCTAGGATGGAGGACCATCGCCTCCCAAAAGTAGTACTCTACGGTGAACTCGCCACGGGTCAGCGTAAGAGGGGCACTCCAAAAAAGAGATACAAGGACTCCCTGAAACAACAGCTCAGGCTAGGCCAAATTGATCACCAACAATGGTCCACCCTAGCCTCACATGGGGAGGCATGGAGACGCACTATCCACAACGCTGCAGCCTTATTTGAGAACTCACGCTGAACAAGTCTTGAAGACAAAAAACAATGCAGAAAGAATCACAACCCAGAAACATCACCCAAGGAGACCTTCTGCTGTGCTTTCTGCAACCGGACTTGTTCATCTCGGATTAGCCTTTTTAGTCATCAGAGCGCTTGCAAAAAACGCGGGATGAATCCTTCCTGAATCTTCATTTGCAAAGAAAAGCCAGAGAGGGATTTGTACCTATAATAATCTGTATAGTACTGAAGCCTAGTAAATACCTATTATAAAAGCTAAAATAAGCTGAGTAATCAGAAGTCATAGTGAAATTGTCATAGCTATCATACCAAGAGCAGCTACAATAAAAACAGATATTGTATAGAGGGGTGCAATAATTCAAGGCACCATGGCTTAACAGTTCAGAAGAAACCAGTGAGCAGCAGCAGTCCTCCTTTGTTGCTACCATCTCTCAGTTTTTACAAGCTTTATTTCTGCTTTGATATTACTGCAGTTGGCAAGCCTAAATACCCTAAAAGCACCAGATCCTGTCTGATCTTAGAAGCTAAGCAGGATGAGCTCTGGTTAGAACTTGGATGGAAGACTGCCAACAAATACAAGGTGCTGTAGGCTACATTTCAGAGGAAGTAACTGGTAAAATCACCTCTCATTATTCCTTGCCTAAGAAAACCCCTGAGAAATCCATAGGGTTGACTTGAAGGCACATACACAAATACACAAACATTGCCGCAGTTATCTTTCTCTTCCTGGCTACCCAGCCACTCACTCAGGGACACCAGAATATCCAACAATAGGCAGATACAGGAAACAGAGAGAGGGAAACCATGGGAAGCCACCCATTCAGACAGGGATATCAAACAAAGGCAGGCATGAGAAATAGAGAGGGTAAAGTTGAGTCCAACAATTAATTAGAATAGAGTTTCCAGACTCCAATGAGACAGTTTCCTACGGAATTCTCAGGAAGAATGGTAGGATTGTTGGATCTTGTTACACCTCAATCTGCCCAGGGGCACATTCACATCACACAGGTATAGCACTATAATTCCACTTTAGCTGCCACGGCTGCATTCTATGGAATCCTCGGGTTTGCAGTTTGGTGAGGCACTGGTTTTTTCTGGCAAGAAATTCTAAATATGTAATGAAACTACAAACCTCAGGATTCTAATGTGGAATCATGGTGCTGTAATTGTGTAGTGTGAAAGGGGCCACAGGAAGAACTAGCAACCAAATAACTTTCTCTCCTCCAGTCTACACACTGCTGATCTCAACTCTTTCAGGGTGGAGGTGTGATTTGTAGCCTGACACTCAAGGTGAGTCCTATGTCTAAACAGGTATGACAAGAAAAAAGCATTGCTTTCCCTCTTGCCTTCCCTCTGCCTCTGAAGGAGATGAAAAAATAGCTCTGGTGATTTATGCCTATTACTTTACTTCCTCCCTCTAACTTAGAGGTTAATATATTCTTTGGTCTCGTGTACACGAGGGGGGAAAAATATGAATATGTCCAAAAAGGCAGGCATTTGCAACAATGCAACCTGTCTACATGGCCAAAAGAGCCCCCCTAAACTCTGCAAGACTCCCTAGCCAGATGGTGGCCGCAAGTGATTTACTCATGGTTTTAAATCTGCCACAGCCATTTAAAAACACACACACACACACACACACACACACCAGTTTCCCAAGGGTGCACACAAGCAACACTTTGTATTTACAGAAATTTTTTTTTAAAAAAAGAGTGTAAGATCACTATTTAATTGACTTACGTAGCTGAAAATCCAACATGGCGGCCACAGCAGGTTTCCCTCTTTGCTAGCCCCCCCCATCCTAGTCCAGCTAATCAGATTGCACTGCCTGTTCATATTTGTGTGAATATAAGTGTTCAAACAATCTCACATTCGGAAGTGTATATAGCTTTTCGGAAAATCCGTACAAAGCCCTGGATGTGGCACACACAGACTTTGCAGTGGATTTCTCCGAATGACATGCATTTGTGTGAATGCCCATTTGAATGGTTCACTGATCTTTCACATCTTGTTTGTTTGTTTTTGTTTTGTTGTGTTTGACCACATGGACAACACCTTTGTTAACAAAACAAAGCAAAACAAAACCAAGCCACCCCTTTGCAGAGAATGACTGCAGGTACATTGGGGGTATTTATTTTCATTTGCTCTTTATGTGCTAAGACTGAAGAAAAGTTTCTGTATCTCTACTTCTGAATAATGCAATGGTGATCATCATTGTGTTAACATATACTATCCATTTTGATGGGAGTAAGTAAACCCTGCTGAATTTAATGTCACTTAAATACCTGAGTAACCAAGAAACAGACTGTGACGAGAAACTATTACATGACTTCAACAGTATACACATTCAACCCTCCACATTTGCAGGTTTAACCTTCACAGATTTGATTTGTGGATTATACCCACCTTCCTTCCTTCCTTCCTTTCACGATTGTTTTACCCGAGTGAACAATTCTCTAGGCATTTCTAGGTCCTCCAGCACAAATCTGTGGTCATCTTCCACCAGAGGTTGACCATAGAATTGTGCTAGAGAACCTTGAAACACCTAGAGAACTGTTCTCTCTAGACTTTTCTAGATCCTCCAGTGTGATTCTACGATCAACTTCTGGAGCACCTCGAAAAGCCTAGAGAGAATGTATTTTTTTCAGTTGCATATAACTGAAACTGTGTTCAACAAATCCGTTAAATGGGTCCTACGACTTGGGTGGGGGGCTTAAGATACTCATGATTTTTCCACTTATGCAGGATTCCTGAGCCTCTAACCACTCATTTGTTGAGAGCTAAGTGTCATGGTATATAGAGTTACTCAGAAGTAAGTCCCACAGTATCCAGTTGGAGCTTACTTACACGTTACATGTGGAGTCTTAAAAGATGACAGAAATTTTTTAAAAACTAGCCTAAGGAGGATGACAGAAAGGTAAAACATCTTCTATGAAAACTATGGATAATGTGAAGTCGAAGGCTTTTATGGCCAGCATCCAGAAATGTTCTGAACATGGCCTCACAGCCCAGAAAAAGCCCAAGGGAAACCATGAATATTTGCACCCCCCAAAAAAACCCGTCACAGCTCCAATTTTTTAAAGACAAAAACATGCCCCCAGGCTTTCAAGAGGTTAGGGGATTTCCCACTTTGTCACAAACGCCACCAGCAGCCTCCTTGAGGCCCAGCAGAAACCTTGACTTAATCAGAAAATCAACTTGATTAAATGAAGGAGTGTGCTAAAAATAGCACAAGTGCCAAAAATGTTACAAAATTGCCACCCCCATCCCTAGAGGACATTTGTTTTATTTTTTTTATAATGAGCCAATGTTTTAAAATACAAAAAAAAAAAAAAAAACGAACAACCTGACAACAGTCTGTAAGCAACAGTGTTGAGGCCTGGGAGAGGGCCAGTGGAACTCCCCACCTCTTGGAAGTTGCCTGCTCGTGTCCAAAAGGGAGTGGAGAAGGCAAGGGTTAATTTTCAGCAATATTTTGACATCTCTTTCTTTTCTGGACTCTTTTAAGGATAAGCATCTGTCACTTTCCTGCCTCCACAGATTCTGCATCCATGTATTCAACCAACCGCGGCTCAAAAATATTTTTAAAATATATCCAAAAAGCAAACCTTGCTGATCACCATTTTACATAAGGGACACCATTTTACTACACCATTGTATATAATGGGACTTGAGTATCCACAGATGTTGGTATCTACCGGGAGTCCTAGAACCAAACCCCAGTGGATACTGAGGACCAATAATAATAATAATAATAATAATAATAATAATATTGCTTAAGACATCAGCATGCATTTTCATGAGAGGTGACTGCTTTATCCTTTATACCTTCCCTCAAAGAGGATATGTACAGTGCTTTAATGGTCTCTCTTACAATACCTGTAACTAGTGCCATAGCACAACAATCATTTTCAAAACTGAAGTTAATCGAGGTATATCTTAGGAATTTAATTAACACAAGGGAGACTTTCAGGACTAGGCATTATTTTAATAGAACATAAACAACCACATTAGCTGGATATTCAAAAACGAATTTATACATTTTTATCTTTAAAAGCCAGATGAAACCCTTTTTGAATTGGAATGGAAAATATGGAAATGCTGATCAGAAGGTATGTACAGTAGTTGTGTAGTAGTGTATCAAAATTAATTTGGAGAGGGGAAAAATATATTTTGTACATAGGAGATTATCAGACGAGCATCTAAAAATGTTCTTTTGGCACTATATTTTACAGCGTAAGTACCCTGGAATAATAACACTTCTTTTTGCATGCTGCTGTAATCACAAGATATAGATGCCCCTGAATTCTGACAATGCAACCACTCATGCTGCTTACTTCCGCATTTTTGCATGAACAAGATTTTGGAGGTTGTCGCGAGAAGACGCGAGCACACTTAAAAGTCCAAAAACACCTAAATTACCAAACAAAACAAACACACAAGCACTGAAAGACACTTGGTAACTTGCAAACAAGATGGGGAGGTTCATAAAAAGAGCGTACCGTATCTAGTTTTTGTGTTCTCACCCAGAAGTGTTCTGGCAGGGACCACCCATTGATGCTGGAATCACGCCAGCAGAATGGGGCACAGTTTTGCACACAAGCACCCCCATGACAAAAATTCCATGGGAGATCAATTGGTGGCTTCTGCCCACTAATACAAAAGAAAACCCTCTTGACAGCAGTAGAGTACTTGCAGAATGCTGGGGCATGACATCATGAGATAGGGAAGCCCTTTTGCAGTATCATTTTGACATTATAATGCTGCATTTGCCATGTCTGATAATCTCCATAGACCCATAACAAGCTATGGCCATCATTGACTAGAAGTCTTACCTGGCTATTTCATTTTCCCTTCCACAGATCTGTCTGTGCCTTAGTAAGCCATGTTAATGTGATATAGCACATACATCGACTAGTTAGAGCAATAACACACCTGCTTCCTCAAATGTATGCAAGTTCATTACCAACTATTTACAGAGCTTTTACCTATAAGTTGTTTCAAGACCCACATTTTGAAGAAGTCCCCAATCATCAAATACACAGAGCTCTGTCTGTAGGTGTGTGAATTTATGCATACATGTTTGTACATATATTACACATTGAGACACACAGAGTACACACTTAAACATAGGCTCATTTCACAGCTGCAGATAAATATGGCAAATAAGTATTTTCCTTTTCTCCATGCATTACCATCTATAGATATGTTGAACTTGGCAAGTATCTTGTTAAGAAATAATAGAGAAACACATAGCCAACTTATTGTCAGGTAGTGCCATTTAAATACAGTTCACCAGTCTGTAAATTCTGCCAGTTATGACCTAGTTCAGGGTTTTAGCTTAAGCTTCCTGAGATAGCCAGCTAAAGCTCTTTAATGCTATGTGTCACCTAACTTCCAACTTTCTCATGTTCTATTTTTGATTACAAGCTTCTGATCAACAAATACCCATGCCCCAGAGGACACAGGATTTTGACCTGTCTTCCAGACCACATGATAGCTGATCACCATGTAGTATGCTTTCTAGGGCACTACTTGCATAGCAAAAACAATTTTATCCTGATGCAGACACATTTCACAGATGAAAATCAGGACACGAGTGGTCAAGCAACATTAGAGTGTGCTCATCATGGGGAAAGTTATTAATGAAGAGCACACAAGCTAGGAGAGGCTATAACAGTTTGCTTTTGCACTGAGCCTACTGGAAGGGCAAGAGTCTGCTGAATGCAAAGTATTTTTGCACTTTGAACTTAGTTTGGAGCAACTGAAGTAAACTGAGGACAGAGAAAGAAAATAGGAGGAAGGAAAAACTGAGACATTTTAAAATCAGATGAAAAACTGGGATGATTGAGGAGTAATTGGAACTGTCACTGCCAAATCAGGACAAATGGAAGGTATGCCAATAATTTGAACTGAAATCTCAAACAGGTGGTGATATCCATTGTTTTTTGAAGTATTTTGGCAAACACAAGCCAAAATGAATCCATAAGCTGCATACGAATTTATAGACCCTGGGAATGAAGCACACTATTGAAAGTTTAAAATATGGGATAGAATTGTGACTGTATATTTTGGCCACTATATCCACTTCTACAAGAGCTGGAGACTTTTTGAAAAAAGGAAAGCTTGGAATCAAGGCCAGCTAATACTTCCAACTGGTACTGAGTATCATGCCTAGATTCCCAATAAACCCAGTCAACTGGGAAATACAGAAATCATACTGAAAGTAGACAGCAGAATAAAATAAGGAAGAAAGGGATGAGATAAGGAAGCAAAGAAAATAATGAAGCCATAATGCAGCATCTTTCCCAGCAGCACATAAAATTATAAGTCAGGAATCTTGGCTCATGTTCACAGCCCATTCACTCCTTCCTTCACAGACATGGGCAAACAAAAAATGTACCGGAGAGTGTGTGTGTGCCTTCAAGTTGCCTGTTGATTTAAGCAAGTATAATTTAGCATAACATCTGAACACAGAATTATGGTTTCTCTTACCCTACCAAGGCAGGGATATAAACCAGTTTTAAATCAGAGCTTGTTTTTTGCTTGCCTCTTAGGTTCAGACTAGCAATTTCCCTAGTTCAAGTACTTATTTAGTTTAAGGGCTTCTTTCTGCTTTCCTACTTTATGTCCATAATTTAAGTATTTCTGGACATTTTTAAGCTCCATCCAAGGCTTTAGTGGGAAAAGTGGTGACAATTTATACATCCTAATATTTTAACTTAAAATTATTCACATGGACTGCCATCTTTCATTGCACTTTACCATAACTCCTGACAGAATACAAAATGAGTCTGAACTAAACCACATCTTATGCATTTCAAAGGATAAAAACGCTCTTTCCCATCAGGAGAGGGAAAGCAAAAATGCAAAGATTATTATGTACCTAGTTCACATACAAGTGAAAACAGATGTTAAATGTTTTATCTCTCAGTTCCTAACTATAGATTACATGTTACAGTAGCCTTCTTCTACTTTTCTTCTACAGTAGAAGAAAAGCTGCTGGCTGAGTCTTAGGAGACAAGAAACAGAGGAGAGATGGAAAGAAGGGGTTTTCCAGAACTTGGAATGTCACACTGGAAAATTAATTTGATGTTAAATATTACAGATTGAAAACAGAATTAACTATCATGAACACTAACAATTAAAATCATTTAATTAGTTATGTTATCAACAGGTAACTCTTTATTGAAAATCTTAATGTTGGAACAGACCATGGGATTGAGCAAGAACAGAATGGGGGTTGTTACTGTGAGCTTAGAGAAGCACATTTTATTATTGGCTCTTCCTCCAACCCTGATTTTTTCTCCACGAGGACTACAAAGCCCATAGTAGGACTGTTGGCAGGAAATGGTGAGAACCCAGTATGACTGGGAAATGTCGCTCTGGGAAAGGTTGTCACAAAGCTCGAGACTGAATCTTATAATATCTTCAATTCAGTTTGCCACTCAGCAGCATCTCTCTTTTCTTCCATCACAAATATTTTACTCATTCTTCAAGAGGAATCCCAATCTATTCTGCTTTGGTCAGACTTCACTTGAAATACTGTGCCCAGTAGCAGTAATCACAGTTTAAGAAGGATATTGACAAGCTGGAATGTGTCCAAAGAGTGACCAAGATGATCAAAGGTCTGGACACCAAGCCTCATGAAGAAGGACCAAGGAAGATGGATATGTTTAGCTTGGGGAAGAGAAGACTGAGAGGTGACTTGACAGATATCTTTAAATTTCTAAAGTGATGTCATTTAGATGATGGAACAAGCTTGTTTTCTGCTGCTCCAGAGACTAGAAAACAAACCAATGGATTCCAATCACAAAATCAGAAATTGCACCTTGGGTGGGGGTTGGATTAGATGGCCTTTATGGCCCCTTCCAATGTTAATATTCTATGAAATGTTTGTTAACGGTTAATAAGAGGTTAGTAATTTCAATTAGAGGGCACTGGTCCATCTCAAGTACAGAAATAAGGGGATAAGAAAGATTATTCAGTGAATTAAGAGTGGATAATTCCTAATCTGATGTTTTTTAGTCTCTGTGCATATGCAGAATATTGCATATCCACAGCAATCACTGCATCCTTTCTGCCTCCCCACTTCCAATCAAGAAGTGTCTGCAGAGATATGGATCCCAAATTCAATCTGTAGCATCTCCAGTTTTAACACTCAGGCTTCTTACAAGACCTCATCTCTTTGTTTTTCCCCCTTCATTCTCAAACTCAGCCATGATTTGATCTGATCTAAGTTCTGCTCTCCCTTTCCCTGTCCTTTCCCAAAGAAATCACACTGCCCAACAACAGAGCTACATTTCCTCCAATTCTTATCTTTTTTTTCCCTCCTGTTTTACTGAATGTAACAGAGGGAGATGCATCTCCCTAACAAATTGAACCTTATGTGCTAAAGTATACTGTTAAATTCAGAATTACGTAACTGGGAAATTTAGTGAGTTAGGTGAAACTGCTAGATAACTCTAGCAAATTCAATAGCTTAAAAAGTAAATTGGTGATTTAACTCTGAGCATTTCACTGAAATATGGGAACCCCCATACATTGCACTGTTACCCAGCTGGCAGTCATTGCCTTCCCAGACTTCCATGTAAGTATGCCAGCAGGGGTTTATGTTTTGCCAATATTAAATAGGATCTTGGCTTTCTTCTTTAACGTCATGACAAGTAAACGTTTTAACTAGAAGTTAAATATTATCACAATGAGCATAACAGCCCACTATTTGGTTATTTAGCTACATGCATTACAGTATATATTTTTAAAAGGTAGCATCCTTATTGCTAATTATAAGTTGGTCTGTAAATCTTGTTTCTAGGTACAGTCGTCCCTCCACATTCACAGGGGTTAGGGGCACAAGACCCCCGCAAATGTGAAAAAAATACAAATAAAAATACACCTCCCCACCACCTGCCTGCAAACCCCCACCCATGCCCTCCCAAAGTGGTGACGGGGCTTTTGAAGCCTCGTAGCTGCTTCTCAGCTGCCACCACCCTGCCCTCCCAAAGCCACTCTCCACTCCAAACAGAGCCAAGACCCAGGACAGCGGTGAGTTCGGGTCTAAAGCACCCAACTCCCCCCTTTCCTGGGGCTTGGCTCTGTTTGGGGTGGAGTGCCAAGCCCCGAGAGAGCAGGGAGTTGGGCGATTTTGCCACAAACTCCCCACTGTCTCGGGGCCTGGCTCTCTAGTCCAAAGAGAGGAGCCAAGCCAGGAGAGTAGGGAGTTCGGGTCTAAAGCACACAACTCCCCCCTCTCCTGGGACTTCCCTCCATTTTGTGTGGAGAGCCAAGCCCTGAGAGAGCAGGGAGTTGGGAGCTTTTGCCCCAAACTCCCTGCTCTCTCAGGGCTTGGCCCTCCAATCCAAACAGAACCAAGCCCCAGGAGAGCAGGGAGTTCAGGTCTAAAGTGCACAACTCCCTGCTCTCCTGGGGCTTGCCTACGTTTGGGATGGAGAGCCAAGCCCCGACAGAGCAAGGAGTTGGGCGATTTTGCCCCACTCCCCACTCTCTCGGGGCTTGGCTCTCTAGTCCAAACAGAGCCAAGCCCCAGGAGAGCAGGGAGTCCAGGTCTAAAGCACCCAACTCCTCACTCTCCTGGGGCCTGCCTACATTTGGGGTGGAGAGCCAAGCCCTGAGAGAGCAGGGAGTTGGGCGCTTTTGCCCTGAACTCCCTGCTCTCTCGGGGCTTGGCTCTCCAGTCCAAACAGAGCTAAGTCCCAGGAGAGTAGGGAGTTCAGGTCTAAAGCACCCAACTCCCCCCTTTCCTGGGGCTTGGCTCTGTTTGGGGCGGAGAGCCAAGCCCCGAGAGAGCAGGGAGTTCGGGGCAAAAGCGCCCAACTCCCTGGTCTCTCGGGGCTTGGTTCTCCACCCCAAATGGAGGCAAAAGCGGGCAGTTGGGAGTCTTGGCTCCCCACCCCAAACGGAGCCAAGACCCTGAGGTTGCTGGAGTTCCCTCGCTTCCTTACCACTGCATTGCTGCAGTCCCCAGGGAGGGGGAGGAGATGGAGGACACTCCTTGAAATTCAAAGCCATGAATCTGGAGGGATGACTGTATTGCAAAATTATTGTAATATAGTTCTCTCTCCTACTCATTTGGAATACAGGTATACCTCAGTTATAGGGTTCCCAGTGTGGTTATGACTACACTGTAGGAACTCCTTTTGAAGGAGCGCAGATGGAGGCCTGTAACTTTGCCTTAGCCCCTGTGTTGTTGCCACAAGAGCAGAGGGATTTAAGAGAAGGGATTTAACCTCAATGCCCCTCTACCTCCTCCAGCAGTCACTTGGCAGATAGAGGGGAGATTTTCATAGTTCGGTGAGCACCTTTGGCATCTCCCCCTTTTGGAGGTGAAGGATCTGGAACTGCCCCTTTAGTTCCTGCAAACTGAGGGGTGGCGAAAGTGACCTCCTTTGAGGCTGGCCTGAGGGATAAACTCTCTCTTTAAGTCCTGTGGGGGAGGGACTTTTGGGTTGGCCTTCCAGATGCAGACTGACTGGGGAGCAACCCTGCTTATGGGTTCTCCATGGGGTTCAGGTGTTTTCGCCCAAGAGAAGTTGGGGAGGGGGTCTTGGAGTTGACCTCCTGCCCCCAAAATTCCCACACTAGGTTGCTCCCCCATTGCAGATCTCTCAGAATGGAGTTAAATAAGTTATAGATAAATAAAAATGGCCCTTTATATCCCAGCTATATGTGTGGTCTTTTTATTTGTGTATGGTCTCCTTATTCCTGCGTCTACCATCAAATGAAGTAGATGTGTTCCTGTGCTATACTTCTTTAATAGAAACTTTTATATCTAGAGGTAAATATAACATGGAAAGAACAAGGTTTCAGCAAACTTTTTATTCAAAACTAACATTATGTGCATGTGAAATGAAACAACTATGTCAGGTAAGCCTTCCATAAGTAAACAAAACATTTTGAATCTTCTAGAGACCATTTGAAAGTTTCTTCTAAAACGCACCCCAGGGTTTTTTTTTTAATTTCAACAGCCTCTACTTTTCTTATGATTCCATTTTGGTAGCAAAACTTATCACAAATCTATGCTTTCTCAAAATGCTGGGTGAGACAAGCTACTCTCCTTTCCCCCTTTCTTTCTGTTTTGCTCTTCACACATCGTAAGCAAATGGGTCTAAGAACAGATCAAGGCAGAGTTCTCACTAGAGGTGACTAAATTGAAGCTGTTGTACTTCAGTCCCATTATGAGAAGAAGTGGCTGACTGGAAAAATCAAGAATACTAGAAAAGGTGGAGGGAAAAAGAGAGGAAGGCAGGCTGCACACCAGATGGATAGACTCAATCAGAGGGACGACAGGGTTGAACCTGAAAGCCTGAGCAGGGCAGTGGAGGACAGGGGGTCTTGAAGATGTCAGATTCATGGGGTCACCATGAGTTGGGGTTGACCTGAGGGCAGTTAACAACAACAAAGTAACTGGTTCTGGAGGCAGCACTTTACTTTGTACATAAACATAGACAGCTACAGAAGGATCACTTAGAATAAAATCTCATTTTTCCCAGATCAAACTTTTTTGACTGATTTTTTTTTACTGCAGACACACTGCTGCAGCCCAGCACTGAAAGTATGTCTTTCTCCCATCCTCTTTCACAGTCCTCCCAAAACCAACACTGCAAAAACAAAACAAAACAAAAAAAGAAACCCTTTCAGCCAGGGCCGGTTTAACCTGTCTGCCAGATCCGCATTGGTGGGGGGCCTCGGGGGTGAAGGGGGCCCCCTGGTGAGTGTTGCCCTTATCTGATGAAGGAGACAGCCAGGAGACAGCAGCCGGCTCCTCCGCTCCTTTGGAGCCCCTTCCCCCTCCCTCCTCAGGCAGGGCATGGCAATAGCACTGAGCTAGTGCGGGAGATAAAGGGTTTGCTCTTGGGAAGTTGTAATTTGGAGACAGTCCCTGGCTGCATTGCTGTGAAGGAGGAAAGGCAGAGCAGCTGGTCGTGTGAGTGAGGGACTGTCTTCAGGGGGCCGCGGGGATCTTGGGGGGGGGGCTGCCATGCACAGTGGGGTGGTTATTTTACTTTTTAACTTGTTGCTGGAGTCAAGACAGATGGCTATCCAGCCTCTGTTTAAAAACCTCTAAAGAAGGAGACTCCACCACATTCCCGCCCTCCTCCAAAAAAATGTCTCCAAAACTAAAGAGAAAGTGAAAGAAACAGCAGCCCTCTGTGGCAGAAGCTGGAGGGAGTTTGCTGCTACCGCGGAGACGGTGAGTGTGTGTTTATGAGAGAGACAGGGAATTTGAGGGTTGTCTCGGAAAGGGCTCCTTTCTTTCTTTCTTTCTTTCTTTCTTTCTTTCTTTCTTTCCCTTCCCTTCCCTTCCCTTCCCTTCCCTGCCCTTGCCAACTGAGTTCAGCCTGCATTTGTGTGTGTTTGCCTATGTGCCTTCAAGTCATTTCTGGCTAAGGCAAACCTACCATGGGGTTTTCTAGGCAAGGTTTGTTCAAAGGGTGTGTGCCTTTGCCTTCCTTTGAGGCTGAGAGAGTGTGACTTGCCCAAGGTCAGCCAGTGGGGTATTCATGGCTGAGTAAGGATTCAAACCCTGGTCTCCATAGTCATAGTGCAATGCTGAAACTTTTACAACACTCTTAACTCTTTTAACAGAAGAATACTGTATAAAGAATATAAATTAAAATTTGGAGTAATATTACTGGGAACAATGGTTTTATTGTTGTCACTAAAACACCAATATCCAGTAGTGTTATGTGAGAGGCATTGGCCTAGAGCAGTGGATCTTAACCTTTTCTTTACCAGGGACCCCCTTTAAATATCTTTTGTTGCCCCAAGACTTAACTCAAGATTTAAAACCCTAATAATAATAGCTAACAACAACAACAATACAATTACACCATCCATTAAACTTTCCCTCAGAGACACTCTTGCTTCTTCCTGCAAGTTTGTGGCTGGAGTGGATTGAATGGCAATGTGCAGGCCAAGCCAGCCAGACTTTGCCTTGGTTCCTGTCACATGGCTACTCCACTACAGGGAGGAGGTGGGCCAAGCAGTCTTCAAGCCTTTGTGGACCCCCTGTGAGGACATTGCGGACCCCAAGTTAAGAACCACTGGGCTAGAGAATGCTGGAAAAGGAACAATGCAACCAGATCTTGAGAAGGGTGCTGGCAGGGGGATTCTGGGAGGTGTAATCCAAGAGTAACTTTCCCAGGCTCTGAATGCAGCCTAGAATCATAGGGCTGGAAGGGACCCCAACAGCCATCCCATCCGATTGGCTTCTGCCCTGCAGGAACACACAATCCAAGCATTCCTGACAAATGCCCATCCAACCTCTCCTTAAAAACCTCCAAAGAAGGTGAGTGCACCACACTCCCAGGCAGCAGAGTATTCCACTGCCTTACAGCTCTTACTGTCAGGAACTTCTTCCTAATGTTTAGGTAGAATCTCTTTTCCTATAGTTTGAGTCCATTGCTCCGTGTCCTAGTCTCTGGAGCAGCAGAAAACAAGCTTGCTCCTTCCTCAGTATGACACCCCTTCAAATATTTAAACATGGCTATCATGTCCCCTCCTAACTTTCTCTTCTCTGGGCTAAACATGCCCAGCTCCCTAAGCCGTTCCTCATAGGGCATAATGGCTTCCAGACCTCCCAACATCCTTCTCGGTATCTTTCTTGAATTGTTGTGCCCAGAACTGGAAACAATATTCCAGGTGAGGTCTGACCAAAGCAGAATGGAGTGATACTATTACTTCCCTTGATCTAGACACTATTAATGCAGCCTAGAATTGCATTGGCATTTTTTGCTGCTGCATCACACTGCTAACTCATGTTTAGCTTGTAGTCCACTCTTTCTTTTCTTTGAGGAAATCTGCATCATTACATTAATTGCTAATAAACTAAAAATATTATGTTAGTGCCTATAATATAGTTTTTAAACTAAATTATTGGTGTCAAATTATGTAATACAGTAGGCCCCTCTTATCCACTGGGGATTGGTTCGGGGGGGTGGATTCTGAAAACCATGAATAATAGTGAACACCATTGAAAAAAATGGTACTTCTGGTTTAAAATACCATAGAGTTGCCTTGGAGGGCCTAGAAAACCACTAGGGAGGACACATTTACTAGGAAGACTCTAAGGTAGGTGTGCTGTTCTGTGTCCCATGGATAATGAATCCATGGATACGGGGGCCCTACTGTGATCTGAACATCCTGTACGGTGAATAGGTTAGGTTACATTGACCTGAGATAAACATATGGGGGCCCCAAAATAAAGCACTGCAGGGGGCCCCAAAATTCCTTAAACCGGCCCTGCTTTCAGCTAGACAGAATATAACAAAAGGGAAAGGCTAGGTTGGACTCCCTTAAAAATACATTGCAAAAAGGCTTTGTTAACTGAGTAATGCCTGTACTTCATTGTCAAAGGCTTTGTTAACTGAGTAATGCCTGTACTCATATTTCTTTTTTCCCCTCGGCTTTTAATATGGGCACAGATTAGCCAGTGGAGAAATCAATACATGCTTTTCCAAGTGAAACTTTTAATTTCTGGAGATAATACAGAATGAGAGGCGTTGGGCAAACATTACTGAACATTAAAAAGAAGTAACCATTTGGGCTGATCTTCTTAACTGGCGCCCTGGTGGCACAGTGGTTAAATGCCAGTACTGCAAGTCACCACATTGCAAGTTCGATTCCAGCAGGTTCCAAGGTTCACTCAGCCTTCCATCCTTTCGTAGGTCAGTAAAATGAGGACCCAGCTTGTGGGGGCAATTAGCTAACACACATTGGAAGCTGCTTCTTGCAGTGTAGATGTCTAAATTGCTATTGCTTAAAACAATTTGTAAGCTGCTCTGATAGCCTTGTGGCTGAAGAACGGGGGTATAAGTAACTAAATAAAATTGTAAAAACTGAAAAGCAAATACAGGTGCAAAGGAATTCAAACAGGAGATGGAACAAACACCAGTTATGGTCATAAACGAGTGTTGAAGCATCTGTAGACCACATAACTTAGAATCTGCATTGATGAAAAGCAACATAAATGTATGCATATCTAATTCAAAGTAAGCTCCACTAAACTTAATGGGGTTTTCTAAGAAGCATGGTGTAGTGGTTGGAGAGTCAGACTAGGAGAGTCAAACTAGGAGAGATAAGAGTTCAAGTGCCTGCTCAGCTGTGGAAACCTAGTGAGTGAAAGTGGACAAGTCACACTTTCTCAGCCTAAGAGGAAGGCAACAGCAAGCCTTCTATGAAAAGATCTTGCCAAGAAAACTCTGTGATAGGGTCAACATAAGTTGGAACTGACTTGAAAGCACAAAATAAAAACAATGCATATATATAATTGAACAATGTGCATATTAGCTGTACCTTATTCTTAGAAAGTTTTCCACTATGTGCCATGCCAACTCAGGAAAGGAGTTAATTTTGTCAGACAATGAAAGCATGTCAAATCAAAAAAACCTTCTTCTGAAATATTTTCTTACATCTTTATGAAAGCCACATAAAGATTGTTTGTTTGTTTTAAAGCATTAGGGACGTGCATGAAATCAAATTATACTTTCTCTTCACTCTTGGTTAATCTGCTGCTGGCCATTTATTTGGTGCACAAAAACACAGCACTGAGAAATGGGAGCCCTATTTCAAGGCCAAAACCAAACTAAATTTATAAAATCAATCAATCAATTTATTCATACAATCCATAGACTCATCAAATAACAGACATGATGTATATTAATAGATAAATCCATAATACAAACCAATAAAATTAGGATACTTATTGATATACTTTTTTGGAGCTCATCCAACTTATTCAACTATTAACTTCCCTCTCACTGGTCTTAATGACCACAGATAAGAACTTAGCAACTGGCAAGGTAATATTAGGACATTTATCCTCTAGTAAGAATTTGACATAGAACCTCTCTGAATGGCAAGGTAGATGGCATAGCAAGGGAGAAATCAGTTGTTTACGACTCTGAGAATGAAGGACACGGAAAAGTAGGATATGAGACATGGTTTCCACCTCCTGTGACCCTCATGGACAGAGCCTTGATGTAAATGGCAGCCCCGCATATCTACCGTACAACATTGCTGAAGGAAAAACATTACATCTGGAGTTCATAAATAATATGCAATAGATTGGCATAGTCAAGTTCTTTATGTAATCAGCCAGAGCAAATGAACCTGAATATAGTATATGGAATGCACTAGGTGAGCATGACAGAAAGGATTTAGCCCGCAAATTGCAGAAGGTAATGTCCTGAAGTCTTTGTTTAACCATTTTCAAGGCTTTGTCATAACCCAGGTTTAGAAGGAAGGGTTTGGGGCAATATACTTGGACCATCTGCTTTCATAAGTGTCCATTGTAAGATGGCTAAGTAGACCCTTACCATGCTTGAAGAGTATGACTCTAAGCCAAATTTTCATGGCTGTCTGCCACGCCCTCATAGAGGGAGGGCTTTCCCCCATTTCAAGCATTAAAACTGACTTAGCAACACATCTTGGCATTTGAAGGAGGGCCCTTAAAAATCTGGCATAAAAATTATCTAGCTCAGAATTAAACCCCTCAATCCAAATTGCAGCTGCAAATAGCAATTTAGCCATAATCTTAACATCGTAGACCTTAATAGCAGCAGGTACATAATGATCCCCTTGGTGTGAAATTTTTTTAAGATGGCTGAGTTGCAACCTAGGGCTTTGCTGATTGCTGCTGATCTTTGAAAGGACCATAAGGTTTTATGATGAAAAACAAGCCCAAGGTATTGAAAGCTTCTGACCTGTTCCAGGGGGCAGCCATTTAAACTCCATCTAGATATTGTAAATTTCCTTTCAATAGCAAGAATTTTAGATTTTAGATTTTGCAATATTTATCTTCAGCTCCAGGACTTCTACGCCACAAAGTCTGCTCAAGAAGGCCAGGGAGAGACAGGGCAGCCTCCCTCCTGCCCACCTGCTGCCTTCCCCGGCCTTCCTAAGCAGGCTCCGGGGCTTCTAAGGCCCGGAGTCCCCTCAGGAAGGCCTGCAGAGAGGCCGGCCAGGCTGGCCAGACACCCTCCCACCGCCTCCCTCCCTCTGGGGGGGATCGCAGGAGCAGCATTTTTTATTTGTGGATTTTCCACATTCGCAGGGGTCTCAAGACCCTAACCCCCGCAAATGTGGAGGGATGACTGTATTCTCAATTCTGAGCCAAGTGTCCTCTATTATGGCTTGGGCACTAATTGCGGGGGATATAAACTGTTATTACAGTGATGTTATAAAATGGTGACTGAACTAGTATCCCCAATGCCAAATGGTCACACCTCTCAAGCAGCGTAACCTTTGCTGTCATAGCACTAGTGACCAACACTGCAAGACCACCACATGGCCTCCCCTTCTTGTTTACCTGGGTAGCTTCTAGGGTAAATGAGTCAAAACCTTTCAAATTGATGTTACCAATAACCCAGGTTTCTTGGAGCAAGATAATGTCAAATTGACTAATATACTGAAAAAGGAAATGTCCTCACTTTTGTTAGCCCAGCCAGCAATGTTCCAGGAGGTTAATCTTAGGCAGAGAGACTCCAGAGCTGGCCAAGTGTCAAACTCCCTGGCTGGTTGATTCAATTTCACTGCTTTCATTTACTACGATACAACCATTTGTTGAATATTTTGATCTAGCAAAATCTGGAGAATTTCAAATGTCAGATGCAGTGGTTAGTTCAGGTGCTGCTGCCATCGGGTTTCTCCCAATGGATGGATTTATCTCCACTTCAATGATGTGCACTTTAGGCAGAGAGGAAGAAAGGATCTTCACAGGCCCACTAGAGCGGGAGGCTGCAACATGGCTCAGACTGTCTTCCATTTGGTTAGATTCCTCTGGAGAAATATTATTTATCTTGCAGGACCGACTTAGGTAACTCTCGTTCTGACCCAAATTCTTTTAGAGAAACTTAGCATTGTTGTAGATAGCCTTTTCCATATGTTAGTTTTAACCTCGTCTGGCAGTGTAAAGAAGCTTTTAATGAACAATTCCTCAGAAATTTGCTCTTTACTGGGAGATGAGTTAGGCTTGGGGCCTAACTGTTTTGATTTATTTTCCTGTAGATCAACATTATTTAATTGCGATGGTAAGTCAAAAACATTCTTCTTTAGGAGAAGGGGGCTTACTGATAGATCTATAAAGGAGCGCCTTGGGAAGATACCAAAATCATAGAATCATAGAGTTGGAAGAGACCTCAAGGGCCATCCAGTCCAACCCCCTGCCATGCAGGAATACACAATCAAATAATTCCCAACAGATGGCCAGCCTGTATAAAAACCTCCAAAGACGGAGACTCCACCACACTCTGAAGCAGTGTATTCCACTTCAAAACAGCTCTTAATGTCAGGAATTTCTAATGTTTAGGTGGAATCTCTTTACCTGTAGTTTGAACCCACTGCTCCGTGTCATAGTCTCTGAAGTAGCAGAAAACAAGTCTGCTCCATCCTCAGTATGACATCCCTTCAAATATTTAAACATGGCTATCATGTCCCCTCTCAACCTTCTCTTCTCCAGACTAAACATGTCCAGCTCCCATTAGGAACTGCAATATTCAAAAACAGCAATAGAGCATTTCAACATTCTTGGACATTCAATCTCTGACCTACAATGAGCTGTTTTGCAGGGGGTGGGGTCAAAGGAAGACTGAAAAGAGAAAACAGTTCAATTGCAATCTATGCACAAATTCCAATCCATTAGCAAAAGTTAACCATTCAAATGCATCTTTTCCTTCATTATCAAGTTTGGAATAAAGGAATTTGTAAAATGTAATAAAATTCTTGAATAATATGCAGATGAATATAACACTTCAACTGATAACAGTTTCACAAATTTTATTTTTTAAAGTTGTTTTAAGTGGGTGCTGGCCTTGGAGACCAAATTCCAACAAAGAAAAATAGCATTAAAAGGGAAAACACCTAATATCACCTTATTGGCTTGTAAAGATAGACAAGTCAGTTTCTCTAGTAGTTAGCTTGTTTGAAGCTTTGGAATGTAACTCTGCAGCTGAACTATTTTCTGGTTGCTGTCTTGAATTAACTCTGGAATTCGCCATAGTTGGACTAGGTGACTTCTGCTTGTTATCATGACTAAGATTTGGGAGTCTTGGTACAAGGGATGAAGTCAAATGAGTCAAGGTCCCAAGAACCTCTGTCAATTTAGTACCAATAAAATGCAATGCCTGGGCAGTCAGCATACATTGCTCTGAAAGTAACTTTAAGTATGGTACTTCCATTCGTAAAAAATCATGGAACTTACTGGGAGAAAAATGGAAGCACCTCGGAGGGAAGATGACGAAGATCGCAAGAAGAAAGGGGGCATGCGAAAGGGGGCGCTGCTACTGGAACAGCCCCGTTTCTGTCCCGATCTCCCCGGGGAATAATTTCCCCGTGTGAAAATCTCCATAGTCAAACTAAATTTAAAAAATACAATTTTTTCCTATTGTATGACTTCAATGTTTGGATAAGTTATATACACTACTGGATAGAGCAGTGTTTCTCAAGCAGGGTTCCCTGGATCCCTAGTGTTCCCCAAGACGTTGCTAGGGGTTCCTCAATAGATTGTGATTGTGGGGGGAAAGCAATAGCAGTATATAGAATAATGTTTATGCAGGGGTTCCCTGAGACCTGAAAATTATTTCAAGGGTTCCTCCAGGATAAAAAGGTTGAGAAAGGCTGGGATAGAGTATGAATGCTTAACTTTCTTCCATATGTCCTCAATTATTTTTATACTGCACAATTTTACATGTACTGTATATTTTTTTATCCCACTCAAAAAAGCTACGTTTCAAACATGATCATGTTTCCTCAGTTTAAGAAAAAAAAAATCTTTTATCTCAATTTTGTAAGATAACCAAAAAGAGTAACTGACCTACTACAAAATCTCCAAAGTTTCTATCTCCAATAAAAGTAAAACTTCTCTTTCGGTCTATAATTGGCTAAGTTTTACCTAAAAGCTTTGTTCCAGATGTAGCAGCACAGAGACTTCTTCAGAAATCCAATGAGCTCTGCCTAACAAAGAAGCTCTTTGTTTCACAAAGGGGCAAAGGATATCAAGAGAGGTTGCCTTACTGCTACCAGGGCCGGCTTAACCAGTCTGCCAAATCAGCATTTGCGGGGGAGGGGGGCACACAGCCAGGGGCCCCACCTGTCCTAACTCTCCTCCTGCAAAAATCTCCTGCTGGCTTTAAAAAAACAGTGTCTCCCAAATAGAAAGCGAAACTGATTCTGGAGGGAGTTTGCTGTTCACTCGCCCCCTCCTGCCAGAATCATTGTCAAAGGCCAGCCAGCCAGGAGAAGGTGAGTGTGTGTGTGTGTGTGTGTTGTGTGTGAGGCGGGGGAGGCATCTCTTTCCTCTCTCTTCAGAAAAGATTTCTTTCTTTCTTTCTCTCTCCCCTCTTCCTCACTTTTTATCCCCCCCCCTTCTCTCCCTCCCTTCCTTCCTTCTTTCTTTTTTTCTGACTTTCTCTCTCTCTCTTTCTCTCTCTCTCTCCTTCCTTCCTTCCTTCCTTCCTTCGTTAAACACACCAGTATCACATTAGTGTTATGTGAGAGGCATTGGCCTAGAGCAGTGGTTCTTAACCTTTTCTTTACCAGGGACCCCCTTAAAATATCTTTTGTTGTCCAAGACTTAACTCAAGATTTAAAACCCTAATAATATTAACAATAATAGCTAATAATAATAATAATAATAATAGCTAACAACAACAACCACAACAACACAATCACACCTTCCATTAAACTTTCCCTCAGAGGCACTCTTGCTTCTTCCTGCAAGTTTGTGGCTGGAGTGGATTGAATGGCAATGTGCAGGCTAAGCCAGCCAGCCAGCCTTTGCCTTGGTTCCTGTCACGTGGCTGCTCCACTGTGGGGAGGAGGTGGGCCAAGCAGCCTTTGAGCCTTTGTGGACCCCCTGTGAGGACATTGTGGACCCCAGAGAATGCTGGAAAAGAAACGATGCAACCAGACCTTGAGAAGGGTGCTGGCAGGGGGATTCTGGGAGGTGTAATCCAAGAGTAACTTTCCCAGGCTCTGAATGCAGCCTAGAATCATAGGGCTGGAAGGGACCCCAACAGCCCTCCCATCCAATCGGCTTCTGTCCTGCAGGAACACACCATCAAAGCCCTCACAACAGATGGCCATCCAGCCTCTGCTTTAAAACCTCCAAAGAAGAAGACTCCACAACACGCCAAGGCAGTGTATTCCACTTCCAAACAGCTCTTCCTATCAGGAGGTTCTTCCTAATATTCAGGTGGAATCTCTTTTCCTGTAGTTTGAACCCATTGCTCCATGTCCTAGTCTCTGGAGCAGCAGAAAACAAGCTTGCTCCATCCTCAGTATGACATCCCTTCAAATATTTAACCATGGCTATCATGTCACCTCTCAACCTTCTCTTCTCCCGGCTAAGCATACCCAGCTCCCTAAGCTGCTCCTCATAGGGCGTAATGGCTTCCAGACCTCGCACCATCCTTCTCAGTATTTTTCTTGAATTGTTGTGCCCAGAACTGGAAACAGTATTCCAGGTGAGGTCTGACCAGAGCAGCATACAGTGGCAATATTACTTCCCTTGATCTAGGCGCTATACTCCTATTAATGCAGCCTAGAATCGCATTGGCATTTTTTGCTGCTGCATCATACTGCTAACTCATGTTTAGCTTGCAGTTCACACTTTCTTTCTTTCTTTCTTTTTTGAGGAAATCTATACCATTACGTTAATTGCTAATTAACAAAAAATATTATATTAGTGCCTATAATATAGTTTTTAAACTAAATTATTGGTGGCAAATTATGTAATAGGAGATTGGACTGGATGGCCCTTGTGGTCTCTTCCAACTCTATGATTCTATGAAGTTGTACAGTAGGCCCCCCTTATCCACTGGGGATTGGTTCTGTGCGGGCAAGGATTCTGAAAGCTGTGGATAATAGTGAACGTCATTGAAAATAATGGGACTTCTGGTTTAAAATATCATAGAGTTGCCTTGGAGGGCCTAGAAAATGGCTAGTGAGGACACATTTTCTAGGAAGACTCTATGGTAGGTGTGCTGTTTTGTATCCCCTGGCTAATGAATCCGTGGATACGGGGGTTCTACTGTAATCTGAACATACTGTACTGTGAATAGATTAGGTTAAACTGACCTGAAATAAACATATGGGGTCCCGAAAATAAAGCATTGCAGGGGGCCCCAAAATTCCTTAAACCGGCCCTGACTGCTACAAAAGGAGTTAAATTTTACTTTGTCTCAGTACAACATGGACAAAAAGTAGGAGTGGCCTCTGCCTACATAAGATCTCTCAGCTGAACAACACACAAGAAACATCTGAGACAACATGTAGGCCTGTGACTTCTACACCATCACTTTTCTTTATTTTTTAACATCTTTTTCCTGATGAAGAAGCCAGTAGAGCTTCAAAAGCTTGTATCATGTGTTTTGTATTTGGGTTGGCCAATAAAGGTATTGCTTTTTTGTGGATTCTGGATTTTGTTTTGCTGCACGGCCAACACGGCTACCCCTGAATATGTGATCTACTACAAAGCCAAGTTTAATTGCAATTGTTGTTGTTGTGTGCCTTCAAGTATGGTGACTCTAAGGCAAACCTATAATGGGGTTTTCCTGGCAAGATCAGAGGTAGTTTGCCTTTTCCTTCCTCTGAGTCTGTGAAAGTGTGACTTGCGCAAGATCACCAGTTAGTTTCCAAGCTGAGTAGAGATTTGAATCCTAGTCTCCAGAGTCCTAGTCCAACATTCAAATCACTCCATCACACAGGCTCCATTGGAGGGGGGGGGGTCAGTACTGAAAATCAGAGTAGCTTCCAAGTTCATTTTCTTATACATCAGTGAACACTCGTTACAATTTCCATTACATAAGATTCAGTACCAATTTATATTTTCTTCTGCCTACTGCTATATTTTAGTAGCAGATCCAGAGTCTACAAATATTGCATACCACTTATAACTGAATACTGAGTATCTTTTGAGGTATTTAGGTTCTGAATATATTTGCTTGCATTTTCCTTGTATTTATCACTGATAAATATGTATGATCATCATTTCCCACATAATCAGCAAGGTTGTGGATATTAGTATTAAACCTAATTATTGGCATTAATTCAAAAATTATTTCAAGACTGAAAATAATAATATTAACCCATTGCACTAATTGTTACTAATGAATTAATGTCACATTAATTGTTACTAACACATTGCTATCATAATACAAGTACACTGGTTAGCTTTATACTTTAAAAGAATCAATATCCAAAAATAGCCCTAACCTCCTGCAAAGTAAGTACATACATATCGTAAAATACATGAATTAAAATAATGTGAAATGCTAATTACTGCTCAACCTGTTAACATTACTGCTGTTTAACAATTAAAATACTGTAATTGTTGTTTCTTAACAAATTAGAAGTAACAACTTCATTTCAAAAAATTATTCCCAAGTTCTGCATAATCTTCCATATCAGTCAGTAAATATATTTCGCACTCAGTAACTTGCTCTTTTCATATTAGTTCTGTCCTCATGTCACTTGGATCACATGAAAATTGAAAAATTCATTTTAGTAGAACCCCAATCTATAATAAATTAAAAATACATCAGAATCAATCTAATTGCCATCATGTTAGCAGGAGACTTTAGGCGATTATATTTAAGTCAATTTTAGGATGCTTAAATTGCCCTTTACATTAGCTTAAGAGCAACATTGCACAAGTGTTGCAGGTGACTGCTGCAGTCCCCTCAGTGTCCATGGTGAGAGCTTTTAGATAATCTAAGAACTCTTAGGTAATGCTGAGAATGCTAAGCTGTACTTTTAGGTATGCTGTATTTTTGTTTGGTCCCTGAAATTTGCGCGCCATTAGGCGCGCGCCTCAGCAACAAGCAGCCTCTCCCAACAGTTTTTAAAAAATTCAATCTCCCCAGTCAAAATGGCTGTCCAGAAGCTGCTCTCCTTCTTCTCCCTGGCAGGAAACTGGCCTGGAAACTGGCAGGAAACTGGCTGTCCAGAAGCTGCTCTCCTTCTTCTCCCTGGCAGGAGAGAACATTCTTAACGTGTTAGTGGTGGCCGTGCAATAATTCCATGGTGGTTCTTTCACACTATTACGAAAGTGACATGTGATAATAAATGCAATAAAGCCACTATGTTTCCACTTTCCTCATTCGTGGAATTACAGTGTTTCTAGCCACTGATAAAGTCCTTAGACTCAGGAAGTGGTAAGGAGGAGGTTACAGACACAAGGGCCTTTAAAAAGGACTACATGGTTTGACAGAAGGCAGTCTTTCAGGTAGCCAGGTTCCAAGCAGCACTTGGACATTTACTTTAAGAAAAGAGTCAAAGTTACAGTTCCATGTTGGTCCACCCCAAAAGAGTAAGTAGTTACTGCTATTGTTTCCTTTTTAAACTTGCTTTTTGCGCTCCCTCTCCATTTCTCAAAAACCTGGCCAGAAGTTTTTTAAAAGCTTTCCTCCTATCCATCGCATTGGCAACTCTCTACACCCAGAAGAACACCAGACAGAAGCACCAGCCTGCATTTCAACCATGTGGTATTCTTCCACCATAATTTAGAGGGGCCACATCCCTGTAATTATAAAAGTAGCTTAATGCTAATGTTAGAAAGCAGAGTGACATTATTTACCATTAATTTACTGACATTCTCTAATAGATTATATATTGATTACTAATACACTAATTGCACTAGCTAACAGATGCAAGAACATTTATCCTAGACCAAGCCTTTGAAGGTTTATGATCAGTGTTAATGTAACTATCATCTTCTGTATCCCATTTCATTTTGATCCCACCATAACTATGTAGTTACATACATTCCTGAAGCTTGAATATTGTACACTATCAAGCATCTGAAGAAGTGAATTGTAATCCACGAACTCTTAGTTAAACTTTATTTATTGCAAAAAAAGGGGGGGGGATTAAAGTTGTCCCTCCGTATCCACGGATTTGGTATCCATGGATTTAAGTATTCACAGCTTCAAAATATTCTTTAAAAAATAATAATCCAAAAAGCAAACCTTGATTTTGCCATCTTATATAAGGGACACCATTTTGCTATGCCACTGCATATAATGGGACTTGAGTATCGGTGGATTTTGGTATCCACAGGGGGTCCTGGAACCAAACCTCAGCGAATATGAAGGGACAACTGTATTTATAATTTACTAATTATTTGTAACTAATCACTTAACTTGTCCGAGAAAGCAGCTAGATAACAAACAGCATTATAACAAACAGCAAAATCTGGGAAGGTAGTCAACTGTTAATTAGCACAAAGGAATGGAAACACAGTCTTGCAAAGATTTAGTCTGGCAACACAGTCCAAAAAGTCAGGGGCTTACGGCAGTCAGCATGGATCAAAAACAAATCCATGGGTCAACAGGATCAGGCAACAGCATAGTCAGGAACAGACCAAGGTCTAAACACAAATCAAGGCAATAGGAAGCAAGGCAACAGAAACACAGAGCCAAAGACAAACAGCAGGAAGCTTTCACTAGAAAGATCAGTTGATCTCTGACAAAGTCTCCATGGCTCCCAAGGCGTATATATAGTGATAAAGGCTTTGTCAGGTGCTCCTTGACAAGCAGGTATTTCTGATAAAGCCTCAGTAATCTTTGAGCTTCCTTTTGGGATCTCTGCTGGCTGAATGATGGTGGAGCTAAGTCTGTCTCCTCTTCCTCGTCCTTAACTGAATCAGCAGAGCTCTCTGCTGGGACTGGTGCCAATCCACTAGGACCAAGCTCTTCTTCTGCTTGAGCCTCCAGGTTGACAGGGTTTGCTGCTGGCACAGGTGTAAATAAACCTGTGCCAGGGTGCATAGGGCCGTTCCCTGCCATATCTTCCTCCTCCTCTGATTCCATACCCTAATCAGACTCACAGGGCATGACATAACTAAATATCAGGTTTCAAAGCATTGACAGTTTTATAAGTATTCACTGACACTTTTGAATTACAGTTGTCCCTTCATATTCACTGGGGTTTGGTTCCAGGACCCCCTGTGGATACCAAAATCCATCAATACTCAAGTCCCATTATATGCAATGGCTTAGCAAAATGGTGCTATATAAGATGGCAAAATCAAGGTTTGCTTTTTGGATGATTATTTTTTTGAAGAATATTTTCAAGCCGTGAATGCTTAAATCTGTGAATACCAAATCCATGGATATGGATGAACAACTGTGTTCCCAAAAACAAGACTGGCAGTAATGCAGAAGGCTTCAAGGCAGACCTAAAGAACTTGCCAACCAACAAGCTAAACACAACCTAGCAGTTACACATTGCTTCCTGCCAAGCGCTTGGCAACAACCTTGTTTTGTTTTTTTTCCAGTTCCAGGAAGACAGCAAAAAGAAGTTGTTTGTTACACTCCTGTGAACAGCCATATATAGATAGCTGGTCATATGCTGTGAAGTAACTCCACTCGAATGTTTTACATCTTAATACTTCAGAACAATACAATGGGCCTTAGAATTCAGAATTCAACGCACCCATTAGGCCTTAGACTTTTAAACCACAGATTATCCCTCAGGCCTCAAGTAGTCAGCTGCAGGCCCAAGAGTAGTGAGGCTGCCTGAGACTACAAAAGAAGTTGAGTTGAGAGCCAGAGGTCACAATGCCTCTATTGGCCCTCTGATATCATTAAGTGAGGCATACCGTAGGACCCCCGTATCCACTGATTCATTATCCACTGATTCAATTATCCACAGGACACAAAACAGCACACCTACCATAGAGTCTTCCTAGAAAATGTGTCTTCTCTAGCCACTTTCTAGGTCCTCCAAGGCAACTCTATGGTATTTTAAACCGGACATCCCATTATTTTCAATGGTATTCACTATTATCCTCAGTTTTCGGCATCCATGGCCTCCTCAGAACCAATCCCGAATGGATAAGGGGGTCCTACTGTACTTAAGTCTACACAGAAGGGGATATTAGTTGGGGCATGCTGCTGCTCCTGCCTGAGGCATGCTTGATCCGTAGTTGTTCAGATCCGCAGATATCGAACCACAGATACCGGGGGCTCACTGTATTCTATCCTTCAAAAGCCTATCCAAGAAAAATCTATTATGATCTGCTATCAAGACCAGGAGTTCTGTCACAATAGATTTGAAAATTTTAATATGATGCATTATAGAATTTGCAGTATCTTCTAGATAATTTCATGAGATTTTAGTAGAATTGCAAATGACATGTTACTGAATGTACTTACAGAGCTCTGACTCTAAGCAAAAAAAGATATAACTGAAATGGCTGCTTTCATTTTATTATCTTAAAATGAACCTTTGAAACCAGCCTATGAAATAGTTGTAAAACCTTTATCCTCTTTGAAAGTGTCAACAGAAGTAATTTTGTTACCTTCAGTGTGAGACAGCAGATTATAAAGAGTAAAGCCAGTTACAAGCAAAGATTTGGAAGCAGAATTAATGCAGCAAAGTGCTCAAGGCTGACTCACACATATAAATCTGAAGTGGTGAATTTCTCATAGTGGTGACTCTAGATGTTAAAATGAAGCAATAAAGTCACTGGGCTAAAAACAGAGGGTGCAGAAGCAAGAGCAGTCTCTCTTGAGTTTGACCCCAAATTGTAGCAAACTAATGAGGCTGATTCTGCAGATTTTTCCCCCAGCTATCATTACTATAAGCACTGACAGACTTATAGACAATACATTCACCCATTTTTTAAAAAACAAGCCTTTTAGGTAGCAATCATCACCAAACTCTGAGATAGTGCTTTCATTAAATTATGAGCTTAACACAATCAACTGCCAATCAATTTCACTCACCTACCACAAATTCTACTTCACTAAGAAACCTATTTTAGAATGCAAAACTGAGAAATGAAGTCAATTTCCCAATTGCCTCTCAAGAAAAGGAATGATTTTTCAAATTAGACAAATAAGGTCAAACTAAAATTAAGCTGGGGAGAAGGAATGCTCCAATCTTTAGAACATTTTTTTTTCTTTCCCATTTCCAGGTTTGAAAACATTTTTAGATGAAATAAGCTGAAGTATGTGGAGTATGATAAATATGGGAGCATAGTAGATTTACTGTATATCACAACATTATGATACTTCACATTCATTCAATTTCCCTGAGAAGCAATGAGTGTGCACATATAAAAATAATGCAATGTTAGATGCTGAAACTCTTATTAAATTATCCAGTGCAACTGGATGTGAGAGGGCATCCTGCAGCCCTTCAGATGCAGCTGGACTGCAACTTTCAGAAGTCCCAACTATGGTAGTATAGTCAATGATGGTGGATGGAGGAGGGAAGGAGGGAGGAGGGAGCTTGCCTCCTTTCCCCCTTCTCTGCAGGGGGTGGGGTCCAGCAGTGCAGTGAAGCTGGCAGGTGGGTGGATGAAAGAGGGAGTTTGCTTCTTCCCTCCCTTCCTCAGCAGGGTTCCAGTGGAAGCGGTGTTCGCTATTCTCCTTGGGTTTCATTATCAGCAGTGGGGCCCAGAACCAATCCCCTGCAGATATGCGGGTCTTACTGTATTTATCTTCCCAAGTGCTCTGAGTGCAGCTTCCACTTCATTTTCTAAAACTGGAAATTCATCTTCAATGCAGTTTTCAATGCAATCAACCTTGAGGCAGCATGATGGGACTCCATCATGACAAAAGCTCATATTGATCAGCTGCCCATGTGACAGGGATCAAATAAAGAGACACACATGCACAAACATACACAAATAAACACATAATATTACAGTACCTCTTTCTCTACACACACACATTCACCTATCTATATTCTTTGTATTCCTGGTAGTTTTGAAAAGTACCAAACCATTTTCTATGTAGCCAATGTTTATTAATCATATTTATATCCCAGTCTTCTACAAAGAATCTTAAGATGGCATACTTTCCCCTTTCCCCCCTTTATGATCCCAACAACCCTATTTGCTAGCTTAGTCTGAAAGAATGACTATTCACTCCATGAGGGTCAGGATCCAAAGGGAGATTCAAAAGCAGCCTTTCCAATCCAAGCAAAATCTTTTAACCACTGAACCATACCAGCACTGCATTTTTCAGGACAGCATTTAAATGTACACAGACTCACATAAAACATAGTTCCAGAGGTTTCTTTAGAGTTCAAACTGTTAATTTAAGGATTTAAAAGGCAGTGAAATGTTTAAAAATACTCATGCTCTCCCAATAAATGTAGAATAGTCCTTTATAGCTCACCAGAAACATAGCTGTAACATTATGACTATAAAGACACATTTTGTTCCTACTATTTTGCTGAAAGACCTCAAATTAAATCTGATATAGTAATTGGCTATATTTAGCCAATGCTGTAGCTGTAGCTCTTCTGTTCTCTTCCTATTTACAGTGATTCTTCTTGTTGTTCTCTTCCTGTCCCATTCTCCCCAAACCAATTTCCTTCTGCCTGTAAGAAAATCAGAGCACAAAAAAGCCCTAGGGAAATTCTAAGTCAGATAACTTTCTGTCATTCAGAGGAATGACCTGAGACTATCAGGGGGATCTCAAATTGTAATGGAAAGACAGACGCTCTTGCAATCACAGTTGCTTCACTTTCTCTAGGACACTGGCAGTACGATGGCAAATAATTTCTATGAGCAGAAAATCAAAGCAACTAAGAATGTTCTGGAATAAGGGAAGCCTTTCAAAAATAATGGACATCTAACAAAGCGGTTAGATTATATTTCCCAGATTCTCTTGGAACCACTGTAACATAATATAAAACCTTAGCATCTTCATCTTTGACATAACACTAATTCAAAACTGCTGAGTATCATGTCAGAATTACAAGTCTGAAGAATCACCATTTTGGAAGAAAATGGTCCTTTCCCCTTCCCATAACTATCAGAGCTGGTAGTGACAAAACAAGTAAAGGATCATGGGGCAGCAGAGGAATGTTTAGTTAAAAAAATCAACCCATTGTGCAGCTGCTACAAAAAGCAAATTTCATGCTGGTGCAAAATGCACGCTCAAAAGAAAAACATCTTGCCAGTATTATAGTATCTTTATAGAAACTATGGTTTGATGGCACTTGGAAAACCATGTAAAGTTGTGGACAGCACACGTTTAAAAAGGTATTGTGAAGCCAGGAAAGATGCAGAGAAGGTGAATCAACATGATCAAAGGGGTGGATAAACTATACTGTGATTAAACTAGACTGCAGTATTTGAGGTTTGGCAAAAAAAAAGTAAGAGGGACATGATAGAAGCATATAATATTATACAGGTTGAGTCTCCCTTATCCGAAATGCTTGGGACCAGAGGTGTTTTGGATTTGGGAATATTTCAGACTTTGGAATACTTGCATATACATAATGAGATATCTTGGAGATGGGACCAAGTCCAAACGTGAAATTCATTTATGTTTCATATACACCTTATACACATGGCCTGAAGGTAATTCTATACACAACATTCTTAATAATTTTGCACATGAAACCAAGTTTGTGTACATTGAAATATCAGAAAGCAAATGTATCACTAGCTCTGCCATTCATCTGGACAATTTTGGATTTTGGAATATTTTGGATTTTGGAATTCTGGATAAGGGAGACTCAACCAGTACACAGTATGGAGAAAGTAGGTAGGAAGCAGTTTTAACTCACTCACTCTCATAATACTAGAACCTGTGATTACCTAATGAAA
The DNA here is from genome assembly GCA_030847615.1 of Gambelia wislizenii. NCBI lineage: Eukaryota > Metazoa > Chordata > Lepidosauria > Squamata > Crotaphytidae > Gambelia > Gambelia wislizenii. The sequence goes on along the minus strand of JAUMIR010000003.1, from coordinate 90,582,575 downwards.
TTGAAAAGTAGCAAAACCTTATTTTCTTAGAAAAAAGCACAGCTGGACAGCTGGACAAGGACCTTCCTAATACTATCAAAGATTGGAATGGGACAAACTAATCTCTTCCAAATTCTTTTTGGTTTGTTCATAGACACAAGCTCTGTGGGAGGGTCATTATATAATGCTTTTTTTATGCTCTATTGTTTTTATTGAACTGCTTTTTTAAAAAAATAAAGTTTTTACTAATAAAAATAGACATGAATAAGTGTCAGTTTGTTACAGAAATCTTGCGATATCTTGCAATTTGCCTCCTCCAAATGGCAGCTCAATTCTTTTCCACTTTGTAGACTACCCTTATCTCCATAGTGAACTCTCATGGTTCTGCAGTAGGGTAAGCAGGAAGGAAAGCCCCACTGCATGAATCAGATTATAACACATGTACTCAGTTACAAAAAGTAAACTGATAGTTACCCAAGAAAAAGCCCCGAGTATACAAATACACTGAGACAAGTTGGTGTAAAAGGCTTTAACTATACTAATCACTTGTGTACAGAAATTGGATTTTAAGGTAATACAGGATGAACCCAAATCCATGGATTCAGTATTCACAGTTTCATTTATCCATGTCAAAAAAAAAAAAAAGTTCTCTCTAGACATTTATATGTCTTCCAATGTAAACTTCTGGCATTCATTCTGTCTCACTGAAAATTATAGGGTTCCCTATTATCCATGGATACGGGTATCCATGGGGGTCTTGGAATGTATCCCCATGGATAAGGGGTCCACCTGTACATCTCAAAACATGGACTCTCATAACCGAGGAAACCTCTTGGAGAATATTTGTGCACATTGACCCAATCAGGCACATATAGCTTAGGTGCTGAATGAAGGGTTAGGATTTTATTTTTTTATTTTACAGTTCATTTTAAATAAAATGCTTTCATATAAAAGTGGAAACTATTCATTTGTACTAATTTTGTATGTACTTCCTCCATAAATCAATGAAACCTTGGTGTCTTGCAGAATCAAAGTCATATATTTAAATATTAGAAAATTACATGTTTAAATAGCAGCTATAAATTATCATACCAAAAGGAGAGTAAAATTTAGGCATTTCAGGACAGATATAATTTTAATTGCTATTTTCGATTTCTACTGCAAAATCTACTAATGTGTTAGGAAAACTCAACACTGGAGATAAAAAAGAATATAGTTTGGGGATATATTCTCTTATTGTTATGGGCCTTTATAAAATGGGAATGGAGCAGGAATAATTTGTTACATTTGCATGACACATGCAATCAATTCCTTCTAGGCAATGCAGTATATTGCAAGCCAATACTGTTTTTTTCAGGAAAAAAAATCAGTTCAAACAGTATAACACTGACAGAGACACTGAAATCACTGCAGTGAGAATGGGCAAAGTTTCCAAGTCATTTGCCATATTATTGCAAAGTGAAATAGGAAATAGAATATAACCGATAAATATCCTCCATTCCTCTTTCCCAGCATGAAACTGAATGATACATCATCATTTTTTTTTCTTTTGCCTCAGAACAAATCAACAGCTAAAGTGCTTTTAGATTCAAAAGAATACATTGACTGATCTAAGTCATTAAAACTGCAGCTGGTGCATGGTGTTATACCCATTAGGAATTCAAGAAAGGGGAACAGTAAGCAAACAAGTGTTCCTGGCGTAATGGATCTACAGGAGCCCCGGGACCTTTCATTTTGTGATGGCTTCCTTGGCTACTGTTTCTGCTATTTTAGCATAATTTGGCTAAAACTGGAGGGAGTCAGAATGCAAGTCTTGCAGGTTTCCCAAAGCGTTCCTACCTTCCCCACCATGATGAGTACTTACAAACAACTGGTGGAAGACAGGGAGCAAATTGTCAAGCATTATTTTATAAAAGCAATTTGTTATACTCATCTTTTCAAACAAGTTAGCTACCATCACCTTTGCAGATATCACGACCAAAAAGCCTTTTTTTTTCATTTATTTTTATTGTGCAAAAAATATATAAAAGGGAGCAAGACAATAATTTTATTATTAAATAAAATACAGCAGGATACCCCCTCGTCTGTGGGGGATTCATTCCGGGGGCCTCACACGGATACCAAACACTGTGGGTAACAGTGAATGACACTGAAAATAATGGGACTTCCAGTTTAAAAGACCATAGAGTTGCCTTGGAGGACCTAGAAAATGTCTGGAGAGGATGCCTCTCTAGACATTTTCTTGGAAGACTCTATGGTAGGTGTGCTGTTTTGTGTCCCACAGACAACTGAAACCATGGATACTGGTTCCATGGATACAGGGGTCCGACTGTAATACAACAATGAAGAAAAGAAAATAAGGAAGCCGATACATAGAAATCAATGAAAAGTAACCAAATATCTTAATACATAGTCAAACAAAATTGACATCTGTGACACATTCAGGTGATGAAAAGCTTGTAAGGTCCAAAGTATACTGAAGACTAGGAGACAAGCGATTATTTTTTCAGTGTTGCAAAGTGTGCTGACAAATAGTTACTTTCCAAGAGATAGATAAATAGTTTAAGAATGCAGGGATATGTGCAATAACCTCTCCCTCTGTTCCACCCCTAAAGGCACCAGATCCCATCTGATCTTGGAAGCAACCAAACTGCAATCTATTGATTAGTCAAAATAGGGTAATAAAAAAACATCCAAAAGCTACAAGCCACTCACTTATACAAAACACACACTCTTCCCCTCATCATTACTACAACACACATTGCATAGCATAGCTTGAGTCAGCAGCACAAGCTGAACCATGTATTTCCCTTCTTCAGCATCCAGTGAAGCTACACCTCCGTAACTATAAAAGTAACAAAAATTTGTCCGTAATTAAGAAGTAAATATGTTTAAGTCACAATCTTAATGTAGTTACACCTTAGTTATTACTGGTTGAACTGCACACAAGGACAATATCCTGATAATGATGAGATTACCATTCAGTAACAGCATCGATAAATGGGAAGTGTGTGTGTGTGTATTTATACACACACACACATACATATATATCCAGATGGTCAAAGTGATTATCCACATTTCAGACTGTGACACATTGAACAAGAACTGTTTATGAAAGAGCTGCTTTCTTATACACTGTTTCAACTATTTTATAGAAACAAAAATGTAGCTGAAACATAATATAAAATAGATCATGTAGGAAGTGTTGAAACCAGAAATATCAAAATCTGTAAATACTCAATTCCCATTATATGCAATGGCAAAGCAAAATGGTATCTCTCTCTCTCTCTCTCTCTCTCTCTCTCTCTGGCTTTTCTTCGCAAACGAAGATTCAGGAAGGAGATGGCAAAATCAAGGTTTGCTTTTTGGATTATTATTTTTTTAAGAATATTTTCAAGCCATGAATATTTAAATCCGTGGATACCAAATCCGTGGATACGGAGGAACAACTGTAATTAAATGATCTAAATAGTGAAAAGCAGATGCCGCCTCCCTCCAAATCTCTGTAATCTAAATAGTTGAGGGGGAGGGAGAAGAAAGGTTGCCTTAAAACTCTGTGAACAAAGGCCTGTTGAAGCACAGGCTGAAACTCTCCTGTCTCTTCTTTGATCAAAGGACGAAAAGGAGGCGGCAGAAGGGGGTTGAGCTTAAATCCCTTCTAGCCCTGCCCTCTGCTCTCCTGGCAACAGCCCAGGGGATCAGGCAAAGTTATGGGCCTCCATCCTGCGCTCCCTCAAAAGGGGTTCCTACAGCACAGTCGCAACCACGCTGGGAAACCTTATTCTTTACTTATGCAAGGCTTCCCTGAATTGGTTGTCTCGTTTCATATGTGCATATTTTTAACTGTGAATAAAAAGCTTGCTGAAACATGTTGAATGGCTTTTTTTTTTTTTGGTGGGGGGAGGGTTTGCAGAAACCTATCCCTATTCTTTACATGTTATTTCTGCCTCTGGGACCAAATTTTCTGTTAAAAAAGTAATGCCCAGGAACACATCGACTTCATTAATTGAGGTATACCAGTATTTTGTAAGAACAGAAAGGTAACCCTAATTCTTTTTCCAATTTTTCTTCTCATGTTCCATATTAACTTATTTATTTACAAAGCTATTTGTTTTATTTTGTTTCAGCATTTAACAAACAAGAGAATCTAGACTTGTGAAATACAGTCAATGTATAGTAACAGACTGATGTGTAGGTTCATAACTTTATAACATTTTCACCCAATCAGCACTATACTGTTAGAGAAAGAAAGACTACTATAAAATCACCACAAATTTTTCATTCCTAACATTTCAGGGCTTTTAAGTATATCCTCTATAATATAAAATACATGAAATACATAAAATACATGAGATATAAAATACATAAAATGATTGACAGTGGCTCTGAGATTACAAATGCAAGTTCCTTTCATACTCTGGGATGCAATTCATCCAGGCCTGGAGAACTGAATTTATTTAGGCTAGAGCTAGGTATTCCTTTACTACTTCTTTATCTATTCTGGACTGTAGCACCCTTACTGCATCTATTTCCATCAGTTACAGCACTGTTTTGTCTTTTGGGAGAAGACTGAGACAAAGAAGATATTTAACAGTTCAGCCTTGTTTTTGTTCTATTAACATAACACCATCTTCTCTACACAATGGCACTACCATTTGTTTCCATGTTCCTCCTCTTGCTCCAAGCATAGCCAAAAGAGCTGTTTTTATTATTTTTAACATCTCAGGCAAGCATCAGTTTATTCTGAGCTTTAGCTATTCTGACTTTCCCTCTACAAGTATTGGATATTTTATTCCTCTTAGGTGATTTCCCCCTTCTTCTATTTCTCATACTTGCCTCTTTTAAATTTCAGATCATCTGAAAGTTCTTTGTATGTTCACCTGATTTCTTTAGACATCAGAACTGTTTGCAACTATGCCTTCAGTATCTCACCTTTACAAAATTCCTATGCATCATGAATGCTTTTTCCTTTGAGCACTTCTGACCATAGGATCTCACCCAGTATTTCCCTAAGCTTTCTGAAATCGGTTTTCTTGAAGTCCAGAGTGTCTATGTATGGTTTCTACTTTTCTCTGTATAACAAGTCCAAAGAGAACATGTTGACTCCCACCCAAGGATCTCACTATTTCCACCCCATTGAACACCCTTAATCTGCTGGTTAGGATTAAGACCAAAATAGCTGGTCCCCCTGCTTCCTCCTCCACCTTATTTACAATGAAATTGTCTGCAAGGCTGGTGAGGAATTTTTTAGACCTTACATCCTTGTCAGAGTGTGACTTCCAGCAAATATCAGGGTGGTTGAAGTCTCCCATAAAACCTGTATCCTTTTTAAATATATGTTCATTTGTTACAGGAAGGCATCGTCCAAATCTTCAGTCTAGTTTAGGGGAGAACCTATAAACTGGTATATATCAATAGTACAATGTGTTTCATTCTCAACAAGCTTCATGTGTATAAAATGTTTTCTTTAAAAAATGAAAATTAAAACCTTGATAGTTGAAATTAATAATAACAACTTACAGCTTTCCAACAGAATCATATTTAAGAAGTGCTTTGTTACAAAAATGGCTATGTGCTTGAGATGTGATCTATTAAAGCAATTATCTGAAGATCTGACTTAATAAAAGGTTTGGATTCTCTTGATTCGTTAATATTCGTAATAGCTTACAAACAGGCATTGGCAACTATCTGTGTGTTTTCTTAGCATTAGCATCTGCATGAACATTTCTTCTTCCTGGTGGAAAAAACATAAGGAAACTTATAATGCAACTTCTATCACATTCCTCTAGCATACATTTTGAGATAAACATCTCTTAAATTGCATACCAGACTCAGAATAGAAACAGTTATAGTGCAATATGTCAGACCTTTGAAAAAATATTTTTAGAAAAATTCATCATCCATACTTGTTTTTCAATACAATGAATTATGCTGCCAGAGATGCTGGCCAGGGTTGAGGGAGGCAGATTAACTTTAAGCATTCTGGGAGCATTCGTTGAAGCCTGATCTGTGAAACAATATACTGGCTGCAAAAAACTAATACACAGTGTTTTCAATGGCCAAACATGAGGGAGGGGGAAATAACACTATCTGAGCCCAGAGGGATTTATTTTGTCTTTTTGCACATGAAAACATCCATAAAGGGAATTCTACTCACAAACTGAAGCAGTATAGTCCATTCTATCTGCTGACCCTGTTGCACAAGTAGACCAGAACTGCTGTCACACTGCAGAAATAATGCAGTTTGATACTGCTTTAACTGCCATGGCTCAATGCTATGGAATTCTGGGATGTGTAGTTTTGTGAGATATTTAGCTTTCTCTGTCAGTGACTTCTGGTGCCACAACAAACTACAAATCCCAGAATTCCATAGGATGGGGCTATGATAGTTAAAGCAGTGTCAAACTGTATTATTTCTGCAGTGTGGCAGCAGCCCAGATCTTCATCCATGCAACACGTGTACCTGCTCGAGTGCAATGCATCTCAGTTTCCACTCCTCAGTTTACTCCTGCATTACTTTCCATTCTACAAGCTCACATTATAATACCCATTTGTCACAGTTCTGAACTGCTTTCCTCTCTAACTTGAAGTTTAGTCTTTTAGTCTCTCAAAGATCATAATGCCCCACAAATTGTACATGCCCAGGCTGTACTAATTTAGACTCCCTTTTCCTCCCCTGCCTCAGCTAAGAGATCCTGAAGCATAACACAGAATTCACTCTGTGTGTGTAACAATCATCTTTTTCATATACGACTAGGAAGTTCTCCCATGTTGTGTCAACTGCAGCTTTCCTTATGACATATGTTTTATTACAATAATCAGACAATTTGAACAGTTACTTTTATTTGATCTGTTAATGTACTGCCAAATAATATAATATAAATCTATTACAATAGATTTATTTCAGAAACTGTCTATTCAAGCTGATATAAATTATGAAGGAATACTGAGATTTTGTCTGAAGAGCACTAATTTTTTTTAAAGATATACTCAGATTAAGTGGAAAAAATATGTTTAAACAACTTTAATAGGCATTTATCAATGTAATTTATAACAGCTATAATCCCCTCTGGAAGTGTAATGACAGTTCAATGAACAAATAACACTAGAATCGGAGCACCAAGAAGACACACAAGGACTAATAATAATTCCATGCATGCTGCAATTGCCTGAAACACAATAAACAAATACAATTCAGTTCATATATACCAATGCCCTCAAATGTAGCTATCCAGAGACATGAGATTACATATATCTTCAGGACTGCCTCCTTACATATAACCCTCCCTATGCACTCAGGTCCTCTGGGAGGAATTTGCTACAACCTTTTAAAACTAGGCTTTCTATGACCTCCAAGAGGACCTTTTCAGCTATTGCTCCCAGACTATGGAATGGCCTGCCGGATGAGATCCGTCACATCACGTTACCACCCTAAATCATAGAATCATAGAATTGCAGAGTTGGAAGAGACCACGAGGGCCATCCAGTCCAACGCCCTGCCACGCAGGGAATCACAATCAAAGCATCCCCGACAGATGGCCATCCAGCCTCTGTTTAAAGACCTCCAAGGAAGGAGACCCCACCACGCTCCGAGGGAGTGCGTTCCACTGCCGAACAGCTCTGACTGTCAAAAAGTTCCTCCTCATGTTGAGGTGGAATCTCTGTTCCTGGAGCTTGCACCCATTGCTCCGTGTTCCAGTCTCTGGAGCAGCAGAAAACAAGCCTGCTCCATCCTCAGCGTGACATCCCTTCAAATACTTAAACAGGGCTATCATATCGCCTCTAAACCGTCTTTTTTCCAGGCTAAACATACCCAGCTCCCTAAGTCTCTCCTCATAAGGCATTGTTTCCAGACCTTTCACCATTTTAGTTGCCCTTCTCTGGACACGCTCCAATTTGTCAATATCCTTTCTGAATTGTGGTGCCCAGAACTGGACACAGTATTCTAAGTGAGGTCTGACCAAGGCAGAATAGAGTGGCACTATTACTTCCCTTGATCTAGACACTATACTTCTATTGATACAGCCCAAAATTGCATTGGCCTTTTTAGCTGCCGCATCACACTGTTGGCTCATGTTCAACTTGTGGTCTACTAGGACTCCTAGATCCCTTTCGCACATAGTCTCATTCAGCCAGGTCTCTCCCATCCTATATTTATGCATTTCATTTTTCCGCCCTAAATGCAGTACTTTACATTTCTCCGTATTGAATTTCATTTTGTTAGCTTTGGCCCAGCTCTCCAGTCTATCCAGGTCATTCTGAATTTTGATCCTGTCCTCTAGGGTATTAGCTACTCCTCCCAATTTGGTGTCATCTGCAAATTTGATAAGTATGCCCCTAATTCCCTCATCTAAGTCATTGATAAAGATGTTGAATAGCACTGGGCCCAGGACAGAACCCTGTGGCACCCCACTGGTCACATCTTTCCAAGACGAAGAGGAGCCACTGCTGAGCACCCTTTGGGTTCGGCCGGTCAACCAATTACAAATCCATTGAACAGTTAACTTGTCTAGCCCACATTCTACAAGCTTGTTTGCAAGAATGTCATGGGGAACCTTGTCAAAGGCCTTACTGAAATCAAGGTATGCAATGTCCACAGCATTCCCTTCATCTACCAAGCTGGTAACTTTATCAAAAAAAGAGATCAGATTAGTCTGGCATGACTTGTTTCTCTGAAACCCATGCTGACTTTTTGTGATTATGGCATTGCCTTCTAAATGTTCACAGACTCTCTGTTTAATGATCTGTTCTAGAATCTTCCCTGGTATTGATGTCAGACTAACTGGACGATAGTTGTTGGGATCCTCTTTTTTCCCCTTTTTGAAGATGGGAACAACGTTTGCCCTCCTCCAGTCTGCTGGGACTTCTCCTGTTCTCCAGGAGTTCTCAAATATTATTGCCAATGGCTCTGAGATTATATTTGCCAGCTCTTTTAATACTCTTGGATGTAGTTCATCTGGTCCTGGAGATTTAAATTCATTTAGATTAAGAAGGTATTCCTGTACCACCTCTTTACTTATTTTCAGCTGGATTTCCCCTATTGTGTCCTCTGTTCCATTTTCCTCAGGTTGGTCCTCCTTTTCCTTTTCTGAAAACACTGAGGCAAAGAAGGTGTTGAGTAATTCTGCCTTTTCTCTGTCCCCTGTTAGCATTTTGCCATCTTCTCCACGTAGTGGCCCTATCATTTCCTGCTTCCTCCTTTTGCTGCGGACATACCCAAAAAAACCCTTTTTATTGTTCTTAATCTCCCTAGCAAGCCTGAGCTCATTCTGCACTTTAGCTTTTCTGACTTTACTCCTACACGTGTTCGCTATCTGTTTGAATTCTTCTTTGGTGATTTCCTCCCTTTTCCATTTTTAAAAGCTCTTAAGATGGATCTCTTCCAGCAGGCCTTTCCTGAATAGATTCCCGGCCATCAGAAAAGAAAATCTAATTTGTCCCAACTTCACCATAACTTATTGTCTAATTTTAGTTTTTTAAAGAGTGTTTTAATTTCTGAATTATCTAATAGTGTTTTAAGGGGTAGGTGGGATGGAGGGTTTTGGATGTACATTTTAAATGTTGTAAGCTGCCCTGATTGCATTTCATAGAGGGGCAGGATATAAATAAATATTATTATTATTATTATTATTATCTAGGAAATTTCTTACATCACCCTTGAGATTCAAGCGTCCAGTTCCTAACCATGAATGACATCAGCTACTTATTTGTAAAGCAAATATAGAGGCATAAGATATTACAAGTAGGTGATACAAGTCTGAATTCTCATTCTTGGGGTTCACCAAGTTGAATAACAGTCCTGAGCCAATTCTTGTTCCTCTTTTCCTGCAATGAAGCATTAACCCCACAATCTCCTTTTTAAAATATATTGCTGTCCCCCACAATTCTTCAGTAATCTTTCCCCTTCCACATATACATGTGCATTACATATTTTAGATATTAGAATATCTAAAATATCCCAAAAATAGTACTCTACGGTGAACTCGCCATGGGTCTGTGTAAGAGGGACACTGCAAAAAAGTGATACAAGGATTCCCTGAAACAACATCTCAGGTTCGGCCAAACTGATCACCAACAATGGTCTGCCCTGGCTTCACATCAGAAGGCATGGAGACGCACTATCCACAATGCTGCAGCCTTATTTGAGAACTCACGCCAAACAAGTCTTGAAGAGAAACCACAATGCAGAAAGAATCACAACTCGGAAACATCACCAAAGGAGACCCTCTGCTGTGCTTCCTGCAACCGGACTTGTTTATCTCAGATTGGCCTTTTTAGTCATCAGCACTCTTGCAGAAAGCACAGGATGAGCCCTTCCTGAATATTCGTTTGCAAAGAAAAGCCAGAGAGAGAGATATCAAGCAAAGTATATGAATGTATTATTCAGGTTAACACTTGAAACAATGCTGAGCTATGAATAAAATCCTTTGGAGATACAGATATTTGTCCTCAAAGAGGTTTCCTTTTCCTAAAAGTTTTGTAACACATCTATAAAAAAATCTGAAGCACTGTTATTTCCAAGCTGTGGATGATTGAATCCATGGATGCAAAATCTGTGGATACAGAGAGCCAACTGTATATTCATTTCTGCAATGGGCCAGTAGGCTGCACCACACAGGCTTAAGAACATGGTAGAGAAACCAAAAATCCAAAATGCCAGGTTTAGAACCCCAAACTCCTTAAAACTGTAAGACAAGGGGGAGGAGTTGAGGGCAGAAATGAGCAAGCAGATACAAAGGCCAAATAAGCTTGGGGATGCAGGGGTGAGGAAGAAAAGAGTGGAGGGTGGGAGAAGTGAAAGAGCAGAGGGAAGGAGAGTTTGGGGAGATAAATATTATCTGGGTGCTGAAAGAAGAAGAAAAAACAACCAAGATGGGTAAGTGGGGTAAGAGGTGACAGAGAGCACTTAGCCCTGTGGGACAGAAAGACCAAGTAAATAGCTTAATAGTGACACCAATATTGCTTGAGTCTGTGGCTGGAGCCTTGTATCATTCAACATAGTGTAGTAGTTCCACATGTCCAACTACATTACAGCTGGCCACTCTCTATTCCCTGGACTTACCACAGAGCTGCTGAAGCCCTCCCTCTGGAAATTCTGTGGTGGAGAGGAGGCAATAACAAAAGCATTTGGTTATGTCCCTGTACAATAGCCAGGCACAGAATTACATCATCCACTGGAATTTGACGAGAGTCCTCCAGAAGTCTCAATAAATGTTGCAATCATTTCACATATGCCTTAACAGGACATTGCCAGACACTACCCTGAGCTCCCCCTGTGCCCCACCAACTCTACACAAGCTACAGAATGGCATGAGGGGCTACAGAAGTTCTACAGCAAGTGTGAAGGTGCCTTTGCTGAGGGAGGAAGAGAATACCAACCTCTACAACAATCAAAAAAGGCATCACTAAACATAAGGTTGACTTATGTCTGTATATGACACTAACAGTTGCGAGCCCCAGTGTGAGATGGGTGGACACCAAAATGCAGAAAAATAAAAGGGTTTCTGTACAAAACTAGGTATTCTTGCTAGTCTAAAGTGCTGCTATGGAACAAGTACAGTTCCACATATGTTTCACATATGGCTTTCCACATAAGTTCAGAGTACAGCTGAACAGAAGACATTGGTTTTTATTCTGCAGTCAACTTTTGCAGCACTCCTGATGTTGTTGTGTATAGAAACACATTCCATAGTTGCTGTGTGGAGCTTTACAAGTTATACATCTGCAGCAGTTTTATTCAAGACAGATGCTTGTTTCCAGAATTGCCAAGTTGGGGTGAGGTCCATCACTGGCAACAAATGTACATTTTGATATTTAATTATACATGTGGGAGAGAGACTATGTTGCAAGTCTAAACTTGCCACACTCAGTCCCCTCTTGCAAAAAATGAAATAGAATAATTCCTATTATTTCTGTATTGGCCCACAATTATCTCATCTAGTATTCCAAATATTACTCCCTAAAGACTTAAAAGGAAGTTTGTATGCCTGAAGAATGCCACAGTGAACTCTACTTTTGTTTCTGTCATATATTTCAACAAATACAAACATTATAGCATAAAGTCTACCAGCTATGGTGAACAAGAATTTTACTACCTTTTGCACAGACTAAATTAGTTATCCTTAAATTACAACATAAGTCATAAGAGACTGATATGATCTACCATGTATTATCCTCAAAAAAGACTATGAACCTTAGCATCAAGTCATGATTGACATCCTTCAAGAAATGATTTGTAGCTGGTGGGAGAATTGGAAAAAAAGTAGCATTAACATATATTCACCTAAATGATACTACTGTTTTCATATTTCAGATGTCAAGGGAAAATTTAATTTAATGTAGCATTTTTATTATTTTTAATGTTTCACTTGTATGCCCCTGAGATCTTTTGAAATAGAGTACAGTATAAATATTTAATAAATTAATGATAAAGAAACAATTGCTGATCACATAAATACTTAAATGAGTCTTAAGTTAGAAAAAAAAGTATCAAACATGCAAGATTAAAATTATAAATGTCAATTCTATGGACTCATTTTTAAAAGGATACTGATGTACTGTCATGTATGTCACATTTATCAGACCTAATGTGATTAGTGTAGATAAGGGTGGGAAAACTATACCCCTCCCAATGTTGTTAGACTGCAATTCCCATCAACTCTAGCAAGCATTACCAATGATGATGGTGCTGAGAAGTGCACTCTAGATGGGTACATTTGCTTTCCCCTGACATTTGAATACCTGAGCCAATTTTGGTGTTCATAAGCAATACTATCAACCTAGTTTTATGAAACAGTAATGCTGGCCACATTATCAATTGCTAATAAGCAAAGTAACATGATAACATAAGAGTTATATTTTTATGTGATGAGTTAACCACTGTTGAACTGATTTTAATCCAAACTGTCTGCAATTTATCACAAATCAAAAACAATGTCATTCAAACTGTATTCCTGGCTGTTTCTGTATACAGTGATATTAAATCAAATTGGTTTATTTAGTCAGCCACTTTCTTGCATCAGCACACGCCACTTGTTGTCGCTTAGAAACAGAAAGCAAGAAAAAGGAGACATTTCAAGATTACTCTTACCACTTAGAGCAGGAACTGAAATTATGCCACACTTGAAATCCAGTAAGGACATATGGATCAGGTTCATATCAGCATATTGTTCTAAACTCTCTTGTGGGGTGGGGTGGGGGCTTTTAAAGAGCAATATAGAAATGTTTTTATAAATAAAATAAACACTGTGCTTATCCAACAGCTGAATGATGTCTGCAGACTTTGGGGGCATTCACACTATTTAAAAAAAAAAAACCTTCACATTCCCCTGAATCCCGTCCAATAAAGCCACACGACATGTGGCCTTTTTCCTGAATATGGTGTGAAAAGGGAGTATGATGTACAACCCTATTCAAACCATGTTAGGGGAATACCTCCCTTAATCCAGGTTTTAGAAAAATGCTGTTTTCTCTGGAATTTGCTTGAAAACTTCTGGAGAAAAGTGCCATGTGATTAATCTACCTGCTTTGGATTCAGGGGGCATGGGGAGGAGAGAAGGACAAATGCTGTCTGAGGCGCCACCATTTCCCCCCTCCTCAGCACCACTTCTCATTCAAAGGCAAAGGCCCAGTGGTGGTCACTCTCCGAGGTCAGAATGCCTGTCTACCACTGGGAGGGTGCTTTTCTCTGAAACCAAAACAGACAGCCTTGCAATGTGGGGAAGCAGCCTGTTCTGGCTTCAGAAAGAGTGGCTACTGCTGGAGATTTTGCTTTTCCAATGCACAATCACCCACTTGAGCTCTGTGAAAGCAAAGCCCCAGTGGCAGTCACTCTCTCTGGAGCCAGAACAGGTGGCTAGTCTCACTCAATAGCCCTCTGTGAAAGCAAGCCTCACTGGTAATTGATCTGTCTGAAGCCTGAACAGGTGGCATCCCGCCATCACAAGGCTAGATGCCTGTTCTGCCTTCAGAGAGAGTGGCTACTGCTGGGGCTTTGCTTTTATGGCACACAATTGCCCCTCTGAGCTCTGTGAAAAGTAAAGCCCCAGCAGCAGCCACTCTCCCTGAAGCTGCTGATAGCAAGTAAAAATCTGAATGCAGATTTGGGCTTTGGCCAAGGTAGCCCGAATTTCATGTGCCACAAGCTCTGGGTAAAATTAGTCTGGGTCAAATTAATTTCGGGTGATACTCTAAGATACGGCTGGCATGAATATGTGTGGTATAATAAAGAGATGGTGAATGAAGAGTTTAATAATCGCTATATTAGAAAACCCCTTCTCAGAGTGTGGAAAAAGTATAAAAGCAGATGTACCCCAAAAACACCAACATGGATATCCCCCTCCCCGAAGCTTTTTATGGGCAAGAAAAAGTGATAGGAGTTAAATGGTTAAAATATGAAGATTTCATAAGGTAGAAAAATACACAGCCAGAGATTAAAACACAGGAAGAACTAAAAAGTGAAGGAGTAAACTGTCACTGGTGGTTGTACATGCAAGTCTGGGAAAAACTAAAACAAAACATAAGAATTCATGGCATACAACAAAACAAAACAGAATTAAAAGAAATAATGATTTCAGAGGATACCAAGGTTCTATCTAAGGTATATAAGATATTGTTAAAATGGGACTATGAGGATGAAGTTCTAAAAGATCCCATGATTAAATGGGCTCAGAACATCAATACCCCAATAATGTTTGAACAATGGGAGAAACTATGGAACAACACAATGACATTGACGGTATGCCAAGAGTTGAAGGAAAATTGCTGGAAAATGTTCTATAGGTGGTATATGTCAAATTTATAAGAACACAAAAAATCAATGTTGGAAATGTAAGGAAGAAGTGGGAACATTTTTCCATTGTTGGTGGTTGTTAGGCGCTGCAGAGCTGCTCTTCACTGATGATGATGCCCTTATTGCCCACACAGAAGCAGCTCTGCAGCACCTAACATCCTGCTTCGCATAAGCTGCAGAGCTGTTTGGGCTGGAAGTCAACCTGAAGAAAACAGAAGTTCTTTACCAGCCTGCACCACAGGACGAACACCACCATCCCCACATTGCCGTCGGCAAATCTGTGCTCAAGTCCGTTCAGCAGTTCACCTACCTGGGAAGCATCATCTCCTCAGATGCCAAGATTGACAAAGAGATCGATCACAGATTAGCAAAGGCATATAGTGCATTTGGAAGACTTCACAAAAGAGTCTGGAGCAATAAACACCTGAGGCAAAGCACAAAGATCAGTGTGTACAGAGCCATTGTACTGTCTATTCTCCTTTATGGGTCTGAAACATGGGTCACCTATCGCCACCACATACGACTCCTCGAATGCACAATCCTAAATATACACTGGACTGACTATGTGACAAATGTTACTGTCCTTGAGCAAGCAGGGATCACCAGCATTGAGGCCATGATATTGAGAACACAGCTGCGCTGGGCAGGGCATGTTTCTAGGATGGAGGAACATCACCTCCCCAAAATAGTACTCTATGGTGAACTCGCCACGGGTCAGCGTAAGAGGGGCACTCCAAAAAAGCGATACAAGGACTCCCTGAAACAACATCTCAGGCTCGGCCAAATTGATCACCAACAATGGTCCGCCCTGGCCTCACATCAGGAGGCATGGAGACGCACTATCCACAATGCTGCAGCCTTATTTGAGAACTCATGCTGAACAAGTCTTGAAGATAAACAACAACGCAGAAAGACTCACAACCCAGAAAACATCACTCAAGGAGACCTTCTGATGTGCTTTCTGCAACTGGACTTGTTTATCTCGGACTGGCCTTTTTAGTCATCAGCGCGGTTGCAGAAAGCGCAGGATGAGTCCTTCCTGAATCTTCGTTTGCGAAGAAAAGCCAGAGAGAGAGAGCAAGAGAGAGGGGGGGGGTCATATAAGAAGGCATATAAATTTTGGGCAATGATACACTGTGTAATTGAAAAAATAATTTAAAAACGGTTTCAAATGTGCCCAGAAATATACAGTACTTACTATGTATATTTAGTGATGAGGTAGAGAAAGAGAAGGAAGAAATTTTATTCAGTCTAATCCTTGCAGTTAGGATAGTATAGCTGAGACACTGGAAATTGGAGAGCATCCCCTCTAGAGAGGAGTGGTCAATTAAAGTTGTGGAATTTACATATTTAGATAAATTGACAAAAATTATAAAAAATAATAACATGGAAATATTTGAAAGTGAATGGAAAGAGACTAAAGATTATCTTAATGAAATTTGGGGGAACTGGATTAAAATAGGGTTTCTTGGTTAGAAAGATGAGTACAGTATTAGAATAATCTTTTCCTGTGATAAAAGGAATTATATATAGGAATTGCTGTAAACAGTAAGGTTATTATAGTGAAAGGCTATTAAGTATGGTTAATAGATCTGAGATGATTAAACTTAATGGGAAGTAATGATTGGAGTATGGATGAGATCAGGAACGGATAAGATGAAAAGGCCGAAAGTGGAGAGGAGGAAGAGAGGAAATAATGTTTAGTTAAATTATGTAAAATGAAGAATTTAGAAGTGCTGAATGTAATGAAATTATTATGTAGAAGAATGAAAGGAATGTATGTGGAAGAAAAAGAATTGTATATGATAATGGATGAATTTATGGATGTTAAAATTGTAAAGAACTTGGAGAAATGTGTTTAAAGTGTTTAATGTGTTCAATAAAAAGTATATTAAAAACAAAGGTAGTCCAAATTTCATCTGGGTTTTTACCCCTGTGATAATAACCCCTTGGTTCATAATTTCAGCACAACTGCTTTGCTGAATATGCGCAAACTATTCCCAGAAACAAAAGGAAATTCTACCACTGTTTGTAATGGAGCAAGCTACAGATCAGAAAGTCACTTTTCACAGCCCTCAAATCTCCTATGAGTCACTGTGCTGAGAGAGAATCTCATAGAATCATAGAATCATAGAATCATAGAATTGCAGAGTTGGAAGAGACCACGAGGGCCATCCAGTCCAACCCCCCTGCCACGCAGGAAATCACAATCAAAGCATCCCCGACAGATGGCCATCCAGCCTCTGTTTAAAGACCTCCAAGGAAGGAGACCCCACCACGCTCCGAGGGAGTGTGTTCCACTGCCGAACAGCTCTTACTGTCAAAAAGTTCCTCCTCATGTTGAGGTGGAATCTCTGTTCCTGGAGCTTGCACCCATTGCTCCGTGTTCCAGTCTCTGGAGCAGCAGAAAACAAGCCTGCTCCATCCTCAGCATGACATCCCTTCAAATACTTAAACAGGGCTATCATATCGCCTCTAAACCGTCTTTTTTCCAGGCTAAACATACCCAGCTCCCTAAGTCTCTCCTCATAAGGCATCGTTTCCAGACCTTTCACCATTCACAGATATAACTGGTTGCTGTTGTGTCCCTTCAAGTCATTCCTAACTTATGGAAACCCTAAGGTGAACCTATCATGAGGTTTTCTTGGGAGAATTTGTTCAGAGGAAGTTTGCCATTGGCTTCCTCTGAGGCTGAATGTGACTTACCCAAGGTCATCCACTAGGTTCCTATGCCCAAGTGGGGATTAGAATCCTGGTCTCCCAGCGTCCTAGCCCAACACTCAAACCATTACACCATATTGGCTCTCTACACAGATATAACTATCACAGCACAAATGCAAGGGATCTTTCCATGCTGAGATTGATGCTTGAACTCAACCCCACAATAGCACAAGAATCACCAGTACTACTAAACATAATTTCAGAATATTACATCCTGGCTGGAATGGACAGTATGTCTTTTCTCATTCTTTGACTAAACTGAAGAATTTATATAACCTGTATAGTATCCCCCAATCAGAGGCATGATAAGTAATAACTGGCTTACTCCTACTGATATGGTTATGATTAGACCCACACATAGGTGTATACACAGATATATGTGTTCCCAGCTCCTGCCACTCAGTGAGAGCACCAAACCTACATGCACTCTCAGAAGGGTGGTATGGACACCATCTTATTCAGTTCTTTTATAACCACCACAGTATTTCTAAACAAAAAGGCAAAACAGACAAAAGCAGCTGAAATACAATGGCCAGAGTGTACAACATCAGTGTGCTCTCAACAAATCCATATGCAAGAGAATGGATAAGAGCTTCTAAGAAGAGACAAATGCACAGTAGGGCCAGAGAAGAGATATTTGCCCTGTGCTTGGAACTCTTGGTATACTGCCAGATTTAATTCTAATATTAGTTATGAAAAAGATTGGTATGGGTAAGTCACTTTTGAAGGCCCCTGAAGACTCCACTGCTCAACTAAAATCTCCTTGTATGAACAGATTTGTTTGCCCCATGTATAATAGAATAGTGACATTTGTTTATAATAGAATAGTGACATAGCCAACCACATAAATGATCTCCAAGATAAGCAGACATTCCCTGCTTGGGGGATATGTATCAAAAGAAGATACATGTTCTCCAAAAAGAAAGTGGGGGAAAACCAAAGAGAAGGCAATGGCTATGAATATACCAAATATGAACAATTCACATTCCCTTATCATCTGGAACTGGAGAAAATCTTAGCACAATGTCCTAATTGTGTTTAAATCAAACAACTTTCTTATTAAACTTGCATGTACATTCAAAGCAGTATATAAATAATGAAACATAATACAATATGGCTCTTGACATCTTATTCTAATGAAGCTTAAAAGCATTTCTGAGCATACAGTGTTCTCAGTTCACAAACTCTTCTGACCAAAGATAAGCTACCAGGGCTTTAAGAAGACATCCTCCCTGAGCAGGTAGCTATAGGGTCACACAATCTGCTTGCTAGTTTAATCAGTATCAGCAAGACACTCCTCATTGTCACAGGAGAAGACTAAAATACAGACCATCCAATATGATACAGATAGTTTAGATACTTATGTTCACAGTATGGAAACTAGGCTCCCCCGTCGGTCGCGCAGCCTCCGAGGGGGAAAGCCCATTTATGGGCAGCTTCTGAGATGGGAGGCCCCCTTTGAACTGCGTCACCGGCAAGCGCCGGTGATGCAGAGAGATGGGCGGGGGGTGAGGCTATTTAAGCCTTCCCGCCCAGAGCTCCAGCTGTGTTTCTCCCTAAATTAAGAAATGGTATGCAGTGGTCATGCAGCTATATATTTTTAAAATATCATTAGCTGCATAAGAATATCTAGTAGAAGGCATCATGGTGTTCTTCAGAAGTTCCAATAGCGGATTCATCTATTAAGCAGTCTAGTGGAGAGAAGAACACAGTAATTCACATGATAATTCAGCTGTAAGTCTGTTGGTGAAATGTTCTGCACTCAAGGAAAATACAAATGCTGCATAAAGAAGTGTGCTGTGGTCACATGGGAATAATCACATGGGAATAAACTGGTTGGGGTTTTTTTTTCCCTAATACCGTAGGCCCTCCAGATCCATAGATGTTCAGTTCCAGGACCCCCACAGATGACAAAAAATGCAGATGATCACATATTATTAAATGGCGATGACATAGATGTGGATGTTTCAGTGCATCCACATTCATGTTACTGCCATTTTAACTATAAGACGGGACAATCTGCAGTTGCTCAAAATCGTGGATCCAGAACCTGCAGAGAAGGAGGACCCACTGTACAGAGTTCGCAAAGCACCTTGGGGATTACATGAATGGACTGAGTATAGTAGAGTAATGGTTCTCCAGATATGTTTCCTTAACCTGCTGTGGACTTCACCTCTCAGAAGCCCCAGCCAATATGGCCAATAGTCAGGGATCCTGGGATCTGAAGTCAAAAAGTTGAAAACCACTAGTGTTGTAGTTCTACTACTAATACTATGATGAAAACATTTATTTAATTAACAAATTAATATTCCACCTTCCTCTCAATATGACATCCAAGGTTGCTTACAGTATAGGTTAAAACAAAATTCAGCTAATAAAATGTACAGTTCAAAAGAAAAAACAAATAAGCAATCAGATTAGAAACATTAAGTTAAAATAGTATTTCAAACATTTATGGAAAACCTAACAATAATAGAAAGAAACATGAAAAGAACAAAACAGATAAATTTTGAACATGTGAATAAGTCAGGAAAATGGCTTTCCTATAAACCAAAAAAGGAAATGCTACACTCAGCAAAGGACAAAAGAGACCCTCTCACAGCCACAGGAGTTTACCACATACCATGCAGCTGTGGACAAGTTTACATAGGGACCACTAAATGTAGTGTGCAAACACAAATCAAGGAACATGAGAGACACTCCAGACTGGGCCAGCCAGAAAAATCAGCAGTAGCAGAACACGTTATAAACCAACCTGGACACAATATGTTATTTAAAAACACAGAAATTCTGGACCAGGCCAACAACTATCATGTCAGAGAAGCTATTGAAATCCACAAACACCTGGACAACTTCAACAGGAAAGAAGAAACCCTAAAAGTAAACAAAGTTTGGCTAACAGTCTTGAAAAACAGCAAAATCAAAACACAACGCATGCTAATAAACTCAACCCAGGGACAGGGGGATTTCCAGCAGATAATGGCCCATTAGCCAATAAGACACTAATCCTCTTTGCCTATCTCCACCCAGGAACTAGCCATTCAAATACACAAATTTACATATTTTCTCCAACAGGGACGCATAGTATATAAACTCACACACCCCTACCCAACCATTTTCTGAAGATGCCAGCCACAGATGCAAGCGAAATGTCAGGAATAAACTCTTCCAGAACACAGCCTCACAGCCTGGAAAAAAACTACAAAAAAACTATGGATGCCAGCCATGAAAGCCTTCTACTTCACTTTGTGCAATATAATTTGTGTAAAATGTTTGTTCTGCAGAATTACTGATTTTTGCGAGATTTTTGTTGAATTCTGGAAAGAGGTGATTTGCATGGAGCTCAATTCAGGCAGGAATCTGAAGGGTTAGAATGTATTTTCAAACAAATACATATATTGGCCACATTCATATTTCCCTAACTAGTTGATTTTAAGCCTGGTCTGGTGACAGAAAGCAATATAAACAACTTAGCCTACTGGCCATTTTCAAAAGATGGAATGTCATTTTTTTTTCCCTTTTCAGGATTAACTGTATTATTTCTTTATCAGTCCAATCTATTTATTTATTCATCTGTTGTTCAATTGTGTTGCAAGAATATCTGGTTTGGCTACAATTAGTTTGTACAGTACTTGGTTTTGTGTATGTGCATTTTGTAACTATGACATATTGTGAATTTTCCAAATTTATTATCACTTTATTTTTAAGCATATTTTTGTAACTGTAGTGATGTGGGGATTGCTTCAGGATCACCGTAAGTCAGAAACAACCTGAAAGCATACAACAACAACAACAACAACAACAACAACAACAACAAATGTAAAAAGACAAGGAACCAAGTAAAATTTGCAAAACAAACATATAGGATGACTCTTAATGCAGTGGGGCCTCCTTACCAATGGACTCTGGATCTGCAGATTTGACCAACCACAGATCGTCATGTTCCATACCCAAAATGGTGGTGGCATGCACGCACATGCACTGAAGCATCCACTTGCATGTTGCCACCATACAATAATATGGGACGTGACCATCTGCAGATTTTCTTATCTGCCCAGGGTCCCAGAATCAAATCCCATGGATCCTAATGGCCCACTGTATTTTAAGTGTTCTATTTCAACTTGGGAAATGAAAATATCAGTTCTGAAACTAATCATATTTCTGATGTTTAGCATATAATGACCTAAATCCAACTGCTAGTACCATCTATAAAAATTCACTAAATTAACTGAATTTACATAATTGCTGAGTTAGTATTCAGCAATTATTCCATGGATTTACTCCAGCTGGGACTAACAACTTGATTTAACTAAAGGGTAGGAATCATACAGTTCTTCAGACATTGTTGGATTGCATCTTCCAGCATTCTTCAGCATTGACTACGCTGGCTAGTGCTGGTAGGAGCTATAGCCAAACAACATCTAGAGGGCAGGATCATTCTCACTAATTTAGGGCTATGAAAATGAATCACCATAACACACACAATTTGTAGGTTAATCTGAAATAGTAAACTAACAGGATTTTGAAGCATGCTTTTGATTAGCCGGGCTATACAGTCCTCCCCAAGGGACAGTTTATTTGATAGTAGTGGGACTTTTAAACTTCTGTAGTTGCCAGCTTCCTCTTGTTTGTTCAGCATGTCACAAAGAATCACCATCCAGCAAAAGTATGCTAGACACATACTTCACTGATGTTTGGAATGAGAGCAGAAATAGGTCACTACATACTTCCTTAGAATTAGGTCAAAATTTAAACAAGTCACTCACAAAAGCTTTAAGTTTTAAATTGTCTCCATGACCTCCTCAGAAGTCTTTATTTTAGTTGTATAATAAAAATCATAATTTATTGCATAAATCACAAATAAATCTGCATTCAGATGTTTAACAGACTACAGTAGGACCACCGTATCCACTGGGGATTGGGTCTGGGGGGTACCATGGATACAAAAAACCGTGGATAATAGCAAATGCCATTGAAAATAATGGGACTTCCAGTTTAAAATACCATAGATTTGCCTTGGAGGACCTAGAAAATGGCTAGAGAGGACACATTTTCTAGGAAGACTCTATGGTAGGTGTGCTGTTTTGTGTCCCATGGATAAGTGAATCAGTGGATAATAAATCAGTGGATATGGGGGTCCTACTGTATTACCAAACTTAGAAGACAGCTAAATAAATACTGCACACTGGAACAAAATTATTGGGCATATTAGTAAATACCTTTATCCTTCATAAGTGCTACCAATCTTATTAAGCCCTTAAAATATACACATCTCTGCAGTTATTTTGTCAGTCAATCAGGGATTTGGAGAAATATGTGACAATAGGGAAATATCAATTCCCCACAGTTTCATGTAAGAAAAATTGACTGACTAGACAGCAGTATGAAATGTGATCACGCTCCTCTGATAGACAGGTTGTTCTCCTTCAGCTTTATTACAAACAGAAAATTAGGCTGCGGGACTTACCTGGTCCCGTAGCCGGGGGATTGCAGCTGAGGGAGCCCCCCCCCCGTCGCCCACCGCATGGTCGGCACCATGGGCACCATCATGTTACTCTGCATCCTCTCTCCGGCCAGGCTTACGCTGGCCGGAGAGAGGACAGTGAACTGACCAATCCGAGGGAAGCAGCTCTTCTCTTATTGGCCAGTAAGCGGCTACCTCGGCCAATCAGAGGCACAGGGCTCCAGGAGCCTCTGATTGGCTTAAGTGGAGGAGACTGCTGCCCGCAGTCTCCTCTCAAGTCCAGCAGCCGGGAATAAATTCCCAGCCCCTCGCCAGGCCTGAGCAGTTGGCTCGGGTGAGCCAAAGACCTGCCCACCCTCCCTCTATCAAGTTTTTCCTTTTATTGTTTATGCACAGTGAAAGAGTATTTTGAGCCATATTTACTTCCTTGGAGTGAAAACACTCAGTGGCAGCACTAGGGGGTGCAAAGAGGCCAAACAGCACCAGGTGACACCATCAGAGAGAGGGGTGATAGCTGTCTTAGTAACACCACAGAAAACACTGTATATTTCCGTTACACATGTATAATCAGTCCTCTTTTTTTTTTTTTTTAAGTACAGTGGTTCCTTGGTATCCTCTGATATACCAAACATTGTGGATGCACATGTCCCATTATATACAATGCGGTAGAAAAATAGTGTCCCTTATATAAAATGGCAAAATTGTCCAAACAATGTCTGGGCAACAAGCCAAAGTCTTGTTACTACACAACGGATAGCAGAGGCACAGCTCAGTCAAACTAATTACAGGCAAATGAGTCAAGGCAGTGTGAAGCCAGTTGCTTACTTTACTAGCAAGCAAAACACAAGACCACAAGCAAAGTCCAATATACAAGGTCCAGATCCAGCAAACAGAGTTCAGGGTAGTCCAGCAGAATCCAGGTCAGGCAAACAGAGTCCAGAATAAAACACAGTCCAGGGCAAACGGTGAGCAGGAATACGACAAGGTAATCAGGGAGGTTAGATAATCTCTGACAACTTCTGGAGGGCAGTGCTGCATATTTATAGAGCAGCAGCTAACACAGCTGCTGCTTAACTAATTGCTGCTTCCTATAAATATGCTGAGACCACCTCAAGCCCTCTTTTTGTTGTCTCCATGCTGTGAAGGTAGGTATAGGTAAGTTGTCTTCTGTATCTGAAGGGGCAGGACCCTCTGCCAGAGCTGGTACTGCACGATTGCCTGTGCCTGAGGCCTGTGGCTCTGGAACATCCTCCTGCTCTGGTTCAGCAAGCCTTGGCAAGTCCACTGCTTCAATCTGAGTCAGAGTCCATTTCCAATTTCTGGAAGCAGGGTGTGGCACAAATCAAGATTTGCTTTGGGGGATTTATTTATTTATTTTCAAGCTGTGGATGGTTGAATCTGTGGATGCAGAATCAATGGATATGGAGGGCTGACTGTATGACATAATAAGAAACAGAGAACTACAACAATAACCACGGACAGCATAATACAGAGGTTGGAAACCTTTAAATCCTTTTAAATTATTTTAAATTTATATCTGAGAATTCTAATACACATCATGTCCCCCAATTTATTTTTTAGTAAAATCAGGAAGAATATAGCTACTTGTCATTGAATCAGTGGGAATTTTGTATATCAACACCTATGTAAGTTCAATTTATTTAATGGTCTACTCTAACAATACAGCAACAACTGGATTTTGGCTTATATCTTTAACATGTAGTTTGGTTCTATATCTGCACGTGCATCTCCATAATGATGCAACCAGTCATGCATAACCACCAGTGTCTAGGACTGAATCTGAGCATAAATATTTGATTTTAAAACTCACTTTAAAGCATTATAGGAGTTGAGCATTATAGGAGTTACAGCAGCACAAGAGGAACTGTCATACAGTAAACATGGCAGATCAATTGTCTACTGTGTTTGCTTTGAAAAAATGGGAATAGTTTTAAATCAGGAAGGTAGGAGTATCTTCCTTTACAGTATCAATAAAATTTCTTCTACAGATATTTAGAACAGACATAACTGTAGGCACACTTTTATGTGGTGTTACTGAGGCATGTGTCTGTATCCAGTTTTCAGTCCTTTGAAGGGTTTTTAAAGACCAGTAATTCTCAGTGATACAATAAGACCACATAATTATACTGTACAGGAAGTCACCATGCAATCAAATTACACAAATAAAAACTGACCACAGACAAGTGTAGATTTCCAAGAAGAAGCAAAGTTAATACGCATCCAACAACTTAATGTTGGAAATGTAAACTGAATTGATCCAATTTCATACCTATTTGTTCAGGCTATAAGGAATTATTGGACAAATGTAGTTAACAGCGTAAACAAAATTACAAGCAGAAAATTACCAATTTAATGTACTGTCCTATCCTTAGGTAAGCTTGATAGTGTGACACAGATGAAAAGGTTTAGTTATCTTTATTACATTATTGTAATACATTCTGTGGCGTTACTAGGGCATCACCCCTCCTTCTGACAAGTGTTACCTGGTGCGGTTTGGCTTGTCCACAACCCCCCTCCCCAGTAACACCACTGAAGACACTTATTAAACTAGAGCAATAGAAAATATATGCACACAATATTAACATATAGACCGTATATATACTTTGGGAGGGCAAAATTTTGTAAAATGTGAAATACAATAATAGGTTGATTTCAAAAGAAAGCTATTCAATATGGTTTAAATACACTGATATTCTTTTGCTTTCTTTTTCTTTGGGAAATAGGTAACATTTCAGTAATTGATACAGTTTAGAAACAGGAGCTAAAAAGGATACTTTGGACATTGATATTTTCTAGACATATATAAACATAGCTTACTTACCATGAGGACTTGTACCTGTGAGACAGACCATTCCTCCCCACCTTCATATTCATCTAAACCTGCTTTAGACGTCCCTCAAGAACAGATTTTGGGGAGCTGCATAGGATTGCAGAGGGAGGAGTAATCCTGTCTGCCAACAGTATCCATTTCTCTGGATAATTTTTCCGTCTTTGTAGTTTAATTTTTAAATAAAAGTTCAGCTCAATTTAAACTTTTTAAAGGCAGCTACCTTTCTCCTCTGGTGAAGTGTTGCTTCACAATGGTCCTTTCCTCCAAAACTGCCAGCCTTTGTATATTCCTTTTTTTATGCTGAGTGAATCAAGACATCACTGCCAAGTCATAATATTCCAATGTTTTCTATGTTACTGTCCCAGTATCATTTTAATTTGGGGACCTAATTTACTTTATTTTTGTTTGCAATAAATTGCAGAAACAAACTTTGTGTCAGATTTATTTGGAAATGGATGAGTGAATCCAACTAGAATTAACCTCTGGGGGAACAACATATGTGCCATCAAGTTGCCTGTCAACTTTTTGTGACCCTGTGAATTTCATAGGGTTTTCTTAGGCAATGAATATAGACAGAGATAAATTAGATGAGCTACTTACACTTGTACACAATGAAAGGATATAGCAATAGGTTTGTAGTTCTCCTCACCTCCTTCTTTATATCATGCTTGTAATGCCTCCAGCCCTAGATGTAACTGAAATAATATTTTTAATGAGTGATTTCCTGTTTCCTGGTGCGACAACTCTATACTTACTTGTTGGTTTTATTTTATTAAGTGCAGCTTTGTGATTGCAATAAAAGTGAACAAGTAATTAAAGAGCCTGCTGCTATGGAACAGGAAATGACACCTTAAGGCTCAGGTATTATTCACTCTTACTTGGGAGTAAACCTTAATATACACAATAGAACCTGCTTCTAATATACACATGCACAGAACCAATTTCAGTACAGTTTAAATCAGCCTCTTGATGTTTAATTATAAAACAACAAGCCCATGATATCTCCCTTCTCACTCACCAGCAGCAATATCTAGCTAATGGGTAAGTAATACAGGGTAGAAAGTTTTCAAAAAATGGAAAATCTTCCAGTGCTTAAATTTTCCACAGAAAATTATTCAATTTCTTTTTTAAAAAATCAATGATTCATAACATTCATAACTAATAATGGATGGATGCCAATGCAATATAAGTCAAGCTTGGCATTTTCAGAGCTAAATAAACATTATTCAAGGCCCTGTCCATACTAAGGGGAAAAAACGTTTTGCCCTGCAGTAAGAGCAAGCCACAGCAGCTGCAACTTGTCTTAAGAGTGGGTTTTCCCCCAACAGCCCCCATAAGCTTCATGTCTAACAATGACACAATGGTAGGGACTGAGGAAGGGGAGATGATGGCAGCCACCCTCCTCCCTTCCTTGGTCTCTGCGGGAACAACGAACATGGTAGCAATGACAGGGATGGGAAATCAAGGAAGGGAGAAGATGGCGAGAGAGCCCTCCGCCTCCCTTGGTCCCTGTGGGGGTGGCGATAGCAGCAGCAGCCAGGGTGGGTGGGAATGACAGCCGACCTCTCTCTTCCCCATTCCCAATTGCTCGGGGGGGGGATGGCAGCCGCGACAGCTTGCCCTGTCAGCAAGCCCCACCCCTACGCTCATCTGGCCAATCAGCTTTGCACTGCCTGTCATACAGGCAAGCAAATCAAGGTGAATCGCTTGTCCCAGTGAGAAAGAATGTGTACCCCCCTCACAGTTTTTTAAAAACTTTGTGGAAAACCGCGAAGTCTCCTAGCATGCAGTATATGGCCATTTTTGCCTCCCTCCTTCTGAATAGGGCAAATCACAGCAGGTTGCCATTAAGAGTGTTGTTTTCTCCTTAAATTCTGAAAGGATTTTTGTCACCAATTAGACAACACCCAAGTGTTTATCCCTTGGGAATGTGTGTGTGTTGTTATTTGTAAACAGAAGGGGGAGGCATAATAAATTCACATATAAAGAACCTGGAAGTACTGTATATTCCGGCGTATAAGATAAGACGACTGGGCGTATAAGACGACCCCCCCCCCATTTTTTATGTTAAAATATAAAGTTTGGGATATTCTCGCCGTGTAAGACAACCCCCACTATACTCCACCACCCAGGGCGAGTGGTGGCTTTGAAAGCCTCCCCCCTCCAGCCAGCCACCCTTCCACCCTCCCCAAAGCCGCAATCGGGAGCCCGCATTTGGGAATCATGGGAGATGGCTGGCTGGCTGGCTGGGGAGATTCCCCAGTCCTGTGATTCCCCAGTCTCCAAGAGACGACACAGGAGATGGGCGGCAAGCGAGGGAAGCCACTACATTCGCCCTTCTCCTCCACTTTCGATTGCTCCCCAAAGGGGGCGAAGGCAGAGGAGAGGGGTGAATGTACCCACCTTGCCTCATCCCCCGCCAGCCTCCTGCATCTTCGCTCCCTTTGCAAAGGGAGCGAAGATGTAGGAGATGGGCGGCAGGTGAGGCAAGCTGCTACATTCGCCCCTCTCCTCTGCCTTCAACTGCTCCCAAAGGGGATGAAGGTTGAGGAGAGGGACAAATGTACCCGCCTTGCCTCAAACCCTCCCCCCCGCCCAGTCTCCTGCATCTTTGCTGCCTTTGCGAAGCGAGCGAAGACACAGAAGATGGGCAGCAGGCGAGGGAAACAGCTACATTCGCCCCTCTCCTCCACCTTCAATTGCTCCCCAAAGGGGGCAAAGGCAGAGGAGAGGGGCAAATGTATTGGCACATGCTTTGCCTCACACACACAGGAGATCAGGTGGCAGGTGAGGCAAACCGTATACCTGGCGTATAAGATGACCTCCGGGGTTCAACAGTCGTCTTATATGGCGGAATATATAATAAATTTCCCTTACTCACTAAAAAGAGAATCTTTTAGCAAAGAAGATGGTGCAAGAAGATCTGAATGAGATTTGCCTCAGTCCAAAACTGACTTCAGTTGAAGAAAATTAAACTCACTTGACATTAGCTGGGTGGACAACCAGAACATATCATGCAAAGTTCAAAAGGTATGCTAAAATCATTGTGTCAACGGTTGCTAGTACAGTACCTTTAACCCCTAACCATTCAATGTAAGGGAAACACATTAAAAATTAACTATTTTAATAAAAATAACTTACATTTTCTTGTTGGTCATAGAATCATAGAATTGTAGAGTTGGAAGAGACCACAACGGCCATCACGTCCAACCCCCTGCCACGCAGGAAATCATGATCAAAGCATTCCTGAAAGATGGCCATCCAGCCTCTATTTAAAGACCTCCAAGGAAGGAGACCCCACCACGCTCTGAGGGAATGCGTTCCATTGCCGAACAGCTCTTACTGTCAAAAATTTCCTCTTAATGTTGAGGTGGAACCTCTGTTCCTGGAGCTTGCTTCCATTGTTCTGTGTTCTAGTCTCTGGAGCAGGAGAAAACAAGCTTGCTCCATCCTCAATGTGACACTCCTTCAAATACTTAAACAGGGCTATCTTATCGCCCCTTAACTGCCTTTTTTCCAGGCTAAACATACTCAGCTCCCTAAGTCTTTCCTCATAAGGCATGGTTTCCAGACCTTTCACCATTTTAGTCGCCCTCCTCTGGACATGCTCCAATTGGTCAATATCCTTTTTGAATTGTGGTGCCCAGAACTGGACACAGTATTCTAGGTGAGGCCTGACCAAGGCAGAATAGAGTACAGAATAGAATACTTCTATTGATGCAGCCCAAAATCACATTGGCCTTTTTAGTGGCCGCATCACACTGTTGACTCATGTTCAACTTGTGGTCTACTAGGACTCCCTTTCGCACATAGTCTCGTTCAGCCAGGTCTCCCCCATCTTATATCTATGCATTTCATTTTTCCGCCCTAAGTGCAGTACCTTACATTTCTCCGTATTGAATTTCATTTTGTTAGCTTTGGCCCAGCTCTCCAGTCAATCCAGGCCATTTTGAATTTTGATCCTGTCCTCTAGGGTATTAGTTACTCCTCTTTATTTGGTGTCATCTGAAAATTTGATAAGTATGCCCCTAATTCCATCATCCAAGTCATTGATAAAGATGTTGAATAGCACTGGGCCCAGGACAGAACCCTGTGGCACTCCACTGGTCACATCTTTCCAAGACGAAGAGGAGCCACTGCTGAGCACCCTTTGGGTTTGGCCAGTCAACCAATTACAAATCCAGTTAACAGTTAAGTTGTCTAGCCCACATTTTACAAGCTTGTTTGCAAGAATGTCATGGGGAACCTTGTCAAAGGCCTTATTGAAATCAAGGTATGCGATATCCACAGCATTCCCTTCATCTACCAAGCTGGTAATTTTATCAAAAGAAAGAGATCAGATTAGTCTGGCATGACTTGTTTCTCTGAAACCCATGTTGACTTTTTGTGATTACGGCATTGCCTTCTACATGTTCACAGACACTCTGTTTAATGATATGTTCCAGAATCTTCCCTGGTATTGATATCAGACTAACTGGACGATAATTGTTGGGATCCTCTTTCTTCCCCTTTTTGAAGATGGGGCTCCTTCAGTCTGCTGGGACTTCTCCTGTTCTCCAGGAGTTCTCAAAAATTATTGCCAATGGCTCAGAGATTACATTTGCCAGCTCTTTTAATACCCTTGGATGTAGTTCATCTGGTCCTGGAGATTTAAATTCATTTAAATTAAGAAGGTATTCCTGTACTACCTCTTTACTTATTCTGTGCTAGATTTCCCCTATTGTGTCCTCTGTTCCATTATCCTCATGTTGATCACTCTTTTCCTTTTCTGAAAACACTGAGGCAAAGAAGGTGTTGAGTAATTCTGCCTTTTCTCTGTCCCCTGTTAGCATTTTGCCATCTTCTCCACATAGTGGCCCTCCAATTTCCTTCTTCCTTTTGCTGCAGACATACCCCCCAAAAAAACCTTTATTGTTCCTAACCTCTCTAGTTAGCCTGAGCTTATTCTGCGCTTTAGCTTTTCTGACTTTACTCCTACATGTGTTCACTATCTGTTTGAATTATTCTTTGGTGATTCCCCCCCCCTTTCCATTTCCTATACATGTTCTGTTTAAAACTTAACTCCATTGACAGTTCTTTAGTCATCCATCCTGGTTTCTTGAGACACCTCCCATTTTTCTTCCTCATTAGTACTATTTGAAATTGTGCCTTCAGTATCTCCCTTTTGAGAAAGTCCCATCCGTCTTGAAGTCCCTTCTCTTTTAGTATTCCTGACCATGGGATCACCCCCAGTATTTCCCTGAGTTTATTGAAATCAGCTCTCCTAAAGTCAAGAATGCGTGTCTGACTATGCCTGTCTTCTCCTTTCCACTGTATAACAAACTACAGGAGAAAATTATCACTTTCACCTAAGGATCCCACCACTTGCACCCCATTAACCAGGTCATCCTGTTGGTTAGGATTAGATCTAAAACAGCTGACCCCCTTGTTGCCTCTTCCACCTTTTGGTCAATGAAATTGTCTTCCAGGCAAGTAAGGAATTTGCTAGACCTTGAAGTTTTGGTTGAGTTAGATTTCCAGCAAATATCAGGACAGCTGAAGTCACCCATCACTACTACATCTCTCCTTTCTGCATGTGTGGTCATCTGTTCTAGAAAGGCATCATCTAATTCCTCCGTATGACTTGGGAGTCTGTAGCAGAGTCCCACAATAACATCCCTGTTGTTTCCCTCCCCTTTAATTTTTATCCAGATGCTCTCCACCTGGCTTCCAGTATTGATGTCATGGATCTCTTCACTGGTGTAAATATCCCTGACATATAATGCTATTCCTCCTCCTTTCCTGTTTGGCCTGTTTCTCTTATAAAGGTTATGCCCCTCTAGTCCGACATTCCAGTCATGAGACTCATCCCACCAGGTTTCAGTAATGCCTATTATATCATATTTGCTTTGTTGTGCTAGGAGTTCAAGTTCATCTTGCTTATTTCCCATGCTCTGTGCATTAGTGTAGAGACATCTAAGACCATGTGTTCCCTTTACCTGCTGCCTGTGCAAGTTTTTTTGCCTCCCACTGTTGGGTCCTTGGACTGTTTGCCTTGTGCCCTCTATGACCGTTTGACTATTTTCTCAAGCCCTTTTGCCTTCCAGAATACTGTCTCCCTCCCCCATATGACTCAGTTTAAAGCCCTCCTGATCAAATTCTTGAGATTGTTGGCAAAAACATTTCTGCCAAATGTCGTGAGATGCACCCCATCCTTTGCCAGAAGTCCCCCCTCATGAAACCGCAGCCCATGATCTAAGAATCCAAATCGTTCTCGGCGACACCATCTACAGAGCCAGTTGTTTACATTGGCTATTTTCCTCTCCCTTCTTGGACCATGCTCTTCAACTGGCAGAAGAGACGAGATGACAACCTGTGCATCCATTTCTTTCAGCTTCCTCCCCAGAGCCTCATAATCTCTTCTGATCTTCGGAAAACTGTGCCTTACAGTATCATTGATTCCCACATGGACCAAAAGGAAGAGGTAATGATCAGTAGGCTTGGCCAGTCTTGTTCAGCCTCTCCGTCACATCACGGATCTTTGCCCCAGGGAGACAACACACCTCCCAAGACATCTTGTCAGGCCCACAAATCACTGCTTCTGTACCCCTCAGCAAGGAGTCCCCACCACCACCACACACCTCCCCTGAGGCTTAGCAGCAGCTGTTCCTTGCAGTGGTACTCTCAAGGTCCCCTGCTCTGCCCCTAAAGTCTGTCCATGCTGCTCTTCCTCGTTGTCCTTGATAAGGGAGAGAGCTTCAAATTGATTCTGTAGCTGCAAGCTGCCAGAACAATCCCTGGTTTTTCTAATTCTGTGTGTGGCATTCCTCCAGGTGTCTACCTCCTGTGTATGTGAAGTGACCCTCTCCTCCCCAGCAACTTCCTCTGTGTGGTCCCCGTCCAAGACTGTTCATTCTGTTCTGTGCAGGAAAACCTCTTGCTCACAAATATGGAGAAGTGTAGCTCCCCGGGTCTTCAGCTGATGGACTTTCTCCTCCAAGAGGGCTAGCAACTTATACTTGGTGCATGTGAAGTTCCCCAGCTCTGTAGACAGGAAGACAAACATCCCACAAGTGTTGCAGCTGACTGCAGCAGTTCCCTCAGTGTCCATGCTGAGAAGTTTTAAGTAACCAGTGAAAAAGGACTGTGGGCTTCCTCCTCAAAAAATCCTCCGGTGAGCTTAATCTACTGGTAATATAACTTTATAGAGATCTCCTGGCTAAAAGCTTGTTCTGAAGGCAAGTTACTGCTTCACTTCCTCTAAGCAAGAAACCCTCAAAAGTATTTTTTTTAAAAAAATAAATTAAAATTTGTAAAGGAGAACCTCTAAAAATAAAGTTAGTTGCTCCCCTGCTGCTTATGCTATACTTTTGCTTGGTTGATAAAATTCGCATGCCGTTAGGGGCGCATCTCTGGAAGGAGTTATACAGAGCTGAGCTCCTAGCTCCACCCCCTCAGCAACAGCATACTCTCGCAAGTTTTTTAAAAAAAATTCAAACTCACCAACTCAAAATGGCTGCCCAGAAGCTGCTCTCCTTCTTCTGGGTAGGAAACTGGCCTGGAAAGCCTCTGGAAGGAGTTATATAGAGCTAAGCTCCTAGCTCCACCCCCTAGTGACTCACAGATGTGCCTCACAGAAGCTCCACCCCCTCAGCAACAGCACACTCTTCCAAGAGGTTTTTTTTTTTTTAATTCAAAATCACCTACTCAAAATGGCTGCCCAGAAGCTGCTCTCCTTCTTCTCCTGACAGGAAACTGGTGCATGCCTTCAGGTCATTTCTGACTTATGGTCGCCATAAACTATCATGAGATTTTCTTGGCAAGATTTGTTCAGAGGAGGGTTGCCTTTGCCTTCCTTTGAGGCTCAAAGTGTGTGACTTGCCCAAGGTTACCTAGTAGTTTTCCTTACCCGAGCAGGGATTTGAACCCTGGTCTCCCAGTGTCCAAGTCTGACTGTCAAACCGCTACACCATCCTGGCTTATATAGTGACAGCCAGCCTCTCTGCACCCCCTAGTGCTGCCACTATGTTCACTTTTCCATTTTTTTAAGGGGGGCTATTTCAATCATTTAAAAGATCCAAGCTTTCCCAAAATACCCTATAAAGGCCAACTGTGCACTTCCCAGATGTTCCCAAATATTCGGGGGGGGGGACAGGGCATGTCGGGGGATCAGGGGATGTAGATACATCCTGCAAAGATCCGGGTGAAATGCCCTCAGGATTCTGTAAAGTTGCCCATGCCTGATTTAGGTCACTGGAAAATTTTCTAGTTCACCTAAGTCAGTTTCACTTGGTCCAACTCTGTTAGAATTTTATTTCCCTATCTTCATTTTTTATAACCTCACTTTTGGGGGAGCTAGTTCCACTTCAATTAAATGGGATTTTGCTCATGCCCACAAGGACTGATTGATAAAGTGCTCTATAAAGTTCCCTGTTAAAGGCACCATTTTAATTCCACCTACAACAGAGACCAGAAGAGTAATGAGTCGGCTAAATGGCACTAGTATGGAAGCAAACAAGGTGGCTGGGAAGAAGCAGCAGCTTCTTCAAACGTCCTAGTCTCCCCTCCAGAGTAGATTTTGCTGTTACACTCAAGGGAACCAGGAGAAATAGGAAAACCTTCTATGCCAATCAGGAGAGACCAGTAGAGCCAGCAATACTAAAGAAGAGAGGAAGCAACCCAAGGGCCTGCTAGCCTCAACAAGTGACTACACAACAGCTGGGGAAAGGCATGGGGGTAGCAGACTGCCTTAGAAGAGCTGGCCAGGACATTGGGGAAAGAAGAAGGCAGCTCAGCCTTCAAAGCAAACTGGCTAGACTGGATGAGTCCATGCCCAGCATGTGATCACTGTGCCAGGAGCAATTGCAGACATCCTGACAAAAACCCAGCAAAAACAGGAGGTAACAAGCTTAACTGAGGAGAGCTGGATTTAAGGGGTGTGGACTTTTAGCTCCCCAAGGTAAGGTGCACACACATACTTTTTTTACAAGTGTGTTCTTTGTCTTAAAGGGTTCTTTGCCGTAAGGGAGAGAACGGTGATTTGTAATGAGCTATGACATAACAGTGCCTTTAAAGAGGCCATGTAAACCCAGGGAAGAAAACCCCAACTGAAGCCATCAAACCTTCTTAATTCTAGAACCTG
The DNA here is from genome assembly GCA_030847615.1 of Gambelia wislizenii. Taxonomy (NCBI): domain Eukaryota; kingdom Metazoa; phylum Chordata; class Lepidosauria; order Squamata; family Crotaphytidae; genus Gambelia; species Gambelia wislizenii. The sequence continues at coordinate 90,547,648 of JAUMIR010000003.1, read as the reverse complement.
GTATAAGCTCATAGACTTCAGAGAGCAAAGTGGGGGGAAGATTACATTTACCTACCAAAGGACAACACCACACCAACCTTGTTCCAAGGATCTTTACTACTCAAGCGATCAAATATTCCAAGAAACTCCACTGTTTTAAAATACAAGTCTCCATAACCCTCATTTCATTGGACAGGACATTTTAATAACCCACCATCTTTTTTTTTAATTCATACAGAACTAGACATACAAAGTAAACATTGTACAAAACTGTCACCCAAGTACGCTTTCCCCCCTTTTCTTTACAGACAACAAAGAGCTAGAACAAAAATTGTCAAGGAAAAAAATTTCTGCTTTGTGCCACTTGGGTACGTTTTTTTCCTCCCACATAATAGAAAATATTGGAACAAAAATATTCCATGCCATTTTGCATTTGAAACATGATGCAGAGAATTTCGTCTGAGTGCTTGCATGAGGAGCAGCTTGTCCACTTAGCCTAACAAAGAGAATCTAGCAGACAACTGTAACCTGAACCCTACAATTTACATAAACAACCAATTATTGACTAAGATAGTGAAGCATCCTGTTTGTGAAGGCAAAAATATGCAGTCAGTTGTTTTGCAGTCAGGGCAACACTGGCATTCGGGATTTCCTGGAAAATACAATACAGACTTCACTGGAAACTAAATCTATGGTAAGCCCCCTTCAACATTACATGACTGTTCATACAGATTTCATATAGATTGCTCTGCCATGAATAGAACATATGAGGATATTATATACAACTTCACATTACTGTTGCTTTATGGAAGGGGGTTAGTTCCCTCTGACAGAAACAAGGATATGGAAAAGTAGAAATTCGGTACAGCCTGATGGACATACAGTTTTATGTATTACAATCTGCAAGAGCATCAATGCAACAAAGAGACTGAAAAGATTCTGTGAACACACAAAATATTTGTGAGTTCAAGCATAAGTTTCACTCCACAAGACATAACACCAACATACTGAATTAGTGGAAAATAAAGGTCACAACTTTATTGGTTACTGCTGCAGACTGAATTGGTGCAATCTCCTCCAAGGTGCAAACTTTGAATATTGAGATAGAACAGAAGTTATTCAATATAGTGGGATTGTATTTATTTATGTATTTATTTAATTGGTAAAGGAAGGGAGGAAGGAGGCATGCCAAGAAAGACAGGAAAACAATAATGGGACTAGCACTGGGGGGAGAGGAGGGAAGACAATAACTTTTAATCTTAATATACGGACCTGAAACTAAGCCCACTAAGTAAACAGAATTCCCACATAAGTGTACCCAGGACAGACTGAGCGGTTGTTTATACAGCAAAATAAATCCTCTAAGAATTCATAAAGAGTCCTAATAGTTCCCACATCTTTTGGATCAAAGTCACCATATTCAGAAGGATGTGGGCAAAAAAATCCTTAAGTCACACAGTATCAGCTTTCGCTATTTTCCCTGTCTTTTTTGAAAAGTAGTGCAAGTTAGCGCACTATCAACTGTGTGAACGACCATTTCGCTTACAGCAGTGGAAACAGTCAGCAGTCTTTTCGAAATTGCCACAGGAGAGCTTATCCATGATTGGTTGAATTGACCAAGGAGGGAGGGATTGACTTGCAAGAGATGGAGGAGCCTGAAATAAAAGGATCCAGCCAGCCAGCTTGCTTTCTAACATAATTAGTTCCTCTCTCTCTCTCTCTCTCTCTCTCTCTCTCTCTCTCTCTCTCTCTCTCATCTGTATGAGAGAGAGTGATCTGCTCCAACCGGCTGATTGCTTGATCATTTGTGTGTGTGTGTGTGTGTGTGTGTGTGTGAAGAGAGAAGCAGTCTGCTCAGCTGGATTGCAGAAGAAAGGAATCTCAGCTGCTTTGATTGTTCTTTTGTGTGTGTGAGAGAGAGAGCAGAGGAAATGAGTGAGGGACACTTAGTAGTGATCGGCTCCTCCAGCTGCTTGCTCACTCACACTCCTTTGATAGCATTTGAGAGAGAGAGAGAAAGACAGGGAGAGTGGGTGAGAAGGGGGGCTTGACAGGGGGGGATAGCTCCTCCGTGGCTGAAAGGCTGCCTCTTTCCTCCCACCCTTCTCCCTTTTGGAAGAAGATGAATGGAAACTGCTACAGGCTTTCTCTCTCTCTTTCTTTCCCTCCCTCCATCTCATCTTCCCTCCCAGATGTGCTTGGGAGGCCACGCCCCCCACCTTTGCCTGTCTGAACCAGAAAGCGAAAAAATAAACAGAGCAACTGATTTCCCAATAAATCATCTAAACTACCCGCCACTGGTGCAAATTATCGCAATAAAAACTGCCGTGTAACTGAGCCCTGGTTTATATATTGCACTAATGGCTTATTTGAGTTTCTCAACCACTGCTGGTGCACACGTGGAGAAACAGAAGTACAAGCTATTGTTGTTTCAATTGTTTGTAAATTGAGTCTCCTACACAGTGACTATCCTGCCTTTTGTTTGTTTGGTGACTGATATGTTCTAGACGAACTACATTTTTAGTGCTCAGGCCAACATTGTCCCAAAAGTTTTCACATTTGGGACAGGAAAAGTTTTTTTTTCCTTCCAGTTTAACCTGTGGAATCAGTTCCACAGATGCTATAGGCTATATTTCTGAGGAAGGAACTGTCAAAACTACTACCACTGAGTATTTTTTTTACTATGAAAGCCCTATGAAATTCCTAAGTCGGCAGGCAACTTGAAGGCGCATACATGCACACTTATACAAGAGTACATGTATGAGTACAGGTCGCCCGCTGCATCTACAGGGGATATGTTCCCAGACTTACTGCGAATAGCTGAAACTGCAGGTAACAGTGAAGCCCATAGAATCATCCTTGGAAGACTTAGGAAATGCCTGGAGAGACCGCCTCTCTAAGGGCTTGTCTACACAGCGAAAATACTCCTCATAGAATTTGAGGAGAATACCTTCTGTCCCAATGGTATCCCAAATCATTTCACTGTATTCAGAAGGAGGGGGGGAATTCCAAATACTCAATGGTAAAAGCCTTTGTGGCTTTCCCCATATTTTTTTTTAAAAAAATCTCTGAAGGAAATATACATTCCCTGCTTGTTGGGACAACCAATTCACTTTTCTACAGTGGAAAAAAGGATGTATCCTACCACCCTACTTGAATGTACAAACATTCGCATACAGTACTCTACAACAGGGATCTACAGCAGGATTGGGCAAAGTGTGGACTGCAGGTCACATGTGGGGAGCCCCGGGCCTCTTAAGAGTCAAAAACAATTTTTCCAAAAAAAAAAAAATTCACCTACAATGCTCACTAGAAGCCATGGGATGCATTTCCGCCACATTTCACAGCTCCCCTCTGGGCAATTTAAGCCCAAGAAAGGTCTTTTTTGAAACCCAAAACATGACAAACATATCCCAAGACCCCTAGAGTTGTTTGAGGGGGGGAAATTGTGAGGAGGACCCCTCTGTGGTCCCATAGCCTTTCAAAACTGCCTATTCTAATCTACTATATAGGAAAATGATGTAATTATGTGGAATTTCTGGGTGCCAATTAGACAACTTTTTTATCATGGGGAGAACCGGGATTTCCCAATCCCGAGTTCATCCCTTCCTGTTTACACAATTTATCATGGTTACCTGAATATCCCGGGATCTCTGTTTACACCACAGTATGTATCGAGATATGATGATATTCCCATGGTAATATATCCCGTGATTTTTTTGTTTACACACCTTTAAGATCCCAGGATTTATTTATTTTTTGGCTGTCAATCAAGAATGCGATTACTCATTTTTCCACAAAGTTGCTAACGTGTTCCTGGTGCTCTTTCCCACCATGGACACAGCAATTGGCTATTTCTGCGGCCCTTCAAATTAACGTCATTGGTCAGTGACTACTACCTAATCTGTAATACTGCCTGATCCACCAATATTTTCAGAATGGAGTCGAGCATTGCCACTGGTGTGGCTATCTCTGTACTGCTGAGGAGAACCCTTTCAAAGGTATACAGGTGGAAACGTTACCAGCACTGATGCAGGGTGATCCATCTCTTTATTATGCTACTTCATTTAGAACTTATCTCATCCATTGAGCTTGGCAGTGAGTTTATCTATTTTGAAACCATTGATACTCCTATGTTATTTCCGTGTTTTCGCCCATATCCCTGTTTACGGAGGGGGTGGGTGTATCCGACAACGAAAGACTGGTTGGAGAAATCTGTCACGTCCATCTGGTCCAACGAACACTGGATCATGTACTTCAGAATGCCACACTTCCTTTTCATGAAACTTGTGGACATTCTCCGACCAGAGATAACCAAAGTGGATACGAACATGAGAAAAGCTATTCCTGTGGAGAAGTGCCTCACCATAGCTATTTGGCTTCTCCCACCAATGCTCTTACACGTCCGCTTGCCAACTTTTCAGTGTTGGGAGATCCATGCTGTGCAAGATCATTGTTGAGGTTGTGCTTGCAATGGAGAAGTTACTTCTTAAGCGAACTGTGTACCTGGGAGACCATAGGCAGATAATGTATGTTGGGTTTTTTTAAACTTAATCTAAATATGTGAAAATGCGAGTACTCGCATAAATTGTATTCTGGTTACTGCCTTGAAAAAAGTTTAATTGTATGAAGAAACATCTTTCAAGGATTCTGATTGAGAGGCTACTTCACTTACAAAACAAATTCCTTCTTTTTTTATTATACAAATGTGTAAAATCAAATAATTGGCTTTCATCGGGTTAAAGATAGCCATTTCCGAATTCTATTTCCTTTTTTTCTTGCACAGGTAATGGATGGGTTTGCTGCCCTTGGATACCCACAAGTGATAGCCTGCCTGGATGGATGTCACATCAACATTATTCCACCTGTGTGCCAAGGAAACGAATACATTAACAGAAAAAAATATCTATAGTGTACTTCTACAAGGGACCTGTGACTACAGAGGCATATTTATTGATGCAGAGATCGGATGGAGCAGCAAGAATCATGATGCTAGAATGCTAAGAAACTCTGCATTTTTAAAAACAATGGAGGTGGGAATTTTTGTTCCAGGGAACCCCACAATTACTATAATGGGACAGCAAATAGTTCCTCTCACCCTTGTAGATGGAGCATACCCAATGAGTAAATGGCTGCTTACACCATATAGGGGGTCCACTAATAATAAACAGAGACTGTATAACAGATACCATAATAAGGTGCGTTCTACCATAGAGAGGTGTTTGGGGCATCTCAAAGGACGTTTGGAGAGCATTACAATATAGTATAGAAGTTGCAGAGGAAAATGTTTGTTCTGTGATACGTGCATGTAATTCTCCATAATATATGTGAAACCAAAGGGAAAATTCTTGAAGATCCAAACAGAAAGGTTCAGAGGTTTGTGCTTGACACTCTAGGAGCACCTTTGGTAAATGACAATGCACATAAAAAAGCTGAGGGGGAGGCTGTTCGTGACACATTAAAGGAGTACTTCTGGCAGCAGCAGCAGAACTGAGCCTAAGTGTGCATGTAATACTGTTTAAAAATATATGTTAATTCTCCCCCAAAAAAGGAACATCTATCTAATAAAGTCCATGGAATACAGACTTGCTAACTGTGGTGAATAACTCCAAAAACATTTTTAAAATTAGAAATAAGTTGCATGTACAGTAATCCCTCCGCATTTGCAGCTTTGACGTTGCTGTTTTGAGTATCCGTGGTTTCTCCTCCTCCTCCTCCCCCTCCCTGGGAGGAAACTCCATCCACCTCAGGGGCTTTGCTCCATTTGGAGTGGGGAGCCAAGGCGCCCCCCTCCCCGCTTTCCTGGGGCTTGCTTCCATTTGTAATGGAGAGCCAAGCCCTGAGAGAGCAAGGAGGTGGGCAATTTAGACCCGATCTCCCTGCTTCCTCAGGGGTTGGCTCCCCACTCCAAACAGAGCCCAGCCCAGGGAGAGTGGGGAGATGGTGTCTAAAGCACCTCCTTCCCACTTTCCTAGGGCTTGCCTCCTTTTGAAATGGAGAGCCAAGCCCTGAGAGAGCAAGGAGGGAGTGATTTAGACCCGATCTCCCTGATCCCTCAGGGGTTGGCTCCTCACTCCAAACAGTCAAGCCAAGGGAGAGTGGGGAGATGGGGCCTAAAGCACCCCCTCCCCACTCTCCTGAGGCTTGCCTCCTTTTGAAATGGAGAGCCAAGCCCTGAAAGAACAAGGAGGGGGTGATTTAGACCCGATCTCCCTGCTCCTTCAGGGGTTGGCTCCCCACTCCAAACAGAGTGGGGAGATGGGGTCTAAAGCACCTCCTTTCCACTTTCCTGGGGCTTGCTTCCATTTGAAATGGAGAGCAAATCCCTAGGAGAGCAAGGAGGGGGCGTTTTAGACCCGATCTCCCTGCTCCTTTGGGGATTGGCTCCCCACTTCAAACAGAGCCAAGCCCAGAAAGAGTGGGAAGATGGGGTCTAAAGCACCCTTCCCCACATTCCTTGGACTTGCCTCCTTTTGAAATGGAGAGCCAAGCCCGAGAGAACAAGGAGGGGGTGATTTAGACCTTATCTCTCTGCTCCCTTGGAGGTTGGCTCCCCACTCCAAACAGAGCCAAGCCCAGGGAGAGTGGGGAGATGGGGGCTAAACCACCCCATCTCTCCACTCTCCTGGGGCTTGCCTCCATTTGAAATGGAGAACCAAACCCGAGAGAACAAGGAGGGGGGTACTTTAGACCCAATCTCCCCGCTCTTCCTGGGCTTGGCTCTGTTTGGAATGGGGAGCAGCTTTGGGAGGGTGGGACTGGTGGCTGAGTAGTGGCTACTAGGCTTCAAAAGCCCTGTCACCACTTTGGAAGGGTGGGGGGTCATGGGCAGGAGGGGGGAGGTGTATTTTATTCATGTTATTTTCACATTCGCGCGGTTCTTGCACCCCTAACCCCCGCAAATGTGGAGGGACAACTGTAAACATATCCAAGGCATCAATATAAATATCTTTTCCCTGGAGCAATATAACTACTTGCATTTCAGTCTTCCTTTCCTTCTGCAAATTGTAAATTATACTTTTAACAATGACCCACCATCCATACTTTGTTTCAATAATGGCAGTTTTGGGGAATTGGCGCCTTTAGCAGGGACTAGCCTGCTAAAAATGGTTCCAGGCACAACAATTTTTAAAAATGGTTCCAAGCACAGCCAAACTCCTACATGGAGGAACCTCCACTAATTAGCCAATTGTTTAACACAAATGGTGTTCAAATTGTTAAATTCTCATTATTCCATAGGCTTGTTTCAAAATATAACGGTCTTTCTGAATATATATAAATTTGAGTTTTCGCATCCTGCCACATGGCGTGGAGGGGGGTAGAGGATGCAGTCTGGCAGGTCAGCGCATTGCCTACTGGGGCACCAGGGAGACCAACCTGCTGTTGGAATCCCTGTCCCAGCAGGCTGATGTGCCAGACCGCCTGATGCATTCCTCTAACTGGAGGAACCGCAACTTCTTCATTGAAGCGGCTCAGTTCCTCTGGGAGTGGGGCTTCCAAAGTACAGATTTCCAGTGCCACTCAAAATTTAAAAACCTCAAGGGTAGTTTTTTTGCGATACTGGAGGCCAACAATGGGAGCCCCCCCCCCCAAGACGGCCGCCTTTCTATGCCGTCCTGTACAACCTGTGGGTCCATGCAGGGTGGCCAAGCTGGAGAGACAGACTCCCAAGAGGTAAGTGGATCCACTGATTTTTTTTATGGAAGAAGGGGGTGGTGGTTTGGTAAACATATTTCATTTAATGTTTTTATTATGTTTGATGTTCCCTTAGCAGTCCAGATCCAGAGGAGGGCTGCAGGACAACCCGTGTCTGAGTCCTCCTCTGACGACAATGGGGGACATGAGCCCAGCCCAGCCCCAGCTGCACCACCACCGGGTAAGCTATTTCTATTATTTATTTCCAACCGCCCCATACACGGTAATGCTTACAGTCATATAGTTATTTCAACAATAAATGTTTATTTTTCTTAAATTTCTTAGAAGCTGATAATGTGCATGAGGCAGCTGCACAGCTGGCCGGGATAAATATCATAGCCCTCATTAAGAGCTATGTACTTTTTATTTTGTTGTTGTTGTTGTTGTTGTTGTTGTTGCAGAGGGGGGCTTATTATTTGCAGTACCAGAATACTAAAACCCTTTTCTTTCCTTTTCAGTTCAATCTATATAGGAGGCTATTGCGCAGCTTGATGGGAGGGTGGGAAATATCAAGTGCCATTTGGGTTTGTGGTTATTTTTTTATTTTTTGAAATATCAATCTGTATGTATTTATGTATGTATGGTTTATGTTTTGTTTTTGTATTGACTTTTTATTTATTATGTATATTGTTATTTATATTTATATTTATACTGATTGTTATTTATTCTACTTGGTATATGTTATGTAAATGGTTTGCTTTTGTGATTTTAAATTATGTCATATAAGTTATTTTCATTATGGGGAATGTAAATATGTAAATAAACAAAAAATAATAATAAGCTATATATTTTAGAACTTGGTATTGTGTAGTTATTGTTTATGAAAAATAGTTAGGATTCCATTTGTATTAGGGTAAATTCAACTTACAGTAACACATGTAAATCAGGACAATAAAATTTACAGTAAAGCAGATATTAACGGTATAGTCAGTAATATAAGCTGGGATTTTCCACCAATTATCTACAGATCTCACTACTGGTACAATGACATATTATTAACTACAGCTTTCAGAGAGTGTTCATGTAAAAAAATTTAATACTAACTCTAAATGTTTTGGACAGCTATGAAAGAAAAAGTTGGAAAAATAAGTCTTCAAAACTACATTGTATATGAATACAGCTTTGTGAAGGTTTATTTTTAATACAGTTTTGTTTTATAAAGTAAGAGGAACAGGTTTTTTTTTTTATTTTTCTAACAGGCCTACTTAATCCCAACCTTCCACCAGCTGTACTTGTATAAGGTTGCTGATTTTCTTGTGGCAGGGACTTCTCCTCAGAGTCACCAGTAATGTTTTTATTTTTTACTCTTCTCACAACAACCCTTCTAGGGCTGTTATCAGGAGATTTAATGTGGGCAATGAGTTCACAGCATGTCTGTTTGCCTATCTATTGCAGCCAACATTTTTCCACTGTCTTCTATTTTATGCTGGTAGAACTTTTCAAGGTATTCTTGCAAACATTTAGTCCTCTGGTCCATCCTCTCAGAGTTATTGTTCATATTTGTAATAAATTCCCTCATCATTGCTCTTGAGTTTGAAATACTTTCAACAGTCACAAAGGATTGCCATTTCCTCCGGTTCAACTGGAGCCTTTCTGCTGGGGTAAGTGAAGCAACAGGATTGCTAAGCGCAGGAACTAGAACAGGAATTTTTTTAAAAAAAGACATAATTAATATTATTAAACACAGAAGCAGGGCACTCCATACCAAACCCCTTGTGTCAAGTAGCTGAATACATTACCATTTTGGAGAGGTAGGGTGGTCCAGACAGCATCTATTTCTTGCATCATTATCCTCTGTATGTCTTAGTCACAGAAGCGTCATCAGAAGCCTGTGTTAGATTTCCCTCTGTAAAATTGAACAAAATACAATATTAAAAAGTAAGTCACATAAGCAATTAAGAGTTCACAACTTCGTTTTCACGTGTCCCACTCATTCACACTACTTAGTTTAACGCTGAGGCATCTAGGGAGTACTATATCTGACTGCAGCCATCACCAGGGTGCGAGGACACACATAACATACTGTAACTGCCCACCCCAGAAACAGGATTCCTCCATTGATTTAACTGCCCACATTAGCATATCAAAGCATCACGGAGCCATGGCTCGTAAACAGGATGAAGATTTAGAGCAATTGGCTTGCAGTAAGCTTCCTATAAGTGGGCCATTGCAAGGCACATTTTATATTATGCTAGGTTTCACATTGGATAAATGATAAGTTAAATATACGAGCTTTCACATCATGATTAAAAGTTATAAAAACAGTTATTTGAGCCGCTGCAATGTATGAAACTTCAAAGTGTAAGGTATAACAATTATCCAAACAAACAAAAAATACATGCTGGTATTCATGCAATGTAAGAGAAATAATCTGAAAATTAATTATTTGAGTTTTCACAAAACGGAGTCCGTTTTTAAAATAAGGAAAATTTGGCTTACCAGGTGGGGTTGAAAACAGCTCCTCCGAGAATCCCTCCACATTCTCTCGGGAAGATGGGCCCATCACCGGATCCTCTTCGGGGGTGGGATCATGATGGGACGTCACAGACCCATGGGGTACCTCAACTATGTCAGTTGTTCTAGACAGGAGCTTAGGGTGGTAGTTGAAATCGCCGGCTAGAATTTCATGGAGCTCTTTAAAGAAGGGCATTCTGGCTGCATCATTACCACTTTTAGAATTGTGATCGATCACCTGGAGATAATTTTTCCTCATAAGTTTAGTTTTCATGCAACACTCTTCTGCGATGCAATCATGCCCTTTTCGTTTCATCTCGGCCGCAATTTTTTCAAAAAGTTCTATATTCCTATGGCATTCCTTAAGCTGTTCTTGCACTTTCTGCTCACCACATATTGCTAGCAAGTCTACGGTTTCTATGTAGGACCAGGAGATCCCGCAGTCACCTTTCCTAGTTCGAGTACAACTTTCTGCATCCATATCAATGACTGCTCAGGTGCTGGGCCAGAGAACAATGGAGGATTACCTCACCAACTTATAAATCAGTTTGAAACGGGGCACTGACCCCTCCCTCACAGGACTATGTGCCCGCCCATGTCCACCTCAACTTCCGGGCATCTCCTAGTCCTGAGATATCTTGTCCCAGTCTGTTCACATTTCCAATTTCCGCATCCTTTCATGGCTTTTTTAAAAACACGAGACAAACCGTGGGATGGAAAGTCCCACAGGTTGAGGGATAAAAGGTGCCCCCCCTTTTGAAAAGCTCAAGACAGTCATGCAGGATGTGTGAACTTCCAAGGATCAACACGAATTCATCTCACTACATTTTTGTCGTGTAAACGGCGCCCAGATATTGACAAACTGCAACTTTTAGCATTCTTCATTAGGCTAGGCCTGTTTGGAGCTGCAGTCCAACATCTGAGGACCTCAAAATTTGTACCCCGTTACAGAGGATAACATTTAACTAATTCTAACTCAATAAATGAAATACCTTTTTACTATGAATTTGCTGTCAAAAACTACAAATAGGTCCTGTATGTTTTAAACCCATGTCTGATTAGATTATAGGATTCCACAAAAGGATACAAATTCTTCCTGATACCCTCAGATAGCAAACTGATGTCTTTCCAGGAGAGTTACACTATTGGAAAATTGTTTCACTTTACAGAGAATTAGTCATTTTTATTTCATGTATATGCCACCTTTTTCTTAGCATGAGAGTTCTCTGGAACATTTTGAATGGAAATGTGATACATTTCACCCCTTCAGGCTTAAGGGAAGGAGTACAAATATTTGTCTCAACTAACAAAAGAAGGTTTTTGAAAGAGAAAGATAAAAAGTGTGAGACAGAAGCTGGATGGAAGCCTCTTGGTACACAGTATCTGTCCTGTAATATAATGTGAGGTAACAGATATTATGTCAGATAGTACTGCATGTGCTGTTTGCTTATTCTTATGCTTCATTTATTAAATAAAGCAGATATTACAAAGGCTTCAGAGGCAGCTCATAATTTTCATGACAGCAGGACTATGAACCTGCTCCAGATTTTAGTCCAAACTTTAAAGGAGCTATAGATTTTCCTTGAGTTTTTCCCCAGGATGTGAGGCCATGTTCTGGAATAGTTTACTTCTGGTGTTTCGCCTGCATCTGTGGCTGGCATCTTTAGAGAATGAGCTATTTAAAGGAGCTATCGAAGACATAGACCCCTACCACAAAATAGGTTCAGCTACTTGGATAGCTTCTTCAAATTTTGGACCAAAACCCGGAATGGATTCCTTGCCCCACTTACATGGAAGCCACCAGCTGCCACTTCATAGTTCTGATGCCTTCTCCTCCAAAGAAAATAAAACCTGAGAAAGTAATGCCCTTGGAAGTTGCAAGACATAATAACAATACTTTTCAATCGAAACTGTCAGCACAATATAGAAAGGGATAAGGAAACAATCCAAAACTAATGCTAGAGTTTACAGGTTCTAAAACAGAAGAATTGACTACTGAGATATTTTCCTATGAAACAATCTGTAAATGGCAACATGTGTGTCTGTATGTTCATCCTCTTCCCCATTTCAGTCACTCCTAATCTTCTACAGGATATTCTGTTCCACTCATATGCCAATGCTCTGCATTCCACAGATGCTAAGCATGCTCAGACCTCATTGCACTATTCATGAACCCATATTAGGTGTGTTTATTTCTTTTCTCTTTTAAAAAAATATTTCTCCATATCTTCTGACTCTGCTGAACCTGCCAGTACTTATACGTTGGTGGTGCCAATTTGGCTATACAGGAGTCTTGCTGCATTAAACAAAACACCTAACTAGTCAAGGATCCTGTTTCTCACATTCGCCATCCAGATGCCAATGAGAAGCCAATTAGCAGGGCATGAGTGCAGTAGCAGGTCTCTGCCCCTCAGATTCCCCAGCAATTAGTATTCAGATTCTGTACATAATATAAAATGGGCACTTGCTATCTACTGGGGTTTGGTTTCAGAAACCCCCTGTGTAGGGTTGCCATAAGTCCCAGAAAACTGGGGAAATCCCAGATTAAAGGGACAGAAAGTTGCCCCATCTGGCTGGGCTGCTTGAAGCAGCAGATCCCATATTCACTGTCTGCAGGCTCTGGGGTCACGTGGCTAGAGAGTGCAGTCTAGGCGGGAGAGTGAAGGGCAGGCAGCAGTAGAAAGAGTGAAGGGAAGTCAGGGGAAAGGAGGCCAGCCGCAGAGTCAGACTCAGACTAACGTTACTTGTGGCTGGTGGCCAAATGGAAAGAGGCTTTAGAAGGGGATGGGGAATCTCTCTTTTCCAAGCCCCACAAGCTGAATGGAAAGAGAATTCAGAAGGGGAGTGGGGACTCTCTCTTCCTTTTCCAAGCCCTACAAGCCAAATGGAAAGAGGGTTGAGGCTGTAACATCCATAATTCCCCCAACCAGCACAGCCACTAGCTGGGGGATTGCAACAAAAAGGAACTTTTCTATAGCTCTGGGGAGGAGCAGCAAGCCTTTAATTCAAATGCCTCTGGCTGCTAACTGGCACCTTTGAAAAAAAAATGAATGATGCCATTTTACTGTTTCTACATGCATAGCCAACCTGACAGCCAATGTGGTGTAGTGGCTTGAGTGTTGGATTAGGGCACGAGGAGACCAGGGTCAAATCCTCATTACACAAATAATCTAGTTTGAAACTCTTTCCTATGGAATCCTGGGATTTGTAGTTTTACAAGGTCTTTAGCAGAGTTGAAAAGTACAATTGGTACAAGACACCTTAAACGTCTGAAATATGCAATAAAACAATGTTAAATGTCAAAATGTGGGGAGGGGTCTAGTTTTTTGTCAACAGTCTGCCCAATCCAGTCCTGTATACTTTTGTCCCAGTTTTGTGGCAGAAAATTATGGAAACTCTATGGATACCAAGTCCACTCAAGTCCAATTATATACAATGGTGTAGTAAAATGGCATCCCTTATATAAAATGGCAAACAGCAAGATCTACTTTTTGGATTTTTTTTCTCAAATCTTTTTGAGTCATGGACGGTTGAATCCATGGATGCAGATAGAGGGCTATCGATAAAGAGGATATAGCTATCATGACTAGTAGCCACTGAGAGATAAATCTGTTCAGAATAAGACTACTGTATTACTTGTCAAAATACTCATGCCAGAACATGATATGCAACAGTTAAATGTATGCTAATCGTAAAGACCTGTAGCCACCAGAAATGAATAAAAAAAGAGTAAGAGCTTTTATTAACAGAATTCCATATGCTTCTAAGATATCTGTGTGTGAAAACAAGAGCTGTGCAACCCTGTCAACCAAAGCCTGAACAACAAAGCAAATCAGGCTGATTTAGACTGATTCGTACCAGCTCCAGAGTGAATATGGCCCATGTCAGTTGTAGACCAGCACAATTAAAACACATGGGCAGATTCAGAAATCTAGATATCATAAATGAACAGAAAAAGGCTAGACTATGTACAGTAGCACCCCTACGTGTGTGTGGGATTGGTTCCGAGGGGTCCCAAAGATACTGAAATCGACACATAATAGCGGACGCTGGACTTCCCTCACTGCCACCACCAGAGAAAGGAGAAGGGAGACAAGCTCTCCTCCTCCCTCCCTTCCCCATCCACCCCCTGCCACATCCATCACTGCCACCAGAAGCTCCACAGGGAAGGGAGAAAGGAGGCGACCCCTCCTCCTCCCTCCCTTCCCCATCTACCCCCCCTCCACCAGCTCTGTCATGCTGCCGGAAGCCCCACAGGGAAGGGAGAAAGGAGCTTGCCTCCTCCTCCCCCCCACCTCAATCCCTCCTGGCAGGGAAAGGAGAAAGGAGGCAAGCTCTGCTGCACCGCCGGAAGCCCCACGGAGAAGGGAGAAGGGAAGCGAGCTCTCCTCCTCCCTCCTCTGTCCACCTCCCATCATCACCATCCATGGATAACTGAATCAGTGGGTGGCGAATCAGCGGATACGGGAGTGCTACTGTATCTCCAACATGACCATATAAGTAAAATGCCAGGGTGATGTGATGCAGCAGGAAAAGAGGAAAGCCAAACTGTGCTCACGGACAATTCTGTCATGCAGCCCAGGGCAAGTATCTCACCAGCACTCTATAGTCACAATGTTTACGAGCAAGAATTATGTGAGATCATTAAAACTATATAATCTTTATTTATTTGTATTAGTAGCAATTATAAAATAGCTATGGTGAGGGCTGGGTGGCCAATTGTCATTTGAATAGATCTCGGTGAGTCTTAATTTCCTTTTGTTGTTATTATTATTATTATTTTTATTTATATCCCACCTTTTGCCCAGCCCTGTGACTCAAGGCAGCTTACAAAAATGAAAACAGACAACAGATGAAAGTTCACATCATACTAAACTTAGTCCATAATTAAACTATCCAGAGAGTTCAAAGCAATTTAAAAGTCTAACCATTTCAAAAAGACAACAAATACAGGTGTCTCCACTATATGTGTGGAACTGGTACCCGCGGTTTCAATTTCCATCAGCCAAAAAGATATGTTCTCTCTAGACATTTTCTAGGTTTTCCAGTTTGACTCTATGGTAATTTTTACTGGAAGTTACTATAGAGTTGCGCCAGAGTTGCCTAAAGATGCGTCCTCTCTAGGCATATCCTCCAACGTGGTTATATGGGATTTTCTATTACCTGCAGTTTCAAGTATTCACATTAGGTCTGGGAACACTTCTCCCACAGATACAGTGGACAGCCTATATAGACAACATAGCACATTACAATCAGTCCCCAAAGGCCTGCCGAAACAAAAATATCTTCATTTAGTTGGGGGGCACAAGTCTAGTCTCTCTAGGAAGGGAGCTCCAAAGCCTGTGAGAAGCCACAAAGAAAGCCCTCACCCAAGTTCCCATCAGATGTACTGTAAGGATAGTAGAACAGAGAGAAGGGCCTCCCTGAAAATATATATAACTGAATACAGTCCTTCAGATCCAACTAGTATAGGTATATACAGTTTTATGCTCCCTGCAGCAGCCATAGTTAACCATCTGGTTCACAGCTCTTGAGGCTAGCTAAAGTATCTGAAAACTCTTCAAAGGCAGGCTCACATACAGCATGTTAGAGTAATCCTAACAGGATATAACTAAGGCATCTTTTACTGTAGCCAGATCTGACATCTCTAGTAACACGTCCAGCTGGCATGCAAGCCTTAACTGTGCAAATAAACTGCCAACCACTACAGAAACCTGAGCTTCCAGGCTCAGGGCTAAATCCATGAACCTAATGACCTATGTTTTCAGGGAGAATGTAACCCCATCCACTTGCTTTGTTAAATACTCCTCTGTTTGCCATTCTTGATAATCTGTATGCTCAAAGAGTCTGTGTGTGTTTGGGGTCCTCCTCATTGTTGTTCCTGTTGTGTTAGAAGTCGCCATAGAAAAAACAGAGCATTGTCTGAGACCATTTTGGTGTAGAAGAAGATCCCAGGATTACTGTCTGCCTTCACTATAGGCAGCAAATGAGCTGGGGTAAACAATATAACAGCACTAACAACCTGAAGCAGAAGTAAAGTCAAAGCTGCCTGGCAGCAAGGCAAGACCCATGGGGCAGAAGAAAGGGTGGTGTCAGCAGCAGTTCTCATCTTTCCTCTCCTCATCATAAGAGGCTTAGAAACTGGAAGAGATGGGGTGGGAATAAAGGGCCATGACAGACAGGTTTCCAACATAAGTCCCTTCCTGTCACCAAACGTTGTTGAGGGGGAGGACAGGCATCAGCAGGGGGCACCTCACCACTTAGACTATTCATTCTAATAAGAAAACATTTTTTCATCATCGTCCTGCATCATCATCAATTCATTTCCTTATTCTCAAGCCTTGAAATCAAGTCAGTTTACACAAAATAAAAAAAAAATAGATATAAGCAATATGAAGACATACTGCAAGTAAATCCATAGAAAAAATCCTTGTTGAAATGCAATGCAAGGTATGTTAAAATGCATAGAACTAAAACCTTTTCAACAAACCCATTAAAAAGACAAAATATAAATTCAATAATACAGCACACTATTAAACATCCTTGCAGTCAGTTCCTAATGGCTTGTCAGTATAGAAAAAAATTCACGACTGACTGGATGACATTAAAGAAGGAGCCATTGTAGCCTCTAAAGGAGGGAGTTCCGGAGTCTGGAAACAGACACTGAGAAAGCCCTCTCCCATGTTCCCACCAATTGTGCCTCAAGAAAGTGGTGAGATAGAGAGATGTGCCTCTCTCAAAGATCTTAGAGTCCAGCAGGCTCATATAGGAGAATATGATTCTTCAGATAGCCTAGACCTGAGCCATACAGTGCTTTATAGGTCATAACCAGCACTTCTGAATTGTGTCTACAATCAGACCAGCAGCCTGTGAAGCTGTTATAACAAGGAAGCCATGTGCTCTCTGTAATTTTCCATGGTCAGTAGTCTAGCTGTAGCTGTCTGGGCCAAATGATGTTTCAGAGCATTTTTCAAAAGCATCCCCACATAGAATCCAATCTGGGGTGTAACTAAGATATGTATCACTATGGTGAGATCAAATATTTCAAGCAACATACACAGCTGGCACACCAGCTTTAACTGTGCAAATGCACACCATAGAAACCAGGGCATCCAGGCTCAGTGCTGAATCCAGTACATCCAAAGTGTGAACCTGTCTTCAGAGAGAGAGTAACAGGATGAATCTCTGCTCCCTGATCTGGCTTTCAATTGACCTATCTTATCTCAATTCAGTTTTACTTTGTTTACCCTCAACCTGTCCATTACTGATGACAGACACGGGTTTAGAACTGAAACAGCTTCCTTGGTGGAAAGGCCTAATGCAGTTGAGTGTTAATCAACATACTGATGACACCTGACCTGAAAACTCCAGACAACCTGTCCAAGCAGTTACATATGTATGTTAAACATCTACAGGGATAAAACAGAATCTGAGGCACTCTGCAGGCCAGCAGCCCAAGAAGCAAACATAAATCTTCCATCATCTTATGGGTTCTGTCCTCCAGAAAGAAACAGAACCTCCAAATCCCATCCCCAAAGGATACCAAGGTTGATACTACTGAAAGCTGCTGAGATGTACAAAAGAAACAAAGGGACATACTCCGCCTTTTTCTGCCATAGGTCATCTACCAAAGTGACCAAAGTTGGCTCTGTCCCATAACTAGGCCTGAAGCCAGATTTAAATGGACCTGGATAATCCAGTAACCTCTGGAACTGGGAGGCCACAATATATCCAATACCTTCCCTAGAAATTGAATACTGGGGACTGCCTGATAGTTATCTAATATAGTGGCATCCAAAGAGAGGTTGTTGTTTTTTCAATAGATGTCTGACAACTGCTTTCCTTAGGTATTTCCTTGCTGAAGGGAGACACTGACCATGCTCTTAACCCATTTGGTCAGTCCTCTTCTGGCCTGCTTAATGAACCATGGCCAGGGATGGAGGATGTGATCAACATCCTTGGGCTGCACTAATTGGTTTGCTGGTAGAATAAAGGAGGAAAAATACTGTCATCAAACACATCATAATCATTATCAATATCATATATCTTAGTTAAAGTTTAACAAACTTAGCTGTCTGATGGTCTAAGGAACAGCACCATGACAAAAAGCTATGTGAAATGAACTGCCAAGACTGAAGAGTCAATAAGAGTTTTTAAAAACTGTTTTTGTTTTTTTGTTTTTTGAATAACAGCAACTTTTACAGGTGCCAAACACAAAATGCCCTGGAGTCACCAGTCTAACACTATGGGGTTAATCACCTCTTTAGTCTACCAATTGTATGCAGATAAGTGAAAATCTGCATTTGCCTATTAACCAAATTGGTTTGAACTAAACCCAGAAGTGGGATGTTAAGAACCTGTGTTTCATTTTGCAGTTTGAATGTCAACAAATAAGATAATATTTATATTGTTCTGTTACTAGTTTTATATTTTCAATAAATAAAAAGTTACTCTCACACACACATTGGATCATGGTAAACTAAGAGATCCGTTGCAAAGAATAAAGGCCTAACTATCATTACTAACATTTCTGGTTTTCATTTGGATTTAACTTTCACTACAGTAGAATGGTGCAACTTAGAAGCATAATATTTAACAAAAGTGTGCCAGTTTGTACAGAAGAGCCTAGTAGCAAATCTCTTACTACCTTGGACCCCAATAGTTTCTTCCTCACCATATATCATTAATCCATCCCAGAGCATCATTTAAAGAATAATTGTACCATTTTAACAAATTCCCTGCAGAGGAAATGCTAGGTTACCATGGAATCAGTCAATTAACTTTGACACATGCTTACCAAGATTGATCAATCATGGCTGATGCCTACCTACTGAGTTACTGTCTTTCACCTAAGGAAAAAACTCACATGAGAATTAATAACACTAAAATTCCTAGACTGATATTTTCCTAGTGTCAATGCCAGTGGTGTTTGCTATTGTCAGTCACTCATTCTATAATGTGATAAACTATATGCATAACCTCTTAATATGAAGGACAGTGTATAATAGTAGGTTGAAAAGAGCAGAAGTCTCATTTTACTGAATTCTTTGACAGAACATAGAAGAAACAGAAGTCTTTACTAGTTAATCAAATATTTTTAACATTAAGTGTACATACACCACACTTCAAAACAATCTCTTCGAGGTATTACTATACTGAATGTTTTATAAACTGCAAGGCTTTTTAAAGTCTTATTGTGAAGTGAAATCTGAACACAGTACAAATATATTAAAAGCAAGTCTGTATTTATACTAAAATATTTAACAAGCCAGGCGATCCAATTTGGGGAAAAACTAAAATACAATTTAAATCATGTCTCTCCCCGCCCCCCAGCTCTACTAATTTAAATAGACACTATAGTGACAGGGAAGTAGTCCCTGAACAGGATAACAATTAGGTGAACTTTAATAACTTTGGCTGAACCAGGTTATGGGTCAGACTACCAAACATATTAAATATACACACATAACATTTCAGCAAAATAAGTGTTTTGTATTCATGAATGGTTGCTGCATTTAAATTAGGCCAGTAGATTAACTGAGATCCCCACAACAGCCTTCTCAATGCATCTGCTAGAGTAGTTCTGAATGTCTTCAACACCAGTGCCTGATAGTCACACACAAGCTTGTCACTGTTAGAAAAACCTGCCATGTCCTCCATGTTCGCAGTCTAATAGTCCCAAACTCCCTGATTTACATCAGTTCCTCAGTACTCAGTAATTTTATATAAAATGAATGTTTTAGATATTCAGGCCTTGTGTATCACTTCATCAGGAATGTGGTTCACTCTAGTGTCCATCAAATACAGAAGCAGATTTGTTAAGAAGTACAAGTTGGGTATCACTTAACCATAATTCCAAAATGTGAAATGCTCCAAAATCCTAAACTTTTGGAGCTACAACACATACCGGTATGTACCTGTACTGTATCTGCAAGGCTGGAGACAGATACAACAGGAGTGAAATGCAAGGATCCTGTGAAATGGTGGGAATCCACACCTCCCACCATTTCACAAATCCTCCCATCTCTCTCCAGCCAAACAATGAGAAGGAGCTCCACAGCCACTGCCTTCAAGGCAGAAGCCCACCAGCCACAGCCACCAATGCTGCTGCTGCAAGAATTGGCTATGATTACTAGGTTCCCTTCCATAGAAGACTTGGGAAGGAAAGGCACTTTGGGATCCGGGTCCAGTGGTGGAAGGCAGCAGGGGGCAGAGGGAAGGAAGCTGCTTTTTGGCATGGAGTTCTTCTCCAGACCAAAGCTGGAGATGATTGCCCAGCAGCCACCACTGCCACGTCCTGCTCTAGACCTCACTTCAGCGAGGTGGGAATGGTGGAGGCCACTGCAGCTGCCGCTTGTGCAAAGTTTGGCTGCAAATTCAGCCACACATTCTCCCTCCTGCTACTCTCCTCTCCCCAGAGGCAGGAGAGCCTGAAGAATGCATACCTATGGCTGGGGCTTAAAGCCACCTCTGCTGCTGCCCTATGCCATTTTATGTACAGGTGGTACCTGTACTCTGCCTGTATAAGAAGCCAACGTGGCATAGGGGTTTGAGTGTTGGACTACAACTCTGAAGATCAGGGCTCAAATCTTCACTCAAGTATGAAAACCCATTGGGTGACCTTCGGCAAGTCACATACTCTCAGCCTCGAAAAGCCCATGATAGGTTTGCCTTAGGGTTGCCATAAGTCGGAAACAACTTAAAGGCACACAACAAGAACAACCTGTACTGTATTCCAACATTCGAAAGAATCCAAAATATGGAACATTCTGGTCCCAAGCATTTCAGATAAAGGATACTCAACCTGTAGTAGTCACATAAACAAATAATACACTAAACATTAATTGGAACATTTTCCTCTTGGATAAACTTTACTGTACTCCCTCTGAATAATTTTTACAGAGAATCCCAAATCAGTTTCTCAAATCCAACATACAGCTATCCATAAACACCTTGAGAAGGTTTTCAACATAGGAATAAAACAAATAATGGAAGGTGTACTTTTATTTTAATCTTCAGGACCCCATGATTAGAACACTGCTGTTATTCTGTTAATGGAGAAGCGTGGCTTTAACATGCAGCCTAATGATTCCTAATACTGTACTTCTCAATGGGAGTCTTCAAGTAAATGTACAGTACTTTTTATTCAAATATATATGCATTTGAATATGTCACATATCAGTTTCACTTTACTCATGCAAATTATGTGTGCGTTATGAGAATCTTTTAATATTAAATAATCAGAAAATCCCCCTGAGAGGTGCATACTAGTACTGTGCTGACATTACATATTGATTATCGTAATCATTAACTACAGGATATGATATACCTCATCACTGTTAAGGTTAGACATGCTATAACAGGAAACTATCTGAGTGGTACCAGTCTAGAAGGTAGCATACAACTAACCTCTTCACATTACCATCTACAGTCAGATCTTCTAAGAGGTATACAGTAAAGTGCATTGTCCTGAGACAAGCAAAAAACTTGATCATCACAACATGAACTTCTTGACCTCATGACTGTTATTCCATCATTCATATCCACACCACTCAAACACCATCCATGTTCTCCAACAAAATATTGGGGGCAGGGGTTCTACAAAAAGATTATATCCATCTCTCAGGAAAGCAAGTGGTTCACCATTTATATGAAATGGGATCAGTGAAGATGAGCATTGTTAGAACCATGCACCTGTAAAATCTGAGTTCTATACAATTCTTATTAAATCAAAGATTAGCCTTTAGTATCTATTTTTCTAGCTGCCAAAAAGTACCTATAATATTCACATTAATGCTGTAATATTACAAGCTAACAGATATATTGTTATATTATAGCTTTAAAATTCCAAGTTATTTTATAGAAGTATTGCCCCTTCCATTTCCCAATTGCTTAAAAAAAAAAAGCATAGAAGAGTAAATTAATTGCCCAAGGTCACATTCAGGTTTAAGAGACACATATTTCTGAAATTACTGGTGACAATTACTATAAATACCTCTTAAAGAAAATAACCATTAGTGTGGAATAATTAGTGAACACATCAGGCGTAATTCTAAATTAATAGCAGGAACCTTTATAAGAAACCTTGAAAAACAAATTTGTATGAAAGAATGGTAACTGAAAATAACATCTTTACATTGGGAGGGGGGAAAAAGAACTGCAACATGACAACATTTTTACTGTTGTTCAAGGGAAAGATATCCATGCCACAAAACCATCATAACACCAAGTTGATCATCCCAAAAGGAACCACAATAATGAGATCCTATTTGATTCTTCCTAGTCTTCCCATTAGAATCAAGGTCTAGGGATTCTTGGCATGCAGCATTACTTTTTGTAGGACATCAACTTCTTTGATCACTCTGAATACAAACCAAGCAAGAAAGGTGGCATCAGAAGATGGCAAGACTTACTTGAACCTGCCTTGGCAATGCTGGCACTGATCTCCTACCCAGCCCTGGTCACAGAGGCAGGTGGAATTGACACATCGCCCTGAGAAGCAGGAGGTCCTTTCACAAGGCTTGGACTGGGAGACTTGGGCATATAGCACTAGGTAGAGTAATCCATAAAAGAGCAGCCAATTATTCATATCCAAGAAGGCAGAGAAGCAGCAAGAGGAACAAGAAAAAGGTCTCCAGGCGCCCAAGATCACAGGTGGGCCTCCCATCCTGCGCAGGACTTTCCCCAAAGGATCCAACATCTTTGCCAAAGAGCAGCACAGCCGCAACCCAGAGAGCCAGGACGGAGAGGGCGGGAAGGCAGATTAACCCAGTTCCTTGGGCAGCTCTGAAAAGGATGAAAACAATCCCTGGCCCTCCATGCACATCACCCAGGTCAGGAGGAGAACCGAGTGGAGCAGGGAGGCGAAGGAGGGAAGAAAGAGGCAGGTCTCCCGCAGACTGAGGAGTCCTGAGGAAAATTAGTTCATTTGGACGGGCGGGGGAGAGAAATGGGGGGGATAATCCGCACCCCTAGATTCCGTTTTTCTTCTCCGGAGCTCCTCACAACACCGCTTGTTTATTTCTCCCTCAGGTAAAACGCCAGCGGCAGCCTTCCCGCCTCCTCTTCCTCTTCGTCCTCAGGGCTCATTGCCCCCCGTCTTCCACCAACAGAGGTCTATCTCCTGACCTTGCCGCGCCGTCGCCTCTCCTCACACCATGCCCCCCACCCGCCCTTCCTCGGCTCCTCGGCCCCCTTCCCCGCAAACACCTCGCCCCCGACTAACTACCACCGCCCGCCTCCCGTCTCCCGTCCTCTTTACGCAGCAACAACCGGGCGCGAACGGCAGCGGCGGCGGGGCTGATGCTGCCTCGTCCAGGCAAGCGGGCGCCGAGGGGAGAAGCAGCCTCGTAATCCCTCCAAAGAGCGCCCTTTTCCCAGCATCCCAAACAGTGAGCCGGAGGGCGGGGAGGGATAGATATATTTATATATATATGGGGGGCGCGGGGGGGCGTTAAAGAAGGCCGTTCCTCTTCCCTTCGCCAAAA
Organism: Gambelia wislizenii; assembly: GCA_030847615.1. Taxonomy (NCBI): domain Eukaryota; kingdom Metazoa; phylum Chordata; class Lepidosauria; order Squamata; family Crotaphytidae; genus Gambelia; species Gambelia wislizenii. Next base: position 90,524,033 of record JAUMIR010000003.1, on the reverse strand, counting down.
CGGGGCGAGGGGGGTAGAGGGGAGAGAAAGGGACGAGAGTTAAAAGCCCTCGCCTGTCCCAGCTGACAGTTTCCAAGCAGCCATTTTTAAAAGGCTAATTTTAATCCGCTTTCAGAGGCGAGAGGCTGGCTGGGACTCCTCTTCCTTCCTTCTTTCCCTCCCCCTCTCCTGTTCTCCGCGGGGGCTATTTCCAGCCCTCCCTTCCTTTCTCTTTTCTCTTTCGGTTTTTCCTTCCTTCCTTCCTTTCTTTCTTTCTCGAAACTGCCAGGCAGGCCCCTCCTCACGCAGGGTGAAGGACGCCTGCTGCCGTTTCCCCCTCTTCTCTCCCCCTTTTTTGGGAGGAGGAAGACGCGGACGTCTCCGTGGCTCCCGCTTCAGGAGACGGCTTGCTGGAGCAACTGCACTGGGAAAGGAGGCCGGCTCCGGAGCCTCTTCCCCCACAAAAGGGGAGTTAAAGGGAGCTACTGGTGGTGGTGGTGGTTTTCCCTCGCTTTACCCCGTTCCCCACCGCCAAAGTTCCCGCCCCAGCCGCCCCACTGTGACTCTTTTGGCACTGGGGGCCTCTGCGAGGCGAGGAGAAGGGCCGGCGGCAGTAGCGCCAGAGCAGCGCCCTGCTTCCCCGGCTGCCTCAGCCTCCCCTCCAGCGTTCGCAGGGGAGCCCGAGAGAGGAAAAACGACCCCCCAAAGAAGAGCTGAGCATGTGCGGCAGGCGGGGAAGCCGAGAGCCTCGCCTTAAAGGCGCCGCGCGCCCGGCTCTGCGCATCCCTCCTCGCCCGCTCCGAAAGCAGGAGAGAGCGAGCAGAGAAAAGGGGGAGAAAGCGGTCGCTGCAGGCGGCCCGGCTGTTGGAGGGGAGGCTGCTTCGCTTTTCCACGAGGAACAACAAAAGGCTTTGCCTTCTTTTCCACCAGGAGAGAAAAGAAGCGAGTTCCCGAACTTTCAGAAACAGAACAACACACACACACAAAGCCAAAGACAGGGATCTTCTTCAGAAATATTTTGCGAGTCGTGTGATTCGCCGAAGCAAAATTTAAAAACAAAACAGAGGGGGGGGGAGCTTTGTTTGGCTGACTTGTGTGTCCTTTACAGCTACCACCTTTTTTTTTCTTGGCATGGCTGTTGTGTCTTTAACAGCTGCATCAACAAGTACAGCGTATTCCCCCCCCAACCCCCCTTATTGCCTCTTTATACTAGTAGAGTTGGGCTTCAAATTGTACATGCCTGTCTGTCATGGAGACATTAACAGAATCTCACCCACAGAAACATGTTACACTCTCCTAATACAGTGGGCCCTTGGTATCCACTGGGGGTTGGTTCCAAGACCCCCGTGGATACCCAAATCCGTGAATACTCAAGTCCCATTATATGCAACGACATAGCAAAATGGTGCCCTTTATATAAGATGGCAAAATCAAGGTTTGCTTTTTGGATTATTATTTTTTAAGCATATTTTCAAGCCGTGAATACTTAAATCCATGGCTACCAAATCCATGGATATGGAGGGACAACTGTACAGGACCGGTTTAAGGAATTTTGGGGCCCCCTTCAATGCTTTATTTTGGGGGGCCCATATGTTTATCTCAGGACAATGTAACCTAACTCAACCTAAGCTATTCACAATACAGGTTATTCAGATTATTACTAATAATGTTTTTGCAGGAGGAGGGTTACTATGGGGGCCCCACAATGATGGGGGCCCCTGTGGATGCTGACACTGCCGGTGCCTTAAACCGGCCCTGCAACTGTACATTACACTGTTGTTTTTGTATGCCTTTAAGTCATTTCTGACTTAAGTCAATCCTAAATTCCCCAGAGTTTTCCTGGCAAGATTTATTTAGTGGGGGTTTGCTCTACCTTTTTCTGAGGCTGAGAGAGTGTTACTTGCACAAGGTCACCCAGTGAGTTTCCATGGCTGAGCAGGGATTTGAACCCTGGTTTCCCAGAATCATATTTCACCACTCAAACCACTACACCACAGTGGCTTATGTTGTACAGTAGAAGAAACAAACACACGCCGTTCCTGATACCATTGAATGAGCTTGAACACCCTGGTCTTGTCTGATTTGGGAAGAGTCAGGCCCAGTTAGACCTTGGGTGGGAAATACCACTGAACATCAAGGATCTCTTGGTAGGGCTAGGGAAGAATCTTGTCTGAACTTCTGAAGAGCTGCCACCAGAGCTCACAGGACAGACTAGAAAAAACAATGGTTTGTTTGGCTCTGCATAAGGCAGTTACAGTTCAATGAGCTACAGACTTTTCTGAGTAGCACTCTGCATAGTTCCAGAGTTTACTGAACACATAATTGAGAGCAGAAACCTATACTCAGGCAGCTCTAAACAATCACTTGACTCTTGTTTACTGAACACTCTGCAACCTCCAAGCTAAAACCTTCCATCATTCTGCATAATAGGAGAAAAGTGTGTGTTTTCAAACAACTAGTCTTCCTTGGGTTTTTTCCAGGCTGTGAGGAAGAGTTCTGGAAGAGTTTACTTCTGACGTTTCACCTGCCACAGATGCAGGCAAAACATCAGAAGTAAACTCTTCCAGAGCATAGCCTCACAGCCCGGAAAAAAACCAAGGAAAATCTATGAATGCCAGCCATGAAAGCCTTCGACTTCACAATTTCTAATCTTCTCTGTCACTTCCCTGGCCAACCATCAGGCCAAATTAAGCCACAATATTCCATCGTGTTCCCCATGCTGTTTAATATTAAGTCACTAGGTGAGGTTATAAGGAGATTTGGGGTGGTGTGCCATTAGAATGGTGACAATATTCAGCTCTACTTCTTTTCACTGGAGTCAGTTAAGCGCATGCAGGTATTGGATGCTGTAACAAACTGGATGAGGGCCAATAAACACAACTGAACCCCAGTAAGATGGAGGTTCTGTGGACTAGAGGTTCTTGAGCCTGGGAATTGGGTAAAGCAGGATCTTTCTGCTCTTCTTTCCATAGGGTCTTTCCATAGCAAGCAGGATCTTTCTACTCTTCTTTCCATAGAACCCAAAGGGTGCTCAGCAGTGGCTCCTCTTCATCTTGGAAAGATGTGACCAGTGGGGTGCCACAGGGTTCTGTCCTGGGCCCAGTGCTATTCAACATCTTTATCAATGACTTGGATGAGGGAATTAGGGGCATACTTATCAAATTTGCAGATGACACCAAATTACTAAGAGTAGCTAATGCCCTAGAGAACAGGATCAAAATTCAAAATGACCTGGATAGACTGGAGAGCTGGGCCAAAGCTAACAAAATGAAATTCAGTACGGAGAAATGTAAGGTGTAAATGCCCTTAGAAATGTGAATGCCCTTAGGGCGGAAAAATAAAATGCATAGATATAGGATGGGGGAGAGCTGGCTAAACGAGACTACATGCGAAAGGGATCTAGGAGTCCTAGTAGACCATAAGTTGAACATGAGTCAACAGTGTGATGCGGCAGCTAAAAAGGCCAATGCGATTTTGGGCTGCATCAATAGGAGTATAGTGTCTAGATCAAGGGAAGTGATACTGCTGCTCCTTTCTGCCTTGGTCAGACCTCACCTAGAATACTGTGTCCAGTTCTGGGCACCACAATTCAAAAAATGGGAACCATGCCTTATGAGGAGAGACTTAGGGAGCTGGGTATGTTTAGCCTGAAAAAAAGACAGTTATGGGGCGATATGATAGCCCTGTTTAAGTATTTGAGTATTTTGTTGAAGGGGTGTCACGTTGAGGATGGAGCAAGCTTGTTTTCTGTTGCTCCTGAGACTGGAACACGGAGCAATGGATGCAAGCTCCAGGAACACAGATTCCACCTCAACATTAGGATGAATTTTTTTGACAGTAAGAACTATTCGGCAGTGGAACACACTCCCTCGGAGCATGGTGGGGTCTCCTTCCTTGGAGGTCTTTAAACAGAGGCTGGATGGCCATCTGTCAGGGATGCCTTGATCGTGATTTCCTGCGTGGCAGGGGGTTGGACTGGATGGCCCTCATGGTCTCTTCCAATTCTACAATTCTATGATTCTAAGATTCTAAGTTTTCACTACAAGTGTATATGGTGAAGCACAAAAATCAATGTGTATAGAGCCATTGTACTGTCTATTCTCCTTTACGGGTCTGAAACATGGGTCACCTATCGCCACCACTTACGACTCCTCGAACGCTTTCATCAGCGCTGTATACGCACAATCCTAAATATACACTGGACTGACTATGTGATGAATGTTGCTGCCTTGAGCAAGCAGGGATCACCAGCATTGAGGCCATGATATTGAGATGTGCTGGGCAGGGCATGTTTCTAGGATGGAGGACCATCACCTCCTAAAAATAGTACTTTACGGTGAACTCGCCACGGGTCAGCGTAAGAGGGGCGCTCCAAAAAAGCGATACAAGGACTCCCTGAAACAACATCTCAGGCTCGGCCAAACTGATCACCAACAGTGGTCCGCCCTGGCCTCACATCGGGAGGCATGGAGACGCACTATCCACAATGCTGCAGCCTTATTTGAGAACTCACACCGAACAAGTCTTGAAAAGAAATGACAACGCAGAAAGAATCATAACCTGGAAACATCACCCAAGGAGACCTTCTGCTGTGCTTTCTGCAACTGGACTTGTTTATTTTGGATTGGCCTTTTTAGTCATCAGCATGCTTGCAGAAAGTGCGGGATGAGCCCTTCCTGAATCTTCATTTGAGAAGAAAAGCCAGAGAGAGAAAGAGAGATGGCATTATGCCTTCCTGTGGAAGACCAGAAGCCAATATGCATTTGTTATTTTCAACCTAGAGTCACCACTCACTTGCATGAAAGGAGCTAATATTCATATTATCTTTATATATAATTCTCTTGGGTATATTGCCATTTCCAGTGTGCTGCTTGGCTGCTTAGGAAACTTACCAACTAATCAAAGCTCTCCCTTGGGTGGGTGTAACATGGGTGGGTGGGTGTGTAGCATGGGGGGATGTGTGTGTAGGCTTTCCAGCGTGGGTGGGAATGTAGTGGGAGGATGTAGTGGGAGGGATGTGTGAGTAGCATGGGGGTATAGCATGGGGGTGGGTGTGTCTGTAGCATGGGAGATGTGTGGGGTTAGTGGGCGTGTAGCATGGGGGGTGTAGTGTGGGGTGATGTGTGTTTAGAATATTTCTGTTTTGAAAATGGAGGGGGGTTAACAAGTGCAGCTTCTGACTGGTTGCATGAAAAGCAACCCCTGTTGAAATTCTCACTTTTATGCAACCTTTAATGACATAGGAACCCTCTCCAGCTATTAATTTGGCAGCCTTACGCATCACTCCAATAAATGGGGAATGTGTAGAGCAGAACTTAGAAATGTTATAAAATTGGAAGGGATCCTAACAGGTCATCCAGTCCAACCCCATTCTGCCACGCAGGAAGACACCATCAAAGCACTATATATAGATATCGAGTAATGTCATGCAACCAGGTAACAAGCTGGAATTCCCTCTTCTTTCCAGTTTTGCAAGGGGCGGCCCAGCTCTAGCTAAGAGGGAAGGCCTGGGTGTAAATCTCCAGCTCAGCAAATCTCCAGGTACAATTTGCAAGGATGAATGGGTTCATGATGGCGTCTTTGCAAAGACTCTCTGGGCACAGAGTCTGTGGGATTTACTTAGCTAGCTTACCCTTCTCCTTGTGGAGTCAGGAAACACCTTCTGCTCTGCTCAGCCTCCATTTTCTGCCTAGAAGCAAGGGGGCTTGGTGAAATCTTTCCTTAACCAGTCTCTGCAACAATGTGAGAGGGAAGGATCTCCTCATTTCACCCAGATCTGGGAGCAACCCCTTTAGCTACAGACTTCTGTCTTAATTTCCTTTAACCCAGCGTAACATACACAGTTATCTACATATATAAAACACTTTAGTATGTTTCCATTCCCACTCTGCTGAGTGGCCACTTAGGAAACATGTCAAGAGTACAATCATTTGACACATTAATATATAACCTTTCAAATCAACTATAATGGTCTATATGTTATGCCAGGTACAGCTAGTAGTAATATAATATAATAGCTATTATATTAATATGATATAATATATTATAATAATATATTATAATAATTAATATATTATAATAATATATTGGAATGCATTGCCTAGCTTGAAAATAAAGTTTTGTCTTATGTATTATGCAAAGGAATGAGAGGAAGTGAAAATTCGCAGTGCATCAGTTTGTTAATCATCCCAAATAAAATGTGATAGAGTCCACTGAACAACTATCTGCTGTTAAAGAATGATGTAAAACCAGTGATTCTATTAATTTAAGATTATGTATTGAGATACAAATGAGTTCAACCCCAGCTTTTGTGCTTACACTTGGACGGAATGAGGAAACTTCCAGAATATTTCTTGTTTTTGTTGTTGCATGCCTTCAAGTCATTTCAACTTATGGTGACCCTAAGGCAAACCTATCACGAGGTTTTCTGAGCCTAAGAGTTTTGCTTGCCCAAAGTTACCCAGTGGGTTTTCATGGCTAGGTGGGATCCTGCTCTCCAGAGTTGTAATACAACACTCAAGCTACTACCCTAATCCAATTGTTATTCTAGAGTTTTTAAAAAATTAAAATCTATTAAATAGAAGGATTTCTTTAAAAATATGTCTCTGACTTTTTTTTACTAGCTATGAAAACTCAGACAATCTAATTAAAGGCAATATTGATGGGCTGTTGTCCTTCAGCTTTGTCAAATATTGTCCTCTCTCTCTCTCTCTCTCTCTCTCTCTCTCTCTCTGGCTTTTCTTCACAAATGAAGATTCAGGAAGGACTTATCCCGCACTTTCTGCAAGCGCATTGATGACTAAAAAGGCCAATCCGAGACAAACAAGTCCAGTTGCAGAAAGCACAGCAGAGAGTCTCCTTGGGTGATGTTTCCGGGTTGTGTTTCTTTCTATGTTGTCATTTCTCTTCAAGACTTGTTCGGTGTGAGTTCACAAATAAGGCTGCAGCATTGTGAATAGTACATCTCCATGCCTCCAGATGCTAGGCCAGGGCAGACGATTGTTGGTGATCAGTTTGGCCAAGCCTGAGATGTTGTTTGTGTCCTCAATTGTCCTTTCACATTTGTATCAATTTAGCATTGTTGCAACAAGGTCTTTTCCCATAGGCATTAGTTTCTCTACTGAGGGACCTGCTCCAAATCCCTGCAATCTTAAAAAAAATGAAGTAAGCAAAACAGTGAGAGCCAAAGGATACCCCCCTCTGAACAAATCTTATCAAGAAAACCTGTGACAAATTCACCTCAGGGTCACCATAAAATGGCTTGAATGCACACAACAACAACAATAACAAAACAAAACAGACAATTCATAAATGTTAAATAAGTAGGTGACCACAAAGAATCACTTTTTTGAAAAAATATTTATGGGCAGTTGTGTCAGCCCATTCTAATAAAATTGACAGGATTGAAAATAAGAGTTTTATCCAGATCAGTCAACCTTTTTAATGGAACTGGTTGGAATTATACAGGTAGCTTTGATACAGTGTAAGGCAATGTTCTTCTTGTGTGTATAGATAGACTGAACTACAGAGAACTTCATAAAGCTAGATGCTCAAGAAATATGTTCAGGGGGTAGACATTTCTTGGTTAGAACATAATGTGAGGCAGGCAACTTTGGCACACTGAGATCATAATTTTCCCACTACTTCTAGATGGACTGCACATTTTCCACCTCCACCAAAAATTCTACTCAGGAGTAAGCTTCAGGGCAACAGCTTTCAAGGCATGCAAGGCACAGGTCACCACCATGCAACAGAATCATAGACTACAGAGTGCATCTTAGCATCACATAGGGATACACTACTATAAAAGTTACAAAATGGGATCATACCACCTGTCCCCAATTTTCATTCTGAAGCCAAAGAGTGGCTGCCATTCAGCATAAAGCAAGGCATGACACAGATTTTATTTAGCTAGTTAAAAACACATCTATGCTGCCTTAGACTAATAGTCTACAAGATAAAGTAATATAATATTGATGGGGCTGAATGTTAGCCTGTAAGAGTTCTGCAGTAGCATAAAACTGGGAAGGGGATTCAGAAGCCATTTAGGAAGACAAAGAGATATAAAACATGGGAGAACTATAAGCAGTAGGAAAATGGGAACATAAATCCTTCTGAATTAATAGAACAGTCATAGTTTCTGAGCTAAAACAACTGTAAGCTTTAATTATCGGCAAACATCTTCATTTGCTTCTAGGTGATTCTCCTACTTACGAGCAAATGAACAAATGTGCCAGCTAAAGTGTGCTTTTAATCAGGATTGGAGTTGCTATGACTTGAGAGCCCAAATTACCTGTATATAAACAAGATTTTGAGCTGTACAATAATGGGATGTTAATGCAAATGAACAGCAACTTCTGTTATTTATTCTTTTTGCATCTCAGCCTATGCAGTGTGCTACAGCTATGCAGTAAATGAAAACAGCTGTAATTATCATTGTATTGAAATAATGAAGGTATTTTATTGAAATTACATTTATTAGTAGTAGTAGCAGTCAGTGTGTGTGCTAAGTGGAGACTCTGCTCAGCTGGCTGCTGATGTATTCCACCTGAAGACAATTATGGCATTCAAGAAAAAAGTTTGTCCTAAGATGCCAAGGATGAGTGGTGAATCCAAGCTATGGATGTAAATCCTTGACGATTTCATCCTCACATGCAAGGATGAATAAAGTAGTTTTCTCCATGCCATGCGGGGGGGGGGTGAATCCTCCACAGTAGTCTCCCTGTACGGTATTTTATCATACTGAAGTGATGTGCAGGAGTTATTCTGAAGAGAAAATCATGGGCTTGTTTTCACAGAAAACAGGTTTTCTGTGCAGGAAACCCATTTCTGCACTGGAAACCCATTTTCTCCCACCACCTCCACCCAAAGAAAAGAAAGAAAAGAAGGAACACTGTGTTTTTTGCAACAAAATAATTCCTGCACAACACTTCAGAACATTGACTACCAGGAGAAAAATTGCACAAAATTCATAGAATCATAGAGTTGGAAGAGACCACAAGGGCCATCTAGCCCAATCTCTTGCCCTGCAGGAATACACAATCAAAGCATTCCCAACAGATGGCCATCCAGACTCTGTTTAAAAAAACTCCAAAGAAGGAAAGTCCACCACACTCTGAGGTAGTGCATTCCACTGCCGAAAAGCTCTTACCATCAGGAAGTTCTTCCTAATGTTTAGATGGAATCTCTTTTCCTGTATTTTGAGTCACTTGCTCTGTGTCCTAGTCTCTGGAGCAGCAGAAAACAAGCTTCCTCCATCCTCAGTATGACATCCCATCAAATATTTAAACATGGCTATCATGTCCCCTCTCAACCTTCTCTTCTCCAGACTAAACATATCCAGCTCCCTAAGCCACTCCTCATTGGGCATGGCTTCCAGACCTCCCACCATTTTGGTCGCCCTCCTCTGGACACGCTCCAATTTGTCAACATCCTTTTTGAATTGTGGTGCCAGAACTGGACACAGTATTCCAGGTGAGGTCTGACCAAAGCAGAATAGAGTGGCACTATTACTTCCCTTGATCTAGACGCTATACTTCTATTGTTGCTGTTCTGTTGTTCTTCCTGATGGGGTTTCCCAAGTATTGGGAAATCCTTTTTTGTTTTAACCATGGAACAAATTATTCCAAATATTATTTCCATTCCTAGTCTAAGCCACAGAGAATGCAATATAAATGACATGGAATAGACTGGCAACAGAGGGAGTTAGGAAAATACTGTAAGAGCTCAATGTCCTGAAATGGTGAGGACTAAGGTAATCTTTGAGAGACTGGTGGGAGTAACAAAGGACTAAAAAATAAGGTTGTGGAACTGAGGAGGGGGCATAGTGAAAGCGTTGTCTTCTGTGATGAGTTTGACTCTTAAGTCATTACAAAAATACTGGGAGTTGTTTATCTCATGGATTGCAGAGATCCTATACTGGCTCTGGGGACGGGGGGGGGAGGGTTACCAATAATGAAAGTGTTGTAATTATGTTACCTTTTTATACATATGCCTTGATACATTGTGATATCAAGATATATGCAGTACACTATTAATGCAAATGCAGGAACAATAAACTTTTTTACTGCTGCATGTTACATAAAGTCCTTCAATATAACAGAATCCTGATTTGGCTAAAATTTGTAAATAAAACATTTTTTTTCCCCCAATCTGCTAATCTGATGATTTATGTTTCTGCCTGGTCTCAGTGAAGGCAATCTATTGCTCTGTTATCAAGTTAGCTTGCTTTTCTTGGTTTTGGCATTTCATTTTCTGCATAATTTCTTTCTTGAGATATGAAACATGAAAATCACTTTCACTTTTCAAAGTGTGTTACATCATTAACAGTGTTTCCTACAGAAGCCAAACTAAAGAGGCTTATCACATGAAGGAGGGGAGGTGGCAGTACAGCCCAATAATAGCACCTCCCACCCTGCCTTACCACATGATATTGGCATTCTACAGCTGTTCTTCCATTCTGGCCCCCTGGGAGACGGAGGTAGACATAAGTCTTTTTTCCTAACGGATTTTTCCAGTGACAATATACAAAAACATACCAAGGAGAAAGTCCTGGGTGTTGTCTAGACAGTGAAAAGACACCTCACGGAATGTGAGGAGAATACCTTCTGTCCTAATGGATCCTGTGGCAGTTCAACATATTGTGAAGGGGACACCAAATACTAGACGGGTAAAGCCTTCGTGGCTTTCCTCTATTTTTAAAAAAAAAAACTGTGCAGGAAATGTGCACACCTGCTCACTGGGACAACCATATGAATTATCCTGCAGTCAGGAGAGGTTGGAGCTGACCACCTGATTGGATGGATGTGTGCAGGCATGAGTTTCCTTCCAACCATCTGGAAACGCTAGGGATCATGCACTTTTTTCATTTATTTTTTTTTTAAATATGTAGATTTCCAAGAATGTGTTGGGGGGAGAGATTGGGGCAATCAGGGGAGAGACTCGCTGGAAGGCAAGTATCTGGCAGTGCCTGGAGACAATGTAGAGGACAGCCAAGGGGAGAAAGAGGAGGAGAGAGCCGACAGCCTTTCACTCATTCCACTGGCAGCAGCCTCCAATTCTGGCTGCAAAGCAACAGGAGCTGCTTGGCCAGCTGTTGGGAGAAGGAAGAGGAGGGCAGCTCTTTGCCTTTCCAGGTTGGGCTGCTCTTTCTCTCATGGCTGTATACTTAAAGAACATTCTTGGTAGTTTCTTTTCATCTTCCTTAATTCCTTTGCTAGAATATTTATCTTTATTAGAACTGACAACTCCATTCCAGTCACCCATACAAATCAAATTTTGTAAATCCAATTCTGATGTCTTTCTTAATAATTTTCATAAACATTGGTTTCTCTTTGTTGGGGCCCACTAAATGCATTATCTTGCCATTCCAGTTATTTTCCACAATTACATATCTTCCTTGTCCATCTTCAAATATCAGTTTAGGTTGTAATGTTGGATTTATATAGAAGACTATTCCTTCTTTTATTTTTGTTTGCAGAAACAAATTCTAGGCCCATACTCCTGTTCTGCAAAAGCCTGCAGTCTCTTTTCCTTATATGAATCTCTTGAAGACAAATAATTTCATATTTGGAGTTTTTAAAAGAATGCCAGATTTTTTTCCCCTTTTGGTGGGTAATTTAGTTCATTTACATTTCCATGAGATTATTTTCATATTAATTTTAGTTGTTCTATTAAAATATATTATTGTAGTGTAGGAAGCCAGCATAGTGTAGTGGTTTGAGTGTTGGACTTGGACTCTGGAGAGCAGGGTTCAAATACCAGCATGGACATCAAAACCCACTGGGTTACCTTGGGCAAGGCGCACACTCTCAGCCTCAGAGGAAGACAATGGCAAACCTCCTCTGAACAAATCTTGCCAAGAAAACCCTGTGATAAGGTCATCATAAGTCAGAAATGACTTGAAGGCACACAACAGCAGCAGCAGCAACAATTGTATTGTTATTCTTACTTCTTCTTAACTCTCAGCCTTTTGGATGTCTCCGTCTGGGGCCTCTGCCGTCATCTTTTTGAAGAGTGAAAAAAGCTACCATCTTTATTGCAAAGGAAGGTAAGCCTGCCATATTATGTCTTCACATCATGGGGGTATTTGCTGCTTGGCAAAAGATGACAAGCAATCTGTGGTTCTGAAGCAAAGTAGAGCAACACAACATGAAATTCCACTCTAACCACTATTATTATCATAAATGTGTGGCCTCCAGTGTAAGCAGGGAAGCACAGGTGAAAAAAATGAATATGGAAGCAAGAAGACAGTGGTGTCTAGCCACTAAAGGGAGGCTAAAATTTTTAAAAAATATTCTGTCTGAGAAGATAAATGCTATGACATTCATTCTACCCATATTCAGAGAAAACTCTGGTCTGCTTCTAGTTCAACATTTCCAGTGAAGGGTTCCCACCTGGAACTAAAGCTAACATTTATAAAATCATCATCATCATCATCATCATCATCATCCCACCATCCCTCCTTCTGATACTGCAATAGAAGCATTTGCACTTCATTTACTAAGCCAAAATTCCTGAATTACTATTATGTTGTGAATGAGCTGCATATGGGTGTATCATATCCAGCTTGTTTGCTCGTTTGGGTGAGCAAGTAAACAAATCAGGAAGGGGAGAGATTTGTGTGACATCTGAACCTGGGATTATGTTAAAGAGCCCCTAAACAAACCAGAATAATAAACTACCTTTAAACCCACTTTTGTTGTTTTACAAGCCTTGGCTTGCTGGAGCCAATTTAACCATAATCCCTGGTTCAGATGTTGTGTGAGGCTCTTCCCTTGCCAGTTTGTTACATACACATATTAATGGGACAGACTGTTTGTTCAAGTTCTGGTTTATTAACAAAGGATTTCTGCTTTTCATTATGACCAAGACTCTATATGCTGTTATTTAAATATATACAGTTAGGTCCAAAAATAATTGGACACTGATGCAAGTTTTGTTATTTTGGCTGCTTACCAAAATAAATTCAAGTTACAGTTAAATTATGAATATGGGCTTAAATTGCAGTGTCTCAGTTTTAATTTGAGGGTATTTACATCCAAGTTGGAGGAAGGAAGGGTTTAGGAATTACACTCTTTAATATGTAGCCACCTCTTTTTTAAGGGGCCAAAAGTAATTGGAAAATTGACTCAAAAGCTGTGGAGAGGTGTGGATTATTCCTTTGTTATTTCTTAATCAATTAAGCAGGTAAAAGATCTAGAGTTGATTCCAGGTGTAGCATTTGCATTTGAAAGCCATTACTGTGAACCCACAACATGTGGTCAAAGGAGCCCATATTCATTATTTAACTCTAACTTGAATTTATTTTGGTAAACAGCTGAAATTAACAAAACTCATGTCAGTGTCCAATTATTTCAGCACCTAACTGTACTAATATAGCTATGGTAGATCCCATAGTTGCTCAGCTGTTTGTGCAGTAGATAACCCTGCCTTGAGCTCACCCACTGGGGTTATCTAAATGGTGAAAATACTCTTCACAGAATGCAAGGAGAATACAATGTGTCTAAATGAGATTCCACATCATTTTGCCATATTTGGAAGGAGCAGGGCCAAAACCGCCAAATACTCCTCAGGAAAAGCCTTTGCGGGAGGGGGAATGCACATTCTTGCTTGTTGGGACAAGCGATGCAAATTGATTCCCTTTCCCATATGAGCAGAAGCTGAAAGCTGATTGGCCAGATGAGCAAATGGGTAGGGCTTGCTCACAAGGCAAGTGCCCAGAACTGCCATGTTGGATTTTTGGCTTAGCAAGCAAGCACTAACATGATAAAACAGGGTTTTGATTTTGGTTTTTTTGTTAAGGCAAAATATTGCTCTATTGCACCTTGGGTATACTTTAAAAAAAAACTGTTCACCAGTGGCAAACTGGTAAGTAAAACCATGAGTAATTTACTCATGGCTACCATCTTGATTTTCTTTTCTTTTGCTGGCATAATTTGTGCTGTTTTTATGCCAGCAAAAGAACTCCGCATACCACACTTACCTGTAATCCCAGCAAAAGGTAGCCCCGACAATGAATGAGGAGTGAACGGAGCTCTGTTCACTGCCTCATCTGAAAGAATACCTAGCATGAGGAATTTAAAAACAAAACAAAAATAAGACTCAAAAAGTTTTTAAAAGTACACAAGCACACTTTAAAACTTACAAGTAAACCGGGAAGGATCATAAAAAGAGTGTGACCTACCTGGATGTCATGATCTTATCTGGCAGTGTTCTGGCTGGTCAGGCTATTGACTTTGTAATGACGAAAGAAAAAAAGGTGTGAGGTTTCAAACGCCAGCAGTGTCAGCAAAAAATCACCACAGCCAATCTATTGATGGTTTGGGCCGTCAATAAAAAGGAACAGCTTATGGACAGTACATAAATGCAAAAGGGCGACATTGTCTGATATGTGTGCCCTTTCATTGTTATTAGGATGCCGTATTTTGTGTGATTGATAAAGTCCTTAGTTTAGTGTGTTCGTGTTCAGTGGGCAGCTTTTCTTCTCTAGTTTTGTTCCTCTTAACATGACAACCTGAGAACAAACCTTCGATTCTTTTTCTGATGTGTTGAGAAGGAATAAACCAGAGACATTGCCAGATCCCACAACAAACAAACCAAGGAGTGAAACTCTGTGGTTTATTGGGACACTTCATCTGTAAGCTAAGCAGAAGTAATCATGCATCAACCTACTCCTCTTAGCTGCTCACTAACAAAAACCCGGGTGCCTAAATTGTTGCATTGCATGAATTATCCTACTATGTTATCTAACTGTCAAGAAAAAATATGCCTTCAACAATTTATTCCACTTCCTGTCTTCAGAAGACCCATATTTCAGGTACCGGGTTTGTATAACAGAACCAAATGGAGCTCTCTTTATTCCTAGTTATGCCAAACTTTCTCCATTTCAGTAGGATAATTTTGGCCAGAAGAGTCATTTTATTACAAGGGTTAAAAATAATAAACAAGAGTTAGAAATACTACAGTTTACCCATGGATCTACCAACAAATTCAGACCTATGAGGTCTGTCTATTAAATAATGAGACTGATACAATAACCCATCTTTATTTATATGTAATACAATTCTAATGCTTATCCCCATCAATATACTCCCATTCACACTCACACACTGATGCAGTCTTGTTTTCCAGTGGAAGGCATGGAGCACATCAGTTTCTGTCAGCTGTTTCAACACATCTGCCATTTTCTTTTTTACTGCATCAATTGATTCAAAACGTGTTCCTTTAAGCACCAATTTCACTTTAGGGAAAAGAAAAATGTCGTATGGTGACAAATCTGGTGAATATGGAGGATGTTCAACTGTAGTAATGTGTTTATCAGCCAAAAACTGCTTCACAGGTTTCATCACAAGTGATGATTTTTTGAAAAAGGTTTGGGTCCACCTCAAGTTGCTGCAGGATGTCAGCGCAAATGTCCTTGCAGCATTTTTTTTTTTTTTGCTTTGGTGTGAGAACCCTAGGGACCATCTTGGCACAAACTTTCCACACTGTGTCTTTGGCAATGTTCATGGCTTCAGCTATTATTCGGACACTGAGTTGGCAGCCTCCTTGAGGAACCTGGCTGATTTTTTTCCACGATTTCTTTGGTTCTTGAAGTGGAAGGTCATCCAGGGTGTTCATTGTCTTCCACATTCTCACGTCCTTCTTTGAATCTTTTGTACCATTCAAACACATGCACCTGAGACATGCAGTCTTCCCTGTAGGCTTCAGTAAGCATTTGAAAAGATTCCATTGGTGTTTTGTAGTTTTATTAAAAATTTTGAATTGATATGTTGATCGACTTTTAAACTTAGCAGTTTTCCAGCACACAACAGACAACACAGCTGCTTTAAACAACGACTGACAATTAACTGAACAGCTGAGAGTGTTGATGTTTGTCATGCAGGTTCAGACATGTTCAAGGTCACCACTCAAGCATTCACAACAAGTTCTCCCTGACTTGTTTGAAAGGTAGATACACAGTCTTGTTATTAGACAGACCCATCCCTTTAATGTTTGGCCCACCCCTCTTCTATATTATTATTCCATATACATTTTCAGCTATTTCCACAAGTGGCTTTAGAATATCACCCCCAATAATACACATACCACCAAGAACATATATGTAGTCCCAGATTGACACTGTAATTAGTACATCAAACATCCCAGCACACTTGAGATATGTGTAAATTTCACTTTAGTTCTCAGTTCTATAGAGCAAACTATTCTGTGCTTCCAAATATATGCCTGGCAGTTTAGTGATTTATTTCTCATCTAATTTGCTAGACATCACTTACTGGAAGCCTTTTTAATGAGCGCTTGGAGATGCTGCCTATCCATTATACTCTTAAAGAAGCTGAGACAGCACATTTGTTCAAATCCAGGATTTGTTTGGCTCCCCTCCAATGTTCAATCAAGTGTTAATGTATTTTAAAATCCAGTTCTCCTATAGCAGATAAGTGATGCTGATGTTCATTCTGACTATATGCAAGAACGTAGGTATGTTACACTACGGGTATAAATCCTGTGGCCTCCAGTTGTTGTTGGACCCGATTTTCCTTGCTATTTCCAGGCTCTGCAGGCTAGGTCTGCTGGGACTTGCAGTCCAACACATCTTTATGATTCTGCCCCTGTGCTACAGAAAGGCAGAAGAAGTTATCCACAGGAAGTAATCAATGAAAGCCTATTTCTAGGAGCGAAGGAATTTTTTCACAAACCAGGGCTTAGGGTATTACACCAAGTACTAAAATAGAATGAAATATATATTTTTCAAATAAAAATGTGAGGTTTATTAAAATACAGTCCTTTGTATTTTTAAAAAGCTATTGGGAGTTATTGGGAAGTATGTTCTTTAACAATTCAGAAATAAAATATACATGTGAGGGAGGAAAGGGAAGAAATGTTTTGAAAGAAAAGATGAGGATACAAACTATGTATACAAACATGTATACAAACTATGAGAGCCAGTGTGGTATAGTGGTTTGAGTGTTGGACCAGAACTATGGGAGGCCAGGGTTCAAACCCTCATTCAACCAGGGAAATTTAAAGCATGATAGTGGGCAAGTCATATTCTCTCAGCCTCAATAAAAAAGGCAATGGAAAAATCCCTCTGGACAAATCCCGCCAAGAGAATCCAGTGATAGGTTTCCTTTTTGCTGTTGACATAAGTCAGAAGGAGCTTGAAAGCACACAACAGCACCACAAACTATCTCTAGAAATACAGGGTTGGACCCAGATTTTAATAATAATAATAATAATAATAATAATAATAATAATAATATTTATGTATACCCTGCCCCTCTGTTAAAACAATCGGGGCGGCTTACAAAAATTAAAATACAATACAGATAAAATCTACTGGTGAAACAGGAGGGCCAACTTTTGCCAGTTCCCCCTTCTGCCCATTCTCCTTTTCAAGAATGTCTGGAATACTATCCAGAATAGTGTGGGACTGGGAGGTGACACTGTTGACCACAAGTGCAAGGGCAAATCAGCAAAAGCCTCCACCTTTCCATCAGCAGGATCCTTCTTTTGGATCCTAATTCCTCCATGGAAAGACGGAGCACTTCCAGAGATAGTTGAATCCACAGATAGATAAACACAACTAGAATAACATTGTAGAATAAAATCTCCCTAGTTTTACCTTTCACTCCACAACTGCTAGATGTATCTCTCCTCCCAAGCCATTTCTAAGGGTCAAGGGAATCTCTCTGAGGTGTTATTTGATGTGGAAACTGCAGCAGAACAGGGATATGAGGAAAATTCAGCCAGGATTCCTTCAGCATGTACTGTTGCACTCACACAAGATTTGGATCCAAGCCTTAGGCTACATCATGGTGAACTTGCAACTGGGGAGACCTGTATTTGTAGTAACAATACCAATTTTTAGTCCTAACCAATGTCCTGGGGCTGTTGAGAGGATGATAGAACCTCTATATGAGCCCTTCTGAGCTACACGGGAGAATAATGTTACAGAAATCAGATCAATGGAATGGGTCATTTGTAAGTACTCTAATAAAAAAACTCCCCCATCAGTCACATGAATACACACCTTAAATGCAATGCATTTAAATGCAAACATGTACCAAATATAGAGTCAGACTATTAACATAATTATTGAGAATTTTGCAAAAATAACAAATGAAAAGAAGCAGAGGAGTCAACCATATAGTGAACAAAAATACAAAAGGTCACTGTTCATCATAAACATGAGCTTACTCATTACAATAACAGAAGAAATCTAAAATCACATTATGGAATAATGTTTGTAATATGTGATTTGTAATTCAGTGCAAAATCAGGGTATCTATAAGCCCTAAGAAACAGTCCATGAAGAGAAGTCTTATTGAGCCCTTCCAGATGGGACAATGTGTCAGGAGGTGATGTAATTCCTAATTTTTAAAAGATATAAATGGCATTTAGCCAACCAGATGCTTTTCCAGGCTACCTTCCTTTCTGCTATATTCTGTAGATTTTGCTCCTAGCCAAAGGACAAGGGTTTTTTAAACTCCCTCATCCACACACACACCCATTTTCAGGATGTTTCTGCCCTAGTTACCTTCTCTTCTCCACAGATTTTCTCCTTTTAATTTTTAATTTTTTAAGAAATAAAACTTCCTCTAACATTCGCAACAGAGCAGGAAAAGATGCTAGGAAATATGACACCCCCCTCCCTCAAATACATATTAGTCAACTAACTCCAACTTGGATTGAATCTGCAAGACTGGGAAAAGGAAGAAGGGGGTTTCACTGAAAACTTTCCTCTACTTAAGCTCTCAGGTTGACTAGTATGGGACTTCTGAGCACAGGATTAAAAAAAAAAATCTAGAGTTTTAGTGCTAAAATGATAAACTGTGATGGTGCTATTGCTTGAAGCAAAATCAGCATGAAAACATGCACATACATACACATACATACACCATGTGAATAAAGCCACTGGAGGGAACTGTCTACAGAGGAAGCATCAGGGCAGGTGATCTTGCTCCAAGAAAACAAACACAGCAACTTTGATATTTGTTTTCACACGCAGTGTCATTCTTTGCTTTGCTTCTTATTTTCAAAGACTAAATAGGGATGGAGTGCCAATGAGTTAATATTTTTTAAGTCACGAGTTCAATCATGGAATCACTGTTCTCAAGGACAGTTTTGCCAACATTATGAACTGCCAAAAAGACAAGAGTCTTTCAGTAAATCAAGCCTGAACTCTCACTAGAAGCCAAAATGACTGAACTGAAGGTATTTTACTTTGGACACATGAAGAGATAACATGACTGATTGGAAAGGACAATAACAATAAAGCAGAAGGCAGTAGGAAAAGAGGAAGACCACACTCCAAGTGGATAGATTCAATCAGGCAAGTCATGACCTTGAATTTGCAAGACTTGAGCAGGGCTGTTGATGAGCAGAGTTCAACATCAACAAAATGCTTGTACTCTCACATTCAGTTATACATACTTGTCAGCCATGATTGGAGTGGAGAGAGAAGTAGAGAGAAAAAGATAATGTGAAACTATTAAAATTCTGTAGTCTTACGTTGTCCTGAATGAATTCACCCCAAGGAAGCCATTGAGATTTTTCAATGTATAACAAAAAGTAGGATTGGTCCATTCTATGTTGACTATGATGAGATCCATCACATCACCACCTTGAATAGCTTTTAAAAAGCTCTTAAGGCAGATCTCTTCCGGCAGGCCTTTCCTGAATAGATATCTGGCCATCAGAGAGAAAAAAATCTTATTAGTCCGATCCCATCCAGCTTTTTATTGTGTTGTTTTTAGTATTTTTAGTAATTATTAAGTATGCTTTAAATGTTTGATTATTTAATTGTATTTTAAGGGGTGGGTGGGATGGAGGGGTTTGTATGTATATTTTAATGCTGTAAGCAGGGCCGGTTTAAGGCACTGGCGGCATCAGCATCCGCAGGGGGTCCCGTCATTGTGGGGGCCCCGTAGTAACCCTCCTCCTGCAAAAACATTATTAGTAATAATCTGAATATCCTGTACTGTGAATAGCTTAGGTTGAATTAGGTTACATTGACCTGAGATAAACATATGGAGCCCCCAAAATAAAGCATTGCAGGGGCTCCCAAAATTCCTTAAACTGGTCCTGGCTGTAAGCTGCCCCATTGCATTTTGTAGACGGACAGGATAAAAATAAATATTATTATTATTATTATTATTATTATTATATCATAGGCTGTTTATGTACAAATAAATATTTTTCTACAGTAATTTTAGAATGAAAATTTCCACACATACAAATAACGTATTTCAAATATAAGTCTGTACTGCTTCAATCAAATTTCTGTCTGGTACCGCTTCATTGCATATAGCAAGAAAAATCTGTAAGAGATATCAGATTCAAGCAAACATCTCAAAATATATTTCAGATTTGGATCACAACTGTGATGACTGTTTTACTGAATTTGGATAGGTTGGGTATATAAAAATAAAGATGGCAGCCTGGTAGATAGATTACAATTGTGTGATACACATTAACTTGTTATGCTGTTTGTCTCCATGGCTAATGAATAGCACACATTTTGTTCCAATCCTGACTGATAGTTACTTGGGTCCCCCGCCCCACATATATTGTCCTCCACAGATACACACACACAGAGCCTGGTTTAATATCATGAAGAAGCAGAATAT
Source organism: Gambelia wislizenii (assembly GCA_030847615.1). Lineage (NCBI taxonomy): Eukaryota > Metazoa > Chordata > Lepidosauria > Squamata > Crotaphytidae > Gambelia > Gambelia wislizenii. The sequence goes on along the minus strand of JAUMIR010000003.1, from coordinate 90,503,424 downwards.
TGCTCAGAGTTGAAAGTCTGATACCACACTCTGCACAGTGCTCCCAACAGAGTATAAGATCTAAGTTTATTGAGTGCCAATGAGTAAACATTCTGTGAGTCACGTGTGCAGTAACGCAATCTGTTATTATTTTTCATGTGTATGTTTGTGCTCTCACACACATACACATAGTTGTCAGGCATGATTGGTTATTGATTTTCTTCTCTGGATAGTCCCCTATTATTTAGCTATCATAGAATTACAATTAACCAGTTATAGGCTCTATCTTTCATGTTACTTTGTGATAGCTTCACCCCATGGCCCTGTCTTATTCTGTTTTATTCCGTGACTGTGCATGATTAATACGACCATTATAGCTGCACACCAGCTGCTAGTAAATTCTATTGCAAAGAGTCCAGAGGTAAAATACCTAACTGAGCATTCCTTAACACCAACCCAGACAACAAAGTATTTCATAAGAGAAGATGGCTATTGTGGGCCATGAAGAGATGGTATGGTTTATTGTTACATTAATAAGTCTGGGCTTCTCTTTCCCTCTACCATTTTGAATGTGATAAGGAGATCAGAAGCTTCTGCCTTCCGCTTTTAACTAACCACAATTTAATATTATGTCTAAACCCAGACAAACAATAATTAGTCTTAATTGTGGCTTAGTGAAGTCAGCTAACATGGAATTGTTTATGAAGCTAGTTTGTTTCAATACACAGTGTTTAAAATTAACTGTTGTTTTGGGGTCTAGACATAAAGTTAAATTGTGGTTGAATGGAGATGGAAGTGAAAACTTCTCACACTGTACCACAGGTGGAAAAAAGGAAGGGAAGAACACAGAAGCCTGCTCTTTTCTCCCTATCATTTATCATTATATCAAAACACACCTGCTGTCTGTGCTTATCTCACCAAAGAATGCAACACACAGCCCTTTCAGTCACAGCGCACCTTAAAACACCTGTGCTAATGCCCCATCTTCAGCAACTTCTTCATAGTGTCAAATGGCCTCTTTAGGTAGCTTTTCTTCAAAACACTTTTAGGAAGGGATGTATCTCAATGTAGATCAAAAGCTTTGCATTCAGAAATGTGATCTTATGATTTAACATAATAAATAAAAATGGCTAGAATGGGAGATACATATGCATAAGCATCATAGTGACAGTGTTACACAGTGAATCCCAGCCTGACCCCCCCCCCATCATCCCCACTTACCAGAAACAGCCACTTTGATTGATGGGGGCCTATTGCCCTGTTGCGCAGGAAGCAGCTGACTGCCATTTCCACCTCCTCCCATGAGCAATCTCTAGTACAACAGGCTGAAGCAAGACTCCTGTTGTAATTCCCTCCTGTGTAAGGGGGATGGGGACATTAAGTAGCTGTTTCATGACTGCCATGCTAGCTGAGAGCTGTTGTATAAATTAGCTGGAATGTCTGGAGAGTCTGGAAAGTTGTTACCCTAAGTGGTGGGTGGTCCACCCGTGATGCCAAAAATCTATATTATTAGCTGGTGGAATTATTAGCTCAGACAGTATGCCTGCGAGAGGACGGTAACTGTGGGGACCTTTTCACTTATGTATACCAGTACGAACTGCAGAGAACTCGGGGTTAAAGTGAAATAAAGTATTCTTATTGGAAATCATAAAAAGCATTCCCACATGCAACATATGTTCACAAGAACCACACAAGACTATTGCAGAGTAAGGCAGAAAGGTTGGATATAGGGATAGATTCAAGAAATAGGGTGATAGTTATCAGTTGAATGGAGTTTCAAAGTACTCAGACAGAAGTCTGAGAGTGGCACTGGAAGTTCCAATCCAGAGGCACACTGAGAAAAAGAGTGGCTGGGCTCATACACAGTGTCACATCCTTCTATTATTGGGAGGCTATTATTTATACCATGGATCATATTCCTGAGATGCCCAAAAATGAATTAGCACATACCTCCTTAATGGCTTTGTTTACTAGGGGCTTCCACACAATCCTAGTTTGGGCTTGCTTGCTAAAATATTTCTAAGACACCTTCCCAGATCCCTGTTACCTCCATCTGACCTCTCTTTGGATCACCCTGGTCAACTTGACCCCCTTCCAATATTTCCAATTGTGAGGTATTATAGACAGGGGTTTGTTAGGGCATGCTAACAAACTGTAGTTCAAAAAGTATCTTTTTCAAGCTCTGATGCATGTGTTTGGTCCCCTGCCAGTATTAGATGTGGCCCTCAGGACCAAAGAGCTATTTCATCAGAGAATACAGGAGCTAGTACATTGAAAATGATGGAAAAGATGTTCAAGAGGGGGTTTATGGTTACTCCCCTCTCACAAATTGCCATACATAATACTTCATTAAGTCCTTGAAACAACATTATGCATAAAAACACATTAAAAACAGCACTTTCAAATACTGAATGCCATGCAGAACAGCCCAAACAGTGCTGTTTCACATGGCATTCATTCAGTGTTTGAAAGGGCTGTTTCCATTGTATCAAAATTGGATTCTAGGATTGTTTTTAGACTGCTTTCAGGAGTATTTTAATGTGTTTTTAAAATGTTTTATCTTTGTATTGTTTTTATTGGTTCATCACCTTGGGAGCCCTTATGGGTTGGCAGGCAAATACAGAAATACAATAAATAAATAAATACATTTATCCAGAGGTGTGAATTTGTACTCTGGGGAAATGCTGCAAAAACTCAAAAGGCTATTTCACTAGAAGTTGTGTCTATCTAGACTGCTTCTGTGCATAAATTGTTCACAAGCATGCTGTAGAGATTGTTTTGTTCCGTGCCTCTGATTCCATGAATTCCTTGCACAATTGTTTGGTGCCAACATATATTGGTGGAGCCTTTATAATCAGACATTTCATAGCCGTATTCATGGAACAATTCAAATTTGGCCTTTTTTTTTTACTAGCAATATCGCCCTGCTGTTTTATTCCTGTGCTTACTTCTGAATAGAAACTCTTCATTGTGCCAAAGTGAGCACAGGAGGCTTTTCTTTTCTCCACATGTAAATTTGTTTTCCTTAAAGAGTGATTCATTTGAAAGGGAAACAAGGGGTGAAGTGGGAAGGGGAGAGAATACATTTAAAAGACCTTGTTTGGTGCCACAGACAGAATGAAAAAGACTTCTTATTCCAGTAGATTTCCCTTTTTTATCTGATAAAATGAAAGGGGGGTTTGCAGCTTCATTAACAGTATTATACCATTCTTGGAAAAACAAGAAAGAATGGTAAAACGTGTGTCCCCTTATTTCAGGTTCACTTGCAAGACTGACTCTCATGTTTCATCTCTCTCTCTCTCTCTCTCTCTCTCTCTCTCTCTCTCTCCATGCAGTTTGAGACGTGTGTACTTTGCAACAAAGGGGAAAGCATGACAAATTTTGTCCTGATATTTTCACAGGGTAGATGATCTATGCTTTATAAAAATGCATATATTAGGATGAAAAAGCACGCTGCTATAGCAATGCTAACATTACAAGAGGACATGCATTCTTACGTACAAGCATAAGCTGCCAGCTGAAGCAAAGATAAAAATGGCCATCTACCCGACTTCCTTTGTATTAATGGCACATGGAAGGAGAGGGAGATGAGAAATAAGAATTGCCATAATTCTAAACTAGCTTTGCAACACACTCCTGGTCAAATCCATTTCTACAGAATGCATTATGAAGTCAATTCCAACTGAGTTCAAGAAACAATGCTATAAACTATTAATAGATGAGATGAACCAAAATACAGGAGTAGTATTTTCCTCCCACAAACATCTCCATCTCCAGAAAAAAAAAATGCCATCTCATTTGTGTAGGGGGAATCATAAATAGGGGTGAAGACAGTGAAACAGATGTAATTCCCTACTGCTGTCTCTTTAGACTGAGGGATTGAGGGTCCTTGCTACTTGTCAGCTAATCTAGATTCTGTCTGGGTTGCCATTGTCACCTTCTGGTCACCTGAGTGCCCAATTTGTGATTGAACCACAATCAGACAGGCCAAGTGAACATTGACAGGACAATGAACAAACTCTTTGGTAGTCTGTTAGATGAGTGGCTCTTAACCCTTTCTTTACCAGGCACCCCCTTTAAATATATTTTGTTGCCATGGAGCCCCAAGATTTAACTCAAGATTTAAAACCCTAATAATAACAATAATAACAATATTACCTGATAATAAGAATAATACAATTATACCATCCAGTGAACCTTCCCTCAGAGTCATTGGAGGGGGAAGGAAGATTTTTCTCCTGCATCTTCCTGCAAGTTTATGGCTGGAGCTAATTGAATGTCAATGTGCAGTCCAAGCCAGCCAACCTTTTTCTTGTCATGTGGCCACTCTATTGCAGGTAGGAGGTGAGCCGAGCAGCCTTCAAGCCTTTGCGGACGCCCTGTGAGGACATCATGGACCCCTGGGGGTCCCCGTACCACAGGTTAAGAACCACTGTTTTAGACTATTTGTTATATGGATTCATAGATATACAAATATATACATTCCTCTTAGAGAGACACACAGACATGTCAATGTCTGGGTGCTTGGTTTCATCATATTACATTACATTGCATGTAAGGCATCTTTCATTCATTATGTTATATCATATGGTGATTAGAATGTTTCATAAGGACTGAACTCTCGTCTATTTGTATCTCTTGAACACACTTTGTAATAGTTAACACATAGAGACACATTACTATCTTAAACAATATAATTCAGCCATTTATCCATCCTCATCCTCATCATAATCAGGTTCCTTCAGACTTTCCATAGTGTCTATTGAGCCATTACGCATTATAAAGGCTTTAATTTGTATAGAATTTTGTCCCTCATATCTGTTACCATCTGTTACCCCAAGAATGTCTCCTTGAAATTTGGGGGCATTATAGCTCAAAAGGAGGCCTGTGTCAGGAGGGGAACTTTGGGGATCTTTTCACCTATGTATACCAGTACTAAATGAGAGCGCTCCCATTGAAATTAAACAAAGTATTTTATTGAATTAACACAGGAGATAAACTATCATACAAGAACATATACTCTTAAGAACCATACAAGGCTATTGAAGAGAAAGGCAAGAAGGGTTTTATAGAGAGATGTCAGGGGGTGGAAGGGTGATAGTTACCAGTAATGGAAAAAGAGGTCCATGCAGTGGAGTGACTCAGACAGCATCTGAGGGTGACAGTCCGGTCCATTGAGAAAAAGAATGGCAAAGCCCTTCCATAATACAGCAGCTGTGACACACAGAATGGCAGACTTGGTCTGTGGCACACACAACTAGGGGTGGAAGGGTGATATTTATACCCTATTTCATACCCTGTTACACCTTAGTTACAACAAAGCCTGTTTGGCTTTCTCACAGAATAGACAAAAGGTTCCGGAATAAGCTGATTGCCTTAGCTCTGGAGTGACAAAACATTGATGGAATTTGCAACAGCCTCTTAATGTTTGAACAGATAGGGGATATAGGAAAGATTTCCATAGGGTATGGGTCGAGGGATGGTCACTGATTGCATGTTTGAAAGGGTTAGCATAAGCCCATTAACGGCTGGGTTTTCCACATAATCTTATCTGGGTTTTCATGATCATGGACAGGTCTCAGGTCATTGTGACCTTGACTGTTCCCTGGTCAGTTTGACACCAAATGTCCCTGGTCACTGTGACCCCCCCCCAAAAGTGTCCAATGTGTGCAGTTATGAAACTTCATGGGGGCATATGCCAACACATCTATCCATCAATGAATACAATTTCATTTGTTGAGGCACTATACATCTCTAAACAGGCATCTGTGAACACTGGCATTCAAAAGTTAATCTCCTTGATCACTGTTAAATCTTAACAGCATCTGTTATAATCATAAGCATCCTAACAGGCATCCATAACACTCATAATTGGACAGGTATCTATTTCAGCATTTCCCAGATGAAAGATCCCCTCTCTTCCACCAGCATGGTCTATCATTTACTCTATCTTTCAGCATGTTTCAGCATATCTGGGCAGTTTATCAGTCATCAGGAACAGCATAGCTGTGAGGGACATCATTCTTCATCAGCGCAGACTACCAAAATCAGCCTGATCTGTTGGCTCTATCTTGGCCCATTTATTCTCTCCCTAGCCTTGCCCAGGCTGTCAGGTGTCCAATCAAAATAAATCATAACAAAGGTGCCGCATTTATGATATCCAGTCAAAACAGAAATCTTAGCCAGAACCCTACCTGTAGTACATTAGGAGTCTTATATCTAAAGATTGCAGTAGACTAGAAGTCTTTGGCTGCCTGCTATCTTAATTGGTTCAGCCAATGCACCTGTAAGGAGATTATTCTCAGTCACATCCACTCCCACAGTGTTGTTAAAAGTGCTGGCATTCTCACCACTTATCTTGTTTACATTCTATTTGGCATTTTCCCCAGACTTAAGGTGCTGCTAGGTTCTCACTGATACATACACATACCTCTAGCTTCCTGAATAATATCTTATATCATATATGCTATACTCTCTAGGTTACACCAGGTTACACTCTGTACTTCCTAGGTTTATTTCCAGGCTGTAAAGTTGGCAACTAAACAATCCGGGCTTGTAACAATGGTCACAATGTAGTTCCCTCCCTAACATTTTGTACACATGAGAACAAGGCCTCCTGCATTCACTTTGATTTTGCCCTGGTCATTGGTTTTGTACTGTCATTGTGTAGCTAAATCTGAGTGGGTATGTGCATTTTTGTCCTCAAAACTTATTTTTGATTATGTGGTCCCTGATTTGCTAGGATGACTCAGGAAAAGTGAAAGGAGGGAGATTTATCCCACATGTACTGAAATATAAGTCAAGTGTGGAAATAAATGCCAATAATATTGGAAGATTCCCCTTTCCCAAGTGTGTGGCTGGAATGGTGAGTAAGTGTTCCAAGATATATTTGAAGTCCTCTGAAAATTTTACAAGTGAATATTTTACACAGGTATAGGAAAGTTATGCCTTTTCTGGAACCTGCTTCTTGAAGCTACTGCTTCATCTTGCTTCATGGTAAGGGTAATCCTGCAGACATTCTAAAGTCTTGCATACAGCTTTGTTTTCAGTTACTCATTATTTAGTCACCATTATTTAATTTTATATCCTCACATAAACTGATCCTTTTCTTCCAATTTAAACAGGAACTACTTTATCTATGGACACAGAGTCCACACACACCCATCTTTCACAGAAAGCAGCTATATTGTGTCAGGGTAATATTGCTTGAATAGCAAAAGGAAAAATGTTGGAGCAACAGATCACAGACTAGCACAGCTGAAGTGGGATCACAGCTGTGGCTAGGCAGAGGGCTGACTAGCAAACACTCCTATGTAGTCAAAGCACAAGATGAACTGTGTGTGGGTTGGTGTCATGGAGAAAGAGAAGTGTTGGTGGGTGTTGGAGAAATTGCTGTTGAGATTGTTAATGAGGTTTGCTATATATATACTGTGTTTGTTTATACTGTAACTGATTATAAAGACCTCCAGATATTTTTGGATGAACCTCGCTGCATGTAAGTCTTTTTGTGTGTGAATGTGGGTCAGAGTAGTGAAACAGCTGCTAGCTGAAGCCTTTGTTTTCATGCCCTTCCTGCTGCGCAGTTCTGCTGTTTGGCTACTCCTGTGTTAGTTCGTCCCCTGGCTGTGCCAGGTGCCTCTCAGTGAGTCTATACTGAGTGGACATATTGTCGGGAAGAGTAAGCTATGAAAAGCTTGTGATTAAAACCTTCCAGCAATGCGGGCCAGAAAGATCTAAACTATCCCTGCTCTTTAGTGGATACAAATTTCCCCATGAGATATATCACAAGATAGTACAATACCCCATTAAGGGAAACTAGAAAATCTGAGATTACAGCTTCTCTTTGTATATGAATAATGGTTTCCCTTCAATAGGCAGTAACAAAATAAAAAAATAGTATTGCTTAAAAAAAACAGAATCATTGCTCAAAATACCACACCATCCTTTTTTAATGCTATTTTTTATTAAATACAGATTATACATCTACAAAATACCACACAAACCAAAACAAAAAATAATACATAATAAAGCACAATAAGACAATAAAACACTACATCATTTTCCTAGTCCAAAACTACATATAACATCTGACTTCCTACCTCTCAGTTGTTGGTTCTACTTGTAAATCAATTTGACTTTCTTGTTCTCATTAACTTCATTGCTAATCTATGTTATAATGATCTCGCTCTAGTTTTTGAAGCCTACTCTTACTAGATTTCCCCACTTATGTACTATATAAATCATAAGTCATAACAATATCCTAGTCTTTCCTGAAGTTTTCAATCAATCCATCTTTAATTAAAGTGGTCAATTTGTCCATTTCTGCAACATCGTAAAGCTTAATCAACCCGTCGTCTTGTGTTTGTATCAAAGAGTGTTCCTATTTCTGCACATATAAAAGTCTTGCAGCTGTCACCATGTATATTGCAAAATTCTTCCATATTTCTTTTCATTATGTTAATCCAACATTCCCGACAAGAAAAATTCTGGTTTCAATTGTAATTTCGCTTTTAAAACTTTCTTCATCAACTTATTTTCAACCCAGTATTGTTTAGCTTTCTCATAAGACTACCACCACATATGATAAAAAGTTCCAGTCCCCTTTTAATATTTCCAATACTTATTTAATGATCCCTTATACATTTTTAACAGTTAAATACCACCTATACATCATCTTATAGAAGTTTTCTTTCAAGTCATAACTCAAAGTAAATTTCAACCCTTTACTTCACATTTTCTCCCACTGTTCTAATTGTATTTCATGACCAACATTTTGTGCCCATTTAACCATACATTCTTTTCCTTGTTCCTCTTCCATCTTGATTTTCAACATTTTATACAACTTAGTATAAGATGTAAGATGCACACCATTTTTTTAATGTTATACCTTGATATTTGGAGGACTTTAAGATATCTGCTAGGCTTGTCCTTGGGTGGCTGGACCACTTGAGTGAATGCATCAGATGGATTTTGCCTTTCTCAAGACAGTATTTAGATAACCATAAAAATATAAATAATCAGGAGTAAAAGGCAAAATGGCACATAAAATGACAGATTTAGTTTCCTTATTTTTTTAAAAAAAACATACTCTCATGGATCTGATTACTAGTCCCTAATCTTTTAGATTAACTAGGGTCTTCCTGGATCGCTTCATTTGTTTATATTAAGTAATAGATAGTAGATGCCCAGTCTGGGCTTTTGGCATGTTTCCATTTGAATTCAGTTCTGTACATTAGTATAGAATTCTCTGAGTAATTTGTGTAGTTCCTTAGATACAGTGGGCCCTTAGGATCCACAGGGTTTGGTTCTCAGACTCCATGCAGATACTAAAAGCCATAGAAATCATAGAATTGTAGAGTTGGAAGAGACCACAACGGCCATCCAGTCCAACCCCCTGCCACGCAGGAATCACGATCAAAGCATTCCTGACAGATGGCTATCCAGCCTCTGTTTAAAGACCTCCAAGGAAGGAGATCCCACCACGCTCCGAGGGAGTGTGTTCCACTGCCAAACACCTCTTACTGTCAGAAAGTTCCTCAAAATGCTGCGGTGGAATCTCTGTTCCTGGAGCTTGCATCCATTGCTCTGTGTTCTAGTCTCTGGAGCAGCAGAAAACAAGCTTGCTCCATCCTCAATGTGACACCCCTTCAAATACTTAAACAGGACTATCATATCGCCTCTTAACCGTCTTTTTTCCAGGCTAAACATACCCAGCTCCGTAAGTCTTTCCTCATAAGTCATGGTTTCCAGACCTTTCACCATTTAGTAACCCTTCTCTGGACATGTTCCAATTTGTCAATATCCTTTTTGAATTGTGGTGCACATAACTGGACACAGTATTCTACGTGAGGCCTGACCAAGGCAGAATAAAGTGGCACTATTACTTCCCTTGATCTAGACACTATACTTCTATTGATGTAGCCCAATATCGCATTGGCCTTTTTAGCTGCCACATCACACTGTTGACTCATGTTCAATTTGTGGTCTATTAGGACTCCTAGATCCCTTTCGCACATAGTCTCGTTCAGCCAGGTCTCCCCCATCCTCTATCTATGGTTTTCGTTTTTCCGCCCAATACATTTCTCCAAAATGAATTTCATTTTTTTAGCTGTGGCCCAGCTCTCCAGTCTATCCAGGTCATTCTGAATTTTGATCCTGTCCTCTAGGGTATTAGCTACTCCTCCTAATTTGGTGTCATCTGCAAATTTGATAAGTATGCCCCTAATTCCCTCATCCAAGTCATTGATGAAGATGTTGAATAGCACTGGGCCCAGGACAGAACCCTGTGGCACCCCACTGGTCACATCTTTCCAAGACGAAGAGGAGCCACTGCTGAGCACCCTTTGGGTTCAGCCAGTCAACCAATTACAAATCCATTGAACAGTTAACTTGTTTAGCCTACATTTTACAAGATTGTTTGCAAGAAAGTCATGGGGAACCTTGTCAAAGGCCTTACTGAAATCAAGGTATGCGATATCCACAGTGTTCCCTTCATCTACCAAGCTGGTAATTTTATCAAAAAAAAAAAAAAGAATGATCACACCCCATATTATTAAGTGGCAGTGATGTGAACACACATGCTCTACTGTGTTTGTGTTCATGTCACCACCACTTAATAACATGGGGTATGACAATCCTCAGTCAGTTGAATTTGTGGACCCAGAGCCCATTGATCCGGACGGCCCACTGTATTCACCAGTGGGATCTTTAAAGAAGAGTCTGTAAAATGTAATGTTAAGATAGTTGTCTCTCAGCATCCTGTATGTAATCTAACTTGTTCATTATGACCACAGCTCCCCATTTTTGTTGTATGATAATATTAGGATAACAGTTGTCCCTTCATATTCACTGGGGTTTGGTTCCAGGACTCCCCGTGGATACTAAAATCTGTGAATGCAATGACATAGCAAAATGGTGTCCCTTATATAAGAGGCAAAATCAAGGTTTGCTTTCTGGATTATTACTTGTTAAGAATATTTTCAAGCCGTGAATACTTAAATCCATGGATACTAAATTCGTGGATATGGAGGGACAACTGTATTTCTGAGACTGTCCCTTCATTGCATATGACTGATATTGTGTGGTAAATTGTGTCTCTTGTTGATTATCTAAGTTTGGGCATGACGTCGAAAGCTTTCTATGTAAAAATCTAGTTCCATGTTCCAATCTTCTGGAGGGCTCCATATAGAGTTCTTCTTTTTGTGGTGCCTGGAAACATGTTCTTGTGTGTTGGTGCAGTGACCATTGTCATGTGGTACAGACTGAGGTGATGCTTGTGAGCTCTCCCTGAATCCCATCTTGGGAGAAAGGTGGGATATAAATCTAATAAATAAATAAATAAATAATTCTTTGACACATAGATGGTGGAAGAAAGCCTTCAGGTCACCACAGAACTGAATCATTTATGTAGGTTTGGAGGTTTGTTCCCCATGCAATTGCTGAGTTCACTAACACAATAATAGATATGTTGATATGGGAAGCAGCATTACTTTATGAATTGCTGTCAAGCTACTCGGGATTCCCAACCATAGGCATTTTAGTGATTTCACTATGAAAAAACAGTCTCAGAAATTATTGCAAAAATAAAGGTGGCATAGATTCCATTTCTAATAAATAAATAAATAAAAAATAAAAATAATCCTTGGATTAAACCATTCAGCTATTGTTAACCTCACCTTCCACTCATTAAATTCACACTGGATGCAATGGGCTTTAGACTGACCTAGAAATACACATCCAAGTAACTAGGAGTGTAAAATAACTTTATTAGCATGGAGACATCATTAACCTTTGACGATACCAATCTTTGTTCTAATAATTTTGGACCGCCAATAAGACACTCGAGCAATCTGGAACATGTTCTGACAGACCTTGATGTCAGTAACAACCTACTCATGTTATAGTCCTCATCATCCCGTGCGTAACAGACACGTATCACGTGCGTATCATGGCAGCAAGCTCCCCGCCGCTCCACCTTGGCTCCATTGTATACAGATTAGTGTGCAGAACTTTGTGCACTTTTGCACAGTCAGTAAGAATGCAAATTTTATACATGTGGATTGGGTCTTTCCAAAAAGCCCTGGGATGCCCAGTATAAGCCTGCCCACACCCTTAGACTTGGGCAAGCGGTTCATCATCTTATGCTATCACTTGGTTAGTGACATGATGCAAGGTTTTGTCTGATGCCCTGACCTTGAAATGCTCTCCCCACAAGAGGTACATCTGGTGCCAACTTTATTGGCATTTTGGTGGCAGGCTATGGCCTATTTATTTACTCAGATATGTGTGGATGATTGATGAAACTGACTGGATCTCTGTTGTGTATTTTTGAAAATTTCTTTCTGCTGTTTGTTTCTGGCTTCATTATATGTGCTGTATTCTGTTGCTATAATCTTTACTGTATGTGTACAGCATACAACAAGTGGTGGTGGCATGGACTAGGGCTGGCCTATATCCAGCAAAGTGTCCAGTGAAGTAGGGTATTCTTTGCTCAGAGAGTTGGCCTTTAGATGTCTACTATGATAAGTTTTACAGATGGAATTTACACAGATTTAACTCAGGACTGTTACTTTAAAGCCGATTAATGCCTTGAAGTATCAAGGGTTTTTCATATTTTGGCTTCAGTCTCTCTCACTTGTTGCTGCAGAGACTATGCTTGGAGGGCAACCACTTGTAAGCTGGATCTATGCCAGTCCTGGCTAGTGAAAGGTAACTGGGAAAAAGCTGAGTCCTTTGCTGGCTGCTGTTGTTCATGCATCATTAAGCAAGGCAGGAGGCCAGATGGCCTTTTAAAAATCAGTTGTTTGGACCTTATTCAAAGAAACAAACCTGAATACTATTTCCTCAGCCAGCATTGCTGCTCTCAGCTTTCCATTTAGTACCTCCATCTTGGAAGACACATGCATACTATCCTTTTTCTAAACCCAGTTGTGGCAGTTAGCCTGAGTAAGGAATTGAGACTGCATTTGTCACCTGAGGTGACAGTCATCACCTCAGTAATGATGGGGTGGTGGTACTATACTGAACCCGCTAGTTAGTTAATGCTATCTTTTGCCACTGCTGAGTGTGGCCCAAGTGCAGGTGCTGACAACATGAATGAAAGGCCTAGTAGTCCTCTCCCCATGACTTTGTATGTACTGTCCCATTAGGTGCCCTCCTAACCACTCTTTTGTTTAATATGCATATTTGTTTATTTGTTTATTCATTTATTTGATTTGTATCCCATCTTTTCCCCAATATTGGATCCAAAGTAGCTTACAATATAAATTAAAACAAAATAGCTAAAACAATATATGGTGCAAACATTTAAAAGCCATTAACAATCATTCCAATTAACGCATTAATTAATTTGAAACAATTGAAACATATTAAGCAAAATGTTATTTTTAATATTACATCTAAAAAAAACAGCATACTCATTGCACATCTTTCTACTCTAATGAGTTAAAATCTGAAGGCCTGTTTGAATAAAAAGTCCTTTGTCTGTTGGTGAAAAGAGAGCAGAGAGCACTGATTGCACATATTACTGTATATTCTTTGCTGACTGCTTCTATTTTCTTGAACATTACTGTTAATTTATACTAAATAAAAATTAAGAAAAGGGGGAAAGCAGAGAGGGGGTCAACTGAGCCGCCCTAGGGAGGGAGATCATACCCTGGGGTAGCCCCCAACAAGGTTCCTGTCTGTTTCCTCACTAGGCAAGATTGTAAGGCTGAGCACAAAAAGATGCTCAGTGAGAGTTTTATGAATACACACAGTGTATTGTTATTAGTACAATGATGGTATCCAGTTCTTTTAATGTGATCTGGGTTTTCAACCATGTTCCTAGCTCAGTGTCTTGTGATGGTGAGGATCTATGCTACTGTCATGGAATAATTGATTATGTGTGGTATTAGGCCACTCTTGCTTCCTAAGCTTTGTAGTCATGGGGTATGCCTGGACCTGTCACTGTGTGTAGAGATCCAGATTTTGAATGAGGAAGCTATTACATTTGGGCTCATTATACTGAAAGAGTTTGTCTTTGCCATCACAAGTCTGTTGATGATTTGGTACAGGTGATACATTGGCATTCCATATTTTTGGCTCAGCAGGAAAAATGTATGCAGATTGTTTTAGAACAACTTCCAGGAAGAGCAGGACAAATTAATGATCATATTAACTGATAAATTTGTCACACTATAAATGGCAAAGCTGAGCTATTTTGGCAGTAAAATCTACTCAACGATAAAATCTAAAATTTCTGTGATAGCTAGATCAGTGGTTTCACTTTGGGTTTCCTCTTATTAGTCACTGAATAGTTAATATTTCATCAAGCTTATGAGTTTCTGTTCCTTTTTACTTGTTGTAATATACAGTATATGGGTGTATGGCTATGATGTTTTTTAATTTACTATAGAAATGTTACTGTTCTTTATTGTATTATATTGTAACACTTTTTGCTGTTTCGTATGGCTTTCTGTTAAAGCAATTAAAAAATGTCATTGTTCTTGGAAACCCAGATTTAGATAACAGTTGGTATTTTCATCACCTCCATCTGATGAGAGATCTGTGGCATGGAAAAATTCAGCCACCATTAATGCCTCTCACCCATCAAAACTTTTGAAATGAAATCTAAAACCTGTATGAGTTATAGTTATGCCTTTAATGATTATTTGAAAATTTTGGCTCATGCAAAGTGTGTCTCTTCTCCCCCACACACTCGCACACACTTTCTCTCCTCCCTGTCCATTAGGAGTGATGAAATTCCCACACCGGAAGTCTATCATGAGACTATGCTGACCAAATATCATTTGTTGAATTGGTGAAATGTTGCCACATATTTATAACTAGACAAGTAAAATGCCTAGATGATGAGACTGCACTGTCAGGATTTGGAACAAATTCTACCACTGCATGATATTCTTACCTTGGCTTTCCAACTTGCTGATCAGTTCCCACAGACTTTTGTAATACATAATGCAATTTCCACAATACATTGGCAGATTTCACATACCTAGGGAAAACTCAGAAATGTTTAAGCAACAAGAAGATATTCAGCCAAAATGTTAACAGTGAAAATTTATTTGTATCTATTCAAAATTCCATGGGACTTTCTTGCCAGATATCTGTAAATACATTTGCAACCTTCATCTCTTTGGAAAGTTTGAGAAAGAGAGAGAAAGAGGGAGAAGGCATGGATGGGTGGGCTATGTGTGGTATAAACAAGCTCTCAGCAGAGATTCCCTAGAGTCAAATTCCCACTCAACCAAGAAGTTCACTGGTCGACCTTGGTCTAATAATTATCTCTCAGCATTACCTATCTTGCAAGGTTGCTGTGAGGATAAGATGGATGGGGGAGAGCTATATATGCTGCCCATAGCTTATTGGAGGAAATACAGAATAAAAATATAGCAAATAAAGTATAAGAAGACAAATATTAAATATGGCACAGTAATTTAATTAAAGTCTGATTTGGAATTTGATTATTGCCATCAGTTTAAAAGAAACAGCTACATTTAAAATAAATGATGTGCCTTCCAGGCAGTCTTTTGCTCTTGTAATGGCCACAGGCATTAAGATGGCTTAAATTATAATATATGTTGTTTATTATGAAAGACAGAAGGACTAAATATGAGTCCTTCTTTTCCCTAGGTGAATGTAGACTTGATATTAAGCATCAATGCTGTTATACAACTGACCTTTGATGAGATAATTTATTCATCTGGATCTCATCAGATATGTAGCCATGGTAATGGGAGGATGTGTCACTACATGAACCTTTCAAAACATCTTCAAGCTGTGGCAGAGATTTAATATGCAAAATCAAGAATGCACGAGATTTATGTAAATCTATCACTGGTTTATATTTCTCCAGGATTCTTAATTTAAGCAGTTACATCGCATGTTTTGTAATCTGACTACTGCTTCTTAGTTTTCCCAAAAGGATAATGACAGCAATTCAACATTAAAAGACCTGAGAGGTATGAAAAATGTGTTCCTTTCACAGCCTTAGTTAAACATCTGTCCTTCTTGGTCTCAGTCCAGTTCCTAACAGAAAATAGCATGTCACACAACCGTATCATCTGTGTAGTGAAAAAATTGAAAAAAATAGTTTTTGCAATGTTTCTTCAAGTTACAAATGTCATTTTTTTTAAAAAAAGTAATGTAGTGGCTAGTAACCTCATTAGTTTTTTAAATAAAATGAGTAATATTTACTTGTTATTTCAAAAATGTGGAAGGGATCATTTTGGGCTATACCCAAAATGGGGCATTTTTGCATTTTAAAGTGTGTTTTCTAGTAATCAAGATGTAACTAAAAAGTAATGAATAACATTAATGACTTGGCTTTTTTAAAAAGCCACAACTCATGGATTACTTTTAAAAATAAATGTGCCAAGCTATGCAATAGATGACATGACAATACTTCATGAAGAAAATTGATCAGAAATAAGATTGATATTATATTCTTATGAAAATTAGTTCTCAAATATTGTTTTCTATTAATTGTCGGGGGGGGGGTGAAATCCAAGAGATAAACAGACCATATGTCAGAAGAGAAGTGAGGTCCCAACTGCAAGTATGTAATTTAAGATGTCAGATACTCATGAAAGTGAATTACTGGATTGTTGCATTACCAAATTAAGTCCACATTTCCGAACTCAGTCAAGAAAATTTATTGGGGTGAAGTACAAAGTTATATGCTTTGCTCCTCATTCCAGTTCTCAATGACTCATAAAAGTCTCATAGGAAATATTTTGGGGATTATAGCAGGAAAAGATCTGTACTTAACATGTTCTTTAAATCAATAGAGAATGCAGGGGATGTATAAAGAGGGAGGAATGGCTGAATGTTGAAACCTGAACCAAAACAGCGGAGGTAGAAAGAAGCAAAGGGATAGTTGGAGTCTGGGAGAGAGATAACAGCATCCTACACCATTAAGTGGCAGCTCTCTTGAAGGTCATCAGTCCTAAGTACTGTTCCCTTAGTTCTATGTACAATTTCATTGCTTCTCAGGAGAAAAAGGAGGTGGGAATTTGTGGAAACCAACTTTTTGGTCTTTAATTCAGGCATCTGTGCTTTGTAGCTCATTTCCGAAGAAATATTATTGACATTATTTACAGGCCTCAATGTCTCCTTATACTTTGCAGCATCATAGGATATGGGTCCGCAATGCTGTAGTACTAACAACAACACAAATGGGGATGAGGAAGGGAAAAAGTTGTAGTAACAAATACAAAGAAAGGTCATTACTTTATTGGAAACAATTGTTGTGGTTTATTAATTTACAGTGCTCTTGTTTAAGAGTAAACTGAAATGGAAATATCGATGATAAAAGCCATCAATAATAGGACTATTTGTCTTGTCCCTGACTTTTGCAGAGAAAGTACAAATAAAGCATTGGGGAAAGGCCAAATAATAATTGGGAGAAGAGATGGGGAGCAGCTTGGGATAATACAGCCCCACCCACAGGACTCAGACAACTCCCCATCTTTGCCACAAGTGGTACTCAATACAAATAACAACAAGAAAACAAAACCAGAAAGGACTACACATATGAGACAAATCCACAGAAATTTGTTTATTACATTTTTAAATGATCCATTCACCAAAGTTTTCTAGACCTGCTTTGGTGTAGCTGAAATTTCCAGACAATATTCAAAGGCAGCCCTAGATAAAACACATACTGATCCAAATGGGAATTTACAAGAGCATAAGTAACTGCTGCAAGGCACTCGTGTCTAGATAGGGGAGATTATCAGATGTGACAAATATGGCATGATAACAATGACAGGATACCAAGAAAGGGCTCCCCTATTGCATTACATCATTCTTTAAGCATTTGGCTGCTGTGAACTAGGCATTCTTTTCTATTAATGAACCAAGACATCAATTGATCACCAACAGCATTTTTTTTCACGGTATGGCTTCCATGCGAAACTATGTCCCATTCATTCTGCTCTTATGAATACAGTGTCAATGGGCGGTCCCCACCAGAACACTTCCAGGTGAGAACGCGAAAACTAGATATGGGATGCTTTTTTAAATGAACCTCCCTGTTTTGCTGGCAAGTTTTTAAGTGTGTTTCAGGGCTTGTGTGTTCATCTTCTTTGTTAATTCTGGTGTTTCTAGACACTGAAACGCGCTCACGTCTTCTCACAAGAAGTGCCGAAGTCTCTCCCATGCGAAAACATGAAAGTAAACAGCACTAGTGATCATGCTGTGATAATTCAGGGGCAGCTCTTTCTCATTATTATATCAATATGTGATGAGAAGTGTTATTATGCCAGGACACTTACACTTTTAAATAGTGTGGGACAAACACGTTTTTAGGCAATTGTCTGATAATCTCTAGGGTTGTAGTATATATATTGGGCTAAGCACAAACACATCACTAGAAATACATACCTTCCAACATTTCATGGACTAAAACTGGAACATATGTAGCCAAATAACATCAGTGTGTCGTCAAAATGTGAAAAATTATAGATGAGGAAGAAGGCACAAGCTAGGAGAGGCTGCAACTGTTGCTTGAACTTACTGAGAAGAGCACGATTATTCCCCCTCTTCTCTTCTCCCCCTCTCTTCTCCACCCACTGAGTTCAAACTACTTTTGCACTTTAATGACATTTGCAGCAACTGAAATCAGCTGAGGACAAATGGGGAAAGCAGGAGAAGGAAAGAGAAAATGGGATGTTTTAAAAGTAGCTTAAAAAGTGGGATGACAGAGGATTAATCGGGACTGTTGCATCCAAACCAAGAGAGTTGGGGTGTATGCAAATAAGTTTCTCCAGAGTTCCAGAAGAAATCTTCCACCCCCAAAATTGTGCAGAGCTATCCATATCCTAGTGGGCCTGTTTCAGCTGTTACATCAGTTAATTGCAGATTTCCTAGGGACAAACGAACCCAGGAGTAGCCAAACAGCAGAACTGCACAACAGAAAGGGACCAAAAACAGAGTCTTCATCTAGCAGCCATTTCACTGCTCTGACCCACTTTCACACATGAAAAGTGTGAAAAGACTTACAGACAGTGGGATTCATCCAAAGACATCTGGAGGTCTTTATCTTCAGTTTCAGTATATAAAGAAACACAGTATATACACAGCAAACCTTGTTACCAAACTCAACAGCAATTTCTCCAACATCCAACACTCCTTCTCCACAACACCAACCCACACACAATGTATCTTGTGCTTCGACTATATAGGAGTGTTTGATTGTCAGCCTTTTGCCTAGCCACAGCTGTGAACAAACCCATTTCAGCTATGCTAGTGTGGTCTGTTGCTTCAACATTGCACTTAAAGCAATCTCTCTCTCTGGCTTTTCTTCGCAAACGAAGATTCAGGAATGACTCATCCCGTGCTTTCTGCAAGCGCGCTGATGACTAAAAAGGCCAATCCGAGATAAACAAGTCCGGTTGCAAAAAGCACAGCAGAAGGTCTCCTTGGATGATGTTTTTGGGTTGTGATTCTTTCTGCGTTGTCGTTTCTCTTCAAGACTTGTTTGTCGTGAGTTCTCAAATAAGGCTGCAGCATTGTGGATAGTGCGTCTCCATGCCTCCCGATGTGAGGGCAGGGCGGACCACTGTTGGTGATCAATTTGGCCAAGCCTGAGATGTTGTTTCAGGGAGTCTTTGTATTGCTTTTTTGGAGCGCCCCTCTTACGCTGACCCGTGGCGAGTTCACCGTAGAGTAGTATTTTTGGGAGGCGATGGTCCTCCATCCTAGAAAAGTGCCCTGCCCAGCGCAGCTGTGTTCTCAATATCATGGCCTCAATACTGGTGATCCCTGCTTGCTCAAGGACAGCAACATTCGTCACATAGTCAGTCCAGTGTATATTTAGGATTGTGCGTAGACAGCGCTGACGAAAGCGCTCGAGGAGTCATAGGTGGTGGCGATAGGTGACCCATGTTTCAGATCCATAAAGGAGGATAGCCAGTACGATGGCTCTATACACACTGATTTTTGTGCTTTGCCTCAGGTGTTTATTGCTCCAGACTCTTTTGTGAAGTCTTCCAAATGCACTATATGCCTTTGCTAATCTGTGATCAATCTCTTTGTCAATCTTGGCATCTGAGGAGATGATGCTTCCCAGGTAGGTGAACTGCTGAACGGACTTGAGCACAGATTTGCCGACGGCAATGTGGGGATGGTGGTGTTCGTCCTGTGGTGCAGGCTGGTAAAGAACTTCTGTTTTCTTCAGGTTGACTTCTAACCCAAACAGCTCTGCAGCTGTTGCAAAGCAGGATGTTAGGCGCTGCAGAGCTGCTTCTGTGTGGGCAACAAGGGCAGCAGCATCGGCGAAGAGCAGCTCACGAACTAGATAGTTTAAAGTCTTAGTGTGAGCCCTCAGATGGCTTAAGTTAAACAAGCTACCATCAGTACGGTAGCGTATATAGATGCCGTCGTCTTCTTCAAGCTCTGCCATAGCCCTTTGGAGCATCGTGCTAAAGAAGATTGTAAATAAAGTTGGTGCAAGAACACAACCTTGCTCCACTCCATTAGTTATTAGAAAGGGCTCTGAAAGAGCATCGCCATATCTGACTTGACCACGCTGTCCCTCGTGTAGCAAGATAATCATTTTAAGGAATTTGGGGGGACATCCTAGTCTTTCCAGGATCTGCCACAGACCTTTTCTACTTACAGTGTCAAAGGCTTTGGTGAGGTCGACAAATGTTACATAGAGACCCTTGTTCTGCTCCCTACATTTTTCTTGCAGTTGCCTAAGGGCAAATACCATGTCTGTAGTACTCCTATTGGCTCTGAAGCCACATTGGCTTTCAGGGAGAAGTTCTTCTGCAATAGCAGGAACTAATCTGTTCAGGAGTATCCTTGCAAGGATTTTTCCAGCAATAGAGAGCAGTGTTATGCCTCGATAGTTTGAGCAGTCGGATTTTGCTCCTTTTTTCTTGTACAGGGTGATGATGACTGCATCTCGGAGGTCTGATGGCAGTTCCCCTTTTTCCCAGCAATTCACAAGGAATTCGTGGAATTTTTCGTGGAGTGCATGACCTCCGTGTTTCCAAACTTCAGGTGGGATTCCATCAATCCCAGCTGCCTTGCCGTTTTTCATCTGCTGTATGGCCTTAAGGGTCTCTTCCAAAGTGGGAGCTATGTCCAATTCATTTTTCATTGGTTTTTGTATCTTATGTTGGATAGCTGAGGCTTGGACTACTCGGCTGGCGCTAAAGAGACTTTGAAAATGTTCAGCCCAACGATTTAGGATGGAGGCTTTATCAGTAATTAATGTTTGACCATCTGTACTGTATAAGGAGCTTTGGACCTGATAAGTAGGTCCAAACACTGCTTTAAGAGCTTCATAAAATCCTCTATGATCACCCAGATCTGCACAGCGTTGTGTCTTTTCTGCTATATTGATCCACCACTTGTTCTGCATGTCTCGGAGTTTTTGTTGTAGTTTGCTACATGTGAGGCGGAAAGCTGCTTTTCTTACATGACAGGTTGGCTGGGCAAGGTATGCCTGGTGAGCAGCTCTCTTCCTTGCCAACAGCTCCTGGATCTCTTGGCTGTTTTCATCAAACCAGTCTTGATTTTTCTTGTGGGAGAACCCGAGGGATTCTACTGCAGACTGGAGGATACTGTTTTTGATATGTTGCCAAAGCACTGTAGGTGAAGGATCTGTAGGATGGTCTTCAAGTTTCGTTTGTAGATTTGCCTGGAAGTTGTCTCTCATGGTAGCTTGTTGAAGATTGTTGACTTGGAGTCTCTTCTTTAAGATGCCACCCCTCTTAGGTTTGAACTTAAGATGAAGATTTAGTTTACATCTGACGAGGCGATGATCTGTTTGGCATTCTGCACTGGGCATCACTCGGGTATGACGGACATCACGAATGTCTCTCTGACAGACTAGAACGTAGTCGATGAGGTGCCAATGTTTGGATCAGGGATGCATCCAGGTTGTCTTCAAGCTATCTTTCTGCTGAAAGATTGCATTTGTAATAGTCAGCTGTTGTTCTGCACAGAACTCTAGCAGGAGACGTCCGTTATCATTGCAATTTCCAACACCATGCTTGCCTAAGACACCTTTCCAGGCTTCGGAGTTCTTTCCTACTCTGGCATTGAAGTCACCAAGGATAATAATTTTATCTTCTACAGGGACTTTTTGTATGAGTTGGCGTAGGTATGTGTAGAATTTGTCTTTCTCTACAGGGTCGGCTTGCATAGTTGGGGCATATATACTAAAGAGAACAACATGTGGGAGGCGTAAGGAAATGATGCGATCAGAGTGTCCTGTTGGCAAGGTTTCGAGTTTGGAGGCAATGGAGTTTTTAATCATAAAGCCTACTCCTGAAAGATGTTTTTTGGTTTTGGGTTTGCCAGACCAGTAAAGTGTGTAGCCGGCGCCATGTTCTTTAAGGCTGCCTTCCTCATGGAAGCGAACTTCACTAAGAGCAGCGATGTCAATATTAAGCCGTGATAGTTCAAGGGCTATTAGGGCAGAACGACGCTCAGGCCGTCCACTATCTTCAGAGTCTTGCATGGTTCTGATGTTCCAGCATGCAAGTGTCAGTTTATTTACACCTTTGGAGGCCGGTGTGTGCCTTTGTTTCTTTGCCTTGGTTTGACCACATCAGAAGATTCCCGTTGGCCGCGGCTAGCCAACCAGGTAGTTGGGGATGAGCTTTCGTTAGGCCACCTTTTCTAGGCCCCTCTCCATATGGAGCAAGCAGTGGTCTCCTTAAAAAAGGCTGCTTGGTCGTTCAGGATGCTGCCGAACAAGACTGTCATCTCCCGGGTCAGCCTCGAGCGACCAATGTCCTGAACCGCCTGCATGCAGGGTTGGGGCTGCGGCTTCCAGTGCATCTTTACACCTGCCAGTTTCGTCCCTCGCCAGTCGCTACAGGGCTTTTTTGGAAATGGATTTGTCCTTCGAGCCTGTGCAATGGATTTTTCTGGTGGAGTGCAGCGTGCACAGAACTGGCCTCACCCTTTAAACCAGAGATTCATCTGCCGAGGCCTTGCAAGCATGGACGTGGCAGCGAGGTCCTCGGGCCGTAGGTTTGATTAGAGTTTCCTTCTCTTAGATGGTTGACCTTACAGGGTTGGACGAGCACCATCTGCCCGGGTTTGGGATTAGAGTTTTCCTTCTCCTAGGACGGTTGCCACAAGGCTAGAGAGCCCATCCTGCCCTTTGATGCTCTTTGTCAGACCCTTCGGTTTTGACCTGTCTGGCATGGGAGACCCTACCGGTGGCTATTATGCCACCGCCAGCATAGCTCAAAACATCATTAGGGTACGCAAGCCTCTCTCCCACGACAAGGGGGCGTCAATGGAGAGGACTTAAAACAATATTACCTTGACAAACCTTGCATTTCCCATCAGCAGCCATATGGTGAAATATCGCTGCAATTTATAAGGATGTAAGTGAGCAGAAGGTGCAAGATATCAAGACTGTTAAATTTTGCTGAAGTTTAAAGTATTTTAAATTAATTCACAACAATTGCAAAAAGATTTGACTTCTTATAGGCAAAAACTCACCGGATACCCATTTCAGTATTTAACGTGAGATGCATACACACGTGCATATGTGTAGGCAAAAGGGGAGGAGGAGGAATAATCATCATCATCTATTTTTTCTGAGCAGGCAGATACATTTCTAAAGCTGACAAATCCACTGGATCAGCTGAGGAGACAGAAAATCCTGTACAATTATTTCAAGGAAGTAATACCAATATGTCTTGTTAGCACAATTGTTATTAGTTAATAAAAACATGTGCCAGGTTTAGGGCAAATAAACCGAAACCCATATGTTCATATCAAGCACATAATGTGGCTGACACACACACACAAACATATCTGCAAACAAATTAAAATCACAAGGGCCATCAAGTCCAAGCTCCTGCCATGCAGGATTAGACAACTAAAACACTCCTGTAAGATGCCCATCCAACCTCTGCTTAAACACCTTCAAAGATGGAGAGTCCATCACTCTCCATTCTTCCTAATGTTTAGATGGAATCTCTTTGCTTACAATTTGGTTTGTATTCTAGTTTCTGGAGCAGCAGAACTTTGTTTCATCTTCTATATGACATTTCTTCAGATGTTTAAACATAACAATTATGTATTCTCTTCTCCAAGCTAAAAATACCCAGCTCCCTAAGCCATTCCTTGTAAGGCTTGGTTTCCAGACCTTTGATCACCTTGGTCACTCTTCCCTTGATGCATTCCAGCTTATTGATACTCTTCTTGAACTGTGGTGCCCAGAACTGGACACAGAATTACAAGTGCAGTCTGACCAAAGCAGAATAGGGTGGCAATACTACTCCCTTTGATCTGGACACTATGCTTGTGCTGACACAGCTCAGAATTGCATTGGCCTTTTTTGCCTACCACACCAAACTGTTGATTTTTGTTTAGCTTACAGTCTACTAAGATCCCTAGATCTTTTTCACATTTACTGCTTCTAAGCTGGTGTCATCCATCCTGTATTTGAGCATTACACTGTTCCTGCCTGGATGTAGTACTTTACATTTATCCCTCTTGAAATTCATTTTGTTAGTTTTGGCCCAGTTCTCTAATCTGTCAAGGTCATTTTGAATTCTGCATATGTCCTCTGGTATTAGCTGCCTGCCTAATTTGGTGTCATCTGCAAATAGATAAGCATGCCTTCTATTCCATCCTATCAGCCTGAAAGTATTGTAGTTCCAAAAGGCCAAATAATATAGTCTGCTCTGACAGTCCTACCCACCTGATTGCAGGTTAGGATCAGCATAATGCTCTGGATAACTATGCATGAATCATAGTCAAACACTTGAACTCTAGTGAGATTTTCAGACACCTCTTTCAGCGTCTTGCCGCGCAAGCAGCCTCCGGAGCAGTAACAAGGCTGCTGCGCGGCAAGGGGTGCATTTTGGACGACGCCGTTTCTCTCTCGGCATCTTCCATGACTCTTGCAGCTAGCTTCACTAACTTCTGTGAGTGAAAAACAGTGCGGCCACCTCCAATTCTAGCCACAACACTCACGGACAATGGCGAGAGAGAAACGTCGTCATCCAAAATGGACTCCTTGCTGCGCAGCAGCCTCGTTACTGCTCCGGAGGCTGCTTGCGTGGCAAGATGCTGAAAGAGGCGTCTGAAAATCTCCTAGCTCCAGTTTTAATTCTTAGCTGTAAATCCAACAAGATACTGGAACTTCCTCTTCTGTCTCAGTCACAAGAGCGTATATCAGCAATTAAAAGAGAAAATAACCACAACAATAACATCAAAGTCTTTCCTTACAAAAATAAGGCCTGCAAATAATATGCAAACTTCATTCATACCAGGGCAATTTTTTTTTCAGTTGGTTTGGCCGGCCTCCTTTAGAAAGTCAGATTTATTATACTTTCTTCCAGCAGAGATGTCACTATTAAAAGGGATGTGTTTACTGTAGTCAGCTCTTCCTAAAAATAATTGGATATATACACTTCTTTTGGAGACACCGGAGACAGATGTTATCATTTGAAACAGTCTCTTCTTGTGATAACTGAAGTCACATACTCAAATGACTGCTTTACCATTATAGGCAGAAATAACCTAAGGTACTCCCGTCTAGAAACATAAAGCCAATGAACAGGACTCATTATAGAAAATGATTGTTATATAATGATATGACCTAATTATCTCCAAGGATAAAAAACTTTTTTTTTTTTTTGCCATTACTGCATTTCTTACTCTACATGATTATGTGCAGGCTTCAGTCCTATACCCAATATGTGGGTCTGAGCCCACTGAATTCAGTGAAACAAATTTTGAGAAGACATATGTAAGATATAGAATCATAGAATCAAAGAATTGGAAGAGACCACAAGGGCCATCCAATCCAACCCCCTGCCACAGGCTTCCCAGGTGAAGGATTAGAACTAACTTATTTTCTTTGTCAATTAATAGTTTTACTAATAGGAAATGCACATTACATTTTGCTAGTTAAATTAATTTTGCATTTATTTAATTTACTTAATTTTTAATGTGTGCATAGTCATTAATTTTTAATTTATTTTTATTCTAAATTACATTGTACAACTTAATCAAACAAGTAAACTTTTATTTTAAAAAAGAGGAAACATTTGAAATTCATGAACTAGAAGTTAGACAGGTTACACTGTGAAGGTAGTCCATATTAAAACATACAATTGGTAACTCATCTGTTTTTATTTTATCTAGATGACTCATATCTTGGGGGAGACGTCAGAGGTTTTATTATTGGGGCCACCCATGTCTAGGTTTAGAAGATCTGTCCAGAGGATTCTTGAGAGATGTGATTTTATATTAATGTATTCAATAAACGAAAACCAAACTTCAATGAAGCAGTTTCTCCTCATTTTACCCTTGAGATCATGGACATTGTCTGATAATTTGTCCATCAACCAGTAGTCCCATATCCTTTTCCACCACTTTTCTAAAAGAACATTTCCTGTTTTCCTTTTCTTTTTTTTCTTTTTTTGCTATTTCCATAAGAACAGCTGAATTTTTTTAAAAAACCTTATTTGTTGCATTTCAAGTTCTTGTTTTATCTAAGTAAAGAGATAGGAAAAGTAGGTAATGGCAAAACTAAAATCTTTGACCAGTCATTTCAGAGATTATTTAGAGAATAAGGTGCCAAAAATTGTTTATCTTTGGGCAGTCAAAACACAAGTAAATGTACCCTTAACATTATCCCGTCTCCATCACTAAGAAGTGACATTTTTAGCCCATCTAGCTAATTCAATGGGTGTTAGATGCCATTTGTGTACAATCTTAAAAGTATTCTCTTTAATTAGAGCAAACCTCAATTTGAAAGATATGGAGGTCCATAAATGCTATCATTTGTTTTCTGTTATTTTCAAATTTAATCCCAGCTTCCACTAGATTTTGGAGACTTGTCCTCTGTCATATTTATGTTGACTAAAGCACCTATAAATCAGAGAGGCCTGCCACATTTACGTATTGCTGGATTGGTCACACATTTTTTCAAAAACTGTTAGTCATTAAATTGTTGTTTGATGTAGGCCCAAGTTTATTTAAATAAATTGGTTTAAATGATCTGAGTGCTCAAGCTGGATCATAGCCTTGATTTGTTGAAACCATCTGGAACACCAGCCTAAAGAGATTTGTACCTCAGGCAAAACTGTTTCCAAAATGTTATCTCCTGCGTAATAAGATTTGGGGCCAAGAATATGTAGATGGGAGGGCACATCAGCGTTCATCAGTGATGAAAAGCACAAAGGTCTATAAACAACACCTGCTTGCATTCCGCTACCTGTCAAAAGTATGCTATAAATGGCTTTATATGCATTTGCTACCCTGCATGCTGATAATTGTGAGCTTGCAGTGATCATTCTTGATAAAGAAATGGAAGTCAGCTAAGTGAGAGCTTCTAAGTAAATAATTCTGTCTGTGTGTGCCTTGAAGTCGCCTGTCAACTAATGGTGACCCTATGAATTTTTCATAGGGCTCTCATAAGCAAGGAATACTCAGAGCTGGTTTTGCCAGTTCCTTCCTCTCAAATATGGTCTACAGCACCTGGTATTTATTAGTCTCCCATCCAAGTACTAACCAGGGCTGACCCTGCTTAGCTTCCAAGATCAGACAGGATCTAGTGCTTTCAGGGTATTTAGGCAGACTGGTAAATAATTATTGCACTGTTAAAGTTGCTTTTGTCCCCAACATCTTGCTTGTAATTTTTCTTTGTTTGTTTTTCCCCAGCTTATATCCCTGGATGCATATATTTACTGAAGAAATGCTGAACAACATTTATTGGAAACAAATGCTGTTCCCATTAATAATAAAGGGGAAAAATCACATCCCTTGATATCAGTGGTCAACCCCTTTAATTTTAGTAGACCAGGTCTATACTGGCTGTGAAAGTGTGAAACATACCAATATGTTTACAACCAAGCTACTTTGTTGTTGTTTTGAATCATTCACCATTTATTTAGGTTAAATCACAACATTCTGGATGGAAAGTTTTGACTTTTTGTTCATAGGAATCTTTATAGCCAAATTGCTTCTATGGGTCCAACAGAGTGCTTTTCCTGACAGAGGATGCTCTATAAGATGTGTAAATGCTTTGCAGTCTAGGCCAGAAAATTTTAGCTGAGCTAGAGCTATTGCAGGCTGTCTATTGTACTTCTAGGAGACAAGTAAAAGCCTCTTCATTTCGAACACATGTCAGAAAGATGACATGTTTTCATCACTCCAGGAATTAGTTATAGGTCTCTGAATGCATTAACTCACTGAAGGAAAGCTATCAAGCAGGCTTTGAATCACACTGGCAATCGGCAAGTGCAAGTGGCAATGTAATTTTAACAAGCACTCAACACAGAACTCAACGTTTCATCATTAAAAAGGCTTGACAATCTCTGCTAGGAGAATGAACAGAAGGAAAAACAACTAAAAAAAATATATCATCATCTATAAATAGAGGTCGAATAGCATTTGATAAAGAAAGGATGGAACATACCGTATCATTCTATGCACACCCCCATCTTGCAAATGTTATTCCTGCTATTTAGAAGGGCTGTGGAAAGGCAAGGAACAAAGGAGTGGTAGGAGGATTATCAATTATTAGATGGGTACAATATGTATGTGTATACATGGCTTCAAGTTGCCTGTCAATTTATGCTGGCCCCATTGATTTCATAGGATTTTCCTTGGCAAGAAATAATCAGAGGTAGTTTGTCATTTTCTTCCTCTAGAGCAACTAGTATTCATTGGTCCCCATCCAAGTACTATCCAGGCCTGGCCTGGGTGTAGCGTCCAACCACAAACTTTTTTCCCCTTAGAATTCAGGACATACTTGAGGTGTATAGCACTTAGAGATCACATCTATACTGGTTACAGTTTTCTAGACAGAGATTTTCTCTCACATATATTCCATTCATTTCACTGCTTCTAGAGTAATAATTCTGTGTTACATACATCAGGTAACTGCATATAATCAATATGGTGGGATGTCACTTAGCTAGTGAAATTCATACAACATATGGTGTTTTCCACTTAGGACTTTATCAGACTTGCCAAATATGGCAGCATAATGACGCCTAATGAACGTGAAAGGGTGCACATACCAAACAACGTTGTGCTTTTGCAATTATGTCTTGAAAATAAGGCATTATTTTTTATTGACGGACCATGCCATCAAAAGATCAGCCATGGCATTTTTTTTATTTTGCTAGTACTGAGAGCCTTTGAAACCTCGTGCCATTTTGATCTCATGAATGCAGCATCACTGGGCAGAACAGTTCTAGTTGAGAACACGAAAGCCAGGTGGAACACTCATTTTATGAACCTCCCTGGTTTACTGTACTTTGAACTTTTTTTAGTGTGTTTCTGTGCTTCTGTGTACTTTTTGTGTGTTTCTTTTGCTGTATTTTAAATTTTTACCATGCTCACGTCTTCTTGCGAGAATCGCCAGGATCATGAACATGGATGTAAACAAAGCTCCATTCATGCTCCGGTAATGCTGGGGCTGCCTTTTCACACTATTGAAGGTAGGTCTGATTAAAAAAAAAGGCTCTTTTGCTGGCAGAAAAGCACTGTAAAATATGGTGCTAAAGAGATGTTTTGGGAGGTTAATTTCATATATTATGTTCCAGATAGACAACCCAATGATGAGAAGAGAAGACTAAGAGATAATAGGATAGTTGTTGTAGTGTGTCTTCAAGCCGTTTCCTACTTATGATGACCCTAAGGCAATTGCCTAAGGCAATATCACAGTTTCCTTGGCAAGATTTGTTCTAAGGTTTTTGTTTGTTTGTTTTGTTTTGTTTTTTGCTTTTGCCTTCCTCTGAGGCTGAGAGAACATGACTTGCCCAAAGTCACCCAGTGGGTTTCCATGGTCAATGCTCAAACCACTACACCACACTGACTCTCAATAATACGATAGCCATCTTCAAATATCTGAAGGGACCTCACATGAAAGATAAAGTAAATTTGATTTCTGATGCTTCAGATGGTAGCGCCCAAGCTGGTGGTTTAAAATTAATGCCAGAAGATTCTAAATATAGGTTAGGAAGAACATCCTGATGTTAATGGATGTTCAATAGTGACATGGAGTTCCTTAGAGGGTGGTGGAGTGTCCTTTATAGGAATTTTTTAAACAGAGGCAGGATGGCCAGGTATGCTTTGCTGCGGATTCCTGCATTGGCAGGCTGTTTCACTAGATGACCATTGGGATCCCTTCCAACACTGCAGTTCCATTATTCTAATATAAGCAAGTGCAAAATGATGCACATCAGAGCAAAAATACCTAACTTCATGGTGGTCTTGTAATGACTGACAAAAAAGGAACCCAGGGATTGCTCAATAAAACTAATGACCCAGTATGTGGCTACTTTGTATAACTCAGGGGTTGTCTAGACAATGAAAATACTCTTCATAGAATTCAACTAGAATACTTTTTGTCCCAACACACTGTGAACGAGATTCACGGTATTTGGAAGGAGGGCCCCCAAAAAACTCCATTTACTAGGGGGGGGGGAAGCCTTTGTGGATATATTTGTGTTGAGGTATATTTGTTTATATGCATTTTTACAGCAAAGTGAACTGTGGCCTGTAGAGGTCATGGTGACCTAAACACACAGTTGATGTTGATTGTTCTTGTGCTAAAGCTGGATGTGGGGAATTTTCTGTAGTATTTTCTGGTGCTACCTTCTGGTATTATCTTCTGTTCCCTCTTTGGATTGGTCTTTGCCATCACTCCCACTGGATGGTACCTTTAGCACTCAAAGAAAAACACTGAGAGCTCTCATCCCTGTAGGGTATCCCCTAACTTCTATCCCATTTCCCACTGAAGAAGGAGGTTGAATGTTTCAGTTGCTAAACTCTCCCTGAACCTGAGCACCCTCAGGAAACTTGACACCACCATCATGCTTGCTAGAAAAGGAAGCTTGATCCTGAACTGTACTTGTTTAAATAAGAAGAAAGTAGAGCGTGTTTCTTAAAAACAACAAGTATCTTATAACAGCCTCTTTCAATGTCAAGGGAAATGTTTCCTCCCTCAAAAAGACATTAAATTGTTTTCTGGATCCAAGCCACTCTGTTCCATCATGAAAAGCTGTTAAAAGCCAAGATGGATATGGGTCAAACTGGAAAGATATCACACAGAGTGTTGCATTGAATCAAAAGAAACCCAAACACAACCAACAACCACAAATTATATACTGACATAAGCAGGACACCAAGGCCATAGTATAGTAAATAGTAAATAGCTCCCATTGCCACCAGAATCTATTTTGGGAATAGGTTTCAACAGCTTAGATAATTCCTTTAAAGTTCTAACTAAAACCCAGAGCAGATGTATCATTCCACTTGCATAGGGTGCCACAGGTGGCCATCTTAAATGAGATGAGCCAGATTCCATTTTTAGACCTCCTTTGCTGCATAGGGCACTTTTTTTTTTTCAACAGAAGTAATGGGAAGAACCTGACCACTATAGGACAGGGATGGGCAACTGTTAGGCACTAGAGAGCTACATTGGCACCCTATGGCACACTTCCCCCCAACAGTTGAAACTTTCTTGCCCCAAATGCCACTGGGAGGCATGGAAGGGAAAGATTTTTTTTTGGTCCTCTCTGGGGGGTTTTTAGGCCCATGATTGACATATTTTCTAACAGGAAGTAATCCAGAAGTCAGCTTCCAGGCCACTTCCTGTCTTTTCCTGGGCCTAAAACACCTTGGGGGAACATGCAAAAATCAATCTTACACTCCCTAGGGGCCATTTGGAGGCATTTTTAAAAATTAAAACAATTGTTCTGGGAGGGGCCTTGAGGGCCACAAAAACAGCCCTTGAATGCATATACCTCACAGTCCATAATGTTTCCATCTCTGCTGTGGAACTTCCACACACACACACACACACACACACAAATGTAATCTTTTATTTACATTGTATAACACCCAGGGGAAAAAAAAAACCTTCTTTAAACCTAACCATTATTTCCATCTCTCCCTTCCATTGCTAGTAATGGTTCATATTGAATACAATAAACTTTTAGAGATAGATAAATCTAAGTAAAGATTCTGCTTCTTAATTATGAAATGCAATCTCTCACTTTGATTACATTTTTGTGTGTCTTACAGTCATATCCAAAGCAGTCTTTTGATGTCTTTTCCATACAAGTAGAGAAATACATTCTGCTTTATAATAAAATGTTAATGAAAATGACTCTCTGAATTGCAAATCATTATAAATTCACAGGGAAATGCACATGTCATCAGATTCTGAAACACACATGAAAATTTGCAGAGATATTAATAAGTCATTCTATTTTCTTGTTTTGCAATTCATTCACGTATAAGCACAACCTTGCAAATGTTCATTTATGTTTGTTAGAACCAATCAGAGCCAGTCCTATGAAAGTAGTAGTACAGCCTTTTTAGAAATTTCCATTCTCGCTTTGTTAATTGTACAGTGGGAATTAATTTAGCCAAATGGCTTAGGTTACTTGTACAGCATACGGAAGGAGAAAACAGTCTAACACTAACAAGTAAATCTGAATTAAGTATGGAGTTCTACACATTGTGAAGAAAGAATACTGAAGTAATCAGGAGGCATCACAAATAATATGAATTCAGCTATGCTAATATATTGCAAAACCTAACAAGCAAAGTGTGCATGCAAGCAAATGTTTGAGCATCATGATGCATGGTGTCTGCAGGGTTATTAATAAGTAATTACATTTCTTGCTCTACGTTCATTCATCTGTATGTATAACCTGGCTAAGTAATAATTGCAGTCAAAGCAATCACTGGTGCCAGGGAAGTGAACAGGCCCTTTTGCAATTGTTCTTTCTAGAGACAAGAAGCCATCACATCAGTGGGTGACAGCTGGCTGAGATATATGTCTCATAGGTGGATTTTAATATGTTGTCTGTTCTTTCTTTTGCTCTGTTGCAGGGCACATACACATGCCAATTATTTTGAGGTAAAGTGAATAGTGCATCCAATCACAGTAGTCTATATTCTTTGAGGGGGTGAGGAAAGTACAGCCTGTCAGCCACATGCAGTCCAAAAACCCTTGGAGGGGATGTTCTTGGTGTCCCCCCCAAGATAGTACCATAAGTCCCCAGATTCCTGTTCACTGACTTCAGGCTAAGCTTGGAGCCCAGTATCTCCACCACTGATACAGCTGACAGCTTGTGACAGCAAAAATTAGGTGATTTGCCTGCCAGACTCAGCAGCCTTGATTTGGAGGGGTTCCAGTAAGATCAAGTACATCTTTTCCAAGCACACCTTCCACTCTCCACCAGGAGTTGGCAACTGCCACACTCTTTTCTGTGCCCTTTCCTGTGATTTAATTGCAAGAGACACTGATATGAATTTTACCTGCTCATTTATGCATTAGAGCTGCTTTATGTTCTTTTTTTGCACAGGCTGAGATCCAAACATTTATTTCAAGCATACAGGGGCATGTTTCTCTGTGTCTCCATTCAACATGATTGCCAATAGTCTTTTAAAAATAATAATAATAATAATTGCAAACTACTTTCAAAACTCTTTTAGGTTTTCAAACACTGAGCTAACTCAAGAAGTAACATCCAATAATCTGAGGGGTATGCAGAACTAGGCTTGGTCCAAGGCATTTCACTGCCTGAAGCAAAGAATAAGATGGCATCTCTCTTCCTCTCCTTTGTTCTGCTATGTATAGAAGTGAACAGAATTGGTATTTGAACAACCCAGCTGATTCAAACAGCACTGCCCCCACCAGAGAGAAATGGCCAGGTCTGCCATTGCTGCCCT
Source organism: Gambelia wislizenii (assembly GCA_030847615.1). Lineage (NCBI taxonomy): Eukaryota > Metazoa > Chordata > Lepidosauria > Squamata > Crotaphytidae > Gambelia > Gambelia wislizenii. Next base: position 90,469,752 of record JAUMIR010000003.1, on the reverse strand, counting down.
GCAGCATCTACCACTGAAGGCAATTTCCTCACTCTGCCTAGTGTCATCTCTGTACAGAACCACTCATGTAGTTCTTTAGACCACATAGGCAATACAGAGCCTGCACAGTCTTGTTACAATACATTATTTTATTAAAGTCACATGAACCCCACAAGCAGCAGCAAGGATGGGCATGACTAAGTTGCTTTTCTTCAGATGACTTTGCTTCTAATTCCTTTTTTTTTTTTTAGTCCTTCCCCACAGAATTCCACATCTTCCTATGACAGCACTGAATAATGGACTCTTTGTCCTTTGGAGGATAAAATAGCTGCATTGTTACAGAATACAGTGTCTGCATTGTGTTACTGCATAAGCAGCAGCAGGACACATGATTATGAAGAAGCAAATACAATAAAATGTACCAAGGATAGTGCAAAAAAGTTAGCTGCTACGTGACCTAGAAAGGAACTGTGTCAAACTGGTTATTTTTAGAGGAAAATGGGCACGTGCATAAATGTGAACCAAACTCAATTTCAATACATGAATTCCTCCTTCCTCTTTCATTCCCAAGAGCCATGTTTCTGGGCCTTATTTTTCCCCTGAGGTTAAGCAATGGCTACTAAACCTTTCATATTTCACTAGAACACAGGCAAGCACCAAAGTGTTAAGTTGCCGCAATAATTTTATCCAAACACAGGCTTTGCCTGCTGTAGCCCTTTTCAGGTATCATTGTTGCACACTAGTCAAAGAAGGTGGGGGCACACAGTCGAGCCACATCCTTCGACTCCCTCTTTTCCCATGGAGAAGGGAAGATCTGAGAAGAAGCTATAACTAGGTTCAAGTGAACACACTTAAAGAACTCACATGATCAGAAGCTCTGCCTTATCAGAATCTCCAGTAGCATGGAACCCTGTAGTTGCATTTGGCCAAATTCACTTCTAGTTCATTTTTAGACCATCTGTCCCAATATGGATAGGGAATGGAAGGAGAACAGGTGGAACTCCCATCCCTCTCTCTATGCGTCTGTACCAATGAACATTTGAGTAGGGCTACCATCTATATGATTTTCCCATCTTCCAGAGTTTAGGAAAGGGGTGCAGAATATGTGGCCATCCCAGATGTGTTGGACCATAACTCCCATCATCTGCCACAATTGACAATGCTGGGTAGAAATAATAGACTTGCTGTTAAAGAACATCTGAAAGACCACGTGTTTTTCAGCTTTGGTCTAAGATGAGATTATGTCAGGGAGAAGAGACCCACTGGATGCTATCTTAAGAAAACACATTGGCACCGTGTGTGCTTCACCAGGTAGACTATTAGCACTGTCACCTCTTATTGCGTTGAACTTTTGGCTCTCCAGATGTTTCAAGATTTCAGCTCCTATAAGTCCCACTTAGCATAATCAATAGTAAGGGATTATTGGAGTTTAAGCCCAAAAGATATGCAGGGCCCATCTTTCCCTGTCTCTTTGTTGAGAAGCAGGGATCCTATTTCTTCCCTTCTAATGGTATAAGGAAAGTCTAAGCTAACAATACCAGTCATGGCACATGTATCAAACAAGAGTGTGGGTTTTTTCCATGGAGCATGATTTGGATCCACTGACGGAAACATAATACACATGTGGACTGAAAATGACAGCATTAAGATGACTGCAAATTATTGTACATTTTATTTTAAAAATAGCGATAAAGCATGAATAAGTGCTTTAAGATCATTTTGACTCCAAGTACCTATTTTCAAAAGACAAGAATTTTGTACAAATCTTCAAGGACCTTAAGCTATCTAGCATTGAGAGAGGTTGGACAGATTTCTCTAGTTATTTCTGGAATGGGTCCCTACTCTATCACAAAGAAAGTTACCAAACATGGTAGAATTCAAAATTTTCCTTATATGCACAATGGAATCAAAATATAAAGATGTTTCCCAAGTATTTACATACCCTATGTCTGCCCTTAACACTTTTCAAATTTTCCCAGATATGGTGCAGTGGATGCACTCACTGAACATGTGTTAAGGCAGCTCCTGGATACAACATCTAGGAACAAAGCTTGATTGAAAAAAACCCTGAGACAACCTGCTCCTCCAGTAGATGCATATCTTCCAAAATTTCATAGATGAAAATCAGAACACATTTGGCTATACAATATCAGAGTGTGGTCAAGAGTCCTGTCAATTAAAAACAACACCTTATTCTCAGCTGGAGTACAGTTTGACCACACAAACATGACAACATTGTGCAATAGCGGGAACCATTCACACTACTGTGATGTTGTAATAATGCAAGTTTTGCCACGTCTGATGAAGTCCATACTGTTCCATGTAGAACAGACTATGCACCTAATGGCATTTATATAACAGGCCAAACACCCAAAGTGCTTCACTTAGAGTACACTGTGATTCTTGCAACAACCAAATAAGGAGCTCAGTGTTTATTTCCATGTTAGGTATTGAAAATATTTCTATATTATGTTTAGTTCAAATTGTCCAGGATAGTCTACGGTATTTAATCCTATTCTCTCCCTCAATTTCCACAGAGTGTAAAAGGCAGTGCAGTGTTTTAAAACAGACACACACACACACACACACACATCATTAGTTAAAAGGCTGGAGAAATATGAAGGAGTTTGCCTAGGGCCTAAAAAATATCAATGCAGGAGTGTTTCTCTTGGAAGAAAGCTCCATGAATGAGAAATCACAGCCATCTCCCTATAAGGCCCTCTCTGTTACAGAAGGGGGACTTCAGTAGCTTGCCAAAGCCCATCTGGTGATTTCATGGCTTAAATTGATGACCAACTGATTCATAGCTCCTTGCCAGCACGCATGCAGCTTTGTAGTGGAGGCAGGACACATTGCAAGGTCAAACTGCAGGGATGTTTTAACAGTGACAATGTCATCATTTGCCACCACCACCCTTTCCCGGTTTCCTCAGAGCTTAGTTGCCATCCTCAAAGTGGCTAGGTTGGGGTGACTTTCCTCTCAACAACATATTCTTGTGAGTAGGGTTGTCAGGGTAGGATAGGATTTCAGGGCCAAAAATTGAGACCTAAGGATGACCTCTTGTAATGTCACAGGAGGCAAAGTCTAGTCACCGTGTATGGCTGATGTTACAAGGAGCAGTCCTGGTGATGTTATTTACTAACATAATTTAAGCACCAACCACGGTCATTCAAATTTAAAAACCCAAGTTGAAGTAATGAGAAACTATGTATATATACACACATTTCTAAAAGCAGCAGTCTCACCCTGAGATTCTTCTCTCTTGCCCTGAGATCAGATGAAGAGGATCCAGGCCCTGAGGAGCCCTAATTGTGCGTTATCTCTGGTAGCTTGGTCTTGAATGAGTAATTAAGATCCATGTGCTTTCCAAAAGAGTTGCTCCTGTTGAAGAAGAAAACCTCTTGAACTGGTTTGTTAATACAGGTCAACACTGTTACCTGCATTTTAAGAGTCTCCTTGTGGGACTATCAGGCTGAGCACCCTAACATCTAAAGTGATCCACTATAACATTATGCTAAACTAGTTATCTTGTTCCAATTGTCTGCTTACCAAGCAACACAGACGATGATGATAATGTATTATTATTATTATTAGCATTATTATTAGCATTATTTTTCAGCCCCATTTTCATGGCTCCTAGTTTAAAATCCTGCTTTTTCTGAATATCTAAAAATCTTTTACAAAAATCCATTCAACAGGATTGGTTCCCATGACACTGGCATCAAGAAGGAAACACAAGACGAAAGGAGTTCTCTTCACCAATCCATGTTCTTCCGAGACATCTTTAACGAGACAGTTCAAATAAACAAAGAAATGCATGTAATTCTATTTTATCTCTTACTATCTTCTAATCTTCCTCCATTATTGATTGATTTTTGTCAGCAGCCTTTTTCGTGATGGGAATTTCCTCTTTATTCACTTAAAGGAAATCAATACTGTTTTAGGAAGTCCAATTTTTTAAAATTCTTTACTATAGCGGGTGGGGAAAAGATCTTTTTCTCCTTTGTGTCAATGCAGATCATGTCATAGGATTAAAAGGTATTGTGCTGCAGCAATATTGATATTTCATATGTGTGCCTTTTGCATTTCTGTGGTCCAACTACTACATTTTGACAGCAAAGAAATTTCTCAGATTTTTTTTTTAATCCCTGAAGTGGGAAATTGCAAACCAGAGGCATCAAATAGTGCATTAACCTTATTTAACCTTGATGGTATTATTTGCAAGAACATAACTTATAGTTCTTAGTAGTATATGAAAGCCATAGTAGCATATTAAATCTGACCAGGAAATGATAACAAACATCCACCTGAAACTTCATTAACATTTCCTGCTTCTGAATTATATCCCACAATTCTCGTAGCCAGACTAGAGCAATTCACAATCTTAATACAAATTCCTGTCTCTCCCCCGCACCCATACACTTTTTAATATAGCCATCACCAGCTGTGCAGATTGAAATAAAGCATCTATTTTAGTGGTAGAGGTGGTAGTAGTGACGTTCATAAATTGCTTTTTTATCCCCTGGGGACAACAAAATGTTGTAATATAAAACAACAATTGTTGTTGTGTGCCTTTAAGTCATTTCTGATTTATGGTGAACCCAAGGTAAATGTATCCCAGGGTTTTCTTGGCAAAATTTGTTCAGAGGAAGTTTGCCTTTGCCTTCATCTGAGGCTAAGAGAATGTGACTTGCCCAAGGTCACCCAGTGTGTTTCCATGGCTAAGTAGAGACTCAAGCCCTGGTCTCCAGAGTCGTAGCCCAATGCTCAAACACACTAGCTCCTTGCCCTGCCCAGTGATAAAATAGGCCTTGTGAGCAGATATATGTAGCTCAGATGGGCAGCAGGTACCTTTTCCTGTTGAAAATAGGCAAAAAGTCAGTCCAACCCATCCTTTCTTTCCTCTGGCACCCCAACTAGTATTGTGCCTTGCCAGAAGTGGCCACCAAGCTCATTGGTACTCCCAATAGCCACAAAGGAGACTACTTCTACAGTAAGCCTCCCTATTGCTTTGATCAGGGACTGAGAGACCATCATCAGTCAGTCAAAAACTGAAATGTGGTTTGCACAATACTCTTTTTTAATGTTAATTGAAACTTTGCTCAGGATGTTGTTTCTTCATTTTAGAGTGCTTCTGCTGACTGGGGAAGAAACAAACAGATGGTAGATTATGACTGAGTTTTACAAAGGAGGGAGGGGAATCACCACTCAGTGCTATTGACTAGTAAGAGAGCATCTACCACTGCAGAATTTTCTGCAGAGTCCTGTGAATTATGTTGTCTGGGATAAAATAAACGAAGCATGTATATGCAGGTGTTAACACCTGTTTAACTGTTAAAGGCCACTGCTGCTTACTTTTTTTTGACACAATGGTCAACATGTATTTCAGGAAAAATTGCACAAAACAATTGATGAATGGCAAAAGGTTTTGCTGGCACCAAAAACTCCCTAGTTAATGTAAGATAGCATATATAGGTCACCAGGGGTCTATATTTGATGAGCCAGATCTCAGGTACTACACCACCCTAATAGGAAACTGATTATCTAAATGTAGAACTTTAAGAAGTCCAAAATGGCCCCATCCACACAAAAGAGGCAGATATCAGCAGGCCCAGGAGAAACCCCAAAGTATGGGGAAGTGCAAAAAATATACAGTTGTCCCTTCACATTCACAGGGGTTAGGTTCAGAAGACCCCCACGAATGTGAAAAACCCATGAATAATAACAGCCCCCCCGCCCTCCCAAAAGTGGCAATGGGGCCTTCAGAAGCCTCATCGCCACTTTCCCCCCACCTCCCCAGAGCGGCAAACCGTGAATATGCGGAACCGCGAATGTGGAGGCCGCGAATGTGGAGGGAGGACTGTATTTAGGAAAGAACATCCTAAGGGGAGGGAGCCCTTAAAATTGTTCAGGGAAGTATGAGCATGGCTAATGGAATTCTGGCAGACACAAAGCTTGGGAAAAGTTACTTTTTGGATGACAGCTGCCAGAATCTGCCCAGCTAGCACTATTCTGGGAAGTATAGGCTTTAAAAAAGGATCTCCTCCAAGCATGGAGATAACTGTTTGAAGGGTAGGAATGTAAAACTAGGGTGGGTGGGTGAGTGGATGGAATGGAATATCCTGGAAAAGGGCATGGTTAAGCTGGCTGGCCCTGAACAGAGCACAATCCAAATTGCAACATTTTGTTGCAGGTCCCACCTGTCAGGCTGTATCACTTTTCTAGAAGGTACTGATCCGGAATACTCTTTAAGAAAGGAAATGCTCCATTATTCAGTGTGCAGCTGCATTGGAACATATAAAACAAATGTATCCAATTAACTGCAAGAGAAAGTTCTACTGGGATATTTCTTGAATTTTATGTTTCCCCAGCAGGTGGGTGTGGAAACCGGATGCACATGAGCTAATGCATATCTTCGAGATCAGGGTATACATTTGACCTTCACCATATGTATTTCCTTAAAGACCATCATTCCAGAGTGCTGACTTTATTGGAAAGGTGATGTTATAGTAGGGTTGCTTCTTATGCTTCAGGGTCAATTTATATTGTACATTATTCATACATAATTGCATGGGCACAGCCATCTCATTCATTTGAGTGAGACAACATATGGATCTCATCTCTTTCTTCCCTACACTGGAAACCTTAAGGACAACGTCATATGCACTATCTTTAAAACAGGGGTAACAAAATGGTGCCCAGGAGATGACCTGGAGCCTCACAACTGCCCCCCCCCTTTTTGTGGCTCTCCAAAGGCTCCTATAAAACACCTCCAAACACAACCTGAAGTGGCATTAGGCACTGAAACACTCCACAACCCCCTGGCTCTCAAAATGAGCAGAGATCAGCTAAAAATTGCCCAACAATCTAGGAAGTGCAAACCAGAAGCAGACTTTCAGTCTATACCAGGGTGCATTTTCCTGCCAATTTTCATCTGAAAATGAGCAGCTATTGCCCACCCTGGGGCACAGAGCAAACATTGGGCCCATGTCCATAGTTGGTCACCCCTGCTTTAAATGAACAATGTGCTATGGGAATATTTTTTCATATACCTGTATCTTGGTTGCTTGAGACCAAATGCCCTTTCATACTAACATGATTATACCACTGCTATTCTTCCTGGCTGCTTCTGGTTTCGTAGTTTGGTGACACACTAGAGCTCTCTCCAGCCAAGACTTCTAAATACCCTTTCCTAAACTTCAAATCCCAGGATTCCATAGGATGATACCATGGTAGTTGAAGAGGAATTACAGCACAATCATTGGGCAATGTGAAACAACCCCAAGTATGGTAGTAGAGCAGCTATTTAAAGCAAACAGAAAGCCCAGTTAAAAGTCATCACAATCACCACTGCACTATGTGATTACCATGGTTCTTCTGTTTAGGGAATAAAGCTAGTGAATCTCTATGAATCAATACATCCATAACAACCTTGCCACAGCTTTCAACCACAGACAGGATGGACCAAACAAGATTGGCATCAGTGGCATCACTAGGTTTGGTGTAACAAATTGCATTAACTCATTGTGTCATGGACTTCCTCCCATACCAGACCATACAGAATCTTTATTAATCCCATCAATCTACACAATCTGTGCATGACTTTGAGAGTCACCAAAAACCTACATGCAGGAGAGGAAGAAGAAGGAAGGCTCACCTGGCAGGACATGGCACCAGGGATATTTTTTATTTTTTAAAAAAATGAATTTCTGTTGAAAGACTGCACAAAAATTTTATAGACAATCATTTTGTTGTCACCCCCTCTGATGATGTCACTTGGTGTGAGTGTGATCTGTACCCCCTACAACCCCCTAGTGACTCCACTGCTTGGCACTGAAGTAATGCATGGGACAAAGTAGAGGTCTACATGATAAATTTATTTGACAAGAAGCAAAGCACAGACATGTTACTTTCTGGGACTACATCTCCCAGAACACCAACACCACCCAGTTGGATGGCACTCGCAGGGGTGGATTCTTGGAGTTATAGTCAAAAAGTAAATTTTCCAAGTTCTGGTCAAGGCTACTTTGGATACAGACCACTCTGATTTATATGTCCCAGAACAGACCAGCAAGATTCAACTTAGGATAGGGAGCATGATTTTTTTTTCCTTGGGACAGTAAGGGTGTATCCTTAGAAAAAGGAAATCTGGGCCAGAAAAGTCTTAACTCCCTTTTCAATCACTATATAGTGGGTTTGCTTCTGGCTTTGAATGACCCAAATCAGAAGAGGAAGGGATGAGGGACTTTATCAGATGTGGCAAATATGGCCTCATAGGGGCACCTACTGATTGTGAAAGGGAGCACATACCAGACAACGTCCTTTTGCGATCATATCTTGCCAATAGGCCGTACATTTTTATTGACAGGCCAAACCATTGATTGATCTCCCATTCCATTTTGTTGCTGGTATTGCTGCGTTTGAATCCTCGCGCCATTGTGCTCTTGTGAATGCAGCGTGAATAACATAACATTTTCAGGTGAGATCGGGACAGCCAGGTAGGGGACACTCTTTTTATGACACTCCCCCATGTACTTGGGACTTCTTAAGTGTGTGTCTGTGCTTGTGTTAAATTTTTGTGTCTTTCTTTTACTTTTATTTTTAAATTCCCTGCACTTGCATCTTCTCATAAGATTTGCTGAGATCACGAGTGCGGAAGTGAACAGAGTCCATTCACTCTCTGTTAGTGCCTGGGCTGCCTCTTTAATGCTACGGAAGGTTGGTCAGGCGGGGGGGGGGCATAAAAACATTTTAAAATATGCTAGCAAAAGAACAATATTGGGGGTGTGGTTTGATAAAGTCTGGAGACTGAAGAGGAGCTTCTAGTGAAGAGGAACAACAAGTGTGTCGCAAGGCATACCAATAAGCAGAGTGCGAACCCTACAACATTTAACAGATGAAAACCAAGGCACGTGTGGCTAATTAACATCAGAGTGTGGTCAAGAGGGCAAAAAGTTATTAATGAGGAAGAACAGACATGCTAATAGAGAGCTGCAGCAGTTTGCTTTTGCCTGATCCTACTGGGAAAGAAAAAATCCACCCCTCTTCTCATTTCCTCTCTGCCAAATTGGGACAATTGGAAGGTATCTCACTTAGTGAATACTGAGAGGCTGAGTTCCACATGGCCTACCCCATGTATCACAAGATCTACCCTGCCATCCAGTTAGCCTGCTGCTGTCAGGTACGGTGAAAGATGCTGCCCAGCTCCAACATTGAAATCAGACACAACAACCAGTCTGGTCAGTTTTCATATGTAATATGGGTATAAGAGCCATCTCCTCTTCAGCAGCAAAATGCCTTGGGCCAGTCCTGAACAGCTGCCTAGATGTTAGGAGTTTCAGTGCAGTTCAGAGTAAAGAGATTTTCACACAGGGGCTAAAAGCCCCGATTCTGTCCCGCCACCTCCTCTCCCGTTCCTGCAATGGAATGGAGGTAAATGTTCGCACACTTACCTCCATTCTGGAACAGGAACAGTCCTCCTCCCTCCTTGCCCGGCCGGCCGTAAATGCAGCTGTCGTAACACTGCTTTTATAACTGGCCGGGGGAACTCCTGCTCGTTCTTGCGAGAGAAGAAACGGGAGGGAAATTCAAATTAAAAAACCCCCAGCTGTCAAAAGAAAGAATAAAAATGTCGACAAGCCAACTCAATAGCTGATAAGGAGCCCGGCTCGGCAACAACCCAGTTGAAAAGCACAGTACCTGGTGTTGTCAGTAGCAGTCCTACAGGGTCAGAAGTACACAGAGAGAGTGTGCAGAACGAAGAGGCAGTCCAAGGTCAAAAGGGTTCCGGCAGGTGGGTCAACGAAGGCAGTCCAAGGTCAAGATATCCAAAGTCTCAAGATAGCAAGGTTCCAGGAGAGTCACAGGCAGAGGCTTCCTCCAGGTAACGCAGACTGCCTGAAACAAGGAACTCAGCCTCCCCCAGCTGCTTATGTTGGCCCAGCTCCCACTCCCAGCTGTGGGGTGATTGATGAGCTTCTGTCTCTTAATCTCTGGGAACGACGAAGCCATGCCTTCTCTGCTCTCCTTTGGCTAAAGGTAAGTACCTGCTCTTCTACCTCTTGCTCTTGCTCCATTATGTCTCCCAGGCTTGGACCCTGAGCTGGGGGAGGGCTAGGCTGCTGAGCCCTGGGTTCTTCAGGGCTAGACTCAGACTCAGCCAGCTCTTCTGCTACTGGCTCAGCCTCCTCGCCTTCTGAGTCCTCAGAGTCCTGACTGACCATGACAAAAAATTAAAATAAAAATAAAAATACAAGTAACCCGGGAAGGGGGGTGGGAAGGGTCGCACTTACCTGGCTGTCCAGATCATGGCAGGAAATGCCTGCTACCTAGCTCCTTCCCCGTCCCTGTCATTCCAGAACAGGGACGGGATCCGATTCGCACACCCGTGATTCTGTAACAGAAATGGAACCGGATACCTATTAACGACTTCTCCCCGTGATTACTATCACGGGGAGAAAACAGAACAGGCACAATGTAGGAACGGAACAGGGTGGACGTCGTCTGAAAGGGGAAACCTTTCCCCACCCTGTTCCGTTCTAGACACGGGATAGATAGCCCGTGTGAAAATCTCCTAAGACTACACTAAAACTTATTCCCTGGTGGTACACATGACCCTGTCTCAAAGCAAAACACCTAAAATATTCCCAGTGCTGTCCTACAGCCCTGGTGTTTAAAGGTCTGTTTTGCAGTAAAAGAGTGTCATTAATTATCTTCTATAGACTCAACAGGCAACAGCTTCAGGTTTAAAAACCAGTAAGCTTTATTACAGATAGAATATCTACAGTTACTAGCTCAAGATTGTTGCTTAGAATGAGTAACAAAAGGAAATACAAAGATAGAAAAGTATTTACAAACAGTCAAGCCTGGCGTGGCTTTCTTCCATTGGTCAGTTTAAACCTTTTACAATCTTTTTCTCACCCATTGCCCCCCTACTTTGTTACCGTATTTTGATTTTTTTTTACCTGTTGGCCTGTTTCCAGTCATGCTAGTTGTCCACTCCTTTACAGGGGGGCAATTCTGGAAGGCAATTCAACTCTCATGTAAGCAGAGGCAAAGTGATGCTACCTTGCACCTATCAAATGGTGAGGCAAATGGCAGGAATGACCTGTTCCTGACAAAGAGGCAAAGTGCTTATAAGGCTAACAAGAGGTAGATTAAAAGCAGGGGAGGAAATGAAAGACATCAACCTGATTCAAGTATTTCATAGATAATGTTGTTTAAGTCCTTTCCAACTTATGGTGACCTTAAGAGAAACCTATCTTGTCAAGATTTGTTCAGCATGGACTTGCCATTGCCTTCTTCTGAGGCTGAGACAGCATGACTTGCCCAAGGTCACCCAGCAGGTTTTGATGGTCAAGCAGAGATTCAAACCCTGGTCTCCCAGAGTTCTAGTCAAACATTCAAATTACTATAGCACCCTGGTTCTGACAGAAGGCATGCATGTGTGTGTGCGCACACACACAAACACACTCAATTTAAGAAATCTGGGATTATGGTTTATCACTCATTCCTTCCTGGTGAAAAGCTGTATGAAATTGCACCCTGTCTCAAGTATTGGCAAGTGATGGTATATCCTTTATACCCAAAATCTGACCCATGGGGAATGTTGCATTTAAATGGGGGTGGGGGTGGGAGGTGGGGAGAAAAAAGGGAAGGTTAAGAGCCAGGAACAGGATAACACACTAGACCGTTTTGCCATTTAGTTGGAATTATCCCTGTTCTGCTTTCTCTGCACAAGGTTTCAGTGTTATCATATGCATGTTAAATATTTCTTAAAGATAAAAAGAGGAATGAACATCATTAGAACTCTTCATTCTTCCTGAAAAGGAAACTATTATCATATTCATTTCTCCAGGGCTAGGAAGTCATGAATACATCTGCAGCAATTTGACCTTTAAAATTACTATTTCAAATTCTTTAATGAAGGATTGGGCCACATTGCTAGCAGGCCTTACACTCCCACCCTCTGGGACATCTGTGGGTTAGCCTACAGGCTTTTGTTAGAATCCTGAGGCTCTTGAGCTTCCTCTGTCTCTCCCTCCCCTTCACCCCACCTCTTTTTTCTTTCTTTTTTTTTCTGAAAGGAGGACATTTTAGCTCTCATTGCATTGCAAAGGCAACCAGTGTAATGGCAGTGAGTTCACCATTCTTTAAAAAGCTACACAGCAAATCTAGTCCCAAATGGGCCATTTTCAAGCCCATATTTCATTAGCGTTTCTTAACACTTTTATAGGACTGATTCATCATTCTGAATATCTGGAGGCAGCTGAACCAGGGCTATTTAACACATCCACATGACACAGAGACCGTTTGTTTGGGGGGGGGTGCTAATGATAGCCTGTCTAAAGGTGTGTCCCTCACCCAGCAGCTTTTGTTTATGGGGGAGAATGAAAGGGGGATGGGAAAAGATGCTGAGAGCTTAATCTTGTACATAGCTACCTTCAGTGCCACCTTGAAGTGGGATGTGTTCCCAAGTAAGTGTGTACCCTATACACTGGTCACTTCTTGGGGGATATTTGCTTCAGGTTGGGAAGCCTCACAAATAGGCTTTTAATTCTGAAAACGGGTCTGTTGTATTTAGAGGTCTAGTGTGCTTGGAAATGAGAATGTAGACTCTCAAGACAATTCAAAGATCGGGGTTTCATTGTTCTATAGTCCTTCCAAGGCCAATTGCTACAGCCTTTCCAGGCACAGCACAGACAACCTGGGATGCATTATACTTGGTGCAGGGCATTCTAACTATCCTGGCCTGGTTCAAGGAATGGATTTGCTGAAAACATTGGGGGGGGGGGACAACCACCAAACATTAGGCCAAAAAAATGGGGGGATGTCATGGTCTTTCAGGGGCTCTCAAGTGCCATACTGGATCCTCCAATAGGCCACATGCAGCCTCTTGTCTGCATGATTTCCAATCCCAATGCATAGGACTGCAGCCCAAGGAAGCTGCCAATACTTCTTTTTAAAGCAAACAAAAGAGTACAGGTTCTTTGCAGGGAAGGGGAAAGAGAGCAAGATCTAGGACTGTCCAGATCTAGGACAGTTATTAAGGCAAAATTTAGTTCCTGTCCAGAGGGTTTGTCTAAGAAACCCTTTTTCAACTTTTTGGACAGTCACAGCAGCCAGGTTGTACACTATCTGCTCTGCAAGCGTAATATGCTTGACTTGGATACATCTGCCTGTGTGGTATGGTGATCAGAGTCTAAGGACTTTATTAGATGCGGCAAATATGGCATCATAACAATACCTAATGAACGCAAAAGGGTGCACATACCAGGTGACGACGTCTTTTCACGATGTCAAATCCAAAAACCGTTCTTTTTTATTGATGGTCCAAGCTGTCAAATAGATCTCCCATTCCGCTTTGTTGGCGGCATTGCCGGTGTTTGAATCCTTGTGCCATTGTGCTCACGTGAATCAATGACAGAACGCTTTCAGCTGAGATCACAACAGCCAGGTAGGCTTTATTAATGAACATCTCCCACACACACCGGTGTACTTAGACTGTTAAAGTGTGTTTCTGTGCTTGTGTGAACTTTTTGTGTCTTTGTTGTTGTTGTTGTTTCAAATTTGCCACACTAGCATCTTCTCATGAGAATTATTTATTTATTTATTTATTTATACCCCGCTCTTCAGCCACAAGGCTATCAGAGCGGCTTACAAATTGTTTTAAGCAATAGCTATTTACACATCTACACTGCATTAAACAGTTTCCAATGTGTGTTAGCTAATTGCCCCCCACAAGCTGGGTACTCAATTTACCGACCTATGAAAGGATGGAAGGCTGAGTGAACCTTGGAGCCGGCTGAAATCGAACTTGCGATGTGGTGGCTTGCAGTACTGGCATTTAACCACTGCACCACGAGGGCTCCTGGTCCTGAATCACCGAGATCTGGCACCCAGAAGTAAACAGAGCTCCATTCATGCTCCGTTACTGCTGGGGCTGCCTTTTTGCACTGCTAAAGGTAGGTCTGATGGGGGGTGCTTTCGCCAGGATAAGTTCACTTTTAGCTTTAGTGGGACAGGCACACTAAAGGGGGTTAGGTCTGATAAAGTCCTTAGACTGCAACTGGAAAGACATGGGTTCAAGTCCCACTCAGCCATGAAGCTGGGTGACCCAGTCACTCTAGTCTACCTATCTACCATTGGCTAATTTTGAGGAATCATGTATGCCATGTCAAACTCCTTGGAGAAAAGGCAGGATGTATAACCCCTACATGTAAATAATCTGAAGAGAACAGGGAAATGCACAATTATTTAGCTATCTATTTCAACCACAGAGTTTTCCCCCTGTGATTCAAAGTAACAGCACCTTTCCAAAGCCTTAATCTCAGTGGACTAAAGATGTTGCATTAATGGGCCTAAAAGCAAAGTTTGGATCCTTTTAAAATGACAGCAAATCATATAAATGTTTAAAGCACCAATTAAAAGATGCCAAATGCAATCTGGTCCATTTCAAAATTCAATGTCAGTTTTGCAAGCATACACAATGGCAATTTATCAAAGCTTTGGTCCCAGCTGGAGAATCCTGGCTCCAGCAATGCAAACAATAAAACTCTTAATGAGACAAGTACAACAAATAGAACTAAAGTTTCAGATTTTCCCTGATAGTCCACACTCACCCAATTAGCAGTTGGCAAAAGGCTAAGCAGCTTTGTCAACTCTGCTCTTGGGGAGAGGGGGAATGAAACATTTAGCGCAGGAGGGGAGCATGTTTCTGTGCAGGGAGACACAGAGACAGAGACAGACTAGCATGATCTTAAATCCTATTTTAAGGATGGACTTTGTAATACCCCTCCCCCCCATACACATTGGCAGTCTCCTTTTCTCTTCCCAAGATTAAGCAGCAGATGTTTAAGCAAGAGCACATGTTAAAGATTCCTACCACTTTTACATAATATATCATTGCAAAGCTGTGTGTTTTTCTTACACAGCCCTGCAAAAGACCCAGGCTACCACTGGCTAGTCAGTAAAAAGACAAGTGCATTTAGAAAGCACAGTCTTTGCATTCTTGTTCAGCACTGTTCACCTAGGATAGATGCCTGGTTATACCCTGCATGACCTAGAATTGAACTGATATTCAACTAAAAGTGAAATGGATGCTATCAGTATCCAGTTGCTTCCACGTCTGGACCTTTCCTCAAGCCAGGATACTGACTAAGCAAAAATCCCACCTTTCCCCCAACATAAGATGCACTCCACCACACATTTGATCAATGTGGAGAAAAGAAGGCAAGATAACAAGACGTGGCAAAATTCAGAGACTGGTTTTCTATGATTGGAAGAGCATGGGCCATTGTGACTGACAGTTAATAAAAACCTTGTTGTTGTGTGCCCTGAAGTCATTTCTGACTTATAGCAACCCTAAGGCAAATCTATTGTGGGCCTTTCTTGGCATACAAAGGTGTATGCAGCCCAGTACCCTCTGAAGATGAGAGGATGTGACTTGCCCAAGGTTTCCCAACAGGTTTCCATGCTGAGTGGGGATTCAAACCCTAGTCTCTCAGTATCCTTCTCCCACACTCAAATCACTATACAGTGGACCCTTGTTATCCAATAGGGTTTGGATCCAGGACTCCCCGTGGATACCAAAATCCATGGATGCTCAAATACTATTATATACAATGGTGTAGTAAAATGGTATCCCATATATAAAATGGCAAAATCAAGGTTTGCTTTATAGATTTTTTTTCTGGAATATTTTCAAGCTGTGGATGGTTGAATCTGTGGTTACAAAATCTGTGGATATGGAGGGCTGACTGTACCATGCTGGCTCTGCCTGAATAAAAATGTCTTTGTTGGCAGAAGAATAACAGAGAAGGAGTCTGCCCATAAAATGTGCCACAGAAGGGATGGTGGCTTAGGGGATTCCAAGACCTTTTGTTGCCTAGGGCAAAGGACAAGATGCCAGGCTGCATACAGAAGTTGGCTAGATGGGCAGTTGTATCATACTTCAACAAAGGTAATATCCTTCATCATCCTTTGTCACACCTGAGACAAGTTAGTTTAGAGGACAAGTTGTGTGACCTCCAACAATAAAAGACCAGCCAAGAGATTGTCACCACTATTTCCCAGTAGCACCTGCAGCTAGAGGCCAGTCTAAAATATTTCGTTGTCTGAAGCATAACAGCAGTTGCTGTACTCCCTGTGATTGGGGCAGAGTACTGAAAGACAGACAAATTACATTAGGCTAGGGTTGCCATGCAACATGCAGGACAGGGCTCCTGCACTTTTAATGGTTGTGCACAAGAGGAAATTTCAGCAGGTAGTCTTTGAGGCACAAGCACCTCTTTCCCTATCTAGCAGCAAAAATACAATTTATTGTTGTAGAATAATACAACAAACCGAAAAACTAAATAGTTGTTGCCCTTTCATGACATTTGAAACTTGTACCCTGTACTATTTGGAGTCAGGGCCAGCTTGAAGGTTATAACAAAAGAAGAATTACGTTAAGGGTGGAATTCATGTGACTCTCCAGATGTTTGTCTACAAATTTGAATAGCCCTAGCCAGTGTAGCCAATGGTGAGGAATCATAGGAGTTGTACTCCAACAGCTGGAGGGCTGCATGATTCCCACCCCTCAATTAGTTATTGATTAAAATGGGGCAAATTGTCACAGTGACCCAATGAAACCAAGTTCTTTCAATTAACACTACTCCTACTACTCCAAGGTCACTATCTCATTTTCACTCAGTTTCATTTTCACTCAGTTATGATCTGCTGCTTCATCCATTTGATGCTACCTTTAGCGAGATACTGTGGCCCTTTTTTTATCATGTGTATTTGGTGGAAAGAACTTGCAAAACCACCTCTGAGTATTCCTCGCCTAAGAAAACCCTATGAAATTCATGGGGTCACCATGACAGGCAAACTGAAGGCTCACAGATATTTGGTGTACCCTCCAAATATGTCATGCTCAAGGGAGACAAATTCTTCTTTTAAAACATGCACAAAAGTAACATATTTTTAACCTCAGTTATCATCTCACCAATCATAAGCAAAATGACTAAGTTCTATTAATTAAATTTCTGGACTTCTTTCACCCCAGGAGGTTCACTTAGCACTGAATTGGACTTTTATTTTTACTTTTTATTTATTTATTCTTTTCTTTTCTTTCCCTAGCAGCAGAAGCAGAAGCATTTTAATGTTCTCAAGAGAAAATAATGTGTCGGTTTAAAAAACAAAACAAAACACTAACATCCTGACTGGTATGTCATTTAAACCTTTTGTGACAACTGCTAGGCAGCTGAATAAAATTTCTGCCTATAGAACTCTTTCATTCCTTCTCTCAGATAAAAATTCTGAGTAGGCTGTGCAAAATAATTAAGCATTCACAGTTATACAAAATAAGCAATTACTGAAGTTTGCTCAATTTGCGTATTTTTTAATCAGGTTGCTGCATCACTTCTGCTTGATGTAGAATTGCACAGGTGTGAGATTTTTGTTTACTTTTAACTCATGTTTGTACTTAATACAAACAGCAGTAGATATTGCACTTTGACACTTCCCTACTTTGCTGTTCTTTCCTCTTTCAAAAATAACACACCTTCATATTATTATCACTTGCATGCTCTGGATCTATAGCCCACAATTCAACACAGCTTGAGGGGCTAAGCCCTAGAGAAATTTAAACTCCAATAGACACAGCAATTGCTTCTTAGTAGATCTGGATGGAAGTCTGAATGAGCACTCAACCAGAATCAGGAAATTTTGCCATGAATGTGAAGCACCTCAACAATAAGGGCCATGTGAGAGTTTCTAAAGCACAAACAATCATTTCCAATCCACAGCAGATATTTAGGTTTATCATTTGTGTGTACCTGTAGGGCACTTTTTTTCTCTTAAGAGCTCGAGCAAGAGAAATTGCTGCTGTCATTCTGTTTTTCCATCCAGTGCACTCCTACTCTTTCATGCTGCTTTAGCATGCTAGTAATAAAACCAAGCCATAAGAGTGTACCAAGCACAATGACAGCCTTTAGCGAAACCAGATTTGAATTTCTATGCTGGTAGCTTGCAGGTAGATGATGTGGAGAAGTAGGGCAAGCTACTGCTGGCCCCAGCAGAGAAGCAGCCATTTATAGTCAAGCTGCTATCACTTCTCATTGAAGAATCAACATTCTCGGAGAAGAGGTCCTGGTTGAATACAAATGACAAAAAGCCTAAGAGCTATAGTTCTGCGAGGTCAAGCTATGCACATGGATTGTGGACAGGCTACTTGCTAAATGCAGGGGCCTATTTCCCATTTATCAAAAGTCTCATGTAACGTGACTTCACAGTCAAGTCCTTAAGGTCATATTACCTGACATAAAAGTCTATTAAATAAC
This sequence comes from Gambelia wislizenii, assembly GCA_030847615.1. Lineage (NCBI taxonomy): Eukaryota > Metazoa > Chordata > Lepidosauria > Squamata > Crotaphytidae > Gambelia > Gambelia wislizenii. Next base: position 90,451,450 of record JAUMIR010000003.1, on the reverse strand, counting down.
AAGACTGTGTTTCTACCTTTCAGACAAATCAGGTAGAACTTGAGTGTTTGAGTGGTGACCTTGAACATGTCTTAACCTCAGTGTTCGAATGATAGCTGAAGCCATGAATATTGACAAAGACACTGCACAGAAAATTTTACATGTGGATCTCAACATGAGAAAAGTTTGTGCCAAGATGGTCCATAGGGTTCTCACATCAGAGCAAAAAGAGTGCTGCAAGGAAATTTGTGTTGACATTCTGCAGCAACTTGAGGCAGACCTAAACCTTTTTCAAAAAATCATCACTTGTGATGAAACCTGAATCTTCCAGTATGATCCTGAGACAAAACAACTGTCAATGCACTGGAAAACACCATCATCACCAAGAATGAAAAAAGCACATCAAAGTCCACATTGAAAGCCATGCTCATTTTTGTTGTTGTTATTTTACATCAAGGGCATACAATTTTGTAATTTTGGCAGAATGGGTTCTAGAAGGCAGAACAATGAATCAGCATTATAAGGAAGTTTTGACAAAGCTGAGAGAAAGAGTCAGGAAAAAAGACCAGAACTGTGGGGAAATGGTTTCATTCTTCATCAAGACAATGTGCCTGCTCACACAGCACTTTATGTGAAGCAGTTTTGGACCAATGAACACATTACTACACTTTAACATCCTCCATACTCGCCAGATTTGGCACCATGTGACTTTTTTCTTTCCCGTAAAGTGAAATCACTGTTTAAAGGAACACATTTTGAGTCAATTGATGCATGAAGAAGAAAATGGCAGATATGTTGAAACACCTGACAGAAACTGATCTGCTCCACGCCTTCGGCCAGTGGAAAACAAGACTGCGTTGGTGTGTGAGTGTGAACAGGGAGTATATTGAAGGGGACAAGCATTAGAATTGTAATACATACAAATAAAGATGGGTTATTGTATCAATCTCGTTATTTAATAGACAAACCTCATAGGTGGAAGAAAAAATAAAAGTGAGAGCAAGCGGTGGTGTAGTGGTTGGAGCATTGAGCTACAGCTCTGGAGACCTGGGTTCAAATCCCCACTCAGGCATGAAAACCCATTAGGTGATCTTAGGCAAGTCACACTCTTTCAGCCTTAGTGGCGGGGCAAAGGGAAACCACCTTCTGAATAAATCTCCCCAAGAAATCCCCCATGATAGTGTCGCCATAAGTAGGAAATGACTTGAAGGCACACAACAACAAACAACAACAAAGCAAAACAGATGTGATAGGGGGGCCAAAACAAAGACTGGCACCTGTTGTATAACGTAAATACCTAATCTTTCACTATGTAGTGTCCTTTATACTCCAGAGGTAGAGATCTTGTCTCTTTAGAAACTGCCGGACTGCAGCTCCCATCAGACTTTCAGTCAGCACTGCCAATGGCCTCAGTTTAAAGGAGCTGGAACTCAGCAACATATGGAAGGTCACAGTATCCCAGCCAGCCCTGCCTTAGTTTGTTTCACTTCAGCTGCAACACAAGCACTTTCATGTAATACAAAAAATTATGATCAGTAAGCTTATTTCTTGAGTGAACTTGTTACACTGTTATATGCTTTCCCTTTTGTTATCTCTGTTTCTAACTTTTATTTCCAAAAAAACCACCTTAAAGTAAAATATTACGGGGAGAGGAAAAGAGTGATTAAATTAAAACATTGAGCTTTATTAGCCAATACACCCAAATAGAAAAATGCGAAGTGTTCATGGCTACTGGGAAACCATTTCTTCACTGAGCACCCTCAACCGCTCCCTCCTGATCACACAAATCTTCTGTAGCAGCAAATTATCTTGAATCTTGCTTTCCTTTTGTACATTTCTACCAAGCAGAAACACATCTTCAAATAAATCCCTGAAACATGGCCATTAAAACATCACAGGCACCACTGACTATTCCACAATTTATCTGGATTGTATTTATAGCCAAAACTTAATTCCAGGCCAGTGATCTCAGCTCACTTGCTTACCAGCTTCTTTTCCCTGGAGTTTTCACACTTTGACTATGGAAGCACACTATTTCCTACCTGTCAAGAGAATCCAAGGCTCAGCACTCTATGGATAATTTCCAATATCTACTATTAAAACAACGGCCTCCCCTCCGCAAGTGATGGTGATTAAAACTGTCTTGTCAGAGCTTAACCTTTTTAAACACCTTGGTTTTAATCAGCACAGCAATACAGAGGAAAGACTTAAGGCCCCAAAGGGGAGTATGTGGCTTTCAGATATGGGACTGCAACTCCAACCATTAACTAGGCGGACTAGGGCTGAGGGGAGTCACAGTCCAACATTCCCCATCCCTGGCTTAAAGAACAGCACAGTCCTACACCCAGGAAAGCCCAAAACTGAAATCAGTGGCTGAAGAAGGGCCATCCTTCCATACCAACTGCCATGGCTCCGAACTTTAAGGGAGAGGACAGCAGCCAGCATTTGCTGGACTTAATCCCCCTCCCCAACTTCTGTTTCCTTGTGTTTTGTGCCTTTTTCGATTATAAACCCAAGGACAGGGAATTGTCAAATTAACCATGTGTAAGACACTCTGGGAGCCTTTTTGGCTGCATGTAAATGCACAAAATAAAATAAAATCCACACACAAAGGCCCATTTGCCTGTTATAAGACACAGGTGCAGCATGGCCTTCCACTAACCAGAAACTGAGGCCCCATCTATACAAGGGGGTGGGGGGGAAGAGTGCAATCTGCTTCAAAGAAATAGCAATTTGTAGCACCGTGACCTGTTTTAGTGGTTAATAGAGCCCCCATAAACTTTGCATGGCCCCTAGCCAAGATGAGGGCAGCGAGTAAATTATTCGCCATTTTAAATCTGCCACTGCTGATTATTTTTTTTTTAAAAAAAACTGTTTACCATGGTGCACACAAGCAATAGGTCATATTTACAAAAGAAAGAAAAGAATAAAAGAGAAAAATCACCATTTTATAGCCTTACTGATCTCTCACTTAGGCAAAAATCCAACATAGTGGCAGCAAGCCCTGCCCTCCCTGCTTGCTCATCCAGCCAATCAGTTTGCACTGCTTCAGTGCAGCAATGCAAATGTGACTGTCTTATCGATTGGACATTTGCATCCCCTATTGAGCTTTTTTAAAACTCTGGGAAAAGCTCAGAAGGCTTCCCTGATGGAGTTTACGGTGGATTTGGCTCTCCCTCCCTTCTGAATAAGATGTGTCGATGCAAATATCCGTTTAGACAGATCACCTTCCATGCGATTTCTATGAGGATTATTTTCACCATTTAGACAGGACCTGACTTTCTTGTTACTTCCCGTTGAGGGGGGATCTTTCCTGTGTCAGGGGGTCAAAACATGGCCAATTCATTCAAATGAAATTGAATGAAGTCTCCTTTATGTAAATCAGCCTTTCAAGGTACATTGTCTGTCAGCTGAGGTCATTTCAGGAGCAATGACCAGGCAAAGCTGAAGCAAGCGACTGTTATTTTGATAGCTATATACTACTTTTTCAACAGTTGTCAAAATGTTTTAGGCAATGGAATGTGAAAAGATACATCATCATATATATACAGCACTGTAAATGGTTGTTGCTAGGCAAAAACATTTTAGGCCAAACCAGTTATAGCATCAAAACGACCTGCCGTCCCATGTTAAGAAATGTTCACTGCAATCCTAAAGTGACTAAAGCATAGTCACATTATTAATTCATGTAGCCATTTGTTATTTACTGTGCCACCAGCAGCTTTTCTTGGCCTCTGGAAATACTTTTTCGGTAGTATTGCTTGAAAGCTTCTGACTAGATATGACAGACTGATTTTGATGTATGCAAAAGAAACGAAGGAAGGAAGGAAGGAAGGAAAGAAATCCTGCTCTACGAGTGAGCTGTTTGCCCTGTCATTACAAAATAGAGGGGACAGTCCAACCCCATTGTTTAGGGCGCCAACCTAGCTGGGCTCAGTGTACACTGGAGGTTGTGCCACATCAAACACAGCAATTCTGGGTTAATGCTGCAGGGAACTGAGGTCTGTTTTGTTGGTTTTATATCTCTGAAGCTTTGGTTAAAGTTCCATCGGATTTCAGAACCTGTGGTCCTCCTGCTGTGTTTGGACCCACATTAGTCCTCAACAATAGAGCTGTAGCTCTCTATGGAACAGTGAATCCATTCCAGGTTTTGACTAGTTTTAAAGATGGTATCCAAGGTGCTAGACCTGTTTAGGAATAGAGCTAAACACCTTGAAGAGATCTTCTACAGCCTAGATGACAACCTGGGGTGAATTCACCACCCCACTGACATAGGAGACAACTAGCCACCACTGGCCCCCAACAACCTGACCAGAAGAAAATAGTGGCTGGATGGCAACGAGTTTGAAAACCTCTGAAAAGAAAAAGAAAGGAAAAAACCAAGATACAACATTTCAGCGGAGCTGAAATCTTCAAGTATTTCTAATGAAGACATTAATGTCAGTGTGGTCTGTTAATACAGTGGAAGAGCCCACAGAATAGAAAATAGGTGCTCAAAGCACACTCTCTCTGCCCTCATCCTCATGCACAGATTCTATTTATAAATGCCTTGCATCCCAACAGAGGAAAGAGTTCAGATTCCATGAAATAACTTTCTGAGGGTCAAACCATACACTGTCTTAAATGCAGTAACATGCAACCAAGGTATACTTGGTGCTAATGGAACAGAACAACTGGAGGAAGTGCTAAACTTCCCCACCCTATACAAGGAGGGCCTGACCTAGATTTACCTCATATATCTATCTGTCAGCAAAAAAAACAAAATAAATATCTTGAATGCATACTAAGCATAGTCTATATGTCAGGTAAAACTGGACCAAGTAAAGCAGTTTGTAACATTCAAGTGAGGTTATTTAAAAAAAAAAAAAAACACCTGAAAGCAAATATTTTAGTTCCTTTTGCAAAAAAATAAAATTAAAACAGTGCCTTTTAACTTGTTACCAATTATGTTAGGGTCCCAGAAGTACAAATGAAACTACTGTAGTAACTTTTAAAAAGCATCTTATATTCCAACATGATAATGCCTCCATGTACAAAGGAGCAGGAACATCAGGAATTCATTCATGTTGCATTCTGGGGATATGAAGAGCAACATCTGCAAAGAATCTTTTTAAACAGACGTTTTATAATCAGAGAAAGAAGTGTTTCAGGCATCTGACAGACTTAACACTGGGATTATCTGACACTTTGTCTACCTGGAGCAAATATGAATGCACTTTGCTTCTTCAGTTCCATTGTGAATGCAGATTGTAAGACTATGATGAATGGGGTTGCCCAGCCTCACTTTTTTTTTTAATGTGGGCATTTTCTCAATGGTCACTGTTCTTTAATCTTGACACTGATGGGAGAGGCAAAGGGAAACCTCTCTTATCCCAGTTGGCTCTTTTAGCACTATCTCCACCTACAGTTAAGTAAAAGAAAAGGTTGAGAGGTGCTTGGAGGGCCGGCAGGTAGAATATTTCTTCATTTCCAAAATTCTTCATATTGTCTCAGGATGCAAGCTAATTAATATTTTTTTTAAAAAAAACAACATTTGCATTTGACTTTGGCAGGTATTAACCTTTAAAGCCATAAACAACCTGGGTACCTTAAGGACTATCTTCTCCTTTTGCGTGCTTCTCAAGACTGTTTTCCCTTTCCAACTCTTTTCAGTGTTTTAGGTGCCATTGCTGAATGAGGTTCAGCAAAAGGCCACAGGAAACAGCCAGCTCGACATCTATGACTACTCTGTGGAATCCCTTCCCTTCTGGAGACTCTGTAGACCCTGACACTAGAGTGTTTCAGATATCTGGCCAAAATATGTCTGCTTAGCTTTTTATATCTTTTAAAATGCTTCTTCCTTCTGGCATTGATTTTTCCTTTTATTGGTTGCTTTGATTTTTGCAGTCTTCTGTATGTCTTTACTTACCAACTGGGTAATGTTTTTTGTGATGGAAGTTGCTTGAAAATTATTTTTGAAAAAAGCAGAAAACAATGGCTGAGATCCTGCACCAGGAGGCATCCATGAATCACATACCCATGTCTCTGTAGCAACATCTCCCAATGCTGTCCCAAAATAATCTCCTCACAAGCAACATAGCCTCCCACCCAATATGTCCATTTCTGGTTTGTCAGAGAGCGGTGGGATAATTTTCCTGTAGATGAATGTGCTGCGACAGGCATCTGCAGAACCTGCATGGGTTCTCAGGATGTCCCTGTAGATGATATCCTTGCAATGTGTCCAGCTACAGGAAAATAGCTGGACACATCCCGGCTCAGCCCCTCCCCTCACTCAGAAATGGTCTTGCTTGTGGGACTGCATTACTCACAAGGTGGGTTTTGGAGGGGATTGTGGAGTTGGAACAGAATTCTGGCTTCACAACAAACAAGAAAGTGAGTTGTGATGACCTACGTCCAATGACCACCACAATTCACAAACAGGATGCCAGCCAATGTTTAAAAATACATGCATCAGCATTACCATTTAATGCAAGGTCATAGAATCATAGAATTCTATGTCTCAAGGTCAACTCTGAGAGTTTGTCCATTACTACAAAAGATGCTACATCTGTCAATATTGTGGTGGCATATAGTTAGCTTCACTAAAACATGAGCTTCTCTACATAATTAAATCCAGTAGTAGGTGGATATCCACCTTATATACACAATTTACTCAACCATAAGTTAAGCAAACTGAACATCTTTCCTATCCCAACAAAAGTTCATGCCCCATCAGATAATTAGCATTCATTCTATGTGCTTTGCAGAATACTTTTTGGAAAACACAGTTTCACTTTAGAACTCATTTTATTCATATCCCCAATTAAAGGTAATGTCATGGATGGAACTGGGCCTTGAAGGCATTTCTCATGTTACAGCTGAGACTACTCTGTGTTTTAAGAAAAAAAAGTTTCCACTTCCACCTAGTAACAAGTGATGCAGAGGTGAGTTCATATGCTTATTGGTCACAGAACATGAACTTTGTCTTAATGTTTGCAACATGCGGAGAGGCATAGATACCCCACTTTAAAGTACTGTATTCTTAAAAACACAGGACTGAAGTTGAAGAACTATAAACTTAGAATCATAGAGTTGGAAGAGACCACAAGGGCCATCCTGTCCAACCCCCATTTGTTAGAAAACAGGTGCTAGCCCTGTTCCACTAGCATTTGCCCAAAATTTTATACATTGTTATGATATGCAGGTGTTAGAATAGTTCACCTTTGTCCACCTTCCCAAGAAAAGCACAACCCTTAACCTGGAGAATGTCTAAGGGTTTGTTTTAATTTTGGGGGGGGGTTCCCCTCTTTTTCTTTTTGCTTCTCTCACTGTGTAAAGAATTGTGAGCCAAATATGGACTGTGCATGGATTAGCACATCTTTGGATCCAACCCATAGTTATGACCATCAGCAGTTTAGATTCTTCAAGAATGTAAAGAACTAGAGCCCAAGTTTAACGGAAGAAGCAGCCACAATGTAGTAAGACATGTGTGCCCCAACTTTCAACACACACTTTTTCCAGGACAGCTCAAACCAGTTTAAAATACCAGCCCAAATCTCATGTAAAAAAGTAATTAAAAAGTAATTGTATCTAAAACAACTTGGCTGTGGTTTAAAAAGGACAGAATAAAGGAAGGGTCTTAGGCTGGCACAAGGAAAGAGTGGCCACCTCTCTCTTCTAAGAATGGAGAGAATCCTACCTGATCTGAGGAAGGCAAAGGTACCTATCCTAAATGGGATCACACTCTCTGCCATTATTCTCAGATCCAGTTCGGTAGCTGCTGCATTGGTATTGGCTATTGCCCAGAGTCCTTTTTAATCACCATTATTTGATATAGTATGCTGACTGCGTCTTACCTGGATGAGTCAGATTCTACCACTCTCTTTCGTGCCAACAATCTTATGACAATTTTAAAGACATTGCCAAGAAAAAAAAATACTGGAAATGGCAGCACTGAACCAGAAAAGATTAACAATGCATTAATACCTATTTTTGGATCTCACTAAAATACAGGGGACAGCTAATGGTAAAATGTGTTAAGAATTTACAATAGATTTGGCCTGAGGAAGAGAAAGTTCTTGCAAAAGTATCCACAGTATTGCACTGCACATGTCAGTTCTTTGAAAAGGAAACCTACTAGAAACCACAATCTTTAAATCCAGAAATACATTTGCATAGATTCTTGAATCAGCAATCTCAATGTGATAATTCTAGAAGCCTACTAGCCATATGTAACCATGGTTTTCTATGCCATTGGTCTTCATTTTGGATGAATCACTCCACCAGAGTGTGAGAGCAACAGTATCAACACTGTACAAAGGGGGGTGGGGAGAGGTTCTTTAAATGCATGTTTGGATTAGAACAAAGTCTGAAGTTTGAAAAGATAGATGTCTGTTTAGTGTCTAAACAATAGATCAGTTTCTAAAGCAGGGGTGGGAATTGTACAGCTCTCCATATGTTGCTGGACTGCAGTTACCAGCAGACCTAGCCAACACTGGCCAATGGAGAAGGATGGGAGTTGCAGTTCAACATCATGGAGTGCCACATTAATCCTCACCCAAATCCAAAAACCAGCAAAAGTAATTCAGAGATTTAACACTAAACTTTACTGGCATATTCAGGCGACAGACATGAAAAGGATTAGTGCAACCACTAGATGATGATATTTATTTCTTACCTGCCTTTTTCCATGGATCTAACCAAAACATGCCAAAATACAGTACATGCACAGAAAAAGGTGTATCCTTATATACCCCACAGGCGATCATGGTGGGTGATACTGGTCACCAATAAATATTCAAGTTGGCATAAAATTTTCTTTTCATACCAAAGTACACATACAGCATAGTTATATTGTATTCAGACAATTTGCATTCTTTAACATGTGTGGATTAGAACCATGTCTTCCTTTCACAAAGTGCATTTATATGAGCTGTCTAGTTACTAACCAGCTTTCTAAACTGTTCTTATTGTAGCTCTGGAGTGCAAATTGTCTTAGCAGACTACTGCATTTGGAGAAAGTTCAAGGTGGAGGACTCACCTGGATTTGGTCAACTATCAAAAGTTGGAAGGAAACTTGGATATCAAGCAGTCCAACTCACTACTCAATACAGGCTCTTCAAAGGCAGATAAAGCTACATTAGCCCTGACAAAATGGCAAGTGAGAGTGAGTGCCCTACTGGCTGCCCTGGTGAGGAAAAGGGACTAAGTAGGTACTTGTTCCTCATCCATAGCAGGTAGTGGGGTAGGATGTAAGAGTTTCCATGCACACCTTGCCACACTTTTAGTGTAGGGTAGAGCTCTGGAAGTGCATCTCTAAGGTCCTGAGACCCGGGATGGGGAAGGACTCTATCCTGAGGTGCATCTGGGGTTTGCTCTCATTTGTAAAGTCCTGTGTCTTGGGTGGAAGCCCCCTGGGTTTGACCTCCAGCAGATGGCTGTCCAGGGAGAAACCCAGTTACTTGACTCCCGCCCCCCTGGGTCAGGTGTTTCATTCAAGGAAATTCTGAGGAGGTAGTCAAGGGATGACACCTGGCCTCAGCTGGGCCAGTATCAGGTTGCTCCCCCTCTTGCTTCTTCCGGGATTATCATTCTGTAAATAATTTTAGATCAATAAAGTGGCCCCTTTTTAATCCAACTCCTTGTGTCTGGTCTCATTATTCCATAGTAGGTCATCAATAGATATTTCCTTGTGTTTTTTCTGAACCTACTGTCAACTAGAAAAACTGCTAAGGAAATGATAACAAAATACAGGTACAGTTGTCCCTTCATATTTGCTGAGGCTTGGTTCCAGGACCCCCCATGGATACTAAAATCCATGAATACTCATGTCCCATTATATGCAGTGACATAGCAAAATGGTGTCCCTTATATAAGATGGCAAAATCAAGGTTTGCTTTTTGGATTATTATTTTTTAAAGAATATGTTCAAGCCATGAATACTTAAATCTGTGGATACGGAGGGACAACTGTAAATATATTCCTGGGCATTACTTCTTTAAAATAAAATTTGGCACTAGAGCCAAAAATAACATGGAAAGAATAGGGATAGGTTCCTGCACCACAAAACAGAAGAGCTGTTCAACATATTTTAGCAAATGTTTCATTCAAAACTAATAATATACACATGTGAAATGAAGCAACCATGTCAGGTAAGCCTAACATAAGTCAACAAAAAACATTCTGAATCTTCTTGAGACCACTTGAAGGTGTCTTCCAAAATGCGTCAGGCGAAACGTCAGAAATAAGCTCTTCCAGAACACGGCCTCACAGCCCAGAAAAAAAACACAGAAAACCTATGGATGCCAGCCATGAAAGCCTTCGATTTCACGTTGTATAAAAACTGCCAATGCCTCATCTGAAAATTGTGATCATTTTAAGTAAAACTGGCTATTTTGTAGGTCTCAAGCACACTGTTCCAAAATTGCCATCATTAATGGAGTCCTGTGCCCAATCATGACTTTTTATTGTACTGTTTGCCATATTCTTCTTATAAATTCTTTTTATTCCATTTTAACATTTCAAACTGCTTTATTTGCTTTGAAAAGCAAAGCACAAGTACCTGCACAAACATAGAGCTGATTCAAATTAAAGAAACAATGTCCTGGAAGCTCCTTTCAAGGGTATAGTGATGGCTCTGCTTCCCTGACAAATATGTTTACAATGCAACACAGACATTATGGGAAGAAATAAATGCTGGACATCTTCTTATGTCTCTCAACACAACCAGCAGAAATAGAAAGGTATTGTTTCCATTGCACTGTAATTTGTCATCCTCCATGCACAGGACTGTAAATTTACAGAGAAAGACAAGACAATCCCAGAGCAATCTTAAAACATTTCAGTCATTCAGTCTTTTCCCTTGACCTGACTTATCACTTATCTTCACAACTCACAGCACGTTCTTCAGACAGCTCTGTCTTTAATTTTTTACGAGACGGTTCTTCCTGAAGAAGATGCATGCAACGCTCCAGGGACTGGCCGATTTCGTCAATTGTCCATTTGTCCTCAAAAAGTGCATGCTCTTCCAGTGTAAATAGCCCCTGTTTGGTTCGTGTCAGCTCCTGCACGGTGGCACAGGAAGACAGTTCTACAGAATTAAAAGAAAGGAAATACAAACAAACCTGAAAGGGCACAAACCTGAAAGGGCACAACATTTCACAGGACCTGAAACAGCATTCAATGCAAAAAGATAATTTATATTCTTAAATGTGTCTCATACTTGACATGGTGGCACACAATGAGCTGGAGTCAGTCCATGCCTAGAGCAGAACTGCTGGAATAATGGAATTTAAGTCAGTCATCACTAACCTGAACCATTGATGTCAAGGGGTCTACTCTAAGCATGACTAAATCTGAATCCAACCCAGTACTTTAATTTTGTCTGCTCAAACTTAAGTTTCATTATACCTAGGTAATATGTACATATGACTATAGCCTTAAGGTGCATTTTTGCAAATGCAGTTAAAATACCAAGCCGATTGGATCATATTGACTTAACATCAAGGAAATCCATGATATGCAATGAATGCATTAGTGGGCATAGGAAAACATTCCTTTTGACTCAGTTTCCCAGTGGATTTCCATGTTCAAGTGGGGATTCGAACCCTGGTTTCCCAGAGTCTTAGTCCATCACCCAAACTACTACATCACACTGGCTCTCACACTGCTCATTTTTTTAAAAAAAAATCTGGTGAAGAATGCCCCAAATGGTGAACTGTTCAAGGTCTAGCAGTTTACCCTTGAATATTGCCCAGCACGGCTCAGGCACAAAACACCTGAAAAACCAGGAAATCAGAACATTTGTCAGCCCCACGTGGTATTTTAGCCAATTTGGGGCCAAAAATGGGGTGTGACACCCACCATTAATTTGCAGAGATAAAAATCAGATACCACAAATGCCTGTTACCCACCATTGATCTAGGATACGCTTTCTAATTTGAGTGCAAACTAAAACTTATAGGCAGTTGTGTGTAGCTTTCCCCCAATTTCTTTAACAATGAACAGCACTCAATGAAAGCCTTCTGCCTCTCACAGAGCTACCACAGATATGAGCTACTATTGGCATTGTGCAGTTTCCCCAACACCCTATTATAAGTTGATGACCTAGGCAACACAATTCCTTCATTCATAAAAAGATTTAATAAATATGAACAACAGAATGCATTAGCCCCATCCCTCTGTCATCACCTTGACTGTGTGGAAAGCAATGGTTCTGAATAGAAGAGCCTCTTCAATGTATGTAGTGTCTCCATGAGAGATATAACTCAGATTTTCCAGCGTTCTGGTTCACATGAAGAATTTCCATTTGAGAAAATATTCTCCTCTTCAGAACTGTTGCTTTTCATGCAGTCAAAATCTTGATGGAAGGAGGCAGAGCATACTCCTTTCCTTGTGTGTGTTTTAAGTCCTTTTTTGAACACCTGAATAGGGCTATGCTACCCCAGCTAGGTATTAGACACACAGAGTCTGGCATCAACAACACTTCTTAGTGGACAGCTACTGGAATATGCCCTGTTTATGCTGAACAGAATCTAAAGTAATTTAGTTGTCAAATATGGTTGATCTAGGCAATGTGTCTGATCATGTTGGATGAAGTACAACCACATAACATTCCTCATACAAATCATATTTTAGGTCAGACTGTGAACTAATTATGTGGTTACAAAAAGAGGACAAAATCCAGATGAAGTAATTGCATCATGCACTGGTATAAATATATTGTTACTCTTGACAAGTGTAGAGACGCTGAAATGAACGCGATTTACAGAAGCAGTGGTGAGAACAAGTCCCATTCATTTCAATGGGTCTACACTAATTGAGACTAACACTGGATTTAGCCCATGAATCATCACCATACACTTTACAGATAAGAACTATCTTGGTTTTTACCTTTCTCGTCTGATTTGCCTGCAGCAAAAAGTCAGATCTTAGTCCATCTTCCTAATACTGAGGTTGATCCACCACTTTACTATTGCCTTCACAGGACTCCTTTATAGCCAGTTCACTCAAGTTTATTAAGTGCTATTATGTGCATTAAAGCCAAAACCACAGCAAAAAGTACAAGAACTTTATACCATACATCTGATCAGCCAGAGATACTGAAAACAAAAGTTGACCTCTATTAACATGAGCATACACTCCCAGAATGATGCGCTTTGTCTGTGTGCCTACCTCTGCCAATGTCGTTGACCAAGCTTCTGACATAAAAACCACCGCCACATTCAACATCTGGAATGTTAACAGCAACATGGTAAATTGCCAGTGAAGTACAAAAATCTATTTTACATAGAAATGTAAAAGTGCACTAAGCAAACAAGAGAGTGATTAAAATATTTATGGGTTGCAAGATAAATTATTCATCCTGGTAACATATGTGCGGGTGAGATTGCGAAGCCGGTGAAGAGAAGAAAGCAAACAGAAATAAAATGCACCACTTCATCCATCATTCACCTTATTACTACTAGCTTCAGGATATCAGTAAGTAGTTCAAGCCCTTTGTTTAAAGCAGAAAGGAAGAAGATGCCACACAAGGTCATAATATTTATCTACTGGTGATGTGGGTGGAGAGTAATGTTAACATGCTGGAAAAAACAAACTATGAATGTTTTAAACCACTGAGTGAAGTTTAGAAATCTGTGCCCAGCATGCACAATCCAGTAAGAGGCCAAGACATTTTAAAATTGACATCTTATTTGCCACCCTGCCCACTGTAAATGCTTGCATATCCTCCAAGTGATGAAATTACACAGTCCACTAAAACAGTTTGTATATTCAACTTGCCAAAGAAAAGTGCAAGTCAAATAACTAGCTTTACGAACTAGTGTTTACGATCAATGTGCAAAGTTGTTTATCTTTGCTTGATGACGATGAATTCTACTCTGTACATAAAGTAAGCTACCGAAACACCCATTTGATATAGGTTGAATCACAGATTGTTTTGCCAGCACCCTTGTTGGGAAGACTTTACAACTGTGGTCTTGTTGCTTGTTCTAATCTAATTGGCTCCATCAAGATCTGGACAATCCAGGTATGTTTCCATAAATATTCTCCAACATGATCTACAATAGGAGTGGAAAACCTTTAGCCCTACAGATGTTTTGGGCTATAACTCCAACTGTTCCTTACCACCAGCTACCTGGATGGGGCAGATGGGAGCTGTATGGTCAAAACAGATAGAGGACCAAAGAATCTCCACCCAGATCTACAATTAATTTCCACGTTTGCTTCATGGCCATAGGATTGCAGAATTTGGCCAGATCTCTTTGGATCTCCAAGCCCCAGGCCTTTCACATTGCTCTATGCTTGGGCCCTGAAAAACACAACTTCATTTAAGCAATAGCTACATGATTGATTCCTAGTTTCTTCTAAGCTGCATAAAGATTGCTCATACTTTACATACTTTACTGGGTTACTATGGTCTAGTGGTGAGAGTACTGTACTGTCCCCATGGATCCAAGAAATTCACTGGCAGATTCTGAGCCAGCCATTCTCAGCCTGACCAGTCTCACAGGGCTGTGGTGACGTTAATGTAGGGAGGAAAAGAGTTGTGTATGCTGCCTTGAGCTCAGTGGGAAAAAAAGGCAAGATATGAATGTATGAAATTAAATAAGTAACTCTGACTCTCATGAGGGTTCTTTTATTTGCTCTTGGCAACTGGGATATTAAATTATTACATAAACTGTGACACCAATATAACTGTCACCATACAGAGAAAGATGAGTGAAAACAGGCCCCGTTCCACCCCACCATTTGAACAGGTACAGAGCTTGGGAAAAGTTGGAAAAGTTACTTTTTGGGACAGAACTCCCAGAATCTTCACCAGCCATGCTTGTTGGCAGATCTAGAAGTTGCTATCTAAAAAATTAATGGGGCTAAGGGAGAGATGAAAGATATGAATGTGAGCAACCACAATGATGTGTATTTAAAATTTGGCTCCAGTTGGAAATGAATAATAAGTGAAAAGCAAGGTGCGTTTTTAAGAGAAATCTGAAGGAAGAGAGAAGCAGCATAATGTACCTGTTCATGTTTCAGCTTTATGGGGCAGTAAGAAAGAATGGGCAGATTTGCAGTAGTGAACAAGATGTCTTTGGACAGCTGAGGATGGGAGACTTGAAGAAGGGGAGGGCACAGACAAGAAAAGTGGGGTGAAGCAATGTTGCCAAGGAGCACTAAAGGGCAGGACAACATTAGTGATGGCTATAGGATTGGACTGGGGTACAACAAAAGGATTTGAGGACGATAATAGGTGTGTGGGGGTGTTATTTTGGAGGAAGAGTTTGGGATAGTGATTTCAATATTTCTATTCCACCTTATAGGCTGCTTCATATTTAGCTGAAGACAGAGGAGTAGATGAATTTTTGTAATTTTGCATGGTGAAAGAACTCTTTGCGCTCTATGACTCACCCAAAGTAGGGATGGCAAACTATTTTTGGGTGCCAGGCCAGATTCCCACTCCCATGCTCCCCTGATGGATGCCAGGGGGTGCCCATGCCCCGATATCAAAAGTTTCCTAGCTGTAGGGCTCTGAGGCATTGCCCTTTCCTAATGGGCATGGACACACTTCCTTATTTGGGGAAGGCAGGCAGGTGGGGCAACAGAGCCACACACACTCTGCTGGTGGTGCTCCAGTGAGCTCTCAGGAACCAGCTGGAGAGCTTTGCTTTCTCCTCACTTTACACACAAACAATCCTGCAACTGGGAGGCTTTGCGTGCCCTGTGCTTTTCCCCCATCTAGGTGAGGGTGAAGGCATAATTAGTAAAGCTCCCCTCAATTCTCTCTGGCCAAAGACCAGAGATAATAGCAGGCATTGTCCCATACATGATGGCCTTCCCCAACTGTGAGAGTGGGCAGGGCAAGCTCCTCCTGTTGTTCTCACTCTGCTCTGTTCACAACTGAGAAAGCTTCAGTGGACTGAGATGAGATTCCCACCCCCTCCCCAGAAATCCCATGGACCCTTTGTGGACCAGAGAGGGGCTGCCTACAGTTGCATTACAGCTATGGTCCAGAGGCTATTCTCCTATTTTAAAGCATATCAGTGGAAAGTATTGTTTTCTAAAAGTGTGAAGACAAGCTGAACTGATACCAGAACAGAGGGAAAATGAAAGCAGCTGATCAAGAAAGCAAGACTGCCATTCCAGGCTTTTGGGAGCCTTACCAATTGTGAACAAGGGTGGCTTGAAGTTTCTGAGAGTGAGATTGTAGACCACAACTGGCCTGGCAGGTTTTGGTTCCACTGATTCTCCTTTCTTAACAAGAGTTGACAGTCTTTGTCCATCTTTCTTCAGGGCAGAATAGCTGATTGAAGAGAGCACACAAGAGGAAATTAGTAATTTCACGAGGAAACAAACTTGAGATGCTGGAAGAGTAATTAGTCCTTCTTAATTTTTGCAGTTCTAAATTTGTGTTGTTTCCAAATATGCTCACTAAAATAATAAGAGCTATCTGAACTAAAGAGGGAAGTGTGGTGCAGTGGTTTGAGTGCTGTACTAGGGTCTCGTCTACATGGGTTATTTACCCCAACTTGCCTCCATCTCAGAGCCCTGCAATCCATATAACGCAGGGCATTTGCCCTGTTCTTCTCCCGGTCAGTCCTTACCACCCCCCGGGCAGAAACGGAGCTGAGATGGGGGCAAGCTGGGGTATGGCCTGATAACAGGCTTTAAAACAATACCTGTTTAAAACCGGTTCCACCAGCAAAAAATGGATTGGCCCTGTGAGACTGCAGGAGCCTATCCCTGCAGGCTGGCCATCACTGCTCCTTTTTGCGGTCTGCCTCGCTGTCTCAGAGGCAGGAAAGAGTCCCGCAGCATGTGACCAAAACTGGTCACATGCAGGAGGTCTTGGTCACATGTTACGGGTCCCCTTCCTGACTTCTGAGACAGTGAGGAAAATGACGGTGGTGACAGCAGCTGCACTGATGGGCCGGTGTGCCTGTCTGGACTCCAGCCCATTTTGTTGAGATAATGGGGGAACAATGGGCCAGATCCATGGCCGGGATACTCCGGCGGGAAGCTGGCATATCCTGGCTTATGTAGATGAGCCCTAGGACTCTGAAGAACCAGAGTTGGAATCCCTGCTCAGCCATGGAAGCCTATTGGGTGATCCTGGGCCAATCATACTCTCTCAGACTCAGAGGAATGCAATGGCAAACCCTCTCTGAAAAAAACCTTGCTAAGAAAACCCCATGATAGGTTTACCTTAGGGTTGCCCTAAGTTGGAAACAACTTGATGACACACAACAACAACACTCTGAACTTATCAAAGACAAATTCTGGTACAGTAGCTAAAGAAGAATATGAACACTGTTACTTTGGTTGAATTTATACTGTTATTATGGCTGAAGTTATAGCCCAGTTAAGGAGGAGCTAATACAACATCTTAAACTAGAACTGTGCATGAGACAGGCTATTCTTTCCTCTTTATCTCCACTTATGAAGATTGGTGTTATTTTTCTGCAGGGCTAGTTTTAGGGTCTAATTCTAAACACTATTACAAAAAGGGTACTGTACCCCTCATGGCTGCTTTTGTGCTAACTGGACCCCCAGGGCACCCTAATGCCCCCTCCTAATGTTAAAGCTTCAGCCTTCAAGTCCACTCTTATCATTAAACATCTGCTCAAATAGCAGAGAGAAGTAGGATGTCAAGCAAAGCCTCATAGTTCTGCTTGACATTCTCAAGCCTTAAGTAAAGCTAATAGAAACACCTAAGCCAATCCTTGATGAAAGACAGCTACCATATCCCTCAACGCTTCCCTGGATTTATGTGACCCATTGTGATGGAGACATTCATAATGGAACTGGCAATAAGAGCAAGCAAGACTTTCCCAATTCCTTGCCAAGCACGCTTTGCACTCCTTGGCAATGCAAAGCAAGTGTGATCAGTGTATAAAATGATGTTCCTCTAACTCCCATTCAAGGAAGAACGCCACCTTCATTCAGAACACTTCCTGTTTTTGGTATACTTATGCTTTATGAACCACAACACTGCCCAATGAACAGCACCATGCCATTTTGTCATATGTACTCAAGGCAAGAGAGACATTTGCTTCAGTGATGATCAACAGCTTGAAATGCAGTCCAAAATAACCAACAAGGGCCATTTGCATGCACTGTTCAAGTCAATGTCACTCTTGGCTCTGAGCCTGTCAAGTTGATTCATTCTGTTTCAAGATTCCTTGTCTTGCCAGCTTTCTGCCATATGAAGGTCATTTTCTACTGCCAGTGGAATGAACTTCTGCAAGCAGGGTTTCCAGCAAGATAGTTGGTACTTACAGTGGGGGAACCTGCATGATGTTCCCTGTGAACTTCTGCAGGACAGTCTCAAGATCCTCTTTTGTTATCTGATCTGTCAAAAAGGGGAAAGCATGTACACATGCACTTCAGTATTGCTTCGTCATACAGCAGCTTTGAGCATTTCTCAGTGGTGTAAAGAAACAACTACTGTAGAAGTACTGTTGTGGATTCTGTATTAAAGCCAAGACAGGGGAAAAAATGTCCAAGACATACTCAGATGAGAGTAGAAGGATAGATGAGAGGGAAATAAAATGTAAGATGTGGATAAGCTAGTTGTTTGTTGCTTATTGTATCAATATCTGTGCAGTTGGTAGCTAAGACAGTATAGTTTCAATATCTGTGCAGTATGTAGCTGAGATATTATGGTTTCTATATCTGTGCAGTTTGTAGTTGAGACATTATAGTTTCGATATCTGTGCAGTCTGTAGCCGAGATATTCCAGTTTGCAATTACTGCAGCATATCAAGAGCTGTAACTGATTATCAGAAGTCAACCTGGAACATTTCAGATAGTGTCAGGGCTAGTAATCATCTCCAGTTCATGGCAGAAAAAGTCAGGCAGTTTCCCCAGAAATTGAGTAGGACTGAACAGTAGGATGTGTACATTCTTCCCTTGCCCTTTTGTTTACACCATCTCATTTTCAGTCATTCACAGATCATTCCTGACAATCATGAAAAAGTGGAGGGGGAGGAATCTATCTGCTTAAATCTCCACTGTAAAAATGCTTGAGCAGGTTCAGATGCAACAATGTCTACAGGGAGAGCAAGAAATGAAATTGTCTTTTTTCCCCCCCATTTCCAGGTTTCCCTACATCCCCATAAAAGAAATGTACAAGGGACAAACACAGAAACATTTTGTGTGAGAAAGTCATACAATCAGCTCTCTGTATCCACAGGGGATTGGTTCCAAGAACCCCCACGGATACCAAAAAAACGTGGATGCTCAAGTCTATTATATAAAGGGATTTTATGTAAAGCTTGAGTGCCACCCAATCCCTTCCACCCCACCCTGCATACACCTCAAAGGCAACTGCCATGCACATGAGCTTCAGCCTCCCCTCCCCTCCCTTCCCCTTGATAACAGTTCCCTCTCTACCTCTCACTCTTTCCCCCACCCTCTTAAGCAGCTTCTTCGCCCTCAGCAAGAGAGCACCACAGAACAACTTCCGTTTCAGTCCTCTTGCAAGTCCACTGGGTGGGATGGTGGAGAGATGAGATGTTCTGCACTGTTTTTTTAAACTGAATACTGTACTTTTGAATTTTTTGAATATTTGAATTTTAACATTATTATTATTTTCAATCTGCAGTTAGCTGAATCCATAGATCCACAGCCCATGGATACAGGGGCCCAGCTGTATTTCAAACAGGACTGAGAAGCAGAAGCTTCCATTTTCTCTATCACCAGTTATTTACTGCCACATCCAATGCCACTAAAATCCAATGCTAGACAGGCAGTACAGCAGTTACAGCTCTGTGCTAAGACTTAAGATACCTGGGTTCAAATGCACATCAACTACAGCATGATGCTGAATCAGTAACCTAGTGCCCATCATTACTTACCAGCCTAACTATTCTACCAGATAGTATTGAGAATCATATATACTGCACATGATACTTCCTCAGTAGAGAGGTATGACAAAAATGTCATAAACAAATAGAGAGAAAAGGTTAAAAGAGTATTAGCAGTATCTAATCTGCATAGAATTATCTTGCGTATACATATGTGGGGACAAAATTGAAAAACACCCAGAAACTTACTTTGATTTATAATTGTCGGTACATATTAGCCTTTATAGTACCAGAGAGAGAGAAAGAAATACAACTTCATAAAGACAAAGCTTTCAACATCAGGATTTGGCTGCTACTTGGCTTCTGCTCTAATTTGAATGCTCATTTTTTTAAAAAAATATATAAATTAAATAAGATTACAAAAATCTTCCTTCACCAAATTGTAATGTATGCAAATGCCAGCCATCTTCTTAATGATGTACAATATAGAAGGGGCAAATATATTTGCTATGAAATACTCATGAACAAAAGATTTTCTTTCTTATGAAAGCAATATTAAAGGGAAGTATTCAGTAAAACACTGGAATTCCACAACTATCTAGGCCCATGTTTCTCATGCATTGTGATAGTTTCTGCATACAACACCTAATCCAGTATACAAAATCTTGCCTTTGTAACCTACCCCCCACCTCTACCAAGAGGCAACTCAAATAAATCACAGACATATGGAGCTCAGCTTCTCTCAAACTGAAGCAAAAAGTCTTCTAAAAGCATCAATACCTGGCTGGTGCTTTGAGTTAGGTGTTACATTGAATTAATCCAATTGTTTTGTCATATGGGTTGCATTCTGAAATCGCATTCAGTTGCTTTTCAGCACAACACTGAGTAAGCTGTACCAAGTCTGGTGATCTGATTCTATCCACATCTCCTTGTCCGCCGTGACTGGAAACTTTTGCTTCCACTTATGATTAAGTATAGCTTTACGGGATATCCAAACATGAAATCATAATTGTGGTTTATTTAAACTGGGGAGGGGAATGAGACACCCGATCTATGGGCCACATGCAATTCCCAAAGCCATTCATTGTGACCCTCAGGTCCACCAAACCACACCATCAAAATTCATTAGTAAAACCCAGCTCCATATTTTAGTGGCAACCTAGGAGCTCTCTTTTGAAACAAACACAAAATGCTCATGTTAAAGGGGTTCTATAGTTGCCACTGATATTCCATGACAAATCACACACACACACACAAGGCCTCAGGCTTAATGGGGTTAACTTCATTTGTGATAAAACTAAGGCTTGGCATGATGTGTGAACACAATTACAGAATCCCAACCAAAAGACACAGTTCAGGAAGACTTTTAAATAATGTGAGGGAATTAAAATATTTAGTCTCTGATAAAAACAAGTTAGATTTGGGCCCGAGGCTCTATTTTCCTCAATTACTAATCTGAACATTCCCTCTGTTCACTTTTCCTCTTTCTCTAGTGAATCCCAGTGGATTCTGCTGAACAAACAAATAAACCAAGGGCATGGCTTTTGTGTTATGTGTTAATCCCTGCTCTTTATTTCTTCTTAGTACTTGCAGCTCTTTCTTCCTGAACAGATGGCTCTTGCGATACAGATAAGAGGGTTATTCCGTGAAAAGAAAACATTTCATCTCTTATGCTGTATCGGAAGGAAACAACTTTAATATCTCACTTTATACAAACAGAACATTTAAAACCATGATGGCAGATGCTGCCACTGTGCCCAGCCGCTGTCTAAATGAAGTGCCATTAACAATAATGCTGTAGCAGTTCATAAATCAGTCAGGGCTGCAGGAAGAAATACATATTAGAATAAGGAAAGAGGAGGGAAGACAGGGTGGGCCAACTCCCTGATGCTGTATATTCCTTGTTTTGTTTTTAAGACCAGACTCACAATTATTTCCCCGGCCACCAAATAATAACACAGATCTCTAGATGGCTCACAAACATGTGACACACTGGAAGCTGAACTACCACTCTTTCACTCCTTCACTCACATACAGTGAGATTTGGGCATCTCAGCCACTGAGAAATGAGTCAACGGGGGCAATATCTAAAAATCCAACTTTGCAAGTTACATCTGAACAGGGACAAGAAGAACTACACTAGCCATACTTGCTTTTACACAAAATTTGACATTAAGGCCACACATTCATGGTGTGGGTAGATTAGCAACAGGCCACATGCACACCTTCAGAAAACATATGTACAAAGCCTAGAATCTGAAGGACACTTAGCATAATGATGAGACAACACTATGCCACCAAGACTGTATCAGATGCCCCTTGTCAACCTCCAGGCTAATCCCTGGCAGTCAAGATTGGACCTTACTTTTCAATCAAAAGATTGGACCTTGCTCTTTCAATCAAAAGTCTTCTCTTCTAGAACTTCTATTGTTAGACATACACAATAAGTCTTCTAGTTTCAGTCCTGATCTTCTGACCTAATATCCCAGAATGTCCTGAACTGAAAAGTCTAAATTCCAGATTGCATGAGGGTGTACTGACTGCTGCAGGGAAACGATATATATTTGTGTAGTAAGATGATGACACTCAGAAAATTAAAACTCTAGAAGTTCCAAAATCAACTACAAGTAAAGATTTCTTCCTTATTTTAACAGCCAAACAACTTACTACACAAACATAAGTAATATTCAAGTTAAAGAACAGTTGATATAAAAGCTTTTATTTTATATTTTAAATTTTCTATTAAAATTGCTTTCCTATGCCTTACATTACTGTATACACACCCAAAGAGAAAGATTATGTTTATGCCTATGTGTGGTTATGAAAATGAGCTAGAAAACTGAAATAACTCTTATCAAAGACTGCTAAATTGAATTACTGTGACCCTGATAGTCTGCACTCTTTTGAAAACCCCCAGCAGGAAGGCAAGAATATTTTTGCAAGAAGCAGCATCAAGGAAGTCAATCTAACAGTATGAAATTCATTTTCCTTTAAGAATAAGCAAATGATTGGAGGGAAAGATAAGAAAAGCAGCCCTTTCAATATCTCCTTGTCCTACTTGTTCCTGCAACAGCTTGTTTTCTATTATTGTTAGAGAGTTCTGTGAAACTAAAATTTTTGTACTGTATCTGTTTAAGGTTCAAAAAGCAAGGAGCTAACCAAACATTGAGGGCCCATGAATACATTCAGGAAAGTTTTTTTTAAGACTTCTAATTAATTATTATCCTTCAGCTTTTATTATTGATCATTTTGTGTAATACTCTTAATAATTTTGACAAAAAGTTAGTTCAGATCGCCTTTAGATAAAGTAACAATTTATAGACAGAACTACTTACTACAGGTTGAGTCTCCTTTATCCAGAATTCCAAAATCTGAAATATTCCAAAATCCAAAATTGTCCACACGGGTGGTTAAGATAGTGACACCTTTGCTTTCTGATGGTTCAGTGTACACTAACTTTGTTTCATGCACAACATTATTAAAACATATTTCATGCACAACATTATTAAAACATATTAAAAATATAGGCTATGTGTATAAGGTGTATATGAAACATAAATAATTACACAAGGGCCCATCTCCTTGCCATTATGTATACACGAGTATTCCAAAATCCAAAATACCTCTGGCCCTAAGCATTTTGGATATGGGAGACTCAACCTGTATATAGGTATATAATTGGAGAGGTCTCTCATGTGGGATAGTCATCTTATATGGGGCAGCTTGTTTACACAAGAAGATTCAGTCTTTAAGTGGAGAGGATACCTCCAAATAAAGGTATCAAATACTCCAATAAAGGTATCAAATACTGCAAGCCATGGCTTAGGTCACAAATGAGCCAGAGTAAGCAACAGACTCCCACATTTCCATTTCCCACACTTTTGTGTACTCAGCAAACTAAGAAAGTTGTGTGAGTCAGATATCAGAACTCCATTATCACAGCTACCTTTCAGAACAAAGTCCTTTAGGGCTTATCACTGGCAAGCCTACAGAGGTTTTCACATCTTATAAGACTTTATTACAAGGTGTAGTTGAGAAATGGTTGATTTATTTTCAATAGGTGATGGGAACAGGGTCTTTTCTACTAGGACTTGCTTTATCGTTAAACCCAAGTAGTAGGGGGAAAAAAATAGGAGAGCAAAAGTTTCTGCTTTCACTGTTGACTAAGCCACCATTTACTAAAAAGAAATTTGTTTTAACAAAACAGGATATCAAATTGATGTCATATCATTCATGTTTCAGTTCACAATCAGAGTTAAAATAAGTTGCAGGTCTGAGTTCATACAAAAAGGAAAAATGTAGTTTGGTCAAAAGGGAAATTGGAAACTTCCAGTCTGCTCCTCTCAACCATGAAAGGGGAGGAAAGGGAGCATGCAAGCCCCAGGTTGTTCACAATAACCTAACCCATAATTTAGATACTTCAGAAGTTGGGCTGCAGTTCCTATCATCTTCTACCACTGGCTATGGTGACTACAGCTGACTGGAGCTGCAGTCTAGGAACATTTGGAAGAACACACATTGCCCACGTCTGGATTAAAACATCTGAACTGAGCCAATGGCTATCCAGACCAATCTACCCTGAAGATGAATTGGCACTCAGTGTGAAGCAAAATGGAGGAATGTCTGTGAAGTATCTTAAAACCTTGCCAAAAATGAGATCACACTGAATGCAAGCAGAGAGGAAGAAAGAAAAATTCACAGACACCCCTTTATCACTACATGATAACAGGAAAATAATTTACCATAGTTACCTACTATTGGTTATTATAGACACATAAGACTGCACGGCAGTTGCTAGGAGACCAGCTATCTATAGCTTTCTTCTTTTTAAGATGTAAAAGAATTAATGGGAATAGTTGCAAGTTTACTCCCCAATTAGTGGCATATTCTTTCCCAGAAGCACTGAAGCCTCTTCACATATGACCAAATGCAAGGCAAGCAAAAAAGCAGAAGCCTAGCAACCATTTCAGGTAGTGAAAGTGCATTCTCTCTATCGGGTGGATGAATTTGTTTACCCTTTTACCTGAACCTTAAAAAGGACAATCAGAGAGGACAGAGAAGATCCAAAGAAAGTCTGCACTCCATGAAAGCCACAAGAATTGCAGACTTTCCCCTTTATGAATCTCGTAATCAGGAAAACAGTACCATCTCATAGGTGGGTGTAATGGAGGCCAATATTTACAAGTGATTGTTAGCATAAGCAAGCTTTTATAACTGATGCCTCTTGTATATGCTAACAAAGCAAGAAGCCTTCTCTTACCTTATGAGGATCACTTCATAAATCGCAAATATTTGACTCAAACACAGCAGGAACTTTAAAAGATTTCCTCTATACTGCAAGTATACCCTGCACCCCTGTGCTAACACACTACTGATATACCCAAAGCTCAAAGTATTTGTCATTTTATTTGTTTATATTTTATTTATATCCTGCTTTTATCCCATATGGGACCCAAAGCGGTTATAAAGAACTAGTTACATGTAATTGCATAACTAAGTTACATTACCACTGTATCTTGACCATGGATACTATATATACTTGCATATAAACCAAAACATTTATGCCGAAAAAATGACCCCAAAAACTTAGGCTGACTTATACATGGGTCAATGCGGCATTGCTGTCCGATGCGGTGCTACTTCTGGCCTGCTTGAAAAAAATGGCAGCAGCTCTCTGGCACATGCCTCTCTGGGTGGGGAGATTAGAAGGAGATTAGAAGGAGTCAGGAGAACTGGAAAGAAGCCCTGATTCCCTCCATTCTCCCACCATGCCAGTGGCTCTTTGGTGCTTGCCCACCAGGATGGGGACATTAGAAGGAGTCAGGAGAACCTGAAAAATTTCCCTTCCCCTGCTGTCTCTCTCCGTTGCTCTTTTGGGGCTTTTCCATGGCCGAGAGAGAGGAGAGGGGGCAGGTGCTTCTTTCAGGCTCTCTCAGCATGGACTAAGCTTCAAGAGACTGAAGGAAGCAACAACCCCCTCTGCTCTCTCTCAGGCGGCTCTTTTGGGGCTTTCCCACCACGGCAGAGGGCAGAAGGGATGGGTGCTGCTTTCAGGCTCTCTCAGCACAAACTAAGCTCCAAGAGTCCAAGAGTTTAGTCCATGCTGGGAGAGCCTAAAGGGAGCAACAGCCCCCTCTGTTCTCTCTCCAGTGGCTCTTTTGGGGCTTCCCTGTCATGGTGGGCAGAGGTCACTTCTCTGCCGTGGTGGGAAAGCACCAAAGAGCCAAATCAGCAGTCCAAGCTCTGTAGCATTATTACTATTACTATTGTTACTATTATTAACATTATTTATACCCTTTCCCCAAAAAAACTGGGTCTCAAGGCAAGTTATAAATTTAAAATACAATATAATTAAAACATAATACAATATAGTTAAAACATAATGAAAGATCAGCATTAAATTTGAATTCAGCTGGCAACATTTAAAAACAAAGAGGTAAAAACGATAAAAACAATTAAAAACAGTACAGTTAAAAACAGTACTGCAATCTCTTAAAAGCACTTTCTTTAAGAACCTTTCATTCTCAAAAGCCTGTCAGGAAAAAAAAAGTCCTTGCCTGCCAATGGAAGGGCTGCTAAAAGGAACCCATCCTAGCCTCCTTAGGTAGGGCGCTCCAGAGCCCAGGGACAGTCACCAAGATGGGCCTCTCTCATGTTCCCACCAGTCATTCTTGTGAAGGTGGTGGGACTACGTAAATGGTCTTTCCTGAGGATCTCGGGGCCCAGCAGACTAATGTGTGGAGATATGAAGTGTCAGACAGTCTGGACCTAAGTCACACAGGGCTTAGAGATCATTTCCAGCACTTTGTGTGTGGAAACAGACTAGTAGGTGACGGAGCTGTTGTAACAAAACAGCAGTATGGTTCTGTAACCAGCACCAATGAATACTCTGGCTGCAGCTCTTTAAGCCAACTGAAGTTTCTGAATATTTTTTAAAGGCAGCCACATTTAGAACACTTTATGGTAATCCAAATGGGAAGTAAATAAGGCATGTGTCATCATGGTTGGAGCATGCATCTCCAGGAAGAGGCACAGTTGGTAGACTAGCTTCTGTATATGCCTTACTATGAACCAAATGGGAAGAAAGGGCTTCTCCTGTCTCATTTCATTCGAAGAGCACAGAATAGTACCTTAACATTGGAACGTAGGCAATATTACACCATGTCAGTAGACAAACACATACTTTCTCTGCCATCTCAGCTTTCTCTGATGCCCATCAGCAAGGCAGAAAGAAGATGCATGACCCAATTTGGAAGACACTGGTATGTTGTGCTGAGAGCAGAGTTATTAACTACGCTCTTAACAAATGAGGAAAAGCTCACTTCTCAAAGCACACTTAAACATTTATTACAAAAGAGAAACACAGCTTGGTATTTAATCAGCCCCAATGCGTGGAGCAGTATGCTTATTCTAAATGGCCAACTTAACTGATGGAGAAAAATGATGATTTGCAAAATTAGCCTTTGACAAAGGCATAAGGAATCGTTCACTACTAAAACAGATGACCAGGAAATGAAAAGGCTCTGCAACCAAAGAAGCAAAAGTGCTGGTGGGCTCTGGGGGCAAAAATGGGTATGTTTTAGGGGGAAACAAAAACAGAGCAGAGGTAGGTATAAATACTCGAGTCCCGCTTTTGGCAGGATATGAAGAAAGACGATGACAATGACAATGATAACATACTTCTAGGAAAAGGAACTCATGTAATGGATGGTTGACAGATGTTAGCAAACTGCTGTGGGGATAGACTAACCCTTGAGGTTCTCTGCTTATGGCTCTATATTAAAAAATGGGACATAAACCTCAAGCTACCTGAATGATTGATTACAGTATTGTTCAGAAGATGACAAGAACACAACTAGAACTTGTTGTAATGACAAGCAGCATGAATGGAGGCTTAGCTGTTATTAGAGACACCACAGTCACCATATTTTTTTGTAATTGATTTAAGTGGAGAAACTTGCCAATGGGGTTTCCCCTTAGAATACCCAATAAAATTAAGAAATTCTGCATTTGAAAATTTGGGGCGAGAGGTACCACTGTGAAGGAATTACCCAGAAAAAAGAAGGAATAGCTACCTGAGCGCCAAGGCAGTTTTAGGGTTTGAGACAACCAGCACAAAAAGCTTTATGTCTTAAAAGTAGGGCTCAGGACGGATCAAACAAAAACAAACCTATGACTGGGGAATGAAAAAGCAAGCTCAGGGAAACTCTTTGCCCACGAATTAACTGGGCTAGCTATGAATTGCCTATGAATTAACTATGTTAGCTATCTAGAGCAGCTTAGTACAATACTGAAAATAAAACAAACCATAAAGGGAGATCAGGTAGTCATCAACCTCACCTATTTCTCTGAGAGGTGAGAAATGCTTCAGAAATGCTTCAGAATTAGGCCATGAGTCTGGCTTGATCAATTTAAAAGATACTCCCGTGGGATAGACAGTTGGGTGGTAGCATGGCAATTTGGTAGGCTGTTGCACATTTCCAAGGTTACAGGAAGCATGTTCACACTATGACTCCTGTAGTTTAGTTTTAGTTTAATCAAGGAGGAAGCATGTTTACACCATGACTCCTGTATCTCTTCAACAGTTCAGAGCCTTAGGGGTTGTCTATACGGTTAAAATAATCCAAATGGAATTCAAACACCACTTATCTATACCGACATTCACATCAATACGTCTCATTCAGAAGGGGGGGCAGACGAATCCACCATAAACTCCATTGGGAAAGCTTTTGAGGCTTTTCTCTGAGTTTTTAGGGTTGTCTATACCGTTAAAATAATCCTAATGTAATTCAAATAGAAGGTGATCTGTCTATACAGACATTTGCATCAATACATCTCATTCAGAAGGAGGGCAGCCTCACTTATATCCCAAACTGTTGTGAGAATGAATATTATGATGCATAACTGCAATGCAGTTTATAGACCTTGAAGTGATTCTAGAAATGATTCCTTTTAACTCCTTTTAGATTTGCTTGGGACACAGGACCCCATTGAGGAAACAGAACCTAGGTTTCTCTTGAACCTAGAGACTGTTGAGGCGGGGGATCCAGAGCAGAACGACACCACTCAGATCCAACCTATGGCAGAGGTGGAGGAGGAAGTCCCAGGAGGAAAAGAACAGCTTCTGATGGTGTGGAGTTGTTGAAACCCACGAAATGGTATTAACAATTTTCTGAAGTTTTTCTGTCAGCCTTGGCTCTTTGGCCAATGCAACAGGGAAACATACATGCTGGTTATCTACCCCTGAGCAAGGCTCTAGTGGGTTATCTACCCCTGAGCGAGGCTCTAGTGGGGGTTGGGTCAGATGATGTTTAAATGGACTGTTATTCAAGTGTGGTGATAGGGGGCCTACATATATTGAATACTGGGGAGAGTGATGCACCTTTAGGTGTGTGATCAACTGCACCTCCAAAACAACCTGCAATTTTGTTTAAATTATCTTCCATTCATTCTCTGTTTCTGCAGTTGCTGCCATTGCCAATCCAACGGCCACACTTACACCTGCGGAAAGATTGGCAATGAATCATAGAATCATAGAATCATAGAATTGTAGAGTTGGAAGAGACCACAACGGCCATCCAGTCCAACCCCCCTGCCACGCAGGAAATCTTGATCAAAGCATCCCCAACAGATGGCCATCCAGCCTCTGTTTAAAGACTTCCAAGGAAGGAGACCCCACCACGCTCCGAGGGAGTGTGTTCCACTGCCGAACAGCTCTTACTGTCAAAAAGTTCCTCCTCATGTTGAGGTGGAATCTCTGTTCCTGGAGCTTGCACCCATTGCTCCGTGTTCCTGTCTCTGGAGCAGCAGAAAACAAGCCTGCTCCATCCTCAGCGTGACATCCCTTCAAATACTTAAACAGGGCTATCATATCGCCTCTTAACCGTCTTTTTTCCAGGCTAAACATACCCAGCTCCCTAAGTCTCTCCTCATAAGGCATCGTTTCCAGACCTTTCACCATTTTAGTTGCCCTTCTCTGGACAAGCTCCAATTTGTCAATATCCTTTCTGAATTGTGGTGCCCAGAACTGGACACAGTATTCTAAGTGAGGTCTGACCAAGGCAGAATAGAGTGGCACTATTACTTCCCTTGATGTAAAGGTCATGTCAATTATTAATTTTATAATACACAATACATGCATATTGTATACATGCAATATTATCTCAAGTCCTCATTGCAGCAGAAAACTGGATTTATTGTTGTTATAAGCTCAGAAATCCTTGCTGGGCTATTGTATGTCACCTGAACATCTACTGTTAGATCCTGATTTGCTTACCACCCACTCTGTGCTAGACAAAACCTATTACTTCACAAATAAATGAAGAATTTTAGCTTGATAGCATCTTCACTGCTCAGAACATTAAATTATTATTTACCGTAAGGTTTTTCTTCTATTACTTTTCCTGAAGCATCAAATGTGTCTGTTGCCTTCCCCAATTCCCCAACAGCTGTGTATTTCTGTGAAGGAAAAATAATTAGTGTATAACAAAAGCAAAAGGGAGAAACTGGTTTCATTAAAAATATCAGCACTATGCCACCAGACCTATTTGAAGAAAGGAAACAGAGGCAGGGAATGAACACTAGGATTTAGGATGATATGTACACATCCTCTTCTGATTTAAAGCACTCATAAAAACAGAAGCACACTAATTGGCTATTATAAAAAGTATAAGCCACAGTCATGAAGGGTACTAATGTCAGAATATTTTTAGTGAAATAAAGAGAGTGGATTTAACACTGGAATGCGCTCCATCAGTTTCAGTGAGCTTGTCATCCAGAAGGATTGCACAAAGCTATAAAGTCAGAACATTAAAAAGAAAGGGAGGGAGGGAGATGACTTCAGTGTTCTCTGTAAATGCTGTCACCTCTCAGGAGGGGAAAGGAAACTGAACCTGCAACAACAGAGACAAGGAAAAGTGGAGGAATATTATCTCTAAATTGAAATTGAAGCACAGGGATTTCAACCAAACTGAGCACTCTGTGCATCACTACTTCTTTTTAAAAAAATAAAAAAAAAATCTCCTTCACATTTAAGGCCATATTCAGAACCAAGATTTTGCATCATTATTTACAACAATAGGAGAAAAAGGAGAGAAAGAGATAGAGAAGATCCTTTTGGCTATTCTGTGAATTGTTTTTAAATTTGAAGATTTCACTAGCAAGATACTGAATTAGACTCTCAGTAAAAGTGAGGGTTGAAGTGAATGGGAGTGTGCAAGGACTTTACAGAGGCTGGAAAAGTTACTTTTTAGACTACAACTTGCAAACAGCATAGCCACTGGTTATTCTAGCTGATGAATTCTGGGAAATGCAATGCAAAGAAATATTTCTTCCAAACGCGAGTACTGTACTTCTAAACCTAAGATATTTCGGACCTAAGTTGTTCCAATAAAGAGAGAAATTGATACAGGACATGTTTACCATTGACTGCTGATCGTGACTATTCTGTAAACCCTCCATTTTCAGAGACCATTATGTTACTAAATACTATTTACGATATTCTATATGCATGAAAGGTCTTTAAAATCCTACTTTTGGGCTGCCTGAAGGAGTCTGAATGGCGAATGAAAGCTGGAAATCAACTTTTGGTCTTATCTAGCAGGATGCTTACCGGTAAGCTCCTAGTTAAATCCTACTTATGCTGCTGTCTGGAAGGACAAGGCTAGGTTCCTGCTGCTATGAGTCATGAGAGAAAACTATTACCATAAAGATAGCAAACATGCTTCATTCAGGGTACACAAAGGGCTGAAGTATATACAGTACTGCAGTCAGTGCTGGAATGCTGTTAATTTCTGGGCCTACTACACGATGGATAATAACTCCCCTTTAAAATGTGTACCTACACAAACAGAGTACTATGCTGTCATATTAAGAATGCTCATTTTCTTTCTAGATGCCATCATGAGCATGGACCATAGAGTTTCAAAGCAATGGCAGAATTTCACAATGTTTCCAAGTGATTAAGAACAATCCAGTTATGGGACTTAATAGGAAGGCTGTTTTTAGTACCATTTAGTACTGATTGGAAATAGTATTCTGACCCTTGCTTCCCCAACATACAGTACAACCCCCATATCTGTGGTTTCATTTACCCACGTCTGAAAAAATATGTTCTCTTGGCATCTTCTAGGTCCTCCAGTGGGATCTATGGTATGCTTCTGCCAGAAGCTGACCATGGTCATGCTGGAGGACCTGGAAGATGCCTAGAGATGTGTTCTCTCCAGGAATCACTAGTTTCCCCCAGCACGACTCTATGGTATGCTTAGGCTGGAAGTCATTCATTTTAATATGGCTTGCTATTATCTACAATTTCCAGTATCCATGGTAAATATGGTATCTCTCACAGATATGGGGGTTGTACTGTAACTCATGTTAAGAGTGTGTGTGTGTGTGTGTTCACTTCACAATGACAGAAGACACCAGACAGTGAGTGAGACATACCATGTATCAGTAAAATGGATGAGGAAGAACCACAGAAAACTGTGTTCCTTTTTGAGCTTCTAGTAGGTATCAGTTTCAATGGGAAAGAGGCCAAATTCCTGAGCTCATAAATTATCATCTATTTAAAAGCTTTTAGAAACCACAAGAGAGAATGAGAGAGATCAACATCTTAGATCTCTGTCTCTCTCTCTCTCTGGCTTTTCTTCGCAAACGAAGATTCAGGAAGGACTCATCCCGCGCCTTCTGCAAGCGCGCTGGTGACTAAAAAGGCCAATCCGAGATAAACAAGTCCGGTTGCAAAAAGCGCAGCAGAAGGTCTCCTTGGGTGATGTTTTTGGGTTGTGATTCTTTCTGCGTTGTCGTTTCTCTTCAAGACTTGTTCGTCGTGAGTTCTCAAATAAGGCTGCAGCATTGTGGATATTGCGTCTCCATGCCTCCCGATGTGAGGCCAGGGCGGACCACTGTTGGTGATCAATTTGGCCAAGCCTGAGATGTTGTTTCAGGGAGTCTTTGTATCGCTTTTTTGGATACAGCAGTATGAAATGGGGCATGCTGGCAACCATCTTATAAACTTTACACTGGAGGACTGGTATAAAGCAAGTATGGGGAAATATGTGGCTCTGTACAAAACTCAAGGTGCTCTGCACTATACCTTTCAATCTGTGTTTAATCCAATTTCCCATAATTTACTGTTTTGGTCACCCGGGTCCCCAG
The DNA here is from genome assembly GCA_030847615.1 of Gambelia wislizenii. NCBI lineage: Eukaryota > Metazoa > Chordata > Lepidosauria > Squamata > Crotaphytidae > Gambelia > Gambelia wislizenii. The sequence continues at coordinate 90,418,535 of JAUMIR010000003.1, read as the reverse complement.
GTTTGCAAACATAGGTCTCATCCAGTAGTCAAAACAACATAAGCATTCCTCTCAAGGATCCCTTAATGACTATGAGGAAATTGTTACAGGAAACTAGGTTTCAGCTTTATAACTAATGCTTATTTCTCTTGCATAAGTACAATAAATTTAGGTACATACTCCTTAACTTACACAGACTTCATATAGTCTAGGGACATTTCATACATGCATTTTGATATACAGTTGTCCCTCATATTCATGGATTTGGCACTCACGGATTTATGTATTCACAGCTTGAAAATATTCTTTAAAAAATAATAATCCAAAAAGCAAACCTTGATTTTGCCATCTTATTTAAGGGACACCATTTTGCTATCCCATTGCATATAATGGGACTTGAGTATTCACGGATTTGGGTATTCATGGGGGGTCCTGGAACCAAACCCCAGCGAATGTGAAGGGACAACTGTATTTCAATACATAAAAGGAATTCAAACTTTTTCAGTTATAGTTCCCCCTGAGAGAACATATCGCATAAACATGTATACCTATGAACCATATCCTACAGAGTATTTCTAATTTTATTTTTACACCAACATGTGCTTAAGTATTAATGAATCAAAATATTAAGAAATGAACACTGCTTAACAGTTGAGGAGTTTTTAGCTATTGCTTCATGCAGCAGCAGAGAAGCTAGGCACAGCTTGCTGTCCAGCAAACTGGTGTAGGGTTGCCAGGTTTCTGCAGAGCAATACAGCAGGCATAGACAGGCCTATATAAGGCTATCTCAAGAAAGGAGGGCCTCTTTCAAGATCACAGAGTGACTGACTACAAGATTTCAGATCTTGAAGGAATCCCAAAGCCCATTCAAATCTCACAATGGCAGGCCAATCATCATGAGATGAGAACTTTCCTCTGCTATTCAACATGGAGAGAGAGAGAGAGAGAGAGAGAGAGAGAGAGAGAAGAGTGAGTGGTGTCATGCCAGCCACTACAACAGTAGACAGACCTTCAACATTTGGCATGTAAGAATGGATTGCCGCAAACATAACAAATGCTCAGAATCAGTCTGGTGGAAGCATGGCTATTGCCTGCTGTCAAATACAGGGTTTGGGGCACTCCACATCATCCCAATAGGAGACCTGGTTTTAGGACCCCAACTACAGAATATCCTGTACAAATGGGATTCCTAGGAACCTAGGGTTGTGGTTTGCTCCTAGGCTTTCCTATTTTATAGACTTTCTAAGCCCCTGTTTTTCTTATCTAGACAGTCATTTCACTGCTCCAGAATCAGTGACAACTAACTTTCTAATTTGGCTCTCTGACTGTGTTTCCTTAATTGATAACCCTTTAATTTTTTTTACCTACCTGTACTTCTCCAGCTGTACCCAATCTATCAAAATTACCTCCTTATCTTTTTGCTGCCTGGCAGTATTTCACCCTTTCACTGGCCCTTTACCAGAACATATATCTATCAATTTAAACTGCTTTACTCCTTAAGCATTTAACCCTCTGATGATAAAGGCCACAAAATGGCAAACAACTGAGTTTCCCATTACAATGTATTGATTGCTGCCGGTCCTCTGTATCTACAGATTCTGTATCCATAGATCCAACTATCCACAGCTTGAAAATATTTTTTAAAACCCAAAAAGAAAACTTTGATTTTACCATTTTATATAAGGGACATCATTTTACTATGTCATTGTATATAATGGGACTTGAGCATCCATGGATTTTGGTATCAACGGAGGGTCCTGGGACCAAACCCCAGTGGATACCAAAGGCCCAATGTATATCCATCCCTCACCGCTAGGCATGCTGGATAGAGATGATGCAAACTGGAGTCCAACAACCTCTGGTTCCCCACCCACACTTTATACTTGCACTTGCACTGTAACATGTAAAGGTTTTTGAACTTCACAGATGTTACGTTCAAAATGCAGCAACAAAAGGGTCTTCCAATAGATTGGCTGGAGTTCACTATTATGGTTCCAGGTACAGCCTCTAGAAAGTGTTAACATTTTCTTGGGCATAAGGACCAAGAGGCTAACAAAAATACAGTAGGGACTTTAAGGATTCGGAGGTAGGAGCAAGCACATTACATTGGCTGTTCTTTCAAAATGTAGCATTTACACAGTACTTTGTAGCACTTACATACCCCTTGACAGAATAAAATCTAAGCGGTTTTCATTAAAATGCATGTGCGCCAACATAAAAATAGTACAATTTCAATAAAACCATTATTTAGGAGGGGTGCTGAAAACTTCTTGACCCAACCAAGAAGGGAATTACCTAGAGCCACAAACTTAAATGCTATTCCACATATTCACCCCAAAGTTCAACACACTTGGTACATCATTTCCCAAGTTTCCTTAACCCTTCCAAATAAATTCTGATGTCTGCTTTGCTGCTGCTATCACCTCTGAATCATTCAAAAATTTCCTACCTTTCAAATTCTTTTTAACTTTTGGAAACAGGAAATAGTCAGATGGAGTAAGATCTGGTGAGTAGGATGGATGGTCTATTCACTCAAACCCCAAATTCTTTAAAACACCCATCATCTTGCCAGCCCAGTGAGCAGTTACATTGTCCTGCAAAAAGAGAACACCTTTCTGCAGCTTCCTTCACCATTTTTCTTTCAATGCCTCCTTTAATTGGTACAGCACGTTAGAATAGTATTCCACATTAACTGGTTGGCCCTTCTGAAGATAGTCATCAAAATATCTTCCTTATCCTCTCCCCAAAAAAACCTGTGGCCATGACCTTTCCAGCTGACTTTTGAGTCTTGAATTTCTTTGGCCGTGGAGAACCTGAGTGCCACCACTGCAAGGACTGTTGTTTGGTCTCCAGATGATAGTGATGTAACTATATTTCATCAACAGTGACAAGTCATTCCAAAAAGTTATCACTAGATGGCTCAAAATGCTGCAAAATCAACTTGGGGGTATCCACTCGATTTTGTTTCTGGTAAGCATTTAATATTTCAGCACCCACTTGGCTGACAGCTTCTGCATAGCCAACTGCTCATGAATTATAAATCCAATGCATTCCCCAGGATATCTAATGTCTCAGCAACTGTTTTAGCTGAGATTCACCAATCTACCAAAATTAGGTCATGAACATGCTCAACAATTTCAGGAGTCAACACTGTTGAGGGCCTCCCAGACCTTGCTGTATCTTTGGTCTCAAAATCTCCACACTGAAAGTTGGCACATCAATTCTTCCAAGTTGAGTATGTTGGTCACTTGTCACTCAATGTTTGCATTCTACACTCATGGATTTCTTCTGGAGTTTCTTCTGCAGGAACAGGAACTTCATGATGACCTGACCCGGAGTTCAGCACTTGAAAACTCCACACTTTTTGTTGCTATAGTTCTATCAATGATGATACTGAAAACTGGCAATTTACAATACAAAAGAACACTCTTTCACACTACAGTGACAAAATTACACCCAGATTTTGGAAAGTGGCTAAGAACTTTTCAGCTCCATATCTAAACATACAGAAATAAAGTAGTCAAAATTATCATCAATGGAAAGGCCGATGTACACAAAACAATTCTTAATAAGTGATTAAACTTTGACATGATTCTGCGTCTTGAATCGGGCAGAGAAAAGTGTTCTAGAGGGTGGATGTCACCCTTATGACCCAGGTAAGGTCAGACACATTCTTCAGATTTCCTCTACTCAAATGATTATGGACTTCAGGACAAGGATATGACTTTGCAACAATTTATTGATACACAACGTCATATAATTATTGACGTGTGTTTTATAAGTGTGTTTTATTATTGTTCAACCTTACAACAACTTTCACCCTCAAAATAAGAACTTATCTCAACACAGACAAGACAGGAAAAGAAAAGAAAAAATCTTAATCAATTACACTACTGAAGAGTTGTGTTTTTTTAATGAAATAATAAAAGCTGAACTGTCCAATAAATCTGGAGGCCAAGAGCATGTTATAGACAACAGAGCAAATTTAAATTTAATGAACAGCCAAGAGGCTGTCTTAATACCAAGCAACATTACTTCTGTCTTCTAGAATAATTTTTCTCAGGAGAGAAAAAGCTGACTTTGTACTAACACAGCACTATTTTTTTTACTGCAAGATGCTGTAATTGTACTGTCACCGTTGAAGCACTATCAGATCATTACACCAAAAATAGCTAGATAATTTGACCCTTTAGATTCACCTCTGTTTTGAAACTAAACTGTCTCACAGGGTGACCTGACTTCTAGAAGATAGGTAAAAGACATTGGTGTTTAAAAGGAAAGTCTATGGAGGATAATTCCACCAGTTAAAAGAACTTCATGAGTCCATAAGACACTGGAATGTTTGGACACAACAATTACAGGAAGCCAGAACACTTGTTAGGGAGCCCTGTTTAAAAAAAAGAACCAGTTCTTTCAAATTTGTAGCTGAAACTGAAGCACTCTTCAACTGACTCTGGATGAATCCATTTTGCTTATTCTTCGATGTGTTTATTCACCAGGCAGTAGCTGCATTAAGAATAACACACAGTATTCTACTACATGCATAGAAAGAGGCAAATCTCAGCATTGTCCACATGTCCTTTTCCTTCTACTCCATGCAAGATATTTGAAATGTCTACTTCTGGCCACTGCATCTAGAAGCAAGAAAACTCCTGATTTTCCAGTATCCTGCCTCACTTAAGGGTTCTTCACATGATCAGGAACTTCTCTGCTTCAGACTTCCGTTCTTCCACATGAGGAAAGTCCCAGTGGAGTGAAGGGGCAGGACAAGGCATTCTTCTCTCTGTGTTGATTGAAATAGTCAAGGCCTGAGCAAGGATCCTGTGTCTGATAATTCTGTGTGTACTGAAAAGGATACTGGTCTACATACAGATATTTTATGCATATACTGTCACATCTGGGAATCTTTTTTACTGCTCAGCCCCAACAACCTGTTCCCTTCTTGTCCACTGAGACACAGCTGTGCCAAGGAGCTGGGATAAAGTAAGATAAGCTAGGACCACTACCTTGCTTGTAATGGTGGAGAGATGGGTGCAGCACCAGCTCTACTGTGAACAACACAGTAGAGATCCAGATTGTTTTATTCCATCTCCTATATATTGATAAACTGCTGACCAAGTTCTCAAACCTAACCTTGTTTACTCAGTAAATATTATTTTCAATTACACTTATTCCAACAAAATTGGGCATGGGATTACAGGTTAAATGCTCTCTGTTCCAAGAAAAGGTAGCATTCTCCACCACTAAACAATGTAAAATATGGCATTTTCAGAGTTTTATATTTATCACTTGATGACTGCAACATCAATGTGTTTGTTTAAATAAGCCATCACTGGTCTAACACAAAAACATTCACATCAATCAATTAACAGATTTACTCCACTGAACAGACCTTAAAATAGAATGCCTAATATAAAAGAAAAAAAATGGGAAAATCAGCTTTATAGCCAGTCACCCCAGTAAAGTAGCCTTAAATCTTTATTTGCTCAGCAAAGCTAGTTTGCAGAATTAAATACATTAGCAAAAACTCAGATCCAATGTAATATTATCATCATTTACAATAACTACTTGAACACTGCCAGTGTTTAATGGATTCCAAGAAGAAATGTTTTGCACAAACATCAATAAGATTATCTGTTGCTAAAATGTTCATCACTGCCATCAATTAGAATTAGAACAAACATACTTAGTATGCTTAACCAAAGCAAATGTTACATGTTCCCAAACGAAGATCAAAAAAGACAGGTTTCTACCTGTAGTTGTAGTTCTTCGCGTGGTCATCTATTCCCTCACACAAATGAGTCCTGTGCCTGCACAGATCCATCCACAGAATGTTCCAGAGCTGAGTAGTTTTTGGTGAGGAGAAGGATGGGTTTGTGTGAGGGCACAGATGACCAATTAAACAATTACAGTTACAGTTGTTACTGTCTTCCTTCTTCGTGATCTTTGTGCCTCACAGAAATGGGTGATTAGTTGGCTTACCAATGGAAGTGGAGCAGATCAGCTGAGAACAGATGATAATATGCCCTTCCAAACTCCACATCTGTCCATGCCCTGCAGTCAATTTGATAGTACTGGGTGAAAGCGGACAGCTGAGCCCAGGTAGCCACTCTGCAAACTTCAGGCAATTAGATGCCCTGAAAGCATGCTTGAGAGGTAGAAATAGGATGGGTCAAATGGGATCTGCACTGCAATGGCTGAGGCTCCTTAGCAAACTGGTATGCCAAGTTGATGAGGTCGACCATCCATCTCGATAATCTCTGTGGGGAAACTAGAAGACTAGACTTCTGTCACACAAAGCAGATGAACTGTCTAGGGGACTTCCATAGGGCTGCAGTGTGATGAGTATAGTAGGCCAAGGCCCACCACACATCCAGGCAATGCAAAGCCTTCTCCAGCTGAGATGAACTGTCCTGAGGGAATGCCAGTAACATGATGTCTTGGTTAAGGTGGAAAGGGGAGACCACCTTTGGAAGAAAAACCAAGTCAAATCACAGAACCTATCTCTGTGAAAGATCTTATACAGCTCGTCCAACTGCAGAGAGCAGAGCTCTCCCACCTACTTGGCAGAAGTGATCGCTCCCAGGAAAAATGTCCTCCACATGAGAATAGTGCCAAGGTCCTTGGTAGTCATAGTTTCAAATGGTTTCTACATAAGCTGAGTGAGAACAAGAGAGAAGGACCACAAAGGAACAGGGGACTAGATGGGTGGATATAGGTGTAAGAGCCCCCTTAGAAACCTCTTCACTGTGGTACTTCCAAAGAGAGATACGGCTAGGTGAGTTGAGGGTTGTTGTGCGACTATGGCCACAAGGTAAACTCATAACGAGGAGAGAGAGAGAGACCATTCTCTTTCAGGTGCAGCAAGAAGGCCATCACCATCCTCTCATCTGTTCACATTGTTGGGAGACCTGAGGCATGGGCAAAGGTACAAAAAATATGCCATAGCACAGGAGCAATGAATGGAGGGATTGTGCGATACCAGCAGAATTGAATGAAGACGGTCAACTAAAAGCATAGTGAAGTCTGGATGCAGGCTCAAGGCTGCCAGGTGGAGCATCCTGAGGTCTGGATGCCTCACCTTGCCTTCCACCTGTGTGAGGAGAATTGGAGAGTATGGGAGTTGAAGAAGTGTTGTGAACCAAGGTTGCCTCAGCCACAATGGGGCTATAAGAACACAATTGTCCTCATCCTCCTGCACCTTCACAAGGGCTCTCATGTGCAGGGGAAAGGGTGGAAACAGATAGATCTGAGGGCCCTGCTCTTTTAGGAAAGAGCCCAGCTAGCTCCAGCCATAGTCCCCCTGGTGAAGAACTCACATTTCTGGTTCGGCTCAGAAGTGAACAGGTCAAAGGCCAGAAGGCTCAATGACGTGTTATCAGAAAAAAGGATCTGTCAAACAGAGTCCATTTGTGCGCCTCCACCATCGCATGGCTTAAGGAGTCCACTAGAATGTTGTCTTGCCCTGCTAAGGACTAGCAGGACAATGGACTGGGGAGTGCACCAGTCCCACAGGTACATGGCCAAAGTGCTCATTGTGGGGGGAATGTAATGCCACCCTGCTTGTTTATGTAATCCACTGTGATCATGTTGTCTGACAACACCTGTACCACAGTGTTCTTGATGGCCCTTTTGAATATGCAGAAGGACTTGACTACTGTGATTATTTATCGGGCCTTCTCGAGCCACCACTCCATTTGAGACCACTTTCCCTGGACTGTGAGTCCAGCACAATGGGCACCCCAGCCAAGGCAAGAAGTGTCTGAAGTCAAAAGGTTTGTGGCCTCTGAAGGACACAATGTTCCTCTGGTTGTCCAGCAGGTATGTGATGAAGGATGTCATCTTCTCCCAGAGGAACTACTGGTACCTTGCCACACATGCCTGGTAACTAGCTACCCTGAAGGCTAAGGCTAACAAGGAGTAAAACCTTCTACTGAATAAATTGAGACCACAACCCTCTGTCTAATGGAGCGGACTGAAATTTGCGGGTTTACTTTGATTGTGCAGCCTCAGCCACAATCAGGTTCAGTGCCAGGTGCATGAATAAAAAAGAGCTGCTGTACCCTGTACAGGCTTAACAAGCATCTATCAGTCAGTGATGGCTTTGATCATGGTTGTTTGACCACTTCCAATAGGGTAGGCAGCAAGGTGTTGAGCGGTTGCTGAATTTTGTACATCAATCCATTGGAAGAATGGGTCCAGGAAAGGCTTCATTTGAGGTTTCACCTTTAGCCTGAGAGACTCAGCCAGACTCAAAATGAAAATCTGCATAAAGCTGGAGGCCCTCTGAAGGTGACACAGGCAAAATGTGTCGCCCACTTCATCTGCTGGGAAGAGGTAAAGGATGAAGGCAACTGGAGAGTTGTATCAGGTGGCACCTCACTCTCCTCTACTGAGGAGCCCAGGCCCAGGTGTTGCAATACAGGCAGTGACACCTGAGGAGGTATTACTGGAGATGGAGGTTTCTAAGCTAGCAATAATGTAACTTCCTGTTATAGCTAAAACTGGGACTCTCTCACCTTGGAAGCCCCAGATTAGCGTCCCTCTAAGGGTAACCACGAGAGCCTCACTCAAGAGTGCCCCCTAGAGGCCAAAATTGCTGCCACCACCCAATGAAGTCTTTATAGCCAGCCCATTGGGTGACTGGAATCCAGGGGAATATCCACCACTGTAAACCAACCAACTCTTCCCTCCTATCCCCAGAGAGACAGAGAAATGTAGCAAAACCAAGAGGTATAGACACATGCAGCATCAGTGTATAGGAAGATTAAGAAGACTTATTTATTCAAGCCAGTTCAGTTATATCAATCCCCCACGAGGCAGGCTCTCCCATGCCCCAGGCATGCTTTACAGTTACAGAAATAGCAAGGTATTACAGTCAAAGCATTCAGTTATTCTAAGTTACATTCAGTTTCTAAGTTCAGCTACATTCAACCTAAGTGAGAGAAATTAACGTAATTCCCTAACGCAATCCTAAACAGGCCCTGAAAGTTCTACTCACTACTTTGCAGTTTGTTGGCTTTCAGATGGTATCAGGGAAAGTGGGAGAGAAGCCAGGTGGCTTTGCTCTACCAAACATTCCTGGCCCTTGGCTCCCACATGCTGGAATATAGAGAGCATCCTTTTGTCTTTGTTCAAAGCCACATGGTCTGACTCTCTCTAATGGCTGCACACAAAAGCAGTTATACCTTGTTGGAGTTCCCAGGTCAAGAGCTGTGACTGGCCATTTCAGTTTCTGGTGATGTGATGTCACTGATGATGTCATCTCATGAGCTTCTGTGGAGGTGGTGTTTTAGACCCTCCCTTCCAGTTAACCCTTTCCTTACCTGACACCATGTTGGCAAGACAATACTGTTTGCAAATAAAGGGAAATGTAGTTTTCTGGAAGAATTATGGGAATTGCAATCAACCTCGAGGCAGCATGCTGGGAACTCCATCATGACACTTCCCTATCCAGCAGATTAACTGTCAATACCAAGGGGGCTTCGTGCTCTGTTGGTTGAAGTGGAAAGAGAGGCCTGCCAAGAGCAAGCCCAAGCCTAGCATGATGTGCAAGACCAAGATCAGTACCAATAAGTATATCCTTGATCAGGAGTCGAAGCTCTACATCACAATGGTATTGGGGCGCTCGATCCAGAGACCAATATTGACACTGGGGAGTCTTTTCTCAGGAGAAAGAGCAGCGATGAGTAGATCTTGAGCCACAGCTACTGTGTGGCAAGGACAACGAGGCTTGACTGGGTGACAGGGTCGGAGACCTAAGCAACAGGCATGGTGGCTGGCGGGCAGGCAAATGGCTGTCCTGTGAAGCTTGCAGATACTTGTTGTACTACTGAGGCCTGACTGGACTGAGTGTGTGCCTCGTAAGCCACCTCTTGGACTGACTGTTCCACAGTATGGATAGGCTCTTCAATGCTGACTAGCTAAACTTGAACACTGGACCAAAGTGGCCACCAGTACCAAAGCCAATTGTGGAACGATCGGTTCACATCCTTTCCTTGTCTTCTGCCCACTTTCCATCCTTAAGAGGAAGAGAGTTAGATTCAGACGTCTTGTGCCCCTTGCCAGACTTGAGGCGTATCAAGATTGATCTGCTTGCAGTCTGAGGGGTGACATTACTTCAGGGACGCCTTGTGCTTCCCTAGGCAGTGTGGATGAAGCCAGCTGGGCCTCAGGTGTTGATGGTGATACCATGGTTCTTCAAGATGAAGAGGTGGATGGCCCTTCCAGAACCAACATCAAAGAGTGTTTCTTGCAGATAGATATCAAAGCTGTATAAAGTGGACGGTTCTTTGCTACAAAGCTGTCAACTGTCAGGGACTGATCCCACAAGAACATCCAAAGCTGAACAAAGTGGTTTTTAAGGCCTTGGCTAATAAAGCCTTTACAACTCAAACACAAATTAACACGGTGACCCTCCCCAAGACAGAACAGATACTCTGTATATATGCATAGCTGTTGGTATGAGGCATCTTTCCCCCACACAAGGTGCAGATTTTAAACAGGGCCTTAGAGGACATAAAAAGAGTCATGACTATTGACACAAAGTTGGGGGGAAACAGGGGAAAAGAGAAAGAAGTAGGGGTCTACTGCTATGAAGAACTAGAGATTTTTTAAATATATATTATCCAGAAAAAAGGTAAGGAACAACCAAAGTAGAACAAAGGGAAGAAGGACTTGAAGCTACTCAGCACTGGCTCTTCTGAGGCATATCGCTCAATGGACAAAAAGGAACTGAGGAGAGTAGCTCTTGGCGCTATTCATGCTGGCGCCCAAAGGGGTGGGGTTACCGCCAAAAGCTATCCAGCTCTGGAACATTCCGTGTATGGATCTGCACAGGCACAAGACCCATTGGTGTGAGGTACAGAGACTATGAAGGAGACCTAACAATTATCCAAAGTTACAGTACATAACAATCTATTCTTCAGAAGAGAAGGCTATTAAGTCCACCAGTGGCTCTTCTCAATTAGCTCCATATACAAAAACTATCCAAAGCCCTCTGGGAGGTTCAGAAATAAAGATGAAAACTGTAAAATATGTAAATATTAGAAAACCATGTTAAAATCTAAGACTCATTAAAATAGCCACAGAATAAAAGCATAGTAAGAACAGCAGCAGAAATAACAGCGGTGTAAGGGTCTAAAATCATGAACACATTTTTAAAACTGAAGGATTAAAATGCCTAGGAGAATAAATGCTTCTTCACTTGATGCCTAAAAAGCAGGTGTTCAGGGAATCTTTCTAGGGAGGGCATTCTGTAATGAGGTAACACCTCTGAAAAAGTGAACTGTATGTGTGAAATCAGATAAGTGTCTTCTTCTACCCCTGCTTCGTAAGTATGGGTCTATGTAGCTATATATTTGCCTCAATCCTTAAGTGGACACAAGCTTCTTAGAACCTCAGAGTTAATGAACTTCTGCGAGCCAGGCTGTCATAATTCTTGATATAAAAACCCAAGTGTGGTGCAGTAGGAAAACAAGGAATCAGTCATACACAACTATCATTTATATATTTTTTTCTAATTCCTGAATTTGGTGCTTTCATATATTAAGGTTTGAATCTATGGGACACCCCAAGAAGTAGTGTAGACTTCAGTGGAGATTTCAGATGTGAACATTCATCAACTGAAACCCCTAGTTCCATGCAGTACCCAAGCTTCCCGGTGAACCACCAATTTTAACATCTTGGATTAAATGGATTGTTGGCATTAGCTTGTATTCTAACTTTTCCTTGTGTATGCACATTTGAATACAGAACACAAGTGCACCTTTTCAAACATGAAGGGACTCCAAGTCTAGAAATGGGCATGTTCTGCTTGACAAAACATGGAAGGTGTGACTAGGATGGGTACCACAAAACACTTATAAACTGTCAATAGGCCAATTCTACAGAAAAGTGACCCATTATACTTCAACAATTTCTTTGGAAGTAAACCTGTGTCAGAGTAAAATAGTTCAGTTGTATTTCAGTCCACTAATTAAAAATGGCATCCATAGCCATATGGGGATCTCGGTAACTGACTGAAAAGAATCTGAGTTGTGCAAGAGCATGGCAGGCTAATGCCTCCTTTGTTCCCTTCATTGTTTTTCATCCCTAAGCTCAGGGACCACTGGGAGCTTGAATCTGACATTATCCAAATGTCATTTTGATAAAAGTCCTGACACTGGCCCCATATTCTCAGGGAACACTCAAGTCAATCTGGTCTGACCTACTTGAGGGAAGAAAGACTACTGTTACAGTGAAACAAGAACGATACTATCTACAATATAATGAAACAAATCTAAAAAGAGCAGTATGTAGTAACAGAACCATATTTATTCTTAGCTAACACCTAGCTTTGATTAAGGTGAGGTATACCTGTTTTCAGATGACACAGAGTCAATCAGAAATAGTTAAATAGATGGCCTGGGACATTAAATATGGAACAGTTGAAATAGCCACTGGCACACAATAATTATTTGTAGCTCCTTAGAAAGTGAACTAGAATGAACTGAGCAGCAAAAGAGCTAGAATAAGTTGGCCCTCCATATCCATGGATTCTACAGCTACAGATTCAATCATATATGGCTTGAAAATGTTTTTTAAAAATTCCAAAAAGCAGACCTTGATTTTGCCATTTTATATAAGGGACACCATTTTTCTACGCCATTGTATATTATGGGACTTAATCTAAATAATTTCATGCCCTGACAAATGCAAGTTTGACAAATGCAGATAGGTTTGAATACAAACCTAAACCTTAAGCGTGACATGCTGAAACTCATAACTAAATGATTAAGCTCGTTCTTCCAATGGATTCAGGAGGGCTCTGCAAATTTTAATAAACCTGCACAGGACTGCACTGTGAGTGTTTGGAATGAATTGGTGTTTTTGTCTAATTCCAAAGGGCAGCATAAACTGTTCCATATTAATTGTCGTACAATGTGAGGACTGAACTCACTTTATTTTCTGTCAGTACATATATTTGTGAACAAGCATTAAAACTTACCAGTGTATATAAATTGAGATCTCAATTAACCAAGAATAATTTTCCAAACAAGCAAGGATCTGCCACTTCTAATCTCACGTTAGAAATTTCATACAGTGCATCAAAGAGGAAGTGTAACATGTCATCCAGCTGTGTCCAACATGTCCATGCAGATTACCTTATGTTATGCTCTCTTCCAAATATATCATTCCTATTAACTGAACTTTACAGCCCTAGATATAGTACATATGATATTGAAACAAAACCCCCTCTGTGTGTAGAATAAGCCAAAGCTATATACAGAGTCCCTATTTTATAAAACATAGCACTAAATTCATATTTGGGGAAAGAACAGATCAGAACTGATGATGAAGGAAAGAGACTTTATTTACACAAAAATGTTTGTGTGGAAGCGTGCCACTGCATAGCTTTCAATTTTCAGCTTTTTCAAAAGGTAATGTGAGTCTGTGAGTGCATTTTTCCTAGTGAGGCTATTACAATACACATCCTAGTGAAACTATTAGGATACACATCCTTTAGAAACTCTGGAAAATGAAACAGAAGGTGTAGGGGGGTATGAGTCTAAAATTAAAAATGTATTAAAATTCCAGGGATCTAGCCCTTTTAAAAATAAAAATATCTTGCTTTAAAAGTAAAAACACTTTTCTTTCAAAGTAAGCAGAGTAAGGCATCGGAATGCAGACACAGCTCAATTAACATTTAAATGTGTGGTCTGATCACCCAGTCAATTAGACTCATTAAACAACAAAGACGTCAGTTTAAAAATGCATATCAAAAGTTTACTGAAGGTATATCAATCTTAATCTACATATTAAAACAAACCTAAAGGTCCCTAACTAACTAAGAGGATTTAGGGTAGGAAAAACTCACCCAGCCTTAAGCGATGTTGGGCTACATGGTGAAAAAGTAAAACAAGACTCTATGGAGATTTTCAGATGGGGAAATCATTCCCCGGGGAGATCGGGACAGAATTATTTCTGTCCCAGAAGCAGCACCACGGTTCGCATGCCCACTTCCCTCTCCCGATATTCCGTCATCCTCACGCTGTCCTTTTTCTAGTTCTTTTTATTAATGACAAACTGTTGTTAATAAAATATGACGGAAGGGACCAGCAGAGAACTAGAAAAAGGACAGCGTGAGGACAATGGAATATCAGGAGAGGGAAGTGGGTGTGCGAACTGCGGCACTGCTTCCGGGACAGAAATAATTCTGTCCCAATTCCCCGGGGAATAATTTCCCCGTCTGAAAATCTCTTAAGACAAATTTCCCCAAATATGACAGAAAGACTCAAAGAGACTTAAAAAGATGGCTATAGCCACATGGAGACAAACTTAAAAAGAAACTTAAACAACATGTAATATAATATTTAAATTAGGTCATGTGATGAATGACCCATTGTTCCAGTTGGCTGAAATTGCCTAGGGTAAGAAGAAGGGGGAGTGAAAGAACTCATGCATGCAGGGAAATTTCTAAACTGAAGTTAACATGGGATACACAAGATTGTATTGCATTACAATAATAATTTCCCCATATACTACAGAAGGAAAGGGGCAATTGTCTTTGTTTGCAAAGAAAAGCCAGAGAGAGTGATAAACCAGCTAAAACACTAGGGACTGCACAAAAGGAAGCATAAGAAACTCAAAGGGCTTATAATCTAATTATACAAAGACAAAACATTGATATTAAAGAAAAGCATAATTGTAATCAATGCAACTCATTACATCATGACCTGCTGTGGACCCACCACAATGAGTTAGCATATTTTTAAAGAGAAAGACAGAGAACAATTACTGTAACTACTTTCTGGCTGGTTAAAATGTTTAATGGCAAAGGAACAAAGGGGGGGGGAAATATATATCAATGCAAGGTAACAAACGAACACACAAGGGAAACAGTACCAGATTAAATGAAATCACAGCCAGAACACAAATAAACATATTTGTATTCACAGCATATAAAATGGGCAGCAGCATCCAAACATAATTAAGTGACTTAAAATGGAAACACGAAGATCAGCCAAGGAAGCTCTGCAATAATTGAGTTGGTACAAAAAAGCGCAGTAAGCAAAATATGGCTGTATTACTGGCGGGGTGTGCGGGGATAATGTCACCAGTAGCTGACAGTTGAAAGTGACAGGGTTTCATCTAATGATAAAATATGAGGAAAATACTCAAATCACAAGCTTAAAGCAAAAGAAAAATAATATCATTAATATGGGAGAAGTATCTAAAAGAAAGAAAGTTCGGTTTCTGGAAGATCTGACATCAAAGGATGAGCAGACAACTATAAGGAAGCAGCAAGCAGAGATGAAAGATTAACAAAGGGCAGAAAACTGAATACCAGCTACTCAGACATTATTGCAAAAGATGGAATAAGATTGGAATTATGAAAAATAGAAAGCAAAAATGGGCAGAAAGCAAGAGAGAATCAAGAAACATGTAAATTATCTTTCTAATTGTAGAGGAAACTCAAGACAGAAGAGAAGTACAAAAGCCAAAATCCCTGAGAAGAATCAAGAGAATGATCAAAGGTACCAAAGCAGATAACAAGAAGAAGAAAAATGTTGCTCTTTGGACAGATTAGAAGTTACTTCATGGACCATAATCTTTCTCACCAGATGCAGATGAAGTGCCCTATAGGCTACAAAAGTCCGTGTAATGTATAACACCACAAGGTTCTGTTAATTTTGCTGCAACAGTCTAAGATTATGAGCATCAGGAATTGAACACAGGACCACTTTACCATATGAAAATTACTGAAAAAGTGAGGCGTAATGGCAATCAGTCTGCTGGCTCAACAGCCTTCTGAAGAATGTTAACCTTATTTTGCTAGTGTAAGAAGGTGAACAAGCCTGTAATGAATTTTTAAATGGCAATAACTGCAGAAATGCACCGATGAAGTCTATTTCTTTACCTCGTGAAACTAGGACCACATTCTGCTCCCTCAACAGTAATAACAAAAAGAAACCACACTATTCTGGACAAACATTAAAAACCTGATAGGAAATCTGAAGGTTTAAACTTAACTGTACTTTTAAAATATGCATTTATTTATGTTATTTTGTGACTGTCAAAGCAAATGTGACTGTCAAAGCAAATGACATAAGCAAAATTGGACCCTTCTTTTCAGGAGACCTACCTGTAACGAAGTGATGCTCTTGACAAAAGGCTAATGGGAAAAATTACATGAAAGCCAACACTATGCCTACTATGCCTACATCTATAATTGTAAAACTATGTGCACATAAGTTTAAGCTGGTCCTTGTATTAAAAGAGAATCAACATTATGAATCCTAAGTGTAATCTGACACTGTACCTGTGAAGGGGAAGGGGGCTTTGTTATGTGCTGGATATCTTGGAAGGTATGCAACTCTTTAGCTGGGTGTATCCACAAATGTCTCCAGTGATCTGCCATAGTGAGGACTTAATTTTAACAGTTTAAAGATATTCCACCAGATCCTTAGTCTGCATTCTTGATGCCATACATTGCTATGAGGTTCTCAGTTGCTACATTAAGTTTTATTGCTTTTGTTTGCTCTGCATCTAGTGATATCATCATCAGCTTTACTTTCTAGAAATCATAAGTTTTCGCAAAGCATCAGAAAACACAGATACACAGTACTGGGCATGGATATCAGTCAGGGTCTCGTGAGAGTAACAGCCTGCCAACAATCTTTCTTACCTTGGAACCTGCCAACATGCTACTCAGCATTTTAGTTCCTTTTCCAACACCAACCACTGTTAAGAAAAAGAAACATAACTTCAAAAACTGGCCCTCTTGGCTGTGTATTCACTACAGCTGTCCATAATACATCATATCAGCCAGAAACACTATTCAACACATCTCTGCATCTTCCCTTAATAGCACCAAATGATAAAAAATGGAGGTTACTCCAGTCCAGGAGAGGGAAAATAACCTAAGGGCAACATATTGCTGACGTGAGCATAATTCTACATAAACTTCAATTGCTTTTAAGTTTTTGCAGTCTTTGCCCATTCCCTAATAGAGCCATACTGCTAGCATAAATGATACTGCACATGCAAACATCTAGGAGATTATCAGACATGTAAAATATCCCAGAACAAGGACAACAGAAGATCACTAAAAGGCTTACCTTTTACATGACATTGTCCCTGTTCTGGGATGCTCCCATTCTGCTCCTGTTCCTCCCCCGTTTCCTCTTATTCACGGAAAAATCCATGAATAAGAGGCCCGTTCCATTATTATAACGGAACAACAGACGAGTGAACAGAGGACCCATTGTGCTCCCGGGACAACAACAGATTGTGACATCATCAGGAGGTCCCTGCCGGACACTTCCGGGTAGGATCGGGATGACAAGGTAAGTAAAAAAAAAAAAAATTCCTCCCCGGGTAACTGTTTCTTTTTAAAATGTGTTTTTGTGGTTATTTTCTTTTTTGACAGCTGGGGGGGGGTCTTTTTAAATTTCGCTCCCGATCATTCTCTCGCGAGAACGGCCGGGATTTTATTTCCCGGTTGTAAAAGCAGCCTTGCGACGGCTGCATTTACGGCCGGGCAGGGAAGGGAGGGGGAGTCCATTCCTGTCATGGAATAAAGGTAAGTGTGTGAAACTTTTTCCTTTATTCCGCACCAGAGATGGGAGAGGGGCGGGGAGGCAGCGGGATGGAAACGGACCCAAAGGGTCCATCTGATAATCTCCCTAGTTCTGGACTATGTACAACAAGTTGTATTATTGATATTCTGATACATTTTAAAATAATTTTTAAAATAGTCTCTTTTTATCTTTTACTATGTGCATGTATATGTGCCTGCAAGTCACCTGTTGATTTATGGCAACCCCATGCATTTCAGAGGACTTTCCTAGGCCAGGAATACTCAGTAATTGTTTTGTCAGTTTTGTCAGTCTGAAATATAGCCTACAGAATCTGGTATTCCTTGGTGATCTCCCATCTAAGTACTAATCAGGGTTAGCTTTCAAGATCAGACAGGATTTGGTGCCTCCAGGGTATTTAAGTGGCTTATCTTTTACTGTACTGTTTGATTATTATTGATATTTCTTTGGCTATAACCTGTATTTGGTTGCCTAATAATAATACCATTAGAAATGGGAACAAGGTAATCCAACACAGTTGTTTGAACTGTAGAACCATGAGAACAAATGTGCTACAGCTTGGACACCTGGAGCAAAACCCAACAGAACTGTGTTACTGCATTCTCTTCCTCAGCAAGCATTATACTGGATTTAAACCTTTGTCACTGGGCAAGCAGTACTGTAATTGTACTTTTATCATAATGATGGTTACAGAAACTGTAAGTTTTACTCACTTGATCTTCCAATGGCATGAGTCAAAAAGTTGTGTATACTTTGTCCTGATCAAAACCATATTTAGAATCAAGTAATTTGTGAAATAACATATAAGTATATAGTTTTAACACTGCAGAATTTTCCTTTTCACGTGGCGGGGGGAGGTCACTGTGGCTCCCAGTGGGTCTGGGACAGGTCCCCTCTCCAGATTGCTCACTCAGACACCAACCCTGTGGGTCCTATGACTCATATCCCTATTATAACTTGAAAATTACTTCTAGGGTTTAGTATCAGGAGCACTAAGTGGACAAGCCCTGGACAAGCAGATGTGACTTGTGTTGGGTTTGAGCTGGTAATCGTGTGACTGAATCTTAAGCTTGACTAGTTAAATAAAAGAATTCCAGACAGAGGCGGAGAATAACAAAACAAACAGGTTCAACATCTAGCCTATAGCTGGTTCCATATACTTCAATGTAACAACTTATCTGGAATCAAACAACTTCCCCTTGAACTTTTATTTAACCTCTCACAACACTCTTAGTGGCAACCTAATTAAATATCTATTTCAATCAGACCCAATTCTTACTATTTACTTATTTATTAAAATATTTATATCCTGCCATAGATCATAAAATTTCAGGGTGGCATACAAGTAAAATTAATATTAAAATATTTTAAAAATAAAAATTATTTAAATAGTATTAAACAAATTGACCAGCTAAAAGCAACTTAAGAAGGTTAAAACAATTTAAAACCATGTGTATAAATATTTTGGAATGAACCAGTTAGGCCTCACAGGTTTTTGAATAGCCATGTTTTTATTTGGTGCTTAAATAAATCCAGTGTTGGTACTAGTCAGGTCTCCAAGGGGATGGTATTCCACAATTGAAGTGCCACAGATGAAATGCCCCCTTCCACATCTTCACACAACATATTGGCCTCAGTGGTGGGACACAGAGGAGGGCTCCCCCAGAAGACCTCAGGCAGATATACACAGGGAGAGGTTCTCCCTCAAATAGTAAGATCCCAAGCCATTTAGGGCTTTAACCTACAACGTGAGCAACTGAATTCTGACTGGAAGCCTTCTTCTTCCTATACCTCACAAGATCTGCCTTCATCCCAATCTGGCTGATTAACAGTCAAGCCTCTCTTTTTATATTCTCCCTCTTAGTCTCCCTTCTCAGCATTTCTTTGGGTTTGGAAATATTCTGTGGTGCACTTCGTTACAATAAAGTACACTAAGGGGTTGTCTAAATGGTGAAAATACTCCTCGTTGAATCTGAGGAGAAACCTACCTGTCTTAATGGGAATCTGTGCCGTTACACCATATTTGGAAGGAGGAGGGCCCCAAATGGCAAAAACTCTGATGGAAAAACCTTTGCAGCTTTTCCCTGAGTTTTTGAAAAACAGCGAGGAGGTGCACATTCCCCCTCGTTAGTACAGGAAGCACAACCCTGATTGGCGGGACAAGTGAGGGGGTGGGGCTTGCTGACAGGGCAAGCCCGCCGCCGCCATTTTTTCACCTTTACCAAGCAATTGGGGATCACTGCCATCACCACAGGGACCGGGGAAGACAGGAGGGCTCTCTTGTCCTTTCCTCCCTTTCCCATCCTTCATGCCACTGTTGCTGCCACCGCCGCCGCGGGGACCAGGGGAGGAAGGCTCCTCTTCTCCCTTCCCCAGTCCCCCCCCATGCCACCATCACTGCCGCCGCCACCACAGGGATCAGGGAATGGAGGAGAGCTCTTTCGTCCTCTTCGCCCTTCCCTGGTTTCCCACCCACCCACCCCCCGCAGCTGCAGAGACCAGGGAAGGGAGGAGAGCTCTCTTGTCTCGGCTCTCATCTTGGATGTGAAGCTTATGGGGGCTGCTGGGGGCAAAAACACCATTAAGACAAAACACAGCTGCTGCAACTTGCTATTACTGCAGGACACTACGGGTTTTTCCCCTTGTATTGATGGGGCCTAAGACATTAGATGCAAACAGCTTTTAAAATTCACTTCACTATACAAAGCCATGCAGGAACTCTTACACTGTATTCTTTTTTTTTAAAAAACTTAATTTTTCTATGAACTAAAATAAACATTTGTCTCTTATTAAGTTCTGCACATTTGAGAAAAATTAAGTCTCTAACCACTGTACAACTCTACAGCTCAATAATTGTTCTCATAGGGAAGCAGACAGTCTCACTGCTCAAACCAGCCAAAATTGGTGACCAGCTGAAATCAAGACAGTTTGTTTAGTAATTAAATGGTATTCCTTGAATGATTTTCTGCAGTTGACACCCACTGATACTTAACATACATAGAGCAGCTTTTGGAAACATCTAGAGCTTTTGGGAGCAGTTTAGCCCCTGCCCTCTACCTTATACTTTGAAAGTAGTTTAAAGACAGGAGGCAATAGCCCTCAGTTTGTCTCCATGTGAGACTGCACAGAGAGCATGAAGAAAAGCAGTTTCGTTTCAGAAAGAAAAAAAACACAGAAAAGTGTCGAGCAGATAAAAACAGAAATAGGAAACCCCAGTCAAATAAGGAAGAGTAAGATAACAAATTGATGTAGTAGAATTAAGGATAAAAAGAATCGTTTATAGAAAAGAGGAAAAGAAAAATTAAAGAAGGTACATGTAGACAAAATTAATTTGAATACCATAGAGGTCTGTTTTAGTGGTAAAGAAAAACGAGACACTGGATGGAGAGATAGTAGTAAGAGGAAGCAAAGATAGATAAGATACAAAAGAAAGAAATAAGGGTATAGAGGAAATAATTGAAAAACAATCGAGAAAGAATATGTGGAAACGGTTGGGGAAAACTGGAGAAAATGAATTTATGTATGTATATATACTTTTGTTTCTCGGTTGGAAGAAAATAGATTATACAGAAGACAAAGCTGGAGAACATATGTATTTCTTTTTATTTTTTAATGTGTTTAAAACCATTAATAAATAAAGTTTCAAAAAAAAGTGTCGAGCTGCTATACAACTCAATATTACAGGAAATTACATTACATTTCAGGAAATTAGAGAACACTGTTATAAAATACTAAGATTTATTCAGACACATGAATACATCCACAATACTCAAGTTTGTAAGATTCAGTCAAACCCAAAACATAGTTCAAAGTAATTCAGCTATGCAATCAAACAAGGGTTTCACATGCCAATTAGTCATCAGACTTAAATTTAATCTATTACCCAGAGCATGCAGAACTGAAAGCCATCACTCTCTCTCATCTACACACAAGAGACGTTATTCTTTTCTCACATCTTGAGATAACAATTGCCATTGCTTCTTCCATCTCCTAACTGTTTACAGAGATATCAGTGCATAAGTATAGGAATGCAGCATAACAGAAAGACCCAACAGTATCAGGACTGTTACCTTTAATCTGTGGGATTCATAGTTCCCCAGGGAAATACACAGCAAACTATAAATAACCTCAACAAATAATAAGTCGGGATAAACAATATCTGCTTGCTTCCTTTAAAACAGGGATGAGCAACTCTGGGAGGTTATGGGGCTGCATTAGCCCCAGGAGGGCCACAACCTCTACCACAAACTCCACTGCAAAAAAATGTTTTTTAAATGTTTAAAAGTCTCCAAAGCCACTTCTACAGAATCTGGGCGACATTTTTGCTATGTTTTGAAGCTCACCTTGGCCATTTTATACCCAGAAGCAGTATTTTTAAAAAACAGGAAATGACCAGAAATCACTTCCTGTTTACTCCCGTCTGAACAGCTGCAACTTCGCCTGCCCCAGATTTAAAGGGAACAGTGTGATTTAGGGCATTATTCAAAAGAAACAAAAGTGTATTTAACTTTTTGTTTTCTTGCCTCCTGTGGTGCTAAACCTGTAGACGTTAATTCCTGATACTAGCCTGTAGCTCATCCACAGAATCTTCTTTGAATGCTATGGCAGCCACACAAAAACAGGAAGCCTAACTCAACTGTGCTTCCTGTTTTCAGTGGCTAATAACACCATCAATAGCCCTAAATTTATCTATAAAGTTCTGAATTCTTCCCAGCAAAGATAACAATGTCTGAAATCCCTGACTATATAAAACAAACACAGAATCACAAAAATACTGAGTTGGAAGGAATCTCAAGAATCACTTAATTAAAATACCTACCAATCGAGAATATCCGTGGCTAAAGCCTTCCTAACAGATGGCCACACAGCTCCTGCTTAAAAACCTTCCCCTCACACACACACACAAAGAGTCCATCTCCATTCAAAGCAGTCTGCTCCAACAACACTGAACAGCTCTCACTATGAAGAAAATTCTTCCCAATGTTTAATGAAAGTTTCATTTCTTGCTATTTGAACCCAGTGGTTTTATGTCCTATCCTCTGGAGCAGCAGAAAACAAGTCTGCTTCACTTTCTATGTTACAAATAGCTGGTTATCCTATTTCCTCAATCGCTAAACATTCGCCCAACTTCCTCAACCATTCCTCACAGGACTTTGTTTCTAGGCCCTTAAGCATCCCTGTTGTCCTCCTCTGGATAAATTTCTAGCTACCGCATGAAAGTCAGAGGCATTTGAGGAGATCTATAAGCTTGAGAGCCTTAGTTCTGCAAACCTCAATTGGTCAGGAATCTAATGAGATTTAGTCATGACTTAAAACATTTGAATTATTTTTCATTTAGACATTCTGAAGATGTGGCCCTAAATATTTTCCAAATATTTCCCACACACTGAAGGGTGTTAGGAATGAACACTGAAAACACTGTTGTTAAGATTTGGAAGTGGAGAAAAGAGTACATGTACAGCAATTCACTAAATTAAGTCACAACTAAATAAACTACCAATCATCTTAATATGTAAATTACCTAGTACTCCTGAAGCAGTGCTATCCAGAATCCCACCGTGTCCAATCTTTAACATTTGACTTCTCTTTCTCCTACTAGGTTTTGGCATACCAGCTTCTGAAAAAATAAGATTCCAAAGGATGAGAAATTTCATACTAATTTGTAGAAATAAATAACATAGTACATAAATCTGCATTCAAATTGGAACATACCAAAGTGGCATATCTAATTCATTGGTAGTTGAATCCCAAGTAGGGTGGGAAACCAAACTGAGATGCTAGGATTTGCAATATCATACAACAAATAGTTAAGCTAAGATTTATTTCTCATCTGTAACATTGGCTGGCATCTGATTGTTAATAATGTTAATACTTAGCACACAGGGTGCATTATTTCCCACAGCAATGTACAAGGGACATCACATTTACTTATTTGTTACAGTAATAGCACCATGAGTGGCAATAGTGACAGAGATTCTCCAGCATCATCAACAGCACACAGCAGTATCTCAATATATTTTCTACATTTAATTACATATAACAGCTGAGATCCAGCTGACTACATGCATAACTGAGTCCCTTGCCGGCTATGGAAAGATAAAGCTGTTCCATAGTTAACAGTGAGAAAGTCCTGTTTCCACATACATACTCAGAAATTGGATCATAAGCAGATGGCAATGGTGCTAAAGCCAGGGGAAGCAATGAATATAATAGCCTTCTCCAAACTAGTGTCTTCCATATATGTTGGACTAAATTTTTTGTCATTGTCAGACAACACAGCCAATGTCTATGTTTGCTAACAATTATGGGAGTTTTAGTCCTACATATCTGTGGATCTGGTCTAAACATCTGTGGACCACATATGTGGACTGCACATCTGCAGTTGTAGTCTATGACAGCTGAAAGATATCAGAGACTAAAGTGTAAAAGACAGAGATTTGAAACCCAGGGAGGGAAAACTTAGCCAAATTCAGAAGAATTCTCTTGTTTTTCCTGTTTTTTACTTTTAACTACACCGTGGAATTGTTGAGAGTTCAAAACCTATTTAGAGTGCTAAGAAGGCCAAGGTACCACTGAAACAAATACTGTAATATTAATAACAAACTATTATTATTAATAATAATAATAATAATAATAATACTTCTACTACATTATAGATTTGCTAAAGAAGTGGGGGTAAACACGTTTCACATTCTATTTACAGCAATGAGCCTAGAAGTGCAGAAATTTCACTGGACTGTAGTCTACCTTGGAGATGGGCAGATGTAGTCCATGGGACCTACTTTGTTTTCATAATAAAACACTCAAGTCCACAAGTTAGACCCAGGTACAAATTATTAAACTAAAGAAAAATTACCTACCACATCCCACGAACCAGAGACTACATGTACAACCACAAATCTGTATCAGAGTTGCTAGATACTATGACAAAACTCTCAGTGCCCACCACAGTGGCAAAAAGTCTTATGCACCCAATTCAAGCTATACTGTACAGGAAAGAAGCACTGAAGTTGGCAGATCAACAGTTAATCTAAGGACTGCTATGGCAGTTTTTTTTTTTAATGCTCAGTTTTACTTCCTATTGTTAAACTACCAGGAATAAAAAATGCTTGCAGTTCTATTGCAAATGACTCAGGACCCATTCACCCTACTCAAATGTAGCACGATATTCCATTTTAATTGTCAGAGCAACATACTATGGAATCCTGGGGTTCGTACAGAGACCCCCGTATTTGCAGGGGATTGGTGCCAGTGGCCCCAGTGGATACCAAAAACCGCAGATAACAGTGAACGCCATCGAAAATAATGTGACTTCTGGTTTAAAATACCATAGAGTTGTCTTGGAGGACCTAGAAAATGTCTAGAGATGATGCCTCTCTAGACGTTTTCTATGGTAGGTGTGCTGTTTTGTGTCCCATGGATAACTGAATCAGTGGATAATGAATCAGCAGATACTGGGAGCCTACTGTACTAAGAGTCCCCTGGCTGAGAATTCTATATTCCTCTCCCTAACCTGCCAATCCATGGGATGTTGCTATGACTGTTAAAGTGGAATTATAACACTGTCCTATGTCGTGTGAATGGGCCCAGAGAGATAGACGAGTAGGTCCCAATGCCTTTTTTCCATACCTCTGCTCTATCTGGATCAATTAATCTTTTGTTTAGGAACAAAATACACATAAACCTTACTACTGATGAATAGTAGTAAATACAGAACCAAAATACACACACACACAGAGAGAGAGAGCCAAGCACTACTGCATCTTGTTCAAATAGCTGAGCACCTTGTTCCTGGTGAGAGGATTAACCTACTCTTTGCAAGGCAAGTCTAAAGCTGTTAGTGTGCTTATGCGGCACTGATAGAAACAAACCACTCCGTTATTAATGTATTTATATTTTCCCCATCCAAGTAGTTTCGGATATTTAAAACGTCATTTTTTATATACGAACATTAGTGACAAATCTTATATTGAGAGGAGGATAAAAGGAGCTGCGAAATCATTCAGCCCAAAAAGTGCAGTCACTATGTTCTTCAAAAAGGAATGCAAATAATTCCATCTCTGAGTAAATTGCATTAGGCCACCACACCAGATTTCTTAATTCAAAAGTCAAGTGGGAAATACTCTCCATTAAGTCAGTGCCACATGCTCATGCCAAGAGAATAAAGGAAACAGGTCTATATTCTTTGAACTGTGTGTGTTGGAGAGGGAAGTCCACCTGTTACGCAAGGAAATTCAGTCTTCCACACAATTATTAAAACTACAGGAGATCTATGCTCTTTTCAGATGCTCATCCTAGCCAGACTGGGGGAACATTTGGCTGTCAAGATATTTTGGACTTCAACTTGCAGAAGCCTCAGCAAGCAGAAGCCTATGGCAGAAGTGGGAACACTGTGGAATTCCAGGCTGTACTGCCAATCCGAGCACTCTTCAACTCAGGCTAGGGCTTCTGTGTGCTTAAATTCAATACTATTTGGAACACCAACTCCCTGGTCCCTATGGTAAGGAGTTATGGGAGTTGTGGTCTCACACCCCAGAATACCAGTTTTCCCACCCAGGGCTGGAGCTACAGGAGGGAGCAAAATGAGGGCATCCCTCCATATGAATTTTGCCACCATGACACCCACCGGGGGGGGGGTTGATTGGGCTCGAGCATGGGGGTCCGGGATTAGGAGGAGCCCCAGCATGGCAGGTCAGCCAACTAAGGCCCTGTCTACCCGACAAAAATAAATAAATCCGTATGGCGTTTGAATGTTCGATCGTTCGAATCTGATCCGTCATGTGCACACGATCAAACATTCAAATGGCTGTACAGACTTCTTTTGGAAATTTGGCAAATTTACCAAACACCAGAATGCCAGACTTTACGGGGGAATTTGGTGTCCCCCTTCCGAATGCTACATTTACGTTCGAATGATCATTTGTACAAACGATCAGTCTTTTGAATGCTGTATGGATTTTTTTCATCGTGTAGACAGGGCCTAAGTGAGATGAACAGAAGACAAAAACAGAGAGTTCTTGATATTGTTGCAAGTTTTTATTGTGTAAATCCATTTAGGGTTTTTTCTTAATAAATATAAAATTACATTGGTGACATCAAAAACTGACTTATTTTCATTTTTATCCTAAATGCTGTAGTGTAGAGCATCTCGCTGCCCTTAACCTTAGCAGTAGGTAGGGGTCCTGCCAAAGATCCTGGCCTGGGGGCCTGCTTCAGGATGTGGGGAGCATGTCTGCCCCCCCCATCCTCCATGAATTTTTCCTTCAGTCCTTTAATTTCCAGGATAGCAGCATCTGAAAAGTTCAGTTGAGCATTTGGAAAGACAGTTGAGCATCCCAAGCAGCGGGGTTAGCAACGTTACTAATGGAACGTGAGCACAGCAAACAGAAGAGTTGCAGGTTTTGAGAATTTCCAGTGTCTGCAATGCTGGGCCTTATCCACACTACTCAAATAATTGTACAAGGTCTTTAGCCTTCTGTCAGAGAGCTCTGGTGCCTCACCTCAACATTAGGAGGACCTTCCTGACAGTAAGAGCTGTTCGGCAGTGGAACACACTCCCTCAGAGCGTGGTGAGGTCTCCTTCCTTGGAGGTCTTTAAAAAGAGGCTGGATGGCCATCTATCAGGGGTGTTTTGATTGTGTATTCCTGCATGGCAGGAGGTTGTACTGGATGGCCCTACAATTGTATGATTCTATGAAACTACAAATCCCTTCTCAAACTACAAATCCCGGGGTTCCAAAGGAGGGACCCGTGGCAAACAACCCAGTTTCAAAGTGGATTATTTGTGTCCTGTGGCTGCACCCCTGCAGCACTGGTTTAAAGAATTTTGGGGGGGCCTGCAATGCTTTATTGGGGGGATATGTTTATCTCAGGTCAATGTAACCTAACTCAACCTAAGCTATTCACAGTACAGGATATTCAGATTATTACTAATAATGATTTTGCAGGGAGAGGGTTACTACGGGGACTCCCCACAATGATGGGGCCCCCTGCGGATGCTGAGCCACTGGTGCGTTAAACCAGCCCTGCACCCCTGGACATTTGGGGACTGGAGGAGAAATTCATTAGGGGAGGACAGAATTCTTATTTGGGGGCTGGTGGTAATTCTCTCCTTGTGCCCCACCCCCGTAGCTACTACACCCCTGTCCCCACCCCGGTGCAATTTTTAAAAATTGCAATTTAAAAAAATGTTGCATCCTCTCCAACTCCCCCATCCTGCCACCTCCCTATGATCAGGGCTCTAACTCTCCCCCAATCCCCTGAAGGCTCAGTACCTGCCAAGAGCTTCTCCCTAAGCCGGTTCAGCACAGCAGCTGAAGTGGGCCCTTTGGGTTTAAAGACAGCGAAGAGCCCATTGAAAGACAGGAGCTTGGCTGCCAAGGTTTTGCCTGTGACTGCATCCAGCATCGCCCCTTGCCCCGTCCCAGCCATGTGCACAAGAAGCCCGGCTTTTGGCTTCTTCCCCACCCCCACACTGCAAGACAGAAAAGCACTGTGGGAATGGGGTGTTGACTTTTGGGGGATCAAGAGACCCGGATGCAAGGGCTTGTGGGAGTTGTAGTCCTTTCTGATCTCTCCCCCCCCCGGTCTGTGTTTTTCTTGAATGCAACGAGCCAGCAGGATGTTTCAGTTTCAGCTGTTCTGGTTTCTTTGCCTTTAGAAGCAACTCTGCAGGATTCTGCAAGGATTCCTCTATTGGAATCATTTTTACTATCACACACAGGGCAAATCCGTTGGGTGCTGCAGAGCTTGGTACATCAGACCCGATGGGACAAAATTTAGCGCCTGGCAGAAGAAAAAGAAAGACAGTTGTCCCTTCATATTCGCTGGGGTTTGGTTCCTGGATCCTCCTCCCCCGTGGATACCCAAATCCGTGAATACTCAAGTCCCATTATATGCAATCGCATAGCAAAATGGTGTCCCTTATATAAGATGGCAAAATCAAGGTTTGCTTTTTGGATTATTATTTTGTAAAGAATATTTTCAAGCCGTGAATACTTAAATCCATGGATACCAAATCTGTGGATACCAAATCCGTGGATACAGAGGGACAACTGTACTCTAAATGGGGGTTGGTTGTTGTGAGCATGGTCTGCGAGTGGAATGATTTCAAAGATGTCTGTAGAATGACATGGGGGGGGGTCAGAATAGGCAACATGGTGTCCTCCAGACTACAACTCCCGTCCACCATAGCCCACTTGACCAATAGTCAGGACTCCTGGGAGCTATAGTCTGAAGAAACCTGAAAAGTGCAGCATGTATGTAAAAGGATGGAAATGGAAGTTGCCATGCCATTTAAATCTAATGGCCATGGAGAAGAACAAAATGGGGCACGTGGCCAAATCCACAGAACTCAAATAATCCAGTTTGAAACTTGATTATTTGTCATGGCTCCTTCCTATGGGATCCTGGGATTTGTAGCTTGGCGAGGCACCAGCACTCTTTGGCAGAGACGGCTAAAGTCCTTGTAAAACTACAAATCCAAGGATTCAGTAGGAAAGAGACATGGCAAATAATCCAGTTTCAAATTGGATTGTTTGTGTAGTGTGGATTTGGCCACAGAAACAAGCCTGAGGCACTGTGTACCTTTTAAAACCAGTTTTGAAATTTCATATAGAGATATAGGGCCCATCTACATGGTAAAAAAAATACGTACGCCATTCGGAAGATCGCTCTTCCGTACACACAGCCGTTTGGATTCATACATGTCATTCAAAAGGGGGGCTAGCAAATCCCCCATAAACTATGTGGATTCAGCATTCGGAAGGAGTAGCGGATCTCGGCATAAAATCCGTACAGCCGTTCGAATGGCTGATGGGCTGTACACCCCATTCGCACACATACGAACAGGCAGTGTAATCTGATTAGCTTGCCAAGTACAGGGGGAGGGGCTATCAAGGAGGGGAATTGGGAGCGGCCGATATGTTGGATTCCCGGCTAAGCGAGAGTCCAGTAAGTCCGTGAATTTTATATATTTATTTTTATTTTACATTGTAAATAGGGAAAACTGAATGTCCGCAAAGCAGGCATCTTTTACATAAAAAAAAAAGTGGCGGGAGATTTAAAACCGCCGCTTGGCTTGCTCGCTCCAGCCAGCTGGGGAAGGGGGGGGGGTCATACGGAGATTAGGGAGGGTAAAAAATCGTGTAGGCGGATCATATGCATACGAACAACTGCCTATTCGTATTTTTTACCCCCAAATGGGGGGTAAAACCAGACCCATAGAGAAAGAATTTTGAAAACAGTGGCTGTAGCTACCTGGGCTGTGAAAAATATGTACCTCGTTCAGACAAAATCCCGTTGTATTCAAAATGGTACCCCAAACCAACAAAGAATCCTACGGTGTCATAAAGACATTTGATTGACTGATTTTATTTGTTTATACTTTATTTGTTTATAATGGACTATGGCTCTAAACATATCTGGATCAGAATCTTCTTCCTTAGATGCAATATCTGATGAGAAGGACTTGCCACAAAAGCTTAGGTTAGGAGTGGGGAACCTTTGGCCTTCCAGATGTTGGTCTCTAGTTCCTTTCAGTCCTGCCCTTGGAGGGAGAGAAGCAGAGGCAGGCAGAACTTCATCAGGCCTGGGCCCAGAAGGAGGTGAAAGACCTTCCCTCCAACCCAATTGCCACTGCCCTGCCCTTGGAGGGAGAGAAGAAGCGGCAGGTAGAACTCCATCAGGCCTGGCCCAGAAGCAGGTGAAAGGCTTTCTTTTCCTTTCCTTTTTTTTTTTTTTCTTTCCTCTTTTCCCTTTTCCTTATCTGTCATGTCTTATTTAGATTGTAAGCCTAAGGGCAGGGAACTGTTAAATTAACCATTTGTAAGCCACTCTGATAGCCTTTGTGGCTGAAGAACGGGGTATAAATACAATAAATAAATAAATAAATGTCAGTGTGTCCAATACGAAGCCATGTTGGTAGTTGTGAATGAGCAACATCTGGGGGGCCATAACTTCCCTGCTATACATGCATAATAACATATTGGTAATGGATTTATTATTTTCACATTTACTTACAGATAAATGCCTGACCCTATTGCAATTAATTGGAGAACCCCATAGTTTTCCATGAGACACATGTACTGTACAGTCTCAGTGGGAGGGCGGGAGACTGTGCTACCTTTAATACATACAAATCTATCCACTAAGGACTGCTGGAAGATCGACAGTAGAGACTGGTTCCACTTGAGATTAGTGTTCTGAGTAATTTTGCACCTCATAAGCAACTTACTTTCCTGAATATCTCATTTGTGTGTGATATTTACACATAAATTTCACTTCCCCCTTGCCCTACACCTTTTTGCTCAGTTCACAGTCAATCACCTGGTAGAAACAGAAGGCATTTTTTTCATGGCAATACATCACTCTCTGAAGAGGTGTCACTGCTTTCTGATAAATTGTCTGAGAAAGCAGCTGCTTCTCCCCTCCTGTTACCCATCAGTTGGATAGTCATTTCACCTTCACTGCATGACTTAAAGAATTATATGACACTGACCAGTTGTTTAGTCTATTAATCTTAACTGCTTGTGTGGAGTCCTATAAAGAATTCCTAGTGCAGGCTTCTCCTCACCTTAGTTCTAGTCATTCATTTCCTTGAATGACTGTGAAAAATTGATCACTCAGGATCTTAGAGTACTTTCATGTGCCAGATATACTCCATGGATCTGATAATTCGGTAATCATGATAGAATAAATGTGGTATCTGTACAGCATGACATCTGCTACAAATAATATTGTCATTATCGAAGACTTGGCTCTGAAAACATCCCGCTTTATATTAATGCAGGGTCTTACTTTGGTGCTGGGAGTTGCATTCTTAACGTAAAGATGTCATATCTCGCATTGCTAAAGCAAGCTAGCAGTCAAAGTTTCCAGTTTCTTCCTATGGCAGAAAAATTCATCAGGAAATCTTAGGGTCCTTAAAAGTGTTTAAGGTGATTTTGATTTGTCATGAGCTTCCCTGGAGCAATCAAAATTCTAAAAAAAACATAAATTTGTTCAATTTGAGGGACACAATGAAAATACAGGAGAGCAAGTGTGTTGTAGGTGTTTGAGTGTCAAAGCAAGACTAGATTGGTCAAATTCTGCATTTGGCCATGAAGTTCATTAACTGACCACAGGCCAGTCACTGTCTCTCCAGCTATCCTACCTCACAAGGTTGTTAATAGGACAAAATGGGAATAAGCCATGCATGTTGCCTTGAGATTTGTGGATGAAAAAACAACATAAATGTATTTCATGCAAATATATAATTATTGGTTAGTTAATTTGATATTTTTCTTTTACTAAGTACTCCCAAAGATAAAATAACATCCAACTCACAGGAATTCATTTGCCCCTGACATTTCTATAATTATGAAGCCTGCATAAAATTGCACTAAACTTGAAAAATTAAGTTGGAATTTGTATAAAGGCTAAGAAATAATTACTAAACAGCCAAACTGCTCATTTGTATGCAAAATTCATTTTTAATATGTGTGTGTGTGTGTTTGCCATTACAGTTTTGTCATTTTGATTTTCATTTTAGACATAGGAAACTGAAGATGAAAGACTGTGCCTTAGGACAAGCCATGTAGGGGCTGCCTATGGAAGGTGTTTTGGAAAATTAGTTGATCTGGCTTATCTTTTAATAATGTAATTCCAGAAGCTTAAAGAGGTGGAAACAGCATCTCAATACATTTCTGATTAATCAACTGGCCCACTTACATCAGAGATTTAGCTGTCTTTTCTTTTGGTTAAAATACTATCACAATTTCTGTCCTCTAAGTTGATACTGAGACATCTCCTTGTGATGTCTCCTAGAAAAATATAGTGCAAATCAGAAGTCCAAGTTTTTCTCACACATAATCTTTCCTGCAAGATGCTCTAAAAGCCTAATTCTGCTCAAGGAAAAAAAAAAACCCAGCTACCTAAGATTAACTTTATTTTATTTGTATTTTGGTATGGGTGTGATTATTACCTCCCCACCTCCCTTTCTTCCAAATAAATTCCTTTTTGTATTCACTAAGCA
Source organism: Gambelia wislizenii (assembly GCA_030847615.1). Classification (NCBI taxonomy): domain Eukaryota; kingdom Metazoa; phylum Chordata; class Lepidosauria; order Squamata; family Crotaphytidae; genus Gambelia; species Gambelia wislizenii. The sequence continues at coordinate 90,385,961 of JAUMIR010000003.1, read as the reverse complement.
CTTTTTCAGACAGTGCTTACCACGCTAGAAGCTTGCAAGAGAGGTACGGTGCTGTCGTGTGGCAGGGGGTCTGTTTCGGGTGACGCCGTCCCTCTCGTGGAATCGTCTGTGTCACTTCCGTGTATGATTGAAGGCAGCCGCACCATATTTTACTCATGGAAGTTGTCCATGAGTCAAATACGGTACGACTACCTTCAATCATACACGGAAGTGACACGGACGATTCTGCGAGAGGGACGGTGGCGTCCGAAATGGACCCCTGCTGCACGACAGCGGCGTACCTCTCTCGCAAGCTTCTAGCACAGTAAACATTGTCTGAAAAAGTCCTTACATATTCTCCATGTAATAAAACTGCATATTTAATAAGCTCCTAGTGTGCTCTTAGTATATTATACAAAGTTTTGCTAAGTTATGTGTCTTCTTGGCTGTGGGAAAATAAAACCAGAGCTGCTGCTGCTTTTTATATTTCTAGAGTAGGTGTTGCCTGCCCTGACACCCCCATCAGTGGCTATATTTTATAATTGGCTCATTTACTGGCACTTCATGATGGTTAGCAGTAGATCTGGACATCCCTAGAAACAGGGACTGAGCGAAGGTTTGCTCAACACCTAATAAAGAGGTCATTCCAAATTTTCCAAAAGGACATGTCTGGGTGGCAATTATGTGGACCACCCCGCCTTGGACAAGTAGTTGGGGTGGAATGTGCTAATTCTCTGGGCCCCCTGGAAATGAGTCATTCATTAATTCAATCAAGTGACTGGAACACTTATGACTCTGCAAACTGGTTTTCCTTCGCACCCCTCTCCTGAAAAATAGAAGGTTTCTTGACTCCCATCAGTCTTAATGACTCAGCCATTAGCAATTGTTAACATAGCTGGAGCTTCCATTGTTTAACTGTGGTAAACTGCATCTAACATTGTCTTCCACTCATAACATCCCTTACAGGAATATATCAAATAGAAATATTACCCCAAAACACAGCCAAAGTGTTCACAGCCTTCATACCTCTTGTCACTCTGTCTGCCTACTGTGTGACCCTCAGAGCTCTGTCTGAGTATCTTCTGCTACACAAATCTCTTCTCATTGGGCAAGTACAGTATAGCCCATCATCCCAAACTCTATTCCTCTGTCCCAATACTTCCTCCTATATTTCGTTAGCCTTGTGTGATTGCTTGAAGCCTGAGTGCTGGCGTGAATGCTTCCAAGTTTATTTTTCAATTAAAAAAATATTTTATTGATTTTCTGGCAGTGAGTCTCATCAGTTAGTACCAGTATACATAGGGCGAAAGGTCCCGTAGTTACCTGGCCTCTTGCTGCCATATTGAGCTAATTAAAATTCCACATATTAATATCTGGACACAAGTGGGTTCTTCACAGAACCCACTCAATTCGGGTAACATAGGGCTTATGGGAGGGATATTTGGCTCTAGAGTTTTAAAAGTCCCAAAGCAACTAGACAGCTTAGAGCAGGGGGGAATCATCCAGCCCTCCATATGTTGTTGGACTGCAGTTGCCAACATTCTTCACTAGGGCTGCTGGAAGCTAAAGTCCAACGACATACGGAGAGAGTGCTTCACCATTTCCTGGCCTAGAGTGTTCAGGGTAATATTAGATGGAGGAGACCGCATTTCAAAAAGTCTTGCAGAGGAAATGCCTATAAAAAGGAGGGTTCATCAGAAGGGACTGTTTCCCTGCTGATCTATCACTCAAGCAAAACCAGCTTGAGAACTGTATTTTTGGCCTCTGATTGAAAATATTTTAATTGATTACTGTTTTCAGTGATTGTGTAATAGTTTGTATTTAAATATGGTTTTAATAGGTTTTTGTTTTTATTTTTTAATGTTGTAAACGACTTTGAGATACCATTACACAGGGGAAAGGATTTGTTTGTTGTTAATTGCTGTTAAGTTCACTTCGACTTATGGCAACCCCATGAATAAGAGACCACCAAGTCACCCTATCCTCAGCAGCCCTGCTTAGGTCTTGCAGACTAAGAGCTGTGGCTTCCTTGATTGAGTCTATCCATCTGGAATGTGGCCTTCTTCTTTTCCTGCTGCGCCCTACCTTTGCAAACTTTACCTACCTCACTACCTTTTCTAGTGAATCATGTCTTCTCAGGATATGACCAAAGTATAACAATCTCAGTTTAGTCATTTGGCTTCTAGGGAGAGTTCAGGCTTGATTTGCTCTAGGACCCATTGATCCATGGTATCTGTAGAACTCTTCTCCAGCACCACATTGCAAATGAGTTGATTTTCTTCCTATCAGCTTTATTCACTGTCCAGCTTTCACAACCATACATAGAAACTGGAAATGTGATGGCATGGACAATCCTAATGTTAGTATTCAATGGTATATCTTTACAATATTTTTCCATATAATTTATTAATATACCAACCCATATAAAAACATATAGGCATATTGCCATAATATAACATAACTACAATAAAACGCTACAAGACATTTAACATATATCAAACAATAAAACACTAGAAGACATTTAAACATGCAACGTAACATTTGATTTCCCGCTTTCTCATCATCACTATTTGAAACCATACAAAGTTCTCCTTCCCCTAAACAACCCAAGATTTATATAGACATCTACTTTGTAATTAAAAACCTAAATAAATACATCTCAAAACTCCTAAGGCAACCCTATCACAGTGGGGGGTTTTTTTGGCAAGATTTGTTCAGAGGGGGTTTGCTCATGCCCTGTTCTAAGGCTCTGAGAATGTGAATGGCTCAAGATCACCCAGTAGGTTTCTATGTGGTCCACTGGTCTCCTGGTTTCCAGAGTCGTAGTCAAATGCTCAGACTGGCTCTTAGTTTGTAATGGATGCTTCTTGGAATATGAGCTCCTACGCCTACAGGCCACTGATCCACCTAGGGTCCTCTCCTGAGTCGGCCTGACTGATAGGTTGAGGCACAGGGACAGATGGGAAAACACCATAATGGTTGCAAGGGAAACATCAATGAGCAGAACCTGCCATTCCACCACTGTTTGCAAAACTACACTATATGAAATTGTGTCATGCCCCTATAAGTCAATTACAATATTAATTTTTATCTATTCACAGTACGGCTGGTAAAATAAAATTTGATATTACAGACTTTTTGTCTGCACAGAAGGAAATCTCATTGCATATTAAAAATGCAGACATTATTTATAGTCTATGGCTCTACTCAAGATGCCTGTAGCACTAAATAGGGAATGCTATTTCTTTTTGCAGGTCTTTCTCTGTTTGTTTTCTGTGGCTGGAGTTTGGGCTTCTCTAAAGCGTTGCTAATGGGCCACAGCTGCAAAGGGAAATTATTTTGAATTGCAGTTTATTTACTGAAGACATGTTAATGGAAATTGGTGAGTTTGCATTAATGTTAAGTGACTCATTTCAATGGCTTCCGCTGTTATTTTCCATTCCGTACAGACAAATAATTGCAGGAAGAAAAATTATATCCCCTAGGGCAGCCCTATGTGTATCACAAGATATTTTAATGATTTGTTCCATTTTTACAGATTGGAGAAAGAATTTGAGACATGGCAATTGATTCACTCATGCCCACTGGGTTTTTGGCTCCATCATTGATCCTGCTTCCCATGTTTTTTGGCTAGATCAAGAGTGGACAACTTTGCCAGGTTTGGAAGCCATTTTCACCCTCCTCTTGAACTTGGTGAGTTGTACCAACACCCCTGACAAAAACATTTTTCAATGTGAAAATGACCAGTCATGCCCCCCTGTGGCCTTTTTTAGGCCTGAAAATTCCTGTTTTCAAAAAAGGCTATTTGGGTGACCTTGGATCAGTCACTTTCTCAGCCTGTGTGAGCATAACAACATATGAGCAATTTGGGCCTTTAAAAGGCAAGGAGGGCATAGTGTTTGAAATGGCCAATTGTGGCCCCCAGAACTTTCTGTGGGGTACTTTTATGCCAATGATTCTGGTCAGAGAGCCCGCCTGCAACCCACGGACCTCACTTTGCGCACCCCAGATTAAATCCTATATGCCTTGCTTCCCACAGTAGCAATAGACAAGAAGGATCCTGGTGTCAATGAAATGGTAACAGTCCTAGTGATAGCAGACCAGACGCTTCCTGCCATTCCTGCTCCTGCAGCTCTCCTCCGTTCCTGTGCAGTATATCTCACATGAATAAGGACACAAGAGATACCAGCAATGGCATCCTGTTGTCCATTGGTTGTTATCAGATCCAGGAACAGGGAAGAATTTGTATTCAGCTTCTGCTGTAATAATATCTTTTCAAAGTATTTTGAATCTGGTATGTTTAGTTACCTAAATTTATTTCTACTTTTCCTCCAATGAGCTCAAGGTGATATACATGATTTTACAGTACTCTCACAGCAAGCTTGTGAGGTAAGTCAGGCAGACAGAGAGTAACTGAGCCCAGGTCACCGAGTGAGTTTCATTTCCGTCAGTGAGGACTAGAACCAGGGCTGCTGAGAGGCAGGTTTGGACACCAGTGATTTTTTTTCCAGGCAGGACCTCCAACTGTTCATGGCAGCAGATCTGCAGGCCAAGCTACCTGGCTAGGTCTGGGCTGGGTGACTGCAGGGTGGTGGCTGGCCAGGACTAGGCTGGGAAGATGACTTTGGGCTGAGTGGCAAAGAGGTTGTTGGCTGTACCTGAAGGGGAGGGATCCAAGGAAGGGGCTTTTCTCCCACTCTCCTTCCTTCTATGACTTCCTATGGGCCAGGAAGATACTCTGAAGACCTGCTACCAGGAGTGGGCTCTTCCTGGGTGAATCTGCAGTGTTCCTGTTATCTAGCAAAGTGGACAGATGGGCAAACAGGTTACAGTGAGAGCAAGGTGGCTGTTGGTGCTGTGGATGGGGGTAGAAAGAGAGAAGAGTATCTGGCTTGGCTGGAAATGGGAGGACTTTCCTCACTTGTTTCCACGGTCAAACATACAAAAACACATGTAACATAGATTCTGGGCCACCTTTCCAGATTGCCCCATTAATATATACCAGGTTCCTTCCTCCCACTTGTCAGCCCTGATTGGAATCTAACAGTCTAACAACTACACTGGTCTGGACATAGAAAGGTATGTTTGATTTCTTCTGGAGTGATAAACTCTTTCCACCTTGGCTGTAAATTCTGTTTGACCACAGACTGTAAGTCAATCTGGCTAAATTTCTTCTCAATTCATGCCCCCTATCACCATGCTGTTATAGCACAATATTCCACTCCAGCTGCCAAGGCAACATACCTATGAAATCCAGGGATTTGCAGTTTACGGAGGAACATTTAGAATTCTCAGCCAGAGGTGGCCTCTTGAAACTACAAATCACAGAATTCCACAGGCTGTTATTATGGCAGTTAGGGGAATGTAGCACTATAACAGTGTAGTGTGATAAGGATCCCAGTGTATGTAGAACAAATTGCACAGTCCTGGTGTTTTGCTCTTAGATTTAATAACTCCCTATACGGTGTTCCCCTAAGGTTGATCAGCTATATGGCTTCCTCCTTATGCTGACTCAACTCTGCAAAGAACACAATTATCATTTCCCCTGTTGCCAGCCCTAAGGGATCAGCACTGGAAGACAGTTTTTTTTTAAAAAAAAATTAAATTTCATTTTCAACAAACAAACAATAAAAAATTTCATTCTTCCCCTTTGTACAAATAAAGCGAACATTTCAAATCTTACCATGTTTACATTTACCCAATTATTCACCCCCATATACATACAGTTTACATGCAAATCCATACATTCATTACATTCATACATTTGACTTCCATTTTTCCTTTTCTATCTCCTTTGATTTTTCCAAGATCATCTTCCCTTTTGTATTTTATGTTTATACTACTTCTTATTCCTGTTCTTCTTCTATTCTTAGGGTGCGGCTATACGATCATAAAAAAATCCGTATGGGGGACAAAAAATACGAACAGCCTGTCATTCGTATGCATACGAACCGGCTATACGATTTTTTAAACCCCCTAAACTCCGTATGACTCCCTCTTCCCGAAGCTGGCTGGAGCGAGCAAGCCAAGCGGCAGTTTTAAATCTCCCGCTGGTTTTTTTTTTAAAAAAAAAGGTTCCTGGTTTACGGACATTCGGTTTTCTGTATTTACAATATAAAATAAAAATAAATAAACATATAAATTCACGGACTTACCGGACGCTTGCTAGCCGGGAAACCAACATGGCGGCCGCTCCCAATTTCCCTCCGTGCTAGCCCCGCCCCCTCTACTCAGCCAGCCAATCAGATTACACAGCCTGTTCGTATGTGTGCGAATGGACCGTACAGACCCATCGGCCATTCGAACGGCGTATGGATTTCTCTTCACGATCCGCTTTCCCTCCCGAACGCCGTGTGTGCGTATTTCAGGGTGGAAAACCGGGCCCCCCCTCTTTTGCATTCGTGTGCATCTGAACGGCCGTTTGTACGGAAGTGCGAACTTTCGCATGCCGTACGTATTATTTAAATCGTGTAGCCGGGACCTGAGTTTCTCTTTATCTTTATTTATAAATCTAATTTATGATATATTCCTCCGCCCATCTCTCTTTCCATATGGGATTTAAAATCTCCCATTCTTTCAAATCTTTAAATGTTCTTCTCTCTTCCAGAATGATTGTTAGCTTGTCCATTTCTCACATTTCTTGCAATTTTAATAACCATTCCTCTATTGATGGTATTTTCATTGTCTTCCAGTACTTTGCATAAAGCATTCTGTCAGCTACTGTCATGTACAATAGAACCCTCCAATATTTTTTTTGAATTTGTTCATCTACTTTATAGATCATGTTTAATAGATAAATTTCTGGGTCTGGCAAAAGATTTAAGTTAAATATTTTATTAATCATTTTATTTATTTTTCCCCAGAATTTTTCAGCCTTCTTGCACTTCCACCATACATGGTAGAAAGTGCCCGCAGCTTTTTGGCATTTCCAACATTGGTCGGACATGTTCTTATATATTTTTGCCAATCTTGATGGTGTTAGATGTCATCTGGTCATTATCTTATACATGTTTTCTTTTAAATTTGAGCTTCTTGTAAAGTAAAGATTCTTCCCCCAAAGCTTTTCCCAATGTTCTAAATTTATTGCATGTCCAAAGCCTTGTGCCCATTTTATCATATAGGGTTTTACAGTCTCTTGTTCCAAATTTATCTGTAATATCATTTTATATATTTTTGAAATCATCTTTTTCTTGTCTCCCCATATTAGCTCATCCAATTTTGTCTTTTCAGTTTCTATTCCCTCAATTTTTTGGACTATCTTAAATTTCTGTTAGTTGCCTATATAATAACCAATGGTACTCTTTATTCTCCAATTTCAGTTCCTCTTGCATTTTCATGTTATAATATGAAAGAATATTAGAATCTTTTTTTAATATATCTCTATATGTCAACCACTGCCCCTTATGGATATCTTCTCTTTTATAATATGCTTCGTGGTTGGATAGCCACGTTGGTATTTTTAAGCATAATTTCCTTTTGTATTTTGACCATATCTTTAGTAATGCCTTTCTCACATAATGATGCATGAATTCTTTATGTATTGTTGCTTTGTTGTGCCATAAATATGCATGCCATCTGTATCTTGCGTTAAATCCTTCTAATGCCAATAATCTTGGATTTTTTTTTTAGTGTTATCCAATCTGTAATCCAAGAGATTGCACTAGCAAAATAGTATAGTTGGAGATCTGGTAACTCCAACCCCCCCCCCCTTTCTCTTATATCTGTTAGTATATTCCATTTTAGCCTAGGTTTTTTCCCTCTCCAGACAAGACTGGTTAGATCTTTTTTCCATATCTCCATTACTTTATAGTTCGTAATGATTGGTATATTTTGTAATAACTATAACATCTTTGGTAATATATTCATTTTAATAGTTGATATTCTTCCTAATAATGATATATCTAATTTATTCCATCTCCTTAACTCTTCCTGTATTTTGTTCCAGACTTCCACATAGTTGTTTTCAAATAGATCTGTGTTTTTATTTGTAATTGTTATACCTAGGTATTTAGTGTTTTTTTCTACTTTGTATCCTGTTATTTTTTCCAGTTCATTTTCTTCCTGTTTCTTTAAATTTTTGGTTATCATCACAGTTTTTTCTTTATTTATCTTTAAACCTGCCCATTTTCCAAATTCTTCAGTTGTTTCTTTTAATTTTCTGATACTTTCCAATGGATGATCCAAAATATACACCAGGTCATTGGCAAAGGCTTTATATTTATACTCTTGGCCTTGCCATCTCCAGCCTCTTATTTGGTGATCTAATCTTATTTTCCTATTCAAAATCTCAATTACCATGATAAACAATAGTGGAGAAAGAGGGCACCCCTGACGAGTCCCCTTTTCGATTTTAAATAGGCTTGTTTTCTCCCCATTTACAACAACTCGGGCTTCTTGGTTGCTGTAAATTTTACGGATCCAATCAAGATACTTCTCTCCTATGTCCATTCTTACACTGGAAGACAGTTTTGATCTGCCAGTGCCAGCTTGGATTCTGCCATGTTGGAGAAAGGTGAGATACAAAACATGGTTGTTATACATCCTGGATGTTGCACACATTCTTCAGCCAATATTCAATGCCTTTAGCATTGATTTGGGATTGTGCAGGATTTCTTTAAAATAGTAACAAGAGTATTTCATTAAGTATGCTTATCAAGTTTGCAGATGACACCAAATTGGGAGGGGTAGCTAATACCCCAGAGGACAGGTTTAGAATCTAAAATGGCCTTAACAGATTAGAAAGCTGGGCCAAAACTAACAAAATGAATTTCAACAGGGAGAAATGTAGGATACTACACTTGGGCAATAAAAATGAAATGGACAGATATAGGATGGGTGACACCTGGCTTGATGGCAGTCCATGTGAAAGGGATCTGGGAGTCTTAGTGGACCACAAACTGAACATGAGCCAGCAGTGTGATGCGGCAGATAAAACAGCCAATGCTATTCTTGGCAGCATTAATAGGAGTATAGTGTCTAGGTCAAGGGAAGTAATAGTGCCACTCTATTCTGCTTTGGTCAGACCTCACCTGGAATACTGTGTCCAGTTCTGGGCACCACAATTCAGGAAGCACATTGAGAAGCTGAAACATGTCCAGAGGAGGGGCGACCCGGATAGTAAGAGATTGGGAAGCCATGCCCTATGGGGAGTGGCTTAGGGAGCTGGGTATGTTTAGTCTGGAGAAGAGAAGGTTGAGAGGGGACATGATAGCCATGTTTAAATATTTGACGAGATGTCATACTGAGAATGGGGCAAGCTTATTTTCTGCTGCTCCAGAGACTAGAACAAGGAGCAATGGGTTCAACCTACAGGAGAAGAGATTTCACCTAAACATTAGGAAGAACTTTCTGACAGTAAGAGCTTTTTAGAAGTGGAGTACACTGCCTCCAAGTGTGGTGGAGTCTCCTTCTTTGGAGGTTTTTAAATAGAGGCTGGGTGGCCATCTGTCGGGAATGTTTTGATTGTGTATTCCTGCATGGCAGGGGGTTGGACTGGATAGCCCTTGTGGTCTCTTCCAACTCTATGATTCTATTATTCTTTGATTTAAAGAAGGAAAGACTGGTGTGGAACTGCATGTGATTTTTTAATACCAAAATATCTGTTTGCCTATATCTGCAATAACATGTGACTAAGCACAGCATGGTAACAGAAGAATTAGGGACAGCAGAGGTAAGCAAAATATATTTTTCAGCCCTGAAATGTATTCTTAACAGAGTTGTATAAGATTTTGTTTCACTCTAAAAGGTCTTTTCCAATTACAATTATTTGGGAGCAACATGAATTCTTTTAACAATGGAATCCTATGTATGTCAATGTTGAAGTAACTCCAATTATTTTTTAATTGTGCTGCTGCTTCAGGCTGAAATCTTGCAGCCATTTACCTGTGACTATGTCCCATTAAAGCCAATGATATTTACTTATGAGTAAATAATAATAATAATAATAATAATAATAATATACCCCGCCCCTCTGCTAAAAACAATTGGGATGGCTTCCAACAATTAAAACACTACAATAACGACTAAAAGCACCACCCACACCCACCCTCCCCCATAAAAAGACATTAAACAATATAAAATTAAAACCATCTAACTAAAATCATATTAAAAAAACAAATATAAACAAGACTAAAAAAGGCCAGGAGACGCAGCTCCTGAGGCCGGGATCTAATCAGGAAAGGCCTGCCAAAGCATGTATAGTATTTGAGTTATAAATGTGTTGCATTAACAAATATGAGTCTCACAACAGAGAAAATGAGCAACTGTATGACTTATTTATTGGCAACATTTCTAGACCACTATTTTCTCATAAAGCAGATGCCCAAGTTGGCTTACAAATATAAAGATGAAATGTGTTTTTTAAAATAATAATCATAGAATTAAATTAAACATTGCCACAATAAAGGCAGTGTACCCAAAAGCCAAAATCCTGCATGGATCTGGAGCATAAAGTTTTGCCTTGGTAGAACTATACCCTGTCTCCTCCTCCCCTTGTACAGGAATCAATGATATCTTGTGGGGCCTCACTAACACAGCCCTTTAGTGGCCAGCAAAAAGGAGAGAACAATGAAGGAGCACAACATCAAAGCCATTCTCTAGGACCTCTCAATGGTCTTCCAGAGGTCCTAGAAGATGGTAGTGGTGCTTTGCATCCAATAGCAATAGCATTTGTATTTCTATAGCACTTATCACTGCAAAGCACTCCCTAAGTGCTTTACAATGTGTTAGCTAATTACACCAACAAGTTGGGTACTCATTTTACCTGACCTATGAAAGGATGAAAGGCTGAGTCAACCTACAACCCTGTAGGATCAAACATTTAGCCACTGCGCCATCAGGGATCCTCTGTCTATAAGGACATAGCCAGAAGATTCTCTACTGCCATCTCCACTCTACTGACCACTAAATGTTAAAGTCACTGGGGCCCACAGGGCAGAGGTGGATTTTGAAGTGTGTAGGTCATTACGCAAGGATGGTATTGAATTCTTCCCTCTGCATGACCAAAAAAATAAAGACACATACCAACATTATGACAGTGTATTTCACTAACAGGATGCCAGCCAAAGCTAGCAAAATACATTAGATGATATCATAGATAATCTTTCACCACAGCAAGAAAACAAAAAACAACATGTTGTTTGTTTTCTTCCTTTTAAAGATCATTAAAGGCAAGTCTGGATTTAAAAGAAAGAGGGGGTGAGGCTACTTATTTTCCCTGACACAAAGGATTCCATAATCACCCATCAGACAATGCTTCTTTTTGAACAACTAACATTTCACAAAAAGAGTAAACAAGTTTCTGAGTTCTCCAGAACTTTCATCATCCTGGGTGATAAGGAAAATGTGGGTGATGGGTCAGGAAAGAAAAGTTAGCTTGATGCTATAACCACAATGTCTGCATTTGATCACAGTCTTGAACTATAGGATAAATGGTTTAGCAGTCTACAGTCAGTGGGGCTTAGATCAGGCTCAACAAGCCGGTAGATAGGTTGGTTTCAAGTTACATCCAGAGTGATTGAAACATACAGTGGCTTATACTCCACTTTTGAACTGGAAGAAAAACATCTCTTTAAGGAGGAAGTCTTGGGGGGAAAGGAGGAGGTTGTTCTTTAAGTACCACTTTAAAAAAAAAACACTGATGTTGTTTTTGTAGTGTTTTTATGCTGTTATTAATTTTATTGGCAGGAATACTGTTGGGGGCACTATGCCAGCATAAAAATGATTGTGGAGGAGGTTGAGTTTTCTCAGAGGCTGCATAATTTCGGTCCTAGCACTGCCAATTTTTCCACAACTGCACACACATAACCCCCGCCCCCCTCTCTCTGTTGACTTGGAGGGTGTGGAACTATTTGGTCTTTGCACAACAGATGAGCTCAAGTCTTTGATGCCTGTCTCACAATAAGTTGTGGAGCAGTGGGATCTAGCATAACTATGCTGGGACATATTTATATTAAAAATATAGGATCTTGGTCATTATGTTTATTGTTGGTTTGCTGTTAGTTGCCCTGAGAATCGTGTAAGCATCAGAAAGGTGGAATGTTTACATTTTTGTTTAAGTAAATACGTACAATAAATGATGGCAAATGATGTGCATTGTGGCAGTGCATGATGGGAGATGTTGGCATATATTGCTCTTTTCCACAACCAGGGCAGCAGAAGGCTTCTCTGCAGCCGACATTCAGCTCATCGGGAGGTGGCGATCCAAGGCCTACACTGCATACATCCGTCCAGAACTCGATCTTGTCCCAGGATAGGCTGCACGAGTTTCCCTCCAGGCAGAAGGTATTTCTTTCTATTTGGTGATAGCCTCAGGGTTGGCGGAAGCCGTGCTCGGCTGAGCCCGGCTTTTTTGGCGGTGGGCATGGGTTTGGGTATCACCCGGGGGAGGACTGGGGTCCCTCTGGTCAGCCCGGATAGCCGGTCAGGGCCTTGCTCTTCCAGAGAGACTCCACCCTTGGGTGAGGAACTGGTCACGTGCATGTGGCCACGTGATCGCTCACGTGTCCTGGCAGGCACCATTTCGGGAACGGTCACGTGATCCATCACGTGATTCAGTCATGCGGCTGGTCATGTGATTGGTCACGTGCCTGGGTTGTCACGTGACCTGGCACCGGTTTCCGCCAGCCGGCGGGCTGACGGAACTGGCCTGTTGAGCAGGGGTCCGGCTGGCTCCTGCTCGTCCGTAACCCATGCCCAGACCAACCACTGCAACTATCACCAAATCAGAAAGTTGTGGCCTTTTTTCTGCCATTATTATTCTCTTATATTAAATTCTTGTTGGTTCTGTATAACTTGTGTCCTTATTGTGTCTGGCGGGATCGGGGACCGGGGAGGAGGTCTGCCTCTCGGACCGCAAAGGTGGAATGTTTAAATTTTTGTTTAAGTAAATACATACAATAAATGATGGCAAATGATGTGCATTGTGGCAGTGCATGATGGGAGATGTTGGCATATATTGCTCTTTTCCACAACCAGGGCTTATGCTTACAATCAGAGTGGAGATACTGCAATGCAAAAATGGTCTGAAAATGCTCCCCACTCTAACAGACACGTTTATCCTAATTCTAGATGTGCTGGAAGCCCTTGCAGTTTATTTTGTCTGTTAACTGCCCTCAAGTCAACTTCGACTTCTGGCAACCCAATGAATGAGAGGCCTCCAAGTCACCCTATCCTCAACAGCCCTGCTCATGTCTTGCAGACTCAGGGTTGTGGCTTCCTTGATTGAGTCTATCATCTGGAATGTGGTCTTCCTCTTTTCCTACTGGTTGCAGTCACACATTGATAAAATGTGTTCTACACATTTTTAACCAACCCCTTTCTGATTACTACTCTTCCAGTGGTGTAGGCTAGGACTGGGTTTCCAGACAAAAGGCCAGTGACCACACAGAGTGGAAGATGACGCAAGCAGCAGTGAATAAATTCCAGCGTCAGCACCCAGGCTGCCAAAGACCTGCCAAGGCCCAAGCAGGCTGAAAGAGGATCCTTTCTTATAAAATAATCAGAGGTAGCCAGTCAAATATGTTCATGGTTATGGTTGTTGTTGTGTGCCTTCAAGTCATTTCCAACTTGTGGTGACCCTAAGGCAAAGCTATCACGGGTTTTTTTGGGGGGGGGGAAAGATTTGTTCAGAGGAGGTTTGCCATTGCCTTCCTTTGAGGCTGAGAGAATGTGACTTGCCCAAGGGAACCCAGTGGGTTTTCATGTCCAAGCAGGGATTCAAACCCTGTTCTCCAGAGTTGTCCAATGCTCAAACCATTACACCATGCTGGCTCTCTGTGTACATGGTTATAGATGCTAATTTTATTATTTTTTCTTATTATCCCTTTGTACAACAAAATGGTAAAGAAACACACCTTATAGTTCATAAGCAAATTTTGAAAAACAAGTTTTAATAATGATAGTAAAGTAGCATTATTTTTTTTAAAAGGCAAGCATTCAAGTTGTCCTTTAGGCTCAACATGGGGGGAAATAAGCAGGTACAGAATATACATAATGATGTTTATTCACATATACATGTATTTAGTATCAGGTAAGTAGAAACAAATGCTATTTCATTTCTGTAGTTCAGGGGTAGAAATTCTGCAGCCCTCCAGATGTTAAACTGTAACTCCCAGCAGCCCTGACCAGCATAGGCAATGGTGAGCACAAATGCTAGCAGTTGCTGTTCAGCAACATCTGGAAGGCCCCTGCTGTAGCTAATAAGTTACTTTGCTTCTGAAGTACATCTCTTATTCCTAAATCTAATGCACAGTGGTTTGCCTCTTTTTAAGGTTCCTTTGTGAAACATGAATGAGAAAGTCCCTGCCCGGCCATACAATTTCTCTGATTAGGTCATTCATGTTTAATATGCTTCCTGATTTCAGTTCCGCCCAACACTAGTGTATTGGATAGAGCTGTATTTTATAGTCAGAATATTGTTCCACTTAGATCTAAATGAGTAATTGCTATGGCAGATGGTAGCTTGGCACAGATTTATCTAAAAACTTCTGCATGTAATTGTATATAGTGTTACCATTTCTGCTTAGAAATTAAAACACTAACCATTCTGCTTGATGTTAGAAATATCCAACTTTGTCTTCCCAGTCAAAGAGGAAAGGAGCTCACATGTGGCCACCACAGAACTGATACCAGAATGAGTTGGATGCTATACGAAGTCTGTCTATTAAATAATGAGATTGTGCTTCTACCTTTCAGACAAATCAGGAAATCTGATTGTGAATGCTTGAGTGGTGACCTTGAACATGTCTGAACCTGCATGACAAACATCAGCACTCTCAGCCATTCAGTTAATTGCCAGTCGTTGTTTAAAGCAACTGTGTTGTCTGTTGTGTGCCAGGAAAATGCTGAGTTCAAAAAGTCGAGCAATGAAACATTTTGCAGCAACTTGAGGTGGACCCAAACCTTTTTCACTTGTGATGAAACCTGGATCTTCCAGTATGATCCTGAGACAAAACGACAGTCAATGCACTGAAAAACACCATCATCACCAAGAATGAAAACAGCACATCAAAGCAAGTCCACATTCAAAGCCATGCTCATTGTTGGGTTTGTTTGTTTGTTTGTACATCAAGGGTGTGATTTTGGCAGGATGGGTTCCAGAAGGCAGAACAGTGAACCAACATTATTATAAGGAAGTTTTGACAAAGCTGAGAGAAAGAGTCAGAAAAAAAGGCCAGGACTGTGGGAAAATGCTTTCATTCTTCACCAAGACAACGTGCCTGCTCACACAGCACTTTCAGTGAAGCAGTTTTTGGCTGATAAAACACATTACTACACTTGAACATCCTCTATATTTTCCAGATTTGGCGCCATGTGACCTAAAGTGAAATCGGTACTCAAGGGAATATGTTTTGAGTCAATTGATGCAGTAAAGAAGAAAGCAGCAGATGTGTTGACACAACAGCTGACAGAAACTGA
Organism: Gambelia wislizenii; assembly: GCA_030847615.1. NCBI lineage: Eukaryota > Metazoa > Chordata > Lepidosauria > Squamata > Crotaphytidae > Gambelia > Gambelia wislizenii. The sequence goes on along the minus strand of JAUMIR010000003.1, from coordinate 90,370,565 downwards.
TCTGCTCCACACCTTCGACCAGTGGAAAACAAGACTACATCAGTGTATGAGTGTGAATGGGGAGTATATTGAAGGGGGCAAACATTAGAATTGTAATACATATAAATAAAGACGGGTTATTGTATCAGTCTTGTTATTTAATAGACAGACCTCATATTTGCCGTCCATTATCAGATCATGCTGTACTGCTTAAGCCGAGAGATACAAGATCAGAACAACAAAGAATTCATATCTGCTACAAATACCAAAAGGATCTGTGAAGGAGAAAATGGGCAAGCCTGGTTAGAGCCAGACAATCACAGTTCATAGGATGCTGTGAAGGAGAGCCTATGGAGAAAGGCTTTAACCTAGAGTCTAGCCTGTTAAAGAGGGGCAGGATGAAATAGAGTTGTGTGTATGTGCCTTCAAGTCACCTGTTGACTTATGGCAACCCCATTAATTTCATAGGATTTTCTTAGGCAAGGAATACTCAGAGGTGGCTTTACCAGTTTCTTCTTCTGAAATGTAGCTTACAGCAGCTTGTATTTGTTGGTGGTCTCCCTCTGTCTCTCTGGCTTTTCTTCGCAAACGAAGATTCAGGAAGGACTCATCCCGCTCTTTCTGCAAGTGCGCTGATGACTAAAAAGGCCAATCTGAGATAAACAAGTCCGGTTGCAGAAAGCACAGCAGAAGGTCTCCTTGGGTGATGTTTTTGGGTTGTGATTCTTTCTGTGTTGTCGTTTCTCTTCAAGACTTGTTCGGTGTGAGTTCTCAAATAAGGCTGCAGCATTGTGGATAGTGCGTCTCCATGCCTCCTGATGTGAGGCCAGGGCAGACCATTGTTGGTCATCAATTTGGCCGAGCCTGAGATGTTGTTTCAGGGAGTCTTTGTATCACTTTTTTGGAGTGCCCCTCTTACGCTGACCCGTGGTGAGTTCACCGTAGAGTAGTATTTTTGGGAGGCGATGGTCCTCCATCCTAGAAATGTGCCCTGCCCAGCGCAGCTGCGTTCTCAGTATCACGGCCTCAATACTGGTGATCCCTGCTTGCTCAAGGACAGCAACATTTGTCACATAGTCAGTCCAGTGTATATTTAGGACTGTGTGTAGACAGTGCTAATGAAAGCAAATACGAGGTGTATATGGTTTGGTTTGGTTTTTTGCCAGTGTAGGCAAGTCTGAGTCATGGTCATATCCATGAGTAGAAAGGGAGTAATCTACAACTGGGATTTAATACTGAAATGGACCTGGATAAGAGTATAGCCACTTCCTTCAGGAAACGTTACCATGAAGGGAAATAACTACCACAGTACAGTAGGACCCCCGTATCCACTGATTCAATTATCCACGGAACACAAAACAGCACACCTACCATACAGGCATAAGCCGTTGTTTAGGTCTTCCAAGGCAACTCTACGGTATTTTAAACTGGAAGTCCCATTATTTTCAATGGTGTTTGCTATTATCCACGGTTTTCAGGATCCACGCCCCCCCCCCGAACCAATCCCCAGAAGATACGGTGGTCCTACTGTACATTGATAAATTTAACCTTTTATACAACCAAACTTCTGAAAATGCAAATAACTTTACGTTATAATATGTAAGCCAAAATGACTAAACTGAGGCTATTATACTTTTAACACAACATGAGATAACATAACTCATTGGGAAAGAGAATAATGCTCAGTAAAGTGAAAGACAGTAGGAAAAGAGGAAGACAGCACTGCAGATGGATTACGTCAATAAAGGAAGTTATGAGCCTGAGTTTACGAGAACTGAGCAAGGGTGTTGATGACCAAGGCTCATTGCTTTCTTTCATTTATAGGGGTGCCATACATTGAAGTAAACCTGACAGCAATCAGAAACAAAATAAAAGTTTTTTGCTTTGAAATAACTGTTCTCGTCTGTTTGTTCCATGTATATGGCCTGGAATCACACTATTTAGTCTTAATGGGATAAGATTTTAGGAGGATTTTAAATGGTGGCAGGAGAATTTGGGAATAAAGGGGAAAAAATACTGTTATTATAACTATTATTGTTATGACAGTATAACCATTACAATACTGCTTTTATTACATATTGGCAATTTGGGTGATGTATAAATGGATCTGAAGCCAGAAAGCCCACATATTTATGGAACTATAAAAAAATGACAATCCTACCTTCCATATTTGGTGGCCAGAATGTGGGATAAATAAAAAGTTAAATTCCCTCATGCTCAGCAGGGTGTGCCTGCTTAAGAGTTATTAAAAGTTCAGATTGATTTCCACGTTATAATTCCGTAAGATATAAATATAACAGCCCAGACTTTACCATATATGACAGTAAACTGCCAGGAAAGAGAATATATGGGCCCTTAAAAATTACTGTTTTTTGGATACAGGCTGATTTAACTGCTTTTTTCTCATCTTGTTTTGCAAAAAAATTATTGCACCCAGTGAGCAGTATTGAGAAGGAGGGGGGGGGCAAAACATTTAAAAAACTCCACAGGAAAAGCCTTCACCTTTTTCCTGGCGTTTTTTTAAAAACAGAGAGGGTAATGTGCATTCCTGCTCGTTGGAACAAGCAATTTGATATGAATCACTTTCCCATAGGAGAGGAAGCGCAAAGCTGATTGACTGGATCAGCCTGGGGCAGTGCTTGTTAACAAGGCAAGCACCCACTGCCACCATGTTGGATTTTTGCCTTAGCAAGAGAGCACTAAGGTTAGAAAATTGGGTGGGTTTTTCTTTTTCTTTTTTAAAGGTCAGTAGCAGCAAATTGAGGTAAGTATAAATGCGAGTAAGTAACTCACAGCCATCATCTTGCACATGAAGTTTATGGGTGCAAAAACACCATTAAGACAAGTCACAGCTGCTGTGAAATGCCATTACTGCAAGGTACTCTATGTTGTTGCTGGGGTTTTTGCCTCATATAGACAAGCCCTAGCACTAGGACTATGGCCCCCACATCCTGAAGTGGGCCCCCAGGCCAGGATCTTTGGTGGGCCCCCTACCTACTGCTAAGGTTAAGGGCAGGGAGATGCTCTACAGGATTTAGGATAAAAATTAAAATAGGTCAGTTTAAATGATGACACCCAAGTAATATTTATATTTATTTTAAAAAACTAAATGGATTTACATAATAAAAACTTACAATGATATCATGCTGGGTCCCACTCCAAATCTTGGGTACCCAGGCCCCCAGGCTAGAGCCCTGTCAGCCCCTCCCTTGTATGACTACTGTTTTCAATGCCCCTTCATTTTATTCCACCTTTAAGCTCACAGAATGAACTTGGGCCATTCATTATCTTTTAGCCTAACTTACCTCACCTCACACACTATTCTAAAAAAAACCCTTGAAGGAAAGGTGGGATATAAATTTAAGGAAGTAAGCAAATAGATGTCTTATTAACATTCATTTTTGAAACATGAAGAGGAATACAAAAGAACAATGTAATTTGGTAGCACAAAAGTGTAAGGCTGATTTGGCTCTGCTCTATGTACCTTTCTTAGAGATTACTTTTTATGCACACATCTATATGGCATGTGAACGCAACAGGACTTTGTTCCAAGTAAGTGTACACAGGACTAAACCACACAAAACTGAACAAATTTTGTTAGCCTGTTACCAAATTCTCTTCCAGATTGTGCTATATGCAGCTTCTATATAACCAAGGACACAGATAGACCATGGATCAAGAGTGCCCATGTGATTCAAGAAAGCAAGAAATGGAGCAACTAAGCTGGAGGGTTTTAAGAGCAGACACATGGGCAATGCAGTCCAGGATCTGAGCACAAAAAACACTCTAAGAAGGAGCCAAAGCTAATCAGAGAGACACCAAAGAGAATACGCCAAAGCACAAGTCAGTTCAGAAAACAGATAACATCACAAAATGGCAAATGAAGCTAGTGGAATTGTATTGCACAAAGAGATAAGCTTGTCTATGCTAATATATAGACAGCTGCAAATCAGCACAGCTGGCCTAATTATCTCAGTGTTTCATTTTTGAAGCACACCAAACTGTTTCCTACTCTTTTACTGCTACTGCTTTAGCTTCTGTTGTTCAGCAAAGCACAGTGGCTCTGACTGCTGCTCTTTAGGTTCAATATGAGATAGTCCTGGTTCAGTTTCCAGGGCAGGGCTGCCAGCCCCCTCTGGCTCTGAGTGGAGCCTGTTATTTGGGCTTTCTTTCAATTTCTCAACATATAGGACATGACACTTGGCTTGTACACTCTCAGCTTCCTAGAAGTCATATTTAATGGTAACTGGGATGCTAACTCCAAGCGTATTTTTTACAGCAATAAACAGGAGCCACAAGTAAACAGAAACCACATGTTAAAATAACTGACATATATTTTGTGGGTGCAACCTTACTAAACATAAGGAACAAAAGACAGTGCTTGATAAGACATTCTTCCAACATGCACATTTTAAATGTAATCTAAGAAGGAAGGAACTTCCAATCTTCTTTCCCCCACCCATTACAAAACCCAAGGCTTTCTGGTCATTGTTTCTTTGAAGCAGATTTGAATTCATCCTGTAGATAACATTAGCTGTAATATGCCTGGAGATATATGCTCACGGACCACACATAAAGGACAGACACTGGAGTTTTATCTTCTTTCCTGGAGACTGATTGCAGGGATTTAATGATTTATCTTCCTTGAAATAACTCCTCAAAGCAATAGCTCTCAGTCTGATAAAGATGTTTACCGGTACTCTTCCTTGGCCAGGTGACCCTGCCTGCCAGTATAAATTTCTCTTCCTGTCTCAGTAAATCTAGTTTTATGCAAGTTTTCCTCAAAATAAAGCATGGTCAAAATAGGCATACTAGGGCTGGATCTAACACTGTTACCATACTGACAGAACTGGTCCATCATAAGACCTGGAAGGGGGAGCAATCCCCTTCCTCCTCCAGCCCACCATGCATCCCCAAATCTGAAGGGCAAGGAAACTCCCTTCTGGAGCAGTTGGATGAAGACATTCACCATACAGTATAAGTCATTTATCCTATGCATGCTATGACCTGCTCCATTGTTAGTAGAAGGGCCCTCCCAAACCATGTAGAATTTACTCCCCGAAAGAAACACCAGCAATGAAAGTACTGTACAGATTTGATCCTGTAACTGGATATTTGCCCTTCTTCAGAACTGACTGCAGAGCAGCCTGGCAGGCCTGTCTGAGCAATCTATTCTCAACAAGAAGAAACTCTCCACTCTTGATTATTGTTTTTAGCTTCCATTCTCTAAATAGATATTCCAGCAGAGATCCTGCTGTAGTACTTATTATTGGGGAATTTCTGCATTAAGGGAAAGAGCAAAGCCATTCTTCAAGCAAAACTTGAAATTCAGTAAAGCTGTCAACCTTTTGTTGCAACAGGGCGAAGCTTTTTTTTTTCCCCTGTGCAATTAGAGGCAAAAAGATAATCCTTCCACTCATTATAATAAACAATTTATTCAAAGGTTATTGTCAATAACACCAAATCAGCTACACAACAACCTGTCACCAGGAGTTCTTGGGCAGATTTCACTACATGATGTTGAACAATAATAATTGGTGTTGACAAGTTCACTTGGGGAAAAAAATCAAGGGAAAGCACAATCATTCCAAAGTGGTCGCTGTGCCCCTTTGCCTCCTGATCTTAGCAATCAAAAATGGCACTAATTGACTGATGTGGGGCTAGTTTCATCTGGATAAATAAAAAGTGAATCCACTTTCAGGTTAATATCAGCTTTCAACAGGAAACTGATGCTTGAGGTTTGGCTGCAGTAATATAATCCTACTTTGCAATTCAGTGCATATAGTTAATGAAAGGGAGGGGAAAGTACTGAAATGCTAGATACCTGAGCATATTTAAAGGAACTAGACCATATGCAAAGGAACCTATGTGATAAATCTGTTCTGGGACCCTTCAGGTACAGTAGGACCCCCATATCTGCTGGGGATTGTTCTGGGGGGTCCTGTGGATACTGAAAACTGTGGATAATAGTGAATGCCATTGAAAATAATGGGACTTTAGTTTAAAATACCATGGAGTTGCCTTGGAGGACCTAGAAAATGGCTAGAGAGGACACATTTTCTAGGAAAACTCTATGGTAGGTGTGCTGTTTTGTGTCCTGTGGATAACTGAATCAGTAGATAATGAACCAATGGATACGGGGGTCCTAATGTATAAAGATTTTTGCATACAATCTGGAACCCTTTTTTTCTTATGCTTTTCTCGACTGAAGAATGGCTCTCCATCCTTCTCCGACAGAGGAGGATGCAGTTGGCTTCCCATCATTCTCTGCTGAGGAAGGACTCTTGTTCGTTCTTCAGCAGAGAGGAGTACAGCTGGCTTCTGACCCTTCCCTCTGCCAAGGAAGGACTCTCATTTCACCTTCAGCAGAGAGAGGTGCAGACAGCTTCCCACCCTTCTCTCATTACCCCTTCACCAGCAGAAGGTAGCGTGAAGAGCACCAGATAGCATGAGCAGCACAAACAACATGAGATAGGGCGAGACAGCAGCAAGCAGCACAGGAAGGTATTTGCACATAAGTGAACTCGCGTAATGCAAAGTTGTGTGATATGCAGGCCTACTGTCTCCTATTTTCTTTTCATAAATCAACAGTTTCTGAAGTGCTAATTTCAGCTATCTTTACTTATATTTCTCATTCCATCTATATCTATACATTTCATTATTCAATTGCTTGGCTTGAGTACTGTAGTTTGCATTCTTTAAAATAAGCGGTGATGGTTTCAGTCACTCCTGCTGTGTTTGAAACATTAATAATATCCCCAGAGAAAGTAAAATCAGTCGGTCTACTTCATAAATGTTTGTTGAAAAGCACTAAATTTGATGTGAATTAAGTAAGAATTGAGTGGAATAAAAAATTAGGTTGTACTGTGCAAATCAACTACCAGTAATGGAAACTGCTCTAGCTTCACCATCTAAAATCTTTTTAGGCTGAAAACTATTTGCAGACAGACTTGGAGAAATAAAGAGACTGCACACCAAGATATGGGTTGAAATAAAATGGGCTTTATTTATAACACTATCTATTTATTTTCCCTTAAAATCTTCAGTGGGGGGAGGCAACCTAGTGTGGGAGCAGCTGGGGTGGATCGTCCCTCCTGGACTTATACCCCCCCCAGCTTCCCCGGGCGAACACCTGAGCCCTATTGAGTAACCCCAAACGTGGGGTTGCTCTCCAGTCGGCCCGTGTCTGGAAGGTCAACCCAAAAGACCCTCACCCAATCCCTACCAATTAAGGTGAGGGAATTATCCTTCAGGCCAACCCCAAGGTAGGTCTCCTTCTGTTCTCCCAGATCGTACAATCTAAGGAGACCCTTTCGGAGACCATCCCTTTACCGAAATCTGTGCCAAAGGTGTACACCGTCATCTACGCCTCCCCCCTTTCCCGCCATGAATAAGGGGCAAGCGTCAGCTTCGTCCCTTAATCCCCCACTAGCTTGTCCAAAAAGTCCCTCAACCCCCGCTGAAGATCTTCCAAGAAAATTAAGTTCCCAGTGTCCGAGAGGTGTACCCCATCTGCTCGGTAGAGCTCGGGTCTCTCGAACACTATTCACGGGTGTAAAAGGTAACATCCCCCCTTGTTCCCAAAAACTTGCCAATTTGCCTGTTGACTTTTCTCCTGGCCCTGTCAATCAGGCGGGGGTCCCCCTCCCCACGCCATACTTGCCGAGGAAGGATGGCGGACCATACCAGGATGGTGGAGGGCCATCAGGCTTTAATTGTATCCATATCCTGAGATGCCTGTATCACTAAGGCCTTGCCCTTTAGCAAGCCCAGGTCATTCCCGCCAAGGTGAAGAACCAAAATATCTGGAGGAGGCCCCCTAAACTCCCCAAACAAACTTGGCAACAGGCCATGCCAACGGAGACCCCTCTTCCCCAACCACTCAATTGTAGCCCCATCTCCCAGGCTGAGGTGAGGCCCGAAATGACTTAAACGGGCCTGTCGGGCCGCCCAGTAAACTATACTGTGGCCACAAATCAACACCCGGCGTGTCACCATCAGGGGTCTAAAACCTGGAAGACAAAAGGGGAAGAGAGATAAGTTAGTGAGTTAAAGGGCGGACATACCTCTGAGACGCGGAGGATTTCCAACGCCCAATCTGTTGAATCGCTGCTGGTGGTATGCCGATCGCCACAGCTGTAGATGCCGCCCCATCCGAAAGGAGTGCATTCCAAACCACACACCTGTCAATCCAAGCTTTTCCTGAGCTCTGTTGGTTACCTTCCAGAACTGGTATTTAGTGAGGGGTGTTCCGTCCGCATGGAAAAACAATGGGCCCGGGAGACTTCCCCGGTGGCACAGGTATTCCTGTAAGGAAAAAACTGGACAAATTTCCTGATCACTACAGCAATTTAAGGCAGATGTCTTATCTTTCCCCCACTGATCCGTCTTAGAGAAATGCAAAGTGAACACTATTTGATAGTTCAACGTCCGTACGTCTCTAAATTGTAAAGCCCTCCCCAAAGTATCAAATTTAGATGCCATGACCAATTCACTTATACGCAGCGCCCCGAAAAAAGCCATTAAGGCTGCTGCATGAAAAAGCAATACCTCGTAAGGAGATGCACAAATCTCCACCCAAGTCTGATGTAAGCCCTTCAGTATGTCGGGTGAGAGGGGGGGGCTCTAGCGTCTGCCCTCCTGCCCCTCTCTCTAGCCCATCCTTCCAAAGCTTTGCTAATACGGAAATCACTCGTATGATCATCGGCACCCTGCGCTCTGAGCCAAAATGATATGGCTGCCAGGCGGCTCCTAATAGACTGTGGTGCCAAGCCCTTCCTGTGAAGGAATACACAAAAATGCATAAGCTGCATCACTGGAACGTGAACCCCATGTTGCAGCCCCTCCTGTTCTCTAAACTGGTAAAACTCCTTGACTGCCCTTGCGTATCCCTTCCTAGTACTATCTGCAATGGACATACCTACGGCCCTCCAAAAATTGGGCTCCCAAGCTTCCACAGGCCCTCCGGCATCCTGTCGCCCTCCTGCTGTGTGCCTGGAGCCAACTCTCTGAAGCGCTCCATCTGCATGCAGGAAAGAGCATCAGCAATCTCATTGTTCATGCCCACCACATGTCGCGCGACAAATAAGATGTTATACCGAAGACAGTGTAGGGTAAAGGCCCTGACGAAGCGCATAACCCGCGTGGATCTAGATGTAAGGGTGTTTATTACGTGGACAGCCGTGGCATTATCACACCAAAAGTGTACAGCTGAGTTAGCCAGCTCTTTAACCCAAATGGTGGCTGCTACCAAAATCGGTAAAAATTCCAAAAACGTAAGATCCAAAGTGACATCAGTCCCCATCCATTCAGTGGGCCATGTGCTGGCGCACCGCCATCCACCAAAATAAACCCCAAACCCAATAGATCCCACGGCATCAGATGAGAACTGAAACACCCCTTGTAACTTTCGCTCCTCCTGCCAAAACGAAATACCATTGAGGTGGCTCAAAAACTCCTGTCACACTCCTAGATCTTCCCGGATTTCTCTGTTTATCTGAATCCTGTGGTATGGCAATTGAGCCCCGCTAACGTTGTCGCAAAGATGGCGCAGAAAGGCCCTACTGGGGGCAACTACCTTACAAGCGAAATTCAGGTGTCCAATGAGAACCTGAAATTCCCTAAGCGTCGCTTTATGCCTACTACTAAAATGTGTGACCCTATCTTGAAGCTCCTCAACTTTCTGTAGAGATAACCGGCATTGTTGATTGACAGTGTCAATCTCAATGCCTAAAAAGGTTAACTGCTGGGAGGGCCCCTCTGTTTTTTCGGGCACCAGGGGAACCCCCAGTTCCCCGGCCATAATTTCGAACTGGTTGAGCAGGTATCCATAAATACCCAATCCGAACTCCCCTATCAAAAGAAAATCATCCAGGTAATGCACTATCTCTTCCTGGTTGGTTCTAGTTCTAAGGGCCCATTCAAGAAAGGTGCTAAAGGTTTCAAAGGCATTGCAAGATACTGAACATCCCATGGGTAGAGCACGGTCCATATAGTACCGCTCCTCAAATTGAAATCCTAACAATTCAAAGTCCTGGGGATGCACTGGGAGAAGGCGAAATGCCGATTTAACATCACACTTCGCCATCTCTGCCCCAATGCCATGTTTCCGTACCTGGCGTATAGCCGCATCAAATGAGGTGTACTGAACTGTACACAGTTCCGGGGGAATGGCATCATTCACTGATTCGCCTTTCGGGTAGGACAAATGGTGGATTAATCTGAATTCTCCTGGTGCCTTCTTGGGAACAATGCCCAATTGGGATACCCTAAGATTAGGGACAGGGGGCTTATCAAAGGGGCCAATCACCCTGCCTTCGAATACTTCCTTACGTATCTTTTCCCTATGTGTTCTTTACCCTTAATTGACTGTAAGTTACGCGCCCAAAAGGGGCACCATGTCCCTTTATAGGGGATCCTAAAACCTAAATGAAAACCCTGAGACAAATAAATGGCTGCCTGCCTGTCAGGGTACATGGCCAGCAATTGATCCAACACTGCTAACTTAACTGGGCTGGGTCCCTTTTGGAGGCTGGTTGGAAGATCCACCTCCTCTACCTGACCCTTGACCTCCTATAGAGCCCCTAAACTGACCCTTGCCTCTTGGGCAATTCCAAAAGGAATGGGGTGCCCCACATATGGAGCACTCATGGGCAAATTTGCATGGTTTCCATGAACAACTACAATGTGAACTGAACTCCCAGAAAAGCATTTTTTGACTGGGATTAGTGGTGGGCGTTTTAGGTTCCCCCCCCCATAGTGGCAGCCCTCAATAAGTGACCACTATGGGTACGCTTGGATTGGTCGCACAGGTGTCATTAGCTGCATCCACAATTGGGGATGCATCATATCCCACCGCAAGGATGGGTATATAGCGGCTCACATGCGGAAGGCTTCATCATACAGAAGCCAAGCAGGGCCTGCAAAATCCACATAGGCCCTGTGGATGATATCAATATATTGTAACAGGGCCGCTGCCCGATGCGGCTGAGCCTTCACTAAGACACCTGCCAATATCAAAACCCCCGACAGCCAATTAGACCAAGTCTTTTCAACCTTCCTTTTCCTCAATTTCTCCTTTTCCTTATCATCCAAATCCTCCTTATCCTTCTTCTCAATCTCTCTATACAACAAGGAAAATACATCCACGTATTCCACCCCTCACTATCTTATCCCTAGTAGATTGAAGTAAGTGATCACCTAGGGGGAGAGACATCTCTCCAAATGGGATCGCAGAGTAGGCTACCGTATCATATCCTGGGGTTTGAGTGGCCATTGGGGCTGAAGGGGTGCCACCAGATAGTGTGTTACCCCCTGGGAACAGACAGGGACCCCAGGGTGACCATTGAGGTCCTCCCCAGCCAACAGCTTGTGGGGACATGGGCCACCCAGCATGCGCACCCTGTACTCCCGCCCCTTGTATAATGGTGTTCTGCGCAGCCGAGGGCCAACCTGCTAGACCCCAACTAGGCTGGCTGGGCCCCAACCAGGCCCACTAGGCCCAAACTAGGCTGGCTAGGCCACAACCAGGCCCGCTAGGCACCGACTGGGCTCCCTGTCTGTCCACTGGCCCCAACCTGGCCCGGCAGGCCCCCAGACCCAAAAACCCAAATAAGACGAGGACTAAATTGCCACCTGCTCAATGGCCAATCCCCAAGTGGCTGCCCTGCGCAGCTTCACCGTAGGGAGCTGGCAGATTCCCAATTACTCCTCCGGCCTGGGCCACGTGGCTGATGGCCACCAAGAGTGCCGGCTAAACCCTGCACAGCTGCCCCGCACAGCCTCACCACAAGGGCGCTGGCCTGGAACGCGCCCTGCTCACCACTGGCGTCGTCCCAGCTTTCCGTCCCCTGAACGCGGCTCCAGTGTGATTAATGAACAACCCCCTACCCACTGAGGGCCCTGGGTATTCACCCGGTCTACCCTCCCGAGCCCAAGGCGCTGAGGTAGCCGCCCCGATTGCTGAGCACTGCCGCTACTCGGCTGTCAAGACGGCCCTGGTGGCAGCCGCCACCACCACCCCCATGGGGCGATAGGGACAAAATACCTCTCCCCAACAAAACCCAGGCAGCAGGACTTAGCCTCTGATGATCCAGTCGCCTCAGAGTTAAGTCAGCCTCTCTTTGCTCAAGCTCTCCTCCTCTCCACCATCGCCGAAGCATAGAGGCTGAGCGGAGGGGCGGCCTGACCTTTTATCCGCTTGGCCCCCGCCCCTCAGCTCACGTCGCCGGCCTCTCTCCTCCCTGCCTGCAATGGTGGATTCCACTCCGCACGCCCTGAAGAGCGGAGCAGGATCCAGTATACAGTTGCCCCTCCACATTTGTGAATTTAACATTCACGGTTTTGAGTATTCGCGGTTTTGGGAGGGTCTCCCCCCGTCCTCCCAAAAGCAGCAACTGGGCTTTAGAAGCCCTGTGGCCACTTCTGGGGGGGAGATAAGCAGGCCGGAGGGGTGGGAGAGGTAGGGAGGGGGCCTTCCAAGGCCCCCTTGCCACCTTAGGAGGCCAGGCGGGGGTGGGATAGGCGGCGAGGGGGCCTTGGGAGGCCCCATGAAGGCCTAGGGAAGGAGGGGGAAGGGCTGGGGAGGCAGCCACAGAGCCTCCAGAGGGCCTCCGGAGGCCCCGTGGTGGCCTGGAGAGGGAGGGGGAGGCAGGGGGAAGTGACTATGGGGCCTCCAGAGGCCACGTGGTCGCTTTGGTGGGGGAGGGCAGTTGTTATTCGCGGAATTTTCATATTCGCAGGGGTCTGTGGAACCTAACCCCTGCAAATGTGAAGGGATGACTGTATAGTGCAGCAAAAATAGATATTTCAGATATACTGAACACCACTGTACCTTTTTAGAAAGATTTTTTAAATTTTTGACTTAATATTCATGATACAACATAAATAACACTTCCTTCTTGCATTTGATGTGTGTGCTGAGTATTTACTTCTTTTTGGTTGAAGATATTGCAACACATTAACTTTTTTATTAGCAAAATCTCTGCTATCTGTAGACACACATGAACTTTTAAATTTTATTCCTGCCACTTGGAATTTAATTGATGATCAATATGATTGGATACTGTGCACTCTTACTGTTGCTAAAAGATTGATACACAAAGGTTGGAAAGACACGTGGAGAGTCAGCATTGGCAAACAAATCATTATTAATTTTGACTATTTGCAGGTATGTTTTTACAAAATGGTCAAAACACAATAAATTGCATTAAAACAGTCATCCAACTGAGGTTCTTAACAATCTGGGTGCCATGAAAGGAACAGCAAAATAATGATCATTTAGTACACTTCCAATCGATAATTACTGGGAGGGCTACAAAAGAGTCTTGGTGATCGAATTTTCCCTGATCATTGTGTGTGTGTGTGGGGGGGCTCAGCCTCCCAGACTAAGGCTAGGTTTGGGAGCACCCCCATACCCTTCTTCTGGGGTTCATCACCCACATCACACTGTTATGTACTATGGCCAGGATCTAACAAGGTATATCTGCTGACAGAAGTGGTTTCACTAGCAAGCTCCTGTTCCCAGTACAGACCCCTCTTTTCTGTCCCCCCTCAAACTTGTGGGGGGGGGCTGAAGGGGGAAGGAAAGGAGAAAACATTTCTGTTGAAACTTTTTATCTGGCTTCTACCCATGTTAATCCTGCTGAAATTACAATTTGGTCACAAAGGATTTACAGCTGCTATTTTAAGCGATGGGGTGGGTGCAGGAAACAATTGGAAGCAACTCAAGAATGAGCTTTAGGATTGGAGCAACATCCATGGCAGCTGCAATGGGAATGCAGCCTGGCACAATCCAGAAACTGGGACAGTGAAAATCGGCAGCCTATCAAAAATACGTGCGCTCAATCTGTTACTAAAATTATACATGCGTTCTATCTTTCAGATGTTAGTACATGGCCGACAAGATACTGAGTATTGATCTGCGGTCACAGTTTTGTTTATTGCACAGCAAGACATGCCAAGTCAAGTCCACTGGGCACCCACCTGGATTTAAATGGAATGGCGACCATTGAGTGGTTGGGTAAAAGAGGCTTGAAGTGGCATGAATTGGTGCATACGCTGTTCAAGGAGCGTCGTGGATCTCCTCCTCAAGTATTAGTGATCCACCTTGGTGGTAACGACTTGGGCCTCCTGAAGGGCAGGGCCTTGATTCTCCAGGCAATTGCAGACTTGTACCATATTAAGGCACACTGGCCAGGTGTGCGCTTGATTTGGTCGGATATCATTCCCTGAGAGGTGTACCCTGGAGAGGGTGACACGAAACGTCTGGACATCGCCCGTAAGAAGGTCAACAAGGAGTTGCACAGGGCAATGGCCGATGGCTTGGGGCATTTCATAGAATATCCAAATATCACTTACAATCGATGAGAGCTGTATAGGGTTGATGGGGTCCACTTATCAGAGGAGGGGATCCAGCTATTTTTTGATGGTATACAAACCGGGGTGAGGGCAGTGTTGGCCTCCCTGGTGGGGGATAGGGGCTAAGTGGACACTTGCCCCTTATCTGTGGCAGGGAGTGGGGGAGACAGGGTACGTTGGCGTTCATCTATGGCATCCCCCTTTGAGGGTTGAAGGACGGGCTTATCAAACTGCACCTGCAGATCATCCGACTGGGGTGCAGAGAGATGGCCTATCCTTGAGGCTGGCACTAGGATGGAACCCTCTATAGAAGTCATGCGGCTTGAGGAATTCATCATGGGGCCTTGCCTTCCAGTAGACGGTGCCCAATGGGCATCCCAGTTCCTGGGATCTCCTCTAGGGCTCAGGTGTTTCGCCCAGGGAAGCTGGGAGATTGTACAGCAGTTTTGGGAAATGGTTTTTATAGAAATAGAGAATATTCTGAATAGATATATAGAAAGGAAACCGAGTATAACATTGATGTCAATTTAGAATGGAGAGAATAGGAACCAAGCAGAAAAGGATTTAATAACAAATTTATTAATGGCAGCAAGATTAATTATAGCAAGACATTGGAAAATGCAAATAAATGTACAAGTGGAGGAGTGGTATAAAGAAGTTTGGAAAATGGCAATAAATGATAAGTTAACATGTAGAATTAAAGTAAGAAGAGGAAGTTGGAAAGTAAGTGATTTTGATAAAATTTGGAAAGTATTTGTTAAAAAAGTATTACAGACAAAAGATAGGAGGTTACCTCCACAAGAAGAAATGAGATTCTGGAAAGATTAGGTAAGGGATAATGGCTCCGGTGAAGGGGAGCACTGAGGTGTTGGGGATAGGGGAATTAATATTTTTGAAAAGAATCATAATAAAGAATCTATGTTAACTTTTGAAATTAGTTAATAGAAAAATTGTGATGTTTATGGTAATATTATGTGTTATACTAAATAAGTATTGATTGGATATTATAATGTATAATTATAAAATTAATAAAATTATTTTTAAAAAAAGAAGCTGGGAGATGTGTCCAGGGGACCATCGGCTCCAGCTGGTCCCACACTAGGTCTCCCCCTTGGTTCGCATACCACAATAAATAAATAAGTAAATAAATAGGTCAGATATGAAATAAAGTGGCCCCATGATTCAACTCAACTTATGTGTCTCCTCTCGTTATTTCCTGTCTTAATCATTAATGAGCTTTTACTTGTATGGAACACTTAAGACCTTAAAAGAAACATTTGACATTGAATACTGTACTGTGAAATTTGACTCTTCATACTGTTTAGAAACAGCACATCACAATCCTTCTCTGCTCCCATCAGGCAGATTTGTAACTGATGTGTTACCATTAAAAAAAAAAAAAAAGTTAATAGATGACAAATATTGGGAAGATGAGGAAATATACCATTCCCTAAAGCTGTGACCTGAGAGAAAAGCCTGCATATTAACAACCTTCTCCTTCAGCTCATCCCCCCAAAAAGACTGTCTTTAACAAAGCATTTTAAAAACATGTTTGATTATCAATATGTAATAGTGGACTGGTAGCCTGGAAAGAAAATTACTTCAAAAATCCTCTCACTGTTGAATTCATTGTTGAATTAATGAGGCTTCGGTAATACATACGATTTGATTGACTTTGTCTTGTCCTCCCTAGAGGCAGACTTTGTATATCTGGATCCTGAATGGAAGAATATCACAGTTGGTGAGATCAGATAATCATTCTTTTTTGCTGCCAAGTGGTTTTACTAAGTCATGAGGCCAGAGTTCAGTGTTAACCTAATCTGAGGAAATGCTAGTTAATCAATGAAATTGAGGTTAAGGGCATCTTGTTTGATTGATAGTGGCTGCAGAAGGAATTTTATTTTTCATGAGCTAGTAAGAGATTTCTTCCCTCCTCTTCCAGGACATTCTTTACACATGTTATTTCACCAATGAGCGAAATTTTTACAGCCAGTTCTCTCACAAACCTTGTAATTCTATGTTTTTATTTTAAAGTTCTGAAGATGATAAAGTTTATGGGCCTTTAGCTTCCTTTAAGCTAAACTGACTGCCTAATTGCACTCTTACATATGTCTACTCAGACATAAGCCCCGTTGTGTGTGATGAGATTTGTCCCAAGTAACTGCATGTAGGATTGCAGTCTAAATGACTTTAATTACATTGTTGTTTCAAAATACTAAGCCCATTTCATAAACTATTCAGAATAAATTCCATTTTGCCACAGCCACCCAAATGTGGTTTCCCTATGACCTCAATGCTATGCAGGGGTCACTACCCCTACCCCCCACCTCCGTATTCATGGGATACATTTCCAGACTTACCATTTATAAATGAAACCGCCGATAATGGTGAACCCTATTAAAATAAAAGACTTCTGGTACAAACATACCATAGAGTTGCATTGGAGGGCCTAGCAATTCTTCTCTAGGCATCTTCCAGTATGACTCGATGGTACATGTCCCTATTTTTTTCAGCCGTGGATAACTGAAACCATGGATATTGTTTCTGCAGATATGGGGGAGGAGGCAACCTGTTTATATTTGTATATATTTCTCAACTTGTTTGTCACAGTCAGTTTCCAGATATATCTTGTTAGATAAAAACCAACAAAGACATACCATCCAATTGTCCTGGTTTGGTAGGGACAGTCCCAATTAATCCTCTGTCAACTCACTATTTCAGCTGCTTTTAAAATGTCCCACTTTCTCCCTCCTTTTTCTACTCCCTGCCCCCTTGCAGTCAGCTGCAAACTGAGTTAAAAGTGTAAAAGTAATGGTAGGAGAGGAGAGGAAGGGGGCAGCATCTTGCCCTTCCAAAAAGGCTCGGCCTCTCTTAGCTGGTCTGTTCTTCCTCATTAACAACTGCTGCCTTCTTGACCACACTGATGTTGCTTGGCTACATATGACCCTGTTTTCATTTCTGAAATGTTGGAGGATATGCGAGAGAGTCTTGTGGCATTTGAAAGACTTAGGGCCCGTCTATATGAGGGGGAAAATCTGGATTGATGCATACTCACACAAATTCAAAGCAAGATCACATTGTCCTAACAGTGTTTGGCAAAATTTGCAGGCATGCGAGGCTACCTGCTTTTTGTGTCCCAATGGGCATGCCTATGATTCATGATGGCAGCCGCGACTTGCATTTTTATTTTTGCCGGTTGCCACTGCCAAATGGTATTTCTTTAAAAACGCATATCTAAGGTGTGAAAGTGCAACATTGCAATATTCCACCTAAACAAATTTTAAAAAGAAAAGAAAAAGGCTGTTTCCTCATATGATTGCTTGCTTGCTGAGGCGAAAATCAAGATGGCGGTTTCGGGGGTGCTTGCCTTCTTAGCAAGTCCCATCCCCTGCTCCCGTCCGACCAATCAGCTTTTTACTTTCGCCTTTCTGGGACATGTGAATAAATGCGATTGCCTGTCCTAATAATTGACAATGCACTTTCTCTACGGTGTCTTTTAAAAACTTCAGGAAAAGCTTTCCCTGAGTTTTGGGTGGATTTAGCAGCACTTCTTCTGAATACATTAGAATTATATGGGATCCAATTAAGACAGGTCGCGTTCTCCTCAAATTCTATGAGAAGTATTTTCACTGTTCAGACAGGCCCTAAGTGTCACTTCATCTGATGAAGGGAGCTGGTGTCCATGGAAGCTTATGCCATATAAAACTTGTTATAAAACTTAGATGGATCAAAATGGTTGCTTTCTGCTGCAACAGATGAGCACATCTGCTTCCTCCACCAATAGTTTTAGATATGCAGTTCAACCAGGTGCACAGTTTGTAAAAAATTTCAACAGACATATGTTATTATTTGCCCACCCACCTTTCTCCTGGCAGGGGACACATGGCAGGCTACAACTAGGAGCCATTTCCAGAAATTAAATCAGAAGTAGTTTCTTTTATTCTGTAGCAAGGGTAGGCAACTGCAAGCGGCTGGGGGGGGGGTCATTTTCCCCAGGACCTTGGATGACCATACCTTCTTTCTATGCACCCACACCATAAATCTCCTCCTCCAAATCCCCCTTCCCATTTACCATGGGGGCATCCACACTAGGAAAATAATCCAGTTTGAAACTGGGTCATTTGCCATCGCTCTTTCCTATGGAATCCTGGGATTTGTAGTTTGGTGAGGCACCGGCACACTTTTTCAAAGACTAAATACCTTGTAAAACTACAAATCCCAGGATTCCATAGGAAAGAGCTATGCAAATGATCCAGTTTCAAACTGTATTATTTGTGTTGTCTGGATTCCCTGTTTTTTGGACCTTCATTGACCATTTTATGCCTAGGCCTGGGGCTCTGGGGAGTATTTTTAGCCAAAGAATGAGGGTTATGTTGTGGGACCTGTGCACCTTAAAATGGCTTTGGGGGCTGCATTTTTCCCATTTTTCCATTATAGCATAAGGCTTACTCTACATCTGTGGTGCAGCAAGACAGCAGGGTGGATTATACAATGTGTGTGTGGGGAGGGGGGGGAAGAGAATGTTACATTTTTAATGCTTCCCAATACAAAATAAATCTGCCCAAATAATCTGCATATCAAGGATTGACTAAGCCTGCTCCACCCTGCAGTCATTTCAATTTTCAGTTGTTATTGTTTTTAAATCTAAATGTAGATCAACAAACTGTAGTGTGAAATAATAACACCTCTTCTAGAAGTGTTAGTCTTTAGGCTAGAAGTGAGAATTATACAGCCTTCCAGATGTTGTTGGACCTCAACCCCCAGCCATCCAAAATCCCCAAGCTGCTGTTGTAGCACTGTGGTATCCTAGGGTCTGTATTTTGGTGGGGTGCTAGAGCTCTCTGGCTGAGAATTCTAAATACCCCCCCACTAAATGGCAAATCCAAGGATGCTATAGGATGCTGCCCTGGCAATTAAAGTGGAATCATAGTGCTGTAACTGTGTAATATGAAAGGGCTTCTAATCAACATAGCTAATTGTGAGGAATGCTGGGAGTTGCAGTCCAACAGCATCTGAGGCTTGCATGATTCCTACTGCTATCTTAGGACCTTAGCATCTCATATCACTGCCTCTGTAGACTTCCCTGTCCCCTTTGCTTCAAGTTGTCACATCTTTTTGGTTTTCTAAGGGATCCTTTTAACAGGTAGAGCTGGGATGTTTTCCAGCTTCCTGTTCTAATGATGATGATCTTTCTAATGATTTTACTATTATATTACTACTAGCTAATGTCTAAGCGACAGTTGACCATCTCGGGCTACATTGGAATAGTGAAACAGAACAGTACAAACCTGTGACATTGACAAGTATTGCAGAGATTTCAGGAACCACAAAACTTCAGTCCAGCCCAAAGGCTTTTATAGGGGAGGTGGCAAAATGAGCGCATTACCATCCCAAATAAGAACTCTGCTCCCCCTCATGAAATTTTCCTTCAGTCCCCAAATTTTTAGCCTTGAAGTAACTTAAAATGTCAGTTCAGCATTTAGAAATAGAGCATTAGGCGTCAAAAGAAAATGGGCAAACTAAATTACCAAAGGAATTCAAAGAAATCAAATATAAGAGTTACAGAGTGTGAGCCATTTTTAGTGTCCCGCTCTTTGCAATGTTAGAAACTTGGAGACTGATGAAAAAATTCATTCTGGGGAGCAGATTCCACCATTTTGTCTCCCCCTCCACCACTTAGCTTCACTTCTGGACAGTGTCCTGATTGTATAACAAGATTACAAATGCATGTGAATAGACAAGGCATGTAATTCTGGGCATTTTTGGAAGCCTCCACCTTTACATTCCAGGGTCAGAAGGGGAAACGACATGGAACACACAGATCTTCCTGAATCCATACTTCCAAGGTACAACACCAATTTGGAGACGGTATCCTCCTCTCTGCCTGAGCAAGAGGAGAAGAGCATTTGAAAGCACAGACCCCCACAGATCCTCCCTTGTGGTTGGGGCCCTGAAGCAGTTCTAAAAGCATGGCTCCCTTTGTGCATATATTGGTCTCCTCTGTTGAAAGGCTGGTTTCATACCACAGCAGGGTAAGCTTGGTGGCACCACTGGACAGAAAAGAACCCTCTGCAGGGTCAAAAGCAGCCATTCTTGGGCCTGAAGGGGAGACAGCAGCTCTGAGCATCCCCCTTGCCCTCCTCCAAGCCACATGGCTGAGGATATAGTATCAGAGGCAGCAATCCCAACATGCTGCCAGCCTGTTCACTCACTCTGCAGCTGGTAAATGTGGCCAGGGTTGTTTATCAACCCATGGAGAGGGGAGGGAGGCGGGGAGAGAGAAACAGCTTCCCTCTGCCAAGGAACATTGATCTCTTTAGCAGTATCACAGTACAATATATAAAGACATTGCGTGTGCACACGTGTGTGTGTGTGTGTGTGTGTGTGACAGAGAGAGAGAGAGAGAGAGAGAGAGAGAGAGAGAGAGAGAGAGAGAGAGAGAGAGAGAGAGAATGTGTTGGTTCCTTTCATCATGATTGGCTGTAATACATTACATCTGGGGGGACTGATGCCTTCAGGAACACAAAGGCTGCCCATCCCTGTTATACAGAATATGACGTGCATTGCAGAGAGTACCCTGATATTTCAGAATCTCATCTCAGTTTTTCAATTGGTCCTGCATTGAGCCCTGGATCATTAGAATACAATACTATTCTGCTTCATATGAGAAATGGTTGAGGCTGTAAAGAATTTCAGTGAAACCTTTTAAATGAGGTAATGCAGTGGATGAGTTGTATGTGATGAAATGTTAGCTATGGTTATAAAGCACAATGTGCTGGCCAATTTCTGTATATCCATACATAATGCAGCTTCCCGGAAAACACTTTAATGATGACCAGCCTATAATGAGGTACATAGTAAGTCTGATTTAATGACAGCAAGAATCCTTGGCAGTGAAGAAGCTCCCAAGGGCATTGTTGGTTGAAGCATCATGTGTTCTCCAAGACTCATTTAGCAAAAAGCCCTACCATGATCAGTTGCAAGATCTTTTGACAATGAATTTTTGCACTGCAATTTTCACACTACTAGTGAGTGAAATCTGTGAAAACAGCTGCTGCCTATCTTATATCTACATGGTTTCTGCATGGGGTGGTCATGTTTTCATCTTCAACTATATTCCCCTGAATGTACTTTTGCTATATTGATGCACAGATGCAGCAGGTTTAATGATAGATCAAAACATTATCTTGCATCATGTGGATTTTATAAATTGTTAAAATTGTTTTTATGAAGACGTGTGTGCATCCCCTGTGGTCTGGAGAGCCTCATTCCATATACTCTAAACGCTTGAGCAGTTTAGAGAAGACAGCAGTGGCTCTGTGTGTGTCTGAAGCTCTGAGCAACAGAGGTACAACTGCCTTGGAAGGTGCTCCAGGTCACTTAACATTGATGTGCTTTCCCTTAACTCCATTGGATACTCTATTGCCATTGCAGTTTGAAATCTGAATTTCCCAGCCATCTTGATTATTCCCATAAAAAGACAGGACCCAAAGCCCCCAAATACCCTGAGTTTGGAGAGCTGGTCTTAAAAAGTTATTCACTACAATACATTGAATAACTTCATTACAATAGTTTCAGGACCACAAATAGTAGTTAGTTATTGTTATGTTGCAATTTTTTTAAAAAAAAATCTTTACTTTTTCATTTCTAAAAAAGAAAAGGACTAAATACTGAATATCTGAATCCTACAAGCTGCTGGCCTGTGGTACAAAAGACTGTTTTGTCCCATCTGCCTCATCATTGTCTCAAAACCCATTACAGTGCAGCACAGTACAATCTTGTTATTTGAACTATAAGATATTCCTCCTCCACCATTTAGTGGTTTCACACACTAAAACACACACTAAATAATTAGTTATCCTGCAAGAAGTTATCCCTTGTCAAATCAGAACTGTAATACAGTATTATTATATCTTTGTTGCTGAAAACAGGAAGTAAATAGTTATTTTGCATAATAGTTACAAAATAACAAAAAATCTAATGTTTAAAGAACTACATGTATTATATAAAGGTTTTATCAAAGGGTTTAAAACTACACAAGTACTAAAATGGATTTTTGACAAGATAGGAACTTTATTCAAGACAGCTCTCTTCATCTGCCATAAATACTCTTCTTTTTCAGCGACATCTCAAACAATTCATTGCACAAGTATATCTCAAGCCAATTTCTCTCCGTTTTCTCCTGTTTTTGATCAATGTCCCTGACTTTTCCAATAGTGGCAACCCTGCAGTGAAGACTAGTAGTCACCATGCCATGCTAGTTCTAAGGCCTACTGGTTAGGAGAGCAAGAGATCAAATTCAGTATAAATATATAATCTTTTCATTTTGGGCAGCGCTTCTGAATAAAGATAAGCAATAACTTTTTGGTTTAAATTATATCCATTTATTTTTAAGAATATCCCTTTTAATCCTTCATACATGCAAAACGGTCGAAACGGAATCTGTTTGACAGAAGTTATATCACTCTGTACTCCTAGCTATTCTGAACACTCTCCTTGGGTCTATTATACCTTGGCAAATTTAGCAAATGAATGACACAAAGTTAAATAGGAAGGTTTGCTGAACATCTTCTGTTCAATATAAACAAGACAGGAAGGAGGAAAAAACCATATGTGTGTATAAGTACTGTATATACATTTTAATTTTTGATACTATCAAGAACAAGAAAAGTGTAAGCTTTCAACTGTACTTTACTCTTCCTTTTGCCAAGTTAAATGAGGGTGTTATTTCATGACTGAAAACTTTGCTGCACTCAGCAGTTCAAGGTGAGCAGCTGTCATGCATTTATAACAAGAACAGCAGGATTACTGTACCCTGGAGAGCTAAGGCCAAGATCCTGCATCATAGGCTACCCTTCATAACTTTATCATGTCTAGCAATGTCCCTAACAGGACATGCAACCATTCTAGTGAACTCTGATGATGCATATTGGGGAGTCCTGTGTAGTGGCTTTTGCACAAGGGGAGTTCTCATGGTGCAATGATTCCCATAACACTCTGATGCCCATGGCACAAGGACCACACAGATTTGTGCAATGGTCCTGCAGACATCGTTCTGTTTCTGCTCCCCTCCTGAGAATATGAGTGTTGCACAATGTTGCAATTGATCTCTGTGTGATCACAGATCAGTTTATGATTATGTAAATCCCCAATTCAAGCAGTAACGCCAAGTACTAGATTTTAGTCCATTTATATACAAATATACCCATACAAACAGGTAATGCAGAACCAAGTTTCAGCAGTGCCTTCACATCTTTAATACGGCACTCATGAATATGTTATAATATAAGAATTCTATAAGAAAAGCTCATACTCCTAGGTTTTTGTTGTTGTTAACTGCCGACTTCAACCCTATGAATGAAAGACTTCCAAGTCACCCTGTCATCAATAGCCCTGCTCATGTAGGCAGCTACAACTGTAACATAAAACAGACTTAAGGAGAAATGGCTATTGTACTAGACATTTTATATTGGTTTTACAGAATTTCCAACATAGAAACCAAATTAAACAGAAACAACATGACAGAAAGATGAAAAGGTGCTTTTATTTACATAAGCGTGTATCAGGGTAAAAATTAAAATTGTATCTGTATTTTGGAATCAAATGATCCCAGCTTTCTTCATCCACTCACGTATATAAACACTGTTGTATCTGCATTGGTATCAAATACCCTATAGTTATCACTCACATCTTTACAAATGGTGGTTGCTCAGTAATTCTGGAGAGCAGACCATATGTTCTCCTGTGTTTACTGAAAGGTAATAAATAACCATGCATGCGGCTATGCCCATGCACACGCACGCACGCACACGCACACGCACATACACACATTAGTCAGAATAAGGGTGGTTATAACATGCATAGATTCAATCAGTTTAAACAAGGACCCAACTAACTTTTAAAATAAAAGTGCATGGAAAACAAAATTACAAATTTAAACAAATCATATTTTGGAAGGAAATTTCAATGTGCTTTTACAAAAATAAAAGGTTGCTGCTATAACTTATGAGTTCATAAAAGCAACTCTCATGACAAGAGAAAGGGTTAAAATGTTTCTAGGTTTGAGACACATATTACAATAGAGGAATCCACGGCTGTTGCCACACTGCAGAAATAACCCAGCTTGACAGCGCTTTATCTGATTTGGATCAATGCTATGGTATTCTGGGATTTTTAGTTTTATGAGATATTTAGCCTTTTCTGTCAGACAGCTCTGGTGCTACAATGAACTCAAATCCCAGAATTCCATAGGCTGGAGCCATGATAGTTAAAGTGGTGTCAAACTGCATTATTTCTGCAGTGTGGCAGCAGGCCATGCCTTAAGTCATGGACATGTAAAAATGTTACTGTCTTGAAATGACATTGAGATTTACTGGCAAACAGAGTGCATCTTGAATATTTATGTTATGTATATTCCTTATACACATGGCACATGGCATGTGCAATCAGGCATGTATGTGCAATTGTGATATTTAAAAAGGAAATGAAACAAACTTGATGTTATACACCTTGCCTGAACAAACAGATATATTTCTTCCCAAAAACAAAAATTAGAATTCAATTCAACTTAGCAGAATAGTTGTTGTATTAAATAAGAAGGCTGTAATAATATAAATGGTTTCAGAGATAATCTCTCTCGCTATACCTTTGAATAGCACAGCTTAAGGTTGCCTCCCACTTCCTTTGTCTTATTATGGAAGAAATGTCATTATTGTGGGACTCCAACAGGACCTCTCAAGGATATACCTACTGGCTGTACATTTCAGCTCAAGATACAGCACCAACAACATAGAATTCAAGCATTTATACTGTAGCATGTGCCTAAGTCTCAAGAAATTTACTCAGAGTTAGGCACGGGACTGATTTAGATGTACTGCTCATCTCCACTGTCCTAACAACACCTAGATTAATACACACGTGCATTAATCACAATTATACTTATGTGATTAAATAGCCTATGCTACCTACACTTTTAAAAAGCTTTCACATGGGCCCATTTCCATAAAATTATGGTTTACTTTTTACTTAATGTCCATCTGGAGCTCAGGAAGAAGATGCTAAGCTTAACCTTATATTTATTTTCTGAAGTTGCATTCAATAACTTTGGTGCATGAAGACATTAGAAAAACCCGCACAGCAGCACTCCTCCTATGAGGGAGGCAGGTATGATAATCAGAATACAGAGTAATCTACTCTGTTAACCTGTTCCATGGCCATACTTCTCTTGTACAATAGATATCGCTCAACATCTTTTAGTTGAGTTTTCCCCAAGCACACCTACACACGTAAGCAATTTTATCCAAATTCCATTCTCCAACATTCTGACCTCACATTTAGCAAAGTTCTATTACATTAGAACACAGCAGCCATGGAAACTGTTCAGGACCATGTTTTTTCCCACTTTACAAACCAGATTGTACATCACTCGTACAAAATTCCACTCAATTTACACCAATCTAAATGAGAACTAAAGCATGCAGCGAATATGTAAACGTATCATTTAAAATAAAAGGATTTTAAGTTACACTAAATGCCCAAGGAGGAGATGAATGCTCCCATGGTGTATTGTCAGTGGGGAGGGGGGAGCAAATGGTGGAAAGGAGGAAGTTTTTTTCCCCCAGCTGGAAAAACCTAGTTGCCCCTCCTCCTTCCTAGCGAAAGCCAAAATAATACAGAGAGACTGTGCAACTCAAGATAGATAACTAATTGTTTGATGCTCTCAGCCTATGAGGAACTGGCAAAAGATTGGGAGAAAAGAAAATGAGGCCTCTCAACCTTTATTCACCCTAGCCTGTCTTTTAGGTCAATCTACTCGATGACCGACAACAGTGAACGAAAGGGACCTTAGACTTTTCTTGCTACAATAAACTCCTCTTGAAAACGAGAAGCCCAAAATTTGCACTCCAAGGCTTGTGAAATATCTGAATTGAGACTGACTATTAAAAAGCAGCATCAGCAATAAGAAGTATCAGCTATCCTTTGACCAAAATGCTACAGCTATTCAAATGAGCTAAGCAACACAGTATTTTAAAAACACAGACCATTATTAACTTCAAGTCAAGGCACAAGATACTCTTCAGCCCACTGAATACAGAAGAAATCTAAAAGAATCCTGTCACGTTCTTACATATGGACATGTGGCTCAAGTAGCCTAGGGCTTCAGTTCAAAACAGAAGGCAAATAAAATTAGGCAATGTAATAAGGGAGAACAAACAAGGACTCAAAGGAAAGCAAGACTTGAGTATACCTATTGTCTGCTCTAGTGCAACAGATATACCAATAATAAACACAAAGAACATACTGTATTATGGACTCATATAATATGGAAGAAGCTGTGTGTGCCTTTGCAGCTTCTTATTTCTTTTCTATGTTATTCTGAATATTTCATAATGCTTTAATCATCTGCTGGTTTTTGTTTAAGAGGATAAAACACGCCTCATATGAGAGACAAAAATAAGCTTTTAAAAGCCTGTGAACTCCAGAGTAAATAAAATTTCCCACCTCCTAGAAGGTTGTTAAAATAAGAGACTATCTGAACTAAAGTCCTGGTGTGTGCAGCTTTTAAAGTATTTTCTGTTACACCGATTTCCCTTTGATTGTGTTGTGGCTCAAACACCCACATTTCATATCCACATAGTCATGACTAATGAATTAAGAAACAAGCAATACAATTTAAATGTATCCTGTGTAAGTCCTCTAAACATATGCCAATGTCTGCTTTTTGCTTTCTGGCCGAGGAAAAGTTATCAAGGTTTTTTTTCTGCTTGAAACATGAGGCAATTTAACAGTCCGGACACTTATGGCGTGGATGAGGCGTGGTATTTCACAAACGCAATTGCAGCCAGCTCTTTACAAAATTCTTCTAATACAATCACACCTTCTAGTAATGTCATGTGGTCAACACTGTGAAAAGAAGATGAGGAATTAATGAAAAGCCACACACAACAATCTGGAAATAATATTCTAACAATGATAATTAATATACTTACATAGGACCTTCAGGTTCCAAGCCAAGGAGACGCTTCCTGACCAGTAGAAGTTTAGGTGTGAAATCAGGTATGCGCTGGATCCTCACCATGAGATCCCCAACAACCTGCACATTGTGGACAACAGTATTGAGTAAAATGAAGCACAGAGGAAGTGACTGGAAGAAAACACAGTCATCAGCAGCCATATAGAGTCATCACTGTATTTAATGCTGCCAGCTCAGCATTCAGCAGTCTAAATATTGCCAGAAACCCACCAGTCAATGTGCTATTTTTTTTAACCTGGAGATGATCTCTGTGTGATAAAATGAGTGAAAATAAGCAGGGAGGGCAGGTCCCTCTCTAGTTTGCAGGCTGGGGAAGCCCCGGAATAATTGGGTTGATGCTGCTCAATTTCAGTTGAATGGCAGAGCTGCCTCAGAAGTAAGGTTCAGGGAATAGGGGAAAAAACATGAAGCAAAGCAGCTCTGTAGGGAAAAGGAGCAGAGAAATAACTGCAGAGATGGGGACAGAAGGATCCATAATTGTCTGCTGCAATGTACAGTCGCCACTCCACATTCGCGAACTTGACATTCGCAGTTTCGATTATTCGCGGTTTTCCGAGGGCCCCCCCGGCCCCCCCCAAAACGGCGACACGGGGCCTCCAGAGGCCCCGTGAAAGCCCTGGGAGGGAGCGGGGAGAGCAGGGGAGACCTCCATGGGGCCTTCGGAGACCATCCGGAGGCCCTGCGAAGGCCTTGGAAGGGAGGGGGGAGGGCTGGGGAGGCCTCCGCGGGGCCTTCGGAGACCCTCCGGAGGCCCCGCGAAGGCCTGGGGGAGGGCTGGGGAGGCCTCCATGGGGCCTCCGGAGACGCTCCGGAGGCCCCACGAAGGCCCGGGGAGGGAGGGGGGAGGGCCGGGAGAGGCCTCCATGGGGCCTCCGGAGACGCTCCGGAGGCCCCATGAAGGCCTGGGGGAGGCCTGGGAGGGAGCGGGGAGGGCCGGGGAGGCCTCCATGGGGCCTCCGGAGACGCTCCGGAGGCCCCATGAAGGCCCGGGGAGGGGGTGGGGAGGGCCGGGGAGGCCCCACGAAGGCCCGGGAGGGAGGGGGGAGGGCCGGGAGCGGCCTCCGTGGGGCCTTGCTAGGCCCCACAAAGGCCCGGGGAGGGAGGGGGGAGGCTGGGAGAGGCCTCCGCGGGGCCTTGCTAGGCCCCACGAAGGCCTGGGGAGGGGGGAGGCCCGGGAGCGGCCTCCGTGGGGCCTTGCTAGGGGAGGGAGGGGGGAGGCTGGGAGAGGCCTCCGCGGGGCCTCCGGAGACGCTCCGGAGGCCCCACGAAGGACCGGTGAGGGAGGGGGGAGGGCCTGGAGAAGCCTCCACGGGGCCTAGCTAGGCCCCACGAAGGCCCGGGGAGGGAGGGAGGAGGCTGGGAGAGGCCTCTGCGGGGCCTTGCTAGGCCCCACGAAGGCCCGGGGAGGGAGGGGGGAGGGCCCGGAGAGGCCTCCGTGGGGCCTTGCTAGGCCCCACGAAGGCCCGGGGAGGGAGGGGGGAGGCCGGGAGAGGCCTCTGTGGGGCCTTGCTAGGCCCCACGAAGGCCCGGGGAGGGAGGGGGGAGGCTGGGAGAGGCCTCCGCGGGGCCTTGCTAGGCCCCACGAAGGCCTGGGGAGGGGGGAGGCCCGGGAGCGGCCTCCGTGGGGCCTTGCTAGGGGAGGGAGGGGGGAGGCTGGGAGAGGCCTCCGCGGGGCCTCCGGAGACGCTCCGGAGGCCCCACGAAGGACCGGTGAGGGAGGGGGGAGGGCCTGGAGAAGCCTCCACGGGGCCTAGCTAGGCCCCACGAAGGCCCGGGGAGGGAGGGAGGAGGCTGGGAGAGGCCTCTGCGGGGCCTTGCTAGGCCCCACGAAGGCCCGGGGAGGGAGGGGGGAGGGCCCGGAGAGGCCTCCGTGGGGCCTTGCTAGGCCCCATGAAGGCCTGGGGAGGGAGGGGGGAGGGCCGGGAGAGGCCTCCATGGGGCCTCCGGAGACGCTCCGGAGGCCCCATGAACACCTGGGGGAGGGCTGGGGAGGCCTCCTTGGGGCCTCCGGAGACGCTCCGGAGGCCCCACGAAGGCCCGGGGAGGGAGGGGGGAGGCTGGGAGAGGCCTCCATGGGGCCTCCGGGGACGCTCTGGAGGCCCCATGAAGGCCTGGGGGAGGGCTGGGGAGGCCTCCATGGGTCCTCCGGAGACGCTCCGGAGGCCCCACGAAGGCCCGGGGAGGGAGGGGGGAGGCTGGGAGAGGCCTCCATGGGGCCTCCGGGGACGCTCTGGAGGCCCCATGAAGGCCTGGGGGAGGGCTGGGGAGGCCTCCATGGGTCCTCCGGAGACGCTCCAGAGGCCCCATGGAGGCCTGGGAAGGAGCGGGGAGGGCCGGGGAGGCCCCATGAAGGCCCGGGGAGGGGGTGGGGAGGGCCGGGGAGGCCTCCGTGGGGCCTTGCTAGGCCCCACGAAGGCCCGGGGAGGGAGGGGGGACGCTGGGAGAGGCCTCCGCGGGGCCTTGCTAGGCCCCACGAAGGCCTGGGGAGGGAGGGGGAGGCTGGGAGAGGCTTCCGCGGGGCCTTGCTAGGCCCCACGAAGGCCCAGGGAGGGAGGGGGGACGCTGGGAGAGGCCTCCGCGGGGCCTTGCTAGGCCCCACGAAGGCCTGGGGAGGGAGGGGGAGGCTGGGAGAGGCCTCCGCGGGGCCTTGCTAGGCCCCACGAAGGCCTGGGGAGGGAGGGGGGAGGGCTGGGGAGGCCTCCGCGGGGCCTTCGGAGACCCTCCGGAGGCCCCGCAAAGGCCGGGGGAGGGCTGGGGAGGCCTCCGGAGATGCTCTGGAGGCCCCACGAAGGCTGGGGGAGGGAGGGGGAGGGCCTGGAGAGGCCTCCATGGGGCCTCCGGAGATGCTCCGGAGGCCCCATGAAGGCCTGGGGGAGGGAGGGGGGGAGGGCCCGGAGAGGCCTCCGTGGGGCCTTGCTAGGCGCCACGAAGGCCCGGGGAGGGAGGGGGGAGGCTGGGAGAGGCCTCCGCGGGGCCTTGCTAGGCCCCACGAAGGCCTGGGGAGGGAGGGGGAAGCTGGGAGAGGCCTCCGCGGGGCCTTGCTAGGCCCCACGAAGGCCGGGGGAGGGCTGGGGAGGCCTCCGCGGGGCCTTCGGAGACCCTCCGGAGGCCCCGCAAAGGCCTGGGGGAGGGCTGGGGAGGCCTCCATGGGGCCTCCGGAGATGCTCCGGAGGCCCCATGAAGGCCGGGGGAGGGAGGGGGAGGGCCTGGAGAAGCCTCCGCGGGGCCTAGCTAGGCCCCACGAAGGCCCGGGGAGGGAGGGGGAGGCTGGGAGAGGCCTCCGCGGGGCCTTGTTAGGCCCCACGAAGGCCTGGGGAGGGAGGGGGAGGGCTGGGGAGGCCTCCGCGGGGCCTTCGGAGACCCTCCGGAGGCCCCACAAAGGCCTGGGGGAGGGCTGGGGGAGGGCTGGGGAGGCCTCCATGGGGCCTCCGGAGATGCTCCGGAGGCCCCATGAAGGCCAGGGGAGGGAGGGGGAGGGCCTGGAGAAGCCTCCACGGGGCCTAGCTAGGCCCCATGAAGGCCCGGGGAGGGAGGGGGAGGCCGGGAGAGGCCTCCGCGGGGCCTTGCTAGGCCCCGCGAAGGCCCGGGGAGGGAGGGGGAGGCTGGGAGAGGCCTCCGCGGGGCCTTGCTAGGCCCCACGAAGGCCTGGGGAGGGAGGGGGGCCGGGAGCGGCCTCCGTGGGGCCTTGCTAGGCCCCACGAAGGCCCGGGGAGGGAGGGGGGAGGCTGGGAGAGGCCTCCGCGGGGCCTCCGGAGATGGTCCGGAGGCCCCACGAAGGACCAGTGAGGGAGGGGGGAGGGCCTGGAGAAGCCTCCGCGGGGCCTAGCTAGGCCCCACGAAAGCCCGGGGAGGGAGGGAGGAGGCTGGGAGAGGCCTCCGCAGGGTCTTGCTAGGCCCCACGAAGGCCCAGGGAGGGAGGGGGGAGGGCCCAGAGAGGCCTCCGTGGGGTCTTGCTAGGCCCCACGAAGGCCCGGGGAGGGAGGGGGGAGGGCCCGGAGAGGCCTCCGTGGGGCCTTGCTAGGCCCCACGAAGGGCCGGGGAGGGAGGGGGGAGGCTGGGAGAGGCCTCCGCGGGGTCTTGCTAGACCCCACGAAGGCCCGGGGAGGGAGGGGGGAGGCCGGGAGATGCCTCCATGGGGCCTCCGGAGACGCTCCGGAGGCCCCATGAAGGCCTGGGAGGGAGCGGGGAGGGCCATGAGAGGCCTCCGCGGGGTCTCCCGAGACTCTCCGGAGGCCCCGTTGAGGGCTTGGCCGGGAGGGGGGAGGGCTGGGGAGGCATCCACGGGGCCTTGGGAGGGTCTCCAGAGGCCCCGGGAAGGCCTAGGAAGGGAGTGGGGAGGCTGGAGGAAGCGACTATGGGGCCTCCAGAGGCCCCATGGTCGCTATGGTGGGGGAGGGGGAGGGCAGTCGTTATTCGCGGATTTTTCACATTCGCGGGGGTCCGTGGAACGGAACCCCCGCGAATGTGAAGGGACGACTGTATGTGCAATGTTTATCTTCTTGCCAGAAAACATCACCAACTACACCCACAGCAAGTGCAAATTGGTAGCTCTCCTGGAAGAGGAGGTCAGTGGACTATAGCTACATGTTGTGTCTTTTCACTGCATCAGAGAACAGGATGACTTCCTGGATAGAACATAGGGAGAATTGATCATACAAAACCAACGGGGGGGGCAGGGAAAATGAAGGGGCCAGTAACAGTGAGGAAACACCCTGGAGGAAAGTAACTGTCAGAAGCAGACTGTAGAAGGGATTCTATAGCTCTCCAACTAAATAATTGTTTGCTCTATCTCCAGGAGGATAGCAGCAGTGAAGATGCTCAAACAGGACACCAGCAACTAGGGATACCGCATGCCAAGGGAGGAGTCAAGATAACAACCAACCACAAAAAGAAGAAAAGAAAGGTGCTGGTAGTCGGGGACTCATTGCTTGGGGTATGTGATAATAGGAAAGACCCCATTTCCCATTATCTTCCAGCACAGCATCAGGTAAACAAAGGGTTAACTAGAGGTGGGAGAAATGTAACACCTTTAGGGTCAGCATCATCACAGATGTCACAGGTCAGCAGGGACAAATGACCAATAGAGACATACAGAATGGCAATCTTCCAGAAACTTCCAAGACAAGATAATAAATACTGCCTCGGGACCAAGGCGGGAAGAAAAAAAGAATCCTGAGATTGCAGGGGGTGGGGTGGGGCTCATCTCAGGGAGAGTGACAACAAAGGAGCATCCTGGGGCAAGGATCTCATGTCGGCTAAGGGAAGGCTGTTTGAGACTGGTCTGAAAACACATGTGGCTCTGTAACTTAAGTGTACCTGGGAAGGAAGAGAAATATCCTCTGGTGACAACTCTGCTTAGAATAAATAAGTTTTTTCTAATCTTTCTTCAGCTGATGCGTACATGTGCCTTGTTTACTTGGTCGTTTCTCTCCTCTTCAGGGTAGAAGGGAGAGGGAGGTAAATCTCTTCAAGTGGCAGAAGGTAGAAAAGGAAACTCCATAGTCTCCCTTTGGACTGTGTTGTAAATGGGTGTAGAATTCAAAGGGTGGTGACAGCTAGAGAAAAGGAGGCGCAGTTGAGGGAATTCCCAGGCAGAGGAACCCCAAGATTGCATCTCACAAAGGCAGCAGAGCCTCAGAGGCATGCGCATGAATGCTCCGAGGCAAAGTCTGTATCACAGGGTATAGAGGCACTTGTGTGCCAGATTGACAAAATGAATTGAGAAGTGTGCTGCCTTCCTGTGTGCATGCATCCAGGATGTCACTGGCAATTTGCCAAAATTCATCAACAATACCGATCAGTACCCCTTTCTCCTTATTCATGTGGGTACCAATGACACAGCCAAGAAAACCTTTGAGGAGATCACCTCTGACTATGAAGCTTTGGGCAGAAAGCTGAAGGGGTTTGAGGCACAGGTGGTATTTTCATCAGTTCTACCAATGAAGGATAGAGGACTATACAGGGACAAGAAGAATGATGGGCTAGGTAGATGGTATAGATGGGACAGGTTTGACTTCTGGGTCCACAGTCTTCACTTCTTAGACAACTGGCTTAAGATGGGCTGTACCTCACAAAGACTGGGACGACTGCCTTTGGTAGTAGCATGGCAAGTCTGATCAACGGGACTTTAAATTAAATCCTTGGAGGGTTGGGGATCAACTTAAAGGCAAGTTCTAAACACAAGAATGTTACTTCTAAAGGAGAAGCTGAAGGGCAGAATGGGATCCACAGGGAAACTGACAGTAAATTAATAGGTGAGAACAAACAAAGCTTCAAATGTCTATATACCAAAGCAAAGAGTTTGGGAAACAAGCAAGATGAGCTTCGAGTTCTGGTGCAAGAAGATAAATATGATTTTATAGGCATAGGTGGGACAACTCCCATGATTGGAATATTACAATTGAAGGGCATAACCTATTCAAAAAGAATAGATGTGGCAGAAAAGGAGTTTGAGTAACATTATATGTCAAAGACAAATTCACTTGTACAGAAATCCATGAGTGATAAGAGTGGAGCAGCTGAGAATATTTGCATAAAAATAAATAGAGAAAGAACATAAATGCAACATTGTTGTAGGAATTTACTACAGGCCACCAAACCAAGAGAACAGGTGGTGAACAATGCTTTTCAGAAAGAAATCTCAGAAATCTAAAAGATGCAAGAATTAGTAGTTATGGGGAACATAAATTATCTTGATATCTGCTGGGAGACTAACTCTGCTAAGCATAGACTCTCCAACAAATTCCTGATGTGCCTTAAAGTTAATTTCCTCTTTCAAAAGGTAGAGGAAAGAACAAGCAAATCAGCAATTCTGGACTTAAGCCTAACTAATACGGAGGAGTTGGTCATTGGAGTCAAAGTGGTCGGTACTTTAGGGAGAAGTGACCATCTAATTCTAAAATTTGCAATTGTGGGAAAAGGCAAAGAAGAATATAGTCAAACACAGAATCTGGATTTCAGGAAAGCTGATTTTGAACAAATTCAGGGAATTGCTGGGTGGAATCCCATGGCTACACATGCTAAAGGAAAAAGACATCCCAGCAAGGGTGGGATTTCTTGAAGAATGTGTTGCAAAAAGCACAATCACAACTTCATGGAAGAGGAAAAATGGGGAACATTTGAAAAATCCAATGTGGCTGCACAGTAGACTCGAGGAGGAAATGACAAGAAAAAAGAGATGTATGAAGAATGGAAGGAAGGACAAATCACCAAGGACGAGTACAGATGTGTAGCCCAAGTTTGCAGGAATAGTCGAAGGAAAGCTAAAGTTGAAAATGAGCTGAGACTGGCTAGGCAAACAAAAAAGCAACAAAAGGGTTTTTTTTTTCAGATACATTCGAGGTAAGAGAATAACCAAAGAG
Source organism: Gambelia wislizenii (assembly GCA_030847615.1). NCBI lineage: Eukaryota > Metazoa > Chordata > Lepidosauria > Squamata > Crotaphytidae > Gambelia > Gambelia wislizenii. The sequence continues at coordinate 90,335,834 of JAUMIR010000003.1, read as the reverse complement.
ACAGAGCGGGCGCTTTTCAATAAGGATGGCAAAAATGTTAACAGATTGCAGTGAAAAGCCGGAACTACTCAATACCTATTTTGCTTCAGTTTCCCCGCAAAAAGACAAATGTGTACTTCTGTGCAGCAGTAGAGACCTTGGCAAGGGATCTGGATTGCAAATCAAGATTGATGGGGAATTAGTCAGGAATCACCTAGCTAATCTAAAAGAATTCAAATCTCTGATCACTAGGAGCCAATCCTGCCAAACTAATCTTATATCCTTTTTTCAATCAGGTCACTTGTTTAGTAGATGGTGGGAATGCTGTGGATGTCGGCAAAGTATTTCCTAAGGTCCCCCATAATGTTTTGATTAGCAAATTGATTAAATGTGGAATAGATGTCAGACAGATCCATAACTATGGAAAACTGTGCTCAAAACGTCATCATCAAATAGCTGTGTTTCAAACTGGAAGGTGGTCTTGATTGGGGTGCCTCAGAGTTCTATCTTAAGGCCATTATTCTTCAACCTTTTTAGCAATGATTTAGATGAAGTGGTGGAGGGACTCCTTATTAAGTTTGAGGGTTGCTAACACATTGGAAGATAGGAACAGAGTTCAAAAAGACCTAGTTAAACTAGAAAATTGGCAGAAATTAATAAAATGAAATTCAATAGAGACAAATGAAAAATTCTACATTTAGGCCACAAAAACCAATGCATGGGTATAGGATGAGGGATACATGACTCAGCAGTATACATGCAAAAAGGACCTTGGGATTGTTATTGATCATCAGTTGAAGACAAGCCAGCAGTATGATGCTGCAGCAAAGAAGGTGAATGCTATTTTAGCCTGCATTAATAGAAGCATAGTTTCCAAATCAATTGAAGTAATAGTCCCGCTGTATTCTGTACTGGTCAGGCCTTATCTGGAGTACTACATACAGTATTACAATAATAATAATAATAATAATAATAATAAAGTTCTAATTAATAATTACCCTGCCCCTCTGTTAAAAATAACCAGGGAGGCTTACAACAGTTAAAATACAGCAATACAGACTAAAACCCCTAAGGCCCACCAACCCCCACCCTCCCCCATAAAAAGATATTAAACTAGCATCAAATTAAAATCCACCTAAACTTAAAAGTCACATAAAATACACAAATATGAAAATCAACAGCCAGCGAGTTAGGGTAAAGGACTAAAAGAGGCCAGGAGACACAGCTCCTGAGGCTGGGATCTAATCAGGAAAAGCCTGCCAAAAGAGATCTGTCTTTATTGCTTTTTAAAAGCTATTAAACTCGTCATCTGACAGATCTCGTCCAGCAGGCCATTCCATAATTTGGGGGCGATTACCGAAAAGGCCCTCTGAGAGGTTGCAGACAGCCTAGATTTTTGTGGCTGAAGCAAATTCCTCCCAGAGGACCGGAGTGCACGGGAAGGATTGTATGGGATGAGGTGGTTCCGAAGATAAGTTGGACCCAAGCCATTTAGGGCTTTAAAGGTAATAACCAACACCTTATACTGGGCCCGGAAACTGATAGGCAGCCAGTGGAGAGATTTTAATACTGGAGTTATATGGTCTCTCCAAGATGTTCCCGAGACCACTCTGGCTGCCATATTTTGTACCAACTGAAGTTTCCGGACCAAGCACGAAGGTAACCCAATGTAGAGCGCATTACAGAAATCCAGACGAGAGGTTAGCAGGGCGTGCGCCACAGTCTCAAGGTCCCTTACTTCCAGGAAAGGGCGCATCTGGTGAATCAGCTGAAGCTGATAACAGGCGCTCCTGACCGTTGCACTCACCTGACTAGTCATCTGAAGCTATGAACCAACGAGCATCCCCAGATTGCGAACACAGTCATTAATGGAGAGCACGACCCCGTCCAGGACTGGAGGTTGCAACCCAGCTCCTGGTTTCGGGGCCGCTACCATGTGCACCTACGTTTTGTCTGGATTTAATCTCAATCTGTTTTTCCTCATCCAGCCCATTACTGCTTTAAGACAGTCATTAAGAGGAGAGACACCATCGGAATCTGAGGCTGATGATCGAGACAAGGAGAAATAGATCTGGGCGTCATCAGCATACTGATAACACCCAATCCCATAACTCTGAATAATCTCACCCAGCGGCTTCATATAGATGTTAAACAGCATCGGGGACAAGATGGCGCCTTGCAGAATGCCACAGGTAAGCTCCTTTTTACTGGAGCAGCTGTCCCCGAGCAGCACTTGCTGGGACCTGCCCGAGACGAAGGACCAGAACCACTGGAGCGCAGTGCCTCCGATTCCTAACCCACTGAGAGGTCCAGAAGCACCAACAGGGTCACATTACCCCTGTTGATGCTTAGACGCAGGTCGTCGGTCAAGGTAACCATGGCGGTCTCAACTCCAAATCCCATCCTAAAGCCAGTTTGAAGTGGGTCTAGATAATCGGTTTCATCCAAGACCACTTGGAGTTGAAGAGCAACCGCCCTCTCGATCACTTTGCTCAAGAATGGTAACATAGAAACCGGCCTATAGTTGTCCATATCGAGGGGGTCCAGGGAAGGTTTTTTCAGGAGCGGCCTAACTGCTGCTTCCTTTAAACAGGATGGAACACACCCTTCCCTGAGAGATGCATTGATGATGTCCTTAAGGAACACCATCAAGGCACCCCCCCCCCGGGATGGCCAGCCATGAAGGGCAAGGATCGAGAGGGCAGGTCGTCTTCCTCACTCTTCCAAGTAGCTTGACCACGTCCTCGGTACTCACGGATTGAAATTGATCCAGTAAACTTAAATCAACGGAGTTGCTGGACACCTCGTCAATTGTTTCTGTCAAAATACTGGCATCTAAGTCGGCTCTTATCCGAGAGATTTTATCTGCAAAGAAGTTATTAAACGCATCACAACAGGCCGTTGTTGCACTAAGCAATGGGTTCTGCGCAGGTATAACCTGCGTCATCTCCCTTACCACCCTAAACAGCTCTGCTGGACGGGACTCTGCAGACGCAATACGTGCAGAGGAGAAGGATCTCTGCGCTGCACGTATTGCCTCTTGATAGGACCAAAGAAAGTTCCTATGACGAGTCCTGTCAGATAAGAGTCGAGTTTTCTGCCAGTTGCGCTCTAGTCGTTGTCCAACCTGCTTCATTTTCCTAAGCTCTGATGTATACCATGGCCTACGGTTTGGAGCGGGTTGAAAAGGACGCTTGGGAGCGATTGTGTCAATATTACATGACCTAGCTGCCACAAATCTTGGATCTGCATACTCCATGCTTCCCTTTTCTTCTTCCTGAATAGCTGGGAGGAGGATTCTGAAAGCTTTTCTATTTGGTTCCCCTTAAATGCCTCTTGTCATTTTCTCTTTCTGCTTTATCAATATTCTAGTGTAAATGTAATTTTCTATATAGATGGTATATTTTTGAAGAAGGATACTGTAATTGTAAGGGGAACATATAGCAGGAGCAAACTTAGTTTGTAGTCCTATGCTCACTTATGGATGTAAATCTTGATAAATTGGTTTTCATAGACAAGAATCAATCATTTCATTATTATTTTTTCTCACTGTGAGAAAGCCATTGAAAACTGTGCAGACTTCAAAGACAATTTGAAATTCAGGACTTACTCTGTGCACACACACACACAAAATTATACATGGGGGGTGTTGCACAGAAGATGATACTTTCTGCACAGAAACAAGTTTCCTGTGACAAAAATAGGAAACTCAAAGGGAGTAGAAAAGTATAGGATTTCACTGTGAATTTACTATTTAGGACCTCAATCGTACATATCATGGACCGAGTTCCAGAGTTATATAGTTCCTGTCCTAACTAGCAGATAAGGTGCTGTTCTTTTTAAATACGATAAATAAAAATGGGCTATCAGTAAAAAGAAAGTAGCCTAGCATTTCATTATTTATTAAGCAACTGTAGTAGTCATTCCGACTCTAATGTCTATTTGCTGAATGCTGTAATCTTACAATCACTATTTGGGGTCAGACTAGATAGCCCATGAGACTCTGGGACTCTGCAAAATCTTTTTCCTTTAAATCTCAGGCCTAGTCAATGTTCCTTACTAATCAACTCTATGCTCCAGAAACATACGATATGCTGATGTAAACAAATTCTTTCTCTAATCACGGTCAAACTGTACCTAAATGTTCCTAAGTTATCTTGCCTTGAACTATCAACAAATAGTCTCAAGGGAAACTGCTGGCACCAAAGAGAAGGAGGAGGGAATTGGTTTTTTTGCACACTGTATCAAAATATTCTGTAACTACAGCTCTGGGTTCTGACTCTTTGGAAGATATTCCAGTCAGGCCCACTGGTGTAATAAAACTTACTTTCCAATCCATGGGTCTGCTGTTCCATGATTTCTGCAACACAACCACTATGGGTACAGTAATATTTTGTGCCATTATTCCAGGTTGGCAGATTTTTATTTTTATTTTTTTTTACTTACCCTGACAATTACTGAAAAAAGAGAGCGGCAGCCAGAAGCCAGATTTACATAGGGATCCAAAAGGTACTCATGGATGTGCGGATGTGGAAACAAGGAGAGCTTGGACAATACAGATGTGACTTGTAGATTGACATCATATGGCTGTGAGGGAAACAAAGCAAGAGAACACATGTTCCAAATGTTCAGTCATTACAATAGTTACCCAGATTTCTAAAGAAGATTAAAAGCTTTGAGGTTCCTCATAAGGCAAAACTTGGAATATATGATGATCATCAGATGCAGAAGCATGTTGTTCTAAATATCTCGGCACACACTCACTAGCCTCAACTGAAGCATCCCATGATATAAAACAAGGAAAGTCCACTGCCGTGTTTTCAGTTTCATTTGTCTGAGGCAATTTTTCATCCTAAGCAATCCATGTGAAAAATATCTCCAAGTGCAAGCATAAATGGCAAGGCAGGTAAGTAGTGGATCCAGCTATCATTCCTTTTTAGACTGCTTCAACAGCCCTACTCAGGCATTCTACATACTGTTAAAAGTAAATGCACGAGCAAGAGGACAAGCATGGTAGCTGTGGCTCCCCCTTCTAAGTTTCCATTATTTTCTCCATGGTGACCCCCCCTACTCTTACACACATACACCCTCCTTAGTCCCAAACACACACATATACTCCATCCCTACTGCTGTGAAAGCTAGATGAAAGCCCTCCCATGTATACATGGGGATGGTGAACTTGGAAGGATAACTGGAGGTTAAGCCTTCTCCCCCTCCCTCAATCCTATTACAGCCAACAGCACACAAAAACAACATGGGAACAGTTCTTTCCCACACAACCCAGGGTATGAATATTCAACTGGCAGTTGGGAAAGGTGGATGGGTCTGTCATATAACCATTCAATTCACTAAATGAGGTAGCCCTAATTATTACATAGCAAACAAACACAGACCAAATCACAGAAACATGCCAATCAAAGAAACATTACAACCACAAAAACAGAATTTAATAAAGAAAGTGAGACTGCAATTAAGAAATCCCAACTCTGAGAACCAAACTAGATATCATATGGGAGATCCAGTTCATGGTTCTCCCAACTTTCTTTTTCATTCAAAAAGGCTCTGTACATTGGGAGCTTTTTAAAATGAACACTCCTCCTTCATGTTCTATTAAATTTATCCTTCGTCTATATTTTCCTGGTGTGAGAAAATATGCTTGTAAAATTGTAGGAGTCTTTGTGGAGGCATCCACACGTGTGAGGCTTCAATCATGAAAATCATGCAAAACTGTAATTGTAGAATTGTGCAAAAAAACCCACAAAACCAGAATGTCACCAATAAACCCACTTGACCCCCCCCCAACAGCTGCTTTTAAACAAATGAAAAATAAAGTACAGAAGATCTTGTTCATTGATCTTCATCCCATCTAGTTTGGCCCTAACTACATTTATATCATAGTCTTTCAGCTAACAAAATGAAGCAGCTGGTCAAGCCATCTCGTGGTAGTTCAAGACACTGCAATGAGCTGTGTCCCCCGCCCCCGCATTAGGAGTAATAGCTTTTTTATTGCTTTCTGGTCACCACTTGCTCAGTGATTGCAGGAACAGCAAGAATTTCCACAGCTGGATGAAGCTATTTCTAGCCCAAACAAATTGAAGGAGTTTCAAGGAAAGGAAAGAGAACTCCAAAAGGATTCACAAGAGAATTTAGTATTATCCTATTACCAAAGTTTTAAGCTTAAGAAGTAGCTCCTGTGCTCTTAGAAACTAACTTGTACAGAATTGGAGGCTGTGGGTTTTCTACCCTTTATATGAGGGTTCCACCCTTTATCTCCCTGCTCTGGTTACCAAATGTGGGGGTTTTCCAATCCTTATCCCACCAATTGTGGGGATTTCAGCTTTTATTCCACCATGCTGCCACCTACTGTGTGGATTCCTCTTAGGCAATCCCACAACTGTGGCCAAATACAGTCATCCCTTCACATTCACGGGGGTTAGAGACAGACAACCCCTGCAAATTTGAAAAAACTGCGAATAAATGAGCCTGCGGGCGAGCGGCTTTCTACCCCAGTCCCTTCCCAAGGCAGCAACGGGCTTCGTGAGAAGCCTCTCGCTGCCTTGAGAAGGGACTGGGGTGAAGAGCAGGCACGTGAGCAGCTTTCCACCCCCACTTCCCAAGGCAGCGTTGAGCTTCGTGAGAAGCCCCTCGCTGCCTTGAGAAGGGAGTGGGATGGAGAGCGGGTGGGAAGGAGGCTTTCCACCCCCCCTTCGCTGCCTTGAGAGTGGGGTGGAGAGTGGGGTGGAGAGCAGGCGCACGAGCGGCTTTCCACTCCGCCTTCCCAAGGCAGCGACAGGCTTCATGAGAAGCCCTTTGCTGCCTTGAGAAGGGATTGGGGTGGAGAGCGGGTGCGTGAGCGGCTTTCCATCCCCCCTTCCCAAGGAAGCGACGGACTTTGTGAGAAGTCACTCGCTGCCTTGAGAAGGGACTGGGGTGGAGAACGGACGGGCAGGCGGGTAGCTTTCCACCCCTCCTTCGCTGCCTTGAGAAGGGAGTGGGGTGGAGAGCAGGCGCCCGAGCGGCTTTCCACTCCGCTTTCCCAAGGCAGTGATGGACTTCGTGAGAAGCCCTTCGCTGCCTTGAGAATGGACTGGGGTGGAAAGCGGGTGCACGAGCGGCTTTCCGTCCCCGTTTCCCAAGGCAGCAACGGACTTCATGAGAAGCCCTTCGCTGCCTTGAGAAGGGACTGGGGTGGAGAGCAGGCGCGCGAGCGGCTTTCCACCCCGCCTTCCCAAGGCAGCGATGAGCCTTGTGAGAAGCCCTTCGCTGCCTTGGGAAGGGACTGGGGTGGAGAGCGGGCGGGAAGGAGGCTTTCAACACACACCCCTTCACTGCATTGAGAAGGGCTGGGGTGGAGAGCGGGGGGGAGGCGGCTTTCCGTGAATAATCAAAACCATGAATGTGAAAGTCGCAAATGTGGAGGGGCAATTGTATAGGGTTTCTACCCTTTAGCCAAGCGACTGAAGACTTCCACGGTGCTCACTGCAATTCCAAGAGTAAAGTCTTTCCCTGATCCCCACCTCTACCACAATGTAAGGACTTCCTCCGTCCCAGTTGTGTGACACCAACTGTGGGGACTATATAAGGTACCTATGAGGATTTATGCAACTTCTATCTTCAATAGAGAACCATCCCTCTATATTCAATGCTGCCACCACAAACTGAATCCAAACTCTCAGATAGTGTTTCCGGAGGCCAAAAGTGTATAAAACCAAAAACAGATCTTTATTTACAGAAGTTAAACATATCAAAGCAGAAAAAATATTTATTACATTTAAAATACCACAATCTCTCTCTCTCACACACACCTTTAAAGCTAACTCAGACCCTCAACAACCACTCAATTCCAACTCCTTTCTTTCACTTCATCCCTAGTCCCACTCAAACCCTTTTCAAAACTGGTCTCTTCTCAAACTCTAGGCTAACTGAACTGCCTACTCAAACTGAACTCCTGTCATTCACCAGCCTTATGCAAATTTCTTCAACTATTCCACAAATCAGCATTTGCTTACAACTTTCCATTCTTTCTAATTTTTGTCTAATATACAACCAATAAATCAAACAACATTTTCAAATACAAACCCATGACATCACAGAGGCTGTATGTGTACATTTCCACAGCTTCACTATGTAAGGTAAAATGAGAAGGTAAAATTTGAAAGGAAAAAAATAGTGAAGACCAGTGACAGCGTTACTACAGATCTGCACAAAAATTAGGGGTCTTATGATTTCTGTATTTGATTGTACCAAAGTCTTTATATAGCATTCTCTTTAAGCTGACAACAGTATCAAGTTTGTCATTTTAATCTGAATGGACTGGACCAACAGTTTTCCATTTCTTACTTGCATTAGCATTTTAGAGCAATTTATCTCTTAAGGGGGGGGCAAATCATTTTGGCTCAGAGTTAACACATGGGGGTTTGGAGAGAGGTTTAGTGATTTTCCCATCTTGCTGCATATTTTAATTCTCTGTGCATCAAGTATTGTCCTTGACACAAGAGAGAGAACTGCAGCATGCTTGACTGATCCAGAATTTTTGTCATTTTGACAAGTACTATATCAAATTGACACTGGGCCACAATAACCCATAGCCTTTTTTTTTTTTTTTTTGGACAAAAACTACTAAATAGTTCTTCCTCTGACAGTCTTCAGGTAAGAGGTTTTTGGAGGTTTTTGCAGGGGGGTGGAATTTTCCTTTTTGATGATTTGGGCTTCATCATTAGGATCAGATTTCCATATGTATGAAGATTAGTATTCGTAAAGCTGTTGAGATTCAGGTTTAAGTCTCAAATCCAATACTCATTTTAAATGAGGCATGTGCAGAATGTGGATTTAACAGAGACCACTTCAGAGTTACATTTTCCTACTAAATACTTAGAAACACATGAAGAGAGTTGGACAGTAAAAGCCTCCAGGTACACAACTTTATAACTTGAGAATACTCATATGAAATTATGTGAGTTAGACTGCCTCATACAGGTCAAACTATTTTACCAGCTAGCCCAATATATACTCTGTGGCTTGCAGAGTCTATGTAGTGGTCTCTCTTACTACAGGCTACCTGATCCCCTTTGCCGTGGAGATCACAGACTAGACTTGGAATTTTCTGCAGGCAGTATATGTGCACTGTCATTGAGCTTTGGTCTTCTGGCTGATCATTTTAAAGAAGGTGGAAATGGCTTAGGTCTGAGGAATGTCACCATTACAAATCTTTCATATACAAAGCATGTGCATGTGGCAAGATAGCAAGTGAGGTGCCTGTCTGACTTGAACCACAAACAGGGTACTCATACTGAGGTTGGTGTATTAACCATCTCCCTCAGTCCACCACCACCCTGGTCATCTCCCCCTGGCTTCACTACTATACAGGGTGGGACTTGTGTTAAGAACAGCATCCACAGCCTCCATACCTTTTTTTCACTTGGCATTGCAACACTCATTTTAGACATGACTGTGAAAAAAATATGGATCAGCCACCATCACATTCATATAGCTATAGGAAAAGCTACACAAAAATACACAGACTATTGTAACAAAAATGCTAAATTTGTCATGTAATGATTATGAAGTTGAGTGGGGATTTGCCCATCTACCAATTCCAGTTTACCTTCCCAACATTAGGATAGGTTGAGGAGAATTAAGAGACATACTGTTCACTTCTCTTCCACCTTCTACTGCTCTGTGCATTTGTGCCTACTCTCTGCCTTCACTTCAATGACATGTGCAGCCTGTCCCTTCTCATTTGTTAATGTGTTTATTCATACCTACAATGTCCTCTAGGTGGTTGGTTAGCACACAGCTACCATTCTGACTACCAGAAAAAATGGTAAGATCACTAGAAAACCAACCATGTCAGAAGAGAAAGCATCAAGAAGTACAAACTTACCTGATCAAGAATTCTTCCCATTCTATCAAAGAGAACTTTCAGGAAATATCCTTCAAAGAATGCAGATTCTAAATTGCACTTTTCCAAAGGTTTAGGCGAGCCGGGCCATTCCCATCGTAAGCATATGGCACAATAGTCTCGAAACTAGAGGAAGCAGGGAAAAACTCATTTAGGAAGGATGGAATAGATCTTACAACTATTATCTCCCATCTCTTTACTACTTAGAAATTACAGTGTGCAAGAGACATTATCTCCTAAAAGATGAAGTGATCCTAACACTGTTGTCAGAGTTTTGTATGCATCAGTCCACACTTAAAAGTGGACAATACCTATGTGAATGAGGGAAACTATTTGTTATTTGAAAACTCTTTTTGAAGTTGCTTGGGAAAGGAAATCCTGTGCAGGTGTACATTTTGTTTTCTCACATCAGGATGAGAAATTATAATAGATCCATGAAACAATGCCACCATCTGTTCTCAAATCCTGTAGGATGCTGGATGCAATACTGTGCTGAAACTTGGTGGCACGATGGCAACTGGGACTGGCTTTTTCTTCCTGATTCCAGTTACAGACTCTCCATTTAACATTAAAACTATGCCTACAGGGTAGCATGGGTGTCTTGGGTGCCTATGAGAGTGCAAGTCCCACAACTACAGGCCTTGTTATGATGTTAAACTGGGCTGACCACAAAACCAAAATTAACAGTGGGGGCTACAGGATTGGGAAAGTGCCTCCAGCCTGTTTGTTATGCATCCCTGTCCTATAAGAATGTGAAGTATATGTAGAGGAAAAAATATCTGAATGAAGTAGCCTCAGTGTGATTCTAATTTGGAACATTTAGGCAACCACATGCTTCTGGTAATCACACAGGTTGGAAAGTCAGTAATTAACATCTTCTTTAGCTCATTTACAATTAGTCAATGTACTTTAAAAAAAATCCAGCTCTTTCTCCTAAGGGGTCAGAAGGGCATATATGGCATACCTGCCCAACCTTCCATTTTATTCTTACACAGGAACAATTTGTTTGAGAGAATTAATCGGATTAAAGGTACACAGGGAGCTTTGTGGTTGAATACTGATTCAAACTCGGGTCTCTCTGATTCAACTTAAACACTCTAGTCACTATTGCCTCCCTAACTGTGGCAAGGAGTGTATTCACACTCTTTCCCACTGAACAGATCCTACTGTGCATAAAGATCTTGCAAGGACTGCAAAATTTATCTTGCTTTCTTAATGCATACAAACCTCCACAAGGGTTTCATGTGTAGAGGTAGAAGACATAGATTCAACAGCTATGTGAGCCAGTCTTTTACTGACCCCCAAGTTCATATGCTCTACACTCCTCTCTGCACTGTAGTTCACCCCAACACATCCACTTTGCATCAAACCATATCTGGCTAAAGACTTGAAAAGAATAGAAAAGTTGAAATAAGAGAGCTCTGTTCTGGGCAAAAAGCTAAGAAGAACTGGTAATGTTTACCAATTTCAAATCTAGTGCAAAGCTTTAAGCTACATGGTCCCAGATTTTCTTATTCTGTAAGAAGAATTAGCCCACTGCTGGATGCCTCCTTCAAAATAAAAAGAGAATCAGATTGTTTAAAAATATACAAGGAACAATGTGATCCTATTTTTCAGGGCAAGGATAAACACTGGTTTGCCAAGTCAGAGGAAATGGTAAATTATAGCTTGCCAAAAACCATGAAGAAAGTTATTTCTAAGAAGAGAAGGCTCATTCATGTAGCACCAAACTATTGTTTGGCATTATGTCTGAGTCAGCCCATTGCTTACATTTGTGTACCCACTAGTTATTTGGTTTTATTATGAATTGCTTCTACCCACACGCATGAAAGTCTTGTGGGGTTCAGGCTGCACCAAATAGATGAGCTTTCAAATATACAGTAGTGCTCTTTTGCATCTTTGGGAGACCGTTCTGTTAAAAAATAGTTACAGTATATCTTTCTGCTCTTTTAAGACAGGCATATGCTAGAACCATTAGCACATGAGCATTCTTCAGCTCTGATGGTATCCAGTATCTTCATTAAATGGAAGCACTGGCAGGAAAGCTGAATACATTTTTCTGCATTCAGGTATGGAACACTATGTAAATCTTTCACAGCTGTTCTTTTTTTTTTTTTATATATATATTTTTTATTAGTTACGAATATTTGTTACATTTCTCCTATTTATAGTATCGAACAAAACACATCTAATTCTTATTCATCCTCAAAATACAAACAGCTATGCATACAAGTGTTCACATACATATACCCATTGTTGCATATATATATATATATATATCAATATATTTCTTGTTATCTTTCATTGAGTAATTATTTAACTATTTTATGCATTTTCACTTTCCAATGTTTCTCATTACATTGTAACTTTCTTTAATTTCATAAAACATAATTCCAAGTTTCAACGTCATATTGTAACTTAAATCTTTATTTCATTTAACCTTCCTATCTCTTTTTCCCCTGTCAGGTGGTTCTTAATTTTTCCAGTTACTCTTTTCTGCCTATTTCTTTTATCCTTTACCCAACGTTTCTTCCATTCTTAAATTATCCTTTACTCACATATTTCTCATAATCTCCAAAAACCTCATTCATCTTTATATCATATAAGGTATCGTTGACGCTATACTCATTTTTCTATACTCCCTTTTATTCTCCAAGCTTTTGTGAAAATTTCCCACTCTTTCCCCTTTTTTCTCAACGAGTCTCCCCTCAGGAGTGTAGTCAATTTATCTGCTTCCCACATATCATACATCTTCGTGATCCATGTTTCAATTGTTGGTATCTCTTTCCTTTTCCACATTTGGGCATACAGCATTCTAGCACACGTGATCATGTACAAAAGAATTCTCCATTTCTTTTCCATTTCGGGATCCCTTATTTTATCTATCATATTTAATAGATATATTTCAGGGCTTATTGTGAATTTGATATTCAGGATTTCCTTAATTTTGGAGTGTACTTTCTTCCAAAATGTTTTTGCTATTGTACAGTTCCACCACATATGTAACAGATTCCCTTTCTCTTTCCCACACTTCCAGCATTCTAATCTCCCTGTTTTATACATCATATTTAGTTTGACGGGAGTCATATACCATCTATAGAACATTTTGACATAATTCTCTTTTAGATTTTGAGCCATGGTGAATTTTGCGGTATTTTTCCAAGCTTTTTCCCATCTGTTAATTTCTATTACAGCACCTAAATCCTGAGCCCATTTAATCATATTTTCTTTTATATACTCCGATTCTAATTCTCTATCAGTTAGTAACTTATAGTATTTAGCAATATGATGTTTCGGGTTACCAAACAGTATTTTATCCAAATCATTCTTTTCCAATTGAAATCCCTCCAATTTCCGATCCATCTTATATTTTTCGTAAATTTATTGGTAAGTAAACCAGCTAATTCTTATCCCTTCCTTCTCTAATTGGTCCCTTGTTCTGACATTCGCTGTTTTTGCTTCATGATCTATTTCTAACAGCCTTTGATACGTTAACCATCTTTGTTTCTCTGATCTGAATCTTTTAAAGAAAGCCTCTTGGGTAGAGATCCACAGAGGTATTTCTCTGTAAAACACTTTCTTTATTGCCAACCATGATTTTAATAATGCTTTTCTGATGTAATGATTATCGAATTCTTTGTTTTCTTTCTTCTTATTATACCATAGGTAGGCATGCCATCCAAAGACCAAGTTATGGCCTTCTAATGCAAGTAATTTTTCATCGCTCAGATTTATCCAATCTTCTATCCATATTAGTGAGCACGCTTTATAATAGCGTAATAGATCTGGGAATGCACACCCACCTCTGTTTATGTTGTCAGTTAGTAATTTTAGCTTTATTCTAGGTCTCTTACCCTCCCAAATAAATTTTTTTAATTCTAAGTTCCATTTTTTGAAGCAATTTGTGTTAATAATTATAGGAAGGTTCTGAAATAAGTACATGAACTTTGGTAATATTGACATTTTTATGGATGCTATTCTCCCCAGGAAAGACAGGTGTAGTCTAGACCATTTGCATAAATCCCTTGATATTTCTTTCCATGTTTTATTGTAATTATTTTCAAATAAATCTGCATTTCTTTTGGAGATCCATATTCCCAAATATTTAAGCTTACTCACAACCTTATAACCTGTCATTTCCTCTATTTTTCCATCTTCCTTTTTAGTTGTATTTTTTGTCAACACTACGGTTTTATCTCTGTTTATCTTGAATCCTGAAACCATTGCAAATTCGTCTAAGGTATTATTTAGTTCTTCTAGATGTTCTAGTGGGTTCTCAAGAAAAATGATCAGGTCGTCCGCAAAAGCTTTAATTTTGTACTCATACTCTTTAATCTTGACCCCTCTAATCTTTGAGTTATCTCTTATGCTATTGTTTAAGACTTCTATAACGGCAATGAAAAGCAAGGGTGACAGTGGACATCCCTGACGTGTTCCTTTCCTTATGTTAATTTTCCCTGTTTTATCTCCATTTATTAATATTTGCGCTTTCTGATCTTGATATATGGCATTTATCCATGCATTAAACTTCTCTCCTACATTCATTTCTCTTAATACTGCTTTCATGAAGGACCATTTGACATTATCAAAAGCTTTCTCCGCGTCCAGGGATATCATGGCCAATTTCTTTTCATTGTGGCTTTCGTAATATTCTATTACATCTACCACCGTCCTCACATTATTTTTAGCGTAGCGTTTTGGCAAGAAGCCATTTTGATCTTCATGAATGATGTTACTTAATATATTTTTAAGCCTCTGTGCCAAGATATCTACAAAGATTTTATAATCCAAATTCAAGAGCGAAATTGGTCTATAATTCCTGGGTTCTCTCTTGTCTTTGCCTTCTTTGGGAATTAATGAAATGAAAGCGTCGTTCCATGAGTCAGGAATTCCGTCAGTTTTGATTCGGTTCATCATTTTTTGCAATGGTATGAGCAATTCTTCCTCCATTTTCTTATAGTATAACGCTGTGAATCCATCTGGTCCCGGAGCTTTGTCTTGTTTCTGTCTTCTAATTGCCTCAACGATTTCCATCATTGTAATGTCTTTATTTAACATTTCTTTCTGAGTTTCCAGTATTCTTGGTATTTTCTGTTGTTCCAAATAGCGATTGATCTTCTCTTCTAGTACTGTTGTTTGAGTTGGTTCATTGTATAATTCTGCGTAGAAGTCGTAAAATCCTTTCTTGATCAGCTCATGTTCTGTTGTTATTTTACCCTCGTACTTTACTTCTGTAATTATTTTTGCTTCCCTTTTCTTTTTCAATCTTATAGAGAGCCATTTCCCCGGTTTATTCGCCGTCTCAAAATGTTTCTGTTTCACTTCTCTCAATTTTTGTTCCATTTCTACCACCAGATGTGATTGTACCTGTTTTTTCAAGATTGTGAGCTCCAATTTATTGTCTTTATTTCCAGGATCTTCTCTTAGTTTTTCTTCTTTTAATTTTATTTCTTGTAGTATCCGATTTAATTTCTCTGTCTCCTGCTTTCTTTTTTCAATTGCTTTCTTGATAAAGTAGCCCCGCATCACCGCTTTACTGGCATCCCAAACGGTTTTCATGTTTACTTCTTTGGTAGTATTTTCCTCAAAGTATAATCTCATTACCTCTCGTGCTTGCCTAATACTTTCTTCATCATTTAGCAGATCGTTCCTTAACCGCCATGAGAAATCTCTTCTTTTTAGACACAGTATTACTGTAATGGGGTTATGATCGGATATCCATTTGGGGATAATTTCCATTTTTTTTATTGTATATGCCAGGTTTTTTGTCACCAAGAACATATCTATTCTGGATTCTGAATTGTGTACATCTGAATGAAATGTGTATCCGCCCGTCCCCCCATATTTCCATCTCCAAACATCTAGTAATGAGAGTTCTTCCATCATTTCAAAAAAACCATTTGGGAGTTTGCCTTGATTCTTCGTCTTATGCTTTTTCGTTAGTCTATCTTTTGAGGGATCTATCACCCCGTTCCAGTCCCCCATTAACAAGATTCTATCAAGTTCTACTTTATTCACTTCTTCTGATAATTTTTTAAAGAATTTTTCCTGAGCTTGATTGGGTGAATACACTCCTACTACCAGCACCTTCAAATTCTGTAATCTAACTTCCACCCCCACATATGCTCCCTCCTCATCTTTAAACATCGCTTCTGCTTGGTATTTCCTATTAACATAAAGGGCCACTCCCCTTTTTTTCCTCTGGTTTGCTGAAATAAAATTTTGACCCAGTTTGGGATTTCTTAAGATTTTACTATCCCTCTCTCTGATCTTTGTCTCCTGCAGACAAATTATATCCGCTCTTACTTTCTCTAGGTAATGAAAAATTTGATTTCTTTTAAATTTTGAGTTTAGACCTTTTGTGTTCCAAGATATTGCTTTTATTTCCATTATTTCTTATTATTGTTTTATTTATTTTCTTTTAGATTTCCTCTTCTGCTTCTTCTAAATCTTCCTCTGCTGATTCCTGCTCTTCTTGATTATCGCTATAGCCCTCTTCCTCTTGCTCCTCTCCCTCTTCCTCCTCAGTGTCTTGTGTTAATTTTTCTTCTATTTGTCGTTTCCGTCTTTCTTTCCCTTTTTGTTCCTTTAAGTCCAACACATCTATCTCCTCTTCCTCTTTATTCTCTTTTCCCCTTTTTTCTATTCTTTTACCTTCCTTTGTTAACCTTTTAGCAAATTCTTTTGCTTTCAGTACCGAGTTTATTCTTATTCTTTTACGTTGATATATAAACGATATTCCCTCCAATCTCTCCCATCTGTAATTTATTTTATTTTCTATTAACAATTTTGTCAAAAAACGATATTCTTGTCTCTTTTTCAGTATTTGAGGGTGCACATCTTTAAATATTTTTATCTCATCTCCTTCTATTATTAGTTTTTCCTCATAACTTTTTTGTATAATTTGATCTCTTACTTTTGCCCTAGTGAATGAAAGCAGAATATCTCTTGGAATGTTTTTCTCCCTAGCCACAATTGAGCTTATTCTAAAGACTTTATCCACTTGTAACTCTAGTCTTCCTTCCTCTATATCTATAAATCTTGCTAATGTTGGAATCACTCTCTCAATCAGATTTTCTCTTTCCCTTTCTGCTAGACCTCTCAACTTTAAAGACCGCTCCCTATACCTCAAATCATTGATTAGTATTTCTCTCTTTTCCTGCTCTTGTTCCTGAGTAATATGATTTGTTTTGTCTTCCAATTTTTGAGTCTTCTCCTGTAAATTATCTACCGTCTTTTTAATTTGGTCTATATCCTCTGTTAATTTTTCTAATTTTTTGCCAAAGTTGTTCAATTCTTTTTTGAGGTCTGCTTTCATTTCTGCCCTTATTTCTTTCATCTCTTCCCTGATTTCCACTCTCATTTTCTTCATCTCTTTTCTCATTTCCTCCAATATAATAGTCATATCCATTGTTTTTGTCGTTCCTTCAATTGAAGGTCTACGTTGCAGAATAAGCTGTGTTTGTGCCTGGGTGGCTTTCCTTGTGCCTGTGGCCATACTCTCCCTCTCTCTCTCTCTCTCTCTCTCTCTTTTTTTTTTCTTTTCTTTTCTTTTTTTCCCCCTCCCTTCTCTTTCTCTTCTAACTCACCTGAGCAGTTTAGTTTAACCGCCTAAATTTATAAATGTTCAATCAAATATCTCCAGTTTATAACCTTCTAATACATTCTTCTAATACAATTACCTCAATCATCCCCAGCCACACTCCTATATAAGTCCCTGTACCACCCTTTTTAATTTCCCCCAAATCCAAGTTATCTATTTAATGAGGAAGTTTCCCCAAAATAAATCTCCCCTTTCTTACTATAGCCCCTAGTGTCTTCTGTTTCTGTTCTGAAGAATGTTTAACCCCCTTCAACTTCAGCTCCCAGATAGCTTCCCTCCTCACCTTTCCCTTGAAACCCTGGCGTCCTTAGCTATCTCCTCCTCCTTTACTCTCCACCAACGCCCGTCTTCACACCCCAAAAACCCTCTTTCCCTTATTTTCCCTCTCCCTCCCCTGGGCAGCCTTCTTTATGTCTCTATATTTCTCCTGCCCTTTATGCACCACTTCTTTTAACTTTATTCAGCCCTCCCTCTAAGCCGAAGCTCCCCTCTTTCCTACCCCTTCTGGTCTCTGCAATGTTGCAGACCACTTTCTTTATTACAATCTTTATTTACAGTCTCTCTTTCATGATGTTAAATTCACCTGTTCTTCCTCTTCTTTCACCCACAGTCTTCGCGTCTTTGTGTCTCCGCGGGATTGGGGTTCCACCTTCTCACCTTCTCAATGTCTTTATTTACGCCTTTCTCCCCTCCGGTGTTGACTTTCTCAGTTCTCTCCGTCTCAGTTCTCAGTTCTCTCCGTCTCTACTTGGTTCCGCGTTGCCTCTCTCCTGTCCTTTTGCGTCTTCACGGAGCTCGAATTCCACCCTCTTATTCAGCCTTTTTCTCCAGCGTCAGTATCTTTCACTCTTTCTGTCCTTACTCCTTACACCACCAGCCACCTCCTTCAAACCTCCGCGGGTGGGGAGACGTTTTCTTTGCTTCTTCCTCTCCTCCCCGTGCAAGCCTCGTCAAGTCTTTCCCTCCAGTCTCTCCCTTCCACAGTTACGCACCCGACTCACAGTCTTTCCTTGCTTGCTTGCTTGCTCCCGCTTTCTCCTCCCCGCCACACACGAAACGCTCCTTTCTCAATTCTCTTGCTCCTGGTCTCGGCTTCCTTCGTCTCCTTTATCTTTCCGCCCTTAACTTCTGTCTCCAACCTTTTTCTTTTCTCCTTTGCCCTCCACGCCCTCTCCTAGCTCCGTCAATTTCGAATTCTTTCTTCTACTTTTCTCCTTCTTACTCTCTTACTCTCTTACTCTCAGGTTCCCGCTTTACTCACTCCACACTCCTCTCCATTTACTTAGCTTTGGAAACACCTCCTCTCTCACCTTCCTGTAGTTTAATTCACGTTCTGGAAGTTGTCTCTCGTCGTAGTCGATTGTTCCCACTGCAGGCTTCTTTTATTAGTGATTTAAAGTTTAAAAAAAGCGCTGGCGTTGTTGGTTCTGCCGCTTTGGCAGTCTGTTTGCTACCGTTCTGTGGCTCTGCGGTCCTTTCCCTCTTCGGATTTCTCCGGAGGGAGGTTTAGAGGACCCCCAGCGAGCCCCGCTGTTCCCCCTTACCGGGGAGAATTTTGCAGCGTTCTCTCCCCCTTTCTGTTGTTAATTTTTTGAGGGGAGGCGCTGAGAACTCGATAGCAAAACTGATTGCTGAGCGAGAGCCTCCGCTTGCAGCAACCTCTCACAACGCCGTCACGCCGGAAGTCCCAATCTTTCACAGCTGTTCTGACTCCCCTTATCTCCCCTTTAAAAATCACATTTTTCTGCATTCAGGTATGGAACTATGGTTAGGAAATCTGAAGATACAAAAATGTGAAACTAAGAGCAAAAAAAGAAATATTTTCTACTTGACTAGATACATACTGGATTTGTTTCTGGGAGCACAACATCCTGAAAATTACTACTTTGCATTTCTATGTAGCTGTTATTCCATTCCCTTGCCCATCTTTCATTCCATTACATACACTCAAAGCACTCTGACGATAATTCACAAGATATGTACAAGGATGCAATCAAGTTCAGTTTGTCCTCAGATCAAGGAGACCTACACTCCTTGAAAGAGAAATGCATTTGGGGTTTCAGAATAGGTACATTACAATTTCCTTTCCCCAACAGTATTATCCACTTCAAAACCACATGCCTGGGGCTGCACATTGCTCGTGCTATGGTCTTATTTTTAAAAACCATGACTGTGTTAACAGCTATAGTTTTTCCACAGTGGCTTCCCTCTGTCAAAGAACATGCCACATAAGAGAATGCAGATAAATATAAGGCAGATTAGAGAAGCAGTACTGAATGGGTTTATCCTAATAGCATTAAAATATTACTGCTCCAAACATAACCCATTTAAAACACAGTAAATAGCAAAACTATACTATTTGTGATAGTTATTTCTTGTGAATTGAGCTTAAGTCCTCTTCTCTGCCCAGTTTCTCACACCATCTTAGCACAACACATCTAAACATATTGTCAGAAACTCTTCACCGGGGTAGCCAATTTCCAGGGTTCAGGCAGTCATAATGGTCTCCAAAAAAAACTAAAACAATACATCTTTTTTTTAAAAAAAAATGAAAAGGGACATGCAAAATTATTTATAGCTCCTTAAGCAGGACATTAGAACCCAGACAGAATTAATCTAGATTATTTTTTTACATTATTCAGTTAAGTATTTTCTTAGCTTCCAGTGTTGTCTATAGAAAATAGACAACACTGGCTTGAGTTTGCTCACTCAAGCCAGCAAACTAAAGAACTGAGCTGCCATTCATAGAATGATAACATAAGAAACAGCATATCCTATTCCTCAACACCTGAATACAAAAGAGAGAAGTTGATATAGGGTGTGACTACACAGGCAGGAAACCCCACACCTACCTCATACCTGCGGCAGATTTCTTTGATCTGCAGCGGTCCTATAAACGGCACGTGCACTGAGTGTAGATCAGAGTATCCCGCCACATGCTAATCAACATTGGAGTAAATGTATTGTCAGTGCATAGGCAAACTCTGTCCAGAATTTCACTGGACAGAATATGGCTACTGTATATGCTGGACAGTATATGCAACATGAGGAAAAGGTTGCAGTATGGTGATGGACATGAACTGTCATCATCACACCATCCAGGATATCCTCAGGATGACACAGCAGAGATGATGCAAGTGGCTGATGCAACTGGACCATTACAGACACCTGTGGAAGGAGATCATGCCATGGACAATGTGTTTAAATATGGGCGTGGCCTATGTTCATTATTAGAGTTATTATTGGTGTTGTAGCTGGAGATGCTGTTGGATTACTTCGCCAATGGACAGTTTTTGGTCTGTATATAGCTGTAAATACACTGTAAGTAAAGTTCTGTATACAGAACTTGGAGACTCAGAGTTCTTATTCAGCATCTTGCACAACGTAAGGAGGGTAGAGCACTGCAGAACCCAGAATAGAGGGACCACAGGTGCTGTGTGCTCTATAATGAATGCTGATCACAAGTCCTATACATTGTGCTATTTCCAGCCACATGGCCAGGGTTGCTCCAGATTTTTTCTTTCTTTTCAGTAGTGAATGCAAATAAGTGAATATACACAGTCCTAGGGTACTGTATAACTGGATAAGCACAGATACACATATCCAGAAATGTGCACAATTGATTTTTTTTTTTTTAAACAACCATACCAGACTGGAGTGGTGTCCCCCAGAAGTCCCTCCCTGGCTTTGCTCTGAAGCCAATCCTCAGCTGCCACACAGCCAATAATCTGGGTTTCCCCTTCAAATGCGGAGCAAACTATGAATCTTCCAGATCTGGGGTTTCCTGCAGACACCATGGCGAAGATGTGAATCATCAAAAACATTGTGTGTCAATTGTGCCGCAAATACAGGGTGATTATGGGTTTTATTGTCTGTGTAGTCAAGCATTGAGGCCATGATATTGAGAACACAGCTGCGCTGGCCAGGTCATGTTTCTAAGATGGAGGACCAAAAATAGTCCTCTACGGTGAACTCGCCATGGGTCAGCGTAAGAGGGGTGCTCCAAAAAAGCGATACAAGGACTCCCTGAAACAACATCTCAGGCTCGGCCAAATTGATCACCAACAATGGTCTGCCCTGGCCTCACATCAGGAGGCATGGAGACACACTATCCACAATGCTGCAGCCTTATTTGAGAACTCATGCCGAACAAGTCTTGAAGAGAAACAACAACGCAGAAAGAATCACAACCCAGAAACATCACCCAAGGAGACCTTCTGCTGTGCTTTCTGCAACTGGACTTGTTTATCTCGGATTGGCCTTTTTAGTCATCAGCGCGTTTGCAGAAAGTGCGGGATGAGTCCTTCCTGAATCTTCGTTTGCGAAGAAAGCCAGAGAGAGAGTCAAGCCCATAGAGAAAATACAAAGGATACTGAAGTTCCCTTATATAGAGAGGCTTCAGTGACAACAGTGCACTTCAGCACAAAACCTATTGATTTAAACTAGGGATGGGAATTACACAGCCCTACAGATGCTATTGGATGGCAACTACTAGCATTCCTCATCACTGGCAATGCTAGCTAGGACTGCTGGAAAGTGCAGTCAACAACATTTGGCGTGCCACAAGATTCCTACCCCTGCTTTAAACAAATATATTTTATCTATCGTCAAAATAATACTGCCTTATTTGCCAATGTTTTCTTTTATGGGGAGGGAATTCCAAAATAACATTTTCCTTTTCTCACTTACTTGTCGATGGGCATCTCTGAGGTAGGTATCATAACCTGTGCCCTCCACATGGTAGGAAGATTTGGCTTCATCTGGTACAAGACAAAGAAAACTGAAAAGAGAAGCAAGTCAATATAATTTGTTCCTATACCATTATAGTAAGGGGTACGTCAAACACTGTTATGTCCTTGCTTGCCACAAACGGTTACATGTAGTGTTGTGCAATGAAGACAAATAAATCAGTTGAGGCATTTCTGTCAATCTAGCTATTGAAATTTTGCACTGTAAGTGAACACTGCTTTATTACTGACTCTAGGGTGATTCAGATGGCACGTTAATATCATGGCCGTACAGGTACTTTTGCTGTTCTTATTTAATCACAACTTCACATTTCCCTATTGATCCCTATAATGTATTTTATACTTCTTTCTATCAGTGTATCTAACAGAAGGAATGTGGGACCAGGTACAATTTCTTCTTGCTTCAGTTCAACAAATTAACTTAAGGACAGAAAAGTTACAAAACATGCCTAAAATGTATATCTGTTTCCCTCTGTCCTTTGATTGGTAGTGGTAGGGGATTTTAAGAAAATGGGAGGACTGAATGCTGACTTGTGACCAGAGGTCTTCCCCAATGCCCACAGGTTTATAGCTACTACACCTTTCCTTCTGACCACACTGGAATTACTTCAATGTGTGAGACTGCTTTTGTACATCCATCAAAAAAGTATGGTTCAGCACAACACAGAAAGTGAAGAACTCGGTTCTTTTTGGCGAATCCTGTTTTTCCTTTTGGTGTTCAGACATCACCCACCCACCCCCTTTTTTAATCCAGTTTAATTTTTCCTAAAGGGTGACTGGCTGGTTAAGTCAGCTAAACTTTTAGCTTGCTGTTGCCCTCTAGAAACCCCTTTTTGGCTCCCCTGTCTAGTGCATGTATAGAAGAACAAAATATAAAATGATATAAACAATAAAATATATGCATATAGCTCACTGGTAAAGTTTATTCTGACAGCAGAATGTTTATGTTTGCTTGGCAGGGTACTGCTCAAGCTGAGTACTACAAACATGCCAGTGCCAAAGAACATCTCAAAGGCCATCATTTACATACATTGCAGTTCTCATGCAATATTTGCATATCTTCATATATTAATGTGACTTGCACAATGCCATGTGTACTTAGCATAATTAATATTAATAAGAACAAAAAGTAGAAAGGAAGACACCAAAACAAATTCCCTGTCATTAGATCACAAGTGATCAACAAGGGTCAGGTGTGACCCTTTCATTCACAGAATCATAGAATTATAGAGTTGGAAGAGACTTCAAGGGCCATCCAGTCCAACCCCCTGCTATGCAGAAATACACAACCAAATCATTTCCGACAGAAGGCCATCCAGCCTCTGTTTAAAAACCTCCAAAGAAGGAGACTCCACCACACTCGAAGGCAGTGTATTCCACTTCCGAACAGCTCTTACTGTCATGAAGCTCTTCCTAATGTTTAGGTGGAATCTCTTTTCCTGTAGTTTGAACCCATTGCTCTCTGTCCTAGTCTCTGGAGCAACAGAAAACAAGCTTGCTCCATCCTCAGTATGACATCCCTTCAAATATTTAAACATGGCTATCATGTCACTGCTTAAACCTTTTCTTCTCCAGATTAAACATACCCAGCTCCCTAAGCCGCTCCTAATAGGACCTGACTTCCAGACCTTTAACCATTTTGGTCATCCTCCTCTGGACACATTTCAGTTTCTCAATATCCTTCTTGAATTGTGGTGCCCAGAACTGGACACAGTATTCCAGGTGAGGTCTGATCAAAGCAGAATAGAGTGGCACTATTACTTCCCTTGATCTAGACACTATACTCCTATTAATGCAGTCTTGAATTGCATTGGCTTTTTTAGATGCTGCATCACATTGCTGACTCATATTCAGCTTATGGTCCACTAACACACATAGATCCCTTTCACATGTACTGCCATCAAGCCAGGTGTCCCCCATCCTATATCTGTGCATTTCATTTTTACTGCCAAGTGCAGTATCCTACATTTCTCCCTGTTGAAATTCATTTTGTTAGTTTTGGCCCAGATTTCTAATCTGTTCTGGTCATTTTGGATTCTGATCCTATCCTCTGGGGTATTAGCTACCCTTCCTAATTTGATGTCATCTGCAAACTTGATAAGCATGCCCTCTATTCCCTCATCCAAGTCATTGATAAAGATGTTGAACAGCACTGGGCCCAGGACAGAACCCTATGGCAACCCATTAGTCACTCCTCTCTAGGATGAAGAAGAACCATTGGTCATCAACCTTTGGGTTTGGTCAGTCAACCAATTACAAATCCACCTAACAGCTGTGTTGTCTAGCCCACAAGTTACTAACTTTTTTTGCAAGAATATCATGGGGGACCTTGTCCTTTTTGATGCTTGGCCACTCCTGAATCAGCTGCTATTGCCATCAATCAGTCACTGAAATTGCAGGGTAAAACTTCTCTGAGTTGTAGAAACCCTGAGATTCACAAAGGGGTCTATGGTGCAGAAGGATGCTCTGGGACTTCCCAACACCATAGAGGGCAATCACGGTTGCCACCAAATTCAATCCTGCAACACTAGGAAATTTCTCTACATTTGAATTATACACTGTCAAATATCCACCAAACTGTATCATGAAAGCTATGGCCAAGATCCTATTGGTAGTCTCAATTACAGAAGACCCATTGAATTAATGGGATTTACCTAAGTGCTGACTCACCATTCAAGAGATAAACTGTATTTGGACTAGTAATAAGATTTGAGCCTGTGTTACTCCTGTTTGTATTTTTACTTGTTTGTTTGTTTGTTTTAAGTACTGAATTTATTTAATATTGTCAGTCCTTAAGGTTGCAATTCCATGGACCATGGACCCATAGGACATTGGAGGAGGCTAAACAGGGGCAGGATTAGAGGCACATCGTGGACAGATTGGTGGAAGATTCAGATCCACAGGATTCAAAGCCCTGCCAATCCCCAGATATTACTCCAACATGGGGAGGGGTGGATTTATGTTAGTCCTACAGCTAGCCCTAGACCTGTGGCTACCTGAATATATATACAGTACAGGTAGGCACAGGTTCCAAAGGCATCACCAAGAAAGGTGGGCACCCAAATGTTTGATGCACTTTATAAATAGCTATTTTCAACAATTTTGTTAAAACAATGTCAATATTATAATATCCATCTGAGATCCAGGTTTGAGCTGTGCTGTTAGTTGTGCTATATGTGTGTGCGCGCGCGTCGGCACACACACACACAATATATATATATATATATATATATATGCATATAAGCATGATGGACTAGGACTCTGCAAGATCAGGGTTTGAAGCCCTGCTCAACAAACCATGGAAACCCACTGGGTGACATTGGGCACACTCTCTCAGCCTTGGAGAAAAGCAATGACAACCCTACTCTGAACAAATCTTGCTGAGAAAACTCTGTGATAGGTTCACCTTAGGGTTGCCATATGTTGGGAACTACTCAAAACCACTAAACAACTATATATATGTGTGTTTATCTGTGTATGTGAGAGAGGGAGACAGAAAACCCAATGAAGTGGCGGGGGAAATACAACAAATGTCTCTTTTTGTCCTACCAGGCTTTGCAACAAGAAGACTTTGGACATCTCAGAGACTCCAGCATTATTGTTCTCTGCAGCAGCAGACACGATTATCTTGTAAATGGTATAGCTTGTTGTGATTCAAGAGAAGAAACTGGGCAAGGTCAGGGAATAGGGAGGTAATTTTTTAAAATGCACCAAGATGATTAATGTGCACACAATTTGGGTTTTCTGTTTTAATAACATCTTGGAGGTTACTGAGATTAAGATTCATAAAGCACTTTAAGCACTGAAATTTTCAAGTGGCAAGTAAAGGTAATAACAGAGCACAACCACAACTCACAAGGAAGAAATTCTGAAACAGATAATAATTTTTACAACATATGGCTTGCACTTTTAACTTTCCATGCACACTTGAATCTCCCTCAGACAATAAATAATCCTGACTAAACAGAAAGAAAACAATATTAGAGCCATGAAATGTGCAGCTTACTAACTACAAAAAAATGGTTAATGCTGCCATTGATTATCTTTTCAACAGCAATTCATATTTTTTGGAAATGCAATCAGTTTTTAAAAAGTAAATACTGGAATTACCTAATGTCAACAGGAAGCTATCATACTTAGAAAAAAAATATTAAATATCCTGTATCTGTGGTCAGTAGCTGGTGGTCCTTTGTTGAAAACTCACTTTGCAGATACCAATCATCTGGCTTAATATCTCTGTTGCTGCCCCACATCTGATTTTCACTAAAGAACAGACTATGGTAGCTTTAGATATATATGCATTATAAATATTTTGATGGCTGACTGACAAAACTAGAAGAATCCTAAGAATCTCAGCTTTCATTTTCAGGTTTCCAACTTATAAGGTATAGTACATACCTAGCCTGCATGACATAAGTTTTAAAACATGCAAACAGAATTTGTAAAAAGCTCTTTTGTTCAGGGGATAGAACATTATGGGATCAGGATTTCTGTTATATCTCCGTCCACCATTTGATCCTGCCTATCCACTGTGCGCACTGTGAGAGAACATGCTTTATGTCCCACAATCCACAGAGGAATGGCTATTAAAAACATAAGGTTGTACGTGAAGTTGAAGGCTTTCACGGCCGGCATCCATAGATTTTCCTTGGGTTTTTTCCGGGCTGTGAGGCCGTGTTTTGGAATAGATCTCTGAGGATGCCAGCCACAGATGCAGGCGAAATGTCAGAAAGAAGCTATTCTAGAACACAGCCTCACAGCCCAGAAAAAACCCAAGGAAAATAAGGTTGTACAATTCATTCTCTGAAGAGATTCAGTTAACTACTCTCTTTTACAGTTTCAGCAAGCTATCAATACCTTTCTATTTCACCAAGCTTTTGGTGGAATCTGAAACATTTGTTTCTCTTTCCCAATCATGCCTTGGTTGTTTTATTCTGTTTGTGGTTTGATTTAAATTGGTTTAGCAGTATCTTTTTTTATTATTATTACAAGTGACTTTGTGGGTACTTTTTCTATCCATAAACCTTACATAGCTTTAAAAAACCTCTATGTCGTGCATGACTTCCTTACTATTTCATTCATAATCTTCTGTCTCTCTCAGTCTCCTTCTCCATCTACAATGCTCTTCATTTTCCTCTTAACACTACACAGCAATAAAGAACCTGGTACACTGCATGTGTCCAATTCTGAAGATTTTGTCTGTTTTTTCCTGTGCCTGCTTTTCCCTTTGTTTACTCTGGCTTATATGGGTTAATTATAGGGGTATCTAGAAATTCTGTGTTTATATCTAATTTATGTCTTCTATTTGAAAAGGTCTGCACAATAATGCTTAACTTTCTGATATTTACCAAGGCTAATGAATACTGTACCTGAGTAAACAGAACACAATTTACATGCCAGGAGAGAAAATTTATGTCTGGGAGTAGCTATCCACCCTTCTGCTTGAGATGGTTGCTTGTTTTTGCTTTGCATAAAATATGGGAGTTGAATAAATCTTGCAACAAATCCATTTTGTGTTTTTTTACACCAAAACAAACTAACAAAATTATGGGTACAGCACCCAGAATAAATCTGAATTGATGTCGCATTAACCACTCTCGGAAAAGCATCACCCCCTAGTGGCATTCCCCTTCCCACAGAGATTTCTCTTCCAAGCTTTCTGTGTTCTTGTTTCTCGTGCACAATTGAGAGCACATCAAACAATAATTTTTCTGTAGTATTAATACATTTTACAATGCAATGGCTGCATTTCTTCCTAGTTAAAACCAAAGATACTGAATGTGTGAAAGCAAGCTTGAAGACTAAGTCCTTTGACAATGGAGTAGAATCTAGCTTGTGAGCTACCAAGAGCTTTTAAAACAGATACATTCCATGCAATTTGTTAATCTGAAATCACTTCTCTTCTCCCCTGACACACACACTTCCTTCCTCTTTCCCTTCCCTTCCTTTCCCTCACATTTGGCAATTGCCTCTCCCATATCACAACATAGTGGCTTCAATCTTCTTTGGGGAGAAAAGTTATCAGCTAATCTGCTCTCTTTTAGAGCTTCAGAGTCTAACTCATTGGAAATTGAAATGTTCAGACATATATAATAGTGAATATGAAAGGGTGAAGTTATTCTACAAACCACACAATCTTGCTTACTAGTGGGGGCTAGAAGCACAGCACAAGCAAGACACAGAAGAATTCTTGTAAGTTTTATTTGATTGTTGTTATTTGGAAAGTAACCTTATTACTCAGTTCAACTTACCTATTTACAATTTTATGAACTTCAGTCTTCCCATCATTTTTTGAGTGATCCGGACTGGCAGATGGTGAAGCACTAAGCCACTCATGGTTTGATAACATGGTATCAGGAGAAAGATCAGTAAATAAAGGATCTTCTTCCAGATCTCTGTAAATTTGTAGCAAAATGAGAACAGGTGACTAGAGATAACATTTCCTTTGGGCATCTCTTGCTATCTGATTGGGTTGTGTGAGACATGCAAAGGGATTCTCTCTGTAGAGAGAGAGGTACAGAATCCTTTGTCTTTTTCTACACGGAGAAACAAGAAATGAGCACTGGGGGAGGGACAGATGATCAGGGAAGGGCCAGGAGGGAGTGTGACCCATCCTCTGACCTCATTTGGCTTGTCACATTGGTCTGGAAGGGGGCAATCCAGTTCTTGGAACAAAAACAGTTTCCCATTCTTGATGTACTGAATCCCAGGGTTGGGAATAAGGCAGGGTATAAAGAAAATGAATTATCATCATCACCATCTGCTCCCATGGACAAGCTAGACAGAATAATAGTTTAACTTCATACAAAGCAGCTTCTTGTAGGCCTGGGTTAAAACCAGCAAAATAAATGGGAGTCTGGTCAATCACTCAGGTCACTGAACCAAACACAAGCACAGAGATTGTATAGCTACTAGTGTTAAACTGAAACATTTCTAGAAATGTGTATTCATAAGTACATTCCACTGTATTCAGTCATGGCTTACTCCTTAATAAATGTATTCAGGATTGCAACCTAAGATACACAAAAGAGGATATATGCATTCTTTATCAATGAAGGCATACACTTATGAGAGATACGATCATCTTAAAATACTATATCACATTACTGATAGTTTACAACAGAGATGCACTTTTTGCTAAATGGCCTAATAATTTATTTACAATTAAGTGCTCAATTAATTGTGAACATGCTCAATTATGTCTATTATGAACTATGAATTATATAAACCATACACCAGTGCACAGCCTAAAATAAAAAGGGAAAAGGGGAAGAGTGGACGCTTGCAATACCTTTAAGATCAACTGATCTATTTTAGCATGAGGTTTCATGGATAGCAATTTACTACTACCAGCCCCTGAAAGACTGGTATCATCTCACACAGCTCTTTGAAGATTTATGGCCTGGGTTACAATTTGCATCTTTCTGTATCCTGTTACAGGATAGGCTGCCAGAACTATGTAGCTATGCTTGACAACTTGTGGCTTTGATATTGCTCTATCAGGGCATCCAAAGAAGTGGACTGATATCCATGAAACTTCATGCTAAAATAGATCAGTTAATCTTAAAGGTGCTGCTAGATTCCTCTCCCCTCTCTCATTTCCCCTCTTTATGCTGTGACAAAATAACATGGCTATTTTTTAAAAAAAAGCATCCTAAAGCATGTTAAAATAAAAACTCCTTCCCCTACAAAGCAATCTTTGTTTAGGATTAGAACAACTGAAAGATATTAAAGAACATTTCTGTGACTCAAAAGGAAAGATAGAAAGAAAACGTACACAGCTCCTGCTATTTGGCCATTCTCTACCACATCCTTATCTTCTTGGCAAGGTGGTTTATATTCTGTATAGTTCCTCTCCTCTAAATTTCTAAGAACCAAATTATAAAGAATGTGTTCATCGGGTTTTTGCAAAAGGTGCTCAAACATTCTGAGTGTCATTATGCTGATCTGCAGTATTAAAAACAGAAAAAGACATTAGAAGATGATGAATCAAGGTTCCCCTGTAGCACAAATCCAGTGTGGATGTTTACAGCCCTGCACCTGTTAAGAAGTCTTTTATTTCTTTAATGCTTTTCACACATATCTTCTTGGTGTTGTTAAGTCCTGATGTGATGTGGCCTTACATCGGGAGGCATGGAGACACACTATCCACAATGCTGCAGCCTTATTTGAGAACTCACGCCGAACAAGTCTTGAAGAGAAACGACAATGCAGAAAAAATCACAACCTGGAAACATCATCCAAGGAAACCTTCTGCTGTGCTTTCTGCAACCAGACTTGTCTATCTCAGATTGGCCTTTTTTAGTCATCAGCGCGTGTGCAGAAAGCGCGGGATGAGTCCTTCCTGAATCTTCGTTTGTGAAGAGAAGCCAGAGAGAGAGAGAGAGGTGTTAAGTTCCAGTTGCTGAGAGAGGAAAGGACAAAGGAATGCTACACACACACACACACACACACACACGCATATATGTGTGTCTATATGTAAACACACACACACACACACACACACACACACACACACTGCTCAACAGACATACACCTCCAGTCTAATTAATCCTGTTTTAATAAAATTATATTATTTTGTTTTAAAAGAAATTTACTCTATTTTTGCTTTACTTAATTGAACCTTTGGTCTGTTCTTCCCATGTATCTCTATTCAGTTACTGTAGGGGGAAATGGTTAATATATTCATAAATTAAAGTTCATAGTTTTATAGCATCAGCAGAATTGGATAAGGAATAATAAACACAAGTAAAGTGAGCCTCTACATAGCTGTAGCAACTAATTCTCAACAAGCATGGCATGAGCTGTTCCTTGACAAGAGTTTGACAACATCTAGTGGGCCAGAAATTCCCCAACCCTGATCTAAAGATTAGGGAAAACAATGACAGAGGCCTGACATAACAATTAGTGATAATTATAAAATATAATGCAGTAACACAATACTCTGTATCCCCATGCAGACCACTATAGACCATAACATTTAACTAATATTTTCCAGAATAATAGTTTATAACTTTTTACAGAATGTCCTCATTCTAGCTCTTTGGAGACCAGGAACAATGCATGACATGCCAAGGAACAACACCTAAACTATTAGTTACAGGCAGATGCTGGGATCTTAGCTTTGCTTGCTTTCAGCCTCTTGGCCAACACTGGAATTCTCAGCAGCTTGCCTGCCCTTAGATTCACCTCACTGGAATGGCAACTAGGCCTTTCCTTCCAACTATACTACTTCCTCTCTTTTTCCTTCTCTATCAGTTCCCATATTTTTACAGTCTCAACATTGTAGATGTGGTATGGTAGATCATCAGTTAAGGATCAGAAGTGAGAGAGGCACTTTGACCTATGGCTTCCTAAGCCCAGGACTTGGATAAGTAGCACTATTGGTACTCATTTTCTACCAGCACAAACCATTCCCCACTTCTCTGTGAATTCATGACTGAGATAGGCCTTATATCCAGGACTTCAGGTCTCTGGACTACTCTCCCTCAAAATGGATCCTCTGATGTACTAGGGAGGGACGAGTCTTGAGGCAAGATCAATGGCAGCTGTTGTAATCTTACTCTGATATAGCACTTAACAGGTTTCAGCATATTATATCACATGTTTGAAGATAAACTCCATAAACACAGTCAAGCATTGTTTTTGTTTACTGTTGTTGGATATTTGGAGGAGCCATTCATCAATAAAGATCTGAAGATAGTTGTTTACTAGTGAAATGGCAGTGAGGTTGGCAGCTCCACTGCATACATGCTATATTATAACTTCTTACCTCATCCGAGATGTGATCACAGTGCTCAATTAAGCAATGTCGCAATGGGTGCCTGTTGATGTCTGTCTGTTTTTCGGGCTCTCTCTGTTCTCCAAGGATAAAACATACCATTTCATGCATCAAGGCGTCTGAAGTGACTTGGCGAATGATACGATGCAAAAGGGCAGTTGATGTTAGAATCCCAATCTCTGAACTGGTCCAAGAAGGATTATTTTTAAATAAATGACATAGATTTCTCTTTTAAAAACAGGGTGGGGGGTGGAGGGAGCAACATCGTTTTACAATAGTAAAAGTTTACTCACGTTTGCATTAGCTGGGGTTCCATTACACCAATAAAAAAATGTTCTCGCACTGAGCTTGCCATGGCAACAGCAGTTGTCTGAAATGCAGAGTACTGAAATGTTGCCTTTCTAATTTAGAAAACATAGTTCAGACAATACATAGGTAATGTTTAAAGCAGGCATTTCAAACCTTATGTGCTTCCTTAATGAGCTGATCACAGTAATCAAACCAGGATAGAAATGAAATCAGGGCTCTTTTGCCAGGAAAAGCAGATGCATCTTCTTTGTGGCTGTAGGAATCCAAGCTGAAGTGCAAGAAGAATGAAGGAGTAAATCATTTACACTTGGCAATTGTTATCACAGTACAGTGAGAAGTAACATTTCTAACTAAACATTTGTAATAGTCACATTTTATTGACAAAACTAATGTTTTCATTCTTTCAGAGTCACCTTTAGCAATATCCGTCTCAACATTAAGGTATGATATAATACTGATCAGTGTAATTTAAAAATGCTTCATATGACGCCCACAAGGTAAATTTGTAACTCAAATAAGCAAACCTTACCCCCAGTTAACTCCTTCCACTGTTTCAATATCTAAGGGATCCATTGACTGAGGGAGGGCTTTGTAGAGAGAGGCCAGTCTGTCTGTCAGCAGTTCACATAAGCATGTATTCTCAGTCAAACATTTGGCAGCAGCTGGCTCAGGTAAACTCACTAGAAGCATGAGCCCTTCACAAGCTTTCACAGCTACTCGGCCATCCTGCCACACAAGAGAGAACGGAAAAGTAAAATGTGTGTACATGCCTTCAAGTCAACTTTTGACTTATGGCAACCCCATGAATTTCATGGGGTTTTCAGAGGTGGTTTTGCCAGTCCCTTCCTCTGAAATATAGCCTATAGCAGTATTTGTTGTCAGTCTCCCATCCAGTTACTAACCAGGGCTGACCCTGCTTAACTTTCAAGAACAGACAGGATCTGGTGCCTTTAGAGAATTTAAGCCACATAAAATACATCCCAATAAATTAACACACCCTGAAATCAAATCACACAAAGACAGCAATCACAGTAAATATATGTATGTGTATATATATATATATATATATATATATATAGCAATACCTCAAAGATCAAAAACTTGGAAAATAAAATGGGCACATTACATAGGTGCCACATGAATGTCACTGGAAAGAGAAGTCCATAAGCAAGGTAACACAGTCCAAATGTCCCATTCCCTAAATATCCCTTTAATCATCTGCCTCATTTCAGATGATGAAGGTATCTAGGGGAAAGACTGTGAAGAAGATTGTAGTGTATAGCCAGGTTGATATGGAAGATGTTCATTCAAATAGGCAGGCACAAAGCCCTGAAGAGCTTTAAAATAAGCATCAACCTTTTATATCATGCCTGGAAACAGTCTAGAAGGCAATGGAACTTTTTAAGCACTGGCAAGATCACATCTGGTTTCAGGTAGTAACGGCTGTGCTTGGCTAACTAAAGCTTTTGGACAAATTTAAAAGGCAGCCCAACATATAATACAGTGCAGTAGTCTATCCTTACTGAATCACGAATAACTTGTAGCCAGGATTTCTCTATCCAGACAGATGTTACAGCTGGTGTACCAGCCTTCATGAAAGGCACTCTGTGCCACTTGGATCTAAAACAACAGACATGGATCAACAAGCACTACCACACTAAATTTGTCTAGAAACTAGACTT
The DNA here is from genome assembly GCA_030847615.1 of Gambelia wislizenii. NCBI lineage: Eukaryota > Metazoa > Chordata > Lepidosauria > Squamata > Crotaphytidae > Gambelia > Gambelia wislizenii. The sequence continues at coordinate 90,301,831 of JAUMIR010000003.1, read as the reverse complement.
GAAATCATGTGGCCTGATGTCAAGAGTGCCCTAATTACGTTGCTACTATAGATTTCTCACCTTTAAGAAAGACAAAACATCCTTTCCAAAATATAGTATACAATTTGCCAATCAATGGAAGAAATACCACATTATCCAATCAATAAATGACAACTGAATAAGAAGCACTTAACTTATTTAACAAGGTAAATTCATAACCAATAGTTGCTCTGTAAAAGGATGGCAAAAGACAATACAGCCATCCCTTCACATTCGCCCCAGGTTCCACAGACCCCCGCGAATGTGAAAATTCCGTGAATAATGACTGCCCTCCCCCTCCCCTGCCAAAGTGACCACAGGGCCTCCGGAGGCCCCATAGTTGCTTTCCCACGCCTCCCCACGCCCTCCCCAGGCCTTCACGGGGCCTTCGGAGCATCTCCTAAGGCCCCGTGGAGGCCTCCCCGACCCTTCCCCCTCCCTCCCCAGGCCTTCACGGGGCCTCCGGAGAGTTTCCGAAGGTCCCGTGGAGGCCTCCCAGGCCCTCCCCCTCCCTCCCAAGGCCTTCATGGGGCCTTTGGAGGTCTCTTGTCGCTGCTTTTGGGAGGGCGCAGGGGCCCTCCCAAAACCACGAATATTCAAAACTGCGAATGCTAAGTTCGCAAATGTGGAGGGGCAACTGTAATGGTGTTTGCACATGGCAACATGCTTGTTCTGGCATAGAACAAGCCACAATGAGCTTTGAGTCTGTATACTCGCCATTCCTGTGTGACCAGTTCAGCAGATTTGACCTGCACTTTTAGTTAACCATAGTTTGCTATATCATCCAAACAAGGAGTTGCAGTTAACATTTAAATGGTGAATTTAAGAAAGTTAGCTTCAGAAACCATGACTGAAGGTGGCTAGTTGTAAGCTTACAGAACAACCACAGTTATTGCTCCAGATAATATAATAAACTGGTTAAGGACAAAAGCTCAAGTTTCCAAAAGCAGAAGTTCTGTTTTCCAAATTCCTTCTGGCTGCAGAGAAGGAGTAGACAGCATGCAAGCTAAAGATTCACTGCTTTTGCCCAACTTGATGAACTATGTTTTAATGTGATCTGAAAACACACCCAATATATTTGTTTTGCAATGCTTTATTTTAGTACATCCTATTGCGAGCAAGACAAAGCAATTTACAGCATGACCCTGAGAATTTTTTGTGCTGCCTGTGGGCTTCAGTTAAAAATAAATCAGTGGTCATCATTACAGTGAGAAGGAGGAGAAACGACAGAAGCTCAACCTCCATACAAAAATAATGGACCTTGGTTTTGAACTTCAGCTTATCTGAAAGCTTAATTCACAATTTTGAGGAGATTAAAAGATTTCTGAACATTTGGCATTAATAAAACAAGGCTTAGCTTTTATTCTACCTGTTTGGAATACTTAGTTGAGATGTGAGCAAGACATCTCACTTTCAACAGGTGAGGAAGTTTTTTGCAAAAACTAAATGATTTCACATAGAGCCACATCTATAGGCATTGAAAGAGAAGGAAAATATCTCTTTGCACCTATATGCCAATGATACGCACAATAATACAAAACATGGAACTTAGTGACTAGCCACTTACAGTTTATAATGTGTTATAAATCAAGACCTTTCCCCTTTATTTCTGTGCGATCAATAAAAAGCCTTCGGACAGATCAATACACAAATACGCATACTCCTAAAAACCCCAAACATTAATTTTGACACATCTGACAGTGACTCACTGGGCTTTTGGTGAGATTGAGCAAGGAATTCACTAAATTATAGTCCCCGTGTGAAGGAACAGCCAATGCCTCAGGGGATGAAGGAACATTTAATTCATCTAGACTTGCGGACAGGTCATCTGCCTGTTCAAGAAGGTCACTCTTTCTCTCTGTTTGCTCTGCTCCACTTGATGTTTCTTCAGGCTGAACAGCCTGCCCTGTATCTGTTATCACAGAATCTTGGCCTTTTAGTATGTCTTCTGCAATTAAGCTTGCTGTGCCTTTTGAAGCCCATCCTTTTAGCTTGTTCTGAAAAGTGTTAAAGACAGAAAATTACAAAGATAAAATTGCTGTTTGCTCTAAAGCAGAAATATATCAAAATGGATGCTTCCTAAATAAAGCAGGCAGAAACACAGATGCAGTTATGCAAAATGAGTCAAGAAACAGAAGACGGAAGAGTAAACTGGAGTGTTGTTTCTTTGAAGAAGCTGATTCCAGAGGCTGATTCCAGTTTTCAATTTCTGAAATGTATGCATGTGAATATGTGGAGGAAGCTCTTCATTGTGGCTCTCAGGGCTTGAGAACTCTTAAGCTTAGAATGTATTTTTGACTCTCTGAGAGGTACGGTAATTAATTCCAAGCCAGTGCTGGGAAGCTTCAGGATTTTATTATTCTTGTCTATCTTACACAGACTGCTGAGCAGTCATCTATATATTTTGGATTAGATTTCCTCAACTACTATCTCATTATTTTTTAAAAATGTGCAGATGTTACACTTGTATTATAAAAATATATAAAGCTGGAATTGTTTTCCCTTGTAGTTCACTTATTCTTATGTTTCTTGTTTTTCTAACCAAAACACTAATCATCAATAAGGTCAGAATTAGTTGCCACATAACACATTAAGAATTTTAAAAAACCTATATGAATAAAACCTTCACAAATCTTCCACAAATATAAAACACAAAGAGCACCACAACCAAATCTAGACAGAACTCTTTATCTGGGTAATGGAAGGTCACCAATATCAACTTTATTAGGGAAAAGTTAATGGTCACTAATGTGGAAAGAATTAATAATGATTACAAGCTACAGATAAAAAAATCAAAAGATCACAAATAACCCCCAAGATGGATCTCTCCACTGTCTTTTAAACCACCTTCTGCCTCAGTTAGTCCAACAGGTGTACTTATTCTATCAGGTCACTGAAGTATGAGGATGCCATTTGATTTGTTCAGCCTTCAGTAGGAATGTCACAATCACTAGACGTAGGCAACCTTCTGACCCTAAGACATTCAACAGAAAATGTGGATTTTCAGGTCAAGACCCCAATCCACTTTATCTTTCTCACTCGGGAAAGAACTTCAGATTCCAATCTAATCATGCTTCTAAGCTGTATATCTCTAAGAAAAACAAAACAAAAAAATGTGCTAAGAGCTGGCAATTATTTTTAAGAAGGTTATCACTATAACAAGGTCCCGATTCTTTCCCAAGCACTGCAAGTTTTCCAATTCATATATTTCAAGGACTTGTACTCCTTCTACAAATCCACTTCAGCTTTTTAGAAAGGACTTCACATTTGCCAATAGTTTCAGAGGGAAATGTATGTGTACACAACTTTTATCCCTGAAGATGAAGTTAATGGCTCTTACCATTATTCTTTTACAGTCAGTAGGACAGCAACTTCTCTATTAAAATAAGCTTGCATAAACACCAATGGTGCAAATAACTATCCCAGAGCTTTAAGTAATGTTTTATGGTGAGACTTAGTTTTTCCTTCTGGCAAGTGCTGGAATAACATGCAACACTCCATGCATCACATAAAATAAACTCAGCAATTATAATTAGGTTAATATTATAATAATAGGGTGGTTCTCTGTGTAAATATAGATGGGAAGAAAAACGGAGCAAGTAATAGTGTCTGTATGTCCCATTGTTCCTATAGTTTCCCTGAAAAAAACATTAATCACAGAAATGCTGGCTAGTTCCCAAGTGGATTACATTTAGCTCCTTCTTGGCCTGGGAATTAAAGTGATATTAATTATCTAAAATAAAAAGTTTCTGCACTGGCTTAGATGCAGCTGTGTCAGCTGAGACATGTGAAAGCATGAGGGTGCCAATGTAATGTGTACCCAGGCCACAAATTCTTAATGTGCTAATATAATACATACAGAGCTAGAGGTCCAATGTAAGCATGATATCTGGTGGTGCAGTGGTTCAATGCCCAAGCTGTCTGTTTTCTGAGATAGGAAGGGTATATACTTTACTACAATATGGTGAGAGCTAACAAGAATTCTGCCACCCTATATCACAATATTAGTGGATTAGAGGAATAACAACAATGACGACTTTATGCATCAAGCTCCGGGAGGAAATGTCAAGAGTGCCTGTTCAGTTCATGCATTGCTGAGGCCCACCTGCTCACCTGCCTCCTAGCGGTATGCAGGACAGGATCTTGAATCACCTAATAGGAAAGTTTAATGAAATAGGCTCTATGTTTTCTGACTCAAGATCAGCAACACCAAGGACTTCACTACCAGACCACTGGGGATAACAAGAACAAGCAACAGCTTGCTGAACTTTACAGAAGGAAAACAACAACAACAATAAAATCATTCAGTTTAGTGGCAAATGGTATGTGGAAAGCAGGACTACAGTTTTCAATATGTCAGCCTGTATGCATAAAATCATTTTGTTGTCACTCAGGGCTTTGCCTGAATGCAAAAAACAAAAAAACAAAAAACAAGTTTGATCTTATTTGTATATTTTGTACTGGAAAATCTGGTGTTGCTCTTCTTAATTCTGTTGTTGTAAATGAGACAAAGTGTTCATATAATCTCCAAAAGGCAGCTACAATTATTGTGCTTTGAAGAGAAAGTAACTTCTGAATTAGAAAACGTAAATGTCTGAAAATACCTCTACTATTTCCCCCACATTCCATATTGTTATATATAAACTAATTCTGTATGTCTGTGGTCAATCTACAAGTAAGAGACATTTACAATACAGAAAGGCTTTGCATATGACAGGCTTTTACATATTTCCCTCCAACAGATTTCCCCCCTATTTCTAAGCTTAGTTTTAAATTTCCATGACCTCTAAGATGGCAGACAAAGGCTTCAGAAACTTGACTTCTCAAACTCATACTGCTAGCACAAGGTGTTTAATGCAGCCAGATATTTAAACAGTACCGGTATATGCCAGTAACATAATACAGTGATATGTGCCCCGTCTTGTCCCTGTCATTCCAGTGACAACCAGAAAACAAAGAAATTACTCCTAAATGCAAGGATTCCCTTATATCTGCAAACTCTGGGTGCTCTTCACTGTTCTTTTAATTATCTATTATTTTTAGAAAGCAAAACGGAAAAGCAGAAAGGCTCACTGAATTGCAACATGATGGTAATCAGTTCTGTACAGGATGCTGCAAGAAAAAAGTTATATATTGCAGGGCAATGATGCAGAATTCTACTCCCTTTACAGCTGTTGACTTTGCAGGCACTCATGATGAATATTACAGAGGCTGCTCAGGGGCATACAGCAACCAGCCAAGGGCAGCACAATTTCTAGTGCCACATGCTTAGCTGAAGGAAATGGGAATGGCTACTTTTCCCATAGTGGTTTAAGTCAATGGTTAAGTGGTCCCTGCACTGATGTGAGTCCATGAGCCATTGGCTGGAAGTCCACAGCAAGTTTCCAGGTGTAACAATTCCAGGAAAGAAAGAAAAGTTATAACCAGTGTGGTACAGGTCTCTGGCACTAGTACTCCACATCAGACAACCAAACAAGCAATGGTTTAAGGTACCAACGTGGCTCTCATGGCAACCAAGCAAGACTTAGAGGGGATTACAACCAGGAGTTGCTTGTGGTCTATGGAAACTGTATACTTTGTTGCTGGACAAGAGATGCTTCAAAACATTTTCCAAAACTGTAGCCCATAACACACTAGTCAACTGTGCCTACTGCTAATGTCGTGTACTTCTGGATAACTGGAAGACAGGATACCTACTCCAAGGCCTCTGGAAGCATCTACTGTGATATCATAGGAGTGAGTACTGCTTTTCTCTCTGTCCTAATGTACAGGTATTTATAGATGAAGGAAGAACAGCATTATGTTGGGGAATAAGAATCTTGAAATTTTATAATCCATATAAGACAGCTATTATAAAACTTGGTGCTTCTCTATGCTGGCCAAAATACATCGGCTTCCCACCAATGTATTCTGGCCATGGCTCAGGCCTCTCCCCCCCCCCCCATTACCTAGATGAAATGGGAGGAAGTCTGCAGGGAAATACCAGCTTTATCTGCAGCCACCTCTGCTGCTGTCCGCATCACTCCCTCTGAAGCCTGGAAGGAGGCCCCCAGCACATGAGCAAGGCCCCCTCCTAGGGGCCTGCAGCAGAGGCGGCTGCAGATACAGGTCGGCATGTAGGTATGGATTCCCCTTGTTCCCGCAGGGCCTGATCTGGTTTTTCTCAAATGAGACTTTTTTTCCCCAGATGTTAAAATATAACGGTTTAACAGGTTTTACCCTTTCTTCCCCCCATCTTTGCCCCAGGTGTTGTTAGGACTGCCCAGAGGCAAAATGGGGTAAAAGCCCTACATCATATGAACTTCGGGGCTCAAAGACCAGCACAAGATGGGGTAAACAGCCCATCTAAACAGGCCATAAGAAAGTGATTCTCTCTTTAATTTATTCTTAAAGTACTTTAATTCTTTTTTTTTTTGTTCCCATTGAAAACATTAACTCAAGAAGTAATTCTAACTAAAAGACAGCATTGTTGAGCTACTTTGTTCAAGGGAACACTACCAGTATCCTTTCCAACCTGTATCTGAGGTGCTTCTATCAGCTTATAAGGTGCATAATTAGGAACCAACTATATGGAAGTTGAAGGGTTACCGATCTCATAATGAGTGAGGTTTTACAAGGCACATGAGAAAGACAAAGCAACAGATATGTATAGGATATTCCAAGAAGGTTTGTCTGGATTTAATTAAACACTTGTAGATAAACAAGGCGGAAAGTACCCCATACTTAATTACAAAAACAGTTTGTTTAAGATCTATAGGTGTACTAACTTCATATGAAATGATCTTTTCAAAAGGGCTAGTTTGGAAAACTGCTATATCCTACCTAGGATGAACTTTTGATAATAAAATTCCATTAGCAAGCAATGGGATTTACCCACCTCAAGGAAGAAGTTAACCAAATATGGATCTTGTTTCAGCTTTGCACAGACAGTGCAAAGAAAATGGATTTCTTCATTTTCTGTGGGTGTTGCCAGGACTTCACCACAAAGTCTGATTAATTTCTGTCAAAAATTATGAATAACAATCAAACTATAGAAAATATAAACACAACAAAATACAATACAAATATTGTAGAATTTTGCTATCAACAGCAAAACAGAAACATTATTCCAATTATTAAAAGAGAGTCAATTTTAAAAATTGTACTTATAAAACCAATTCAATACCTGCACAGGTCTGTGTACATTTATGTGTGGAAGCAGAGGCTGTTGTATTCTTCCCAGAAGTTTTGTATAAAAAGATAAAACTTGCTGTCTCATGCCTGGAGGACACTAGAAAACAAAGATAAAATAATACATATGGTATTAAAAAGATGTGGAAACTGATAAAGAAAAGCATCACAAAACATAAAAGCATTAGTTTTGTTATGACAAATACATGAAATACATTCAATATAGGATTTATTGTACATTAAAGAGGGTTAATATAAAACATTGGAACTAAATGAGTTAAGAAGCTTTTTTGTAAGGTACTGTATATTATGCAGTTCATACCCACATTTCAAATTAACATGGACTAAAAGTCAGAAACAACTGCACATTTACATAAAGTGTAATTTAATATGGTTCCCTTAGTTGTTCCAGAAGTTGTTGATAATGCTTCAATACTGAATAATTAACATGGTAATTGACATTGTTTAATATGCTATGTTTTGTACTGTTACATTAATTGTTCTTTGTCTGACAGATTGCAAATCACTTTGGGAATAAAGTGCATATAAGTGGTATACAAATAAGCTAACATGCACACAAGACTTGGGAGTTTGGGGGCAGAAGTCTCTCATACCTGGTGAAGTGCTATGCAGGAGAAGAATGAGGCTACTAAGGTGGGAGAACTTAAAAAAATCTACTGTGACAACAAATACTATTAATGATAATTATGGAAACCCCTGTTTCACCATGATTGCCTTTGTGAATCAAACCCAATCCTTTTCTAAATATACAATAAGGTTTATGAATTCCATATTTTGTAAAATAAAACGATATATAAATTGGGCAAAAAAAAATTAATACATAGGAGTCCAGGTAGGTGCAAAATAAGTGAACTTATGGCTGCATCAGCTCAGTTACAGGGAACAATAAGAATCAGGTGCTTAATTAAATTGCTTGTTCTACAGGACTGCATCTGGGAGGCCCCGTGCTATAAAATGATCAGAAACTTTGTGAGTTTGGTCTTTGCCATATGGCTTTGTGGAAATATGTAAAGCCATGGCCAAAAGACATCTCTGAGGACATCAGTAAAGCATTTAGTATTGCTCATCAGTCTAGAAAGGCTTACAAAACCATTTCTAACGACTTGGGGCTCCACCAATCTACTGCCAGGCACATAGGGACCTTTCAGACTACACACTTGTAGCCTTGGATACATCGTTGTCTACACCTTGGCTACATCCTATGGAATCCTGGGGGGGCCCAGAGCTCCCTAGCTGAGAATTTTAAGTACCCCTCACTAAATTGCAAATCCAGAAACCCACAGGACAGAACCATGGCAATTAAAGTGGAATCATAGCACTATAATTTTGTAAAGGCCCACAATGTAAAAATGAAGAAGGTTCAAGACACGTCACTCTACCTTAGTGGTTGTCCTACTAAACTCTCTCCAATAATAAACTGGTATATATTCATGACATAACCATAATTTTGCAGTGTAAAAGATTCTAGAGGAGAATGTCAGGCAACCTGCACAAGAACTGAAGCTGAACCCAAAGTGGGTCATGCAACATGACAATGATCTTAAACATATAAACAGATCTACCAAAGAACAGCTGCTGAAATGTCACCTAGTTTAAGCAGTTCTATAAGGATTGGGCCAAAACGCCTAAAAACTGATGTGACACACTGACCAACAGTTACAGAATGTGCCACCAGGTACTATACCTAAAGGTCCAAATATTTTCCCACACATTAATACTGCCTGTTGAATCAGTGGTGGATAAATAAATGTTGACAACTATTATTATTTGTGCCTCACTTGTTTAACCAAATTACCTATTTTTATATATCTAGGATTGTGGGGTTACATTTAATGTGTGTATATGTGCCTTCAAGTTGGCTGTCGATTTATAGTGACCTCATGAATTCTATAGGGTTTTCTTAGGCAAGGAATCCTCAGAGGTGGTTTTGCTAGTTTCTTCCTCTGAAATATAGCCTATAACACCTGGTATTCATTGGCGGTCTCCCACCCATGTACTAACCAGGGCTGGCCCTATTTAGCTTCCAGGATCAGATGGGATCTGGTGCTTTTAACATTTTAGGTTTGATAGATATGATAGTCTTAGGGAGTTCACATACCTTTTCTCACCACTGTATGTGCATACTAGAGATATGAAGGTTCAGAAAAAATACACAGAAAAAACACGAGAGGACTTTTTTCAAGATGGGGGACCAGGAAAATGCTATTCTCCTTTGAGGCCAGCACATCTCTAATGCATGCTGTACAACAGGAGTGGGCAACTGTGGAAGGCTAGGGGGTTAAGGGGCTACACCTTGGAGGGCTGCATCCTCCCCACTGCATCCCTCCAAATGCCCTCTAGAGGATGTAGGGGAATTCTCACCATATTTTGGGGCCCTCTTGTGCCTTTTAGACCCAGGAAAGACCTTTTTTTAACAGTAGGAAGTAAACGGAAGGTACTTCCTGTTTCAAAAACAACAACAACCAACAAACCCCTTCTTGGGCATAAATTGGTCCAAGGTAGAAAAATATGATGGAAATGCCCCCCCACCCTAGAGGCCAATTTTTTTTTTTAAAAAAAAATTACCCCTGAGGGATCTAGGCGGACTCCAAATGTGGAAATACCCCCAACACCCCTAGAGGGCATTTTGGAGCAACTTTTTTTGCACTGGGGGGCCACAAAAAAGCCCTGGGAGCCACACGTGGTCCACAGCCCACACTTTCCCACCCCTGCTGTACAATTCTTTGAAACAATGATACTGAATGTTAACTACATTTTACTGTCTACTGTCTGTTAGATCCATGTCTGTTGGGTCTTTCTATATTTCCTATAGAGATATAGACAGCTGTGATGTACCACCACTAGTGTACTGAAGCAGTTTTAACTGTTCTGCTATGAATGGAAGTAGATTAGAGTCTTATTTCCCTTAATATGCTTGCAGTAAAATGTAACAAAAGAGGTTACATGCCATAAGACATGCTATGCAGAACAAAGGCCATCAGATTTTCATCTAAGCCTATCTCTATAACAGCAGTCTATACAGAGTTCTTCAAAAATAGAATAGCAGTGCTGCCACCTTCCTGCTCACCCTTGATTGACTTTACACATTGCTTGAAAAGTGTGACAGTTAGATTGGTTGCATCTCTAGGTAATGCCTATTCAAGCCAACCACAAACTGCTTATTACAGCAAAGGCTCGTCAAAACTGTGAGGCAGAAATTCTGAGACATGAGACACAGTAAAAATCCTGAAATAATTTCTAGCCCTTGTGCATAAAACCTAATACAATTTTGCCACTTGCTGGAACAGATTTAAAAACTAGATGGGGACAAACAATACAGATGGTCAGAGGTTAATTTTTAATGCAGCACAAACTCCCAGGATCCCACACATGCCAACATCCATCAGCAATATCACTGAGTTAACACTTTTAACAGAATACCATTTACATCTAGCACAATATAATGCCATTTAAGTGAGAAAGCTTGGGGGGGCGGAAAATGTGAAAGAAAGCACACAAACTAAACAAGCAAATTTATATCCAATTAGTCAATCTAGATTTTCTGTGGAGAACCTGGAATACTTACATCTGCCTTGCCTAGAGTATACAGAGTCTCTAAGATCTTGTGATGCAGCAGATATTCCATGCAAGGCCCCGTTTCTCCAGATTCTCTTTCATGTTCTTCCTGAACTAAAATATCCAACATCTGCTCCAGGTGAGATGGAATGTTGGTATCGGTCACAGGGGCTTTATCATCTACACAGAAAGAATCTCCATGAAATATACAGCTTCCATTCTCAGTTAAATATTCTGTCACCACTCTCAGCCCACATCTTATATTTTTTCTGATGTAATTGTCTTTAATTGTTCTTGTAATCAGAGAAACAGAAAAAAAGCAAGAGCATATTTGTTACTTTACCTAAGCTTCAAAACTGGTGTGCATGCATGGAGTTCCAATTCATATTAAAATGAACAAGCATGACTGTGAATTTTCTGTTACATATTTTAAATAACTAGAACTAAAGCTATACAAAAGGGATAGAAACAAAATGATTGAGCTTCTAATTATAGCTGCCTATGCATTATTTACATTTGTATAGCCATTTTCATGTCTTAAATCACAATATAAAACATTGGTTAATTGAGTGAAAGGAAAAATGAAAATTTTATTCTAACCTTATACTGGCAGAAATTAATATAACTGAAGTCTATGCTGTATTTATTTATTTCCAGAAAACTGTATTTATTTTCATCACACTGAAAGCAAAGTAATGTAATTTCATATGATGAATCTCCAGGCATTTTTTACTGCCATGCTGCAAACATATAAATAATCCAGAGGCAAGCTTGCTATTCCCTCTTATGCAATCTCTACAAATAACTGTCATTTGAATGCGAAGAGGAACAAGGTCATAGAACAAATTGCAACATCTAAAGACCTCAGAGCTCTGTGTTAGCACCACTGAATGTGTTTTAGAAAGAACTGCAAAGCTGATCTGCAAGGCCCACCAGCTACAGCCCCTCGGTTTTATTGTTTCCCAGGACATCCCTTTTAAGTAATAACCAAATATTCCCATCCACCTACTGTTTGATCAAAATGTGATCAAACTTCTCTCACCTGATGTTTCTATGTAGTAATGCGTAATAGCCTTCCAGTGGTAAACAAAATCTTCTTGTAATGGAAGAGACGGTGCAAGCTGGAGAAAAGAAACAGGGAGCAGGCATAAGACGTTCCCCAAATGCTGACCTACAAAACTATTCACTTAATGCTTCAAAGCAAGCATATGCAATAGCTAAAGTCTACAATACGTAACAGAACCTTTGGCCACAGTTGTCTGAAGAAAGTACTGTACATGGATACAAAGGGAACTTCCCAAACGCTGCCAATGGAAAACCAAAGAGTTTTGAATGCTAAAGGATCTTTGTCTCTTGTCATTGCCTGTAATAGCAGTTCTGAGTGTACAAAGGACTATAAGAACAGCCTCCAGCCCATGTCTCCTCCCAGTTTGACAGACCAAGATGAAACAACAACAAAAAATCAATCAAGTTAGCCAAACAGCATTTTATGATTCCTATATTTCGAGGGATTCAATATATCTTAGACTTCTCTTTAGCTACTTCTGCAGTTTGCTGTTGATGCCTTTGCAAATGGGTGTTTGTCTTCTTGTCATCACCATCAGAAGAGGCTTTGCAGCTGCCAAGGCAGTTTCTCAACCTTTTGGTCTTCAGATATTTTAGACTTCAGCTTCCAGAATTGCTGATCATTGGCTTTGCTAGGTGGGGCACTTGGGAGTTGAAGCCTAAACACCTGGTGCACCAAAGGTTGGGTACCCCTGGGATAAAAGAACTGCACTGGCTGCCAATGTGCTTCCACTCTAGGTACAAGATGCTGGTGATGATACCAAAAGCTTTAAATTTACATGTTCAGCACACGCAGGACATTAGTCAGGCCCTCAACAGTACAGACTGTACAGACCTATGGTCCTGTGGAGAAAGGAACAGGCTTTCCCAAGTCTGCTATCCTAGAACTCCCAACCAGCTAGATAAATGCTTCTATTTCAAGCTATAGATCCTTTAATATTACAATGCTGGTTGCTGTTAAATGGAAATGGGAAGACCAAAGGGTTCCTTCCCTAGCACACCAAAGACCTATGTGGGAAATGGAAGTCAGGTCTAGGCTTACTTTTGAATTCTGAATTCAGACATACAGACAATATGGCAACATCCATCTCCATACCAGCACTAGATGCAGATTCTATGTAGGCTGGTCTGATTCCCACGTCACACTCAACCCAATACTCCTGAAAAATCATATCTGCTAGAAGGCTATGCTCATGAGTATCTGGTCAAAAGTACATGTTGCTCAGATGCCTCATACACCTACATGGCTCCTTTTGGCTCTAATCACTTCTGCGCTGATAATGGACACAGAATCTTCACATACATTACCTCTGAGGGTATATTGTATTAGATTTTTCAGAAACAGGTCATCATTCTGCCTACCTGTCAAACAATCAAATAGCACCCAAGTGATCATAAGCTGGTTTTGAATGTTGTTTACCTGCAGTAGGCCCACAGAAACTGAGGTGTCCACTGGTCTCAAGAGGCCTTTATAGAGTACATGAATATGTGCCTAGTAAGGATACTTGGATCATAGCAAAGCTTGTTCTCCCTAAAATAGAGGTGGACTAAATTTCAGTTCTTTGAACTGAAAAAGGGAGAAGTATGAAGGGGAAACTAACATGGCTTTGCATGGTCTAAGCCACCTTTTCTTAATTGTGTCTCTGTGTCTTAGGAAATTTTCTCCAGAAGGACAAGCTGAAACTGTGAAGATTACATGGTACAGTACAGTTGTCCCTCCACATTCACGGATTTGACATTCACGGATTTGAGTATTCACGGCTTGAAAAATATTCTTAAAAAAATAACAATCCTAATAGTAAACCTTGATTTTGCCATCTTATATAAGGGACACCATTTTGCTCTGCCATTGCATATAATGGGACTTGAGTATTCACGGATTTGGGTATTCACGGGGGGTCCTGGAACCAAACCCCAGCGAATGTGAAGGGACAACTGTATATCTCATTCCCTATGATGCCAAAGGACTGGGGAATGGATTACTTAGCAGGCACTAGGGAATGGTTGTTTAACTTGAAGGAGGCTGTACATGACTAATTGATGTCTAGCCTATAGTCAAAACTTCTATCGAATTTTTAAACTTGATGGTATTTTTACAGCAATTTGCAGTAGTGACTTGGCAACCTGAGCAAACTATACTAGAATGAAAAGATGCTGAAGACAGGGCCCCGTTCTGTTAGATTCTGGTCTCTCAGGGTGTGGGCCAGAAATGCATTTTCCCCCCAATAAAGTGGGATCCTAGATTCACAAGGTCTGATCTTTAATTTCTCTAGGAGTTACTGGAGAAGGAAATTCCCCTTCAGCAACATAACTTTAGAATGCTCTCCTCTACTGGCATAGACATTGGCTTCATTCTGACACCAAGTGAAAATGTGATTCTTTATTGGAGCTTTTCTGGTCTACAGATCATGGTCTGATTAGGTTGTGAAGTTCTGTTTCTGAAACTTGTTTTACATTGTTTTAAATTTTAAATTGTTTATAAATGTTGCATGGTGTTCTGTTTTTAAAGATCTGCTGACTGTGCCGTGCCCTGAGATCTTTGAACATAGGAGGGGATACAAATCTTTTAAGAAAGAAAGTAAATATATCCTGACTATCCATAAGGGTACAGAGCAAGAACAACTAAAATCTCTCTCTTGCTTTTCTTCGCAAACGAAGATTCAGGAAGGACTAATCCCGCGCTTTCTGCAAAAAGGCTTGCATAGTTGGGGCATATATACTGATGAGAACAACATGTGGGAGGAGTAAAGAAATAATGCAATCAGAGTGTCCTGTTGGCAATGTTTCGAGTTTGGAGGCAACTGAGTTTTTAATCATAAAGCCTACTCCTGAAAGATATTTTTCAGTTTTGGGTTTACTAGACCTGTAAAGTGTGTAGCCAGCGCCATGTTCTTTAAGGCTGCCTTCCTCATGGAGACGAACTTTGCTAAGAGCAGTGATGTCAATATTAAGCCGTGATAGTTCATGGGCTATTAGAGCAGAGATACGCTCACTATCTGCAGAGTCTCGCATGGTTCTGATGTTCCAGCATGCAAGCGTCAGTTTATTTACACCTTTGGAGGCCAGTGCGTGCCTTTGTTTCTTTGCCTTGGTTTGACCGCATCAGAAGAAGCCCGTTGGCCGCAGCTAGCCAACCAGGTAGATGGGGATGAGCTTTTGTTAGGCCACCTTTTCTAGGCCCCTCTCCATATGGAGCAAGCAGTGCTCTCCTTAAAAAAGACTGCTTGGTTGTTCAGGATGCTGCCGAACAAGACTGTCATCTCCTAGGTCAGCCTCAAGTGACCAAAGTCCTGAACCGCCTGCATGCAGGGTTGGGTCTGCAGCTTCCAATGCATCTTTTCACCTGCCATTTCATCCCTCACCTATCGCTACAGGTTTTTTTCGGAATTGGATTTATCCTTTGAGACTGTGCAATGGATTTTTCTGGTGGAGCGCAGCGTGCACAGAACTGGCCTCACCCTTTAAACCAAAGGTTCATCTGCTGTGGCCTAGCAAGCATGGACGGTAGCAGCGAGATCCTCGGGTCATAGGTTTGATTAGAGTTTCCTTCTCTTAGATGGTTGACCTTACAGGGTTGGACGAGCACCATCTGCCCAGGTTTGGGATTAGAGTTTTCCTTCTCCTAGGATGGTTGCCATAATGCTAGAGAGCCCATCCTGCCCTTTGACGCTCTTTGTCAGACCCTTCGGTTTTGACTTTTCTGGCATGGGAGGCCCTACCGGTGGCTATTATGCCACCGCCAGCATAGCTCAAAACTTCATTAGGGTACACGAGCCTCTCCCCCACGACAAGGGGGCATCAATGGAGAAGACAACTAAAATACCATTATACTAAAATACTAGTTACATCAGTTTACTGAATGGATCTTCCTTATTATGCAGTCTCCATGCAGGTATCTTCCAGAAATATGTGACTCTTTCAGGATGGCTCTCCATTCAATCAAGGAGCTCCGCATGAACAAGTATTTTTAAAATGTGACAGTACCAATATAGATGGATCACATACAGCTTCTGTACTTGATCAATGAGTTGTATCCAAACAAGATCACTTGGTCTTGATACAGCAGATTCTTCCATCAGCAGAATGTAGAGGAAGGTGATTTGTCATGATCTTGTCTTTCATCCAGCCCCATAGTATGCCCTATGCAGTCCCAAGTGGTTCTGTAAGCCATCAGAGAAGATTTTGGATAAGTCTAAACGGTTGCAAGGGAGAGAGGGCATTACTGAAAAATCACTGCCCTCCCCATTTTGCTAATAAAAGTCTCTGCTGGGTTAAAGAATATTATGTCAATAGGGTTACATCAACTGAATACAACCCATTAGCATCCTGATCCACTCCTAAGCTACCATGGTGTGAAAATTTTTGCTAAAATGGCAGTTAAAATATGCTTCTAAAATTCAAGAGCAATTGGCTGCAACTAAACCAACATGGATCCAAGTTCATCAGGCACTCCACTTTATCTCTAGAGCAGACATAAAAACACAGGTGCAGCATCCTCTAGGCAAATGAGAAATACTGTATTAATGCAAATTCCCAAACAAATACTAAATGTCTAGTGTCAACAATCTATAGTCTATTGATTGACTCAACATACCCAGGCCCTGAGGGCTTCAAGAAAGCATTGGATACTGATCTACATACAAATGTGGCAAATGTTAAAAGGAAAACATTATGGAAAAGTCTTCAATAAAACCCGTGTCTTCCTATATGAGAGAACATGGTTTAAAAATAATATATCATTGATATCTAAGTCCAGTGAAAATGAAATATATAGACAAACACTCATTTAAGAAATGCTAGAGGAGTTGCAGGATACAGGGTACATATTTCCACATGTGGTAGGAGTGTTCCATTTCTGAATTTTGGAAGAAGATTATTTCTAATAATGGACATTTTCAGACAAGTCTTACCACGCAAGAAGACTCTGGGAGAAGTATGCTGCTATCGCACGGCAGGGGGTCTGTTTCAGAAGACGCCGTCCCTCGTCCGTGTCACTTCTGTGTTCCACTGAAGGCAACTGTGACATTTTTTATTCATGGACAACTTCCGTGAGTAAAAAATGGTGCAGTTGCCTTCAATGGAACCCGGAAGTGACATGGATGAGGGATGGCGTCGTCTGAAATGGACCCCCTGCCACGTGATAGCAGTGTACCTCTCCCAGAGCCTTCTTGCATGGTAAGACTAGTCTGAAAATATCCAATAACTCAAATTGCAAACCAAGCAGTTTCAGTCGACCCCAAAATTTCTCTCCATATTTTGACAACTATGAGGCATTAAATCATAAAGATCTGATGCTTTTTTTTTTTTTTGCTTCAAGACGGAGAATAGCTCAGAATTGGAAAAAAGCCTGGTATTTTTTTAAAAAAGGGAGGGGATAGCACTTATGGAAAAGCTGACATCCACTGTACAAGATGATAGAAATGACCAGTCAGAACTAAGTTTCTTTTCAACATGGTTTCTTTTTATTCATTTCATCAATGATAGCAGGGAGTTTCCACCTCCTCCGTGGTCACATTTGGACCTATGGAGAGATACGGTACTTCAGTTGAATGGTAAATTTATTATTTTCTCATACTGTGAACCTATGAACCAAAGATTTCATATACAGTTGTCCCTCCATATCCATGGAGTTGGTATTCATGGATTTAAGTATTCATGGCCTGAAAATATTATTAAAAAATAATAATCCGAAAACAAACCTTCATTTTGCCATCTTATTTAAGGGACACCATTTTGCTGTGCCATTGCATATAATGGGAAATGAGTATTCATGGATTTTGGTATCCACGAGGGTCCTGGAACCAAACCCCAGCGAATATGAAGGGACAACTGTAGTTCCTGAAAACCTTACAGTACTTTGGGGTAAATAATATGCAATGACTGATGAGTGTCTTGTTTTTTCTGTTAAAAAAATGGTTACATTATCCCTACTATGTCATATTGTTAATAACTTAAAAGCTTCTAAGTAACATTGAAGAAATAAAAATTAAAGACTCACATTTTGTAGGTCCAGCTTGTTTGTAATTTGTTGCTGGGTCACTACAATTAATGCTACTGTTAAGATAAGCCAATTTTTGACTATTTAGATGTGTAATTCCCCTTCCCTTTAGGGATGAAGAGCTTCTTCTGTGAGCTTTTCAAGCCACAAACTACACAAGAAGGATCACCAAATGGGTAATATTAAAAACTGATCTGTGCTGGATGCATTAATGCTCTTGGCTTTTATTCAGCTCTCATAAACTGTTGAGGTTAATCTGGGGTCATAAAATGTATCAGGAGGCTAGTTCCATTTCTAATACAAGTGATAATTCATCTAAAAACTCAGGCAGCAGGCTCCCTTGACCCTGATCTTTTCAAACAATGCAACCTTCAAAAGACAGTCAGTTCTTTAACTGTTCCAATTTCCTTCCCTGAAAAGAATTTTTGTGCCTTTACCAACAGCATGGAAAACAAAGTTCAATAGCTATAGATATTCCCATGTTATATCTCCAGGATGGGAAAAGCTGTATCTGTCAAATTCGCCTCCATCACACAGTTGCTAAAAATTCAGAGCCCTCGTTTTAGTATAGTAGGACCCCCGTATCCACTGATTCATTATCCATTGATTCAGTTACCCATGGGACACAATACAGAACACCAACCATAGAGTCTTCCTAGAAACTGTGTAGCCATATTCTAGGTCCCCCAAGGCAACTCTATGGTATTTTAAACTGGAAGTGCCATTATTTTCAATGGAGTTTGCTATTATCCATGGTTTTCAGTATCCACAGCCCCCCCCAAACCAATACCCAGCAGATAAGGGGGGTCCTATTGTAGACAGAAAAAAAATCTCAGCCATTTCATTCAGCTTCCGAACAGAACACTTGAATTCACAGCACTATCAGAATACAGGTTGCAGATCAGTACAGACCCCACACCTGAAAAATAATGGGAGAACTTACTTTTTTAAACAGAGAAGTTAAGAACCAACCATTTTATACAACTGGTATTTTCAAACTTTGGGAAATGGAGGCTCTAAATCATCAAGAGGAAACTCAATTCCTTGATCCCTTTGTGAATTTGAAACCTCACAAGGTTGCCCCCAAAAAAGACATGCAGGGAAGTGTTTTTGCTGAGGCAGAGATCTACCCTATAGCACAGCATGTGTCAACACAACCCAGAGTTCAAATTAGTAAGGCTCACCAATACAGTAATACTATTACCAACATCCAATAATAATCAAGCTAAAAATTTAGAGTTGTAAGTAATTGTATATTACATTAGCTGACTAATTTATTGGCCCAATCTGAATGCGTGTATGTGTTCATGAGACAGCATTACCAAAAAAAAAAAAAGAGTATAATTATTGTTCTTAATGCACACATGTACAGAACAGATTGTTGGAGAATACCTCCTCCTAAGATAGTGCCTACCACTCATGGCTTTGTGCATTTCTGCATTGGAATAAATGACTTTAAAAATTCACTGCACTTGTTTTTGGCTGCCAAATCATCTCACAGCTTTCCTCACTCCTGGCTATGCTGGGCAAGGCTATTGGCAGTTTCATTCCACTGATATTTGGAAGGCCACACCTTGTCCATCCCTGCTATACATGATATTTACTTTTGAGATAAGATATTTACTTTTGAGCAAGCATCCTATTAGTTAAGTGAAAGATTTTTAACAGATTCATCCAAGTGATCAATCAACTGAACACACTAATAAAAATCCTTTTTAAGGGTCAGAACCTTCCCTTAGTTCTAATATTAACACTATCTCTGATGATATTTTTCACAATATTTTACAAAAATGTATGATAGCAGGTCTTCACTTCTGCTATTATAGCAGACAGCCTGCCATTTCTAACAAATATAACTTTTGCCTGATTTGATGTTAAGATAAGTGATAATATCAGATCTTGGCTCTAACTTTAGGAGTGACTTGCAAAAAGAACTGAGATCTGGATAGCAAAGCCTGCAGGATTTTATAAACACATACATCAACATTTATATGCCACCACATACATTGTTTTAAGAACTTATAAAATGTATCTCTGAAAAGCGTTACTGCTTTACGTACACCTAAGCCCATTGATTTTGATGCATAAGGATTAGCTATGTCTCTTTCTTTTTTGCCTATCTGCAGCCTCTAAGTCTTTGAACTAACAAAGTTAGAGATGTGGTAACATTCATCATCTTTGAAATTTCAAAGAAATATAATGTATAGGCTATTTGTAATCAATCCCCGTTATATCCTAGTAGTATTACGCAAGAACATTTCAGCAGTGAGCAACAGAAAAACACACAAAACTCAATGATATTATATTTCCTTTATGACACTGCTATTTTAATTACAGAGTGTGTCGTATGTGTTGGACTGCTGTATGTTTATTCCAAACTTCATTTAAAAAAAAATTGTAAATGGGGCTAAGAGTGCTGGAGGTAGAGACTCAATCTACTGTAACTTGATTGTTCAGGAAAATGTTGTTAAAGCTGTATGATGCTAACAGACTCATAGAATCACAGAATCATAGAACTGGAAGAGGCTCTATGGGCCATCAGGTCCAACCCTGCTCAGTGCAGGATATATAGCTAAAGCAGGTGGGTAAAGCAGGTAGCTCCCCAGCAGGTAGCTGCCCAGCCTCTTTTTGAAGACATCCAGAGAAGGAGACACCACCACCTCTCTATGCAATTGGTTCCATTGTCGAACTGTTCTCACTATTAAAAAAAAAAATCCTTCTAATGTTCAATCGAAAATAATCCTCCTATAACTTAAAACCATGAGACCTAGTTCTACCCTTTGAGGCAGCAAAGAATAAGCCTGCACTCTCTTTATGGTATTTAAACATGAGATCATGTCACCCCCTCAATCTTCTCTTCACCAAACTGAACATGCCCAGCCCCATCAACTTCTCATATGTTTTGTTCTCCATACCTCTTATCATCCTCGTTGCCCTTCTCTGTACTCGCTCCAACTTGTCTACAGCCATCTTAAAGTGAGGCACCCAAAACTGAACACAGTACTCCAGATGAGGCCTGTCCTGTGCAGAATACTGGGGGACTACCACTTCCCTCAGCTTTGAAACTATGTTTCTATTAATGCAGGATAAGATAGCATTTACCTTCTTTGCTGCAGCATCACACTGCTGACTCATGTTCAATTTATAATCAGCAATAATCCCAAGGTCCTTATCACATGTAGCATTGCTGAGCCAAGTATCCTCTATCCTACTCGAAGTGTGGTGGAGTCTCCTTCTTTGGAGGTCTTTAAACAGAGGCTGGGTGGCCATCTATTGGGAATGCTTTGATTGGGTACTCCTGCATGGAAGGGGGTTAGACTGGATGGCCCTTGTGGTCTCTTCCAATTCTATGATTCTATACCTCTGCATTTGTTTTTTGTGGCATAAATGTAGAATTTTTCATTTGTCTCTATTAAATTTCATTGTATTAATTTCTGACCAATTTTCTAGTTTATCTAGGTCTTCTTGAATTCTGTTCCTATCTTCCAATGTGTTAGCCACCCTCCCAGTTCTGTATCATCCACAAATTGAATATGGATTCCCTCAAACCCATTATCTAAATCATTGACAAAAGTATTGAACGTGTTGGCTCCATAACCCTGCAGCATTCCACTTGACATAACCCTGCAGCACTCCACTAGAAATAGTCTTCCAATTTGAAGCACAGCCACTGATGACAACTCTGACCACAGTTTTCCAACTAATTATGGATCTATCTGATGGTGTTTCCATCTATTCTATATTTAGTCAGTTTGCTAATCAAAATCTCATGGGGGACTTTATCAAATGCTTTGCTGAAATCCAGAAAAATGACACCCATAGTGAAGTTGAAGGCTTTTCCATAGGTTTTCCTTGGGTTTTTTTCCGGGCTGGGAGGCTGTGTTCTGGAAGAGTTTACTTTTAACGTTTTGCCTGCATCTGTGGCTGGCATCTTCAGAGAATAGTTGGGTAGGAGTGTGTGTGGAGTTTATATACTGTGAATCCCTGTTGGGGAGACTATGTAAATTTATGTATTTGATTGGTTAGTTTCTGGGTACAGAAATGCAAGGAGGATTAGTGTCTGTTTGGCTAATGGTTGGTTGATGGCCCATAATCTGCTGGAAATCCCCCTGTCCCTGGGTGGAATTCCTTTGTAACTGTTGAGTTATGGTTCTATTGTATTTCAAAACTGGAAGCCAGATTTTGTTTACTTTTAGGGTTTCTTCTTTCCTGATGAAGTTGTCCAAGTGTTTGTGGATTTCAATAGCTTCTCTGTGCATTCTGACATGATAGCTGTTGGCCTGGTCCAGAATTTCTGTGCTTTTAAATCATTGAATCATAGAATTGTAGAGTTGGAAGAGACCACAAGGGCCATCCAGTCCAACCCCCCACCACACAGGAAATCATGATCAAAGCATCCCTGACAGATGGCCATCCAGCCTCTGTTTAAAGACCTCCAAGGAAGGAGACCCCACCATGCTCTGAGGGAGTGTGTTCCACTGCCAAACAGCTCTTACTGTCAGAAAGTTCCTCCTAATGTTGAGGTGGAATCTCTATTCCTGGAGTTTGCATTCATTGCTCCATGTTCTAGTCTCTGGAGCAGCAGAAAACAAACTTGCTCCATCCTCAATGTGACAACCCTTCAAATACTTAAACAGGGATATCATATCGCCTCTTAAACGTCTTTTTTCCAGGCTAAACATACCCAGCTTCCTAAGTCTTTCCTCATAAGGCATGGTTTCCAGACTTTTCACCATTTTAGTCGCCCTCCTCTGGACACGCTCCAATTTGTCAATATCCCTTTTGAATTGTGGTGCCCAGAACTGGACACAGTATTCTAGGTGAGGCCTGACCAAGGCAGAATAGAGTGGCACTATTACATCCCTTGATCTAGACACTATACTTCTACTGATGCAGTCCAAAATTGCATTGGCCTTTTTAGCTGCCACATCACACTGTTGACTCATGTTCATCTTGTGGTCTACTAGGACTCCTAAATCCCTTTCGCACGTAGTCTCGTTCAGCCAGGTCTCCCCCATCCTGTACCTATACATTTCGTTCTTCTGCCCTAAGTGCAGTACCTTACATTTCTCCGTATTGAATTTCATTTTGTTAGCTTTTGCCCAGCTCTCCAATCTATCCAAGTCATTTTGAATTTTGATCCTGTCCTCTAGGGTATTAGCTATCCCTCCTAATTTGGTGTCATCTGCAAATTTGATAAGTATGCCCCTAATTCCGTCATCCAAATAATTGATAAAGATGTTGAATAGCACTGGGCCCAGGACAGAACCCTGTGACACCCCACTGGTCACATCCTTCCAAGACGAAGAGGAGCCACTGCTGAGCACCCTTTGGGTTTGGCCAGTCACACCAATTACAAATCCATTGAACAGTTAACTTGTCTAGCCCACATTTTACAAGCATGTTTGCAAGAATGTCATGGGGAAAAGTTCTGCTACTGCTGATTTTTCTTGCTGGCCCAGTCTGCAGTGTCTCTCATGTTCCTTGATTCGTGTTTGCACACTGCGTTTAGTGGTCCCTGTGTAAACTTGTCCACAGCTGCATGGTATACAGTAAACATCCATAGTATTTCCACCATCTACTAAACTAGTGGCCCAATCAAAAACAATATAAGGTTAATTATTTGTACTTGACAAACCCACGGTGGTTCCTGTTAATGAATGCATTGCCATCAAAATACTTACAGATAGACTCCTATATAATCCAATCTAATATATTTTTTCTGATACTGAGATCAAGCTGACTGGCGTGTAGTTCCTGGATATTTATTTATTTATTTATTTTGAAGAGATGGGCATTCATCTCCACTCCTCTGGCATCTCACCCATTTGCCAATATTTCTCATAAACAATGGCAAGTGGTTCTGTGAATATGTCAGCAAGTTCCTTCAATACTCTGGGGTGCAGTTCATCTGGTCTTGCAGATCTGAACTCATTTAGGTTAACTAAGTGATTTCTGACTACCTCCTTATCAATCTTGATTTGCAACCTGGATTCCTTACCAAGGTCTCTGCTGATGCATGGAAGCACACAATCTTCTTTTTTGGGGGAAGCTGAAGCAAAATGGGTACTGAGCAGTTCTGCCTTCTCATTGTGATCTCTCAGCATTTTACCATTCTTGCAGAGAAGCCGTTCCACCATTGCCTTCATCATTCTCTTGCTTCAAACACATCTGAAAACCCCTTTTTCTTACTCCTTACTTCCCTAACCAGTCTCAGCTCATTTTGAGATTTAGCTTTCCTTCTACTATTCCTGCACACTGTATTCTTCCTTGGTGATTCATCCTTACTTCCACTCTTCATACATGTTCTTTTTTTCTTTTCACTTCCTCCTCAGGTTTACTGTGCACTTATGCAACCACATTGCCTTTTTCAGATGTTTCTCATTATAATTCTTCCATTAAATTGTTTGTGATTGTGTTTTAGCAATTCCTTCTTCATGAAATACCACCCATACTGAGTGTCTTTTCCTTTAGCACCTCTGGCCATGGGATTCTGCCCAGTACTTCCCTGAGCTTGATAAAAATCAACTTTCCTGAAATCCAAAGTTGACTATATTCTTCTTTGGCCTGTCCCACAATTATGAATTCGAGTATTATGTGGTCACACCAATCCACCCCGCCACCTTTAAGGACCAACTGCTTTAATTCCAGTGACAAACTCCTCCTTATTGTTTAGGATCAAGTCCAGGACTAATGATCCCCTTCTTCCTTCCTCTACTTTTTAAAAGAGGAAATTATCTGAAAGGCACATCAGGAATTTGTTGGAGAGCTTATGCTTAGCAGAGCTAATCTCCCAGTAGGTATCAGGATAATTGAAGTCCCTCATAAGTACCAGTTCTTGCTTCTTGGAGATTTCTGAGATTTGTTTCAGAAAAGCATCATCCACCCCCTCGTCTTGGTTCGGTGGCCTGTAGTAAACTCCTACCACAATGTTGTTTTTATTTCTTTTTCCATTTATTTTACCCAAATGCTGTCCACTAGTCCAGTTTGATCGCTCATATTGATTTCTGTACAAGTGAATTTGTCTTTCACATATAATGCTACTCCCTCTCCTTTTGCACCTGTATCTTTTTTTTTTTAAACAGATTATATCCCTCAATTGTTATATTCCAATCATGGGAGTCAACCCAGCAAGTCTCTGTTATACCTATAAAGTCATATTTACCTTTCTGCACTAAGACTTCAAGCTTGTCCTGTTTGTTTCCCAAACTCTGTGCATTGGTGTATAGACACCTAAAGCATTGTTTGTTCTCATCTTTTATTCTACTGCAAGTTTTACTATAGCTCCCATTCTTTCCCTCGGGTTCTCCTCTAGAATTCAAATCTTTGTATTTAGAGCTTGCTTTTGGACAGATGTTAAACTATCATCACCAACCCACCAAGAATTTAGTTTTAAGCCCTCTTGATCAGATTTGCCATGCTTTCACCAAATACCGTACATTCTTCCTGTTCTTTGTGAGTTATAGCCCATCTGTAACCAGTAGTCCTTCATCTAAAAAGTGAAGACAATGGTCCCAGAAGCCAAACCTCTCCTGTTGACACCATTTGCTTAGCCTGTCATTCACCTGCAATATCTTCCTGTCCCTGCTTGGTCCTCTGTCATGCACGGATAACTACCTGCGCCTCTAAGCTCTTCACTTTTCTGCCCAGGGCTTCATAGTCCAAGGTGATCTGCTCAAAATTGTTCTTTGCAGTGTTGTAGGTGCCTACATGAATCAGAAGAAAGGTGTACTGCTCTGTGATTTTGATAAGCTTCAGCAACATGTCAGTGACATCCTAGATATGTGTGCTAGGAAGACAGCACACATCCCAACTCATCTTGTCTGGCTGGCAGACAGTTTCCACTAAATCCCTGAGCAATGAATCCCCTACCACCAACACTTTTCTTTTCTTCTTGCTATAATTGGTGGCTAGGTTGGCTGCTTCCCTGGCATGCAGTGCAGTGTCTCTTGCTGCTGGTCTCCAGTTTGCACATCTTCACCATCATTATTCCCAAGAGGATGTTGGAAGTGATTGCCTATCTGGAGCAGTTCTGAATCCTTTATGCATGGTCTGCTTCTGGTGGTGATTGTTGCAGCCCTCTTCATTTTCACTGACAGTTTCTTCCTGTTGTTGCTATAGAATCAATCTTCCCTGTTTTATCCAGGAAGTCCTCATGTTCTCTGTTGCTTTGAAGAGACTCAACATGTAGCTGCAGTACATAGGCCTTCTCCTCCAAGGGAACTGGTTTGCATTTGCTGCAAGTGTAGTCAGTGAGGCTTTCTGGCAAGATGACAAATGTTGCACACACACTGCATCAGACAACAACAGATTCTTCTTTCTCCATCCCTCCATTTCTCCAGTTATTTCTTCACCCTTTTCAGACTATAATAATTCTTACTGATATAACTGAGGCAGCAATATATAGAGATATATATGGCTGTTAGCCCTGCTCCCAAGCAAGTCAGTGACACAGCAGAAACTCTGCCCCCTTAGACCATGTGCTCAGGGAGAGCACACAGCCCAAAACAAACAAAAGCCCCCCCACAAGCCTTCAAACAAACACAAAGTTAAGGATGACCCACAAAACACAGCTCACCAGACACTCAAAATTAGACAAACCTTCTCTCCCATTTCCTATCATGTCCTCAGTAGAACTTTGAGACTCACTTTATTTAGCCTGACGAACAGTAGTGTTGAACAAAACACTGAAGCACTGCTTGCTTTTAAGCTTTACTGACATTTTATGGTGCAATATCCAGAAGTAAGAGAGCCAGTGTGGTGCGGTTTGAATATTAAGACCAGGACTCGCTGCAAGGCCAGGGTTTGAGTTCCCTGCTCAATCATGGAAACTTACTGGATGGCCTTGGGCAAAAGTCACTCTCTCTTAACCTCAGAAGAAAGCAACAGCAAACCTCTTCTGAATCAATCTAAGAAAACCCCATGATAAGTTTGCCACAAGTCAGTCTACTTGAATGGACAGAATAACAACAATAACAATCTATATATGAAATCAGTAGTACAAAGAAGTTGTGGTCTAGCCAGTGAAAGGAGTAGAGAAATAATGTGTTAAAATATGTAACAAATGTACTTAATGTGATCCAATTAGTAAACAATAGTACATCATTTCTGACTTTTACTTAAATGAAATAATGAAATTACCAATGAAGAAAAATATTTACTCAGTATATCCTGACTCAATCTAAGGCTAGTGGTACTGTAGTTAGTCCCAGCAATCTAACAAATGTGTCTGGACAAAAAAATATGAAGGCATTTGTTAGTATAGATTTCCTGCGTGGCAGGGAGTTGGACTGGATGGCCCTCGTGGTCTCTTCCAACTCTACAATTCTATGATTCTATGAAAATCAAACATATATGTATAAAGCAAGCATACTTTTAAAAGCAATACATGAAAGTCCACTGGAAGTCTGAATCAAAAATATTAAGGAGTTAACATAGTGAGAGGCTATACAAATTAAGTTTTACAACTTTTTATTTAATGAAAAGTTTACTCTATAAACATATTTCTGGGACCACAAGTCTGTTCTGTACTGAGTGAAGCATTCAATTTATCAGGGAAAAAGAAAAGCTCTGGAGACTGCACTTTAAAGTCATCTTGCTAAAGCAAATTAAAGGGCAACGCAGCTACTAAAAGACAAGCCCTACTTTGCACAAACCTATAATCAACCTTTGGAATTCTTTGCCACTGGTCACAGAATCAGCTGGTATCACGTAGCCAGCTTAAGGTGAAAGAATAATTACAATGAACTTTTACCAAGAGTAAAAATGTACTGGCATATGACGTGTATCAAAATATCTCATTATATATGCATAAACTCTTGACAGGTCTTGATGGCCCTCATATATGGAGAACTTGCTGCCTAAATGGCACAATCATCATAATGCACGTTCTCGTAATGATATCAAAAGTATGAATTTTACTTTGCTGTTATGAAAACGGCTTTTTACAACAATATTTTAATTCCACATACTTTTATATTCTGGATATTCATGGTGTTACTATTCACGTATACGCTAAATTGTATGGCTTTGTAATTGTTTGTGTATGTGTGTTTTAACTTATTTAAAGTAATTGCATTGCGACAGCTTATAGCTTTTAGCAATAAGGATTTATTTCATAATGCAGTACTGTCAGATGAAGAAATCTCAACTTACACCTGAAGCACCTAATATTAGGGATGCTAGATGGCCCTCAATTTGGGCCACTACAGTAGATACTTTTTTCTCACCATGGATACATTTCTCTACCATCTGCATATTTTGTTGGCGTAGGAAAAGACTCTGTTTGTACTCATGAACGTGCATAAAGCTCTTCTATATGAGGAGAGGCTTGGGCCCAGTTAAACAACCAAGTTCTCCCTTACATGAAAGAACTCTACACAAGTACATCAGTATGTTTCTACACCCTGTTCCTACTCCTGTGTGACTGGTGAGAAACCATTTCTGCAGCAGACAAGATGACATGACTGTGGAATTTATCAGTGGTAATTGCTGCTTTCTTTCAGGGGGTGGCACTGTCATATGTAGATTCCTTCAGTGGTATGTGTGCTCCCTGAAATTCTTATGCGTTCATCATGCATATATCCCAGCACTGCAATTCTCACAACTCTTGAAATCTTTGACATGTCTAACCAATGACTACAAGACTAGCTGTTGATGATGTGTGCCTTCAAGTCCTTTCTGACCAACCATGGAGCTTTCTTGGCAAGATTTGTTTAGAGGAGGTTTGCCTTTGCCTTCCTTTGAGGCTGAGAAAATGTGACTTACTCAAGGTCACCCAGTGGGTTTCCATGGCAAAGCGGGGATTTGAACCCTCCAGTGCTCAAATCACTACCCCACGCTGGGTCTCCACAAGACTAGGGGGTTGTCTAGACAATGAAAATACTCCTCATAGAATTTGAGGAGAATACCTCTTGTCCCAATGAGATCCTGCAGTGATTCATGTTATTCAGAAGGAGGGGGGCCAAAACTCTAAACACCATGGGAGGAAGCCTTTGCGGCTTTCCCCAAAGTTTTTTAAAAATGTGCAGAAATGCACATTACTACTCGTTAGGACATCCGATTCAAATCACAGCGTATTCTCAGCAAGGACAGAACTGGAAATCTGATTGGTTGGAAGTGTGCGGGGGGCTGGCAAGCGCCATTTTTGGAGTTTTGCTCTTTTGATAGTGTGCCTTTTCGCTGCACTGAGGTGACCAAACAACTGTTTTAAGTGGGAAGTTGCACTTGCACACCTTTGATTTACAGTTTAAAAAAGACTTCAAAACACGATAGCTTTTCATACCAGCGATTTTGCCAAAGGACCATAGAGACAAACAAACAGTGCTACAAATTTGCATTAATACACAGCAATCCATATTATATTGCCTTGTCTAGACAAGAGCTAGTTATCCTACATTAAAATCACATGTCTACTCAGAACTAAGTCCTGTTGATTTTGATGGAATGTAGAAGCCTTTTCAACCTGGTGTCTTCCAGAAGGATTCAAACTAAAACTTCCAAAATTCTTGACTATCAGCCATGTAGCTTTGGGCTTATGGGAATTACATTGGGCCCCTGATAACCACTGGGGTTTGGTTCCTGGATCCCCCATGGATACCATAATCTATGGATGCTCAGGTCCCATTATATACAATAGCATAGTAAAATGGTGTCCCTTATATAAAATGGCAAAATCAAGGTCTGCAATATTTTCAAGCCATAGATAGTTGAATCTGTGGATGCAGATCCACAGATTCCATCCACAGAATCCATGGATACGGAGGGCCGACTGTATATTTTGTCTTCTAAAATATCTGGATGACAAGTGGTTGGAAAAGGCTAGTATATAGAATACAGCATGTGGAACCCTGGTAAAATAGGCTCCAAAGTTGCTAGTCTTTAAAAAAAAAAAAGGGAAAGTTTTTTGAAGTCTAACTAGTGCTCCCTGCCAGCTTGCTTGATTCCTATCTTAGAGGGGAAAGTGTCTCTATCTCTGGACACAGCAAAGAACAGTGATGACCCAAGATTTTTTTTTATTTTTTTTTTTGCATGAGGAAGAACAAGTGGAAACTGCTTGCTGACTCAACCCTGCCCCACAAGCCAACGTACATCATTCACCAGCCAAGATATTTTGGCACCTAAGACAGAAAATCCCACAACCACCTCTTTTCCTTTTTTGCAACAAAAATACTACAGCTATAAAGTAATTGGCTAACAATCTGCTGTCCTTTCATGACACCCAAAGTCTGTAACCTGAGCCAGCTGCTTCATGGTTGGCCTGGCCCTTAAAAGTGGACCAGTAGTGGAGGGATCAAGGTATCCCTGCCATATCATCCATCACCTGCTTGATACCCAGGTGAGCTATGCAACAACAGTCTTTATGTTCTACACATTCAGGACGGTTCAGCAGATTCATTGAAAAGCAATGGATCACTGCCCCTCATCACCATCCTGTCACCCTCATCACCTATAATTCCCCGTTCTGGCTTTTCTTCGCAAACAAAGATTCAGGAAGGACTCATCCCGCGCTTTCTGCAAGTGCGCTGAAGACTAAAAAGGCCAATCCGAGATAGACAAGTCCAGTTGCAGAAAGTACAGCAGTGTGTGTGTGTGTGTGTGTTTACATATAGACACACACACACACATACATATGCGTGTGTGTGTGTGTATATATATATATATATATATATGTAGCATTCCTTTGTCCTTTCCTCTCTCAGCAACTGGGACTTAACACCTCTCTCTCTCTCTCTGCCTTCTCTTCGCAAACGAAGATTCAGGAAGGACTCATCCCGCGCTTTCTGCAAGCGCGCTGAAGACTAAAAAGGCCAATCTGAGATAGACAAGTCCGGTTGCAGAAAGCACAGCAGAAGGTTTCCTTGGGTGATGTTTCCGGGTTGTGATTTTTTCTGTGTTGTCGTTTCTCTTCAGGACTTGTTCGGCGTGCGTTCTCAAATAAGGCTGCAGCATTGTGGATAGTGCGTCTCCATGCCTCCCAATGTGTAGCGAGGGCAGACCATTGTTGGTGATCAATTTGGCCAAGCCTGAGATGTTGCTTCAGGAAGTCCTTGTATCGCTTTTTTGGAGCGCCCCTCTTACACTGACCCGTGGCAAGTTCACCGTAGAGTACTATTTTGGGGAGGTGATGGTCCTCCATCCTAGAAATGTGCCCTGCCCAGTGCAGCTGTATTCTCAATATCATGGCCTCAATACAATTAGAGCACTACGATTGCACTATTGCCTTGGCTGCATCCCATGGTATCCTGGGGTTTGTAGTTTGGTGAAGCACTAGCTTTCTGGCTGAAAATTTTAAACATGCCGCCCCCATGCAGATCCCAAGATTCCACAGGATGTTGCCATGGAAGCTGAACTAGAAAAATAGTGCTACAATTGTGTAGTATGGAAGGGTCCCAGCTTTCTGTTAAACAACTGTCAACCAGTTTTATCCACACCTTTGAAGGTCCTCCTGCTCAAGTGGGCGTCCTTCAAGAGGGACAGACTCTGGCCTAAGGAAGTGAGACTTTGAAAACAAGAGTTCCCCTTTTTCTGTATAGGAGACTTTCTCAGTCTGGGCAGCCTCTTCTCTTAGGCCAAAATGCAGCTTTCAAGGCTCAAAAAGCAACATTTTGTTGTAAGGGTTCATTTGTTACTGTCCATAAGGCAGCTTCTTTAGAACCAAAGGAAATGGTTCCTAGAGAGACCTTTCCCTGTTGTCTAACTGTCCCTTTGATAGGAAGCAAACATACATATACATATACTCATTCTCTCTGTGTGTGTGTGTTTAATTTATTTTTCCAGAGCTTTTTTAGTTGTA
This sequence comes from Gambelia wislizenii, assembly GCA_030847615.1. Classification (NCBI taxonomy): domain Eukaryota; kingdom Metazoa; phylum Chordata; class Lepidosauria; order Squamata; family Crotaphytidae; genus Gambelia; species Gambelia wislizenii. Next base: position 90,270,209 of record JAUMIR010000003.1, on the reverse strand, counting down.
GTATTAATTCTTACTGCCCTACAGTACTTTTACACTTTGCTAGCTTTCAGCTTATTTTACTGATTGCACTTTAAAAAAATATATTAATCCTTTTCTTACTTTCAAAGGAAAAACAGGGCTACCCCTGAATGTGTTTCCTTTCCTAAACCAGCCTAAGAACGACTAAAAAAGACAATATAAAAATACAGTAACTGCAAAAAAACTTAAATAAAACATGGAAAGGCCCTGTAACCCAGGCCACTTATGGGCTGGAAAGGGAGAAAATAAGGGTTGCACTGGAAAATAACAATAACAATAAGAAAAAGAAGAAGGGTTGCAGTGGAAAATAATAAGGAGGAGGAGGAGGGTTGCACTGGAAAAATAACAAGAAGAAGAGGAGGAGGAGGAGGGTTGCACTGGAAAATAATAAGATTGAACAGGAAAATAAGGGTTGCACTGGAAAATAATAATAATAATAATAAGGAGGAGGAGGAGGAGGAGGAGGGGGTTGCACTGGAAAATAATAAGATTGAACGGGAAAATAAGGGTTGCACTGGAAAATAACAATAACAATAACAAAAAGAAGGGTGGCACTGGAAAATAATAAGAATAAGAATAAGAATAAGAATAAGAAGAAGAAGAAGGGTTGCACTGGAAAATAACAATAAGAAGAGGAGGAGGGGGGTTGCACTGGAAAAAGTAAGACTTGAACGGGAAAATAAGAGTTGCACTGGAAAATAACAATAACAATAAGAAAAAGAAGGGTTGCACCGGAAAATAACAATAAGAAGAAGAGGAGGAGGAGGAAGGAAGAGGAGGGCTGCACTGGAAAATAAAGATTGAACGGGAAAATAAGGGTTGCACTGGAGACTGCTCCAGCTCCGGGCACTTTCTGGGAGCGCTCCTTGGTCCTCATTCAAGCCAGTCTTTTCTCCCAGGGCAGAAATAAAGTCGTGGTCACCAGAGTCGGTGGACCAAGAGCTGTGTGTGTGTGTGTGTCGGGGAGGGAGATCGAGAGAGTTTCCCCCCTTAAAGTGCTCTCCCCAGCTTAGGCCCCAAAAGGATCCCCGGGCTTGCGTGAGGGGCGCCGCCCGTGGCCTCCTTACCGCCTCCACGGCGTGCTGCAGAATGGAGGTGAACTTGGAGAACATCCTGTCCCTGGACTGGAGCAGCCGTTGCCGGGAGGATCTGGAGAGCTCCTCGACCCGCCTCCGCCTCCGCTCCAGGGTGAGGGCTTCATGCGGGGGGACCGGGCAGCGGCGGGCGGAGGGGGCTCAGGTCGGCGGACGGGCGGACTGGCTGGCTCGGTGGCTGGCTGGCTTTCCGCCCTCCTTCCCTCCCTGCCGCAGGAGGGAGAGACACCGTGGCACTAACCGACTCCGACACCCACCCGGGCCGGGCCGCGGAGCCCGGAAGCCCAGCGCCAGCCTTTCCCCGGCTCCCTCCCCTCCTGCTCAGCCTTCGAAGGCCGCAACCTCTGAAGCCCTCCGCCAGACGGAGAGGCAGAAATAATCTGACTGGAGGTGAGGGAAAGCCCGCCGGAGAGCCGCCGCCGCCGCCGCCGCCACACGCCAAGATCACTCATTCAGACAAGCTTTTTTTTTAAATTAATTTTTTCTTTTCCAAATATGTATAATTGTACATATTAACTAACACACATTGAAAACTGCTTAATGCAGTGTAGATGTGTAAATAGCTATTGCTTAAAACAATTTGTAAGCCGCTCTGAGAGCCTTGTGGCTGAAGAGCGGGGTATAAATAAATAAATAAATAAATATTATATCTAATATCAATATCTAGTGGGTCTAGGTATTTAGACCCCACTCTTCAGCCACAAAGGCTCTCAGAGCAGCTTACAAATTGTTTTAAGCAATAGCACTTTACACATCTACACCGCATTAAATGGTTTCCAGTGCGTGTATAATTGTAATGTGTCACTTCTAATTTTAGTATAAAGGTGTAAATATAATGTTATTGGAAAAGAAAAAAGAGTGATTATAGTTTGTTTAGATTAAGAGGAAAAATGTATTATTAGTTTTAGGATAGATAGTTTTATTTTTGTATTAGTAAGAAAAGAGGAAAACATTTTTTGTGTGTGTGTTATTGTTTACAGCCTTTTGCAGTCGGGTGTATTTTTCAGTAGAATGGTCTTATTCCAATAAAAACATTTCTAATCCCCCAAAATAAATAAATAAAGAAGAATTCCACCATCCATCACTCCGTGTCACCAGGGTCGCAGCTTCCCCACCAACCTCTCTGTTTTTCCAGTAGTTATAGTATAGTATAGCCCAGGGTTTCTCAACCAGGGTTCCCTGAGTACCCAGCTTGTGGGAATTTTTTTTGGGGGGGGGTTGAATTAGGATTTTTTTTTAATTGAAATAAGACCATTCTACTGAAAAATACACCCGACCTCAAAGGCCGTGACAATAACACAAAAAAATTATTTTCTTCTTTTATTACTAGTACAAAAATAAAACTATCTATCCTAACACTAATACATTTTCCTCTTAATCTAAACACACTATAATCACTCTTTTGTCTTTTCCAATAAACTTTATATTTACACCTTTACACTAAAATTAGAATGACACATTACAATTATACATGCGTTGGAAACTGCTTAATGCAGTGTAGATGTGTAAAGTGCTATTGCTTAAAACAATTTGTAAGCCGCTCTGAGAGCCTTTGTAGCTGAAGAGTGGGGTATAAATACCTAAAATACATACATAAATAAATAAACCCTAGGGTTCCCCAAAAGGTTTCTAGGGGCTCCACTAGATATTGAGATTTTTTAAAAAAACATATTTTTTTGAGCTGTAGATATAATAATTTTTAGGAAGGTGGTTTCCTGAGACCTGAAAATTGTTTCAAGGGTTGAGAAAGGCTGGTATAGCCCATCATCCCAAACTCTGTTCTGCTATCCAAATTCTTCCTACTTTCTTCGTTAGCTTTGTGTGACTCCTTGAAGCCTGAGTGTATGCATGTGTGTGTCTTCCTGTGATTATTTTTTAACAAAACCATTTTATTTCATCCCCTGGCTTGGAGTCTCTTTGGTGAGTACTGGTATACGTAGGTTAAAAGGTTCCACAGTTACCCGGCCTCTTGCTTCCATCTTGAGCAAATTAAAATTCCCCATATTAGAACATGTGGGCTAGACAATGTAACTGTTAGGAGGATTTGTAATTAGTTGACCAACCAAACCCAAAGGGTAGTCACCAATGGCTCCTCTTCATCCTGGAGAGAAGTGACCAGTGGGGTGCCACAGGGTTCTGTCCTGGACCCAGTGCTATTCAACATCTTTATCAATGACTTGGACGAGTGAATAGAGGACATGCTTATCAAGTTTGCATATGACACCAAATTAGAAGGGGTAGCTAATACCCCAAAGGACAGGATCAGAATTCAAAATGACCTGAATAGATTAGAAAGCTGGGCCAAAACCAAAATGAAATTCAACAGGGAAAAATGTAGGATACTACACTTGGGCAGTAAAAATGAAATGCACAGATATAGGATGGGGGACACCTGGCTTGTTAGTCAGGTGGACCATAAGCTGAACATGAGTTAGCAGCGTGATGCGGCAGCTAAAAAAAATGCAGTTCAAGGCTGCATTAATAGGAGTATAGTGTCTAGATAGAGAGAAGTCATAGTGTCACTCTATTCTGCTTTGGTCCAACCTCACTTGGAATACTGTGTCCAAGTTCTGGGCACCACAGTTCAAGAAGGATATTGACAAGATGGAGTGTGTCCAGAGGAGGGCGATCAAAATGGTGGGTGGTCTGGAAGCCATGCCCTATGAGGAGTTGCTTATGGAGCTGAGCATGTTTAACCTGGAAAAGGGAAGGTTAAGAGGGGACATGATAGCCATGATTAAATATTTGAAGGGATGTCATACTGAGGATGGAGCAAGCTTGTTTTGTACAGCTCCAGAGACCAGGACACAAAGCAATGGGCTCAACCTACAGGAAGAGAAATTCCACCTAAATATTAGGAAGAACTGAAATTAAAACAAGAATAAGAGCAACTCTCTCCCAAATCCACACAAAATAGCCTTATTCATACAAACTTTTGCAGGTTACTTTCTGTGGAATCTCTTTCTGTGGAATCTTCTGTGGAATCACTAGATCTACAGTGGTTGATCTGAAATAATGGCTATATTTGGATTCCTCTTCATGCACTCATTAAGGGGCTGATTGTTCATATATTTAAACCTTTACATCCTACCATTCTGTCCTGAAATAAGGCCTGTTTGGTAGCTTCCATGTCAGAGGGTTAGCAAACCCGCATCAGGTTTTAGTCTCAACTTGAAAGGAACAATTCAAGTTGGTGATGTTGTGGGGCGTAGGGTTTGGCACCATAGACAGCTCCTTTGAAGTTGGGGCTAAAACCCAAAGTGCATTCACTGTCAAAGGGCTTGTCTATACAAGCCCCCCCCCATGGAGTGCCCCACAGGAATGGCTTTTCACAGCAGCTGTGACTTATCTTAACAATGTTTTTGCCACCATAAGCTTCTCATGCAAGATGGCAGCCACAAGTGATTTACTCGCGTTTGTACTTACCTAAATTTGCCACTGCTGAAATTAAAAAAAAAAACAATGATGTAATAGGTGTGATAGAGCAATTTTTTGATTTAACAGGAAAGCAAAAAAACAAAAACAAAAACCACTACCACCTTAATGATTGCTCACTAAAGCGAAAATCCCACATAGCAGTAGCAGGTGCTTGCCTTGTTAGCAAGCCCCGTCCCCTTTGCTCACCTGGCCAATCAGCTTTGTGCTTCCTCTCCTGTGGGAAAGCAATTCATATAAAATCGCTTGTCCCAATGTGCAGGAATGCACATTCCCCTCGTTTCTGGGGCGTGAAGGCTTTTCTTGAGGAGTTTTTGACGTTTTGGGCTCCCTTCCTTCCCAATATGGCAGAATCACATTAAGACAGGTAGGATTCTCCTGCATTCCATGAGAAGTATTTTCGCCATTTAGACAGCCCCAAGGTGACATAGAAGCTACCAAGAGGCTTGGGGGCAGAACAAACGCCACTAGTATTAAAGTGAAGGGACCATTAAATTCCTCATTATGTGCTGTGGAAAAAGTCAGAGCATTGCTGCAGGAGCAAGGTTGGCAGTTTTTGTGCACTGATTTGATTTGATCTGATTATTTATTTATTTGATTTATATCCCACCTTTCTCTCAAAATGGGACTCAAATTGGCTTACAAGATAAGTTATAAAAAAAAAGCTCAAATAACAGATGGTACAAAAGTTTAGAAAGCATTAAATAGTAAATTCAGTTAAAACATATCTCTTGAGACATTACTTTAAAACGATTAAAACCATATAAACCACATATTACATATTAAGAAAAGCCTGAAAGGGCACACCTTTTTTTTTTTATTTCATTACTGTATTTTTACTGCCCACCAGTGGCATTACCTTACCATGGTAGTGGGATTGCATGCTCTTGTGAGGCAAGAGGCTATGCTGATGCAGCAGTACTGCTAGTAGGGTCTCTCATGTCAGATAGGCTATTGCTGAGGAACCAGACTAAATGTGCCAGACAGATATAGGACAGCAGCAGTAGTGTGTGTGTTTGTGTGTGTGTCAGGGGGAGTGATGCTGGCAGTGGATCTTTCAGAGACAATGGCAATGGCACCGTTGTTAGTACTGTTCAAAGGGAGGCATAGTAAACCTCTTTTGAATGTATTTTACCAGGAAAAACCTATGATGAGACAATCCAAAATCAAACAAGAGATAGTGCCAGGAGATGAAACTCCAAGGTCAGATGGCACTCAAAAAGCTACTGGGGTAGAGCAGATGACAGCTACGAGTAGCACTGTGACTAATAACACAACTAGCCTCAAGCTGAAAAGGACATTCAGCTGTTGACATATTCACAGGTGAAAGTAAAGTCCAAAGCTGCACAATACATATTATAGGAATGTGGAATATAAGAAGCATGAACTGGGGAAGCTAGACATAGTAAAACAAGAAATGAAATGTATAAACATTGCCAAAGTGGACAGGAATGGGACGTTTTGAGTCAGATAATTACACAGTGTTTTACTCAGGAAATGAAAATCTAAGAATTCTATGCTGGAGTTCAGGAGGAAATTGATCACACACCAAAACAGGACTTCTTATTAATCATAGGCAATTGGAATGCAAAAGTAGGAAACAGAACTGACTCAAAGATTATAGGAAAATCTGGTCTAGGATCAAAAAATGAAGCAGGAGAGGGACTGACTGAATTTTGCAAAGCCAACAATTTGTTCATTGCAAACGCATTCTTCAAGCAACCCAAGAAGTGATTGTATATATGGACTTCACCTGATGGCTAATATAGAAATCAAATAGACTACATAATTGGTAACAGAAGATGGAGAAGCTCCATTCTCTCTTCAAAAACAAGACCAGGAGCAGATTGTGGCACAGAACATGAACTGCTGATATAAAAAACCAGAGTAAAGCGAAAAAGAACACTAAACCAACCACTGTGCCAAAATACAATCTGAAGGATATTCCTATAGAATTCAAAGATAAAGTAAAAATGATATTTCCACTATCAAACCTAATTGACCAGGAGTCAGAACAACTTTGGACTGAAGGCAGGAAACATTGTCAAGGAAGAATGCAAAAAGACAGTGTCTTCAGCCAAAAAGAAAGAGAAACCTCAATGGATGTCAGATGAAACCCTTCAAACAGTTAAGGACAGATGAGAAGCAAAAGTAAAAGATGACAGAAATAGAATCAAAACCCTGAATGCAACTGCTCAACAACTTGTGAGCAGAGACAAGGAGAACTACTACAGTTGGCCCTTCCCATTCATGCATTTCAGTTTTGCGGTTTTGTGTATTTGTGGCTACCCAACTCACCCCCACCTCAGAGTCTGGCCACAGACTCCTGGACCCTCCTGCTGCCTTGGCCAAGTGGCTGCAGGGCGGAGCAGCTGTGGAGCTAATCTGGCCACTAGATCTCTGCCGCTTTGGCTGCTAACCTCACCACTACCTCAGAGTCTGGCCGTGGACTCTCAGACCCTCCCACTGCCCCAGTCAAGTGGCTGCAGGGCCGAGCGGCCGTGGTGCCGATCCGGCTGCCAGGCCTCTGCTGCATCGGCTACGGTGACTGTGTGCACGGTGGCAGCGGAAGCATGGTGGCGGTAGCGGCGGCGGCAGAGGTTTGGTAGGCCATGGTGGTGGAGATGGTGCATACGGTGGTGGGGGCATGGCGGCAGCAGTGGTGGCGGAGGCCTGGAAAGCCATGGTGGTGGTAATGGCGCACGCAGCAGCAGGGGCATGGCGGCCTGGGAGGCCTAGGCAGGCTGAGTTGCAGCAGCCTATGCCATGAGACTCTCTCTCTCCCTTCCTCCTCCTCCTCTCCTCCAGGGCATTCCACCTGCAGGGGGGGCAGAACCAATCCCCTGCAGATGCGGGGGTGCTACAGTATTTAATTTTTTTCATAAATTTTTATTCATGTTTGTTCACTTTTGCGGGGGGTCTTGCACCCCTAACCCTGCAAAAGTGAAGGGGCAACTGTATAATAATCAATGCAGAGAAATAAAAGATGACAACAAAAGGCAGAACAAGAAACCTCTTCCACAAGATATGAAAAATCAAGTGGAAATTTAAACCAAGAGTTCTCTGCAACCAGCAGGGAACATATACAACCAAACACAAATTAAATGCTGATGGAAACAATACAGTGAAGAACTATATAAAAGAGATAAAAGGATGACAGATTCATTCAAGAAGAACCATTTGAAGATGAGTGTGTAAGTTTTGGAAGTGAAGTGGAAGCTGCACTCTGAGCACTTGGGAGAAATAAATCACCAGGAACAGATGGTATGCCAATAGAGTTACTTCAAGCAACAGAGACAGACTCTACTCTTGTTCTAACTAAAATCTATCAACAAATATGGAAAACAAAACAATGGTCCTCAACTTGGAAATGCTTCAATATGCATTCCAGTCCCCAAGAAAGGAGACACCAGGGATTGCAGTAACCACAGAAAAACTGCATTAATTTCCAAGTCAAGAAAAATTATGCTCAAAATTCTACAACAAAGACTTTTGCCATATATGGAGCAAGAAATGCCGCATTTCCAAGCTGGGTTCAGGAAAGGAAGAGGCAGTCATCTCATTTGAAATGTGGTGGTAGAGGAGAGTTCTGCTGGCACCATGGACTGCCAAAAGGACAAAGCAATTTGTCCTAGAGCAAATCAAACCTGAACTCTCCCTTGAAGCCAAGATGACTAAGTTGGGACTGCCATATTTTGGACATATCATGAGAAGACATGACTTGCTAGAGAAGACAATAATGCTAGGTAAGGTAGAAGGCAGTAGGAAAAGAGGAAGATGTCAGGTTAATTCACTGAACCTCTGAGCATGTCAAGAGGATCAGGCAGCAAAACGTTTGTAGCAGAGTTTTCATCCTCCAAAAGAATAAACACACAGACACAGGCTTGTGTCTAAAATCTTTACTATAACATAATAAAGATATTTACAATGTTACAGAGAACCCTCCCTGAGAACTATATAATGCAGCATTTGGCAAAAAACATCTTCATAATGCAGAGATCCAGAACAGAACTGAAACGCAGTTATATAGGATAACTTATTAAATAGTTCACAACAACTTTGTTTCTTTAAAGGAAACAAACATTCTTTCTCCTCAGACAGCAATGCTCCAAGCCGCTAAGCTTTTAAGATTCCAAGGCCATTAATCTTGTCAAGTCATTAATCTTAATCTACAAGTCAGCTCTAGCAAGCCACTGTTTGCACTCACCGTTGCACCCTGTAAACCATTTCAGCTCTTTACGGCATAAATCTGTTGTATTGCCTGTCCCAACATCTTGATACCCCTCTATATTTATACTTTAAGAGTTGTATTTACACACATTGTACCATACCAAATTTGGAACACAAATATTGATACTTAATTGGACCCAGTGCCTTTGTAAACAAATCAGCTAGGTTTTCTTGTGATGGACAAGAAGCCAGAGTGATTAGTCCTGTCTGAATAGATTCATGCACATTTTGATACTCGACAGCTACATGTTTGGTTCTTGATTTAACCCCTGCAGCTGTTGCCATTTGAATACAGGCTTGAGAATCTTCAGAAATCTCAACCGGTTCCTATATAGGTATTTTCAGATCAATGAACAGTTGGTTGATCCAAATCAGTTCTGAAATTAAATCAGATAATGCAGCAAACTCTGCCTCTGTAGGAGATAAAAACACAGTGAACTGTCTCCTTGCCTTCCAAAAAATTGGTGAATTTGCATATGTGATGACTATTCCAGATGTGGATTTTCTGTCTAGAACATTTTGTGCAAAATCACTATCTACATAGCATTTTAACTTGTGACATCCCTGCGATGAAATCTGTATCCCATTATCCATGGTACCTTTCAGGTATCTTAACCCTTGCCAGTCACTTTGAGGAGGTTGTGATACTTTTCTAGATAAAAAATTCACTGCATAGGCTATGTCAGGACGTGTCCAGTTAGACAAATAAAGCAAACTCCCAATATAGCCCAGCATTCTGCAACAACGTTTCATCAGTATTGTTTACAAAATCAGTTACCATAGGTGACTGAGCACTTTTCCAGTCAAACATATACAATCACATAATAATGTAGGTATTTTCTGCTTTTAACTTAGTAGAAAACTACCATCTTCAAGTCTTTTGATGTTAACACGAAAATATTGTTGCACTTCACCCAGATCCTTAATTTGGAATTTTGTACCACATTCTTTGGCAAATTTTGCTACTTGTTCCTTTGTTTTGGTGATCAAGCACAGATCATCCACAAACACAATCAGGATTTCATAGCTTTGATCATTTCCTCTTGTATACATGCAAGGATCAGCTTTGCTTTGTTGAAAACCAAGTCATACAGAGCTATTCAAAAAATCTGTATGAAGCCCTGGACTTTGAGGTGGATTTGGCTGCCCCTTCCTGAATGACACATATTTGTGTGAATTATTGTTTGATCTTTCACATCATGTTTATATTATTTTGACCATATAAACAGGACCACATTGTTAAAACAAAGAAAGGTTGCTTTTACATCAACTAAATAGCCATCCATGTTGTTGTTGATGATGGTGATGATGAATTGCAGTCCTGAATACTGAATTGTGCAAGGAGAATATTATGATGGAAGATAATGCTAGAGAAGTGCATGGCCATTTGCTTCAGTTGTCTTTTCCAAAAGCAACTTACTTTAGTGCAATTAATTCTCTCCTGCTCTTTGCATGTGATATATTATGGCAAGGATTGGTTCATCTGCAGATGTTGCCTTGGCACATATGGCACTTCCTGGTCCCTTTCAGTACTAGGATTCAATTATTCTAAATGATGGAAAGAAGAAACCTTGAGGTCAGCATTCATTGTTATGGTTCATCATTCTATAGAGTGCATCTACAACTCACTCTTATGATGAAAAGCATCTAATCTGCAGGACTCATTACTAGACTTGTAGCTCAGCACACCCATCTAATGATGAAGAATGGCATAAATCCTTCTGGTATTACACTTCCAATCATGGGAATTACTTTTGGGTGCAGCATTCTCAATGAAAATTGTAACTTTAGAAGCAGCCTTGAATCAGGAAGATGTAAGGGCCAGGACTAGGGCTTAGGGCAAAAACTTCTTATTAAACCACAGCTGCTCCTCCCAGAAAATGCTGAGACATAAGATGGAATGTTCTGGAGTGTGCTCATCATTACGTTCCGATGTTGGTCAAATTATTTTAACATTCAGTACTGAAAATCTGACAAGTTTCTTTCTCCCTCCCTCCCCGCCAAAAGAAATACAGTAATTATGAATATTTATCCACTTGTTTCCTTTTCATGAAACCCCAAATCATGCTGCTTGACACAGCTATCTCAGTGTCCCTACTGAATGGACTGGCTCCGTTAAGTCATTATGCTCACAACCTGACAAGTTAGACCATATTTTTCAATGCATACTGCTGTAGCATAGAGTCACCACTTGAATAACTGACCAGAACAAAGGGCTTGTTTACATCGACAGTATACCCCGTCTTAGAGCCAAGATGATGCAGGGCTTTTGCTCTGTTCTGCCCCTGGGCAGTCCTCACCACCCCTGGGCAGATATGGGGCTCAGACAGGAAGGAAGGTACAACATTTTTTTAAAAAAAACCTCTTTTAATCTGGTACTGCCAGCAATAAATAAATAAATAAATAAATATTGGGCTCCATTTGTCTATAGGAGCCTGTCTTGGCAGGCCAGCCCTCATTGCTAGTGGTGGCCCCCCTGGCAGTCTTGGAAGGCAGGAAGGAGTCCTGCTGCATGTGGCCATGGTTGGTCACATGCAGGGGGCTTTGGTCACATGTTTCAGCCGGCTTCCTCAATGCCTGGAAGAACAAGGAAGATGGTGGTGGCAGCGGTTGCAGTAACAGTGCTGGTGTACCCATCAGGACTTCCTCTTGCTTTGTACAGTCAGACCTCTGTATCCACTGATTTGACATCCATGGATTTCACCATCCACAGCTTGAAAATGTTCCCCCAAAAAATACATTCCAAGAAGGAAACCTTGATTTTGCCATTTTATATAAGGGATACCATTTTACTACACCATTGTATATAATAGGACTTGAGCATCTACGGATTTGGGTATTCACAGAGTGTGGGGGTCCTGGAACCAAACCCCAGTGGATATCAAGGGCCCACTGTACAAGTAATGGAAGAACAACAGGCCCGATCTATGGCGAGGGTTATGCTGGCAGGGAGCTAACCAATGCTGGGTTGTGTAGATGAGCCCAAAGAATGCATCCTTCACTCATAACATAAAGATAAATAGGCTATCAAGCCTTAGAGGGCTATAGGCTCTGTAGATCATAGATGTACTTCATGTGGGTAAAGCTGGAAGAAATCATTTTATAAATAGGACTAAAGTGGGGTGTGGATGATGTTGAGTAGAAATTGAATCAGAGCAGGACAACTGAACTTATCATTGTAGCACCAGTGAGGTAGATGTGTCCTTACTGGATTTTTATATCTCTCTCTCTGGCTTTTCTTCGCAAACGAAGATTCAGGAAGGACTCATCCCGCACTTTCTGCAACTGCACTGATGACTAAAAAGGCCAATCCAAGATAAACAAGTCCAGTTGCAGGAAGCACAGCAGAAGGTCTCCTTGGGTGATTTTTCCGGGTTGTCATTCTTTCTGCGTTGTCGTTTCTCTTCAAGATTTGTTCGGCGTGAGTTCTCAAACAAGGCTGCAGCATTGTGGATAGTGCGTCTCCATGCCTCCCGATATGAGGCCAGGGCAGACCATTGTTGGTGATCAATTTGGCCGAGTCTGAGATGTTGTTTCAGGGAGTCCTTGTATCGCTTTTTTGGAGCGCCCCTCTTACGCTGACCCGTGGCGAGTTCACCTTCACCGTAGATTACTATTTTGGGGAGGCGATGGTCCTCCATCCTAGAAACATGCCCTGCCCAGCGCAGCTGTGTTCTCAATATCATGGCCTCAATGCTGGTGATCCCTGCTTGCTCAAGGACAGCAACATTTGTCACATAGTCAGTCCAGTGTATATTTAGGATTGTCCATATCCAGCACTGATGAAAGGACCCTTTCATTTTAGAGTAACAACATTAATCCTATATTGTATCAGATCCCAGAGAAACTGAGTTTGATGCTAATTAGCGATGGCTGGGTATACGACCTGTCTAAATGGGATCCTGCATCAATCCACTTTCCATGAAAAGAAAGAGAAAAAAGATAGCACAAACCTCCATTTTCATCGCCTTAGTGATCACTTGCTAAAGCAAAAATCAAACATGGCGGCAGCGGGGGCTTGCCCTGTAACCCAGCCCTGCCCCTAGGCAATCAGGTATGCACTGTGGCCTGCATGGGGAAGTGATTCATATCGAGTGAAAATATCTCTGGAGTTTTTTTGTTTTGTTTTGTTTTAAGTTGGGGAAAGCCACAAATGGTTTTCTCATGTACTTTTCCCTCTTTTTGCCCCCCCTCCTTCACAATACGATGAGACAATGCGGGATCCCATTAAGACAGCTCATTTTCTGAGCAAATTCTGTGAGGGGTATTTTCACTGTGTGGACAGCCCTGTGGTTTCTTAAAAACAGCAAGGGGGGGTGCACATTCCTGCTCCTTAGGACAAGCGCATTTGCTTTCCCACACGAGAGGAAGCACAGAGCTGATCGGCCAGCTGAATGCAGGGGGAGGGGCTTGCTAAGAGGGCAAGTGCGTGCAGCTGCTATCTTGGATTTTCACCTTAGCAAGTTATTGCTAAGGAGATAAAATGGTGTTTGTGTGTGCGGTGTTTTTTGTTTTGTTTTGTTTTGTTTTTTGCTGTTCTTTTAACTCAAAAAAATTGCTCTATTGCTCCAGCGCACCTTAGACAACATGGTGTGGTTCTTTTTTAAGTTTGGTGGTGGCAAAGTACTAACAAGAGTAAATCACTCATGGCTGCCATCTGGCATGCAAAGCTTCTGGGGGCTTCTGGGGCCAAAAACACAGTTAAGAGAAGTCGCTGTTGCTGCAAAATACCATTACTGCGAGGTACTCTATTCGTCCCCATCGTATAGATGGAGCCCAAGTTTCATAGGGGCTTCACAGCCTTCCTTGGTGTGGCCATGCTGTATAGTCCTAGCAGCTAGGTCTCATTTTAAGTCCTATGCCTTCATCCTATGGAGTCTTGGGATTTGTAGTTTGGGGAGAAATGCTTAGAATTCTCTGGAGTACACTAGTCCTGTAGCACTGGAGATTCATAAGGACCTCCACAAACTATGCCATAGGATGCTATAGGATGGAGCAACGGCACTTACGGCAGGATCAAACTCCTGCAATTGCCCTAACCATGTACCTCAGCTATAACGTCTGTCTTCTTCCTTACCAGGGGAAATCCTTTGAAGATCATACAGAAGAATTTCACAGTGACGTTTGCTTGGGAGTGTCTGGAAATGCCCACCGTTTCATCCATATTTTTGCTTTTGTTCAATAAAGTGTGCTTCTAGGCAGAGGACTCCTCACAACAGCAGTTTGTCCTGTTCTAAATGAGGCCCTCCAGATGCTGGCTGGATCACCACTCACACTACTCTTCACTGTAGGCTAGGGGTGATGGCTATTGCCATCCAACAGCCTCTGAATGCAGTGGTGCCTGGCACCTCCAATGTCAGTGGGGCAGTGAATCTGCTCCAGGGTTTGCTCCAGACTTTAAAGGAGCTATCCAAGGTGCTGAAACTATTTGGGATAGGGTTTGTGCCTTGGATAGCTCCTTTAAAGCTCATATTAAAATCCAGAGTGGTTTCATCACTTCATAGAAAGCACAACAGCAGTTCTCACTGTTTGGACTATTGCGTGTAGCCCACCACTGAATTTTGCAGTTTTTCTTCCTCCAAGAAAAAAACCTGAAAGAATCAGTGGAAACAGAAGGAAGAGTTACAGCTGGAGAACTATGTCATCTGAAACCCCTGTAAAATTCAGCAGATGACATGATAAAAACCAAAAACTTCTGGGAGTTCTCAAAGATAGATGGGGCACTTGTTCTAAGAATGAGCCAGAGCAGATTGCAATAAAAGCCTTATCCTGAAGCATCCAAAGCATCTATTCAGGAAGAAAAGTCAGAGGATTTGAACAGACCATTGTTGGTGATCAATTTGGCCGAGCCTGAGATGTTGTTTCAGGGAGTCCTTGTATCGCTTTTTTGGAGCGCCCCTCTTACGCTGACCTGTGGTGAGTTCACCACAGAGTACTATTTTTGGGAGGGGATGGTCCTCCATCCTAGAAACATGACCTGCCCAGCACAGCTGTGTTCTCAGTATCATGGCCTCAATGCTGGTGATCCCTGCTTGCTCAAGGACAGCAACACATAGTCAGTCCAGTGTATATTTAGGACTGTGCATATACAGCGGTGATTTTTTTATATTTTTATATACTTCTTCAGTAAACCAGCAGTTTTGTTTCCTATAAGTCATATGCTCACTAATTTTTAAAATTTGCTGGCACCCTTTTTCATTTAGCTCAAATACATCCATGCTCCCTTGAAAGTTGTATGTGTAATTTTTATACCATCTCCTTACAAGATATATAAAAAACGTCCAGGCTTTGCTCACATTTTCATTTAAATACAGTTGTCCCTCTGTATCTACAGATTTGGTATCCACGGATTTAAGTATTCATGGCTTAACCATTCTGGGACACCATTCTGCTATGCCATTGCATATAGTGGGACTTGAGTATTCATGGATTTGGGTATTCACAGGGGTCCTGGAACCAAATCCCAGCAAATGTGAAGGGACAACTGTATAGCAAAGCAGCCTGCTAATATGTTTGTGAAATTCTTCTTAGAGACTGCAACTCTCTTTGTCCCCATATGCAGCACTAAGCCTTTGGAAAGTACAGTAGATGATACCAGGACCTACCCTCATAGTGGATGAGCAGTTCCCATCCTTGAACCCAGCAACCTTTCCATTTTCCCTGGGTTCTAGCAACTGCGCAATGTTCAGTGCATCATGTCTGCTTTGGAAAAGGTGGATGAAAATATATGAAGGGAAGAGATTAGCCACTGCCACGTCACAAAGGAACAGACTTCTCTCCTATGAGACAGTGAACATCACTTGCACATTTATAATCCTATCACTAAGGAAATCAAAAGTAAAAATGTATTACAGTGATACAACTGCATGTTGCAGTCTCCCAGGGAAGAAATGGTGGCAGTCAACTGAGGGTGCATCTACACTGCAAAAATAATGCAGTCTGACACCACTTTAACTGCTATGGCTACGTCCAACAGAATCCTGGGATTTGTAGTTTTGTGAGGCATCAGCACTCTTTGGCAGAGATGGCAAAAGACCTTCTAAAACTACAAATCCCAGGATTCCATAGGATGGAGCTACAGCACTTAAAGTGGTGTCAAGCTGCATTATTTCTATAGTGTAGATGTACCCTAAAATACGGTAAATTATTGGATAATCCTAATGGAACCCAGATGTTACCACAAGATGCGAGATAGCACTATGAAAAAGGAGCTCCTGTGTTCAACCAACAGTGTGTGGAAATGTTACTTTTGGGGACTAAGTTCCAGAACCACCATCCCCCGCCCGGCAGCATGGTCACAAAGAGTTCTGGTCCAAAAAAGTAACTTATCTAAGCTCTACTGAGCATGGTTGAGTAGCAAAGGAAGAATAGTTGATTTCCATAATTGAGGCATGGCAGAGGAGCTTCAGAGAAGAAACATGAGACATATCTCAAGATGCTCAGAAGATGGTTGTTTTATTAGCTGAAGAGCTCAACATATTTTGGCCTGTGTGTACTTTTAGGGCTTTCTTCTGTGTGCTATATAAAATCATAAAAGGACAACGTGTAAATACATAGCATCACATTATGTAACACATTGGTACATTGCCTATGGCTTGTACATACATATTTAGAATCAAACTTCAGAAATTTCTGAACCAGGAACTCTCAAATCATTTACAGTTGCCCCTTCATATTCATTGGGGTTTGGTTCCAGGACCCCCTGTGGATACCAAAATCCATGAATACTCAAGTCCCATTATATGCAATGGCTTAGCAAAATGGTGCTATATAAGATGGCAAAATCAAGGTTTGCTTTTTGGATTATTATTTTTTAAAGAATATTTTCAAGCCATGAATACTTAAATCCGTAAATACCAAAATCGTGAATATGGAGGGACACCTGTATTCCTACAGTAGCTGCAACACCAAAGCACCTTTGGAGATTGTGAGTCAAGGTAAGGGACATATACTATATTAGGATGTGGAAGAGGGCCTTCTCAGCTGTGACACCCCAGTTGGGCTATACCTTCTACTTGGAGGCCTAACTGTTGCTAATACCAGCTTCATTTAGGCACCGAGTATAAAAAGACATGGCTGTTTGTTAAAGTCTAAGTGATTCACTCTGAACTGTTAATACACATAGTTTTAAACTGTTTTAATATTTTTAACCTGAAAACATATTTTCATTCTATTTAAACTATTTTATTGTTTTAAATTGTTTTAATCTGTTTATGCTGATTTTACGTGTACACCACACCGAGATTTTGATAATAGGGCAGGATAGAAAGAATGTAATAATTAAATAATAAATAAATGATTGAACACTGGTTTATAAACAGGGAGGCCCTGAACTTGTTTTGATCACCTATTCTTTCTGTACTGGACAAAGCACAGCCCTGGAGCTGCATGTAGTCCCCTCTCAAAAGCTGTTTTTGCATCCCATGAGCCTTGTAGACTCACTAGGCTACCCTTATACTGACCAAGAAAAGGTGAATTGACTCTCCAGGAAGCTTCCATCCTGCATTCTGATCTGCCTGCATCCCATCTCCAGTGAAGCTGGTACTTATTGAGAGTCCAGATGCCAAATGAGAATGGTAGTATTCCCTGTTAAGGTCTTGCTTGAAATGAATTTGCACCTGCTCGTTGCAGAAAAAAGATGGAGCTCTGATAGCCAGCCAACTGTAATATCATAGCAACTCAGGAAGTCTGTGAGACTCAGGGCTTATCAACACAGGCCAAATACCTGGGCTTGTCCCCGTTTCAGAGCCCTGTAGTCCAGGTGATGCAGGGCATTTACGCAAATCTTCCCCCAGGCAGTTCTTATGACCCCGGGCAGATATGGGGTTTAATCTGGCCCCATGTGTTCGTGGGAACCTGTCCCAGCACACCATCCCTCACTGCCACCACCAGCTCCTTAGCTCTCCTGGAAGTCAGACTTGGGTCCCTCAGGATGTGACCAAGGTTGCTCACATGCATGGGGTCTGCAGTCACATGTTGTAGAGCCCCCTCTTGGGTTCCACATCAGCAGAAAAATGGCAGTGGTGACAGCGGCAGCAGCTGTGGCCTGGTGTTCTGTTTGGACTCTGGCCCATTTTCTCCAGGTGACGGGGGCAGAACGGGCCAGATCTGGAGCCAGGATATACCAGCGGGGAGCTGGTGTATCCTAGCTAGTGTACATAAGCCCCAAGTGGTCATTCTCCGTTGGTGTTGCTTACCTTAGGACCCATTGGTTCTTGTTCTTATTTGAATGGGGGGTGGGGGAAATGCCCAAATGTTTTCTGCCAAATCTAGATATGCTTCTTTATTTTTAACATGTTTCTAACCTGCTCGTCATGATACTCAAGGCGGCAAACAGTAAAAATCACAAATAAAACAGAAATGTAGCCCAAGGGATAAGAGCATTGCCTACCAAGTAAGAATTCTGCCCCAAATAAGAATTCTGCACCCCAAATTAAATTTTCCTTCAATCTCTAAATTTCTAGCATTGCAGTAACTTAAACCTTCATTGAGCATTTAGATATAAAGTTTAGGCATCCAAAGAAAAGAGGCAGGCAAAGGTACCAAGGGAACCCAAACATAGCAAATACAAAAATTCTAGATGTAAATAATTTCCAGTGTTTTACTCTCTTGAATGCCAGAAATTTGGGAACTGAAAAAAATAATAATGGGAGTGTATAATTATCATTTGTAAGGGCAATGGTCTCATTTTGCCTCCCCCATAGCTTTACCATGAAATAATACAATAGCACAAAAGTTTAAAATTAATAAAACCAGGTCACACTTAACTCAAAGTCTAAAAGACAAAACAACAGCAAACAGATCCAATTTATCATTTATGTGTTCTAGCTTAAACAATATTCAAACTGGGTGAGGCTATCAGAAATAGTACACAAATTATAACCATTAGAGGGCATCAGTGCACAGGATTTCTGGATAATTGCAAAGGATTTCAAGTGCATTCTAAATTGTGCCATTCTTCATAGAGGAGCACACCTTGAATTTTCTGGTTTGTTTTCTAAAATTTAAAAATACAGGTAGATTCCAGAAAAGAAATGTAACATCAAGCTCTAGCACTCCAAAATTAAGAGGTTTAAAATGTAAAATACACTGAACGAGACTATGTGCAAAAGGGATCTAGGAGTCCTAGTAGACCACAAGTTGAACATGAGTCAACAGTGTGATGCGGCAGCTAAAAAGGCCAATGTGATTTTGGGCTGCATCAATAGAAGTATAGGGTCTAGATCAAGGGAAGTCATAGTGCCACTCTATTCTGCCTTGGTCAGGCCTCACCTAGAATACTGTGTCCAGTTCTGGGCACCACAATTCAAAAAGGATATTGACAAATTGGAGCATGTCCAGAGGAGGGTGATTAAAATGGTGAAAGGTCTGGAAACCATGCCTTATGAGGAGAGACTTAGGGAGCTGGGTATGTTTAGCCTGGAAAAAAGACGGTTATGGGGCAATATGATAGCCCTGTTTAAGTATTTGAAGGGATGTCACATTGAGGATGACGCAAGCTTGTTTTCTGCTACTCCAGAGACTAGAACACAGAGCAATGGACGCAAGCTCCAGGAACAGAGATTCCACTTCAACATTAGGAGGAACTTTCTGACAGTAAGAACTGTTCGGCAGTAGAACACACTCCCTCAGAGTGTGGTGGGGTCTCCTTCCTTGGAGGTCTTTTAACAGAGGCTGGATGGCCATCTATCAGGGATGCTTTGATCGTGATTTCCTGCGTGGCAGGGGGTTGGACTGGATGACCCTTGTGGTCTCTTCCAGCTCTACAATTCTATGATTCTATAAACAAGAATATAAAGGAGTATATTTTGTTTACCTTGGAAACTCATGCATAAATTCTAGAGGGCACTGTAAAGGCAAGAGCAGTGGGTGGAAGTAATGGTGAACAGATCAACGCAGCCAGATTAAAATCAATATCCTAAACTAAAAACTGGTTGTGAAGTGAGTATAACAGAGCCAAAGTAGAAATAGTGATGGTGCTGGGCATGCCCGGATAAAGCAATGTTTGCAATACAGTATTGTTTGCAGTCTTGATGTTATGGTTATTTGTAATGAAATGCTCTTATGCCATCATATAGGTACACTAATGGAAGCTAGTAAGCACCCTCTCTCTATCTTGTTTCATCCTATGGATGGTTTGTGAAGTTGGTTGTACATTATTAACTGTGTTGACAATGCATAGAAATGTAATCTGCAGTCTGGAGTAATGTACAGTAATTATGACATTGTTCTTATACTGTACTGTAATTGATTGTAATGTGCCCTGAAGATGGCAGCAGATTCACACTTTAAAATGGATTCAGCCAACCTTCGTAGTCTGCTAATACCTGTATCAGTCTTGAGAAAATAACAGGAAATCTTTTCGATTTTGTATGAGTGAAGAGGAAATCTCCTGTTGGTTAAAACTTCCTGGTTAGTCCCTTTCCAACTCATAAAAACATATGGAGAAGCTATTCATGTCTAATCCTTCTGTTTGGCTGTGAGGTTGCTATTTTTAAATGGCAGTTGACTGAAGTTGGAGAGAGAAGAATATTAAGCCAAGGACAGCAAATTTCCCTCCACTTTGATGAAAAGCTATTGGCAAATCCTCTTTGAGCTTCGTTTTCCAAATAGCTGTGTATCCACCTGATGATATCATTGACTAGCCTTGTGTTTAACTTGTTTTTGTGTTGCACTACAAACTTATAGCTATAGATTTTCTGTGGGGGTTTTTCCAGGCTGTGAGGCCGTGTTCTGGGGGAGTTTATTTCTGATGTTTCGCCTGCATCTGTGGCTGGCATCTTCAGAAGGTGCAGGTGAAATGTCAGAAATAAACTCTTCCAGAACACGGCCTCACAGCCCAGAAAAAAAACCATGGAAAACCTATGGACGCTGGCTGTGAAAGCCTTCGACTTCACAAACTTACAGCTGTTTTGCACTACTTTTACTCCAAGGCGCCATCTTTATTCAAGGGAGTGCACTAGAGCTCCTCAACAGAGAATTCTAAGAACTTCACGAAATCACAAACCCCACAATTCCAAAGGAAATAACTTGGCAGCAAATATAGTATCTTCAACCAATGTAGTATAGTGGTTTGAGTGTTGGAATATGACTCTAGAGACCAGGGTTTGAATCCCCGCTCAGACATGACTACCCACTGGGTGACCTTGGGCAAGTCATTCTGTCTCAGTCTCAGAGGAAGGCAAAGACACCCCCCACAACAAATCTTGCTACAAAAACCCTGTGAGAGGGTTGCCATACATCAGAAACAACCTGAAGGCACACAGAAACAACAACAAACTGTGTAGTGTAAATATACTTTTTTCCTGACTAAAATATCATGGGGAATTTATTTACACATTTACATGCTGCTTTTAAAGCTTCAGTTTGTCAAATGCAAATACAGGTTTCACCACCATATCCACAGGACCAGTATCTGTGGTTTCACTTATCCAAGTCTGAAAAAAAATGTCCTCTAGGCATTTTTAGGTCCTCCAGTGTGATTCTATGGTATGTTTCTGCCAGAGGTTGGCCTGGAAGTCATTCATTTCAACAGGACTCACTATTGCCCAAGGTTTCAAGTATCCACAGTAAGTCCAGGAACATATCAAGTGGAGTGCTGTAGGGTTCTGTCTTGGGGCCAATGCTCTTCAATTTTTTTTAGCAATGATTTAGATGATGGGGTGGAGGGAGTCCTTATCAAATTTACAGATGATACAAAACTGTGAGGTGTAGCTAGCACATTGGAAGATGGGAACAGAATTCAAAAGGACCTTGATACACTAGAAAACTGGGTTGAAATTAAAACAATCAAATTCAACAGAGACAAATGAAAAATTATATATTTAGGCCGGTCAGGCTTCTTCTGGAGTACTGTGTTCAGTTTTGGGTGCCTCGTTTTAAGAATGATATAGACAAGTTGAAGCGAGTTCAGAGGAGGACAAGGAGGATAAAAAGTATGGAGAACAAAACATATGAGGGAAGGTTGAAGGAGTGGGCATGTTGAGTGGTAAAGAGAAGACAGGGATGACATGATTGCATTCTTTAAATTGCCCAAGGGCTGCCACAAAGCGGAGCATGCAGGTGTGTTCTCTGCTGCCTCAGAGGATAGAACTAGATCTAATGGTTTTAAGTTACAGGAGAGAAGATTTTGATTGAACATTAGAAGGAACCTCTTGACAGTGAGAGCGATTTGGCAATGGAACCAATTGCCTAGAGAGCTGGTGAGGTCTCTGTCCTATGTTCCAGTCAGCAAGTTGCCCAGGCACCAGGTGGTAGGAGTGCAAGAGCTGTCAAGTTGTTAATTAAGTCCAGGTCAGTCACAGGTTATCCAAGCAAGATGGTAGGAGGAACAAGAGGGTGGTCTAGGGATCACTATGGCAAGTTAGTAGTCCAAATAAACAAAGCCAGCAAGAAGCAAAACGGGGTCATCAATCATAGCCAGTCCAAGATGAAGAAAAACATTAACATTGATGGGTACTAACAGTCACCAAGATAAGGCAGTTTCAGGCAACAAAGACACTGAGAATGAATCTGCTGGGAGATTTATGGGCAGTTGACTCCCAAAAGTTGTTGCATAATTAATCAGCATCTCCTATTTGCCATGGGCATCTCTCTCTTTGTGGATCCACAAAGGATGGGGGGGGGTCTTCAGCCCGCATCTGCCACCTCTTGTTGAGAAGCAGCCCCTCCCTCCCATTGCCTCAGCCCCCAGCTCCTCTGACTCCAATAGCCCTTCCTTATCAGGAGCTGCAGATTCCTGGCAATCTGCCTCCTCTGAATCATCATCCAGAGGGAGAATTATGACAGTCTTCTTCTCTGGGTGTCTTCAAAAGCAGGCTAGACAGCTACCTGCCAGGGATCTTTTGGCTGGAGATCTTGCACTGAGTAGGGGGTTGGACCTGATGGCCTATAGGACCCTTTCCAAGTCTATGATTCTACAAGTTAAGCCAGGCCCTTGAAGTCATCCTTGCAAGTATGAGCTGAATTCTAATCAGGAATCAATTGGTGCTTGCAGGGATACTTGAGAGTGCTTCACTCCTTCTATCCCTTCTCTGAAGATGTCCCCTTTCTTGAAGATGACAAAATGGTTACAAAACAGGAAGGATGAAGCTGGTAGGAGCTGTTTGACAGTGGAATAGACTACATTGAAAGTGGTGGACTCTTCTTTGTTGGAGATTTTTAAACAGAGGTTTGAGTGGTCATTGGTCAGGAATGCTTTAGCTGTGGATTTCTGCACTGGCAGGGGTTGGATTAAATGGCTCTTGGGGTTCCTTCAGACTCTATGACTCAGTGTTAGAACTGTATTGTGCCCAGAGGACAACATGGAAGACAAGTTGTCTAAATGATCAAAAAAACCCTCATGGAATTCTACCTGTCTAAATGGGACCATGCACCAATTCACACTATTTGGAAGGACAGGGCACCAAAACGGGAAAAACAACGCAAGAAAAAGCTTTGTGGCTTTTCCCGTACTTTTTTAAAACCGTGAGGGAGGTGCGCATTCCTGCTTGTTAGGACAATTGAACAATAAGCGATTCAAAGGGAAGCACAATGTTGATTGGCTGGGCAAGAGCAGGGGTGGGGCTTGCTAACAGGGCAAGCACCCGCTGCCACCATGTTGGATTTTCACCTTAGCAAGCGATCCATAACATGGTGGTTATTTTTTGTTTTACTTTCCTGTTAAATCAGAAAATCACTGTATCACTCCAGTGCACCTTTTTAAAGACTTTTTCTTTTTTTAAAAAATTGATGGCAGCAAGAACTAATGTGAGTACAGTAAATCACTCACAGCTGCTGGAATGCAAGGCTTATGGGGGCTTCTGAGGCCAAAAACACCGTTAAGACATGTTGCTGCTGTGAAATGCCATTACTACGAGGTACTTTGCCCCTCCTCATGTAGATGGGCCCAGGATGTAATATATTCCCCAATTCCTGGGGCTCTCGCACATTATAGTACTGTAATTTCACTTTAACTGCCATGGAGCCGTCCTATGGAATCCTGGGATTCGCAGTTAAGGGAGTGAGTTCTCTGTCATAAAGCTCTAAGTACCTCACCAAACTACACATCCCAGGATCCCATAGAATAAAGCCATAGCAGTAATAGTGAGATTATTTTTTGTTATATTTGTGTAGTCTGAACGGGACCTTGTTTTTTCCAAGAGATAGTATGGCAGGGAATGGAAGTATACCAAAACAATATATTGAAATGGGAATAAAATGGAAGAAGTTGAAGCCTTTAAAACACTGGAAGAATGTAGGACAAAAGAACAAATTTTGTTTGGAGAAAGAAGATAAGCCTTAGAAAAGTTCGGGGTTAAGGTGGCCTTCACTTGTTTAAGTTAGGATTAAAATATGAACAAATATGAACAAAAATTGGAAAGATGAAAGGAGCTACTATACGTCTGGTACTTGCAGTGTCTGGGTTCAGCCTTCTGATTCCACACATGCTGCTTAGATAGACAGACTGGACAAGCTAGAGACCATAAACCATCTGGCTCTAGTCAAGTGAATTACAATATTGTGAACATTTTTTAAAAATTAAAGATGCTATCTTTTTGTGTCTCTAATGTCACGCAGTTTCTCCACCACAAACAAAAGATACCTATGGTTGCTGCAATGTTATGTCCAATTATGGGCTCTTGCAATTATGCTCCCAGTCATGAGAACATTTTGATTCATCATTCTGTTGTTCTACCAGTATGTCAGATAGTGTCAGCTGCTGTGGAGGGAAATCATTATATTCCCACAAACTCTGGTAAAGGCTGCAAATGAAGAGGAGAAAGAGAGGTGGGTGCCACCACCAAATTGTATAATTGAGCCTGTAATGTTGTCATTATTTTAATAGTCTTAGTATTCACAATGTACCTTAACATTTGTGTGCCACAGTTATTGTTCTGGTAAGAGTCAAGTTTAGGGGGGAAATTGTACCATTCAGAGAAAATATTCCAAAACCTGGTCTTCTTTTTCCCCAGTCACATGCATATGCTCACACATTAAAAGGGTTTATCCCAGTTATGCAATTGCCAGATGGCAAGAAGCAACAAGAGTGGGGGATTTGTCCCCTTTTGAACACATGGGTTATTTGTGAGGCAACACTAAGTAACCTTTCCCCCTTTAAAAACCCTTGAATCATCCAGCCTTATTTTACTTCCCCCCCCCCACAACCCATCTCTGGTTTCTGGTTAATAATAAACTTTTGTAGTATCAAACTAAAGATGTAATTTGTGAAGATTAAAAAGAAAAACCAGTTGGTATTAAAATGATTAAAGAAGCTATACTGAGGCTCAGCTCTCCAGTAATGTTAAATAATGGAACCTGACCCGCCAAAAAGAGAATAAGGCAGGAGGAGGGAATGTGTGCTCTCTTCATCACCGGAAGGGCTGTCAGCTGGGCTGCGTAAGTGACATTGGCATCCAGCTGGTGGCGCTTCCCTTGTAACATGAGGAATTCCTATATAATTATTGCCTGTGGTTAACAAAAATGGACAGTGAAGGCACAGATGGCAAGAGCCAACATATGCTTCATGAAAATTAATAGCAAAATGACTAATGAGGACCTTCTCACTGCTCCTATTAATAAGTGTGTGTGTCCATGTAGTGGTTTGAGTAGGTCAGGCAGAGCAATCCTAAAGGGAGTTGGGAGAAGGCAGATAATGAAGCAGGTTCATCACTTTATCCACGACCCTGCATGTACAAACAGGCCAGGGTGGAAGGTGGCCAGGAGTTTGGAGGGGGCGGGGCTTGGGGTCAACAAGAGAACTTTCAAGGTCCAGGTTGGCATAAATGCAGGTTCTGAATTGGGTGCAAGAGAATGGAGTTACTTTGAATGAAGTGGATCCAAAGTTAATTTCAATATTCCCATTCCAATGCTATTTCCCCAGAATGACCCATTTGAAGGCTTTATGCTTGTTACCACCAGCAGGAGAACCACAGCAAAGCACAGGCTTGTGAAGAACAGTTGGATCCTAACACCCTCCTACAATCAACATGGGGGAGCTGGGGGTCAAAGACATGACCGTGTTAGTCTGTTAGTCTGTATTAGTCCATATCAACATACAAAGGAACCTTGTAATATCTTGGGAGAAAGAAATTTGTAGCATAAGCTTTTGTAGACTGGGTCTATGAAAGCTTATGCTACAAACTTCTTTCTCCCAGTTAATTTCAAAGGTGCCAGAGATTCCTTTGGTTACTGGGAGGATTAGTACAGTATCATAGGTGATATGTTATTTTTTAAATTTCAGTTGAATATTTTTGTTCCAATTATGCAATTTTTTTACAAATTGATCCTAATATTGGCTGGATTGTAATTACAAACTGGCAGCCCAACCCTGTGTGTCTTTGCATAGTCCTACGAAGTACCATCAGCCAGAGATAAATCAATTGTAATGAGTTTTGCTTTTTAAAACAAAAAAAATATGACTTTTTCCTATATGGTAGCAGTATAAATTTACCGTAATACAGTCTATGTTCTTTAAATATTTGTGGGTCTGACTCCTGCTTTTGCATCTATCTATCTATCTATCTATCTGTGTGAGTGTGCTTGTTCAAGCTCAACCACAAACGTAACAGTGGCCCAAATTCAAGCGGCCCAGTGCAATAAAAGTGTTGACTGCACAGGCGGTATATCCAGAATAGCCTGAAAGGGCTGATATCAGTTCAGATGTAACTATGTATATGTGATCTTCAAATTCAGTAAATCTCCAGATATACCTCATATATTGGTACTTCTTCTCCAATGATAATTCATGTATACTAATGTATACACCCTTAAATTAGCTTTCCAGTAAAATTGTTCTCCACTTTCCTGTTTCAGTACTATTCCCAAAGTTAGAGTCTACTTCTGAATGCCAAAATCCTTTGAATGGAATGGATGTTGAAATGAGTACCATGCTCTTATTCTGTTCTATGCTCTGGTTGAGGAGAAAAATTAAATCCCATTCCATTATTGTTTCTACTCCAAGCTATGGAGTAGCTTGGAGTAGAAACATTAAATCCCATTCCATTATTGTTTCTACTCCAAGCTATGAATAATAGTGATAATTCAACAGTAGTAAAGTTGTACTGTGTAGTGTGCCTCAATTGTAAGAATTATAAGCAAGGGCTGATGCAAGACATTTTGCTATCTGGTGAAGCAGCAAATGTCAATTCCTACCATCCTTTATACCCCAAATCAAGTTGTATATTACCCAAAGGCTGGCAAGTTATTTCAGGTTCATGAGGCAGAAAATCCCACAAGTGTCTCTGTTTCAATCTCTACAAATAAAAATACAGTTGGCCCTCCAGAATCTCTGGGGTTAGGGGTGCAGAACCCATGTAAAAGTGGGAAACCTATGAATATCTCTAGCCCCCCCAGCCACATTTAACACACACAAAAAGAGTACAATCCACAGATTCAACACACTGTGGATGGTTTTGAGGTGGTGGGGCTCCACAAGACACAAGCAGGTGGCTAGCGGGGCATGCTGCCATCTCCACTGCTGCCCTGCACCATTTTAAATAGGGACTTACAAGACTCGCCACACATTTGCAGCTTCTCTCAGTCTTGTGAGGTTTGCAGACTCTATTAAAAATGGCATAGAGTAGCAGTGGAGGCAGTGGAGAGGAGAAAAGAATCTTACCCTTCCCAGTATGCTCAGGCAAAAGCAAATTGCTGCAGCATCTCTTAGCTTGTCTGTTTTTTCTCATTAATAACTTTTTGCCATCTTGACCTCACTGTGATATTGCCTGGCCACATGTGTTCTAGTTTTCATCTGTGAAATGTTGAAAATGGGTCTCCTTCTCTCCACCATCTGCACTGTTCTTTAATTTCTCTCTCCCTCTGGGCATCATCAACGCCACTTGTCAAAAAGCAGAGGGTAAGTCAACCCCTCCTTTGCTTGCTCTTCCAAAGACCTGTGGAGGGCAGGTAAACAAGTAGAGAAGGGAGGAAAGGAGTGGGGCCAAAGGGTTGCCAGTGGACTGTTTGCTGGATGTAAGCTTTGGCAAGTGTCTGCTTTGTCAATCTCTGATGCCATTCTTCAAGCATCAGCAAGAATGTAGCTTTAATGCAGTTTTCCAGAGACAGATTCTAACCCTGCAAAGCCAGCTTCTAAGTCAAGAGAAGCCACCTACTTTTGCCCACAGCCTGTTAGGCTGGTTGACTTACTTACTAACCATGCAATCTAGGATGGACAAAAATAATTTACTCATTTATTTATATCTTAAATATTTCTCTATATATGTGGTGTGGAACTGGAAGGGCCAAATCAGTTTATTTTTGGTCCCATCCCTTTGCTTTGGTCCCATTACTCACTAGAAGGTGGCCCCCAATAACTTACCTGAAAATGCTCTCCTAAGACTCAGTTATTGGAGTGAAGAGTTTTAAGCTAAAAGATGGTTTATTTTTGGTCCCATCCCTTTGCTCACTAGAAGGTGCCCCAGAATAACTTACCTTAAATTGAATTTGGTCCTATACATTCATGTTTTTTAGAGTCCCCAGTGGTTAACGATATTTGTAAAACATTACATTAAAATATACACAATAATAATTCATCAAAATAAAATCTCAATAGAAGAGACCAATCATAAAGTAATTGGGATGAATAACTAAATAATAAAACTGCAAAAATTAGCATTAATACTATTAGACTCTTGGAAATCTACTGCCAAAAAAGCAAATAAACCAGGCATCAGGCAAATATCTTCAGAGAGAGGGAGTTCTAAAATCAGAGCACTACCATTGCAAAGGACTTGTCTCTTAACATTACCAGTTAACCTCTGGAAATGGTAACATTCAGAATAGGACAATTCCTTGGAAGCACCCAAAACTGGACCCAAGCTGTATAGGGTCTCGTAAAACAAAGTCAGCACCTTAATAACAAACTGAAAGCTACTGAAGGTGAGTGTGGTATGTGTGTGCATACCTGTCTGCCTGTGTGTTTAATACTGACCAGCTACATTCTATGTGTTCAGATCCAACCAGTATTCTGGTAGCCCTATTCTGAAGTGAAGTTGCCAAGTATTCTTCAAGGGCAGCCCCCATATTCAGTGTGTTGTAGGAATCAAGTCTCAGTGCTATGAGAACATGGATACTACCTCTATTGTAAGCACAAGCTTGCACCCCACTTCCAAGGCACCCCACTCCTGGAATGTTAGCATTGGCTACAGGCTTCAGAAATTGGCCAAGTTTGGTTCATTAATGTGGCATTTTACAAAGGGAAAAAGACAGGATGGTTTCAGAAAAGGTCATTTATGTTTTTCCCTAGAAAGCTTAAGATCTGGGGCTGAAAGGCCAAAAGAAGAGACATTCCACATAAATGGGAGGTTAATGGAGAAACCCTTTGTATTTGCTGAATGTGAAATTTCCTCTCCTCAGCTGCCAGCCTTAAAAGAAGCTGCTCAAAGCTGTTAAAATTCAATCACTGGACATTAAGAAACACATTTAGCATTTTCTACACCTTTTGTCAAGACCAGGAAACTCATTGTGCAATCCATGAAGGCTCATGGAATTCATTGTTTCAACCCATGAAGCAACCAATCCCCTCAGGTGTATTTGGAGGTATAAATATCACCCTCCAAATATGCCTCATTTACGCACAGCCAGTAATAGGGGGAAGCTCTGTTACTCTGTGTTAGCCAACCCAGTACATAGCCAGTATTAGGGGGAAGCTCAGTTACTCTGTGTTAGCCAACCCAGCGCACAGTTGTAATAGGGGGGAAACTCTGTTACTCTGTGTTAGCCACATCCAGCTTCTCCATCCACTCTGCCAGACTGACTACAGGACAGGTTGTATTACCTCAGCAAAATCCTCTTGTAACCCTCTATCCCAAGCTTTCCTACTGTTTCTTTCTATAGCCTTGTGTGAATGCTTCTTCTGGGTGAATGTGTATGTGTTTGGTGTTATTTTTGAACTCTTTAATAAAAAACCATACTTAATTTTAAATGTGTACATATTCCATCCAGATTAGTACTGGTATAATAGGTTTAAAAGATTCCCTGGTTACCCCCTCTTTGCATAGCTAAAAGCCGAGTTGCTGCTAATTTCCCCAACATATTAGAAACTCGATATTTTCTTGGAATTTTCCAAGGAGTATTTTGGGTAACACTATCAAGGACAAAGCATCAGCTTAACCTGATACAAGGTTTCAGAAGTTGAGAATGGAAATGGGCAGTGGCAACCTAGAGTGGTGGCAAGCCTTATTTATGGTGGAGAAGGAAGTAGAGTATACATATGGGTCAGGGGAAGCTGTGGAGGGAACAAGCCAGGAGCCAAGATAAGGAGTAAGAATAAATCAATAGGAAACTTTGTGATGGCCAAGCTCTAGAAGAATTCAGTTCCAATGTCCTCAAAGGCTTCAATTCGATTAAAAAAAAAATTATTTAAGATTTTCAAGAATATACATTGGCAAGGTTCAATGAGCAAAAAATAAACAAATAAGACAAAGATGTGACTCTTGAAAAAAGATATCAGTACAAAGTGCTGATATGTCTCAAGTTGATTTTCATTGGATAATATTGGGGCATCAGTCAATATATCTTTTCACAAGCCCATATGTTTTGGTAGTGGAGTAATCTGTTGAATATTGGTGTTTACATAGTTGATGGGAGGGGGGAGACTATTTTTCAATAAACATAACCCGACTTCTCTTTCCCTCTGAACTCCTAACCTAGTCAGTGAGCTTTTCTGTTAACCATATGTCCCAGAGTTTCAGCCATCAGTTCAATTCAGTTTTCAGAATGCTTTCCTACTAGGGCACTAGTATGTTACTCAAAATGTACTAACATTACCATTCAAGAATGAAACATGATATATCAGACCGATGGCCAAGTGTTAGTCTGAACTAGCATAGATTTATGAAATCAGTGTAATTTATCTGAATGTTGATTTATTCACTGATTCAGTAGGTTGGGACAAACACTTAAATTTTATAAATGCTAACTGAGCAATCCATGATTCAGAAATGGCACTGACAGGTAATATCATCGGTGGCTGGTGGCCTCCATGTCACTAAGGTAGTGAATCTACTCTAGGCTTAGTCTGAACTTTAAAAGAGCTATCCATGGTGATTAACCTTATCTACCCAAATGCTGCTGTTTCCTTCTTCTGGGCTGGTGTGCTTCTAACTAAAAGATAACGTACTGCTACTGACACAACTAGCTAGAATGGAGGGAGAAAAAGGCTAGTGAGAAAGAGGTGGGGGAGGAAGCAGAACAGAAAGAGTTGGAGGAGGAGAAACAGAAGGTTTGCTAATGCTTGCAAAGTTGGGTACTTCTGCTAGTACCAGATACACAATGGCATTTCTAAAGGTAGTTGAATCAGAAATGGACTCCCTTCCCCTCCAAGAAATCTGCACCCTCATTTATTAATATTAAGAGACCAAGTAAAAACTATTTTGTTCCCCTGTGCCTATGGTACGGCTTGCCCTTGGACATTTACTTTCCCCCGCCTACATTTGAAAATTAATGTTTGCCTGCCTGTTGTTATATCTTTGTAATTTTTTTAAAAAATGGTACCGTCTGTTTTTAAATTGTCATTAACTTGTTTTGGAATACAAGTAATGTAACTGGAACATGGGCTATAAAGATTTTTTCAAAAATCACGTTATGTATATGTGTATTTATATTCTCCGCATATCTCACAGCAACGCATAGCTTCTCTGATGCAGAATTGCTTCAAGTTCTGCTGTTTCTTCCTATGATTTCTTTCTGAATGCCAGCGTATTAAGCATCACATGGGGGAACCCATGAGAATAATGTAGAGACAAGTGCATTGGAAATTGCATAATGATTAAAGATGAAAAAGCCTGCCATCACTGCCTGAGCAAAATTTTGACTCTCACAGTACATGGTTTGCAAATGGGGCTGTTTAATGATTGCACATATAAAAGGGATGAAGAGCAGATTTTGAAACAAATGCTAATGCATGAGCACACACCCATTGTACTTCACTGTAGCACTAGATCAGCTTGCAAGGCTAATGCCTTGGGGATGGAGATGGATGGAGCAAGGATAATTACTTATTTAATTGTTGCCTGCTACAGGAATCATTGCCATTTGCAACCATACAAAATATAAGAAATAAGATTGAACTGCACAGGTTTCAAGGAATTAAAAAGCTGGAAAAATGAGTGTTATTTCTAATGGTGGCTCAATCAAAAATATCAAATCTGAGATACATCTACTGCAGCTTTTAATTTGCTAGGTGAAAAAATGTACACATTCTTGACCTACTTTAGTGGCGTGTGTGTGTGTGTGTGTGTATGGAAGCACCATGGAAATGCTTATCTCTTTGACAAGTAGGTCTTTTGTTATAACATCTTGTTATAGGACAGGCAGACATATTGTCATGAATTTTTGGTCAATAATCTTACCACCTTTAGAAAAGAACTGAGGTATACATTGGCCCAAAGGAGAGGAGAAGTGCCACATTTAAAGAAAAAAAATGAAATACTGGGGTCTGAAACACATAGATGCCTATGGCCTTGCTGAAATTTCCCTGTGCCATCAGCATAGCAGTCATTATAAAACTCTACTGTGTGCTGTTAAATCTGGAACAAATAAATAATTTATTAGTGTTTTAGGCCTTATCATTGCACTCTCTCTCTCCCTCTCTCTCTGATTGACCATAGGCTTTGTAGCTTTGGATAACACCTTAACTTTTCCTGACTTAATCATCCACCCCTGGAAATAAGAAATGTCCATCTGGGATGTGTGTATGTGCCGTACTTGAACATTATTTTTTTTTTTGCTATTTATTGCAATATGGAGCTTAGTGAATGAAATACATAAATACCTGTGCAGCTTGTCACACCCCAACGAGATAAATGCAGCCCACTAGCCCTGTATTAGGGATATATGGTGCTTGGCGACCCCCATATTTTGCTGTTCCACTGAGGCACCCAAACCAGGTGCTTTATTGAACTGTTGGGAGCTGATGTGTTTGCCTGGGTGGGGGGGAGGTCATATGTTGCCCAGGGTTGCAAAAGAACATGGATCACCGAGGTCTTTAGTGCACAAAAATGTCCATAATATCTGAATATTTTCCATAATATCTGAATATTTTCCAACTAATTAAGTGAAAATGGTTGTACTCTGGAGTTGACTGTCTATGGAGTTGACAGGAGCCCTGGTGGCGCAGTGGTTAAATGCCAGTACTGCAAGTCACCACGTTGCAAGTTTGATTCCAGCGGGCTCCAAGGTTCCCTTAGCCTTCCATCCTTTTGTAGGTCGGTAAATTGAGTACCCAGCTTGTAGGGGGCAGTTAGCTAACACACATTGGAAACTGTTTAAAGCAGTGTAGATATGTAAATTGCTATTGCTTAAAACAATTTGTAAGCTGCTCTGACAGCCTTGTGGCTAAAGAGCGGGGTACAACTAACTAACTAACTAACTAAAATAATATTATTAATAATAATAATAACTTATTTAGTCTCCCAACCAGCTTTGGTTTAAGAGTATTATTGCATCAAGGACTAAATAAAATGTTTAACATCATCCAGATTTACTCAGCCCTGTCTTCCGATTCTCTCAGGTCCTAATTAATCACAGTAAGAAGAGGCTGGTGAGATTTCCCCAGACATCCATGGAGTCTCATAGTAGAATGCTTTTGAGGCACAATACAAAAGGTTCCTCATTACAGAAAGGACCCAGGGGGACTTGCCTCCTTACTCAGATGTTTTGGAGCGGAATGATGTAGTAGGGAAACATCTTGAGGGCGCTTTCTGATGGACAGCTTCTAGCGCTAGCCAACAGAATGACACTGTTCAAATCCTCTGACTTTTCTTCCTGAATAGATGCTTTGGATGCTTCAGGATAAGGCTTTTATTGCAATCCGCTCTGGCTCATTCTTAGAACAAGTGGCCCATCTATCTTTGAGAACTCCCAGAAGTTTTTGGTTTTTATCATGTCATCTGCTGAATTTTACAGGGGTTTCAGATGACATAGTTCTCCAGCTGTAACTCTTCCTTCTGTTTCCACTGATTCTTTCAGGTTTTTTTCTTGGAGGAAGAAAAACTGCAAAATTCAGTGGTGGGCTACACGCAATAGTCCAAACAGTGAGAACTGCTGTTGTGCTTTCTATGAAGTGATGAAACCACTCTGGATTTTAATATGAACTTTAAAGGAGCTATCCAAGGCACAAACCCTATCCCAAATAGTTTCAGCACCTTGGATAGCTCCTTTAAAGTCTGGAGCAGATTCACTGCCCCACTGACATTGGAGGTGCCAGGCACCACTGCATTCAGAGGCTGTTGGATGGCAATAGCCATCACCCCTAGCCTACAGTGAAGAGTAGTGTGAGTGGTGATCCAGCCAGCATCTGGAGGGCCTCATTTAGAACAGGACAAATTGCTGTTGTGAGGAGTCCTCTGCCTAGAAGCACACTTTATTGAACAAAAGCAAAAATATGGATGAAACGGTGGGCATTTCCAGACACTCCCAAGCAAACGTCACTGTGAAATTCTTCTGTATGATCTTCAAAGGATTTCCCCTGGTAAGGAAGAAGACAGAAGTTATAGCTGAGGTACATGGTTAGGGCAATTGCAGGAGTTTGATCCTGCCTTAAGTGCCGTTGCTCCATCCTATAGCATCCTATGGCATAGTTTGTGGAGGTCCTTATGAATCTCTAGTGCTACAGGACTAGTGTACTTCAGAGAATTCTAAGCATTTCTCCCCAAACTACAAATCCCAAGACTCCATAGGATCAAGGCACAGGACTTAAAATGAGACCTAGCTGCTAGGACTATACAGCATGACCACACCAAGGAAGGCTGTGAAGCCCCTATGAAACTTGGGCTCCATCTATACGATGGGGACGAATAGAGTACCTCGCAGTAATGGTATTTTGCAGCAACAGCGACTTCTCTTAACTGTGTTTTTGGCCCCAGAAGCCCCCAGAAGCTTTGCATGCCAGATGGCAGCCATGAGTGATTTACTCTTGTTAGTACTTTGCCACCACCAAACTTAAAAAAGAACCACACCATGTTGTCTAAGGTGTGCTGGAGCAATAGAGCAATTTTTTTGAGTTAAAAGAACAGCAAAAAACCAAACCAAACCAAAAAAACACCACACACACACACACACACACAAACACCATTTTATCTCCTTAGCAATAACTTGCTAAGGTGAAAATCCAAGATAGCAGCTGCACGCACTTGCCCTCTTAGCAAGCCCCTCCCCCTGCATTCAGCTTGCCAGTCAGCTCTGTGCTTCCTCTCATGTGGGAAAGCAAATGCGCTTGTCCTAAGGAGCAGGAATATGCACCCCCCTTGCTGTTTTTAAGAAACCACAGGGTTGTCCACACAGTGAAAATACCCCTCACAGAATTTGCTCAGAAAATCAGCTGTCTTAATGGGATCCCGCATTGTCTCATCGTATTGTGAAGGAGGGGGGGCAAAAAGAGGGAAAAGTACATGAGAAAACCATTTGTGGCTTTCCCCAACTTAAAACAAAACAAAACAAAAAAACCCTCCAGCGATATTTTCACTTGATATGAATCACTTCCCCATGCAGGACACAGTGCAAACCTGATTGCCTAGGGGGCAGGGCTGGGTTACAGGGCAAGCACCCGCTGCCGCCATGTTTGATTTTTGCTTTAGCAAGTGATCACTAAGGTGATGAAAATGGAGGTTTGTGCTATCTTTTTTCTCTTTCTTTTCATGGAAAGTGGATTGATGCAGGATCCCATTTAGACAGGTCGTATACCCAGCCATCGCTAATTAGCATCAAACTCAGTTTCTCTGGGATTTGATACAATATAGGATTAATGTTGTTACTCTAAAATGAAAGGGTCCTTTCATCAGTGCTGGATATGGACAATCCTAAATATACACTGGACTGACTACGTGATGAATGTTGCTGTCCTTGAGCAAGCAGGGATCACCAGCATTGAGGCCATGATATTGAGAACACAGCTGCGCTGGGCAGGGCATGTTTCTAGGATGGAGGACCATCGCCTCCCCAAAATAGTACTCTACGGTGAAGGTGAACTCGCCACGGGTCAGCGTAAGAGGGGTGCTCCAAAAAAGCGATACAAGGACTCCCTGAAACAACATCTCAGGCTCGGCCAAATTGATCACCAACAATGGTCTGCCCTGGCCTCACATCGGGAGGCATGGAGACGCACTATCCACAATGCTGCAGCCTTATTTGAGAACTCACGCCGAACAAATCTTGAAGAGAAACGACAACGCAGAAAGAATGACAACCCGGAAAAATCACCCAAGGAGACCTTCTGCTGTGCTTTCTGCAACTGGACTTGTTTATCTCGGATTGGCCTTTTTAGTCATCAGTGCAGTTGCAGAAAGTGCGGGATGAGTCCTTCCTGAATCTTCGTTTGCGAAGAAAAGCCAGAGAGAGAGAGAGAGAGACCCAGCGACTTCCACCAGAGGTATTTTCACCATTTAGACAACTCCTCTGTGACGGGGTTGGACGATGGTATGATAAAAACCTTGTCTGGCACTGCTTGGGGGAAATCATCGTGGGCAGTTTTTTTTTACAAATGGAAGGTGCCTTCCCCTCTTGTGAGAAGACCCTCCGTGGAATAGTGTGAAGGTGGGGCTGCAGCAGCAGCACCACCATCACGACTATAAACGCTTTTTCTGGAAGACCCCCGTGGGAACTCCGAAACCTGAAACAAAGGAGCACAAATGGGAGCCTTATTTCTTTCTGCTGACTGAGCTGGCCCGTGAAGCGTGACAGTGTCTGCACTGCAGCCGCTCTTCTCCACCACCACCACCACCACTCCCCATTCAAAAGCGCTCGCCCCGGGGAAAACAGGGCAGCTCCGACACATCGCGGGGACTGTCGGAGGGACTCCGCCCCTGAGTGTCCCTGGCCCTCCCGCTCCCACGCCACTCGTGTCACACACACACACGCACGCACGAGTCACCCTTTCTCTCACACGTTTCGCTCGGGGGGGGGACCCACACAAACCTCCCCCCCCCCCGCAGTGGCGACCGGCGGGCCGGCGCGCTTTGGCCACCTTCTGTGGGCTGCATTGCCGGGGCGAAGGCAAAGCAAGGAGCCCCGCCCAGCCGCCGGCCGCTGGCTGCCCGCATTGGCTGCGGCGGGGCCGGTTGTGGTGCTGCCATTCCTCCTTTCCTCCCTCCCGAGCCTCCCCTGGCCCAGAGCCGCAGAGAGCCGGGGCCGCCCTGGCGAGCTGGTTCCTCAGTGCCCGGCCAAGGCGCGGCGGCGGCGGCGGCACCTGAGGAGATGCTTCTGGGCTGCAGCTGGGGGGCCGCGGCGCGGGCTGGCTGCTCTTCCCAACCGGGCGCGCCTTGAACCGCGGCGCTCTCCCCGCCGGAGCCATGTCTGCCAGAGGTGAGTGAAGGAGTGAGTGTGTCTCCCCTCCCCACCCCACCCCACCCCGGCCTGGTTGTCTGGCTGGCGGGTAGAGCAGCATCTCTTCCTCCTAATTCCTGGGGAGGGGGAAGCCAGGCCAGGCAGGGCCACCTCCATGCCTGTTTCGCATCCTGAGGCGTTTGCATGCCCGGGTTAAGGAATTTTTTTGGGGGGGGGGCTGTAATGGTTTATTTTGGGGGGGGCATATGTTTATCTCTGGTCCATGTAACCTAACTCAACCTAAGCTATTCACAGTACAGGATATTCAGATTATTACTAATAGTGTTTTTGCAGGAGGAGGGTTACTACGGGGCCCCCACAATGATGGGGCCCCCTGCGGATGCTGAGGCCGCGGGTGCCTTAAAGCTGCCCTGTGGTCCAGGCGCCTCTCTCCCAGCTCCCCTTGGCGAAGGCGGGAAGGGTGTAGGTACTTCCCCGCCTCCCCTCCACCCAGCACCTGTCTCTCCAGGAAACTTCACCACACGTCCCCTCCGCTTTGCCTTTTTTCGCTTGTTCCCAGGTTGGGGAGGGAAGGAGAAGGAAGGAGGGGGTGGGGATGTCTGGGGTTCAGACGCCTCCCCCCCGCCGTAGCTCCCCTTTAGGAGCGCGGGAAGGGTTTAGGTTGGGCTCTTAGTCCCAGGCTGTGGGTGGGGTGTGTGAGGAGACTTCGCTTCGCGGTACCATTTTGCAGTTCTCCTCATGGAAAAATTCCAGGGGTTGCTGCACCAAAGATATTTAAAGGTGCAGTGCATACATCCCCCCCTTAAAAAAAAAACAACACCCTGAGGGCTTGGAATTGGGGGTGGGGGGAGACAGTACAGGAGCACCTCAGAGCTTTGTCGCTGTATGTTTTTCTGGAGGCCTGTATAAAAATACTCCCATGAAGAGTAGAATTGCCGGCGTGAAGGAGGAGAAAGGAAAACGAAGAAAGGAAGCAGAGGGCAGAATTGTTCCCTTTTGCAGAACGTGATGATGGTGATGGTGATGGTGCTGCTGCTGCTGTGAATGCAGAGTTTCTGGCTGCCGGCTGCCTCCAAGGTTGCCAGCGCTGATGGAGTGTTTTTTAACAGATCATTCAGGGTGGGGATGATTCATAGGCTCTAGGATACCTTCTAAATAAAGTGGCCAGTTTTTCTTGAGGTGTGCAAAAGAGCCTTTTTGAAAATCCACAGATGTTAATAACTGATAGTATGTGTAAATCTTTTTTTCAACCTTCAAGGCTGCAATCCTTCCCACACTTTCTTGAGAATAAGCCCCGTTGGACACTGCAGGGATTAATTTTGAGCAAACATGCATAGGATTGTTCTATATGAGGACTAAATATGACATTTCTTTTATGGGTATATGTCGTCGTCATCATCATGTAGAATACCTGTCTGATATGGGGAAATGCTAGAATGACTGAAAGAAAGAGGCTCTCAACAAATTCATGTATATAGCTATCTAAAATAAAATAAAAATTAACATAAGGGCTCATATTCAATTGCTGGAGTTAGTCCATTGGATCAGTGGATTTACATGGGTTGATTTACCACTCAGCAGATTTAAGACTAATTCAAGGCCTTCTAAAACATGTTTGAGGAAGGGTAGGGGACCTGGAGACACATTTTAAAAAAATCATCAAAAAATAGTACTCCATTTGCTATAACTATGTGAACTTGATGTGTGCTTCTCTTAGTTGTAGTGGAACTCAGAGTACAAAATAGTTTGCCTGTTGTATTTAGGCCACAAAGTGTAATGGTCATTCATATTGGTGACATTAGGAAGTCATGTCATATGTTTGATGTGTCTGCAGAGGCACCATCCAGAACAAGCTAATGGGTGCAATGGGTGTGGCTGTATTGAAATGGGGTTTGAGAAGGCTTAGCATAGCCTGAGCTTTCTCTTTAATGTAGCCTTGCCCCTTTTCTGAGTGCTGTGATGTCACACTACTGACTCAGCTGAAATGTCAGTTCTGGGAAGAGTCACTCAAACCTGTTTACTTTAGGGTGGAGTAATTAGCTTATTCTGATTTGCAGGCTTTTGGTTGCAGAATTTGATCTGGGGAAAGCATCTCATCACTGTTGGGGATTGATCTGTTGAATCCTTGGTTAGAAAAGAGTGCCATGCTGCCTCCAACATTACCTTTAGCAGCCTCTTGATTTACAAGGCCCAGTTCACCATTGTTAGGTCTCACTGTGTGTGTTTGTACCTTCAAGTTGCCTGTTGAAATATGTTAAAGCTTAAAAAATATGTCAGATATCTAGTTAATTACCTTTACAGAACAGTGTTGATGTGAATACAGGTGTGTGTGTGTATATGCACACATGCACCTTCAAGTTGTCTGTTGACTTACAGTGACTCCCTGAATTTCATCAGGTTCTCTTAGGCAAGCAATAGTCAGAGGTGCTTTTGCCAGTTCCTTCCTCTGAAATATAACCTACAGTATATGTTGGTATTTGTTGGCAGTCTGCCATCCAAGTACTCACCAGGACCGACCCTGCTTAGCTTGTAAGATCTGATAGGATCCGGCACCTTTAGGGTATTTAGACCCCCAGTCTCACTATACAGTTATAACATAAAGACCTTCATGTTTCAGCAGGACCAGTAGGAAGTAAGTGGAAACTGAGAAGATCCTCTACTATACTACTAATGTTAATGCTTCCATATCTACCTTCCTCCACTGTTCTCATATTTGTATGTGGAGTACCAGTGGGGAAAAATCTATATGTTTTGTATGTTCTGTGCATCTAACATACCTCACTGGGTGTATGGTGAAGATTTTGCTCAATCACCTTCTCATCATAGAATCATAGAGTTGGAAGAGACCACAAAGGCCATCCA
Source organism: Gambelia wislizenii (assembly GCA_030847615.1). Lineage (NCBI taxonomy): Eukaryota > Metazoa > Chordata > Lepidosauria > Squamata > Crotaphytidae > Gambelia > Gambelia wislizenii. The sequence goes on along the minus strand of JAUMIR010000003.1, from coordinate 90,230,310 downwards.
GTCCAGCCCCCCTGACATGCAGGAATACACAATCAAATCATTCCTGACAGATGGCCATGCAGCCTCTGTTGAAAAACCTCCAAAGAAGGAGACTCCACCACACTGTGAGGCAGTGTATTCCAGCATCTTTGTTTGTGTAAATTTTATTTGTATACATTATAAAAATTTGATCATGACAATTTACTTGAATCTTCTCAGGTTTTGTGCTTTTCAGCTCTTACTTGGGGATTTTAAATGTTAGCAATCTGAGTTACAGTTACATTTAACACAAACATTAGAATCCTCAAATGTAGAGCTCCTTGTTCTCTTTGTAGTACCTAATGAGTATGGGGTGGTACATTCTGGCTTTTTGAAAGGGTTCCATTAAACTGCCAATTCTGAAATAGCAGTTAAGTCATCAGGCTGAACTAGTCAATAAATGTTATGTTGTACGTGAATGAAATACTGCGACAATTCCTTTTTGCTTGTCAAATCAACATCATTTGTCCTGTTATGAACAATGCTATTTCTTTATTTTCCAGGTGTAGTCTTGGTTCAGAAGAACACTGTCATTATTTTGAGTGTGCTATGCCAGTATTGCATGATGACTTTTCCTACTTGTTATGAAAGTATCTTTCATTTTCCAATAAATTACCATTCTGTCACTTGAATCACTTTGGGACCATACATTCTGATAAAAGACATTTTTAGTGGTGCTAATGGTCACATGACATGACATCTTTTATTTTTCTGGAGACCATGATAAACATAGAAGCTGCAGAAATCATGTCTCTCAGCTTCTTCCTCCTGGAATTTTTCTCTAAGATTGCCCACACACTTTGCACATTTACACTCACTTCTGCAGCATTTCTGGTGTGAGGTAGGAAGAATAAAAGGACTAGATAACCAGAGTTGAACTCACTGTAACTATCTATACCTTATCAACCTGTACCTTGTCACCAGGGTTTTATCAGCTTTATTTATATTCTGAGACTTTATAAAGTCTTATATCCTGTGCCTATGCAGGCAAAATATAAAAAAGAATACCCTGAGTGGTGCTTTATTTTACAGCATTTGTAACAGAAGTCAATAAAATTGCAATAAACAGGGTTGGGCAGCCTGTGTCTCTTTAGATTGGATTCTAACTCCCATCATCCCCATCATGATGGTTCAAGTTTCATAGGAGTTGGAGTTCATCAGTCTCTAGAAGTGTTTTATTGACAGGTCTGTGGTTTAGCATATTTGAAGACCAACATATTGTTGGTCTTCAAATATGCTAAACCACAGACCTGTCATCCCTAACCCTCCATGGCCATTGCTGTATATAGGACCTGCATTACAGATGGCATCATGCTGATTGTACCATGAAAAGTATTTTATGGTGGTACTTCATTCCAGGGTGCCAAGCTGGGGGAAGCTGATCCTTAGTACTATTCCTGTCTCAGCAAACTATCTTCCTTGTACAGTACTAGAATATTTGCAATCTTTCAATAATGTTTGGCATACTTGCCCAAAACACTGTTTCAAAGTTTCTATTATTGATCACTTGTTGGACATCTTACCATGACATTTCTAAATGGATAGCATTTTTGCTATTGATGCAACAAATCATATCCAGAGTAGATTATCATCTACTCTGACAACCAGTAGCCTGCAGGCACTTGTTTTGTAAGATACGTGCTTACTACACATGGCCTGTCAGAATCATCATCTTGACTCAGTGGATCAATATGTATAGGTAGGCTTGAGGAGTGTACTTCTGGTGAGGAAACACATTTAGAGGTAGCCATGTCAGCTATGCAGCAAAACAAAATCCAAAATCCACAAAAAAGTGATATCTTTATTGACCAACGAAATGATGTAAACTTTACACATGATGTAAACTTTCAAAGCTTCATCAGGCAAAAGATGTTAAAAAAGAAAGAAAAGTGAGGATGTTGGAGTCACAGGCTGACATGCTGGTTTCAGATGTTATTTGCGTTGTTGTTCAGGTGGGGGATCTCATGCAGGCAGAGGCCACTCCTACTTCCTGGCCATGGGGAGTTGGGAAAAAAAGAAAGTAAAATTTAAATCCTTTTGCAGCATTGAGGCAACCTCTCTGACATTCAGCATGTTCTTGATCCTTTGTGAAGCCAGGGGCCCCTTTGTTAGGTAAAAATCATTGGATTGTGTGTGTGTGGATCTTGGATTTTCTGGTGAGGTGTTAGGTTGAATCACTTTTTCCTCTTTATAGCCCTTGAAATGTTCCTTTATTGCGGGGATTAACAACTATGGGGGAATGAAGGAAGGGGGTGAGCTTTGGTCCACAGGTTGCTTCCCAGAATCCAGAGGCCATGATGGCTATGGAATTCTGGGAGTTGTAGTCCAACAAAGAAATATTTCCAAGTTCTGCGCTCCAGTACAAGGAAGTAATTCTCAGATGAACTGAGGTGTTTCTTTAAACTAGAGGTGCTGAGGAATTAAGAATGCAAAGTTAATGTACTAGAGGAGACCAAAGACACCATGGGGCCTGAGGCTGAAATACTAAACTGTACCTGATTGTAAATTGATAAATAAATTAATAATCTAAATAGCATTTAATTATACTTTATAGTTACTCCAATATTTTTTGCTTGTGTAGCCTACCTCATCTTCTCTAAAGGTAAAGGCTCTGATGAGTGACCCCTGTTCCTTAATCCCAGGTGAGTGTGGGCATAAAATGATTCCCCACTGATGAAAAAAAAAAGGAATTTTGCACATGCCCAGATGCATAGCCATCTTTATCGTTACATGTAAATTGAATTTCCCTAGTTAAACGCAGGCACTGAAATCAAGTTGGTAAGGAGTTGTTTATGCCCATTTTGTAAAGCTTTTGAAATGATGCTTTGAATAGATATTCTTCAGTTTTACTGAAGAACTGTTTAAACAAACTCTACAAAAATTCTTTGACTAATGTGCCCCATCAATTAGATGACATAGTAAATGGTGCCCTACATCCATTTACAGTTATTCTGGCAGCTATGCAGAAAATGTCACAAGTGTCTCTCCCTTTCCCTGGCAGTAAAAATACAGCAATATCACATTAAATCACTCACATTTTGCTTCTCTTTCATGATGCCCCAAACCTGTTGCCGGAGGTTGCTTTTCACTTTTCCTAATGGTTGGGGTGGCCCTGGCCTTGCAAAACTTTATGTGTGACTTTGTTTCATAACTTAGTGCCTTCTAGCATGTGTCATGTTGTGATTTCATATTGTCTGTAGAGAACTTTATGTGTGACATTAATATATGTTAGCACTTGTTGACAGGGAAAAGAGTGGAGATAATTCTTGTTTATACAGCTTTAATTCAGTGATGGTAATCATGTCGCCCACCAGATATTGGATTATAATTTCCCACCATTTATTGTTCTTCTGGGAGTTGCGGTGCAAAAATGTCTGAATTGCTGCATGATTTCTACTCCTGCCTTAATCTTCTTGGTAGTCCCAGATAGACCCATTGAAATTAACTGTTTAATGGTGAGTCAGACTTACAAAAAATTCATTGCTTCAGTGTGTCTAGTTGGGATTACCAATAGGATTCAGTCCACAGGATTTCATGTGAAAACTTCTCTGTGGAATTTTGGCTAGTGGCCATTGCTCTAAAATACCTTATTATATGGATTATTTTAGTTTCCCCACATTGCTGCTGTTTGCAGAGTCTTTTATCAAAATTGATGCAGGTGTCTGTTTAACCACTCAAGTTAACCATGTTGTGTGGTTGTGTTTAAACTCCTTGTAACTGTACCTTACAACTTCTGTTTATAATAAGGTATAGTTTTCAGGAGAGGAAAGGAAACCACTGAACTGCTAAACTTGAGCAAACCACATTTATCGTGAGTTTTAATGTAACAAATTTCGCTCTTTCTTTCTTTCTCTTGGTTACAAGTACACTAAAGTACACAAGTAAACTAAAGAAATAGTACAGAGTAGAAGGGTACCACAATGGTTATGGGCTGGTAGTTTCCTTTCATTGTTTTTTGAGACAATGAACTGGAATCTATTTTTAATGCACATATTTGGGTAGACTTTTAGAAACGGAAAATAAGCATCAGCCTGTTTTTAGAATGGCAGACCAACAGTCTGGCATTCTCTGGATATCTAATCTAATGCCATTCTGTGGATATCTAATCAGGAATAAGCCTTACAATAAGGGTTGCTTCTAGCTAAATTTGTAAGCTGCAGGAAAGTGTGGCTTGCTAGATGAGTTTGATGTATAATTCCTACTCTCTGCACCCAAATAGACCATTGTGTGGGAATTGCAGTCTAACAATGTCTGGAGGGCCACAGTTGTCCATAGCTGGGGCCTTTTCACATTACATAGTCATATGATTCCACTTTAACTACCAGAGTTCCATCCTATGGAATTTTAGGATTTGTAGTTAAAGATGGACACTTGGAATTCTCAGCCAGAGAACTCTAGTGTCTCACCAAACTACAAACCACAGGATTCCACAGAATGCAGCCATGACACTTAAAGTACTGTAGAATCACCATGCTATAATTTTGTAGTGTGCAAATGGCCTTGGTGTGTAGGTTTGCAACCAAAAATGCCATCAGATAATTTAGTGGGGAAAAATAATAATCAAATTCTGCATGTAGTATGCTGACTCTGAAACTGATCCTGTTGACAAACAAACAAACAAACAAACTGAATGAAAGTTTAATGATTTTTTTATTGTATTGTTGAGTCAACATATTTTTTTTTAAAAAACAAAGCCACTCTGTTTGCAAGCCTCTTTTCTATCATTTAAAAAAATCTCTGTGTGTTCTGTGAATAATTTTGTAGGCCGAAAAGTCCTGAAAGATCTATACAAAAAGAAAAATAAAGCTTTTGTATAATATCAACCATTATTCCTCTAGTTTATGTAGGACACAATCACTCAAGCCATCTTCCATTTGTCTGTCCTATGGATGTTCCCCCTGCTCCCTCCTTCCTTCTCCTCCCCCCAACATGACCCTATCATGATGACAGGCTGCTATTCCAGGACTAATCCAAGCACAAGATCAGCATGGGTCAGAAGATCTCCTGTGTTCAAGCAATGTGTGATGTGGGTCGCACCATCATGTGACTGCATGGGCTGGGCCCATTATTCGTTGTTGAGGTGCCCACCCCCTGCCCCCATTGTTGACATTCCCCACATTCAGGCCCAGTTAAACTTCAAATGTAACCATAACCACATAGCCAGATTCATTTGGGGCCATTTTAATCTTATAGGCCTCCAAACTGAGGGCCTCTTCTCTGAATGCCTGCATGTGAAGGAGAGGGGACAAGAGCCATACTAATAAAGGGACATGATATGAGCCTGTGGCCCAGTGAAACAGCAAAAGTTCAGTTCTCAATAAAATAAAATACCACACACACACACACACACACATACACAAAACCCCAGAGCTTGATAAAAGTTATTTTTTCAGAGTACAGCTCTCAAAATTACCCAACCAGCCTAGCCATGTTGCTTCTGGGGTTCTGGGATTTGTCCTAGGAAGTAAGTTCTCCAAGCTCTGCCAAGCAGTTCTAGTTTGATAGTCTGGCATGTTAATAGGACTTGTAAAAACCACACCTCTTTACTTGTGGAATGGGCCTAATAAGATATAGGCTTCCAGTGTTAGAAGAACCTACTACTGATTTGTGTGTGCATTGGGTATGTTGGAACACTTTGGGGGAGTTTTGACAGCAGTATGTGTGGATAGTTGGGGCAACAATAGGCTTTTGGCAATGAGCAGAGTCAGACAGTTGAATAATTGAGATGAGTTAGATAAGTACAAACAGTGGGACACCATAGTGGAGAAAGAACTTTATTTTCTGGTGAACTGTTTCTGCCAACCAAGATAGATCTACGCAGCTGGTCTCTTCCAACTCTATGATTCTATGATTTATTTTAGGTAATCCAATGCTTAAATTCACCTCTAGCCCTTATAATATTGAGACTCCATAAGGAACTCTCTCCGCTCTATTTATGAAGGCGCCTGTGAACTTCGCACATGATAGAGACAGTTGAGAGTATACAAAGTGGTTTTTTGTATTTTCAGAATAGAGGATCAAAATTGGTTGTGTCTTATTGCCTTTTTCCCATCAAGTTTAGAGGCCATTGGGGTGTGATCTCATAGATTAACTTGATGTTTTGCTTACCTTCCTCCCCTAACATCTCAATATAACATGCAGGCTAAGATTATCATCTCACAAGACTTTTGGGCTGGCCTAATAAACATCTCTTAGGTAACCGGATGCAGAAGATCCATGCATTCCCCACCCACCCTCCATGTGAATTTTGGAATTTGTTTCATGGTCAGGGAAGCTGTGTGTGTTTTTAGTGGCCATTTTAGGGAAAAGTGTGGGCTCCTTATGCTGGTTTTTCTTTGTGAGGTGTTCTGTCCATGAACTCTAGTTGCAACAGTGGGATTTGTGGTGGTTGGGTCCTTGTAGCTTGAGTCCTGAAGCACAGTATATGCCATATATCTGTCAGGATGAGTTAGCAGTATGCCCCATGTGACACAATCAACAATCTAGGGTATGCAGACAACATCCTACTACTAGCAGAAAACAACAAAGACAATCAACAATTACTAAAGAAATTCAAAGAAGAAAGTGTTAAGGCAGGCTTACTGTTGAACATCAAGAAAACAAAAAATGGCTATGGAAGATTTACATAAATTCACTTTAGACAGTGAGGAATTTGAATACAGTAGGACCCCATATCCACTGATTCATTATCCACTGATTTAGTTATCCATGGGCAGGGCCTGTTTAAGGAATTTTGGGGCCCCCTGCAATGCTTTATTTTGGGGGGCCCATATATTTATCTCAGGTCAAAGTAACCTAATCTATTCGCAGTACAGGTTGTTCAGATTATTACATAATCTGCTACCAATAATTTAGTTTTAAAAAACTATATTACAGTTGTCCCTCCACATTCGCGGGGGTTAGGGGCGTGAGACCCCTGCGAATGTGAAAAAAACGGGAAGAAAAACTAGGTCATGCACCGCCCTCCTGCACCCCCTGCTGCTTCTCCCCCCCAGGAGCAGCAATGCACGACAGGGCTACCCAAGCCTCGTTACTGCTTCCTCCCACCCTCTCCCGCCCCCTGGAGCAGCGACGGGGCTACCCAAGCCTCATCGCTGCTTCCTCCCACCCTCCCCTGCCCTCCCCAGGAGCAGCGACGGGGCTACCCAAGCCTCATTGCTGCTTCCTCCCACCCTCCCCCGCCCTCCCCAGGAGCAGCGACGGGGCTACCCAAGCCTTGTCGCTGCTTCCTCCCACCCCTCCCGCCCACCCCAGGAGCAGCGACCCCATTGCAGTTTTTTGGATGGCGGGGGAGGGGCGCTCCCAAAATTGCGAATAGTCAAAACTGCGAATCTTAAAGCCGCAAATGTGGAGGGGCAACTGTATAGAGACTAACATAATATTTTTTTGTTTATTATCCTTTAACATAATGGTGTAGATTTCCTCAAAGAAAAGAAAAAATGGATCACAAGCTGAACATGAGTCAGCAGTGCGATGCAGCAGCAAAAAAAGCCAATGCAATTCTAGGCTGCATTAATAGGAGTATAGTGTCTAGATCAAGGGAAGTAATAGTGCCACTCTATTCTGCTTTGGTCAGACCTCACCTGGAATGCTGTTTCCAGTTCTGGGCACCATAAATCAAGAAGGACAAGCTGGAATGTGTCCAGAGGATGGCGACCAGGATGGTGGGAGGTCTGGAAGCCATTATGCCCTATGAAGAGTGGCTTAGGGAACTGGGTATGTTTAGCTCGGGGAAGAAAAGGTGAAGAGATGACAATGATAGCTATGTTTAAATATTTGAAGGGATGTCATACTGACGATGGAGCAAGCTTGCTTTCTGCTGCTCCAGAGACTAGGACATGGAGCAATGGGTTCAAACTACAGGAAAAGAGATTCCACCTAAACATTGGGAAGAACGTCCTGATGGTAAGAGCCAGTGGAATATGCTGCCTTGGAGTGTGGTGGAGTCTCCTTCTTTGAATTTTTTTAAACAGACTGGATGGCCATCTGTCCAAGGGCTTTAATTGTGTGTTCCTGCAGGGCAGAAGCAGATTGGATGGGATGGCCCTTGGGGTCATGATTCTATGAATCTAGGCTGCATTCAGAGCCTGGAAAATTTACTTTTGGATTACACCTCCCAGAATTCTCCTGCCAGCACCCTTCTCAAGGTCTTGGTTGCATTGTTCCTTTTTCAGCATTCTCTAGCCCCGTGGTTCTTAATCTAGGGTCCGCGATGTCCTCACAGGGCATCCACAAATACCTGAAGGCTGCTTGGCCCACCTCCTCCCTGCAGTGGAGTGGCCACGTGACAGAACAAAGGCAAAGGCTAGCTGGCTGGCTTGGCCTGTACATTGTCATTCAATCCACTCCAGCCACAAACTTGCAGGAAGAAGCAAGAGGGCCTCTGAGGGAAAGTTTAATGGATGGTGTAATTGTATTATCATAGAATCATAGAGTTCGAAGAGACCACAAGGGCCATCCAGTCCAACCCCCTGCGATGCAGGAATACACAATCAAATCATTCCTGACAGATGGCCATCCAGCCTCTGTTTAAAAACCTCCAAAGAAGGAGTCTCCACCACACTACGAGGCAGTGTATTCTACTTCCAAACAGCTCTTACGGTCAGGAAGTTCTTCCTAATGTTTAGGTGGAATCTCTTCTCCTGTAGTTTGAACCCATTGCTCCGTGTCCTAGTCTCAGGAGCAGCAGAAAACAAGCTTGCTCCATCCTCAGTATGACATCCCTTCAAATATTTAAAACATAGCTATCATTGTTATTATTCAAGAATCATCACTATTATTCTTATTATTAGCTATTATTGTTATTATTATTAGGGGTTTAAATCTTGAGTTAAGCCTTCGGGCAACAAAAGATATTTAAAGGTGGTCCCTGGTAAAGAAAAGGTTAAGAACCACTGCTCTAGCCCAATGGTTCTCACATAACACTAATGGGATACTGGTGTTTTAGTGACAACAATAAAATAATTGTTCCTGTCAAATGCTTCAAAAAAGGGCACCCAAATGCCCTTTGAGGGTAACTTGTTTTGTTTATGTGATATATACATTGAAATAATTTTTAATAAAAATATTTTTTTAAAAAGGGTAACTTCAAAAAAATAGCTAGAAAATGTAACTTGTCATATTATTAAACTGCTTTTGCTTCCACCTGTAATGTAAATTTTGAAATTGAATGTTACTCCACCCTTGTTACCCAAAGAGGAAATGCGCTGCTGGCAACTACAATGTCATGGCCAGCCAGGATTCTGAGGAGTCAGAAGACGAGGAGGCTGAGTCTGAATCTAGCTCTGCTTTGCCAGATGCAGAGGAACCTAGGTCTCAACAGCCTAGCCCTCCCCCAGCACAGGGTCCAAGCCTGGGAGACATAGTTGAGCAACAGCAAGAGGTAGAAGAGCAGGTGCCTACCTTTAGCCAAAGAAAAGCAGAAAGGGAGGGGCTGCGACACTCTCAGAGGCTAAAAGAAAGATGCTCATTAATCACCCAGCAGCTGTGAGTGGGAGCTGGGCCAACATAAGCAGCTGAGGGAGTCACTGGATTCCTTGTCTCAGGCTATCTGCATTCCCTGGAGGAAGCCTCTGCCTTTGACTCTCCTGGCTTTTGGAACCTTGCTTTCTTGAAACCTCGGATTATCTTGACCCTGGACTGTCTTCGTTGACCCACCTGCCAGAATCCTTTTGACCTCGGACTGCCTCTTTGTACTTCGCTTTCTCTGGACTCCTGACTCTCAGGACTGCTATTGACAACACAAGGTACTGTGCTTTGGAACTGAGTTGTTGCTAAGCCGGCTGCTTTATCAACTAATTGACTTGGTGGCTTTCCCGGACATACATTACTTTTAATGTGTTCTTTTCAGCCTGGACTTCTAGACAGAATCAATAAAAAAATCACTGGCATGGTTGTTAACACAGGTCCCTGCCCCCTGTACAGCTCAGCCACCCTAACGCTGGCCAGCAGCCCACCCACCCCCTTTCTGGGCACCATCCAGGGGCTCCTCCTCCACGCCTCCCTCCCTCCCTCTCTCCCTTTGCTGGGGGGCTCTCGAGGCCACTGACACCCCTCAACCCATCCAGGCTGGGAAAAGCAGTCACTTTGCATCGCGAGGAGAAGCCGAAGCTAAAGCAGGTGACATCAGCTCGGCTCCGGTTGTGTTTCGTGGAGGACAAGCACACACCCACTCACATACACACTCCTCACATGAGTGGAGGCCCCAAGGGGCCCTGAGGCAAGACTTTCTTCCTGGCGGAGTGGGTCCATTCTCTCTCAGGGTAAGCCCCCCAAGACCCCCCCTGCCCACCAGATGTTCTTGGGCTCGGGGTGAGAAAAGGGAGGGAGGAGAGGCTGGGCACCGAATAGCCTCTGAGGTCCTGGTGGATCTCCTCACATCCCAGGGAAGGGGGGGTGCTCCTCTGAGTCCCGCCCCCTTGCTTCAACCTCTCCCACTGGGGGACACTCTCTGAGGGAGTTGGCCAAGGGGCTGCAATCAAAGAGCTGGGAGGGGGAGTCGGGGGCTGCGGCCCTGGAAGAGGTGCCTGTGGAGGCATGGCCAATTTAAAGGCCCCCCTGGAAAGCCCCCCCCACGGGCCTCTTCTCCCCCCCCCCCATGGGAAGAGCCAATGGTCAGGTGCCTCTGCTGCCACCTTGGCTCCTCAGAAGCCATTGAAGGGTGTCCCCTGGGCCGGATTGAGGTGGAAGACTGTGGAACGCCTGGCGAAGCCCGCAGAGGAACAGATGACCCCCCCCTCCACACTCCCTGCCCTGTCAGAGGAGCACCAGCCAGCCTCCTTTTTCCAGCCAGAGCAGGAAGAAGGGAAGGGGGCGGGCAACACAGGAGGGGAAAACTCTGATACCCGGCCAGCCCATGCACAGACAGAGCAGGGGAGTGCCACAAAGGGCTGGGGGTGAGGAACGTCCGCCCCGCAACACCCCGAGCAGGAAGCGGCCTCGGATCCTGGGGGGCAGGGGGAGGGAGGAAAAAAGTCAGAAAGGCAGGCAGAGGGAGGGGCTCCTTTGGTTCCCCCAGACCCCACCACCACCACCGGGACCACTGCCCTTCTCCCCCCCCCCAGCTCCATGGCCATGCTGGTGCTCAGCTTCCCTGCAGCCTGTGGGAGGTTGGCAGGAAAGCCCTCCCCCCAGGCCACACTGCATCCGCATGAGGAGGGAGTCAAGATGGGGGGGGCTCTGCACAATGGGGTCCCCTGCATGATAGGTTCCCCCCCCCCGTTGTTGCAGGTTTTGCAAGTGGCTTAAACTGGCCCTGTCCATGGGACACAAAACAGCACATCTACTATAGAGTCTTCCTAGAAAATGTGTCCTCTCTAGCTATTTTCTAGGTCCTCCAAGGCAACTCTATGGTATTTTAAACTGGAAGTCCCATTATTTTAAATGGTGTTCACTATTATCCCTGGTTTTCGGTATCCATGGGACCCCCCAGAACCAATGCTGAGCAAATATGGGGGTTCTACTGTAGTTAAAGATTTCCCACACCTTGGGTCGATCATTGACCAGAACAGAGATTGCAGTCAAGAAATTGGAAGAAGACTAGGAATGGGAAAGGCGGCTATGAAAGAACTAGACAAAATTGTAAAGTGCAAAGATACAAAACTGAACATTCAAGTTAAGATCATCCAAGCCATTGTATTTCCCATCACCATATATGGCTGTGATAGCTGGACAGTGAAGAAAGCTGATTGAAAGAAAATAAACTCATTTGAGACGTGGTGTTGGAGAAGAGTGCTGAGGATGCCATGGATGGCCCAAAAGACAAATAAATGGGTCCTAGAACAGATCAAGCCTGAACTCTTCCTGGAAGCCAAGGTGGCTAAATTGAGGCTATCATACTTCGGCCACATGATGAGAACGCATGACTCACTAGAAAAGTTAGTAATGCTAGGACAGGCAGAGGAAGAGAGGAAGACCCCATACCAGATGGATAGATTCAATCAAGGAGACTATGGACCTGAGTCTGTAGGACCTGGTCTGAGCTCTTGAGGATAGGGTGTCTTATTCATGGGTTCCCCATAAGTCAAAGTTGACCTGAAAGCAGTTAACAACAACAATAATTTGAGCATAGGTTTATTATAATAGTTGGATTTTCACTGACTGTCCATCTCTCCAGCTTCTTCCTTGGATCAAACCCGGCCTTTTTTGGACAATGTTTCTATTTTGCTTTCCTATTCCGCCCCACTCCCCACCCAAGTGGCTGTATGGTATGTATATGATCAGGGTGGACAAAGTGTACCCTCCAGATGCTGGACTGCAACCACTGGCATATTCAGTGGTAAGAAATACTGGGAGTTGTACTCTGACAATTTCTAGAGGGCTGCACTTTGCCTGCCTTGATGCAAGTCACTTCCCTTCTCATTGCTGTTTCTCAGATTCCATTTATTGGCCTAAATCCAATTGCTACTTCCAACTAGAATAGACACATTGAATCTGTAGAATGTATATGTGTGTTGCTTTACTAATTGATTCATTTGGTCTACCCAGCAATTGAAAGGCCATTGTGTTTTAACTGGCCTTTATAGATGATATATTACATGTTATCCATTAAGGCTTTTTGAGATGGGATGGGATTGAACCTAAATTACAGGTTGACTCCTGTATCTGTGGGAGATATGTTCCAAGACACACACACACCCATGGATACCCGAAGCCATTGGATAATAGGGAACCCTACTATTTTTAATGGGACTAATGCCAGAAGTTGGCCATAGAATCACATTGGAGGACCTAGAAATGCCTAGAGACAGCCTATTTTTTCAGACACGAATAAGTGAAACTGTGGATACCAAATCTGTGGATATGGTGGTTGACCTGTACCTTCTTGCACCTAAGGTTTCAGTGGCAGGAAATAATCTTACAGCTTGTCTACATGGGCAATATACCCCATCTTGCTCCTTAGAGCCCGGCAGCCCTGATGATATAGGCTTTTGCCCCATTCTGCGTCCGGGCAATCCTCAACATCCCCAGGGCAGATACGGGGCTCAGATGGCAGTTGGGGAGTAGACACAGGGTAGGGCCCTTTACTGTGTTTTTTTTTTAAAAAAAAAAAACCTGGTTTGATCTATTCCCTCTGGGAAGGAACAAATCAGGTCTGTGTGTCTGCAGGAGCTCATCCCGACAGGCTGGTCTGTTGCTGCAGCTGCTGGTCTGCCTTGCTCTTCCAGATCCAGGAAGGGGTCCTGCAGCATGTGACCAAGGCTGGTCACATGCAGGGGGCCTTGGTCACATGTTGCGGGCCAGCTTCGTTGCTTCCAGAAGAGCTAGGGAGATGGTGGCAGCGGTGACTGCAATGATGGGCAGGCATGTCTGTTTGGACTCTGGCCCATTTCATAGAGGTAATGGGATGATTGAGTCAGATCCACGGCTAGGAATAAGGAATTATTGGATATACCCCAAAGTGGCTTTATTTAGCCATTTGAATACTCTGGTCTTAGAAGCAGAGCTTGAGATGTTTACAGATCTCTTCACTTTAGTGAGACAAGTCAGTGTTGCTTACTAGAAGGCAAAAAGAATTCCTCTTATTTTGAACTGATATATATTGGACAGTGAGCTTTTAACTAAGATTATATGCTGAAGAAATGGGTTGTACCAATTGATGCATTGCAGAATATTAATTAGAAATAATTGGAATAAAAAATGTTGTGATTTGTGTCTTTCTGCTTATTTTCCTCTTCCTTGATAAATTCTTTTAAAATACAGTGCAGTCCTCCCTTCACATTCGTGGGAGCTCAAGACCCCCGCAAATGTGAAAAAAAACACGAATAAAAATTTATGTATGATTGGTTCGGGGTGCATGTGGATGGAACGCCCTTTAGGAGGAGGAAGGGAGGGAGAGAGGCTCGTGTCCCAGGCTGCTGCCTCCATCTGGCGCACCTAGGCCTCCCAGGCCTTCTCCTCTGCTGCTGCCACCACCACCGTTGCTCGCCCCATCACTGCCCCCATGGCATTGCCACTGCTGCCACCCCCAACCATGCGCCTGCCACTATACCTCCGGGGCCTCCGCACTGCATCTGCCATGGTCTCTTTGCCATCTTTCCCCTTCGCTCATGGCCTGATCCGCGGTGCTACAGGGCCTTGGGGGAAGAGGAAAGGGGATGAACAGGCAGAGCTTCTCCTCCTCGTTTCCCCTTTGCTCAAGACCCGATCCGCTGTGGAGCCTATCAGGTCTTGAGTGAGGAGGAAAGAGGGTGGACAGGCAGAGCCTCTCCTTCCGTTTCCCCTTCACTCAAGGCCTGATCCGCTGCAGTGCCTATCAGGTCTTGAGCGAGGGGTTAATGGGGTGGACAGGCAGAGCCTCTTTGCCCCCTTCCCTTTATCCCCCAAACCCCGCCACTGCTCCCCCTGCCGCTGCTGAGCACTTGGAGACTTGGCTTTGTGGGGAATGTGGCTTAAGCCCCCCATGGAGGGGACAGCGGCAGATGGCGTAGGCCTTCCTTGTGTGCCCCCTCCCACTTTGGGGGTGGCGAGGCGAGTGACTTTAAAATGAGGCTTCTCAACGGCAGCAGCAGTGGGTTTTGTGGGCTTTGGCTTCCCCCTCCCCCAGGGAATGAAGGCCGATGAAAGCCGCGTGTTCCTAGGAGAGGGGGAGGAAATCCCGCGAATAAACGGAACTGCAAAAGTCAAAGCCATGAGTGTGGAGGGACAAGTGTAATTTTTCAGATCAGTTTCCCCCCCCATTTGTTACTTTTCAGTGATTAACTCTGTATTTGTTTATTTGGGGGTTATCTAGACAGTGAAAATAATCCTAATAGAATTCACAGATAATACCTTTTGTCTCAAAGAGATCCCATGGCGATTCACCTTATTCAGAAGGAGTGGGGCCAAAACGTCCAAAAACTATGGGCGGAAAGCCTTTGCGGCTTTCCCTGAAGTTCTTAAAATAATGTGTGGAAATGTGAATTACCCCTCATTTGGACAAACAATTTGCCATGCAGGGTTGAAGTGGAAAGCTGATTGGTCAGGCTTGCATGGGAGGTGGGCTTGCCGGCACTAAAGTGGCTGAAAGCACCATTTTGGAGTTTTACATTGCTGATAGTGTGCTTTTTCACTGCACTGAGGTGACCAAATAGTTTTTTTAAGCGAAAGGTCACACTTGAGCACTTGTGTTTTGCAGTAAAAAAAAATAAAAAAAAAATACTGTGCAGCTGCAACAACTTGTTGAGAATAATAACATAAGTAATTCACTCTCGGCTACCATGTTGATTCACAGGCATGGCTGCATGTGCACTTCAAACACACATAGCTTTGCATACCAGTGATTTTGCCAAAGGACTGTGGAGACAAAAGAACGCTGCTGCAATTTTGCGTTAATGTGCAGCAATCAGCATTACATCTTCTCGTCTAGGCAAGCCCTTGTATTTGCTACTGGTTTGGATACGTTTCTCTGGATTTTAATACTATATACACCATTAAAAATTACAGATTTTGGGTAGGAGACTGCACTGTGACTATGGAAACACAATGTTGTTTGTGAGGTTTAGATCAGGGAAGTACAATAATCTTCTATAAAAGTGAATGTGTCCCAACTGCAGGGGTTTTTGGAGACTTATTTAAGCTGCAGCCCAACACACTTAGCTGGGAATAAAGACTGGTAAATTGATTTCTGCTCCATATCCATTTTACATGTCTTCACATGTAAATCTGATTAATCCTGTTTTGCACTTATCAGCAAGTTGTTTCTAACCTGCATAAAAATTCCTATTTAAATTTGTATTTCTACATATGTGTTCTTAAATAATAAGCATTTGTAAATGTTTTAATCTCTAAGTAAGAATTTCTCATTTTTTAAATCCTAAAATATGTATTTTGGGGCATTTTTTTTGAGCCATAAACTACGTGTATCTTGCAATTGCATTATGATGGCTTTAACGGTATAATCTCAGTTCTTTATACTAAGAAATTATCATGAAAATCACGATTATGGCTTTGCCGGCTTTCTGTACTGTTGCTGTGACATTCTTTCTTCTTTTGGACAAAACCCTTCTGATCAAACCAGGGATGTATCTTCCTAATGAGTTTGGGGCCACCCACAGTTCTTCCCAGCTGTGTAAATTGCAAGGCAATCGGTCATCAAGAGGAGTTTGAAAAACAACCCTGCTTCTAAGCCAGAGTCGACCCCTCCTATATTACAATTTCAGTTCTATGTTTTCAGCACCAAAATGCCTTCCTTTTTCAATTGTATATTTTTGGTTAGAGAGCTGCAGTTGCAGTGTTTTTGTTAGCTATTTATAGGATTATTCCTAGGTGTGAAAATACACCCTCCTCCACTGATTTGTTGTCTTCTAAGAATCCTGGGTGTTGTGTGTGTGATGTTTACTGTAAAAGAATATTAGAATGTGAATAGAGACAAGTTAAGGGAAACCTTTATTTGATGAAACTCATGTTGCGGAGAGGCCTTTGTTAGATTTTGAATAACACCCAGTGCCTTTTTATGGAGGCTTCTTAATCTTGGGGCTGCCACCTAAATATTTGTGAACTGTAAACACTTAGGCAGCATATTAACAATCAAAACTGGGTTCATTGTGGAAATTCTCTCACAGTTCTTGGGGAAGTCTGGGACTAAAACTCCTGGAATCCCCAATCCAGCATGGCCAATGGTGTCCCTTCCTTTCCAGGATTATCCTTTACACACCTCTGGAACTCTATTTCCTTCCATATCACACCAAAATACAGCTGGTGGTACATTTGTGCTTGTGTGATTTTCTACTAGCATATGGGATGTTCCTGGTGACTCCTCTGAAGGCGTAACTGCCTGTTATTGGCAGAGTGGCAGTTCTGTATGAATCCTACAGCCTACAAGAATATTAAATTGTTTTTTAAAAGTAATTGGACATTATGGTAGGGAAATTCCTAGATATATAATTGTTGTAGTGTGCCTTCAAAGCATTTCCAGCTTGTGGGGACCAAGGCAAACCTATCATGAGTTTTTTGGGGGGTAGATTTATTCAGTAGGTTTTATTTTTTGCCTTTGCCTCCCTCTGAGGTTGAGAGTATGACTTGCCCAAGGTCACCCAGTGGATTTTCATGGTTGAGCTGGGATTCGTTGAACCCTGATCTCCAGAGTCATAGTCTAACACTCTAATTAGCTAACACACATTGGAAACTGTTTAATGCAGTGTAGATGTGTAAATAGCTATTGCTTAAAAACAATTTGTAAGCCGCTCTGATAGCCTTGTGGCTGAAGAGCGGGGTATAAATAACTAAATAAAAAAATAACACTCAAACCATTACACCACACTGGCTCAGTTGGTTGATGATAATTAGTTGACTTATCTCCTGCCTTTCTCCTAAAATTAGGACACAAGGTGACTCACAACAAGACAAAATGAAGTACAGATTAAAAAAAACAACACCCAAAACTATACAGTATGGTTAAAACAGAATTAAATACATTATAGTACATTAAAATTAAAAACAAATTACTGTAAAAGCAACTGATGGCAGGGGAGGGGGGGAGTTCATCATCCACTTGGTAAAAGGTCCTTTCTTCATAGACAGTCAGTTGGCAAAATCCTACCTGAATAAAAAGCCTTTTGCCTGCTAATAGAATGGCAACAAATAGGGATCAGAATATACTCCCTTGGAACTGAGAAACTATAGCCCAGCCTAGCCCAGTGCCCCCCAGATGTTTTGTACTACACCTGTTACTGTCCACCTCTAGCATGGGCATGGGGGATGGTGGAAGTTGTAGTCGAGCACATCTGGAAGGCACTGGATTAGGGAAGGCTAGAGTATTGTAAATGAGGGCAGTGTGGAAATGTGTGGTATGCATCGAATCTTGGAGATGTTAGGTCTTCACATACCTTCCTCCTGTGTATTGGATGTTTTGTTTTTTTAATAAGACAAACACTGATAAACCTCTTGATTTTGCATGAACCAGAAAGCCCATAGTGTTTGTTATGCCATGACAAGCTCTTGAGCAGCATCACATGCTGAAACTGAAGGTTTCCTTTAATCACACACACACACACACACACACACACACACGTGTCTCTGATGGGCATAACAGATGCATAAAACCTCCAAGTTGGCTCTGATTTTTCAGTACATTATTTCTTCCCCATCATCATGAGAAACAAAAGAAGAGCATGTATCCTGCAGGCTTTTATAAATTGTATTCCTCTTGCTATTTAGGAGCTCTAAAAGTATTTTTAGCAAATATTAGTACAGGAGCCAAAGGGGTAATTTGAAGTGTACTAATTCACTGGCAGTCAGTTGAAACTAATATGCAAACATCATGGACAGTATGTAAAAGTGCCTGCACAATTATGTGCTCTATAAAAACATTGTTAGTACAGTTGCCCCTCCACATTCGCGAACTTAACATTCGCGGTTTTGAATATTTGGGGGTTTTGGCAGGGCCCCCGCCCTCCCAAAAGCAGTGACATGGGGCTTCTGGAGGCCCCGTTAAGACTTTGGGCAGGAGGGGGGAGGGCTGGGGAGACCTCCATGGGGCCTCCGGAGACACTCCGGAGGCCCCATGAAGGCTTTGGGAGGGAGGGGTGAAGGCTGGGGAGGTCTCCATGAGGCCTCCGGAGACGCTCCGGAGGCCTCATGAAGGCCCTGGGCGGGAGGGGGAAGGGCCGGGGAGGCCTCCATGGGGCCTCCGGAGACACTCCAGAAGCCTCATGAAGGCCCTGGGCGGGAAGGGGGAGGGCCGGGGAGGTCTCCATGGGGCCTCCGGAGACACTCTGGAGGCCTCATGAAGGCCCTGGGCGGGAAGGGGGAGGGCCGGGGAGGTCTCCATTGGGCCTCCGGAGACACTCTGGAGGCCTCATGAAGGCCCTGGGTGGGAAGGGCCGGGGAGGTCTCCATGGGGCCTCCGGAGACACTCTGGAGGCCTCATGAAGGCCCTGGGCGGGAGGGGGGAGGGCCGGGGAGGTTTCCACGGAGCCTCGGGAGGGTATCCGGAGGCCCCGTGAAGGTCTTGGGAGGGAGGGGGAGGCGGGGGAAAGCGACTATGGGGCCTCCGGAGGCCCCGTGGTCGATTTGGCGGGGGACGGGGAAGGCAGTTGTTATTTGCAGAATTTTCACATTCGCGGGATCTGGGGAACCGAACCCCTGCAAATGTGAAGGGACAACTGTATTTCTAACTGAAATATAATTTTTTTATTGGTAGAATGGCAACTATTTTTGTATTGTGTCAAATAATTCAATATTTATTCAGGAAGCAGTTGGCAGTACAGTAATTCCATAAAGGAGGGGGTAAACATCACCCAGTTTCAAATTCTTAGTATTTATGAAGGCTGTATCTAGTTAATAGGGAAGTGAAAATGAATGACTAAAATGAAACCAAGAAATAATTTTTAATTTAAAAAAATCCAAATAGGCACAGATCTCCTTGTTTATATGCATATTAAAACACATAAGGATAACATATTTTTAAAACCTCCTAAATGTTGAAATAAAGATCCAGTTACTGTCTGTGACCTTGCATAAATAATCCTGCACAGTTATAGTAAAGTAAAAATAGACCCAGTAACACTTCTTGTGCACATAAGAAATAATATCACAGTCAAGGATGTGTTGTAAAACTGGGAGCTTAATTGGGAACACATAGTCCTCATGCTATAGTTTACTGTCCTGTAGCAAACTGCCAGAGAAATTTGCATTAGATCTGGATGTTTCTGCTTTACAGTGTTTCTTGGATCTTGGCAGCTCAATCTTTTTTTCTACATTCTACAATCCTGTGTATGTATGTTCTCTCTTTGGAACAAAAGTGTTAGGAAAAAACTGTGCTGTGTCCATTTCTGTAAGAAAAGCTCTTTTCACAGTTGTGACATGCTGATTGTTGTCAGACACCTTTCAGCAGCTCTTTTCCTTCATCCTCTATTTGTCCAAATGTCATCCAGTTTCCTTTTTTTACTTAAAAACAGGTGGTTAGAAGCTTCAAGTACAGAGTTTCAACACATTACACTTTTAGACTAGAACTCCTAGAATACCCTAGCCAGCATGACCTGTGTGATTTGTTTTCCTGCAAGGCATAGAAGGGAAGCAAGAATGCTTGTCTTATTCTAAGGCAACCTCAGTCTAATGTGGTCATACATGTGGCTGATTGCCACTTCCAATGGGCAGCTTTGTGTAAATAGTCCATGCATTTAATTTGATGAATGACAAGAACATGTAGGCATTCATACTTTCCCATTAAGCCTACAGAAGTGAATGCTGTGTTGCCTGCCATAAGGGCCACCTTACCTTGTTTGCAAGGTGGGGCATATTTCCTAGTTTTTCCTTCTGGTATCTTCCCTATTGCATAGATTGCTGGTAGGTTGGAGGCCCCATCTGATCCCAAAGATCATTTTGTTTACCTAACTCCAAAATGTGGATGTTTTTGCACCATCATAAGGAACTATTCCCCCTCCCCCCAAAATGATGACCCAAGCCTGGCTGGCTGGCATCCAACTTCCATTCATGTCCTAGGCCATGGGTGGACAAATGCAGTGGGGCCAATTTTCACCCCTGTAGACCTGCAGTAGGCTTCAGTGCCCTTAAATTGGCCAAAACTCTATATAAAATGTTCCACAAGTGGATTATCCGTTACTTTATTTCTAATTTTTCCTTTGTGTTGAGAAATTCTAGTTTTAAAAACCTTTCTGTTTTTCCAATATAAATTCAATTACATGGACATATTATAGTATAGATTACATGTGAGGAGTTGCAGTTAGTGAAGGAATTCAATTTAAACTCTTCCCCCGTTTTTGGGTGTTTAAATATGTTTATATACCATGTCTATTTGCATGTACTGCAACATTGTAAATAAATCTACTTGTGGAACATTTTATAAATTTTAATAATTCACAAGAATCCTTTAAATTCTTCGCAATTGAGTCTTTGCAGCATCAGTCTTCTCAGGGTAGTTCTTTAAACATAAAATTGCTAAGACAGGAGGCATTTTGGATCCACAGACTACAATCTATGCATCCAGAAGGACTCAATGACAGATTAGTCATTTATCTGTTTTCCTATAAATTATACCCCTCTGTGGCCATAATAGAGTTTTTGTATTGGGGAGTATTACAGATTTATGTAGACTTTCACTTTTAAAAAAATGGACACTAATTAAGAGATAGCCTTTAACCAGACTATAAATAAGGATGAGTTAATATAACACACCACTGCACCGTTGTGGAAGAAAGAATTCGAGGCAGGAAGCTGCAGCTCTACTAACAATTACTGTATAAAGTGATTACTTTTCATAGCATATGCATTAATGAATTAATGTTAAAAATTGTTATATTATATACATTGTAAAAGATTGTGCTGCTTTAGGTTTTTATATTTGCTAATTATTTCTTTATTAATTTTAAATATACAAAAGAAAAAAGACAGAACAAACAACATATATAGACATCTACTAAAACAAAATAAAAGTGAAAACAAAATAAAAATCTAACACATAACATTGAATTCAACATATACCCCTTTACCACCTCCCCTACCCACCCACCCCCACTTAAAATTGACTTCCCGCTTCTCTCTGTATGTTTCCTTAATTCTTAGTAATATATCTTCTCCCTTTCCATAACTCTTTTTATATTTGGTTTTTATATTTGGTTTGGTGATTAGTGCATTGGAAATAGACATTTATTATATGATTGTAATATAATAACACAATTGTACATTGATATGGTTTATTTACAATTTATTATTTATTATGAATTTGTGTTACGTATATGTTGGATAAAATACCAATTCAGAACATATATACAGTATATAGAATTATTAGCAAATATTAGTAGTAAATATACATATTTGAAAGATTTTGTTATAGTGTTTCTTTTTTACATTATTGTAATCATTGTAGTACACTCCCATTCATGCTTGGGTGCTGAGCTTCTCCCCAATGCTACTGTTAGATGGATTTGTAATTGGTTGACTGACCAAACCCAAAGGGTAGTCACCAGTGGCTCCTCTTCATCTTGTTCTGGGCTCAGTGCTATTCAACATCTGTATCAATGACTTCGATGAGGGAATAGAGGGCATGCTTGTCAAGTTTTATTTTTTTTAATTTTTAAAATTTATTTATTTATACCCCGCTCTTCAGCCTCAAGGCTATCAGAGCGGCTTACAAATTGTTTTTAAGCAATAGCTATTTACACATCTACACTGCGTTAAG
The DNA here is from genome assembly GCA_030847615.1 of Gambelia wislizenii. NCBI lineage: Eukaryota > Metazoa > Chordata > Lepidosauria > Squamata > Crotaphytidae > Gambelia > Gambelia wislizenii. The sequence continues at coordinate 90,208,175 of JAUMIR010000003.1, read as the reverse complement.
CAGTTTCCAATGTGTGTTAGCTAATTGCCCCCCACAAGCTGGGTACTCAGTTTACCGACCTATGAAAGGATGGCAGGCTGAGTGAACCTTGGAGCCCGCTGGAATCGAACTTGCAACGTAGTGACTTGCAGTACTTATTAAGTTTGCAGATGACACCAAATTAGGAGGGGTAGCGAATACCCAAGAGGACAGGATCAGAAGTCAAAATGACCTTAACAGATTAGAAAGCTGGGCCAAAACTAACAAAATGAATTTAAACAGGGGAAAATGTAGGATACTACGCTTGGGTAGAAAAAAAATGAAATAAACAGATACAGGATGAGTGACACCTGAGGCTTGTCTACATGAAGGAAAAAACCCAGACTGCTCCACAGTAATAGCAAGTAGCAGCAGCTGCTACCTGTCTTAATGGTTTTACAGCCTCCATAAACTTTGCATGCCTGTAGCTGAGACAGTAGCTGCGAGTGGATTACTTGTGTTTTTAAATCTGCTACTGAACGTTTTTAAATAAAAAAAAAAACCACCCCTATTTCTGTGGTGAGCACACATGATATTCCACCTTTCCAAAAAAAGAATGATAAAAAGATAGCACCAATTCCCGTTTTATCACCTTAGCAATTACTCAGGCAAAAATCCAACATGATAGAAGCCGGCGCTTGCCCTGTAACTAAGCCCTGCCCCCTGCGCTCGTCCAGCCAATCAGGTTTGCATTTTGTCTTGTATGGGGAAGCGATTCATGTTGAATTCCTTGCATTCATGAGTGAATATGTGTGTGTAATTGGAACTTTTTTTAAATGTTGGGAAAAGCTGCAAATGCTTTTCTCACATAGTTTTTCCTCTTTTTGGCCCCCCTCCTTCACAATACGACTAGACAATGTGGGATCCCATTAAGACAGCTTGTATTCCAGGCAAATTCTGTGAGGGATATTTTCACTGTATAGACAACCCCCTGTTTTGGTAACAGTACATGTGAAAGGGATCTAAGAGACTTAGTTGACCACAAGCTGAACATGAGTCAACCGTGTGATGCAGCAGCTAAAAAAGCCAATGAGCTTCTAGGCTGCATAAATATGATTATAGTGTCTAGATCATAGAATCATAGAATTGTAGAGTTGGAAGAGACCACGAGGGCCATCCAGTCCAATCCCCTGCCACGCAGGAAATCACAATCAAAGCATCCCCGACAGATGGCCATCCAGCCTCTGTTTAAAGACCTCCAAGGAAGGAGACCCCACCACGCTCTGAGGGAGTGTGTTTCACTGCCAAACAGCTCTAACTGTCAAAAAGTTCCTCCTAATATTGAGGTGGAATCTCTGTTCCTGGAGTTTGCATCCACTGCTCCGTGTTCTAGTCTCTGGAGCAGCAGAAAACAAGCCTGCTCCATCCTCAATATGACACCCCTTCAAATACTTAAACAGGGCTATCATATCTCCTCTTAACCATCTTTTTTTCATGCTAAACATACCCAGCTCCCTAAGTCTCTCCTCATAAGGCATGGTTTCCAGACCTTTCACCATTTTAGTTGCCCTTCTCTGGACATGCTCCAATTTGTCAATATCCTTTTTGAATTGTGGTGCCCAGAACTGGACACAGTATTCTAGGTTAGGTCTGATCAAGGCAGAATAGAGTGGCACTATTACTTCCCTTGATCTAGAAGTAATAGTATCTCTCTATCCCATTTGAGAGTATTCCTGCATGGCAGGGGGTTGGACTGGATGGCCCTTGCGGTCTCTTCCAACTATTTTAATTTGTTTTTTTTAATATATCTGATGAGTGGTTGGCTGAATTGTTAACAGATGGTATATAGGTAACAGATGGTATATAGCGATATGAATTATGTTCTACGTAGATTTTTTTTTGCATCAGAATTCTGAGGACATTTAATTCATAAAGCCTCAGAGTAAGAGGTCAAACTGGGTGACAGTAATGGCCCTTCTTTGCCTATTAAGCTTTTGAACTGTAATCTGAAAATGATTAGGTAATACAGCCTGAGACTACAGTTGGAGTGAGTGTTTTATTTTTGTTCGTTTTCTACTGTGAGGATCAAAACCAGCTGAATTTTCAAAGCTGGATAAGAATGTATCTCATTAGCTGGAAATTTGACAACAAATTCAGCAGCTTACCTCTTTTTTTTACAGCTGCTCCTACAAAATGCAGCACATGAGAACAACCTGCCTTATTGCAACAGAAACACAACACTGTGATTGACAAATGGCACAGGACCAGCCAGGTCTTGCCTTCCATATCAGGAAAATCCATTTCCCTTTATTCCTGTATTTGATCTGGATACATTTAACTTAGTCTGCATATTAGCTATGGAAAAAATAGAGACCTCTTGGGTGCTGTTCAAGAGAAGAAGGTCACTTTACCCTACTCTCCAGCTTGTGCAAGGACTTGTACCCCCATGGCACAGTTCTTTCATATATGATGCAGACCTGTAGATGCAAAGCGCCAGTTCAGTACTATCATAAGCCATATATAAAATAAGATTGGCTTCCAGTTCTGACACAAAGAGTTGTTGTTCCTTGGCCTTGGTAATAAAGCCATACTCTGCAGTATATCATAATAAGTTGCTCTCTTAGCATAACGGCTTATAAGAAGACAGTAAACATGGTTTCCTTTTGTTGACTTTTTCAGTCACAATACAGATGTAAGCATTACCTTCATTGTCACACTCAAACATTTTGCATGATGTTTTAAACAGTTAAGAAAGGATTTGGAATAACACCATTCCATAGTTTTTCAGACTGATTGTACAAAGTTTAAAACATGTAATAACAAGACATTTATTTATTTACTTTCAATAATTATTTTCAATAATTTGGATCAAATCAACTTTGACCCAAACATGTTGATTTGTACAGAGAGAGAGAGATTAAACCATACAGTCCTCCCTTCAAATTCATGGCTTACTAATTTGCGGATTTGAGAATTCGTGGATTTGTAAGGCCATGGGGAGGGGGGGAGCGGTTTTTGGCTTTTCCCCCCACAGGGAAGGAAAGCCAAAAAAACCCGTGGTGCACGCTGTGAGCTTGGTCAGTTTTCCTTCCCTGTTGGGGGAAAAGCTGAGGCTGCATGGAGGGGGGTGGGTGGTTTTCAGCTTTTCCCCCCACAGGGAAGGAAAGCCAACCAAACCCGAGCCGGGCGGCTTACCGAGTGGCTTGACCAGGGAGGAGGCGAGTTGCCACCTCCCCAGCCAAGCCACTGGAGAACTGTGCTGGCAGGGTTTGCGAGCAGCTTGACTGAGGAGGAGCCGGTGCTCGCCTCCTCCTCAGTCAAGGTGCTCGCAAACCCTGCCACTGGAGACCTGGCCAAGTTGGAGAAGACCCGTGCTGGCAGGCTTTCCCAGCAGCTTGACTGGGGATCGGGTGGGCGGCGGGGAGGCTTACCTATCCTCCCTGCTGCTATAGAAGGGATGGGGGGATCGGGCGAGCAGCAGGGAGGCTTTCCAGCCCCCGTTATTTGTGTTTTTTTTTTTAATTTGCGGGGGTGCTCTACCTGTAACCCCTGCAAATTTGAAGGGAGGTCTGTATTCTTTCTGTTCAGGAGTGACCAATGTAAAAGGTTAATGAACATGATAGAACAAAAGGCCAAGTGTTCTTTGGTTCACTAAACTATATGTTAATTTAAACACATTCACATTTTAAAGCTGTGTAATTGGTACTGGAGTGACTGTGACATGACTGGAATGGTAGATATTATGGACCAAGCTTTTCGTAACTGGGAATAGGATTATTATTTTTAAAGAAGATATAAGTTGCCCCTCCACATTCGCAAACTTAGCATTCACGGTTTTGAATATTCGTGGGTTTTGGGAGGCCCCCCGCCCTCCCAAAAGCAGCAACAGGGGGCCTCTGGAGGCCCCGTTAAGGCCTTGGGTGGGAGGGGGGAGGGCCGGGGAGGCATTCACGGAGCCCCCGGAAACGCTCCAGAGGCTCCATGAAGGCCTGGGGAGGGAGTGCAGAGGTAATCATGGGGCCTCCGGAGATGCTCCGAAGGCCCCATGAAGGCCTGGGGAGGGGTGGGGAGGGCCAGGGAGGCGATCATGGGGCCTCCGGAGACGCTTTGGAGGCCCCATGAAGGCCTGGGAGGGAGTGGGGAGGGCCGGTGAGGCAATCACGGGACCTCCAGAGATGCTCCGGAGGCCCCATGAAGGCCTGGTGAGGGAGAGGGGAGGCAGGGGAAAAAAACGTAGACAGAACGGAGGGGGCATGGGAAGAGGATGAGACAAGGATGATGTCATCTGAAAAGAGAGCCCTTTGGCAATCTCCTGTCATCCCTGTTGTGCATTTTTTAGGATGTCTGAAAATCTCCTAAGAGAGTATTCCTGGGAAGGGGAAGCAATGCCTTAACAGAGTCTACAGGCATGCTGATTGACTGAGTAAAGACAGGATACTTGTATTCATAGGGCCTAAATGAAACTAGATCCTGTCTGATCTTGGAAGCTAAGCAGGGTCAGCTCTGGTTAGTACTTGGCTGGGAGACCACCAATGAATACCAGGTACTGTAGGCTGTATTTCAGAGGAAGGAACTGGCAGAACCACCTCTGAGTATTCCTTTCCTAAGAGAACCTGATGAAATTCAGGGAGTCACTGTAAGTCCACAGAGAGCTTGAAGGTGTACGCGTCTGCGCGCGCATACACACACACACATTCACATCAACACTGCTTTGTTAAATGTAACTTGTTAGATATCTGACATATTTTTTAAGCTTTAACATATTTGTTACGCTCTGTCATTTGTTGCATGTCATATCCCTCTGACCTCACTGCTTTCTTTATTTTTCACCTTCCTCCATCCCTGTATATACCTGCCAATTTAGGATAACACTTCATGTGTCCCATGAAAGCTTTTAATCCATGAAAGCTTTTGCTGAAATAAATCTGTTAGTCTTTAAGATGCCACAAGTCCATCCCTCTGGTGCTTTTGGTGCAACATACTAACTTAATTCCTGTCCATTTGGAAATTTTAAAAAGAGGCTAAAACGCTTTTGTTTCAAGAAAGGCAAATAACGTGTGTGCCAGAGAGATGAGAGAGAGAATCTGCCTAAAATAAAGATTGTTTGGCTTGAATAGTGACAAGTGAAAGCAATTAGGCAAAGCCCCAACTAGATGTGGGATGATGTAAATGGTTTGTACAGAAACACCCAGGAGTGATGATTCTTCCATGCTTTTCCCCCTCAAGCAAGTTGCTTCCCCCCCCCCTCACATGCTGTTGCTGACGGTAGCCACATAGCAGAAACAATGACAACATAATGTCCAGAAAAGCTGGATGATTGAACCTACAAAAATATTAGGTATAATCCACAGGGACTATCTGCAAGATATTATCCACTGAACACAATACAAATTGCTATATAACAAAAGCAATGATAGCATGATGCCCAGGAAACCTAGATGGCTGATCCTCTGAAAATATGAGGTACAATTCACCAGGATTGATTGTTCAGTATTGTCCATTGAAAGCAGTGCAGACTACTCTGGATTATTCAACTCTCATTCATTTCAGGGAGGTTCTTTGCAGGAAACTTCTTTGATGGATGGTTGTTCATTGTGTAGCCCACAAGCATCAAACTCACTCACCCTGCCACAACTACCTTAGTTTCCAAATGCGAATGCCACACCTGGAATCAACTCCAGACCTTTTACCTGCTTAATTGATGAAGAAATAATGAAGGAATAGCCCACACCTCTCCATGACACAGCTTTTGAGTCACTTGTCCAATTACTTTTGGTTCCTTCAAAAAGAGGGGGTTACATATTAAAGAGCTGTAATTCCAAAACCCTTCCTCCAATTTGGATGTGAATACCTTCAAATTAAAGCTGAGATTGCACTTTAAGCCCATATTCATTATTTTACTATAACTTGAATTTATTTTGGTAAACAGCCAAAATAATAAAACTTGCATCAGTGTCCAATTATTTCCAGACCTAACTGTATATACAGGCAGGTGTATATCAGGAGAGGTCCCTTCAGGTATAGAGGTCTTAGGGCTTTAAATGTCATCAACAACACATTGAGTTCAAGCCAGAAGCACATTGGCAGTCAGTGCAGTTTCTGTATATGAAAATCTACATATATTTTGACACATAACATTTCCAAATATACGTGTTTTTGGAATTTGGGGAAGGGCACAATCTGAAGGATAACCATGTTTGAAGCTGCCCATTAATGTGGGGAGTGCAAGTCAGGTTGGATGATTAAACCAACCCAAGGTGGACCAAATTCCTCTCATTCCTAGTTTGAAGAAATTCCCAGCTGGCCCAGTTGTATATAGGTCTGTTGGGACCATAGTGAGTGGAGTCCAGTGACTGGATGTGATGGTTCTTTGACAAAGGGACAGAGCATTTGTTCAGTCATTCAGTAAAAATCTCAAGAGATGAAGCTGTTAATGCAGATGCAGATTCACACGTGGCTCCCTGTGTGTTAATTACCAAGTCTCTTGGCAGACGCAGCTGCTGTTCTGCTTCCATTTCAATGTAATTAATCATCCGTCCTGATTCAAAGAAAAAAGCTGCTGCCTTTGCCCTCATTAGCTGCAGTAAAACTGGAAACTTCTGTGTCCAGAAGGCTCTTATCCTGGGAGTAGGGAAAAGGCTTGCCTTTATTCAGCTTGTCATAGCACTAGGTAGAAATCTTTCTAGATCTTTTAAAAATGTGTAAAAATACATCAAGTTGTCTACATTATCATCTTTTGGGAGGATTAGGGGAAAAAAAAGTGTGCTTTGGCCAGGAATGATTACAGCACTGTGAATTTCTTGTACAATTGTAATTTGTTGCCATCAAGTTACAACCACTGATTATAGGCATATACAGTGATGGCTGGTAACTCCTATGGGTTGGCGAATCCACTCTGGATTTTAGTCTGAACTTTAAAGGAGCTAAGCCGAAGGTGCTGAACCATATTCCCAGAATAGGTTCACTGTGTTTAATAACCCCTTTAAAGTTCAGACTTAAACTCAGAGCAGATTCACTGACGCACTGTCGTGGGAGCCACCAACTACCACTGGGCGTATTACCAATCTAGAAAAGAAAGACTGTGATTAGATATGTACCAGTCACTTCCTTGATTACGTGATCTTTTTCTGTGATGTAGTGGTGATGACCATGAGGACTAACAGTGCCCAACAGCTGACAGTTTGAGGGGGGGGGTGCTTATAGGTACCACTAGCTCCCAGACAAGCTACCATTGTGGTGTTGCTGGTCACACACAAGAGCTTGGAAGTGTTGTGCTTTTGGACTATGAATTCCAGACTCCAAATTAGCAAGTTCTGTACCTATACTTCATGGAGATTACTTCTATAGAGAAGGAATTTTAAAAATTCTATTGGTACAGTGCAAATGTGAAGATACCAGTTGGGCAAAAATGTCTGTGGGGTGATGTATTTTTTTAACCTTATTTAACTTAAATTATAACTTACACTTTACATATTTCTTAAATAGACATGCTGGGAAGTAAGGTTTTCTGCCACATCTAGCCAAAGATTTCACAATGAAATCTAGATGTGAACTGGGCTCAGCCTGGCCCAAATGAATCTTGGACATGCATGTCAAGAAGGTAATTCTGCTTGAGTTCTCCTTTAAATATGATTTCTGCAACAGCGCATTCACCCACTTTAAATTAGATAAGAAGATGAGTTGTGTGTATACTTCCAACATCAGGTATTGCTGTTATGGTTGTCTATGGTGAGAGGCAGCAGGAGCAGAGCAAAGTTGAGCACCAGCACAGCTCCCATTCAAAAGTACCAGCACACATACCTGGGACATTTTTCAGAGTAGTTAGGAAGTGGTGGCTGGTGCCCTGTATGTGGATGTGTGGGTGAGAGAGAGAGGCTGCTGCTGCGTGCTATCTTTAGAGATCAGATTAGCTAGGGTGAGTCCTTCAGAGTCCATGGCCCTTGGCAGCTGCCTCACCACGCCAGCATCTAATACAGTGGTTCTCAGCCTGTGGGTCCCCAGATGTTGTTCGACTACAGTTCCCAGGAGCCCTCTGAGGTCTCACCTTGACAGCTAGGTGGTCCTCCCAGTCATTAGTGCGGCTGTAGGATTGAACTCACAGCCTCAAAACAAACAAACAAACAAACAAAACCAAAAAAGAATCTGCGAACCCCACTTCTTGGAGGATGAACTCAGGCACCTAAACTGGGCCCTACAGGCTAATGGTTACTCCAGAACAGACATCACAAGAGCAGCCAGACCCAGAAAAAAACACAGGACCGAAGAAGAAAAACAGTCACCCAAAGGGAAGGTATTTTTACCATACATCAAAGGAGTCACAGACAGAATAGGAAAACTGATGAGGAAACACAACCTCCAAACAATTTATAGACCAACCAGAAAAATCCAAGAAATGCTACGCTCAGTGAAGGACAAAAGAGACCCTCTCACAGCTGTAGGAGTTTACCGTATACCATGCGGCTGTGGAAAAAGTTTATGTAGGGACCACTAAACTCAGTGTGCAAACACAAATCAAGGAACATGAGAGACGCTGCAGACTGGGCTAGCCAGAAAAATCAGCAGTAGCAGAACATGTTATAAACCAACCTGGACACAGAATACTATTTGAAAACACTGAAATTCTAGACCAGGCCAACAACTATCATGGCAGAATGCACAGAGAAGCTATTGAAATCCACAAACACCTGAACAACTTCAACAGGAAAGAAGAAACCTTAAAAGTAAACAAAATCTGGCTCCCAGTTTTGAAATACAATAGAATAAAAACCCAACACTTACAAAAGAATTCCACCCAGGGACAGGGGGAATCCCAGCAGATAATGGCCCATCAACCAACCATTAGCCAAACAGACACTAACGAGCTTTGCATTTCTACACCCAGAAACTAACCATTCAATTACACAAATTTACATATTCTCCCCAGCAGGGGTTCACAGCATATAAACTCCACACACACACCTACCCAACCATTCTTTGAAGATGCCAGCCAAAGATGCAGGTGAAATGTCAGAAAGAAACTATTCTAGAACATGGCCTCCTAGCCTGGGAAAAAAATCAAGGAAAATCTATCCAAAATATGTTTTATCATCCCATACTATTTTCTGGCACTTTTCAGCACCAGCTGTAACATTTTATTCTTACTCTCAAGTGGAAATGAACAACAGAATTGAGACTTGGAAGTTGTAATCCAAAAAAGTAACTCCCAAGCTCTGGATGTGAGGTTCTAGATTTGGAGAACCGAAGTGTGAAAGAATGACTGATGAATCTGTTGTAGCTCCATTAAAAATCTGGCACCAGATATGCCTTCCAACTCCAGAAGGGGGCAATGTGGCCTATAAGGAAAGACAAAGCAAGGGAGCACCATTCCTATTTCCCACAGGTAAAGTCTAACAGATACTGTGCCTCACAGTCACTTCTTCATTGGCATACATAAATTCCCAGGGTTAAGGGTGGGTTTTCTAATTTTATTTCATCCACAGATCTGAAATAATGTAGGACACTTAAATATTTTAGCCAGAATGTGTCTGCCAATCTTTATCAAACAAGTTAGAGCAAATATATTACTCAAGTACTCTAGAGTTTTGATTTTTTTAAAAAAATCAGTGAATGTTGAAGTTAGGATTATCTAAATAATTTAAAATGGATAGCTAGTGGCAAAGCTACTATGATGCAGCTGTTGAGGAAGGGAGGTTCTTAATATATATTATGATTATGCTGATGGCATACAAGGTAAGATGGAGAGTGTTAGCTCTTATGATTAATTTCAGATCCTTTGTAAATTAGGCTGGTATTTCAATATGGTATTAAACCCACAGTGCAAACAAGGGCCTAAAATCAACATGCTTAATTTTAATTACAATAATTCTTTTTATTCTGCCACTAGATTTCATTCTTAATCAGAATGAATATTCTGATCTCGGGTCTGAATTAAGGCAGGTGAAGCAGAACTACTTTTTGCTTAACCCAGTGCAAAAGGGACAGTGAGAGGCAGCCTTGAGAATATCGGAGATGTGGATTTTACACACATGGACAAAAGGAATAGGCTGCAGCCATGTTATGCAAATTTTCTTCGTAGGTATTTACCATCTGGTTCTCAGGGCTGGGCCATAAACTAGATACATGAAGTGAAAGTTTTGAACCTGTAATGAGTAATATTGTTGTTGTTGGTTAAAGAGTGGCTGAACGTAATTTACAAAGCTCCAGATCACAAGAAGTCAGCATCCTAGTTAGAGAATCCCCTTTGTTGTTGGCATTCTCTGTGGTTCTTTCTACAATACCCTTTATTTCCTGAAAGCTGACAGAATGTTCTCCTGCTTGGTTAACTATTGATTGCTGTTGTTAATGTTTGATGGCATGATTTATGTGACTAGCCAGAGTCTCTTGTTCTTTCTGTAGCAAAACAATAAAACAACTGAAGTTTTAAGTGCTGACCTCGAAAAATCCAAATAGGCATATCTATCTGGCAAGGAAGAGTTAGAGAAGAGAGGTAAATATATACAGGAGTATAGCTATGCCCTCCCAATTAGAATTCTGTCCCTCTCCATGAAATTTTCCTTTACTCCCCAAATTTCTAGCATTACAATAACTTAAATCAGCAGTGCACAACTTGCAGCCCTCCAGATGTTTTGGCCTACAACTCCCAGAATTCCTGATCATTGGACCAGCTAGCTCAGGTTTCTGGGAGTTGGAGGCCAAAACACCTGGAGGGCCACAGGTTGTGCACCACTGACTTAAACATTATGTTTAGTGTTTAGAAATAGAGTTTAGGCATTGAAAGCAAGGGGGCAGGCAACATTACCAAGGGAGTATAACCACAGCAAATCTAAGAGTTCTAGGTTTTTGCAATCATTGATCATTCACCCTTTGCAGTGATAGAAATTTGGGGAGTGAAGGGAAGATTCGTTTTGGGAGCAAAATTCTTATTGGGGAACAATGTCCTCATTTTGCCTCTCCTACAGCTATACCCCCTGAAAAGGTAGCAATAATTAAGAGAGAGAAACAGAGAGTGAAAGAAAAAAAATATTAAGAAACCTTTCTTGTTATTAAGGCTAAACAAAGTGAATATGGGGATGCAATATATATAGTAGAGCCAGTGTGGTATAGTGGTTTGAATGTTGGACTAGGTCTCTGGAAGACCAGGGAGACCAGGATTTGAACCCCACTCAGCCAAATTCACTGGATGACTCCAGAGAAGGCACACTCTTTCAGCCTTGCAGGAAGACAATGGCAAACCTCCTCTGAAGAAATCTTGCCAAGAAAACCCTATGATAGGATTGCTGTAAGTTGGAGTCAACACACAACAACAACAAAATATATGTGGTAGTACAGTAACTCCCTCCCTGGCCCCCAAGATCTACTGCTGCTCCTCTTGCAAAATATAAAGCCTGCTTTCATTCTAAAACTGATGTGAAAGTATGGCATATGTTGGGCACGGTGTGATTTCTTCATTTCTAGAAATAGAATCAATCGATCATTGATTTTATTTTTATTTGTTTTAGAGTATTTATACCCCACTCTTCAGCCACAAAGGCTTTCAGAGTGGCCTTCAAATCATTAGCAATAGCACTTACATTTCTACACTGCTCTACAGTGCCAGGCACTCTCCAAGCGGTTTTCAAGTGTGTTAGCTAATATGCTACACCCTTGGTATTCACTATGGTTGCAATTACATGGCAGGTTTTATAGCAATAAATTGCACTTTAGCGCTTTTTCGCACCAGTGGTGGGTAGTTTACACGGTGTATGGAGGAAACAGTTCTATTTGGTTGCTTTGAGATTCAGACAGGCAAAGGTTGCGGGGGTGTAGCCAAGCATTGGAGAGAAGGACAAAGGAATGCAATAAGGTCTGCCCTGGCCCCAACTCCGTGGTTGACAGTGAGCCATTTCCTTCCCTCCTGTAGCTCGCTGGCCACAAATCAAAATGCAGACATGAAGGTGAAGGTTTTTTTCACCGTGGGTAACAGCTGATCAACACTGCCTTCCCCCTGTAGTCAAAATGCAGACGCGAAGGGTTTTTTCTCTGTGGGTAACAGCTGATTGAGACTGCTTTCCCCCTGCTGCTTCCTGGCCCCAAATAAAAATGCAGACACAAAGGTGAAGGTTTTTCTCTCCCTGGGTAACAGCTGATCAAGACTGCTTTCCCCCTGCAGCTTCCTGGCCCCAAATAAAAATGCAGATGCGAAGGTGAAGGTTTTTCTCTCCCTGGGTAACAGCTGATCAAGACTGCTTTCTCCCTGCTGTTTCCTGGCCCCAAATCAAAATGCAGATGCGAAGGTTTTTTTCTCCGTGGGTAACAGGTGATCGAGACTGAGCCATTGCCTCCACCTTGCAGCTCCCTGTACAGAGTTCCCTTGGCACCAAACAAACCAGTAGATACGAAGGATTTTAAGATTTCCTGGATCGCTACTGAATCTCCCTCCTGACTCCACATCTAGCCAGCCCACCCCTTCATCATAAGAACCAATCACAGTGCAACTCTGCTGCAATTGTATCGGGAAGATTGCTGGTAATTCACACAGCCCTTAGAGAAATGGTTGTTTACACTATCAATAATGCACTAAGTCGCACTACTTTTCAAAGAAACTGGCAAAAGTAGCGAGATCCTGTCACACTACATTTGGGTATTTTGCCTTCCCCCCTTCTGAATGAGACGATACTGTGGCACGATCCGTGGGAACAATGAGCAATCTTAGCAGTATATTTAGGGGAATATTTGCCCATGTAAATGAGACCTATGGCTATGGGACAGGTCGAGAATTCAAAAGTAGATACCCTGAACCCTTAAGTGAGCTGGGATGAGAAAACTACTGGCTGGGGGGAGTTGGCTGTTTTCAGTAGTAAACAGAAGGTTGTCCAGGGTCAGTGCACTTAATCAAGTTTTATTAGAGGGTCATGAAGGGAAAGTTATGAAAGGTTCCATCCTTTCTCCTCTTCTGACTCTCAGGTCATGTTCTTCCTGACTGTTGCTTTGATTTCTGTTCTCTGAGCCAATTCTTGAGTTGAAGAGATGAGGGCTTCCTTCCAGAGTACTTCTGTATTTCCTGGGGCAGTTCTGCTGGATTCTCTTCCACTTTCTGAATGTACACTAGCGGCTGGTGTGTTGCAGCATCAAGGGCTATTTCTAGCCATTAGAAGAAAGTCGAAACAAGATAGATCTGGATGTACTCACCAAACTCTGGGTGATTTGTGTTAGATTGGCAAAGCTTTGGGACTCCCGGTGGTATAACAATAGGAACAGCTTAAAAACAGTATCCTGAGAAATTGGGTTGCTAAAAAAGAAAGCTTGTGGGAAAGCCAGGATTGTGTTTGTGCCTGGAGAGGACTGTGAATGTGGTTCTATTACTAAACACAAATGTACTCACAGCTGTGTGTTTGTTCATCCACCTGAGCTGGTATTTTGCCCCAGGTTCTGGCTGCTGTATCTCAGGGATCCCAGGTATGAAGTCTGCATTTCAGGAGTTGGCAAGGCTTGTGGACTGAACTTTGCAGTAAAGACCAATCTTTTAAATTCTCTTCCTATAAAGAAATTTAGGGAGAAAGCAGTGATAGACCTGTAGTACTTGGTGCTAACAAACCTTTTCATAAATATTATGCCATTTGGTATTACTTGCTTAAGCCTGAGAAGAAAGAGCTTCTCCCATCCCTTTTCCCACTACAGTATAGTGGTGGTCACACTGGCAAGTTTGTACATGAAGGATACGGAATCTAGATACTACAAGGGAAGTGCTATATAAAGCCCTTAGCTGCTGTGACAGGTTGCAAAATACAATGGGAACTGACTGTATTTTATTATTTGATAGAAGTATTTTGTATGTGGTATCCATGGAGACCTGAATATTCTGTGTGTGTAATAGCTAAATCTGGGACTCCCTCTTCTTGGAACCCCAGATTAGCTCCCCTGGAGAGGTAACCCCGAGTAGCCTCAGTCCAGGGTGCCCCCTACAGGCCAAAATTGCTGCCACCACCCAATGAAATCTTTATAGCCAGCCCACTGGGAGACTGGACCCTAGGGGAACTACCCACCATTATGAACCAACCAAATCTTCCCTCCTGTCCCCAGAGAGACAGAGAATTGTAGCGAAACCAAGAGGTATAGACATGTGCAGCATCAGTGTATAGGAAGGTTAAGAAAACTATTTATTCAAGCAAGTTCAAGTCATGCAATCTCACATGAGGGAGGGTTGTCCCATACTTCAGGCATGCTTAAAGTTACACACACAACAAGGTATTAAAATCAAAGCATTCAGTTATTCTAAGTTATATTCAGTTACTAAATTTTCTGCATCCAACCAAAGTAGAGAAATTAAAAGAAATTCCCTAACGCGATCTAAACTGGCCCTAAATTCCTATTCACTACTTTGCAGTCTGTTGCCTTCAGATGGTATCAGGGCAAGCTGGTAGCTAAGCCAGGTGGCTTTGCTCTACCAGCCATGGTCCAGTTTTTGTTCAAAACCGCATGGTCTCAGTCTGGCAAAATGGCTTCACACAAAAGCAGTTATATCTTAGTTAGAGTTCCCGGGTCTAGAGCGTTATGGAGAAATGTTATATAGAATCTTGTGCAATACATAATTTGGCCTAGAATAATGTTAGTGTAGGGATATCCAAACCACAAGTTCTCCCTCCCAAGACCAACATGTCTCATCCCTGATCAGATATTTTCTCAGCTGAAAATATCTTTTCTGTGATCTCTATAGAAATCAGAGATAAGATATTTCTATAGTTTCTGCATTTCCATCACACTGCTTCAGTCTTTACAGAAAACAAATTGCAAAGGAATGAAGATTCAGGGAGGGGTGGTTTAGGACTGGAAAGGGGAGGCTAATTCTCTTTTCTACAATGCTGTGATCCCCCCCACCTTTAAAATTTCCCTTCCTCTATTGAAATCTCACTTTACTCGCATTGGAGGATATGTTGGTTTGTGTGTGTCTATGTGCGCACACATGAGACAGGGAGGGAGGGAAAGAAGATAGATAGATAGATAGATAGATAGATAGATAGATGATAATAATATCAAGAACCATACGGCAGGAGTAGAGTAGCCACACTCATTATCACACACACACACACACACACACACACACCCTTTTGAGTCTCCAGTGAGCTTGTCTGAATCTAACTCAATTCCTGGATGGAAAGAGTTTCCTTTCCTCTACTCTGATTTTTGTTAAAAGCAAAAAAGTTACAAGGTGTGATGTATCGATTGGGCCTTGGTGTGCCAGCCTCTATTTTGAGTGTCCCAACATTTTCCTATCAGATACCAAATTGTCGCATGTACAGAATTTATAGAAACAGCTGGAGTGACTTGATCTGCATGTGTACCAAATTTCCATTTCCTCATTAGTGAGGGACAGACTATCACGATGTATATTTAAATGTCTTTGGTTTTGAGGAAGAGCAATACTAATATTCCATTTTCAGACATTTCTAGCCAGGAAGGTCTTTTGGACTGATGTATCAAATTAATAGGTGATCTGGAAGTGCCCTAGCTATTTTGAAATCCTCATCAATTAGTGTGTTCTGAGCAGAACGAGTAAACGGTGAGCCTAGACAATCAGGAACAATAATGTGAATAGCCCTATGCAGGTATTACCTATATAAAACTATAAGTGTGTGTGTAGCAACATATATGCTGGCCCTGTCTCTTTAACCCATGCATTTCTCATGTTGAACAGGAAAGCCTGAAGACAGTCTGAAAGCATGTTCAGCTGAATCCTGTAATACTCCACTCCTCTACACAATTTGTAAACCTTCTGCAAAGTTCACAGTTGCACAGAGGACAGGAACTGCATTCAAGCAGAATGCAATTTCAACCTCTCCTCAGTCCTTCCAGGAAACTCTGCATGGGGTGGGGTGGACAAGATGGGGAAGTGTGAGCACCCCTATATCCACTCCTATTGCATAATTCCTAAAGGCCAATTTGTGCTGAATTAAATGAGGTGTGGCTTGAATAAACCTGTGTTGCTTAATTTGCTGAATCTAAAAGAATTTTTCAACTGAGGCCTATGTTTAAAAACCATTATCCTGTGAAGCATCACAGATTTATTTTTTAAACAAAAGCCACATGAGGTCCCATCCTGGGAGAAAGGCAGTATATAAATAAAATAAGTAAACATAAATTAATGAAACTACTTGTCTAACTTTTCTATTTTTTTCTACTTCCTCCTCTTGGGTTTTCCTCTCACAACACCTCCACAAACTGAGGCATAAAGAAACACAGGAATAATTTCCCTAAAGAAGTCTGAAGCCTACAGAAAAACACTAATTCCCTCCCTACTAGTCATCCAACAGTATCTGATCAAATGGTGCCCTGGAAACCCCTACAGTTTGACATCCACAAATTAAAGAGTTAAAGACATATTAAATATAAGTGATCTTTGTCCTTGCAGTGTCTAGCAAATGTGCATGACAAGTGGGGATTTTATCAAGATTTTTCCAAACTGTGGCACCACTAAGGCTGGTGTTACCCCTCCCCCTGATGGTGTCACCTGGTGCAGTTTGGCCTCTCTGTATTCCCTTAGTGCTACTATTGTCTCCAAAGGCCCTAAACCACTCTGAAGATGTTTGACACTGAGAGTATGCAACACTAGAGGAGAAACATTTCTTTTTCTTTTTCTTTTTCTTTTTCTTTTTTCTTTCACCATCACCACCATCTAGGGGTCTCAATTATGCTCTATGAGTAATGTGGCCAGGTTTGAGATTCTACTTGTATTTTACTCATCCTCCCAGGTTTCTCTTCACGCTTTACTTAGATGCATATCAAGGTACAGACTAGGCACTGCAACAGAGTAGTAAATGCTCAGGAGTGATCATGTCAACTTCCCGAGTTGTTCTGTATGCCACAGTGACCCGCATTCTAGCTGATTGAGCCCTCAATGATTCATCAACCATAGGGGCACCAAGTTCCAAAGAGCCTGCATAAGTCTAAATAGGATATTATCAGAGGAAAAAGATGTAAAATCTCCAGAGTAAACCAAATCTAGAGTATGTCCTATTACATGTGTCATCTTGGAGTCATGTTGGGACTCCCCTGTGACCATGAAATCATGAGTTGCTCCAGGTAAGGCATCCCCAGGACAAATGTTGAGGATACTGTATGTGTTCGGAGTCTTCAGCACATATAGGCTTGGTTGTTTTCGTGGAATAAATGGGGCAAAGGAGCAGCTGTTTCTGGAGTATGGCTTAGTTGTTTGGCCTCATTGGACCTCTTCTTGCTTGGCATAGTTGGACTCTGTACCCTTTCTTTGATTATAATTGGAGTAATTTGTTCTTAATTCATCAGGGATATTAGTTCAGAACATTCTCCAAGAGATGATGCAGATAGAATAAAGGGAGCAGTTGGACGCCCCTATAGTTGTGCATTTCTCTGACAAGCAGTCATTGTCATTACTCTGCTCCTCTTGCTAGGTTCTTAAGACACAAGCAATGTTTCTTGCAATAATTAATGTGTTGCTGAGCTTGGAAAATCCATGTCCTGTGCCCAGAATAGTCACTGACAAATCTCAAGGCATCATGTCTATGTATTCGGAGAAACAGAAGATGAGACTGAACGCCACTCTCACTACTCAAGCCAGTGCAGAATAGCATTAGTGTAATAGGTTCTGGCATACCATTCTGAAACTTCCATTGGGTGTCTTGTTTGCATGATGGTTATTTGTTTTGTTTTAGAGTTTTTGTATGTTTTGCTCTAAATGTAAGACCAATCTCCCTTCTCTCTGCAGAACTCAAACACACTCATTCATAAGAAGTTGCATTGAGGGGGCCATGTCCCTGTAGCAAAGAATAAGATGCTCTCCTACACTTTTGCATATATAGAAGCTAGCTAGGCTGGCAGCTAAATTTTATTTCAACACTGCTTGACATGTAGGTTTCTCCAACACACTTAAGGGTAGCAACCTAGGCCAGGCCTTGTGGCATGTACAGCTCTTTCTTTCATGGGAGGGAGATAGCTAGAGAGTTCAGGAGGAACAGTTAGGGCTGCCACTGCTTTTTGCTAGCATTTCCCACCTCACTCTGCCTAATAGTAGGACTGAACCTGGTAAACTCCTAGCCTGTAGCCTTTGACTAATGCAATAAACCAAATGTTACCTTCAGTCTCAATTCCCTAAACTTCCATACTGTGACCTTCACGCCCTTGAGAAGGCCAGCTTTGCTTCAGAGAAACAGGAAAAGTGACCAGCCATTTCTTGGTCCAAGGCTAAAGACAATTTTATTGTGATAGTGATTTCAGAAAAGAACTGCTATAGCAGGGTGCTGAGAGGTTCAGAACAGAGAAATGGGGCTAGGGAAGACCCTTTTATCTTTGTCAGATAGTGTGGACACACCCACTTGTAACTTTTTGCACCAATCATGGATAATTTATATCATATCACACCATGTCACCCCATGCCTAGTGAGGTGGTAACAGTTGTGGATAGGCAAATGGGAGGGGCTAGGTCTCCTGTGTACATGACCTTCCTGTAATCTGTAATGGAGGGCTCACAATACAGTGGTATCTTTTCTTCAGATGATTTTGTCATTGAGACTTTTACAGCTATTTTGACTTAGATTAAGATTTTGAGATCTGAGACTATGATTTCTTATTCAATAATTGTATTGATCTTTTTTGCCTATTGTATTTTCCCTGACTTCAGTTTCATAGTACTGTATATATTGAAGTGGGGAGCCATTTTGGCCAAAAGAAAAATGTCAAAATCCATATTGTGGCCATGCCTTTTATTAGGACAAGCAAAAGAACTCTGTTGTTCCTGTTTTAGTCTTGGGAAATTTTTAGCAATCAACTAGAAAGCATAGGATGGGCTTGTCTATAAATGAATTGAGACAGCCATTTAACAAGTGGTTACCACAGTGAGTTTTTAGCAGTGTGTGCAAAGTGTGCACTGCTAAACCATGGTTTAGCAAGACACATATAACCTGTAACAAGTTGGGAACAAAGACTTGGGTTCACTTGCTCCTTCCTCCATTCTGTTCCTCCCATATGGCGATAGGAAGACTTCTGTAGCTTTTTATTGCAGTTTGCAATGAAATCCTGGCTGCTTATGTGAGAGCCAGAGATTGTGGTTTAAAACAAATTTTTGTCAGTTTTTTAAAACAAGCCAGTGTCGAACAACAGATTATAAAGATGTGTTCTGTAATCACCTGGCCTCTGGTTTGTACATAATGACAAGGAGAATTTGTAAGATTAAATATTATAGGACTCTTGCATCATAGGAGGAGAGAGGATGGAATAGCTTGTTCCATCTCATGTGCATCATCTGCACTGTGGTTTAGCACTCCACACTGTAGGGGATATGAGTCTAAAATTAAAAAACTTATTAAAGATTCCAGGGATCTAGCCCCTTTTAAAAAAATATCTTCTTTAAAAAAGAAAACCTTCTTTCAAAGTAAGCAGAGTAAAGGCATCGGAATGCAGACACAGCTCAATTAACATTTAAATGTGTGGTCTGCTCACCCAGTCAATTAGACTCATTAAACAACAAAGACATCTGTTTAAAAATGTATATCAAAAGTTAAATGAAGGTACATCAATCTTAATCTACATATTCAAAAACAAATCTAAAATCCTTAACTAACTAAGATTAGGTTAGGGTAGGATAAACTCACCCAGCCTTAAGAGATGACTACTGCATGGTGAAGGGTGAAAAGTAAAAGCATAAGCAAGTAAGTAAGTAATTAAGTAAGTAATGGCGAAGCCACATGGAGCTTTTTTCTTAAGAGGAACTTACACAAAGCATCATAAAGTATTTAAATTAGGAGGTCATGTGATGAATGACCCATTGCTCCAGTTGGCTGAAGTTGCCTAGGGAAAGAAGAAGGGGGAGTGGAAAAACTCATGCATGCAGGGAAATTCCTAAACTGAACTTAACATGGGACACACAAGATTGTATTGCATTATAATTTCCCCACACATACGAACTATCCTACTGTGGTAAGTCTGTCGCAGCCATGGACTCAACACGGATCCCAAAGACTGAAATCTGTCATACTATGGTTTTATCGCACTGGCTTAGTTTTGTCTTATCAGTTGTACCAAATGTAGTAGTGCATAAAAAAGAGCTCTAGGATATAAGCATGTGTTTCTATCTGATTACAACAAATAATTAAGGCTGAAAGCATTAACAGATTAATCAGTGTGATTAACCAATTAATGGCTTGATCATGTATTAACTAATTGGCTAATTGGGGTCAGTCGTTTTCTTTATCCCCTTTTCAAAGTAAGGACTACTTACTACTACTACTTCTACTACTTATTATTATTATTATCATTATTATTTTATTCACTTACATCCTGCGTTTCTAGCGATAATGGGACTCAAGGCAGCTAACAACATATTGAAAACAATACAATTTAAAAACAATATAACAGTGAAAGCAGCCAGTGTAGTGTAGTAGTTTGAGTGTTGCACTATGACTCTGGAGACCAAGATTTGAATCCTCACTCAGTCATGGAAACCCGCTGGGTGACCTTGGGCAAGTCACACTCAGAGGAAGGTAAAGGCATACCCTCCTCTGAACAAACCTTGCCAAGAAAACCAAATGATAGATTTGCCTTAGGGTCACCATAAGTTGGAAACCACTTGAAGGCAAACAACAACAGACACAATATAAATATAAAATTAAAAAATAATTAAACATATAAGTTAAAACATTAAACATTAAAAATATTAAAATGCATTTTAAAAACTCTATACAGACCCTTAAAAACCTTAAAAGCAGCACCACACAGCCTTAGATGCCCAGCCCTTGTCAGTTTACTTCATCTATGGGCTGCTTTCTCATCTCTTTCCTCCCAATAAGATTCTGTAGGAGTACAAATAATTCACAATTTATGAATAGCTTTAGGTAGGTAGGCCTTTCAGTAGAATAGAGTCTCATTTGCTAGGCTAGGGAATATTTTATCAAATGGAACATGTTGAATCAGAAGCTAATTTATAGTCTACTTAATCTCATATTTGTTCTTTAAATGTGTGTACCACTCTGGAGTTTTGTACAAAAAAACATACTGTAATATACATTCAAACAGATAAACAACAAGATTGAGGATGTTGCAGGGGGTTGTTGTCCCCCCTTCCTAATTTCAGGCTTTTAGAATGGCTGGATTATAAATTGTTTCTTACTTTATGGTTTGCATGAATTTTGTGTGCAAAGTGTGCTTGAAGATTCCATGTTGTCACCATCCAGGACTGCTCCATACTGTCTTCTAATCTAATCTGGTTGATCCAGTGATTAAAATACAGGTAGATACACTTTGCTGCCCAGGTTCTTTGTTAGAGGCGGATTGGAAAGCACCTAAAATAACATTACCTAGCTAAAATTTACAACCTTAGGTGGAGTGGTGAAGAATTAATGTTCCTTGACATCACAATCATCTCTTCTGTTGTTCCAGTTGAAGGCTTTTACCATAAATGAAGGAACCAACTCTGTACAAGGTTTCTTTCTATGGCTGCATCTGCACTGCAGAAATAATCCAGTTTGACATCACTTTAACTTCTATGCTCAGTGCTGTGGAATTCTGGGATTTGTAGGTTTGTGAGATATTTAGCCTTCTCTGTCAGCGAGCTCTGGTGACACAACAAACTACAAACCCCAGGATTCCAGAGCCTTGAGCCATGGCAGTTACAGCTGTGTCAAACTGGATTATTTCTGCAGTGCAAATGCAGCCTAAGTGTCATGTTGCATCAGTGTTTGATTGCTCCACAAAATCTCTCAATCAGAAAGCAATAGCCAGAGCTATACTGCCATTCTCAATGAGGCACATAAGTCTTTGTTTTGCTGCTGATAGAGGTAACTTGAAGAGGAAGATGTTATTTTCAATGTAAATATGGTATTTTGCAGCAGTACAGTTGTCCCTCTGTATCCACGGATTTGTATCCACAGATTTAAGTATTTACGGCTTGAAAATATTCTTTAAAAAATAATAATCTAAAAAGCAAACCTTGATTTTGCCATCTTACATAAGGGACACCATTTTGCTAAACCATTGCATATAATGGGACTTGAGTATTCACGGATTTTGGTATCCACAGTGGGTCCTGGAACCAAATCCCAGCAAATATGGAGGGACAACTGTAGTTCCTAAATTGTCTAATGTCGCTGACTGGTAACTTTTTTTACAGTGGATTGGGGAATTATACCATAGAATCATAGAGTTGGAAGAGACCACAAGGGCCATCGAGTCCAACCGCCTGCCATGCAGAAATACCCAATCAAAGCACTCCCAACAGATGGTTGTCCAGCCTCTGTTAAAAACCACCAAAGAAGAAGACTCCATCACACTCCAAAGCAGCAGCGTATTCCCCTTTGAACAGTTCTTACCAACAGGAAGTTCTTCCTAATATTTAGGTGGAATCTCTTTTCCTGCAATTTGAGTCCATTGCTCCGTGTCCTAGTCTCTGGAGCAGCAGAAAACAAGCTTGCTCTATCCTCAGTATGACATCCCTTCAAATATTGAAACATGGCTATCATGTTCCCTCTTAATCTTCTCTTCTCTAGGCTAAACATACTCAGCTCCCTAAGCTGTTCCTCATAGGGCATGGCTTCCAGACCTTTCACCATTTTGGTCACCCAAAACAGGCACAATTAATGCATAACCTCACATGCAGAGCTTTATGCTATGTAAGAACATAATTCCCCAGCCCACTGGAAAAAACATATTTGTGCCATATTATTATTGTATTTGCATGTTTTCATTATCATTGTCATTGTTATTATGTGCCTTCAGGTCATTTCTGACTTATGGCAGCCCTAAGTTGAATCTATCACAGAGTTTTCGTGCCATGATTTGTTCAGAACACATTTGCCTTTGCCTTCCTCTAAGGCTGAGAGAGTGTGATTTGCCCAAGGTAATCCGATGGGTTTCCATGGCTGAACAGAGATTTGAACCCTGGTCTCTAGAGTCATAGCCAAATGCTCAAACCACTACACCATGCTGGCTCTATATTGTTATTGTTGTTATTGTTTATTTCTATAGCGCCATCTACGTACATGGCACTTTACAGTAAACAAAGCAAAAACAAACAAACCCATTAGGACCTGCCAAAGGTGTACAATCTAAAATAAGTGTACTGTATGTATCAACAAATACAGAGGAAAGGAAAGAATAATAAACATAAAACTATAAAATGCAATGACATTTGCATAGTTTCCTGGAAACTTGCTATGGAGTGTATGGCTCTGATTGTGACCCACTTTGACCTACTACAGTTTGAACCGTCCTTATCTGAAATGCTTGGGACCTGAGGTATTTTGAATGTTGGAATATTTCAGATTTTGGAATATTTCAGATTTTGGAATACTTGCACATACATAATGAGATATCTTGGAGATGAAACCTAAGTCTAAACACAAAAATTATTTATGTTTCACAGACACCTTACACAGATAGCCTGAAGGTAATTGTATACACAGTATTTTTAAAAAATAATTTTGTGCATGAAACAAAGTTTGTGTACATTGAGCCATCAGACATCAGAGGTGTCACTATTTCAGCCCTGAATGTGGACATTTTGGATTAGGAATATTTCGGATTTTGGAATTCTCGATAAGGGAGGCTCAACCTGATACTTGAGACTGTTTTACAGCACCAGAAAACTAAAGTCTAAGGCTCATATTGCTAGATCAGATTATGACGTTTTAAAGTTTCCTCAGTCAAAGCAGCAAATTATATCTTCCTATAAAGTCAAGATGCATAGTGTAAGCAGTATTTATGCTAACAGAGCACAGTGGTGTGGTGCTATGAGCATATGGCTATAAAACAGGATGTTTATCATAAGGTGAAAAGGAGAATGTACTTTCATGGTTTCAGGAACTCCGTCAAAGATTGTGCAGCTAAACTTGGTGCCAGAAGCCCCTAAAGCTGATTTCCACACATGTAAGTCTGCTGTGAGCCTTTGTGCCTGGTGAAACTGGTTGTGTGCACTCCCCCCCCCCGCCATCATGGAGATTCCATGTGCTGCCTTCTTTTGTCTAGCTGGTAGAAGAAGATGAAGTAGGGAATGACCTCAAAAAAACAAGTAAAGCGTAAGCATAGCAATATACATAGCAGTGTACATAGAAGAAGACAAGAGGGGGAAATATCTGGGACTATCTGTCTATTGCTTCCCCTCAGCACTGGTTCATGTTACTTGCTGCAGTGTTGGGCCAGTCAAGTTGCTATTATCCTGGGCTAGTCAAGTTACTTTGATACTTGAAGATCTTGTAAATGCCTCTTCCTCTGCTCCTAGCAGTCAAAAAGGCAATCACAATAAATTAAATTGCTGCCATACGCTGTCCTTCATGACACCCAAATTTGCTATTTGAAGCAATTGCCTGACTTTTGTCTATTGATTGGGCCAACCCTATTTCCATTAATGGACATGTGGTGTTTCTTAACACCATTATCTTTCTGGAATTACTGATGCCACCCTGCTACTCAAGCAACCCTATTTTAGTGGTTTTCCCCTATTGGAATCTGCATGGGGGCTCCCCCCCCATCTACTTGGACTTTTGAACTAACTAGTAGGCTATTATGATTGAAATGGCTGCCCATTTCTTTGGGAAATACCTCAGGCACAAAAGTGTGGGTTTTGTTTCTGTGTCTGTTTGAGCTGCCATGGGAGAATATAAATAGAGTAGGACCCCCGTATCTGTGGGGGATTGATTCGGGGGGGGGCATGGATACCAAAAACTGTGGGTAACAGTGAACACCACTGAAAATAATGGGACCTGCGGTTTAAAATACCATAGAATTGCCTTGGAGAACATAGAAAATGTCTAGAGAGGATGCCTCTCTAGGCATTTTCTAGGAAGACTCTATGGTAGGTGTGTTGTTTTGTGTCCTGTGGATAACTGAATCAGTGAATAATGAATCAGTGGATACGGGGGTACTACTGTAACTGCTTCAGAGGAGACCTTGGAATTTTTACTGGTGGAGTTGCTATGGCTGTTTCTTTCTTTACCAGTGTAATTATGCCAGTGGGTTATGTCCATAATTTAGCACATGGAGGTTTTTTTTGTTTGTTTGTTTTGGTGGGGGGGACCCATATTAAGACCTAACTTGAGTCCCAGGGAAGGATTAATCCCATAGGCAACTAGGTAGGCTGTTAGGCTTGAAGGTTTGTAAATGGGGATTTTTCCCCCTCTCTCCAGGTGTCTGTTTTGCTATACTGGTGCATCTAACATTCACAAGCCACATACACAAATTGTCCCAAGCCGTAGACACAGATTGTAGCTCGCTACTGAAATGGGAGCTGTCAGGAGCAGCAGAGACACCATTATACAAATGGATGGTGTATTTCCCATGCTAATTGGGATTTCTTTCCTACAGTACTTTCACCACCCTGTTTTGTTTTCGCACTGTAGGCTTCTGGACTAACTGTAGGGGAATGAAAACACTGGAAGATTTGGGATAATTCCAGGACTTTGGGATGTCAGATTAAATTAAGCTGCTATTGCTTATGGGCCTTTGTGCCCATGGTGACTAAACTCATCTATCATGTCTAGCAAATATACCTTATGAATTGAGAAGTTCCATTCCGCTGCTCAGATTTTAAAGAACATGCTTTCCAATAATAAGCTGCAGCTCATTAAAGTATTGCAGGGGTATCTTCACAGGGAAAGACAGAATGATGAGTGTAATGCACCTTTCTTTATTCCAGTTGCCTTTAAAAAATAATAACTGGCTAATAATTCAAGCAAATTAGTGAAGGAATCTTCAGCTTCACTGAAGGGTGTGGAGAACATTGTTCCATGCAATTCTTCCCACTCTTTTCATAGAATTGTAGAGTTGGAAAAGACCACAAGGGCCATCCAGTCCAACCCCCTGCCATGCAGGAAATCACGATCAAAGCATCCCCGACAGATTGCCGTCCAGCCTCTGTTTAAAGACATCCAAGGAAGGAGACCACACCACGCTTTGTTTCGCTGCCAAACAGCTCTGACTGTCAACAAGTTCCTCCTAATGTTGAGGTGGAATCTCTGTTCCTGGAGCTTGCATCCATTGCTCCGTGTTCCAGTCTCTGGAGCAGCAGAAAACAAGCCTGCTCCATCCTCAACATGACACCCCTTCAAATACTTAAACAGAGCTATCATATCGCCTCTTAACCATCT
Organism: Gambelia wislizenii; assembly: GCA_030847615.1. NCBI lineage: Eukaryota > Metazoa > Chordata > Lepidosauria > Squamata > Crotaphytidae > Gambelia > Gambelia wislizenii. The sequence goes on along the minus strand of JAUMIR010000003.1, from coordinate 90,182,136 downwards.
TTTTTCCAGGCTAAACATACCCAGCTCCCTAAGTCTCTCCTCATAAGGCATGGTTTCCAGACCTTTCACTATTTTAGTTGCCCTTCTCTGGACATGCTCCAATTGGTCAATATCCTTTTTGAATTGTGGTGCCCAGAACTGGACACAGTATTCTAGGTGAGGTCAGACCAAGGCAGAATAGATCATAGAATCATAGAATCATAGAATTGCAGAGTTGGAAGAGACCACGAGGGCCATCCAGTCCAACCCCCTGCCACGCAGGAAATCTTGATCAAAGCATCCCCAACAGATGGCCATCCAGCCTCTGTTTAAAGACCTCCAAGGAAGGAGACCCCACCACGCTCCGAGGGAGTGTGTTCCACTGCCAAACAGCTCTTACTGTCAAAAAGTTCCTCCTCATGTTGAGGTGGAATCTCTGTTCCTGGAGCTTGCACCCATTGCTCCGTGTTCCAGTCTCAAATATGCAAAAATGCAAATGTGAAACACGCCAATGAGAGCATTCCAAAAAACAAGATTGCCATCATGTAGAAGATGCTGGCATTGTCTGCTCAGATAACTGATAGAAATCAAAGTTATATTCATATTCATCAGGGCATTTCTAAATTTTTGAAAGTTCATAACATTGTTCTGAGGTGATCGTGGGAACGGGTTGCTGATGACATCTACTGAGATACCCTATATTTTGAACCCCCAGAAAATACCCTCCAAAATTGGGGGTCATCTTATACGCAGGGAGCTGCAGGCTGAAGAAGTGGCTTATTGTGGGGAGGGAGATGTTCCAGGATTTACATTTCTGGGGAGAAGGGGCTCTCCCAGAAGTGCATGGGTTAGATCTGTTTCTTCCACCAATGACACCCAGGGGCTCTTCTCCCACCTCCTCATTCATTCCCCCCTCCACAAAACACATGGGGGGGGCTCTCCCCAGAAGCCTCCCCCAGAAGATGCCTCCTTTACTTCTTGGGCCTTTCTCCTCCTTTCTCTACTGCAGGGGTTGGCAACTGTGGAAGACTAAGGGGCTGCATTACCCCTTTAGGAGACCAGGGATGTCCACACTCCCAACCATGTTTGATCCCATAAAAAAAGATGCCCAAAATGCTCTCTGGGGTATAGGGTCATGACTTGGGGGCTTCTGGACCTCTAGAGGGCATTATGAGGCAATTTCCCCCAAAAATCTTGTTGCAAAATTTCATTTTGACCCCAGCGAGGAGTTGCTTGCCCTGGGGGGTTTTCATCCCAACAGGAGCTTTAGGATCCCCCTCCCCTATCCTGGTGACCCCCTCCTGGCTTGGCCTTCTTGGGCCCTTTGCAGCCTCCCTTTGCTCTGTCCTCCCTCCAGGACTTTCCCAACAGATCCATCCTTCCAAGCAAAAGGCCTCTCTCCCTCCCTCCCCCTCCAAGACTGCTTTAAAGTCTGTTGAAACTCCTTCTGCTTTGTGTTTCTATTTGATAAAGTCTTTTAAACTGGAGACCCCTCTTAATTTCTCTAAAACAGCAGCCCAGCCTGGCTGAATGTGTCTCCAGAGATATAACTGGAGAGGAGGGAGAGAGACCCCCCTTCCTGGGAGGCAAAAGTGGGGAGGCCAGTTTCAACCACCTTCCCTCCCTCCATCCCCAATTATGCAGAAGGGAGGCTCTGCCTCTGCCCCATTGCCAGGGGGAGTGGATTCTGCAGGGGGGAGGACTGGACACGGATTTTTGTATCCACGGGGGGGGGGGTCCTGGAACCAAACACCAGTGAATATGGAGGGACAGCTGTAGTTCCCCCGGGAAAGTCCCCCCCCCAAAAGCCGGGTCCAGAGCCAAGACCCCCCACTCCCTCACCCAGCCAGGCAGTGCTTCTTCTCCCCCTGAAGCCCCCCAAACCCTCAACCTCTCAGCCCCACTTTGGAGACCCCCAGGAGGGGAGAGGAGGCCTCAGAGCAGATGGAGGAGCCCTTTTATTGGGGGGGAGAAAGAAGGGGGGCTTCCTTACTTCCACCCCAATGACCCCCCCAAAAGACTCCCTCCAAGAGACCCCCAGCCCCTCCCGTCTCCCCACAAAAGAAGCCAATTTGGGGTCCTCACACTCCCCCTTACTTTCTCCCTCATTTTGAGGAATTATTTTGGAGTGGAGAAACTGATTCTGTGCAGATTATTATATGGAAAGGAGAATTGAGTGTTCACAGTACAGTACTGTATATTGGTGGCACTGTTTTCTAAGTCTCAGGGCAACATCTGCCATCAGTTTCATATAAATGTTTAACAACAAGTAGGACAAGTCTGAGCCTGATGACTCTTGTAGTGCATTGACCAGTATGCAAACAGGCATCCCCGAATAGCACCTTTTGTTTGCCTCCCACCTGAAAGATTATTTTATTTTATATCCCAGCTTTCTCCAAAACAAGGAACAAATCTTGGTTACAGTCATAGACCAGCACACCCCCTTTCTCCAAGTATGGGACCCCAAAAAACAAACAGTGTAAGTTAAAGCAGCTCAAACAATATACATTACAGAAGTTTTTAAAAAACCATTCAAACATTCAGTTAAAACTGTTAAAACACATTCGAAACATAGTAAAAAATATAGCACACTCATTACATATCCTTCTGCCTGTTGAAATAAAAGACATTTGTCTGCCAGTGAAAAGATTGCAAGGTGGGGGGCAACCAAGCTTCCCTTGGGAAGGAATTCCCTAACGTAGGAGCCACCACCAATTACGCTCTTCCTTCTGTCTCCAGCAGAGAAGCCTTTGAGTGTGGTGTGATCAAGAGAAAGGCCTTTTTCCAAAGATCATAAGACTCAGGGAGGCTCATATGGGGAAACAGGACTTCCAAATAGTCTAGACCTAAGCCATACAGAGCCTTTATACAGTCGGCCCTCTGTATCCACAGATTCTGCATCCATAGATTCAGTCATCCACAATTTGATGATGCCCCCCCCCCATCCAATAGGCAAACCTGGATTTTGCCATTTTATATACCGTATATTCTGGCGTATAAGACGACTGGGCGCAAAAGATGACCCCCCCAATGTTTAAGTTAAAATATAGAGTCCCCCCCCCCAGCCAGCCACCTGGCTGGAAAGCCTGTCCCCCACCAGCCAGCCAGCTCAGTGGCTATAGATGATGGAATAGTCTGTGAAATTAAAGGACTGAGAACAGCTAAAAAAGCATGGGATACTTTGAAAAACCTGTGTGGTGTTCAATCTTTGGAAAGTAAGGTTGCATTCATACTGTAAGTTGGTTAATATGAAGCTATCAAATCCCAAATTTTTGAATGAGCACATTAATGAATGAGCACATTAATGATTTTAGAGCCACAGTGGTAGACAAGAGAATTTCACCATAGACAAAACTTGATGCAGAATGATAAATCTGAATCCAGAAATTCTAATTTTAGGCTAACTTGTCCTGAAAAGAAACATTATTTTGACTCTCCTGAGCTAAATGGGGGGCCATTTAACTCTTCAAAGGCAAAGCAGTCATTCTCACAGCAGGAGGAAGGATCTGCTTGGAAAACTGCCCAAGCCATTTTACACTTCAATCATTCTCACAGCAGAGGAGTATGATTACTGGGGTATAAGACCACCCCCCTACTTTTGAGGAGATTTTCAAGTGTTAAAAAGTAATCTTGTATGCAGCAATATACGGTAAGGGAAACCATTTTACTATGCCATTGTATATAATGGGTCTTGAGTATCCATGGATTTTGGTATCCATGGGGGTGGGCATGGCAGTCTGGCACCAAACCCCAACAGATACCAAGGGCCGACTGTAGGTCATAACTGGCACTTTGAATTATGCCCAGAAACAGACCAGAAGCCAGTGAAGCTGTTTCCACAAGTGAGTCATAAGCTCCCTATGACCATCCCCGATCATCACTCTGGCTACAACATTTTGGACCTACAGAAGTTTCCTAACAGTTTCCAAAGACAGCACTGCACAGAGAGTATTACAGTAATCCAAACAAGATGTAATCAAAGTATGTGTCACCATAGCCAGATCTGACATCTCCAGAAATGGGTGCAACTTGAACACTAGTTTTAATGGTTTTAATCTTGTTCCGCACAATCTGAGTCCTTACTCCCTGGTCTGTATTTCAGCTGAGCAGGAGCACCATTGTCATGTATGGATTAAGACTCAGTTTGTTCACACTCATTCAGTTGATTACTGACAACATACAGTAGGGCCCCTGTATTCACTGATTCATTATCCATTGATTCAGTTATCTGCGGGACAGAAAACAACACACCTACCATAGAGTCTTCCTAGAAAATGCCTAGAGAGGCATCCTCTCTAGATGTTTTCTAGGTCCTCTAAGGCAACTCTGTTTTATTTTAAATCAGAAGTCCCATTATTTTCAATGGTGTTCACTGTTATACACGGTTTTCAGTATCCATCCCCCACCCCCCGGGAACCAATTCCCCATGGATACAGGGGTCCTACTGTACATTGTTTTAGTACTTACTGGTAAACAGATTCTTTGGTGTTAGGTGAAAAATACAGATAAATGTGAGTGTCATTGGCATACTGGTGACACAGAACCTCAAAGCTCCAGATAACCTGTCCCAGTGGTTTCATGTATATGTTGAACAGTATGGGAAATAAAACTGAACCCTGAGGGATGCTACACAACAATGGCCAGAGTATCAAACAGGCATCCCCCTACTACTTTCTGATTGCTTCCTTCCGGAAATAACCAGATCGTATATCATAGAGGTGGCCCAGAAGGATAACATGGTCAATACAATATGGTGGCTTTCAGGCAGTGTCCCTCCCCCGCCCCGCCAGTGAAGGCCTACCACAGCCTTTTTCAGGTAGGATGGAATCCTGCCAAGCTGCAGATAGGCCTTCATCACTCCCCTTGTCCCGCTCGGTCAGAGCCAGGGACAGCATGGGTCCGACACACCTATGGTGGCTACACCTCTTTGTGAATCCTGTCTACATCCTTTATGTTTACATTTTCTTTAAAAATTGAGCAATTTTAAATGTAAAAGCCTGGCCGCCTATGGTCCCAATTTTGCTAAACTGATCTTGTATATCTTGAGTAGCAGACATACACAGTCCCTTGGGAAATAGGAAACTGAACTGTCTCCGTAAACTGTGCCACAAATGTATTTCACAAAGGTTTGTGTATCTCTCATTTGCAGCAGGGAAGAAAGCCATAGAGTTGTAGCAGAGAAAATGCCATGGACTAGCTGTGTGTCGATAATCATGTGCATTTCTGATTATACCCTCCTCGGTATGCTAATTCCTTCTATAGGATTGTTTCTCCAGCCGTCACTGATGGCTGCCACCGGTATGTGGCACTTCACCCTTGGAGCTCAGCAAGCTGGTCTTAATAGCTTGCTCCAGTAAAGATGCCAGAATTATTCCACGGATCAGCTGTTTGACGAGACAAGTGCCAGTCCCCTTCCCCCCCAGGAACAGATATATTGGCTCCCCATTGAGCTCCCACTCATTTGGCCTCATGCCTGGAAAGCAAACTCTGCTGCCAAGGCATGCCACTTGGTTCCAGTGTCTAGTTTTGTTGTTGTTGTTCTAATTAATGACTCAACCTGCAATAATTCTTTGCACAGTGGTTACCTAAGCATTTTCAGGGTGGGTTTTTTTGATTCTTTCATTTTTGTTTCTTTTTAAACCACTGTCTGTTTTAAATGATGATTGTCAGAAAGGGATAAAAAGGAAAGAAGTTGGGGGATTTCCAGAACTTGGAAAAAATTACTTTTTTGGTCTTCTGCTCCTAGAACACCAAACAGTATGGCCACTGACATGCAAGTTGGGGAATCCTGAAAGTTGCGGTACAAAAAAATGAACTTTCCCATGGTCTAAAGAATACACATTCTGCTGTCCCAAGAATTATTATACTGTAGTTGTTATTTGCCTAAGATTGCAGTCCCATGCACATTTACCTAGGAGCAGACCCTATTGGAAATGGTGGGACTCACTTCTGAGTAAATTTGCACAAGGTTGCTCAGAATGTAATGTAAAAATACTTTGCAGTGAGGAAACTGTTTCATCTACTAACTGTATTTTCATATACAGAAACATATTTTTCCTCTTGCATTCTGTTTTTTTAAATATTGAAATAACCTATATGTTGTAAAGCCTGTCCTTCTGTCCCATCTATCACCCCAAAAATGCTTATAACAATTAGATTGGAATTAATTGCTCTGAACTTTTCAGAAAGTCCTTCCTTTTGTTTCTAATGAACATTTACAGTTCTTCCTTCATATTCGCTGGGGTTTGGTTCCAGGACCCCCCTTCCCCCGTGAATACAAAATCCATGAATACTCAAGTCCCATTATATGCAGTGGCATAGCAAAATGGTGTCCCTTACATAAGATGGCAAAATCAAGGTTTGCTTTTTGGATTATTATTTTTTAAAGAATATTTTCAAGATGTGGTTGCTTAAATCTGTGGATACCAAATCTGTGGATATGGAGGGACAACGGTAAAAGGTCATTGTTACAAGATTTTGAGCAAAGCATCACTTGTGATTGGCTTTGTTCTATATGGGGCCATGACATGATGCTAGATCAAGAAGTATATATTTTTTAAAAGCAGATTTTACAATGCTGTATCATCATCCTATACAGTATGTGCTTCTTTTCCAGGGCTTAGCTTTTTGATAGTTTTTTTAATTGTTACTCCCAGAATTTCCTCATCATCATGGCCAGTGGCAATGCTGGCTGGGAGAGTCTAAGAGTTGCCAGTATGGCCAGTGGCCATGATGGCTGGAGATTCTGTGAGTTGTGGTCCAAAAATTACTCTGCTCTGCTCAAGAAGAGAATGAATGTTTACTCTTTAAAAATCTGGAAAATATTTAAGGATTTCCCCCCAGGTTTATGAAATAGATAATCTTAGAATTCCATTTATTTGTTACTCTGTATACCATCCTAAACCATCCTTAAAATCACGTGTAGTACTTTGGTTAATATCAAATGCCGTCTGCGAACAGTCAGTCCAGAGATCTGTCCAGAGCCATCTGATACTCATGTGGAAACTTAATAGGTGTGGGGTGGCAAAAAGAGGATGACAAAAAAGGAGGAAAAAAGTGGCTGTGGTCACTTTGGGATCTGGCCTCGCCCACTGCTAGTACATGGCCTCTGGATTACCTGACAAAACATGGGTTTGCTTGGCAGTAAAAGGGTCAGCACCCAAGACATTTATTTATTTATTGGATTTATATCCTGCCTTTCCCCCCAATATGGGATTTAATACATGTGTGTTCTCTAGTTGTTTTTGGTTTTGTGTTGGATGTTCAGATTTTCTTGCTAAGGACTTTTTCAGATGCCCTAAAACCCATCAGGGGAGGGCAGGAGAGGTACGCGGCTATTGCGCAGCAGGGGGTCAGTTTTGGACGACGCCGTCCTTCTCCCGTTGTCGTCCATGTTACTTCTGTGTTTGATCTATTGCAAATGCACCATTTTTTACTCATGGAAGTTTTTTGTGAGTAAAAAGTGGCACATTTTCAATAGATTGGACACGGAAGTAACACAGATAATGACTGGGAGAGGGACGGTGGCGTCCAAAACTGATCCCCTGCTGCGCGATAGTCGCGTACCTCTCCCGCCCTCCCCTGATGGGTTTTAGGGCATCTGAAAAAGTCCTTAGTTAGGGAGCCTCTTTAGTGGCTGCTCCCAGACTGTGGGATTCCTTCCTATAGGAAACTAGGTGCTTGTCTACACGAGCCAGGATATGCTGGCTCCCTGCTGGTCTATCCTGGCCACTGATCAAGACTGTTGTTCCTCCATTACTGCCTCCAAATGGGCCAGAGTCCAGAGGGGCATGCCAGCCCATTGCTACAGTCGCCCCTATCGCCACATCTCTTGTTGTCTCAGAAGACAGGAAGACAGCCCATAACATGTGACGAAGGCCCCCTGCGTGTGACCAGCCTTTGGTCATATGCTGCAAGACTCCCCTGTGCCTTCCTGGAATGCCAGGGAGACTAGCAGCAGTAGCAAGGGCCGGCAGACATGTGGGGCCAAATACATTTCCTCCTGGAGGAAACAGAGTAAAACAGGTATTATTTTAAAATGTTGTCTCAGGCCCTACCCCTCCTTCTCTCCTGAGCCCCATATCTACCCCAGGAGTAGTGAGGGGACAAAACAGGGCAAATGCTCCGCATCGGCAGGACTGCAGGGCTCTAAGACAGGGGCAAGACTGGGTATATTTGTTGTATGTGGGGAAATAATCATTGTAATGTAAAAGCAATCTTGTGTACCTCATTCACAATCTTAGATAAGTCTAGGGTTTTTTCCCTGCATGCATTTTGTTCTCCCAAAATTCCCTTCTCTTACTTCACTGGGCACTTCTAGCCAACTAGAAGTGCTGGATGATTCACACATGACCTAATTTGAATTTTATTGCTTGTGCGTGTGACTTGTTCTTCTTCTGAATCTGACTCTCCATGAGAATGGAGGCATCCTAAGCTTTCCTGTAACCATGCCATGATGCATCGGAACCCAGCCAAGGCTGGTGAGTCTTTCCTACCCATTCCTAGTCAGTTTAGGGACCTTTTCTTATGTTTGTTTTAGTATGTAGATTGAGACTGATATACCTTCAGTAAACTTTGTTTTGCATTTTAAACTGACTCCTTTGTTTTGTAATGAGTCTAATTTAACTGGGTGATCCCAGATCTCTGAATACACTTTCAAATGATAATAGAGCTTAAGTCTGTTTCTTAATTGCACTCTGCATAAAGCGTGAAGTCAAAGTGACTGAATGAATTTTTTTTTAACTCCTTTTAAAAGGAAATACTTCTTGTTGTTTTTAAAGGACTAGATCATGGAATTTTTCAATGCAATTTTATTTTTAGACTCATTACCTTCCTACAATATTGCCCATCTAGACAAGCCCTAATTTGGTCCCCTGTGTGTTCTCTTTCTGCCACCATGCAAAGATTTTTCTGTTTACCCAGGACTTTGAGCATTAACTGTCGATTGCAGAAGGTTTTTTAACTGGGATGTGTTGTCTTGCATTTTTATAATTATTATAACATTTTAACAACCGTTAAAAAACTATTTTAAATAAATGTTTTTAATATGATTGTTTAATTGTTTCTAACCTTTGTATTAGCCATTATATTTTGTTTTACCCCATATTGTGAGCTACTTTGGATCCCATAATGAGAGAAAGGGGAAATATAGATTAAATGCATAAATGTACGCATACATACATCAAAATGGTTCTGTGGGATTCTCTGGGCACCTTAAAATGTATTATTCTGAATACAATAGAAACAAGAAATAAATAGTGCTGTTGAAAGGTCACTTGAGGCAAACAAAGTGTATTTTCCTCTGTTAGCAATCCTGAATGCATCTGTGTTTCCAACTTGCCCTACATGCTTGGGTATAAATAAAGGTGTATAAATCGGGGATGGGGTTCAGGCAGTCCATGGGCTGCTTGGGGCCCTTCCTGGACCTTTGTGTGGCCCTGCTGGGTTCCACTCCCCCACTGCTTCAGTTACTGTAACAAACATGATTATATTGGGAAATTGTTTTATGCAGGGATCCCTTTTCTCATTTATCCTGTTTCTCAATCAAAACAGCAAGTTTGTGGGCTGTTGGGACACCAGTTTTCTTGGCAAACTTGGTGCAGCTCCCCTTCTAGCAGATTTACTGGGATTTCTGCAGTGACTCATCAAATTTGGCAGCCATTGCAGGGCCAGTATAGTCAACCCATAGCAGTAAGAAATCACTTACCGAGTTATAGTAACTATCGAGTAGCAGTATAGTAACTATCGAGGCATAACACTGCTCTCTATTGCTGGAAAAATCCTTGCAAGGATACTCCTGAACAGGTTAGTTCCTGCTATTGCAGAAGAACTTCTCCCTGAAAGCCAATGTGGCTTCAGAGCCAATAGGAGCACTACAGACATGGTATTTGCCCTTAGGCAACTGCAAGAAAAATGTAGGGAGCAGAACAAGGGTCTCTATGTAACATTTGTCGACCTCACCAAAGCCTTTGACACTGTAAGTAGAAAAGGTCTGTGGCAGATCCTGGAAAGACTAGGATGTCCCCCCAAATTCCTTAAAATGATTATCTTGCTACACGAGGGACAGCGTGGTCAAGTCAGATATGGCGATGCTCTTTCAGAGCCCTTTCTAATAACTAATGGAGTGAAGCAAGGTTGTGTTCTTGCACCAACTTTATTTACAATCTTCTTTAGCATGATGCTCCAAAGGGCTATGGCAGAGCTTGAAGAAGACGACGGCATCTATATACGCTACCGTACTGATGGTAGCTTGTTTAACTTAAGCCGTCTGAGGGCTCACGCTAAGACTCTAAACTATCTAGTCCGTGAGCTGCTCTTCGCCGATGATGCTGCCCTTGTTGCCCACACAGAAGCAGCTCTGCAGCGCCTAACATCCTGCTTTGCAACAGCTGCAGAGCTGTTTGGGCTAGAAGTCAACCTGAAGAAAACAGAAGTTCTTTACCAGCCTGCACCACAGGACGAACACCACCATCCCCACATTGCCGTCGGCAAATCAGTGCTCAAGTCCGTTCAGCAGTTCACCTACCTGGGAAGCATCATCTCCTCAGATGCCAAGATTGACAAAGAGATCGATCACAGATTAGCAAAGGCATATAGTGCATTTGGAAGACTTCACAAAAGAGTCTGGAGCAATAAACACCTGAGGCAAAGCACAAAAATCAGTGTGTATAGAGCCATCGTACTGTCTATCCTCCTTTATGGATCTGAAACATGGGTCACCTATCGCCACCACCTACGACTCCTCGAGCGCTTTCATCAGCGCTGTCTACGCACAATCCTAAATATACACTGGACTGACTATGTGACGAATGTTGCTGTCCTTGAGCAAGCAGGGATCACCAGCATTGAGGCCATGATATTGAGAACACAGCTGCGCTGGGCAGGGCACGTTTCTAGGATGGAGGACCATCGCCTCCCAAAAATACTACTCTACGGTGAACTCACCACGGGTCAGCGTAAGAGGGGCGCTCCAAAAAAGCGATACAAAGACTCCCTGAAACAACATCTCAGGCTTGGCCAAATTGATCACCAACAGTGGTCCGCCCTGGCCTCACATCGGGAGGCATGGAGACGCACTATCCACAATGCTGCAGCCTTATTTGAGAACTCACGACGAACAAGTCTTGAAGAGAAACGACAACGCAGAAAGAATCACAACCCAAAAACATCACCCAAGGAGACCTTCTGCTGTGCTTTTTGCAACCGGACTTGTTTATCTCGGATTGGCCTTTTTAGTCATCAGCGCGCTTGCAGAAAGCGCGGGATGAGTCCTTCCTGAATCTTCGTTTGCGAAGAAAAGCCAGAGAGAGAGAAAATTTGGTTAAACTTGTTACTCTTCAGGGTGTCCTAAGAATGACAAGACTATTCTAAGTAGTCATCTGATGCAGACTTTATAACTATGACATACATATTATTTTGGAATAATCTCCCAGACAAGATTGAAACAATTTTTTAAATAGTTTACCATCTCATTTCTGGAAGAATGAAAAATGTGTTTTTCCCTCTCATGCAATCCAACAAACAGGAGGGATCATTATGTTTTGAAGCCATTACATTATCAAAGGAATTATTACCAACTGCAAGCAAACTAATGACTTTCAGTTTCCTATGGCATTCCTCCCACAGTGCCGAGCAGTAACTCATCTCCCTGCCCCCTGCGTAATCTCAGGTGCATTCTTCCATTTTAAAAATTGCAAAGAACTGATAAGGAACACTGGCCTTCCAGCCATTGTTGGGCTGCAGCCCCATCGTCTCTAACAAGTATACTCAGTAGTGAAGAATGATGGAAGGTGCAATCCAGTGCCCATTGTTGCATTGGGTGGATAGTAGAATCTGAAATTTAACATGCCTAAGAATCTGAAGCCTAAATATAACTACTGTATTTATAAATAAGTCCTACTTATAGGATAATAGAGTTCGAAGAGACCATGAGGGCCATCCAGTCTAATTCCCTGCCATGCATGAATAAACAATCAATGTACTCCCAACAGATGGCCGTCTAGCCTCTGTTTAAAAAACTCCAAAGAAGAAGATTCTACCACGCTCCAAGAAAGTGCATTCCACTGTTGAATGGCTCTTATTGTCAGAAAGTTCTTCCTAATGTTTAAGTGGGATCTTTTTTCCTGTAGTTTGAATCTATTGCTCTGTGTTTCTGGAGCAGCAGAAAAAAGCTTGATCCTTCTTCAATATGACATCCTTTCAAATATTTAAATATGTCTATCATGTCACCTCTTAACCTTCTCTTTTCCAGGCTAAACATACCCAGCTCCCTAAGCCACTTCTCATAGGGCATGGCTTCCAGAGCTTTTGCCATTTTGGTCATCCTTCTCTGGACATGTTTCAGCTTGTCAATATTCTTCTTGAATTGTGATGCCCAGAACTGGACACAGTATTCCAGGTGAGGTCTGACCAAAAGCAGAATAGAGTGATACTATGACTTCCCTTGGTCTAAACACTATACTCCTATTGATGCAGCCAGAATTGCATTGACTTTTTAAGCTGTTGCATCACACTGTTGGCTCATGTTCAGCTTGTGGTCAGCTAAGACTCCTAGATCCCTTTCACGTGTACTGTTCTCAAGCCAAGTGTCATCCATGCTATATATCTGCATTTCATTTTTTCTGCCTAAATGTATACCTTACATTTCTCGCTATTGAAATTAATTTTGTTAGTTTTGGTTGAGTTCTCCAGTCTGTTGAGATTGAATTCTTATGCTGTCCTCTGGGGTATTAGCTACCCTTCCTAATTTGGTGTCGTCTTCAAACTTGATAAGCATGCCCTCTATTCCATCATCCAAGTCACTTATAAAGAAGTTGAATAGCACTGGGCCAAGGATAGAACTGTGTAGCACCCCACTAGTCACTTCTCTCAAAGATGAAGCAGAGCCATTGGTGAGCACCCTTTGGGTTCACTTGATCAACCAATTACAAATCTATGCAACAGCAGCATTGTCTAGCCCACTTTTTACTAACTTAATTACAAGAATATCTTGGGGAACTTTGTTGAAAGTCTTACTAATATCAAGATATGCTACATCAATAGCATTCCCTTTATCTACATTTTACTTCTGAATAAAAAAAATTTAAGGGAATGTTTTCATGCTTTATACTGTTAGTCCAGCACATTCTGAATTCAGTGTAATAATTAGTAGTGAAATAGTGCCAATGTGGTGCAGTTTTTTAAGTGTTGGACTAGGACTCTAGGAGAACAAGTGTAAATCCCTACTCAGCCATGGAAACCTACTGGGTGACCTTGGGGCAAGTCACACCATCTCAGCCTAAGATGAAGGCAGTAGCAAATCTCTTCTGAATAAATCCTGCCCAGAAAACCCCATGTTAGAGTGATCATAAGCCAGAGTTGACTTGAAGGGACATAATAACATTTATAACAAGTAGCACAATCTAGTGTACGTTTGTTTTGAAGTAAGTCTCACTATGCCCAATAGGGCTTACAGAATGTGACACAAAGGAGGATTAAAAATATCTGATGGACTATAGACTGCACATACATAAAAATATTGTCAGATTTTTCTTTCGCATTGATGTTAATTAACTGTTTCTGTGCAGGTGGCTGAAGGTAAGAAATTAAGGGTTGATTCTAGTTAGGAAGAAATGTATGGCTGCATTTGCAAATTTAGTCTGACAAATGAGGCTGTTTCATAGTAGCAGTAAAACTATTCTTACTTCTAATGTAGTGATGCAAAGAATTTAGAGCTAGGGATGGAAAATCAAATTGTTCAAGGTAAGAAACAATTCTAAACCGGGGCACTCACTGCCAAGTCTTCGGATATGCGGCTTTGTGTAGTTTTCAATTTGCAGAAACGTCTGGAACAAACCTAATGACTATGGGATGGAATAATCTCTAGTGTAGGCGTAGATCACAGGTGCTGTCCTGCTTTCCAAATTTTTGATAGCATCGCCAGATTGAACTGTATCTTGTTTAATCCATCTGACCTTTAGCTATGTTAGCCTCCTAAGCATTTGGGGCAGTAGAATTGGAGTGTATAATTGGATTTTCCATCACATCAGGTATTTTGGCATAGTCGTGTGCTAGTGATCCCCCAGCAACATCGGAAGAATGTCCCTTTGGTGCTGGCATAATATTGTGGCCTCTGACAGTCCCATTTGTGTGAAGATCAATATGGTTTATACTGTGCATCTAATTGCCACTCCAGCAAAGTATGGGTATGTGTTATTGACATCATTGGTCAAGAAACAAATGTTGTGCTATAAAAAGAACACTGTCTGGTAGGGATGGAAAGAATATTTGCTCATGTATGTTTCCTGGCAGAAAAATGAATTTCTACACTCTTGCCCCTCCCTCTAAAGCCTATTTGGGAAGAATAAAACAGAGGCAAAAATCCAGTGCAATTTTTGCCCAAGCAGATGTTTACCATAAAATCACTCTGGAGGACTTACAAATGCCTACAGAAGTGCTTTCTCTAGGAATTTCTATGTCTTCCAGCATGGCTTTATGGTCACCTTCCGACAAAAGCGTACCGTAGAATTGTACTGGAGGACCTACAAATGCCTAGAGAAGTGTTCTTTCAGGTAAAAAAAAAAGGCCTATATTCATGTTTTTTCCACTTTCATGGGCGTCCTCAGGCCATAACTCTCATGAAAGTTGAGAGCAGACTGTAATTCATTTACTGTAATATGCTAAGGACAAAGTAGGCTCAAGGCAATTACAGTATATGGCCATCCCAGGGGTTGTTGAAGTGGCGAAAATACTCCTCATATAATTCAATTTGTCTAAATGGGAAGAATAAAACATCAGTCTGTCATATTTGAAAGGAAGGGGGCCAAATACTCCATATACTCCATATACTTCGGTAGGAATGCCTTCACAGGTTTCCCTGTATTTTTAAAAATAATGCATGGGAATGCATGCTATTGCCCATTAGGACAACCGATTTGCATCGCTGTGCGTTTTCAGAATGGAAAGCTAATTGGTTAGACGTGCATAGGGGGTGGAGCTTGCTAACAAGGCAAGCACCTGAAACCGCCATGTTGATTTTGCCATAGTGATCATGGGCTATGGTGAGAAAATAGCCCTTTTTTTGGGGGGGTTGCTTCTTTTTTAAGCAGAAGATTGCACCCTGGATTTAGTGTTTTTTTGAAAAGCTGTTGGTGGCAGCAACTCAAGGTAAATAACAACATGAGTGAACAGGCCTGCCATCTTGATTTGCAGGCGTGCCTATTGGAACAGTGAAAGCAGATAGCTTCACATGCCTGTGGTCTTAAAAAAAACCCTGTTAAGATAAATAGAAGCTGCTGTAAATTGGCATTACTGTGTACCAATCCACATTTTATTGCTTTGTATAGACAAGTCCACATTTACCCCAGGGTTTTGAATGCCTTGAGAAGTAATGTATTTAGCTGTTTAGTAGTGGGACCCTATGCCAGAGGAAGAGGATTTTATATCACCTGAAACTGAAGCTTGCTTTTCTGGATATTCATTCTTTTAAACAGATGTAACGGTATCCTGCTTGGCTTCTGTTGCCTTTGCCTAAACTTATCTCTAGCCCTGCTGCTATAGAGATTGCCTAAGAAGTCTGCCTAAGAGTATTTGCTGCTCTTGCTGTCTACCCATTTTGAAAACTAATGCAAGTTTCTTGCCTCTTACTGCTTTTTCTTTTCTAAACAAGCCTAGGGACCAGTTTGAGAGTCTGCGGACCTTGCTTGCCATTACTGTACATCTGAATACAACATGCTGACCATATGACCTTAAGATCAACTCTTACCCATTCTTCCCTTGTCTTATTTTCATACTTGAAGGTCTTGAAAGCATGTGTGTATTTATGTGTCTTTTTGTCAATCCAATAAAAGTATTACCACAATATGAATTTTGGTGACTGACAAATTTAACAGCCCAAGGGGACTTATAAGGTATAATTCCCGGGTGGGCAGATAATTCAGATAGTGAATCTGGCAATTCTGTGGATGCCCAATGGTCATAAACAACAAAGAGCCATGTACTTCTGAAGTGTAGTAGTATTGTTAGAGTATTGGATTACCAATTGAAAAATGAAAGTCTGAACTCTTACTTGCCTAAGAAATCATGGAAATAGAGGGCTAACAACAGTGCGGAAGAAACAAGTAGAAGAAACAAGTTAAGCATTTCTAAACTAGCTAGACCTTCTGCCTTCTACTATCCTGAACAGTAAACACTTAGTTTGTTACAAATGGCCAAAGCTAGGTTTAACTGGAAACCACTCAGAAATCTAGATCACTAGTCTACTTTATTTGTGTCCACAGGACTTCTACTGACTATTTGTGTGGCTGTCAAAAGTGGCCAGATTTGAAGACTGTTTTTTAAATGTAGCTTAGTGAACAATTATTTTTCTATTTTTTTTTCTATACTGATTTTTTCTATGCTGATTTCCTTTCACTTGGAGAAACAGGTGGGGATGGTTTTCTGGAGAAGTGGAGCTCCAGTCTGCCTGTTATTGTAATTAATTCTGTTTTTCCAACAAAAGAAGGTCACATTATGATTGCAAGTTAATGAAGAAATTGATTGGTGTCATCAGGGTATCTGTAGTTAGCCACACTGCACTTGATTGAAGAGTTGATTTTGTTCTACTTTATGAACTATCTGTAGATACCCTGTTCGAATTGACAGTTCAGACACAGCCTAGAGTTCAGAAGACAATCCAGGTCTGGAAATTATGTTTCTACATGTGAAATAAAGCTCCCCTTGTAGGGGTGGCCAGAAACTGCCATCTCAGTGGTACAATGAATATGCTCTGGGTTTCATTCCGTACTTTAAAATAGGAGTGGGGAAATAGTGGCTTATAGGCCACAGGCTGCCCATGACACTTTTTTTTAGCCCCCCTTTGAGAGAAGGTTTGAAATTTTTTGCCCTCAAATGCTCTCTAGGCTGCTTGGGGGGAGAATTTCACCATTTTGGGGTGGGACTTAGGCAATTTTAGGCCCAAGGAGGCCTTTATTCTAACCAGATGTGACCCACAATTTGACTTAGAGGTCATTTCCTGTTGTAAAAAAGGCCTCTCCTTGGTATAAAATGGACTAGAAAACCCTAGAAAACATGGCAAAATTGCCCCCTTGCCTCATAGAGGGCAAGTGGAGGCAAAGCTTATTTTTTAAAGGGGGTGTGATCCTTTGTGGTCTCCTGGGGCACCCATGTGGCCAAACAGCTGCTCACCCTTTCAAAGGAAGCATCCAAGAGGCTGAACCTGTTGTATCATATGCTGACAAGGAAGCCACTCCCCATTCTTGTCCTAATGTATTCCTTTCACAAAATCACTTTCATTTACAAAAGTAAGAATGTCCTGCTTCAACACAATGATCACAGTAAGAGAAGTGAAATGTCAACGCTTAATTAATTTTGAGCAAAGTTAGAATTCCCCTGGTTCCTTTCTTAGCAGAAAATCCTGTGTCACGTGGCTTTTGCTTCCCAGTGCTTTATCTGTGTTTTATCCACTTCTGATCCCTTTCTTGGTGTCCAGTCAGAAGAAAGCAGGGGGTATCATCACATTTGCCAGCTGCACCCAACTGTGGAAAAGAGCCAAAGAAGATTAGGGAACAGTCTTGTGGTCAGTATTGAAGGCTTAAAGAAGTAATGAAGCATCCACCATTCTTGGCCTTCTTATTCATCCTAACAGAAGGACTTTGTAATCTTAGGGGATTAATTTATTGGTTTAAATTTTTGGAACTGTCATACTTTTTTGGAACTATGACTTCAAAGAGAAAATCCCAGCAGGATTGATGCACTTTCTCATCCTTCTTTTAAAAACCCTGCGAAACAGGCTGTTTCTTCTCTCCTTGTACAAACATACAGTGGTGTTTGTGTAAATAAGAAGGGCCCTACCTTCATCTATCACTAGTTTAACTGTGGTGACCTTAATCAATTTACCTAACCTGTTCATCAAAGACAGACTTTGCAAATAAATCTACATTTTTAAAAAAAATCTGTGATTTTTTTTCTTAAAAAGTTTCAAATGAAAGAAAACCAGAATTCAAATACCTTTGTTAGCTTGCTATATTCTTTAAAAAAACTGAACAGGTGAGTGAAAATAATTGGCATCTAAATGGTGAGTGGTTACTAGTGATATAGGCAAGCACCCATTCCTACCACGTATTTACCATCTATAAAATGCTGTATTCAGTCTTTCTCTTTTGAGTTAGTAAACAGGTGAGGAATTGCGGGGGTGCTTTCTACAATCAAAAAGTGACAGGTCTGAAAAGCAGAAATTAATTGATCCATGGAGGCTCTCCATATGTTTCTGAACCTTGATTTTCCTAGGGATCTGGGTTAACTTGGGCTTGTCTAGCTGGACAGTTTATATCTGCTTCTTCCAGTCTTGGATTCCTACAGTCCAAATGACCCAGGACTCTTGCCCTGATTTGTCTCTGGATAGTCTCAGGCAACGCTGGCAGGAAGCTGGGGTAAACTCATTTAAAATATTTAAAAATAACCCCCTGGAAAAAACGTGTTATGTGGGAACACTCAGATGGGTCTGGTGCAGGAACGCAGGGTCTGTACTTGCACGCTGGACTGTATCACCAGATACCACTGCCACTGGTGTTGCTTTGCAGCCGGGAAGGAAGCCCCCAGCATGTGATGAAGTC
The DNA here is from genome assembly GCA_030847615.1 of Gambelia wislizenii. Lineage (NCBI taxonomy): Eukaryota > Metazoa > Chordata > Lepidosauria > Squamata > Crotaphytidae > Gambelia > Gambelia wislizenii. The sequence goes on along the minus strand of JAUMIR010000003.1, from coordinate 90,163,567 downwards.
CTGTTGCATGTGACCAGCCCTGATCACATGCTGAGGGCCTCCTTTCTGGCTTCAGAGAGTGCAATATGCTAAAGTGGGGGAGGTGCCCACTGATACAGGCCAGTGTGTGTAGGCGGACTTCTGCCCGTTTCATCTGGTAATGGGCAGATTCAGGCCAGCTACGGGATAAGAATACTCTGGCTGGGAGATGGAGTATTCTGGCCAGTATAGTCAAGCCCTTGGAGCACCTTCACTGATAGAAGATGCTCTCCTATTTAGATATATTGCTTTTCATTTGAGCAAAGTGTCAAAGGATAGGACAAGGTTAGCACCTTTTCATCATTGCAAGCTTAATTAAACCAAAAGAAAACAACAAGAAAGGCTGAGTAATAATCTCTTTCTCTACACATCTAGAATTAGGGGAAAGATTTTCCAGGTGTAAGTGTAACTGTCATATCTAGGGAGATGGGACCCTTGACATATTTTGTTCTGATATTAAGCACTAGCATTTGTTCACCCCACCCAATTAAACAGTTCTTCTCCCAGAGTGATGCTGAAAGATTGCAAGTAATGAGCCCTGCTGCTTAGTTTGATCTTCCAATCTATTAATCAGGATGTTTGCATTTGCTTGCCACAGGGTGAGATGTGTGTATGTGCATGTATGTGTATGTAAGAGTTGGGGAACAAAGGTACAAGGATTTATTAACTAAAGAGGGCTAAGTACATTTGGTGATTAAAACAGAGAGGAGAGAGGAGGAAAAAGTTTGTATTCATAAGATTTTCTCTTTGAATATGAACTATTTTAGAGTGCCATAACACAACAGGAGCTCAAGGCTAGGTGGGCTTCCTTTGACCTAGGGCCCTTTTAATGGTTGTCAATAGGCAATCTCTGTGTGGGACATGTGAAGGGAAAGAACAATTTCTGATTGTGTTCCAAGTTCTTTTCCCCTCTCTGCTGATTAATTGTTCATGAGCCCTCATGCAAGTTCTACAAAGTAGAATTTGGAAAAGTTTGCAGGCCCAAAGGTATGACTTCTAGGCATATTTGGCATTTCCAGTTTTACAAATGGAAAAAAGGTTTAAAATGCTGCCTTGAAGTATATAAAGGCATTCTTTCACAAAATAAAGGGTACAAAACAGAAGCAAGCCAGAACTGAAGATGCGTAGGCCGAAGTTTTTCATTATCTAGGCAGTTCAAAGAGATAGTAAGGGCAGAAAATTGTATTAAATATGCTGGAAATTACCTACTATAGTTTCTCAATTTGCAGTATAGAAGTACGTTTTCTAACATTAAACATTATTTCAAATATTTTGCTTCTGTTTTGGCTTTGCTTCAACAAAACTGTGTCTTCTTTGCCAGTAAGAAAATGTGACATTGGTCCGAGGGATATTTATCCATGGAAAACTGTTAGGCTATATGGTATATTTTATTTCCCCCTCCCTGGTTTATGGATTCTTTTTATTAAGGACCTGGTGCATAGACCAAGGTGCACGTCATAAATACAGACATCAAACATAAATATCGTAATCACTTGTTAAAACTGCAACTATATGGCTAATGTGAGAGAAGACATGAAAGGTGAATGTTTGCTATGAATATTTCTAAAGTGAACTAAGCACTACTTGTTAATATTTAAATATACAGAGCACTCAGCATAAAGCCAAGTAATGTTGGTATGATTTCGCCATGTGCAAGTATAGTAAATTAAATTCTGAATAAAAGGGTTAGAGTGGTGTAGGTACAAAGAGACTCAGAGATTGGGGAAAAATGTTTTGTAGACTACAAGTCCCTCAATCTCCCAGCCATCATGGCCACTGGCCCTTCTGGCTGAAGGATTCTGGGAGCTGAAGTTCCAACGAATAGCCTTAGCAAGTTCTTGGGAACCCCAGGTTCAATTTTGTACTTACTGATAAAACTCACTTTGGGACATTTACTATCTCTCAGCCTGACATATTTCACAAGGCTGTCATGAGAATAAGGAGGAAGTACATACTGTACATGCCACTCTGAGCTTTAGACAACTTGCAGGACAGGCATTGTGAGTTACGCGGAACAGGAAAGGATAGGAGAGTAAAGAGCATTAAGCACTTAGGGCAAGGACTGTACTGGTTTCTAATTAAGCGGGGGGTGGGGAAGGTAGAATAGGCTGGCCAAATGCTTATAATGCTTGCCAGAAAAGTTCACTTGTACAGCACATTCCTTTCAGCTGTTGCTCATTCTTTTTCTACAGTCTTGGGTTTTGGAGAATGGAAATTTGACATCAGGCCCAGATAACTGCAGTGCCCATCTGCTATCCATGTATATATTCTCTTCTATTTATGTGCTACCTTGAAAGTTAGGATTTGAGGTACGCTATTCCATGTGTGCTGCTCCTCCCCCCCCTACCATTTCCCCTGTGTTGCTCTTCTGCTGGTAAGTGTTCACCCAGGCCAGTGACAAATTTGAGGGTGCTTGGGGAGAGGTGCCTGCCCATGACTTCTGCCCTCATGCCACCCTGGTGTTCTTATGGTTAGATGTTGGTGGATAGCAACAATAATGGGCATCTAAGACACCTGAGAGGATATGGGGGAGATGGAGATAGTGATGGCTGCAGTTCTGACTGGCACTGGCATTTGAGGGAAACATAATGATTATTTTATGTATTAGTTATATTTGTATTATGCCTCCCTACAACAAAGAAAATTAAGATGGTAGCTGCAGTCTTGCTTGTAGTATTTCTTTTTATAGTCTTGGGCAGAACAGTGTTGCTCTATTTCCCTAGTAAAACTGATTTTGAAAGAGAGAGAAAGCAAGCAAGCCAAAAATGATGTATGGTTGTGGCTAGCATCAACCTTGCTGATCCTTCTAGGGTCCACTGCATCTGACATTTGTTCCATCATAATCATGCTGGACACCACACACAACCATGATAAGGGGGAAAAAATACAACATAATATAAGCAGCCCATTTACTGGTGTTGTTGGTATTATCATGATATGTCTGATATCAAGGTATTATAAAAACATGTGAACAGGTGTTTGTATAGAACGCTCCATACCTCCTCCTTCCCCCAAGTCCATTTGGTCTATTATAAGCTGCTGTACTATTGTAGATCCAGATTTTGGCCATGTGCTATATCATTATTAGCCTTAAACCTTTAAAAGTACAGTATATGTTTTGTTGCTAGAAAGGACAAGATGTGATTGGAAATGGCAAGATGAAGCTGAGGTGCTGCTAGTAACACATAGTAGACTGAGGGTGCATCTACACTGTAGAAAGAATGCAGTTTGACACCACTTTAAGTGCTGTGACTCCATGCTATGGAATCCTGGGATTTATAGCTTTATAAGGTCTTTAGCTTCTCTGCCAAAGAGTACTGGAGCCTCACAAAACTACAAATCTCAGGATTCTGTAGGATGGAGCCATGGCAGTTAAAATGGTATGAAACTGCATTACTTCTATAGTGTAGATGCACCATGAGTTGACTGGTGCATTTGAGAAAATTGGATGTGACTGTCTCCTGACATGGTATGCCACAGTGTCAAAATCTGAATATTAAGTAAAACCATCCAATAATATCCTACATATGACAAGGTCATTACGAATTAACTTCACTCCCCCCACTGCTGCTACAACTGCATTTACTGTCTACCATGTGTGGGTCAAGGCATTTTGCTGTCTGAGGAAGAGTAGGAAATGGTGCTATCCCCAGCACCTCCCCCCCAAAGCTGAGGTGTATATTATGCAAGATATACTAGCAACTGAGGTGGAAAATCCCAACAGTGGCTCTCCCCCTTCCTGGCAATAGAAATACAACAATAACTAAACAACAACAACACATCAATATCTAACAGTTTGCTGCCTTTTCAAGACATCCAAAATCTGTCGCCTGTAGTGGCCTCACTTTTCTTAATGGTAGGGATAGCCGATTGTTTGTATGTGCTTTGAATGAGTGGTGGCTGGAATTTCCATATAAACATATTTCAGAATTCCTGTGACTCGGTAGAAGGTGGCATAGATTAGGTTGAGTGTCAGTGGATATCTGTGGAGTCTTGTCCATTGGGGCAAATAGGGTGGTCTCCCTCTCCTGGCTTAGAATCAGGTTACTCCCAGCTTGCCTACTCCTGCCTACCTCCTTACTTATAACTAGTCTGTAATGTGCTCTACATGGGATTACTTTTGTGCCTGCTCCGGAAACTTCAACTGGTTCAAAATATGGCAGCCAGACTGGTCACCGGAACATCCAGGGGTGACCATATCATACCGATATTAAAATCTCTTCACTGGCTACTAGTCACTTTCCAGGCAGGGTATAAAGTGTTGGTCATTACCTTTAAAGCCCTTCATGGCTTAGGGCCAGCTTACCTGTGGGATCGCCTTCTCCCGTACAATCCGCCTATACTCTTAGGTCCTCTGGGAAAAACTTACTACCAGTTAGAACTAGGCTGGCCACAGTAAACCAGAGGACCTGTTCTGCCACAGCTCCCAGACCGTGGAATGGCCTGACAGAGAAAATCTGACATCTTGTTGATCTAGATGTTTTTAAGAAGGCTGTTAAGATGGATCTCTTCCAGCAGGCCTTCCCAGGATAGGTTAATGATCAGCTGCCATTTTACTACTCTCCATTTTACTACTTTTATTCCCCATTTTATAATCTTCTCTAAGTTAAGTTTAAGTTTATTTTAATATTTGTATTTATATTTAAAAAATCAAATTAATTTAATATGATAGAGACTGTTTTAATGATGCGGTTTTAAAACTTGTATTGGACTATTGTTCAATATTTTGTATATTGTTTGCTGCCCCGATCCTGGTGGAAGAAGCGGGATATAAATAAATCTTCTTCTTCTTAGTCCATTAACTCCCCTACCCACCCCCAGTGTAGAATCAACTATGGTGGTTCAAAAACTGAATCAATGTAAGAGAGCATTCTTCAATTCAGTTATATCAGGGGTGGGCAACTGTAGCCTGCAGGAGGGCCAACTTTTTAGTTTTGTACCTGCCAACATCATCAGCAGCAACAACAATTAAAAATTATTTCTTTCCTGTCTCTCCCCAAGGCTCAAGGTGGGTACAACATAGATTAAAATACAATATATGGTTTAACACATAAAACCATTTAATACTTAGGTTAAAACACATGAACATAAGATTAAAACAATCATTATCCATTAAAATCACCCATACATAAACTTAAAATATACCAATTTAAAATTCATAGTTTAAAATTGACTGGGTAGGGCTGCTGGAAGAGATAGATCTTTAATGCTGTTTTAAATTCAGTAGGCCTCATTGGCTGAAAACTGCAACTGGGAATCACTTCCAGTTTCAAATAAGACCATTTTGTGGTGTTATGGGATGGAGATGGGGTGTGAATAAGGTTACTGGAAAACAGTAAATAAGGCTAAAACAAACAAACAGTAAATTAATACAATAAAGTAGTAAATAAGGATACTGGAAAATAACTGTTTTGGACCATGTTGGAGTATAAAATTTCCTGCTAACAAATTTTTAATTTGTGTGTGTGTGTGTGTGTGTGTGTATGTACATGTACTTTCGATAGGTCTTGAGGAAGCCTAGGGACTATGTAGGGCTCACAGCTTTGCCTAAGAAGTTAAGCATTAAAGATTTGTACTCCAGTATCATTACAAGAGAAGTTGAGGGTGACTAAACCAGAATTTGTTGGCCTTATTTGTTGCCTTCACCTTTCATCGGCCAACCTGTCCAACCAGTCCAGATAAGTGCTATTCACTACTGGTTTAGATGCAGGAAAAAACCAGAGTACCTTTCTATTCATTTGAAAGTTAGGGTAAATGAGTAAAATTCAAAAATGAACCAATAATCATTTAGTGAACTTGTGATGAGGTGTGAATTGGACCTGTCATTCCTGTTCTAATACATACCATGTAAAAAAGGGCGGAGACAACCTGATGATTGCTGTAGCTCACAGATGTAGCTGAAAAAGTATTTAAGGCTGCTGCTACAGTGCAGAAATAATCCAGTCTGACATTGCTTTAACTGCCATGACTCAGTGCTATGGAATCCTGGGATTTGCAGTTTTGTGAGATATTTTACCTTCTCTGTCAGAGAGCCCTGGTGCCACAACAAACTACAAATCCCAAGATTCCATAGGCTGAGCCATGATAGTTAAAGTGGTGTCAAATTGCATTATTTCTGCAGTGTGACAGCAGCTCAAACTCTAAAAGGTTCACTTGCGCAAACCAGGAAACCCCTTAACCAGTAACAATCCCGTGTGTCTCCTGGCCACAAGCACAGTTTGGTAATGTTACTTATTTGGACTATTGCTTGTCCTAAATTGCTTATTCTAATGAGCAGGAATGTGCACCCCCTCGCTGTTTTTAAAAAAAACTATGGGAAAAGCCGTGAAGGCTTTTACTGCATTGTTTTTGCTGTTTTGCCCCCCCCCCCCGAATACTGTGGATTTATGTGGTATCTCATTTAGACAGTTAGGATTCCCAGCGAATTCTATGAGGTTTTATTTCACTGTTTAGACAGCCCCAAGGCCATGAGCTCACCCTTCCACAGTGGTTGTAGCTCCCTTGACCACTAAGTCAACATGTGTGAGAGAGGGCTGTGTATATATGTGTGTGTGTGCACGTGCGCATAGCATTGCAATAGCAATAGCATTGATATTTCTATACAGCTTATCAGTGCCAAAACACCCCCTAAATGGTTTACAATGTGTTAGCTAATAGCTCCCAACAAGCTGGGTACTGAGTCAACCTTGGAGCCCTCTGGGATCGAACTCATAACATTGTGGCTTGCAGCACTGGCATTTAACCACTGCGCCACCAAGTGCAGGTGTGTGTGTTTGGATAACTATTAGCTGCCAAAAGAACTGGGTATATGCAACATCTAGGAATGTGGAAGTGCACAATGATGATTGCTGTAGCATAGCATCCTAACAAGATTCTACCCCTCCCCCAAATAATGTTACGGAGCTCTGCTCATTGGTGAATGGAAGTTGGTTAGTTTGCTGTTCTCTCAATAATATTTGTCTACCCATCTTTGGCTACTACTGTTCATGTGCAAACTGTTAAATGTCCACACATTCTAAAGGTGCTCTGCATCAGAAAGCAAGATGAATTGCCTTAGGCCATTTGCAAAGGGCAAACCTTGCTGTTCTTTGATCATTAGTTGGGAGCAGAACACACCCTGCTTGACATGGCTGCTCCTCCCCTTCAGTGTTGCTGAATTGCTCTGGCAAGTGAGAGGGAAAGAGCCAGCAGGAGAGGAGCTACTCCAAAGGACTTTCGGTTGTTCCTTTCTGCCCTTGGAAAAGCCGTAGATTTTCTGGACTGTGTGAGGAGGACTCTGCATCTGGAGAAAAAACATGGAGTTACAAGTAAACCACAGCTCTGGAAGCAGCCAAGGTCTGTCCTGAGCCAGCCCTAGTATATAAATGTCTCACAATACTGTCTAGTTTAAACAGCATGTAGGATGTTATTCTCAATTTATCCAAGCAGGAAGCAATCATGGATGTTTTGGGGGATTCAACAAGGTGTGGATCTTAGATGAGTTTATTTTAAAAAAATGAGTATTCTGTCTGGCTGCACAAGTACGAAGTGTTCTTGTTTGGGAATGAAGATCTGGTTAGCATTACCCTACTCACGTATCAGGAAGGAAGGGAGGAAAGAATTTTCTATAGAAGTAGTGACTGTGCTGTCATCCTTAATGTGTCTGTTTTCCTATGTATATGATGGTGTGTGTGTGTGTGTGTAGTCTGAGAGAGAGAAATAGATAATTTGATCTATTTTCTTTGGACTTAACTGGTGTTTCTGAAAGAGTGTGTAAATTTTCAAGTTACGCTGACTTACTAGTCAAATGAGGGGAATGCATTTTGTGCTCATTTTATATATGGAACAAGGTTTACTTGCCTGTCTTTGTAAATGGAGTAAAATACAGTGTTTGCATTAATTCCCTAATCAAAGCTATTAGCAAAGCAAAATAATCTTTACACTCAGTACTAACTAGCAGTGAGTCACAGGCTGCATATTGACCCAGGAAATTGCTCTTTTATTCAGCCCATTATCCTGCAAATTAAATGTGCTACAGTCAAATGTTCAGTTCCCATTAAAGATGTGGTAGAATTTTCCTATTAGAAGGATAAGCATGGAAAGGTCAGAGATGGAATGATTGTGTCAGGATAAATGTTCACCCCAGGGATAAACTGTTCTGGGCTATAATAATTTCTTCACTTGTAATTTCTACACATAGTTTTGTTCATATTTGTATTGGGTAATCAGATAGTTGCAAGTTTGTGAACAGGTGTTTTGGACTTGATCGCTTTCCCCCTTTGGCTCATATATTAGAAACTGCTTTAGAAATGCAAGTACAGTGCAGCATGCTTGCATGTTTCTGCTTGTTAAAATAAGTACTGTGCAAACAACACCCCCTTTAAAATTGGCAAAGTAAATCTAGTTTGGAAAAAAGGATTTGCTGGTTAATTGTGTAATATAGATATCTTTGCCAAAGTCTGAAACACACATGGGATAATGAGTCCAATAAAAAGGTCATTCTTCAAATAGAACTAGCTCAACCAGTATGGTGTTTTATCTCTTCTTCCAGAGACTGCCTATGGGTGATATTAATAAGAAGCATTGGGCTGGGCAATCCAGGTAGTGTTGCCTTAAATTATCTTTGTAATGATATTTCTGATCAGGTTTTGTCCATAATGTTGGCTCATTTTGGGGTGGAGTGAATGAAACGTGGCTGCAGGATTATGAATATAGTCTAATTGTGTGTGACCAGCATTCTTAATCTGGAGCGGAGGAGAGTCTATGGTACTCTGTGTTTACTGCTCTACTATTTTCCCCTTGTGATGAATTCTAATTGGGATCTATACATTAATTCAATAGCATGTGTGTGTGAAATTCCAAGAAGGTCTCATAGTCCTGATAACTGTACAGTATAATTCTAACTGTAGTTATCAGGTCCAGAATCTGGTTGCTTTCACATTTAAGAATTCTCTTTTGTATTACCTTGAGCTGGTATAAAACAAAGATGAGGATAGTTTGGAGTATAGCTTCCATAATCTTCTCCTATAGTGGAGCTGAAATCCAGTCTTGGAGCTGAAATCCAAAACATATGAAGGGCCAAAGATTAGTCTCTCGGTAACATAAAATGTGGGTGTGACTAGTCTAATCTTAGCTCATGCCTTTTAGATGCCCATTCTTTGTAAACAAAGTAGCTGTGGTGATTCTTTATGGAGTTAGCTTTTGGAAAACTTTTACAAGTACTGTATACAAACATTATAAAATTCCTTTGAATGAGAAGGAGGACATGTGTCTGCTACCGATTATCAAGTCCAGCTGGCCTACTGATAATATGCCAGATTATACTTTTTCTAGGGAGTAATTCTTTATCAATATGCCTAAGAGTCTACAAGCTTATTTGGAAAACCTAACTAAAAAGAATCCCCATGAATGCAAACTTGATGTCATACTTGGTGAGCTATATTTATAGAGTTGGGAGAGATATTATGAGATACCTAGGCCTGTATATTTCTCTGATAGCAATGTTCCCTGGAGCAGCAGCAGGAAACCTATGGCCCTACAGATGTTTTGGACTGCAGCTCTCAGAAGCACCACCCAACATGGCCAGTAATAAAGAATAATAGGAGTTGACATCCAAAATATTTAAATGGCCAAAGGTTCCACACTTGTGCCCTAGAACTAAACCATTTCTACTAATGTCCTCTTAGTAATGACCAATGAAGGAAAGATCAAAGCTTGGTGTCTGAACCTATATATTGCATGCAGGAAACTTCAGATACATTCCCTGGTTTCTTCAGTAAAAGGGATCAGGTACAGGTTGAGTATCCCTTATCCAGAATCCCAAAATCCAAAATATTCCCAAACCCGAAATAATCCACATGGGTGGCTGAGATAGTGACCCCTTTGCTTCCTAATGGTTCAGTGTACACAAACTTGGTTTCATGCATACAACTATTAAAAAGATTGTGCATAAAATTACCTTCAGGCTATGTGCATAAGGTATATATGAAACATAAATGAATTTGGTGTTTAGACTTAGGTTCCATCTCTAAAATATCTCATTATGTATATGCATGCATTCCAAAATCCAAAATATTCCAAAATCCAAAATAACTCTGGTCCCAAGCATTTTAAATAGGGGAGACTCAACCTGTAGCAGTTTATGGGAAAATTTCCACTGAAAACACTGAAAACCCACTGTTATTCAGACAAGAAAACATTGGACTGTATTGACACACTACAGTATCTGGTTTGGCAACTTTGAAGGAGGTTCCTCATCTTCCTTAAAGGTAGGGTTGAATAAAGGTATTCATTTTCAGCCTGAAATCTGTTTTTGATCCAATTTGTTCTCCTGAAAGTGGAAGCTGTAAGAAACAGCTTTTTCTTCCCACAAAAATGAAAAGATTTCATAGTACAGCTTATATCTGAAAAGGATACATGTGACTGTGACATATTTCAGTTTTAAAATGTAGGTCTTAAAAATAACTGTCTAATTATGCTGGGAAAACACACAACTGGTGGGAAGCAATTTATAGAGTGGGCAGGAGTACAAAAATAAGAGCTCCATATTTATCACTTGATGAAACACATAGGTACAATGCTTGCAGCTTCATGTTGACTGAAAACATTGGCACTTGCAGAAGTTTGTGTGTGCGTGTGTGTGTAACCACAATATAAACAATTCTGATATGAATAGCCTTTGACTTTTTGAACACTGCCATTCTAAAAAGGTGGGTCATTTTATAAATGTGTTTTGCAGATGAAGTAGTATTTGCCAAAACAAGTAAAACCTTATTCTCTCTATTGTTCGCCAGGAGGCTAACTCGCTTACCAAATTTTCCTTTGACAAGTAGCTTCATCTATACATAAAATTAAATATTTTGATTATGTGAGTGCAGAAGGCATATAGGTAAATACCAGTGTACTATTCACAGAGCTCATGAAAACCAGCTGGCACAGTCTTCTGGGATTTTACAACCTGAAAATGCTTGTGGGAAATGGCTTGCTTTTAAAATGCTCCATATGGAAATGTTTCTGCACCTGTCAAATCAGATTTTGACTGGCCACTGATTTCAAACATGGGATTGTCTCTGTGCCTTTGAAGGTGTTAATCCCAAAAAGAAGATGTCACCATTCAGAAGCAGTGTGGCCTTAAAGCAGAGATTCCTCTTCATTGAAATTTTGTTTTTCATTAGTTGGTTTGAGTATGCAGAGAAGCAAGAAACCATGGGAAGAATGGGCTGTAATGGGTAACATCTGCACTAGAGAGTGAGATTGGGCACTTGATGACTATATGACTGAGAACATGTATAAAGGTGCTTTTCTGTTCTCTCAAAGAGATTATATTTCAGTCAAAGGAATGGTGTCTTCCATCATAGATCAATGCTACCTTTTGTTGTATTAGTTTTCAAAGAGGTAGCCATGTTAGTCCATTGCAACAGACTGACACGGCTACTTCTTTGAAAACGTTTCTGTTCTGCATCCCTCATCCAGGCTCTCCGCTATCTCAAGGAATATGCACTTACCTGGTAGTTCCCTTGGTCTCTGAATATGGGGTAATAATGCTGGAGTTGCCACAGTGTTCACCTTAATGGTGATATGTTAGTGTTACTGTTCTGTACTGGGAAAACCTTTAAAATTGGCACCGAAGAAACAGTTGGCTTTAATCCCTTTAGCAAGCAAATTTAGCAGAGTCTCTGTTTGAAACACACACAGAAAACATAGCTACTCCAGGCACACAGACCATAAACAGCCATTCCTCCTTGTTTCCCACCCTTTCAAGCTATGTCCAGCTCGAACAATCAAAGTACTCAAAGTAGTTTAAAATCATATAAAATGTCTTTACTCACAGACATCATGTGTGATAATTCTGCACACAGGAAGAAAACTTGAAGATAGACAAGATTGATAGCTACATCTCTACACCTCTAAAAACAAAACATGCAGGAGCGTGTCCTGAGGCTGCCTGCCTCTAGGACATCTTAATGGTGAACTCTCTCCTTGTCTTCCAGAACAAAGAGGGACTTAAGGAACCTCCTTCCTCTGGAAGGTACTCAGGTTACAACAGGAAATTATCTCATCCTTTCTGTTTATGTTTAGCCTTTAACTCTTTCAACAGTAAACAAGGCAGCATATTGGATTGCTACTATATATCCCAACATACCTCTTATAGTAAGGAGTTGTTTTTGCCTGATTTTCAAACAACTGTAGAGATGGTTAAACTGTGTCTAGTGTCTACCACTTCAGACTGCAGGCAGTGAACCACAGAAATGATTTGGGATTTTACAAGAAACTGATTTAAGATGTTTCATGATCCCTCATAGGTATGTTGTTCAAGTGAAGATTAAAAAAGGATGGAAGGACATATCCATATGCTTTTGTTGCTCAAAAACTGGTTGAAGCTGCTTAAATGCCATGTTCAATTCTGATGTGGTGGTGGTGATGATGATGATCTTTTATTTCTATAGCACCATCAATGTACATGGCACTTTACAAGAAAAAGAACAACAAAACAAAAGATTGGCCTCAATCTTACAGCAGTTAATTTTCAGAATTTGGGATGATGATAGTAATTTCCATTGCCTAAGGAGGTTAGTGGTGACATGGAGACACTACACAGCTCCCTCACCAACACTATGAGAGGCACTTCCTAGGGGTTGTTTAGATGAGAAGATTTATGCCGATTGCTGTGCTTTAATGCAAAATTGCAGCAGCTTTCATTTCTCTTCGCAGTCCTTTGGCAAAATTGCTGGTATGAGAAGCTATCCATGTTTCAGGTTCACACTCCACCATGCCTGCGAATCAATATGGTGGCTGAGAGTGAATTACTTGTGTTATTATTCTCAACAAGTTGATTCCTCTGCACAGTATTTTTTTTTAAAAAAACTACTGTACAAATCAAAGGTGCTCAAGTGCGACCTTCCACTTAAAAAGCTGTTTGGTCAGCTTAGCGCAGCAAAAAAGTGCACAATTGGCGATGCAAAACTCCAAAATACCCCTTCTGGCCATTTCATAGCTGGCAATCCCACCCCTTGTGCATGTCCAACCAATCAGCTTTCCACTTCCGCCCTTGCTGAGAATGTGCTGCGCTGTGAGTTGGTTGTCCAAACAAGCAGGAATGCATATTTCCACAGATTATTGTAAACAGCTTGGGAGTTTTGGGAGTTTTTGGCCCCCCTCCTTCTGAATAAAGCGAATCACTGCAGGATCTTGTTGGGACAAAAAGTATTCTCTGTGATTCCTATTAGGATTATTTTCACCATCTAGACAACTCTATAGTCTTTTGCAATGAGGATACCACCTGATGTGTGGGAATCTACTGTGTGAACTAGTAGTAGTAGGACACAACTAGGCACAATTTTTACAGCTATCACAACTCTTGTCAGCCTTCTCGCTTATGGTTTATTGTGGCTGTCAGATTTGCCTTTTAATTACAATCTCTAGTTCTTATGTTTGGTGAGAAACATACTGACAGATGGAAAGGTAACACTTGTTAAATGAACAGGAACATGGTTCTGTTTACAGTATGCTTTATTTTGCTGTATAGAGTTTACTCTTTCACAGCAAAATCTCCAGGCTCTATGCTTCTACAGTCCTCCCTCAACATTTGCGGCCTCCACACTGTGAGTTTGTGACCTCCACACTGAGTGTGGTTTACTGTGAGGGAAGGCCAAGGAAAGTGGCAACAGGGTCTCTGGAGGCCCCATGGTCGCCTGGGGAGGGAGTGGGGAGGCTTGGGGAGGCGACTATGGGGCCTCTGGAGGCCCCGTGGTCGCTTCGGGAGGGAGGGGGAGGGCAGTCTTTATTCACGGAATTTTAACATTCGCGGGGGTCAGTGGAACCTAACCCCCGCGAATGTGAAGGGACGACTGTATGTTGTTGCTGAGTGGAATGTGGCCATTTCAGTGTGGCATGGTTCTGCTTGTGTATCAATTGATAATTTTGTCAAGAAAATGCAATCAAAACCATTTTTGTTTGCTTGGGATTCTCTTGCAAAACTATTTGGATAAAGATTAGAGTTAAGGTAGGGGTTAGGGTTATTATCAATTATTTTATAATAATAATAATATAATATAATATTTTGATTGCATTTTCTTGACAAAATTATCAGTTACCAACTGATATGCAAGTAGAACCATGCCATGCTGAAATTATCATGTGGAACTTTCTGTGCTAAAACTTCCTAGACCCATTGTTGAGTGTCTTCAGGTCATTTCTGACTTATGGCGACCCTAAAACAAACCTAACACAGGGTTTACTTGGCAAGATTGGATCAGAGGGGGGTTGCCTCTGTGTTCCTCTGAGGCTGAGTGTGACTTGCTCAGGGTCACCCAGTGGATCTTCTTGCTGAGCAGAGATTTGAACCCTGGCTTCCAGAGTCGTAGTGCAATGCTCAAACCATGCTGGCTCTCCTGTGTTTCTATATCCTATCACGTTAATTCCGTTTTTTTTTTCCTACCACTGTCCTTCAGTGCAGAGTTCCAGCCCGGTCTTGAATAGAAATGATGTTGGTTCAGATACACAGAACTTTTATTCTGAATGTATGTAGTGCAACTGCAGACTTTGACTTCATTTTGCCAGAATTTTAAGCTACTTTGGGACTCCATGGGTTAGATCCAGATCAAGCCATGCTTAGAACACACCCATTCAACCAATGAGGATTAAATTAGTCTGGGTCTGGCCCTATGACTTTGACTCCTTGTGTGGCTGTGCTAGTATTCCTAAATTTCAACAAGTGGAGTCAAAGGGGCCGGTTCCACGACAGGAAAAAGTTCGCCAGATTCCGGATTACCGTCCTTTCGTATCAGGAGCGCATAAATCACACGGGTGCCTGGCATTTCGAATGATCCAGACACTTTCTGTTTTGCTTAATTCACACAGGCAAAGGTGGGGGGGAATCGCCTCCAGATGATTAAAGTCAGGCAGGAGGCGGGGAGGGAGCAAGGAGGGGGTCATGGAAACCATAAATAATGAGAGGAAAGAAAAAGGACAAACAAACAAGCAATCGAAAGAGCGATCTGACAAACTCCCCCGTCTTCCCCAGCCCTGAAAGGCTTTTGTAAAGAAAGGAGTCAATGAAAGCACGAACACGCAAAAGCATAGTGGAGCAGATTGCATGCACACACAAACACACACCACAGAACTAGGGCTTGCCTCATTTGGTTTCCCTCCCTCCGAAGGCTTGAATAAAGGCAAGTGAATGGAAGGACAAACAAACAAAAGAACGAACATGCGATCGGCTGTATTCCAGCACACACACACCCCCACACACCCCAGCGAAGCAGCGAAGCATCTTCCCACCCCCCAACCCCCAAAAGATAGACAGGAAGGGCTCCGTTTTCCAAAGTGAGTTGCAAGCAGAAGGAGGGTGAATTTCTTCTCTCCAACCCTTCAGTCTATTCGGATAAAGCACTCCAACCAATCAGGATTCAGCTCTGCTCACAGTAATTCGAAAAGGCAGATGCCAGTTTACACGATCGTTAGTTCCCACGGTAAAATATGCGCATTTTCGCGAACTTAATCAAAAAAGTGCGGAAAACTAGCGAAAGCTGATACTGCGCAACTTATGGGTTTTTTGCACCCCCTCCTTTTGAAAAGGGCGCTGTTGCTTCGAGATGTGTGGGAACTATCAGGCTTCTTGTCGCATTCTTTGAGGATTTATTTTGCCGTGGAAACGACCCCAAAGTTAAATTCTTACTCAGACTACATCTGATAAGTCTCTTTGCTTCCCAGGCACCATCAGCAAGCAGGTTATTTCACATAACTGACTAGAAATATAGTTGACATCAACCTGAGCCCTAGGTTGATGAAACCTGCCTGCCACATAATTTGGATTCTGGTAGGTTAACATCTGCCATGTGCAGGAAATGCTGGTGTGATTCCTTCTCTGTGCAGCATCTGTAGTGACAGAAAAAGGATGCTGTGTGTGTGCCCGCGTGTGTGTGTGTCTGTGTTTGACTGCAGTTATTTTTCGTCTATCAGTTCATTGAATTGGGTTGAAAAACAAATGTATTCACTTTTATGTGTTGTTTTTCTCCAGTAACAAGACAGTTGATGTTTTCATTTTCAGACACTTGAAGCAGTGAAAGCATATGCAAAATCTTTCTTTGTGCATGGGAAATGTCTGGCCTTGTTTTCATTTTTGATAAATAAGAGCAGAGAAGGTGGGGGGATCTGAAGTTGGTTTTTTTGCCTGTCAGTTGGATGACTTGAGGGAAAAATAATGCAAGGACTTGGCATCAGCACAGAAAGAACTGCGAAAACAGTAAAGATTGGCTTGCAGCTTGTCCATAGTTAAAAGAGAAATGAGTAGATGTTGCCAAGCCAGTTCCAAAGAAAAATGTGCCCAGCCTCTGCTTAGAGCACAAGGGTTTTAACTGATAATTCCTGTGGCAGCCTAAGTTTGTTTTAAACTTTTCCCTTTAAAATATCAGTAAAGCTGCAACAAGCTTCTTGCATTTTTTTTAATGGTAATTTAAAATGAAATGCAGTTTTCTTTCTTGTTAATTATAGGCTTGGTTTTCTGTCATTCTTGGGCCAATATCCTACTGATTTGGGAAAACATGTTGATCAGTGTCAGCGAGGCAGCTAGTTTATTTTATTTAATTCATATGATGTGAATTAAATAAATAAAATGATGCCCTGATGTCACGGGCATGGATACATCTTGGTATCTTTCCCCTGTGTGTGGCTGCAAGGTCAAAGTAATCCATCTCCCAATCCATGCTAAAATGGATTCCTCACCTCACTTGTGAAGTGTAAAACAAAACATTTCTTTCTCCCACATAGACCCATTCCATGCTTTATAACTGCTTCTATATTCCTTGATATACTAAAAGAAAATAACAGCTTTTAAAATTCTGCTAAAATAAAGAAAAGACATTATCTGAGCATATACAGTTTTCATTTTAAACTTATTGAAATAATAGCATCATTATCAATGCAGGAATAAAATAGAATTTGGTTCTGGTGCCTTGGTGCTATGCATATTTCCTTGGAAATAAGTACAATTTTGTTGTAGAAAATGGCAACATTGTAGAGTAAAACTATTTACATAACTTTCTGTAACCATGTATAACATCACCGTTAAAAAAAATAAGGAAGGATAGTCACCAATGTCAGCCCAATGGACTTTAGTATTGTAGCTTGTTTGCCACTGCCTCCATCTTTTACTACTCTGAAAGTCTTTTGGGATGGGGCTTTGTGAGCAGGGCCCTAGAATGCAGGCCCTTTTCCCCCCACTGATCACTTCCTGAATGTGTGTGTGTGTGTGTTGCCATCAAGTCAATTTTGACTTATGGTAACCCTGTGAATGAGAAACCTTCCGGTTACCCAGTTATCAACCGCCGTGCTCAGGTCTTGCAGACTCAGGGCCATGACTTCCTAAGGAGATTTTCAGACCGTGATTAAAATATGGCTCTGCGGCTTCCGAAGCTTCATGGAAGTGACACGGATGGTTTCGGGAGAGGGACAACGGCGTCTGAAAACGCCCCCCTGCTGCGCAAGATCGCCGTCCCTCTCCCGAAAGCTCCTCCCGCCCTAGGCACTCTAAAACGCGGTCTGAAAATCTCCCTTGACTGAGGGCTTGTCTGGGGAAAAATGTGGATTGATGCGCACTAACCCCAATTTGAAGCAGGTTTGATTTGTCTTTACAAGTTTTTTTTTTTTTGGCAAACTTGCAGCCATACAAAGCTATCTTCTTTTGCTGTTCCAACAGGCATGCCTGCAAATCAAGATGGTAGGCATGAGTGTATTACTCACATTTTGTCCAAAAAAGCATCCATTTACTGGTAGTTAATACACAGTTTGGAAGTTTGACCAAGTTAAAGCTCAAAAGACCAGGAAAGTGGCCAACTCTCCATGATAGCAAAATCAATTAAGTGGCATCAGATAAGGTTTGAAACAAGTGAGGTTCAGTTTCTTGAGCAGCAGCAAAACCAGCAGGAAGGCACACAGAGAAGAGTCTAGAATACAGTCCAAGGGTCAAAGCTTACAGAAGGCAGCATAACCCAGAAGTAGGTCCATGGGTCCACAGGGTCAGGCAACAGCATAGTCAGGAACAGTCCAAGGTCTAAACACAAGTCAAGGCAACCGGAATCAAAGCAACAGGAATCAAGGCAATGAAGTCAGCAGGAAGCTTTCTCCATGAAGGTCAGTTGATCTCTGACAAAGCCTCCACATTCCCCCAAAGCGTATATACTGTATAGCAATCAAGGCTTTGCCAGGTGCTTCTTGACAAGCAGGTGTTTCTCATAAAGTATAAGCAATTTCCTTTGAGCTTCCTTTTGAGATTGGTGTTGGCTGTATGATGGTGGAGGTAAGTTTGCCTCTTCTTCTTCATTCTTGTCTGAATTGGCAGAACTCTCTGCTCGGACTGGTGCCAACCCACTAGGGCCGGGCTCTTCCTCTGTTCAAGCCTCCAGGTTGGCAGGGTTCCCTGCTGGCACAGGTGTAGATAAACCTATGCCAGGGTCCATAAGGCCGTTCCCTGCCATATGCGCCCCCTCTGATTCCATACCCTCATCAGACTCACAGGGCATGACATGTTTTTATTTTCACCAGTTGCTGTCACCAAACAGTTTTTAAAAACATATTATTTTTGTGGGGATACATTCAGCAAAACTTTCAGCAGAATTTCAGTGACACACTCACCTTCCTGTTATTCTGGGATATAAAATAGCTTCCATGCAAATAAAGATTTAATAACAAAAGATTAACTCTGTTGTGCTTTGTAAAGTTGGGTGGTGCTATATAACTAGCTTCTGATGAAAAGGCTGTCATCTTCTTATGGCTTTACAGACTAGGAGTCACTCAATATATTAAAATCCGGCACTTACAGGTAATGAGTTCTTGCCAACAAATGTTTTCACAGAAAATGATAGCATGGTACTTTCCTGCTGCAGGAAAAAAAGAGAATGACTTTTGCAACATTTGCAAAAATGTAACTGAGAAGCTACCACCAGATGGAAAGACAAAGAATTCCGGACACACACTATACTTTTTGTGAATGTGATTAATATTGCAACAGGTAAATTCATCTGATTGGCAAGCTTTGGAGTTCTTTTCTGTTATTTTGCTCTGAATAGTGATTCCTTTCCCTACCCAACTTCCTTCCTCTGCTTCCACAGTTCTTGAAATTTTGCATGTCCTGTAATCAGTCGCACTATCTGTGATTGATTACTGGTAGGCATAGAATGTGACAATTATATGTGAATTAAAATCACACCTGCTTCAGTTCAGTCTCCTTGTGAAGATATGCTTGTACCTAGTGATGTAAAATCCTGCATTATTCCTTCTGTGCCTGAAGGGGGTGAGAAATGTTTATTTTTCTACTTGCTATCTGTTGAAAGTGAGATCTTTTCAACTGGGTCACCCCTCACAGAGAACCATACATGATACCTGACAAATTCTTGAAGAATGAGGGCTATAAAACAATCAGTTGTCTTTCCCTTTCCTAACTCTTCTTGCAATGTGTGTTGTGAATCATAAAACTCTGTTTGCAGTGTCTAACAAAGAAGGATGGCCTGTGCCCCGCCACCTGCAGCTAAGTGGAGTAATTCAAATGGTCTTGACTGAGACTCACAAAATTAAATTGGGGAATAGCAAGTTATCTAGGTAATCCTACTGTAACTGTGTATGCTTATGATATGAACAATGGGCAAGGTAAACAGCTGCTTCCAGAATCATTTATTGATCATGTATGATGAGCAAAACAGAAAAGAGAAAGCAAATTAGCCTGCCTGGCAATTTTCACATAGCCTATGTAACCCTCCACCATCTCTTTTGGTGGTGACTGGAGAGGGCCATAAAACATTCATCTGACTTTCCCTTCTCTAAGGTTTAAGAAGGGGGGATGGCCTGTGTTCATGTTTAGACACACTGAAGTAATTCAGATTACCTGGACTGAGATTCACTTAAGTAATAAAAAGGTCCTGAACATTGAATTCTCCATTGAAGTGCCTGGACCTTTATATTTTTTGCAGAGGAAGCATTTACAAATACTCATACATAGGCAAGCAGCTGGCAAATTTCTTCACTCATAAAGCGAACTGTAAATGCATCGAACAATCAAACATCCTGTACATTTAGCAAAAAGCTCTGAATAATCATTACATTCCTACTTGTACCTTGAACTCAATGCAGAGTAATTTAGTCTGGACTGTAAGCAGAGCATGGATGCTCCACAGTTCTTGAATACCTTAGTTTCTACATATCTTGAGTAGCTATCTTTCCCCAGGTTTTATGGTTGTAGACCTAAGCTTGTAGAGGTTTGTGTTTGCAGAAGAGTTGGAAGATCACAGTTATTCTCAGTAGAGCTTCTAGTGATCTATGAGTACAATTTTGATGCTTTGAGCAGTGTCATACACCCTTCATTCGTGATTATTTCCTACATATATAAGTTTACTGCCACTCTACAGCCAGTCCTTGAATGAAACAGAGACCTTTCCATTCTGGGCTCTTCTAGCCTTGAACATGCTCAGGATCTTATTTAGAATGCTACTCCATAAGAAACCTGTTTCCTTTCTAACTCATTCTGTCAGGATTTACATTCTGTGGGCTTCCCATATTGAATTCAGATGTATTTTCCAGTCTTCCTTACTGTGCCAGTTATTTGATGATGGGAACTTTGATGTAAACATTCAAAAAGGTACAACATTGCATAAATTAAAATGGCTTTAGAGACTAAGAATACTTAATTCAAAATACTTTTATATCTGCTTTCCACTGAAAAAAGTCTCCATTACACAATAATTATAAAAGGAAAACAAGTTTATACACATAAAAAGTTTAAAACAAGACAAGGCAATGGCATAACCAGCAGCAATGTAACAAACAATAAAGCAACTAATACGGTGTCCTGAGCAATAAAGTCAAAGTTTAAGGTTCAATCATTTTTGTATGACCTTGGTAGCCAAGGCCACGGCTTGGTAGCCTTATGGTCACCAGGAGCCTGACCTTCTCCCTGTTCCTGCCTTGGTTTTCACTGTGTCTTAACAACAGAGCAGATGAACCACCCCCAGCCTCTCTCGGTTTAAAGCTGGGTAGGGGTGGGGATCACCACATAATTGTGAGGGATGATATTGTCTTTTGTTTGCTGTTCCAAACCCGTGGAAAAAGCTAGGCTTAACTTACTCAGATTATAGGGTCCTACATTGCCATGGCATTTGTTGTAAGTGAAAATGTGGAAGTTGGGTTAAAAGACTTGAGATTTTGTTTTTTTGTTTTTTAAATAAATGGCTTTGACCTGCTTTTGGGAAGATGGTAATAAAGGTGCTTTCAGATCTGTTTGGGCAGGATGTTTCAGAGATAGGACATCATCACTGACAAGCCCCTTTCCTTCCTTGTGTATGTATGTGATTTCAGGTCTCCTGTCGATTTATGCAGCCCTACGAATTTCATAGGGTTTTATCCTTCATTGGCATCTGCTTAATCTCTGCTGGTGAGGGTGATTGGAGAAGGGTCTCTGCATGTAGAATGCAAGGAATAAGCAGCCTCACGTGGTAGCAGTGGTACCCAATAAGCAGTGCACTGTAAATTGTTGTGTACTTTTCTTTTTTAATCACAGGAAAAGCAGATATTGTCTTTCTATAATAGCATTAGATATAATGACATTGAAAGGTCACTGGCTCCCATGGTTTGGAAGTATATCAGTCAAAAACTTCCTAAATTTTAGAAGATGTTTTCCAAATAGTCTATTGTTGAATGATGTATTTGTGAGAAGATGTTTCCTCGGCACCATCAAAGAGAGCAAGACAGAGAGAAAGTAGTATGAGATGAACTAAGTTTAAGCCATAATAAGGCAGTTGCCGAACACCATTACTAAAAAAAATTAGTGAACATGTATAAGCAAGCTAAGCAGCTTTAACAAGGCTGAAAATTTAGTGAAACATAAATGACAAACTATTCTGTTTGGAGCAACTGTGTTCTAATTACCCATTTGTATTGTGTGTTCTCATCTATGGTGTTACTAAGAACAGCATTTATCAGTATCTGAAGAGCTGTGTTTATTAATGTCTGAAGAATAATGATCCACAGAGACGAGTGTAAGGACACAATAGAAGACTGCTTGGGCAAAACATCTGATGAGATTTGATTGAGTCCAGATCTGGTGATGAACAGTTTGATGTGATGTAATTCTTTATTTTTCTTCCAGTTCTGTGATTATGTTTGCCAGAAGC
The DNA here is from genome assembly GCA_030847615.1 of Gambelia wislizenii. Taxonomy (NCBI): domain Eukaryota; kingdom Metazoa; phylum Chordata; class Lepidosauria; order Squamata; family Crotaphytidae; genus Gambelia; species Gambelia wislizenii. Next base: position 90,141,413 of record JAUMIR010000003.1, on the reverse strand, counting down.
CTGTTTTTACCTGGAATGCTTTATTACAGCTTGTCCTACTTCTTTGGTAGTCTGTTCAGCAGAATTCCATTACCCTAGGTGGGCTTTTTCCATGACAGCTGGCTGCTTATCTATGGCCAATCAAGCAGCACCTTCTTTTCTTTTCTGGCTTGTTTCATATTTGTACTTTGAATCTTGATCCCTTCTGACGCAGTGAATATTCACGTGTATATTTCTCTCCCATGGTCTAATTAGCAAAAGACTCTACTGAACAATGTGGCATTTTTATGTTATTTCTAGATTTGGTACTGTGGTTTTAAAGAGTTTAAGTAAATTTGGACTCAGAGTCTCCCTTTGTTTAGCTTGTTACTAATTCTTGCTTCCCTTGCTATAGAAATGGCCAATTAGTCAGTGGTGGTGCTGTTACTAATATAAAAAGTAGTCATGGTAGTCAGGAAAGACCAAATGGATTCTGAGGGGTAGGATTTTAGTTTAGTTTATCCAGCACGTGCAATTTCAGTTTCAGGTACCTACTAGTGTTTTTGGTACTGCTTTGCCAAGTCTCAAAAAGGTGTGTGAGGTTTTTTTTTTTTTTTTGCATTCGTTATCCAGCCTTCGTTATCCAGCCATCCAACAACACTGTCTGTGGTCTTTGAAAACTATATTGTTTCTGTTTAAATAATGAATGTATTTATTTTCAATGAGAAATGCTGTCTAACTTATTCTCTCTCCCATTTTGTGGGAGGTGTGAATGTGTTATGATCAACACTTTAATTTTCAGTGCAGAATAAGGGAGCAAATAAGCATTGATTCTATAAATATCTGAAAGTAAGAAAAAGCTGTTACGTCATATTAATCTCATTATTCTGTTAGTGAATAGGATATGAATTGGGCTAGTTGCTTTTGCTAGGAGACTGATTAAAATAGTGAAGCTGTGATAATAGGTACTGATTAAAAGAAATAGCTGAATTTTCCATGTTTTTAAAAAATCATTTCATGTGTATGTTCTCTCAAATCTGCGGAGGAACAAATGAGAAGGGTGGGGAAGCTGTTCCAGACTTATTTTTGGCTATGAGATATGAGAGTGCTCAGCAATAGACAAACTGATGGGAGTTCTCCATTTACAAGGGGCGAGTCAGCTCTTTTGTTTCCTGGCACTCTGATTGAAGGCTTTGTTTTTATTGATCTCTTATGCTGAGAATGTACAATAGGCTTCTGTAGTACACGTACACCCTGGAGATAGTGTAATGCAGGGTTTCAGGCTTTGTCACATTAATTGTCTGCCTTGCTAAGACAAGGAAGAAACCCTTTTTTCCCCTCCCTTGCACTGGGTCTAATCATCCCATTTGGCTGCCCTAGAGATACAAAATTGGGGTAGAGGTTGTTAGACAACAACTTCCTTCCTCCCCGATGATTTGCTATCTTGGTTGGAGCAGGAGGGATTGGAGTTCAACACTTGGAAGGCCGCATGTTTTCCATATATAGAAAGAGGGCATGGAAGACTTTTGCTTGTACCACACCAGTTTTCTTAAAAGGGAAGTGATCTCATTTTGAGGGGACAGTGAAGTGATGAAGCATTGTGAAAGCCAGTGAAGCTTTGCAGCTGAAGAGCAGACTTGGTAGTGGGGTAGGGTGGCAAGGGTTGGGCAGAGATCCACCTCTACATTGGATTCATGTTTTGTGCAAAGCAAGAACACTTCTTCAGTTGCTACTTTGTATGGTAAAAAGTGCAGTATATAAATTTTAAATAATAATCTTTAATTGACTAATACATAATAGGATTTCTGTAAGGTGATTGTAGCATGTGGCATTTATGTAGCCATTTTAATATTGAAGCACTTCCCATATACAGGTCACCCCCTGTATCTGTGGAGCCAATATCCATGGTTTCTTGTGAAGTCAAAGGCTTTCACAGCCGGCATCCATAGATTTTCCTTGGTTTTTTTCTGGGCTCTGAGGCCGTGTTCCAAACTATTCCAGAACACAGCCTCAGAGCCTGGAAAAAACCCAAGGAAAATCCATAGTTTCAGTTATCCATGACTGAAAAAATAGCAACACATACCATAGGTGTATAGAGAGGTGTCTTTGCTAGGAACCACTAGGTCCTCCAGTGTAACTCTATAGTACGTTTGCACCAGAAATCCTTTATTTTAAGAGGGTTTGCTATTATCCACAGTTTAACTTATAAACGGTAAGTCCAGGAACGTATACCCCACAGATATGGTGAGACAACCTGTACTGGCAACCATTGTAAGGTAGATTAATATTATTAGATGTATTGTCATGTTGTATATGCAGAGGATAGAGACTCAAAATTATTGCCTTGTCTAAGGCCTCTTACTGAGTTAATAGATAAGATTTGAACCAGGACATTTTTCCTTACTGTGGTAGGCACTGATCTATAGCGTTTTTATATCACTCCAATAGCATTGCTAAGATACAATAGCAACAGAACAATAACAGTTCCTTTCTAATTGATGGCTGTACAGTACCATGCCTTTCTTGAACCTCCCCTATAGAAGTGCTTATTTCTGACTCCTACAGCTGGCACATCCCTCCTTAATAAATGTTCTGTTTTGCAGCCTAGAGAGTTCTTTTTACACCATCTCATGCAGCTGTATTTAATGTTTGGGACTGAGGGTAAGCAGAATCAAGAAGACCTGGCTGGAGAACAGTAGCACCCTGACTGCCAAATGCCAAATGACATGCCCAAAGCAATTTTTGCTTCCTACCTAGCAACAAGTGTACTTCCCGTCATCTTGCATTTTCACTAGAGGCACAGTGGAGTGTATAAAATGGCCACAATTAATTCAGCATTTGTCAATTGGAAAAGGTCTTCAACTCTCCTTTGTTATTTGTACCATAATCTTTGTTGGGGGGAGTACACCATCAATCCCCAGTGGTGCAAAACAAGAATCACTGATGAAACACATCACTACTAAATCATGTAAAGTTCAACTGCTACTTCTGATGCTTTTTCTGACCATATGCCAGCTTCTATTTTAAATGCAGATAGTTAAGCTTCTGCTACTTTCTACTGCTGGAAGAAATGCCCTTCTGTATGTTGATCTCAATTGTCTGCTAACGGGGCAGTGTGCCAGTAAAAATGCTCTGCTGACGTATGATCTGCTGGCAGAAGAGCCAAAAAGCTGCCAGAAAATGGACAAGGTGAGGGGTGAGACAAATTTACGCCAGTTCTAGCCCTCTGATGGTACCCAGCAGGAATATCCAGGATTTTAAATGCCGAGGCTGAACCATTTGTACCTTTAGCATCCTTAGTGGGCTTACCAGGAAGTGGTGCATCTGTGGACACAGAAGACTGCTCTGCCCCCTTAGGCACTGCAAATAGGACAGATGCTGCAGCACTGAAAATGCTGAGGAGCTGGTGAAAGAAGCTTATCTGCTTTCCCCCTTTTTCTGTGTTTTTGTTGTTCATGTGTGCTCAGTAAGGAATTCTGGAGGCAGCTGAATTTTTACCTTCTTTTATAGGGGAGTCTGCTATCCTGGGCTGAAATAACTCCCAGACAGTTTCTATTGGACAGAAGCCCAAGAGCTTCACCTGCTGGCTGGGAGTTCTCAGTCCAATGCATTCTGTCTACTATGGCTTGATAGAGCTCCACCTGCTGGTTGGGAATTTTGGTGCAATACACCCCATCCTCCAGGGTGTGTTGGACCTCTTATTCCAACACAGCCCAGTTGTTGAGGTGTACTGGAGCAAGCAGCTGTGGTACTCTCAAATCCTGCTTCTAGATCTCTTGCTGCCATTTTTTGGAATCTTCATTGCAGCACACCCCACTTGTGGTATTGGGACATGTTGCAATACTCTCAAACCACCACTCCATTGTTAGGAACCAAATATGGGGGGAGGTTCTCCTATATGTTGGATGTATCACTGAAGTAACAGTAAGGACAAAAGACAAAGACTCCCCTTAGCACCTACAGACCTGATGATAAGTTGTGAATTATTGAATTAATAGGTGTCTTATAGAATCATAGAATCATAGAACTGTAGAGTTGGAAGAGACCACAAGGGCCATCCAGTCCAACTCCCTGCCATGCAGGAATACACAATCAAATCATTCCCGACAGATGGCCATCCAGCCTCTGTTTAAAGACCTCCAAGGAAGGAGACCCCACCACGCTCCGAGGGAGTGTGTTCCACTGCCGAACAGCTCTTACTGTCAGGAAGTTCTTCCTAAAGTTTAGGTGGAATCTCTGTTCCTGGAGCTTGCATCCATTGTTCCGTGTTCTAGTCTCTGGAGCAGCAGAAAAAAAGCTTGCTCCATCCTCAATGTGACACCCCTTCAAATACTTAAACAGGGCTATCATATCACCTCTTAACTGTCTTTTCCAGGCTAAACATACCCAGCTCCCTAAGTCTTTCCTCATAAGGCATGGTTTCCAGACCTTTCACCATTTTAGTCGCCCTCCTCTGGACACGCTCCGATTTGTCAATATCCTTTTTGAATTGTGTCAATGTTACCATTTCTCTTTGTTTTGTATCTTTTGTTGTTTGTAAACCTGAAGAAATGACTCTTTTACTCAGGCTTCAAAACTGGAGTCATGGGTTTCCTGGTTGTGAAGAGCTTGAGCCAGAATTTGAATGAATAGCTTATAGGAGAGGGCACAGCTTTAGCTGGCCTCCTCATTATCTCAGTTGGCCCTTGGCCATTTTGACCAGTAAGAGTTGTGGCCTTAGAGGCCTTTCAGGTATACCTGAAAGCCAATTTGGCAGAGTGGTTTGGATGTTGGACTAGGACTCTGGAGACCAGAGTTCAAATCCCTGCTCGGCCATGGAAACTCACTGGGTGATCTTGGGCAAGTCACATTCTATGTGAAGTTGAAGGCTTTCATGGCTGGCATCCATAGTTTTTTTGTGGGTTTTTTCCCCAGGCTGTGTTCTAGAAGAGTTTATTCCTGATGTTTCACCTGCACCTATGGCTGGCATCTTCAGAGAATAGTGGCTAGTGGGTGTGTGGGATTTATATACTGTGAGTCACTGTTGAAGAAGATTAGCATGTAAATTTGTGTATTCAGTTGTTGGATGTTCAGTTCTTAGGGTGGGAGGATATGCGAGGGGGATTAGTGTCTATTTAGCTAATGGTCCATTGTCTGCTCGGAAGCCACCTATCCCTGGGGGAAGTTCATTTGCATGTGCTGAGTTTTTATTTTGGTGTTTTTCAGGACTGGTAGCCAAACTTTATTTATTTTTAGGGTTTCCTCTTTCCTGTTGAAGTTGTCCAGGTGTTTGTGGATTTCAATAGCTTCCCTATGCATTCTGGCCTGATAGTTGTTAGCTTGGTCCAGAATTTTGCTGTTTTCAAACTATGCTAGATGTTAATCCTCTTCAACAGAGCCTCACAGCGCGGAAAAAAAAAATCACAAAAACCCCGAGTCCCATTCTCTCAGCCTCAGAGGATGGCAAAGGTAAAACGGCCCTCTGAACAAATCTTGCCAGGAAAACCCCATGATAGCCTTAGGGTCTCCATAAGTCAGAAATGACTTGAAGAAACAGTTAGTATATAGTGTTTGCTGTGGTGTCAAAAATTCAAACAGAATATTTGCTCCTTCAAGCATATTATTTGTTGTGAGGATTGCAAAATTTAAAACACACACAGAGACAGAGGATACTATAAGACTAGAACAATGCTATCTGTTGTTAAATTTTAAGGTGGAGAAGTAAATCTGAGAAATACAAAACCACTATTATATTGTGTATGGCTGTGCTTGTAGATAAAGGATGCCTGGCTAATTTATTACAGTTTTTTAAAACAACACCACCAACAAAAAACTTCTCTCTTTCCTAAGGCTTGGCAGCTGCTGGTGAGTGGAGAGAGACAGCATTATCAGCAGCAAGATTAAACAACAAAACCTAACAGAGTAAATATCCAGGGTATTCTCTCAGTGACCCACTTTGATCATGAGACATGAAGGCCCTGCCAGCAGGCAGAGTGAAGCTGCTACCTCAGGCAGCAGAATTTGGATGTCATGAAAGAGCAACAAATTGTTAATTAATTTAGGGATGGGATGAGCTGCTTTGGGATTTTCTTCCTCCAGCATGAACATAACTAGCCTAGAAACACATTCAGGAGTAGCGTGTTGGCCATGCAGCAAAACCAAATCCAAATCTACAAAAAACCAATATCTTTATTAGACAACCAAAATGCAAAACACATGACGCAGCTTTTGAAGCTCTGTTGTCTTCTTCATCAGGCAAAACATGTTAAAATTAAAGAAAGAAAAGTGATGATGTTGAAGTCACCGGTGTACATGTTGTCTCAAATGTTACTTTTGTTGTTGTTAAGGTGAGGGAACTCATGCAGACAGAGGCCACTCCTACTTCCATGTGGAGTTGAGACAAAAAGACTGTAAAATTTAAATCTTTTTGCAGCAGTGAGGCAACCTGTCTGGTATCCAGGATGTCCCTGTTCCTTTGTGAAGCAGTGAGCTCCTTTGTTTAGGCAGAGATCATTGGGTTTTTCAGGACCTCTCTGTACTGCTGCATCTGGAAATAACTTTTATGTGCTGTATATGTAAAATTAACCAATTATAGTTGGAAAGTGAAGTTTTACTGTTTTTGGAGGTTGAAACCTCAGAGAGTTTAGTTCCAGTCCATATTTCCCTCTTGTTTAGGATTTCCCTTGTTACGGCAAAATGAGGTGTCCTCAAATGCAGAAAACACATTCAGGGGTATCCATGTTGGCCATGCAGCAAAACAAAATCCCAAATCCAAAAATAAAAATAAAAATCAATATCTTTATTAGCCAACCAAAAACTAGGCTGGGTTTGGAAACTACACACCTTGATATTACCAGAAGTGGGGTATTGCTGTGCCTCAGCAACAGCCTTTTCTTGGTTCATTGCTAATACTGTGTAGCACTTGATGCTTATGAGCATTCTCAGTCTAGCCTTGAGGTTAAAAACCCTTTGTCAATTAGATTACACCAATGGACAGAAAGTATGTGAACCTGAGTGACAGACCGCTTGAACATCACTGGTATGGTGTATGTGCCCATCTTTCCGAATCTCAGTACCTGATGATTGTCACAGTTTGAGGCTTGCTATTGCCAAACTTTTAAGACTAATTATCTTGAATGTACTTAAAATCCACAGAGAAATAACTTGCTCCTTTGCTCTTTGAAATCAAGTCTGCATTTGACCTCTTATTTCTAAAGACAGGAAGTAATTTTCATGTCAGTGAGGAAACACCTAAATGCACAAAGACAGATACAAACCAGAAGCTCATCCCCACATCTCATTAGCCAGCCCTTTCTTGGGCCTTTGGCTCATGGGAACAGCTTGCAAAGAGGTTGCCCTATTCTACTTCACATTAATCCCCCTTCTTTAAACAGTTGAAAAGGGCATGTTAAGTCAGCCAGATGAAGAGAGCTGAGCAGCATAAAAGTAATGACTTTAATTAGATCTTACCTCCTTCTTGCTGTTTTCTGTTGAATCTCTACTACCTTGAAAGAAGATTAGGTTTTTCCCTCCCATCAGGAGTATTTGAAAATGACTCTGCGACCAGTCTGATTATTGGACAAAGCAGGGGTGGACAACCTTTCTGCCATTGAGGTATTGGCCACAGCAGTGGGTGATGGCTTGAGGGCTGCATACAGGTGGTGGGTGTGTCCACCACCTGTATGCAGCATTTTGTACCTCACTCTCTTTCTAGCAAACACAAACATAGATGCCTGCCTCCTGTCTCTCACACAAACACTGTTTCAGTCTTGTCTTTACCAAGCTAATACTAGTAATCCTGAACAAACTTGAAATTCACAGGGAACAAAGTCCAGTATGCACAGGTGCCCCCCCCCCCATTATCTGTAGAACCAATATAATTTATCTGTGGCTGAAAAAATAGGGAAACATACCATAGAGTTGTGCTGGAAAATGCCTGGAAATATGTCCTTTCTAGGAATCGTTAGATCCTCGGGTGCAATTCTATGGTATATTTGTACTGGAAATCCTTTATTTTATTAAGGTTTGCTGTTATCCACAGTTTCATTTACAAATGGTTAGTCTGAGAATGTATCCCCTGTGGATATGGGGTGTGTGTGACCTGGACTTGAAATTCAGGAAGATCTCATTGCACATCCCTGTTCCCACTGCTTCTGGCTTCCCCAATATCAGTCAGCTGGGAGAGGTTTAAATGGAGAATACATGGGAACACACTTTATATGATACAATCTCCAATCACCCTCCAGCCAGGTTGCCTGCTGCTTGTTCAGTGGGCTGGCCAGCATGCAATTTAGCAACTGAGGATGCTGTATGGAGAGGATTCTCCTTGTGGAGGTGATAAAGGGGTTGTCTATATGGTGAAAATACCCCTCACAAAATTTGCTTGGAATACGAGCTGTCTTAATAGGATCCTGCATTGTGTCATGTTATTGCGAAGGAGGGGGACCAAAAAGAGGAAAAACTACGTGAGAAAAGCATTCCTGGCTTTCCCCAACTTTTACAAAAAGCTCCACATTTTCACTCATTAAGACAAGCAATTTGACATGAATTGCTTCCCCATACAAGACAAAGCACAAACCTGACTGGCTGGATGAGTGTAGGGGGTGGGGCTTGGTTACAGGGCAAGCAACTGCTGCCGCCATGTTGGATTTTCACCTTAGTGAGTGATCACTAAGGTGATAAAACAGGATTTGTACTATTTTTTTCTTTCTATTTTTGGAAAGATGGAATATCGCTTGTGTGGCAGATTTAAAAACATGAGTAATTCACTTGTGGCTGCCATCTTGGCTACAGGCATGCAGAGTTTATAGGGGCTATAAAACCATTCAGACAGGTTGCAGCTGCTGCAACTTGCTATTACTGTGGAGCAATCCCTTTCCCCCCTTCTTATAGACAAGCCCAAAGTGTGCTACAGCCAACCCTCCAAAAAGCTGTTTGGCAGGCTGGTTAGAGTGTCATTTGGTTGAATTGCAAGGTTGTTTTGGATTACAGCTCCCAGAATCCCCCAGCCAGCATGGCCAATTTAATAGGTCACAAGCTTAAGAAGCTAATATCATGTACATTTGTGTCTGTCTCTCTGTGTGTGCATATAAAACTGGGGATTGGCAAAGTGAGGCCATGGGACCACATGTGGTGCCCAAGGGCTGTTTTTGGGGGGCCCTCCAGAGTCTCTGAACTGCCCTTTTTCTGACCCCCAAAAGGGTGAATTTCCCTTTTAAATTACCCCTGCACCATCAAAACATCAAATAGTATCCATTTTTCAAAATTTGAAGCAGATTTCCAGCTACATCCATTTTTTTTGTTCATGTTTTTTGTGGGGGGGGGGATTTTTTTGGAAGTCCATGTGGCCTCCTGGAAGGTCCCAGATACAGAAAACTGGCCTTCAGCCCCTACTGTGATTGCCTCCTCCTGGTGTAGAATCAAGTGGAACCAGAATGAGAGCAAGCTGCTCCATCCCTCTTTCCCCCAACTCCCAGGAGGCTCTGCGGTTACACTCCCTCATTGTTTTGAGTGGTCGTTCACCCTTAGGCAATATTTTTGGGAGCCAGGGGAAGACTTTGAATCAGTGTCTGCTAGAAGCAACTCTAAATGTGATTATTTATTGTGTGAGAGTGAGAAGCTAGACAGAGCTGTTTAGCTGAATGTCCAAATGACATCAGTTTGGATCATCCGCTGCCACAATGCCCTTCCGAAAAGCAGGAACTAAAGGTGGCTTCCAATGTGCTGTGCTGGTTTTTCTTTGTTCTGTAATTAAATGATTCTTACAGAACAGTTAAGCTCTTCCTTTCATAGCCAACACTGTCTTCTGATTTGATTAGCCAGTCAGTGATGCTTGCCTACTGGTACATACCATTGTTTATTGTAGGCATGGAGAAACAATTGTGGCTATGGGGACCCCCCCATCACTTCTGCTGCTGTCATCAGGACCCCTGGCCAAAGGGCTGGATGATGACTCTGTACCTTGGATTTTGGCTTGGAACCCAGCTGGAGCAGAGGAGTCCTGGTAGATTTCCTAGCATGCTAGACGCTATAACAGTTATAAGGTTGAGTGGGAAGCTTAACATTGGCAGACAGGTCATTATTAATTTTATCTACTTTCAGGTACTTTTTTTCTTTCTCTTTACAAAACAATGAAAACATAGAAAGCATTGCATTAGAACAACATCATCATCAACCAACCGAAGCAGGAAACATTCTGACTACTATGAAAACAATGGCAAAATAATAAATAAAACATTACAAAACTGAGTAAATAAAAATACTGTTAATATATTGAGCAAAGATAAAAACATGTAAGTTGCTATTAAGTGAATCCAAAGGTGTCTATAAAGTATCCTAACACATCCACCCCTCCACTACAAATATATTAAAAGCAAAAGCTGTGGAATATAATGTTAGACAACAGAGAGGATCACACACATAATACTCACAAAAGCAAAACATGTACCCGTATCTACCAAGCCATAAGTACAGCTGATCCCCTGAAGGAAAACATGGAGTTAGGTGTGTATAGGGAAGTGTTTGCGTTTGCTCATGGTAAGGAGTTCCAAAAGGATTTCTTTAAAATGGCTTTAAAATGGTAGCTGAAAATTCAGTGAAAACAAGGGCAAAGTTGGGGCAAACAGTCCCAACTTGACATATGCACTGATGGGATGTGAACTGGCACCAACTGACCAAGGGATTTGGGGGTCAAAGTTGATATCTGTGAAAATGTCAACCCAGTGTATGTTTGCTGTAAAAGAAAGAAAGAAAGAAAGAAAGAAAGAAAGAAAGAAAGAAAGAAAGGCAAATTCCAAGTCGGGCATAATTTAAAAAGGTATCAGAAATATCATTATCAATATCACACTGCACTTATACAAATCCATGGTGTGACCACATCTGGGATACTGTGTACACTTCTGTTCACTGCATTTAAAAAGGATGTTGTAGAGATGGAAAGGATGCAGATTACAGCAAAGCCTTTGACTGTTTAGGTCATAAAAAAAACCCCAATGGATTGCTGCTAAAGAAATGGGTGTGCCACAACATATGGTTATCCCAATGAATAACCTGTACTCAGGACAAGAGGATGCTGTCAGAACAGAATAAGGAGAAACAGAATGGTTTTCAATTGACAAGGGATCAGGCAAGGTTGCATTTTAATCACACTGTCTTTTAACCTTTTATGCTAAATTTATCATATGTAAAGCAGGATTAGACTCAGAGGAGTGAGATATGAAAATTGGAGGAGAATTGGAGGCCCTGAATTTGCAAGACCTGAGCCAGGGCTGTAGGTAACAGGATGACTTGGGGGTCTCTCATTCATAGGGTCGCCATAATTTAAGATATGCAGACGACACCATACTACTAGCAGAAAATAAGAAAGATTTGTAATTTGGAACTACAGTATTGAGAATAGTCAAGGAAGAAAGTGCAAAGGCTAGTTTCACAGTTGAACACTAAGAAAACAAAAATAATAGCCACAGATGATTTATATAACTTTAAAGCAGATGATGAAGACTTTGAAATAGTAAAAGATGTTCCATACTTTGGCTCAGTCATTAATCAGAATGGATAGTATAGTAAAAAAATCAGAAAACTGACGCTTGGAAGGACAGCTATGAAGGAACTAGACGAGATTCTGCATTGAAAAGATATATTATTTAATATGAAAGTCGGGATTGCCCATACCATTGTAGTTCTGATTTCTACATATGTTTGTGAAAGATAAACAGTGAAAAAAGCTGTTAGGAACAGAATCAACCCATTTGAAATCTGGCGCTGAAGAAGTTCTACAGATACCATTGACTGCTAAAAAGACAAATAACTGGGTCCAAGAGGAAATCCATCCTGAATTTTCCCTAGCAATAGCAATAGCATTTATATTTCTATACTGCTTATCAGTGCAAAGCACTCCCTAAGTGGTTTACAATGTGTTTGTTAATTGCCCCCAACAAGCTGGATACTCATTTTACTGACCTACAGAAGGCTGGCAGGCTTGGAGCTCTGTAGGATCGGACTCACAAGGTGTGTCTGGAGTACTGACATTAACCACTGCACCACCAGCGCTCCCTAGAATTCAAGATGATTAAACTTTCATACTTTGCCCATATCATGAGAAGGCATGGCTCACTAGAAAAGACATTAGTGCTTCATAAAATAGAAGGCAGTGGGAAAAGAGGAAGATTGCATTACGTACAGGTGGACAGATTCAGTCAAGGAAGCCACAGCCCTGAATTTACAAGACATGAGCAGGGCTGTAGGTAACAGCATGACTTCGAGGCCTCTCATTGATAGGGTCTCCATAAGTCTTTGTATGGATAGTGCAAGATGGAGCATGTAGTTGGACTCAAGTTCTGCTAGTGAGCTTTCCATAGACTACTGTGTGAACAGAATGTTATATTAGATAGTTCCTCAGGCTAATCCAGTGTGGTTGTTCTCATACTCTTATATCAAAGTGGAAGTATCATTAAAATTTCTGAAATTCTGAAGTAACTCTTAAAACTAAATAGAAAAATCAAAAATAGAAAAACATAGCTTATTCATAAGCAAAGTGTTGGGAACAATGAGGGCCTTTTTCAGACCAAGGCAATGAGCATTCAAAGATGATTTCCCTCTTCTTTCATGGAGAAATCCCACATAACCCAACTAAAAACAGTAGAAAATAAAGGAGGCGGGAAGAATAAAGTCACCTCTACCTTTTGGTTCCTTATTAATATAAAGACTCTATACCCATGCAAAGTTTTCCAGCAAGCTCATTGTTTCTCTTTTACTGGTGCTAAGATTTTGTTCTAGTTCCTTATTGCTTGTGTGTTGATTGATCAAGCTATCATCATGGCTGCTCAGAAATGGATTTTAAATTTCAAAGAGACAACGGGCTTATACTTAACATACTGATGTACAATGCAGACAATCTTCTGCTTGTGCATGGAGGGTGGTGGTCTCTCCTTCACTGAAGAATTCTAAGCAGCATTTCTATAGCCACCTCTTACAAATGCTTTAGTGTGGATTCCTGCACCGGCAGAGGGTTGAACTAGATGACCCTTGGTATCCCTCGTCAATGTCCCAAAGTCCTAGGTATTGAGAGAAACCAACTCTAGAGTGTATGCAGAATTCCTAGAACAGAAAAAAAGACAGTTGTTGTAGATGCTGCTCACTGAAGGATGACTCTTGAGTCATATTGCTGTAATATACGTTTTTAATTCAGATTTTTCTCTAGCTCACAAAAAAATGGTTGTTGTAAGCTTCCTTGCCCCATTCCCTTTCTCCCGGAGGAAAGCTCACACTTGGCTCAATGAAATGACTAAGCAATACAGATGTTTCCAAGGGTCACTAAGGACAGAATAGTCTATGCATTTCTGTAATTTGGATTCTCCCGTTAGGCCATCACAACAGTTACCATAGTGCCTGAAGGCACAGTCATAGGGAAGGCAAATTAGTTCTTCCATCCATTAGTAATTCAATCAGCCTTAAATATGAAGACTCTTACAAGCACAGTGTGTACTTAGAAGTCCCTGGCTATGTATTCACCTTACTCCTGAGTCCATAGAATGGATTGTGTACACCCTTTGTTATTTTTGAGAGAGCTCAGCTATAAGATTTGTCTTAGTATTTTGTCTGTATGTGTGCTTTATCACTTAGCTCACTTCTGGTTGATAATTCCTGAGGGGGGTTACAACTATATAGGAGCCTTATATATAGTTTTCCAGTTTTGTATGATCATTTGTGTGGCTCAGCCCCCCCCCCCAGCCTAAACTTACAGGAGTACATGATACCTGATGTCACTCTCAGGCCTGAAATATACGCACATATATAGTGTACACATAATATTTCCCACATTCATCAGTGACTGTAGTCTTCTCTTTCTCTTCCCTCCCCCCTACCCAACCCCAAAATCTATACATATTGTTCCTTTTCGAAGAAGCAATGTGTAAGTGCTTGGTTGTTTTTCTTGCTTGCACTAATTTGTCCCACAAATTTGTGCAAGAAATAAATAAAGCTCATTTGGAGCTTCTTTTGACATTGCTTTTCCTGTTTGTGTCACAAATATTGGGCGTGTTCACTCATTTATGTGACCTCCAGTATCTCAGTTTTTTGACAAATAGAACAGTCTGTCCAAGAGTTACAAGCTGTGCCCAATGCATGACATACCTTAATTTATTATTCCACATAGTTTTCGTGACAGTTTGTTTCTGCCCAGAACAATAAATTTGTGTTTTTACTGTGATGCAGCCTTTATTCTGTTAAACAAAAGGGTGCCATCTTTATCAGTTAGAGTTTGGTATTATGGCTCATAGATCCTTAATGGACTGTGCCTGTTTTATTACAAAACATTGTCTTTTTGTAGACCTCTGTTAAGAAACAAATGTGATTTTTTTTTTTTTTTTTTTAGTAAACATGCCAATTTTTTCCCCTATGATTACCGTTTGCCATTAAGTCTTTGGGAATGTACTATATTTAAGTATTGTTCTTTAGATACTTAGTTCTGCAGGCTTTCACATTTGCGAAGTCTTAATTTGCACATGGTTTTGTCAGTGGTTGACATTGTCCCATGCAGAATGGCATATGCAATTCAGCATGCATTTTTTAAAAATCAGCTTGAATTGGCCAGTAAAAATAAGAGCTTATGGTTACAGTCCTATACATACTGGGTGACTATCCCTTATCTGATATGCTTGGGACCGGAGGTATTCCATATTTTGGATTTTGGAATATCTTCATATACATAATGAGATTTTTTGGAGATGGGACACAAGTCTAAACATGAAATTCATTTATCCACATAGTCTGAAGGTAATTTTATACACAAGATTTTTGATATTGTTGTGCATGAGTATAAGTTTAAGTTTGTGTACATTGAGTCATCTGAAAGCAAAGGTGTTGCTATCAGCCACTGATGGGAACAATTTTGGATTTTGGAGTATTTCAGATGTTGGAATTCTGAAAAAGGAATACTCAACCTGTATTTACTTTGGACAAAGACCCCTGTCAGTATGACTTGTTTCCAACTGAACCTAAGTTACGATTGAACTGTTAGGTTGGAAGGACTGTGTATATGTTGCAGCAGAGGTAGAAAACATTAGAAAACATTGGCTCTCAAGATAGTTTTCATCCCAGCTCCATTAGACCCACTCAGCCTAGCCAGTGATTTAGTCCTGAGTTGTATGATCCTCTAGATGTTATTGAACTGAAGGTCCCAGTATTACTCACCATTATCTATGCTGCTAGAACTTGCAGTTTAACATATAGAAGGGCTCCTAATTCCCACCCCTGGATTAGTCCAAAAGATTTAGATAGTCAAAGGCTGCCCCACTTGCATTGGTGTAATTCCACTGAAATCTCTGGGTTTTCCTCTTGAGTAAGGTTAGTAAATGTGTTGGAAATGTTTGCTGTAGGCTGGCTGTCTTGTTAAAACATGATGCTTCATTCAGATGTGTTTGTAATTACCTAGACATACACATCAGATTAAATTTGAGAAAAATAAAATGCGCATAAATGATAAAAATGTTTGTATTCACTAGAAGAAGTACACTGCTTTCTGGTGTTTCATACTGTGCATGGTGTTAAGGCTTTTTACGGTTTGAAGAAAAGTAGGATAAAGAGAAGCAGACTTTCTAGAGCAGTGGTTCTTAACCTGTGGTCCAGGGACCCCCAGGGGTCCACAATGTCCTTACAGCGGGTCCACAATGGCTTGAAGGCTGCTCAGCCCACCTCCTCCCCGCAGTGGAGTGGAAATGTTACAGGAGCCAAGATGAAGGCCACCTGGGCCTGTGCATTGCTATTTAATCTGCTCCAACCACAAACTTGCATCAAGAAGCAGGAGAAAAGTCTTCCTTCCCCCTCTAGTGCCTCTGAGGGAAGGTTTCATGGAAGTTGTAACTGTGTTGTTGTTGTTTATCATTGTTGTTGTTAGGGTTTTAAATCTTTCCCCCCCTTTATATATATATATATATATATATATATATATATAAATTTTATAAGCATACATTATATTATCCAATCAATACTTAATTAGTATAACACATAAAATTACTATAAACATCACAATTTTTCTATTAACTATTTTCAAAAGTTAACATAAATTCTTTACTATAATTCTATTCAAAAATATTAATTCCCCTACCCCCCCCAACTCAGTGCTTCCTTTCACCGGAGCCATTATCCCTTACCTAATCTTTCCAGAATCTCATTTCTTCTCGTGGAGGTAACCTCCCATCTTTTGTCTGTAATACTTTTTTAACAAATACTTTCCAAATTTTATCAAAGTCACTTTCTTTCCAACTTCCTCTTCTTACTTTGATTCTACATGTTAACTTATCATTTTATTGCCATCTTCCACACTTCTTTATACCACTCCTCCACTTGTACATTTATTTGCATTTTCCAATATCTTGCTGCCATTAATAAATTTGTTATTAAATCCTTTTCTGCTTGGTTCCCATTCTCTCCATTATAAATTGACATCAATGCTATGCTCGGTTTCCTTTCTATATTTCTATTCAGAATATTCTCTATTTCTATGAAAACCATTTCCCAAAACTGCTGTACAAATTTACAATTCCACCACATATGCATATATGTACCTATTTCTTGACAACCTCTCCAACAATATTTAGAGTTATTCTTATCTATATTATGCAATCTTGCTGGTGTCAAATACCATCTCCATATTATTTTATAATAATTTTCTTTTACCTGTATCAACATATTTTTAGATGTCTTTGTTTCCATATCTTATCCCATTCATGATCTCCAATTTTTTGTTTCAAATCTTCCTCCCATATTCTCCTTAAATATTCCCCTTTGTCTTTTTTCCTTATTTTTTATCAATATTTTATATAATTCACTTGTAATACCTTTCATACTTTCATTATCATCCCTCTTTTCACCTTTTTTCACCAAATTTTCAAATTTTATAAATTCCCTTGTTTCTTTATGATTCTTTTTCCAATTTTTAATTCATTGTTCTAACTGTATGCAATTAAACCATGAAATTGTCATTCCACATAATTTCTCTCTTATACTCCCTTTCTCATTCATCCATCCTATCCATCCCTCTATTTTAACTAGTCCTCTTTTCTTTAATTCCTTTCCCATTTTTCCTTCAAATTATTTGGGAATTGTTTTTCCATTATAACCGGTGTTAATACTGAATCAATAGGCAAAAATTCTCTCTTATATTTATGCCATATATTTTGCAGAAATGGGTTCTCAATTCCTTTAATTTCCATTTTTTGTAAAATTATCAAAAAATATGTTCCATATTCTCTTTTCTATTCTCCCTGTTTCTATCTCTAACCATTCTAAATCCCCCTGTCCTACAATTCCTTCTATAACGTATCTCAATTGATTAGCTTCATAATATCCTTTTATTTTGGGAAGACCAAGTCCTCCCTCCTTCTGTGATATATACCAAAATAATTTATTTAATCTTGTCCTTTTCCATCCATTACAATATTTACTCAGCATATTTTGCCATTTTTTCAATTCTACTTCTGATACTTGAATATTGGCAACATTCTAAACAAAAAATTTAGTTTAGGTAATATTTTCATTTTAACTAAAGCTACTCTTCCAAACCATGATAGTTGAATATTTTTATATTCTTCCAACTTCTTTTCCATTTCTTTCCTTAATGTCATAATATTTTTCTCTTCTAGTTCTTTTAAATCTTTTGTAATATTTATTCCTAAATACTTAATATTACTTTTTAATCTTACTTCTAATCTTTTCTCTTTTATAAATATATTGTCTTCTTCCTTAGTATAGTTAAACAACATCATATCTGATTTATTCCAATTAACCTGTAAGCCTGTCATCTCCCCAAATACTTTTAAATGTTCTTTAATTTTTTCTATTCCGTTAACGGATTAAGGGTTTTAAATCTTGAGTTAAGTCTTGGGGGTCCATAGCAACAAAAGATGTTTAAAGGGGGTCCCTGGTAAAGAAAAAAAGTTAAGAGCCACTGCTCTAGAGATTGGCTGTATGTCTGGAAAAAAAACTTATCTGACTGAGAATTTTCTAAAAAGATATGAAAATTTAAAATAAACTATCTACTTAAAGTAGAAAACCAGCTGTATCTTCTGCCATCTTGCTTGCATCATTATTCCATCACCACCATCTTTTATGCTATATTTTGTGCTTGTCTTTTGCTTGTAAGAATCTACTCTTTAGTTCTAGACTAATTTAATATGATTCTGTTTCAATCATGGGTTGGCTACATAAATCAATTTCATGCTGTATACATACATAGGCCTGCTGTTTCTCAATCACTATTCATGTTAGTAAAATCATTCCAGATAAATGAATAGCCAGCTGGTTCACCAGCTATCATCTGACTTATGTGTGTAAAACGAGCAGCATTTAAGGTGTGGAAGACAAAGAATCATTTGAAGTATTGTACGAAAATATGGAAAATATTTACAGGGTGAGAAGAAGAGAAACTGTGTAGCATGTTATATGTTAGAGTCTGTGTAGCTAGTAAGTAAGTAGTTTGTGTGTTTTGCATAGAGATTGAGTCTTCCTTATCTGGAATTCTGAAATAGTCCAAAATCTGAAATTCTTCACATTGGTGGCTTTCTGATGGTTCAGTGTACACAAACTTGTGTTCCATGCACAAAATTATTAAAAATATTGTGTATAACATTACCTTCAGGTTATCTGTATAAGGTGTACTCAAATATGAAACATAAATGAATTTTGTGTTTAGACTTGGGTCCCATCTCCAAGATATCTCATTATGTATATATAAGTATTCCAAATCCAAAATATCTCTGGTCTCAAGCATTTCAGATAAGGGAGACTCAACCATTATTTTGTTTCTCAAAATATAAACCAACAGCAGCTTTCCTCTGCAGCTGTTCTCCAGAGCCCTCTTGTATGGTGGAAGGCAACAGTACCACTGGAAGTGTGGTATTTTTTTAAACTATAAGTGGGAGGTATTAGAGCAATTTCACCCCCTGTTAAATTGTTAAATGTCAATAAAGAGCAATAACCTTGTGTAGACTGTTAGATTATGCACAGATCCATAGTGCTATTTACTGTGTGTCCTCTGCTGATCATTTATTTATGAAATAGTTGGGGTTAGAGGTTGATTCATTGTTGCAAATGTTTTTTCATTTATACGAGTTATGCCTTATAACAGGAAACAGCTGGCACCGTAAGGCTACTTTTCTGAATCACTAGGTTGTTTCCTATGTGGCTAAGAAACAAAGCTAAAATAAATGCAAGAATATGGACCAGCTAGATGAGAAAAATGTTAATCTTTTCTTGTTTCCATCTTTAATATACAATCATTTCTCTCGTACACAAGATTATGTCTTTTATCCATTATTATTAATAGATAAACCCATTATCAGTACTTTCATTTGGACAGAGAAAGACTCCTCATTATACATACAATACAACACATATGATACCACAACATAGATTATTTACACATCCATCTATAACTGCTATGTTTAAGAACTGCAGAAAAATGTAGTAATGATTTCCTTGTAAATTTGCACAGCAATTTTTTAATCTTTCATTTCTATGACATGTCAGTTTTCTGTGTTTATTTTCCTATGTTGTTTGTAAAAGAAATATAATGTCTTTTTTTTTTAAAAAAAATGCTCTGGTAAGCCCATTTATAAGTGACACTGTATATACGATTATTATGCTTCAAGTGTTCTTTGTGCTGATTCGACTTTTCAGTTTAATTTGTTCTAGTGACAGACGGCTTTTGCTTCTGAATTGAGCAGAAGCAAATATGTATACAGTACTTGATATCTCAGAGAGCTGAACACAATATTTCATGCCACCAGTAAAAGATATACATTTCAGTGTAAATTGGGCACATTTTCTATAAAGGAATGAAATGTCATAATCTGAGATGCTTGTATGTATGTGTGTGTGTGTAGATATATCCATATGAATGAAACATAATTATTCATAAAGCCATAAAATAGCTGGTGCAATCAGTTCCAAGAACTCAGCAGATTTTAAATAGTGCTTGAATTATTGATAGAAGGACTACAGAAGAGAGAGCTCAGAAAGCTAACGTTTTGTCTCCAGCCAGTTGTAGCTAGTGAAGGACAAGGTAGTTACATTCAGAGCAATGAGTCAACAGACCTTGGGTGAAGAATCCTCTTCTAAGAATGATTTGTGCCAATATGCCCAGAAGATCACAGCTTGCTTTGGCAGGATAGGTAAGACAATTGGTATGTGAGGGAAGTTAGAGCAATTTGTAGTGAGATGGATATCTCAGTGAAAATACTCCTTTTTATGGTGTAGGATGCTTGTCTCGAGAACTTCAGTAGACTCTTCCAAGCATTTCCTGTATCCTGTATCATGTATGTGTGCATGTCTTTGTTTTTCTCTGTAATTAATCACCTTCATCCTTTTGTGCCCAACACTTTAATTCAGAAGTAGACCATAGGTAGTAATTTACTACTTCATATGGCCTAAAGCTATATGAATCTGCTTGAAGTGTGGATTTCTGAACTAGATCACTTCTTTGTCCAGAACTATTCTAAGGACCATAATAATGGAAGGTCTGAAACATGCAGGAACTATCACCAATTAAATATGTGATGTTTTTTGTTTTGTTTTGGCTTGTGTTTTGTCCACTGCTATTCTTAGTGGATTCCCACACATGCACACACACACACAGTATTGGAAAATGCACGTTGAACTAGGAAATGTTCTGTTATGTCACATCTTTGGACTTTGATGT
This sequence comes from Gambelia wislizenii, assembly GCA_030847615.1. Taxonomy (NCBI): domain Eukaryota; kingdom Metazoa; phylum Chordata; class Lepidosauria; order Squamata; family Crotaphytidae; genus Gambelia; species Gambelia wislizenii. The sequence continues at coordinate 90,120,781 of JAUMIR010000003.1, read as the reverse complement.
ATCATGTACATTTTCCCTGCATGAAGTGCTTTAGGCTGCCATCTCATATAAATTTACCTGGGGCTAAGACTATAGTGCTTAGTATCTGGGACTGGACTGTCAGAATGTAATCCTGTGTCCAGTTACCTGGGAGTAAGTACCATTAAAGTCAGTAGGAGGTCTGAATAGACATACAAGGATTGCCCTGTTACCATGCTTAAGAAAATGTGATCCCTATGAATCTCAATCAGTTTAAATTGATACCACATTGCAAGGGAAAATGCTGTAGATGGGATAGGCAAAATGCAGCCCTCCAGAGGTTGTTGGACTCAAACGCCAACATTATTTATAATTGACTGGATTGGCTAGGGCTGGTGTAGTTACAGTCTAACAACATCTGGAGGACTGCATTTTGCCCACCCCAGCTCTCTCATGATGTATTTACAAGACTGATAGGTTGCTGCTTTGAAGCCAACACTTTTTAGAATATAAAGGAGATAGAAAAAAAAATTGAGTCTTTCTTCCCATCTGGTAACTTGGTTCACAGAATAATATTTAGGGTTATTTTTGTCTTCAGTCCAGCCTATAAGACAGGAACGTAGAAAATCACCTTGCTTCCACTGTAACAGATATAGTGCCAGAACTTGAAAGAGTTACTTTTGGTGGGCTTCAAAAGTATAGCCCCCCCCCAAAGTAGCCCCCCCAAATATGTAGACCCAAAAGTAAGTCTTCCAAGCTCTGCTTAGTATCTTTGTCAGTCACCTGAATATTAAACTGGAAAACTTGGCGTTAGACATAGTTCAGTGTAATTGACACTGTGAATGAAATGAAATAATTTGTGACTCAAGTTGCCCTACTTTTACCACTGAGCTGTCTTGGTTGTACAAAGAATTTCAGTATTAGGAGAGTCAGTAATGTAACTCATTTAAATTAATGAAGTTAACTATAATATTTTCAGATCTGGTCTTTTTCTGTTTTGATATGGCTTCTATTTGTCTGGTGGTAGTGTGTGTGTGTGTGTGTGCAAAGTCTTTGTGTTCTGGTTACAAATGCAATGATGGCTGGCATCCTGTTGGTGACATACATGGCCTGCCTGTGAATTACATTCATGTATGTACTTGTTTATAATCATGTGGAAAGAGGTATCCAGTACCTCCTCCCACAAGGACTAGATTCCAGTGTGGAGCAACAGCTGGAGGACTGCCTGGTGCAATTCTGTCTCCCTCGTCACTGATTGGCAGGGTGGGGGCAGGGTTGTTCCAGCTGATTTTGGACAGTGAGCTGAAAGGAACAGTGTTATATTGGTGGTAGAAACAGCTCCTTCTTCCTTTGGTGCTCAACAGCAGCCAGAACAAGCTTGGGTGCTCCCTCCCCACCAAGTGGCTGAGAGGATGGAGCTGTTCCCGAAAACTCCCTAGCTCTTGTTGCACACTAAAGTGGGAGCTGTATGGAAGGAAAAACTGCATACCTTGCTCTGCAAGGTCTGAACAAGTAAATAGATTGGAGGCAGCTGGGCAGAGGGAACAGCCTTCACTGCCTTGCCCACCTCCTGTAAGTACAATGTGAGAGCTTTACATTCTACTAGAGCACTGTAGGATCTCTATGTAGTCCACAGAGTAGGCCACAGAGTCCTGTAGCATCTCATAGTCTAATCAATTTATTATGTTATAAGCTTTCATATGCTACATTACACTTCATCTGATGCTGTGGTTGTGTACAGTTGTCCCTTCATATTTGCTGGGGTTTGGCTCCAGGAACCCCCGTGCATACCAAAATCTGTGAATACTCATGTCCAGTTATGTGCAATGGCATAGCAAAATGGTGTCCCTTATATAAGATGGCAAAATCAAGGTTTGCTTTTTAGATTATTATTTTTTAAATAATATTTTCAAGCTGTGAATACTTAAATCCGTGAATACCAAATCCATGGATATGGAGGGACTGCTGTATTTTCTTATCAGATTTAGGACAGTAATTGTGATTTTTATTACAGAAGCCAGACTTTCATCAAATTTCAACACTTGGAAATGATGCTAAGTGTCAAAGCTATTTTCAAACTCTTTCAGTGTCATTTTGAGCCTCACTTTTCTCGAAGTATAGATGTTAAATGTCTTAGTAGGGCACACATGGTTGTGCTTGGAAGCATTAAAGCAGGCATATAGATGTATCTCATCTGAACACTAAGGCACCACATAGTTCACACACCATTTCACAGCATAGTAGCTGATAAAGTTGATTTTTGTGCTGGAGAACATGCAAAGTTTAATGAAGTTGCTTTTAAAATTACAATTCTCTGAGGGGAGGGGATGATACAGGTCCTTAGCTGTGGGTTATGTTGGTCACCACCCAGATGGAAGCAGGAAGTTACATCAAGGTCTTTGTAATTCAAATCTCTTTGTCTCCTCTATCCTGAGTCCACCAGGCCAATTCTAACTTCCTGCTTCACCCAGGCTGGTCGAAGGATCAATCTCCTCCATCTACCATAATCCTTTTCCTTTATTTTTTTAATCTCTCTTCTCCACTAAGCCTTGCTCTTTGCACCTTCCTTCTCTATCCAATTCAAATTTCCCTCTCTCTCCTTTACAAAATACAAAAAAAATCTTCCTTTCTCCTCCCCCCCCTGCATTTCTCCTTGACGCTCCTTTCAACCCCCCTCCCCCCTCTGATTGCTCGGCTGCTTCAAGAGCGATGGGAACCAGCAAGCCTGCAAAGAAAACCTCTCAGCAGTCAGGGAAAGCTCTAAAGGACATCCTGGTTGAGACCAAGGATAAGAAGCAGGCAATGCCTTCTACCCTCAAGACTGACAAGAAGGGTGGGAGACGTTCTTTCCAGGCCTCCCATTCCTTTTGTTGCTCAAGAGGATTTAGGAAACTCAGGAACTACAGCTCCTTTCGCTCTGCTTGGGTCAAGCCAAATTATGTCATCCGCCAAACCTCAGGGACCCAGTCAAACGCCAATCAAAGGGGAACCTCCCAACAGCAAAGGGAGGCCCCCGTCAACAATCCTGACTCGGAGTCACCCCCAGTGGGCAGCAGACTCAATCTGTTCCTTGCGACTTGGTCAAACTCGATGGCAGACAAGTGGGTCATAGCCACGATAGCCCAGGGCTACCGGATCGAGTTCGACAAAGACCAAGGGGCAGATTCCTCCCCATCCCAGTTCCCCAAAAAACCCCAAGAGCAAGGGATCTGACAACCACCATATCCCACCTACAGGACATTGCCGCCATAGAAGAGGTGTCAGAATCTCAACATTTCTCAGGGGCGTGCTTCTTTTTCACAGTAATAGGACGGCAACCTCCAGTCAATTCTGGGCCTAAAGTATACCAGCTCCTGTGTTACCTACAAACAATTCAGGATGGAGACTCTCACATCCATCTGGGAGGCCCTGCAACTGAGAGACTTTCTAGCCTCCCTGGATCTCTCCGAAGCATACCTACGCATCATGATTCACGAGGACAGCAGGCAATACCTCCGCTTCGCGTTTGGGGATCAACATTTCCAATTCAGGACTCTGCCCTTTGGTCTTGTCTCTGCACCAGGGGTGTTCACCAAGGTCCTGGAGTTCCTAATCGCCAACTTGAGGTCCCAGGGAATCCATCTATACCCCTACCTAGACAACATCCTGCTCAGGGTCTCCTCCCTGTTGAAGGCGGGAAGGGATCTGCACAATTCGCTACCTGCAGGAACACGGCTTCCTGGTAAATTTCAAAAAAAGCAATCTGACGCCTGCACGCACCATTGTCCACCTGGGAGTAAAGATGGACACCTCGAAATCCGAAGTTACCCTCTCTTGGGAGCGGCAGGCAGTGCCTGGGAGGCACTCACAGTCAGATCAACAGAGGACTGTCCCACTGTCTTCACTGGCCACGTTGCTAGGCCTCATGAATTCGGCAATTGGGGTGGTTCCCTAGGCACATTTCCACTCCAGGTCCCTACAGGCCTTTCTCATCCCCTATCAGAAACAGATTGCAGTAAGGAGCAGGTGAAGAGCGGGCTGTGGTGTTGTCTGTCATTACCATTACATGTTGATTCTTTAGGACAGGTGTGAAATGCTGAAGAGCCAGGCGCGCTGCCCGAAGTTCCAGCCAGTTGATGCTGTGCGATTCCTCCTGAGGGCTCCAGAGCCCTTGGGTCACTTGACCTTGGCAGTGTGCTCCCCAGCCCTGCAGGTTCATGTCCAAGGTAACCAGGACCGGGTGAGTGACCATGAACAGAGACCCTTTGGATATTGAGATCTCCTTGGTCCACTAGACCAAGTTCTTCACCTGCTGAGGTGCAGTTTATGCTTTTACTATTTGCCTTCAGTCTAAAGAACAAACACCCAGTCCAGCTAACCATATCCAATTTGTGGCTTGATTGAGTCTTGGGGATCTCCAAACAGAGCACGAATGCACTTTTCCACTCTTGTTGGCAGCAGTTAGCAATAGCAATAGCATTGATATTTATATACCACTTATTAGTGCCGAAGCACTCCCTAAGCATCTTTAAAAAAATCTCATTGCCCCCAACAAATTGGGTACTCGTTTTACCCAACTACGGAAGGATGAAAGGCTGAGTCAACCTTGGAGCCCTCTGGGATCGAACTCATAACCTTGTGGCTTGTAGTACTGGCATTTAACCACTGCACCACTCTTATAATCAGAATCACCAGAAGATTAAACACCTGCAAGTTGCATAGCGGTTTGAGTGTTGGACTACAACTCTGGTGACCAGGATTTGAATCCCTACTCTGCCTTGAAAACCCACTAGGCAAGTCACACACTCTCCTTAGTAAACCCCAAAATACGGTAGGTTAACGTTTGGGTTAGCCATAAGTTAGAAATGACACAACAGCAACAGAATTCTATTACCTATTCCCAGAGCTCCAAAAGTTACTTTTTAATAGTAATTCATCCCTTTTACTCATACAGTGTTTGGAAAGTTATCATCATTTTGTGCTGCAACATTGAAAAATTATTTTTTAATGTTTCTTTTTGCTCTGTTCATTACTTTGTTACTTTTAAAAACAACAATGCAAGTTCGATGAGAGAATAGCATGAAAAACATGAACAGTTCTTCTCAAAATGCTTTCTAAAAAGTCAACAATAAATTGATTTTGCTTCTACTCATTATATTGTTTTTGAAATATGACACCATTATTATATCCTCGTGGGGAGAAAAGGTAACTAGTTGTAGGTAACTGGTGCTCGTTATTTCCAAGCTCAGAGTTGAAAAGAATCTTCAGAAACAGGAAATACAAAGGAAACAGATCGTTGGAGTGAAAACAGAGATCTTACAGAGAAGAGTGTTCCTGTTTTCTGAATGGAAAGTTACTTTTAAACTTTCTAAACATTAAAAAGTTGTACAAATTAGATTTGCCTCATGTAAAACTAGTTTTTGACCAGTTGTGCTAGCACCTCATACAGTGCTAGTACTACAAGTGAATATTTTTAATAGCCATTATAGGGAAACTCTTGCTTTGTTCTAAATGTGACATAGCTCCTTATTTGCCCCAAATAGACAGTGTGGGGAAAATGTGGAGCATTATAGCACATTCACATACAAATGAACTATCAGCAGCCTTTAAACAGGTTCAGGAATCAGAACTGGCCTAACTATTAGTTAGAGAGAGCAGATTTTGTGTCTTTAGAAGGGGGAGAAATTGTTGTCCAATTTATTGTTGTTTTATTTGATTATTATTATTATTATTATTATTATTATTTTACTGTCCAGGAAGGGTTGCTCTGGACTATTCTGTCTCTGGGGTCAAATCAACTCGATTGACCTTGGGTACTAAATATCCTGAACTGGGTGCAAGGCATCATATTCTGTTCTTCAGGCAGCAAAAGTCTTTGGTTACCTCTTCTGTCTCCCAAGGGGATCAGTGACTGAGTCTAATTTGTGAAGTGTGAAAATACTGTGTCCAGTTCTGGGCACCACAATTAAAAAAGGATATTGACAAATTGGAGCGTGTCCAGAGGAGGGCGACTAAAATGGTGAAAGGTCTGGAAACCATGCCTTATGAGGAGAGACTTAGGGAGCTGGGTATGTTTAGCCTGGAAAAAAGATGGTTAAGAGGCGATATGATAGCCCTGTTTAAGTATTTGAAGGGGTGTCACGTTGAGGATGGAGCAAGCTTGTTTTCTGCTGCTCCAGAGATCGGAACATGGAGCAATGGATGCAAGCTCCAAGAGCAGAGATTCCACCTCAACATTAGGAGGAACTTTTTTACAGTAAGAGCTGTTTGATAGTGGAACGCACTCCCTCAGAGTGTGGTGGGGTCTCCTTCCTTGGAGGTCTTTAAACAGAGGCTGGATGGCCATCTGTCGGGGATGCTTTGATCGTGATTTCCTGCGTGGCAGGGGGTTGGACTGGATGGCCCTCGTGGTCTCTTCCAACTCTGCAATTCTATGATTCTATGATTTTACCAATGCATTCTAACAGTAATCACTCTTGTTTAGTGCTGTGCTGCCTTTTTAGTCCTCATCTGAGGTTCTGAGGGATTATCCTTGGAGTCAATGATTGAGATCCTTGGACTGACTTAAGGAGGCCTCCTGGGTAGTCCTGCTTCCTTCTTGTTTTGCTCCTTTCACATTCTTGTCAAGTTGGATTACAGAGCAGAAATACAGACTCCGTACCCTCTGAAGAATAAGAATAAGAGTAAGCATAGCTCATGAAGTCAAAGTACGATGCAGCAACAAATTATAATTACAATACCAATGACCATATTAATATTTTCTGAGTGTGCCTGCATGGTGGAATGGGTGGGGTGAAGCATCTACTTTATTGATCATCCATTTCAAAAATGTGTGTCTATTCTTTGGGGACTTCTGATAAAAGTATTGTTATTTTGACTAAAGGTTACCTTGGCAAACAACATGGAATTTAATGTAGTGATGTGCTAATTTATGGAAAGCTAAAAACTTTAAAGTGAAGCTTTAATTGCTGTAATTTTGTGTGAAATCGTTATTCCCATAAACTGTCAGCATTATAGGTAATACAGATTTTTTTAAATGCAAAAGCAACAATTCAACTAACCCAAACACAATTGAAATAAATCCTCTAATTACAGCAATATTAAAGGGTTTATTTCAATTACACGTCAGTCTGGAAGAATGTGGAGTCATTTTGTTTATGATGTAACAAAAACAACAGCAAAACCTATGGCTGCTATGTGAGTCTGCCCCCTGAATTAAAACACTTGCTTCTATGAGAAGTTGCACTTAGGAAATTAAAATAGCAATGGCTTTGACTGAGGTGCAGAGAGCCAGACATGAAGTTCTATGTGCACAGGGAGGCTTCTTCAGACCAACTATCCTACTGCATTTATCTTGCAGCCTCCACCAGTTGATCATGCAAGCTGAGTGCTGGCATTCAACATGGCCTAAAACAGTGGTTCTCAGACTCTGTACCTCTAGATGTTTTATACTTCCACTCCAAGAAGACTTTGCTAGTTTAGTAAATGGTTAGGGATTCTGAGAGCTGGGAGGACCAAAGTTTGAGAACCATGAGTGTAAAGTATGATAGCTGGGGGGATAATAGGCAGCCCTTCTGTGTCTGCCCTGGCCTTCAAAGGAAAGAAATTATAAACTTCATTAGCCTCTCTCTCCAGTTGTCTTTATTCTACCTTCTGCTTAATTTTCCCCTTTCTCCCCACACTCATTCTGGATCTCACCTAAGACAAACTTCTCAGAGTTCAAACTCACCATTAACATAATACAACAAGCACCGTCCTCACTTTGTCTGTGTGTTTTAATGTATTACTAGTGGATTATTCCACATTGAAAGAAAATTCATGTTGCTGTGTCTACATATAAAATACATAGAATAAATTGTTCATTCTGATTTGGAAATGAATTAATATTAGGTAACATCACTGGAAACTGCCTGATATCAAGTCATTCCATACAGGTCTCAGGCAAGACTCTTTCTGAATACTACATGGATATGCCAGGGTCTTCCAAATGCATTTGCTGTACTACAAAACATGGGCTTATTGCAGCTTTTCTTTTAACTGATAAGGGGTTTTAAATATTCTTATTGCTTCCTAATCAGGGAGGATACAGTTGGACCACTGTATCCACTGATTCATTATCCACTGATTTAATTCTCCACAGAACACAAAACAGCCACCTACCATAGAGTCTTCTAAGAAAATGTGTCATCTCTAACCATTTTCTAGGTCCTCCAAGGCAACTCTATGGTATTTTAAAATGGAAGTCCCATTATTTTCAATGGTGTTCATTATTATCCACAGTTTTCGGTATCCATGCCCCCCCGAACCAATCCCAAGCCCATATGGGGGCCCTGCTGTATTGCTTTGTTAAGAGCCTAAGTACCCTAAAGGTACCAGATGAGGTCTGATTTTGGAAGCTAAGCAGGGTCAGCCCCGGCTAGGACTTGGATGTGAGACTGCCAACAAATACCAAATGCTTCAGGCTTTATTTCAGAGGAAGGAACTCACAAAACCACCTCTGGGTATTCCTTGCCTAAGAAAACCCTATGAAATTCATTGGGTCACCATAAGGTGACATATAATTTGAAGTCAGCTACATACACATTGCTTTGTTACAAGTAGATGGAAGCTGCAGGGCTACTTGCTTTTTACCTTGATCTCTGTACAGAGGCTTGGTGTTTTGACAGATTATATTTTAGCAAATAGGGTAGGAATTCTTAAAAGAGCCACATTTGTAGTTAGGCATGCCAAAATTAGAATAATGTTTCTTGTAATGTACATTTTAAAAAAAACCCTGTTCTTCCTCAGCCTTGCCATTTCTTTTTCTCATTAAAGGCTTTGTTACGCAAGATTTTATCCCAACATAACCCCTGAGCTGACTGTGCCCTCAATGTTTCTTGAAAGATCTAAACCTTTGAAGGGCCATGCTGAGGGCATACCTAATTCAGGGGTAGGAGTCATAGAATCATAGAAGGGGTTTCATGGGACATCTATTCCAACCCACTGCTCAATGCAGAATCTTCAGCTAAAGCAGCACCAGCAGGTGCAGCCTCTTTTTGAAGATGTCCAAAGAAGAAGACCCCACCACCCCTCTAGGCAATTGATTCTATTACCGAACCACTCTTACTGTCAAGAAGTTCCTTCTAACATTCAATCAAAATCTACTCTCCTGTAACGTAAAATCATTAGACCTGGTTCTGCTCTTTGGGGCAGCAGAGGACAGGCCTGCCCCCTCCTCTCTGTGACAGCCCTTGAGATGTTCAAAGAGTGCAATCAGGTCACACTTCAGTCTTCTTGTCACCAAACTGAACATGCCCAGCTCCTTCAACCTTTCTTCATATGTTTTGTTCTCCATACCTCTTATCATTCTCATTGCCTTTCTCTGAACTCACTCCAATTGCCTATATCCTTCTTAAAATGATGCACCCAGAATTGAGATTGATCTCTCTGTTCATGTCCAGAACAAGCTTGGAAATAAGTAGTTGCTTGTAGTTAAATACTTTCTGCAGTAGATAAGGTGTAATTGCAGTTTAACGGGATAACTTGCATTCCTTTGTGGTGTAAGTTTTAGTTACTTTTACAGAATGGTTGTGTGGCTTCACTGAATGGAGGAGGTAGGATATCTCATGGTTCAAGTGCCGCCTTTTGTTGTGACCCCCTACTGGGTTCATATTGCTGGCCAAAAAAATATTCTGAAGTTGCTGATTTTAGTAACTAAAAGTGGTGATTTTTGAAAAGGAATGAACTACTTTTTAAAAATCACAAGAAGAATGGTAATAATCTACTTTTGCTATCTTGAAACTATAATTGTAATTACTTTAAAAAGTAACTTTCCAAGTTCTGACTTCAGCAAGAAACTTCTTTAATGATGGATCTCACAGTACTACAGAGAGCAAGAGATCAGTCATGAATGACAGAAGACAATCAAGAAGACTATGTGACAAGCAGATAGCAGACTAGAATTCTGTATGTCAGCCACCCTGAGAGCTTCTGCTGGTGGATGGGGTAAAAAATTTAACTATAACATAATTTTCGCATATGTAGTTTACATTTAAAGAGCAGTGCAATACTTGCTTGTTCATGAGAACTGCTTGTTTGTGAGAACTGTAGGAGAGTAGGCCATGTTTGTCATTCCACTTGCTTCTGTAAACAGAAGACAGAGGATTGTGGAATGTTTAGTGAGAATAAAGGATTGCTCAAATTGTGGGTTTGTTTTTTTAAAACAGAGAAAACAGACGAGGAGTCAGGAATAACTTTGCATGATTTCACTGAATACTAGCTGTACCCAGTGTAACATACACCGCCGCCACCAGTTGATTGCCTGGGTCCTGTCACAGGCAGCTCGCCGCCACTGTCAGTTGACTGTCTGGGTCCCGTTACAGCCCTTGACTGGTGAGTGGGTAAGGGAAGAAGGAGGGGTCCTTGTGAGGCTGGCGGATGCAGATTGAGTGCAGCTTGAGTGGCAAGAGTGGATTATGAGGTGGAGAGGGAATTTGCACATGGGTGGTGATTGGCTGAGGGAGCGGCCAATCAGCACACTGGGAGAGGCAACATACTCTCTCTCTCTCTCTTTCTCTCCACTATATATATACTATATATGCTCCTTCATGAAAAGGGAGCTGAATTAGACGATCTCCAAAGTGCCTTCTAACTCTGCAGCCCAAATCCAATTGTGAGAAGGAACTAGAGTAGACTTGTTGAATCAATAGATTTACATAAGTATTGACTTACCAAGTTGCTCTTGATTCAGTATTATTTGGAATAAATAATTGTATCTGGCCCTACGATTCTGTGTATGGAGACGTAGGTATTAAGCGGTGCCATATAGAATAATCCTTACAATAGAACTTGAAAAAGATACTTTTGAGGAGAATTATAGTTTAAAGAATCCTCCAACTAGCATGAATGGTGGGCTGAGGGTTCTGACAGTTATAGTCCAGAAAAGTAACATTTGCAAGTTCCTGCCCTAGAGAAATTTCTAACACTATTGAGCTTTGTCCTGTGAATGCTGCCTTAGACAGAGTGCTTCACATGAAACAACTCCACTCCCCTGTCTGTTGAAAGTACCAGTGTGATCATGGAGCAAAGGGTCTATGCTGCCCATGGTAAAAACATTTCCTTGACTCTCATGCCTTCAGGCTGTGAGGCAAAGGACTCTCCATGTAGGCTCATGTACACATGTAGACCTCCTCCATGTGAGGATGGACTCTAGCCCAATCAGTGTCCTTCTTCCTTAAGTGGAGAGCTCTATGTGTTTACATAAATATGCATGGAGAGCCTTTCCCATGCAATCCAAAATTGTGGATGACTAGGAAACATTTCTGCTATGGATGGTGGTAAGATAGTGGGGAGCAGAGCTAGCCCTCTTTTCTGTTTTTTTCTTCTTCGTGTTTTCATGTGAACCATTCTGATATGTTATAAAGTTCAAGTATTATGAATTCAAAAATTCAAACATAAATTCAAAGTGCTGGTTTTGGCCTATAAAGCTCTATACAGCCTGGGTCCGGGTTATTTGAAGGACCATATCTCCCTTTATGAGCCCATTAGAGAGCTCTAAGATCATCTGGAGAGGCCCTTCTCTCTGTCCCACCACTGTCTCTGGCACGTTGGGTGGGAACGAGGGAGAGGGCCTTCTCAGTGGCTACTCCTAGGCTTTGGAACTCCCTCTTAGGTGAGGCCAGGATGGCGCTGTCTCTGCTCTCCTTTCAGCAACAAGTAAAAATATTCTTGTGCCATCAGGCATTCACAATCTGATGTGGGCTGGGGTTGTACATGTTGTGTAGTTTAGTTTTTAAGCTGTTTATAGTGTTATTGCATTTTAATATTTTTAAAATGTTTTAACACTGTAAATTGTTTAATCTGTTTTTTTAAATTTCATATTTATATTTATATTTTTAATGATTCTGTATTGTTTTAGACTTGTTGTTAGCCACCTTGATTTCCTTGGGAGAAATGTAGGATATAAATAAATAGAATATATAAAATAAATAATTATATACTACAGATCTGTGGCCCTCATGAACCATGCGTAGTAGGCAACATGAAAGTTGCAAGAGTTTAATGGGCACTGCTAGTGAATCAGGTCACAAACAAGAGAGAGTGAGGATTCCATTCACACGGGTTGTAATTTGCTGTGTGGCTTCTTTTGCTTTTGAATGTAGCATTGATGATTAATGTGGCTCTTGCCCAGGGAAAAGAAACCCATTAGCTTATTAGATTGGCAGGTCATTAGGAGTGGATTAATGTAGATACCTGTTATAAAAAATGGCTGGAGATGGGAGTAACAGTTGGGATCTTTCTGCACCTTCTGTTTAATGAAACTGGAAGGAAGAAAGGAGAAAGCAGAAGTAATTTATTTGTAAGGCAGTAGATAACTTCCTCATGTGACCATAGACATTCCAGAAATTGTAACTCTCAAAGACATTTGCTTATGATAGAACAGCTGAGCAAAATATAAGGGAAATGGAAAAGCGTTAGTCTTTGTTGACTACAATACGTAAGGGAAATGTTAGCTTAAATGCACAGATGGATGTGTGGGGCTTATGATGGTTCTTTTTTCTAATAAGATTTCTACTACTGCACCAAGGCTTTTGTTTCCTCACACTAATCCTCTTATGTACCTCAGATATGTCCTCTCTCTTGCCTAGGATATTAAGCTGATTGTGCCGTCCTCTATATGCTTTCACTTCATGTTTTTATGCACATCGTAGGAAAGCATTCATTACTGGTTTCAATAAGTGTTTGCAAGCAGTCACCTGACTGTGTGCTTGTCATAATCTCTTGAAGATTGCCAGCTAAAAATACTTTTTCCTTAATCTCCTTTAGTGGACAAGGAAGTAAAATAAGGATGCACGAGGACAACTTGACAGCCAGACAGCTGTACAAGTGTTATGTTATATACACATGCTAGGGGTCTCTCACTTGCTCACGCTATCTGGGTGACTTCTTTAGCTGTTTGCTTGCCAAGTGCCATAGCCATGCCATCTTTTCCCATTCTCAACAGTTTGGGAAAGCTCTGTGGATCAGGGAAAAGTAAGCAGTTGGTGTCTGAACGGATCAAGTACAAAAACTCTGTCAAAAGGATGTCCATTATAGAAGATGGTGATATTGCTGAGGTCTTGTACCTCGTCCCTAAGCAGTCTGTGATGAAGCAGTTGCCGTACCTCAATCCAGATGACTACTATTTGTGTGAATGGCTATTTGATGGTCCAGAAGATTCGGGTGAGTAAGAAAACTTGGACCTGGTGTGAGCAGTTTCTGTTCCTGGCTTAAAATTGTGGTGGACATGGTGTATTTCTGCTAAGAGGAATAGAAAGGTATAGAAGGTCTAATTCTTCTGTCTCCAGATTGGATTGCTTTACATTTTGAAGGTATTAATCTAAGTTTAAAAAAAAAAAAACATTGAGAAGTAGTATGGATTAGACTCAGCTAGTAGTATGTTTCTGAATTCTCACAATGGTGTCTTACTAGATGTTAAGATAACTTACGTTTGTATACTTTCCCTTGCCCTGGTTATGGTTGTCGGCTCAGAGAGTAAATGTTGGGTACATCTACACTGTAGAAATAATGCAGTTTGACATCACTTTAACAGCCATGGCTCCATCCTACAGAATACCAGGATTGGTAGTTTTGTGAGGTGCTGTCACTCTTTGGCAGAGAAGGCTAAAGACCTTTTAAAGCTACAGATCCCAGGATTCGATAGGGTTGAGCTACAGCACTTAAAGTGGTGTAAAACTGCATTATTTCTACAGTGTAGATGTAACCGTCAAAGCAGCATGTCAAGAAGCAACATTCTTAGATTGGTCTTTCTTCAGTTGTAATATTTACTGTATTGTTTGACTCAAACACATTTTCAGTAGGAGGTTATGTTCTCATTGGGTTCCTTGTTCAAGCAGAAAGCTCTCCTGATTGTTACACTAGCTCGTTGTTGGGATGACTAAAAAAACCCCCCAGCCATATCCATATGAATTCTGCTACATTTAGATCAAGTCAAGTTCCCCCCCAATCTCATATATGAAGAAATTTGCAGGATTTATTTATTTATTTATTTAAATATTTATATCCTGCCCTTTATCCAAAGATCTCAGGGTAGCTTACAATAAAATCAACTTAAAACAATAAATAATTCTCTGTCTTTTCTTTGCAAACGAAGATTCAGGAAGGACTCATCCCGCGCTTTCTGCAAGCGCGCTGATGATTAAAAAGGCCAATCTGAGATAAACAAGTCCAGCTGCAGAAAGTACAGCAGCAGGTCTCCTTGGGTGATGTTTCTGGGTTGTGATTCTTTCTGCGTTGTCATTTCTCTTCAAGACTTGTTTGGCGTGAGTTCTCAAACAAGGCTGCAGCATTGTGGATAGTGTGTCTCCATGCCTCCCGACGTGAGGCCAGGGCGGACCATTGTTGGTGATCAATTTGGCCGAGCCTGAGATGTTGTTTCAGGGAGTCCTAGTATCGTTTTTTGGAGCGCCCCTCTTACGCTGACCCGTGGCGAGTTCACCATAGAGTACTATTTTTGGGAAGTGATGGTCCCCCATCCTAGAAACGTGCCCTGCCCAGCGCAGCTGTGTTCTCATTATTATGGCCTCAATGCTGGTGATCCCTGCTTGCTCAAGGACAGCAACATTCGTCACATAGTCAGTCCAGTGTATATTTAGGACTGTGCATATACAGCGCTGATGAAAGCGTTTGAGGAGTTGTAAGTGGTGGCGATAGATGACCCATATTTCAGACCCATAAAGGAGAATAGACAGTACAATGGCTCTATACACACTGAGAGGTGGGAAATACAAACTCCTTGAAAAAGCAGCCATTTTCAGCACTGTAACCTGTCTTAATGGTCAAAAGACCCACCAAACTTCGCGTGCTCCTAACCAACAAGATAGCAGCAGCAGGTGATTTACTTTTGTTTTTAAATCTGCTGCCGCCACATTAAAAACAAAACAAAAACAGTTTACCATGGTGCACACATGCGATTTTTCATATTTACAAAAAGAAAAAAAGAGAGAATAAAAGATCACCATTTCATTGACTTACTAGACCTTTGCTTAGCTGAAAATCCAACATGGCAGCAGCAGTCGCTTTCCCTGTTTGCTAGCCCCAACCCCATGCTCACATCCAGTCATGCTCACATTACGCTGCCTGGTCGCAGCAACGTGAACACAACTGTCCTAACGATCACACATTTCCATGCCATACAGCCCTGGTAAGCCCTGGCGGCGCAGTGGTTAAATGCCAGTGCTGCAAGTCACCACGTTCCAAGTTTGATTCCAGAGGGCTCCAAGGTTCACTCAGCCTTCCATCCTTTCGTAGGTTGGTAAAATGAGTACCCAGCTTGTGGGGGCAATTAGCTAACACACATTGGAAACTACTTAATGCAGTGTAGATGTGTAAATAGCTATTGCTTAAAACAATTTGTAAGCCGCTCTGATAGCCTTCTGGCTGAAGAGCAGGGTACAAATAAATAAATAAAGAATAAAGAATAAATACAGAGCTTTTCAAAAACTCTGGGAGAAGCCCTGGAGGCTTCCCACATGGAGTTTAAGGTGGATTTGGCTGCCCCCTTTCTGAATGAGATGTATTTATGCGAATGTCCATTTGTATAGATCGCCTTCCATGCGATTACCATTTGGATTATTTTCACTGTACAGACAAGCCCTTGTTTGGTGTACTTCCTCAGATGCATGGAGTTGACGTGTGTGAATCTGGTCTTAAAATGGAATATAATCATTTTATTTTCAAAAGACTGATGAGACTGAAATCTTCAAATCCATTTGCGAAGCCCAGGTTGATGCTTTAGCTGCCATCTCTGCTTGTCCTGCAGTAGTGTGGCTTCAGTGTGCTGTCTGGATTTTTTTTAAAAGACCTTTAAGTATATGTTAACGGTTTTTCTCTTCTTTGAGTGCTAGAGAGTGGCAGGTGCATCACTAAGGACAAATTTCTTTATTTGCAGTTTCTCCTACAAGTATCTCATCTTGAAGAAACAAAGTTCTGTAATGTTTGTAGCTCCTAAAGCAATGATGGGCAAACTCTGTTGCTCCTGATGTTTGACTGCAACTCCCAACATGTTTCATCATTGGCTATGCTGCCTAGGTTCATGACAGCTGTAGTCTAATAACGTGTGCTTCAGACACTTCCCCCTGTCTTAAAGAATAAAAGGAAAATTATTGCCCTCTACAAGTATGGGGCCTAAATACCCTAAAGGCGCCAGAACCTATTTGATCTTGGAGGCTAAACAGGGTCAGCTTTGGTTAATACTTAGATGGGATACCATTAGTGAATACCAGGTGCTGTAGGCTCTATTTCAGAGGAATGAACTGGTTAAAACCATCTCTGAGTATCCCTTGTCAAAAAAACCCAAAACCCTATGAAATTTATGGGGTCACCATAAATTGATAGATGACTTGAAGGTGGATAAACACATGTGTGATGTGAAGTTGAAGACTTTCACGGCCGGAATCCATAGGTTTTCTGTGGGGGGGGGGGGGTTCCGGGCTGTGAGGCCGTGTTCTGGAAGAGTTTATTTCTGACATGTCGCCTGCATCTGTGGCTGGCATCTTCAGAGAGTACTCTGAATATCCTCTCCAACAGGGGCTCACAGTATATAACCCCCCCACACACACTCCTACCCAACCATTATCTGAAGATGCCAGCCACAGATGCAGGCGAAAGGTCAGAAATAAATTCTACCAGAACACGGCCACTCAAGTGTGACTTCCTTTCTTATACTCTATGGGTTTATGCCTTTAAATGCACTATCTTAAAAAGTATACTATGTGCTCAAATTACAGTGCACTTCTTGAAATCTGCTTGCTGCCCTCCCCTTTTAGAGCAATCTGTTTCTTTCCCCTTGCTAAAACAGAGCAGATATTTTCTTCTTCTGCCTAGCCGTTTGATAAGACTGTCCAGCAGACTAGTTCCAAACACAGCCCTTGGGGAGAAGACTAGCAGGATGTAGATCCAATTTACTGGTCTTCCTTGTTTCAATAGGAGAGGTTTTTGCCAAGATTTTGTAAATACTTGGTGTGATGAAGTGTATACAACTGCCTGGAGTAGTAATTACAAGATTCAGACCTGAACTTCAGTCAGCTGCGCTAATAAATATCAACATGACATGGATCCAAATTTAATCATGACCGACTTAAGTTCCATTGATTTCAGTTGGTCATATCATGACCTAATAAAATGTAAGCTAGTTTACTGTGGGCTTGTCTACACTAGAAAAAAAACACCCAATCCCCCCTGAATCTGGCCCGATAATGCCACATGATGTACGAACTTCTCCCCAAATTTGGTGCGATAATGCCACATGATATATGGCTCTATCTGCACTTGGGGAATACTGCCTTAATCTTAAAACTTGTAGTTTTCTCTGGAGTTTCAAGGAAACTCTGGAGAAAACTGTAGTGTGAACAATCCATCTGCACTGGATTCAGGGGGCTAGGGAGGCGAGGAAGGACAAGCCCTGCCTGAGGCATCACCATTTCCCTCCTCCTTGGTGCCACTTCATAATTCCAAAGGCAGAGTCCTAGTGCCAGGTGTGTGGCTAGCAGCAGCGACTGACATGCAGCTTCACTGGGGGTAAAAATATGAATACATGTAAGTGTGGCACTTAAATCGGGGCCAGAGTGGTCTGAATTTCATGTGTCACAAGTCTGGGCTAAAGTAGCCCAAATTACTTTCAGTGTAAACAAGCCCTCAGCTATGGAAAATTAATTGACTTACTGCTGTTTTAGTATAGTCATTAAAAAAAAATACTTTCCCCAAGACAGTAGAAACAATATGGGTTTTTAAAAATAAATAGTGAGAATGTTATAAGACCAGCATTGGCCTGGGCCCAGTAGAATAATGCTAGCCTCCCATTTGTGTTTCAGTGACATGTTGACCCAGAATTAACGGGATGCACAGTTTGGTTGACAGCATTCCCAGTTTTGCTGATGAAGTGCATATTTTTAATAGACACAAAGTTTTGCTGAGCCATGCAAAGCTCATGCTTTTTACTGATCAGGGCAGAGGGAACTAGGATAGCAGCTGAACAGGATTTCAAATGTTGCATATCATCATTATTTTCTTTGAAATCCAGTGATTTTACAATAGATGTCAAAAACAATAGATGAAAAATGTTTCTACCAAGAATGACAAAACATATGCAGTATAGTCAGGCCCTGAGCTCCCTCCTAGAATTCACTCCCTCCTAGAATTTGAACAAACTCCCCACCCCACTCCCTAATTCACTCCTGGTCAGCAGGTTTGTTGGCTGCAGGAGGAAAAAGCTTGTAGATGCAGTGGTTGTGAAGGAGATAAGACACTGGAGAAACAGAGCTTTCCTTCACCACTGATGTGAGGCCCTCGAAAGGGAGGAACTGCCAGTGTAGTTTAACAACAGGATTCTAACCTGAGAGAGAGAGAGTTGTTGCCTCAAGGTCACCCAGTGAATCCAACCCTCTAACTGCAACACCACACTGACTTACTAAATTGTGAAAAGGAAGAGTGTATTTCTACTTCTTTATGTGTGTGGACATCACAGAGAAATGCAGCAGACGGCTCAGCCTTCCTACCTGCCTTGCTGACAGAAGCATCTTGAAACAATCCAAAGGAGAGGGGGGACTCACCAGGTGTAATCTTCCTCTCTGTAATTCACACTGCCTCCTCCAGTTACAAGTCCTAAGCCTATAGCAGTCCATTGGCAATGCTAGGTGTATGTGTTCTTGATGTGACCTACAGACATAGCCACACCTTAGCAGTGACCTCTGCTCTTGTCAGGTCTCATAAGCTGAGTGGATTGAAGCTTAGTCTTTGGCTGTGAAGGAAGAAAGGCAAATGAAAGTTCAGGTAATATCCCTAGTGATGGAGTCAGCAGTGCATTTGTTCTGGGTTTCTGAGAAATGTATTTGCTGTCCTCCTGAATCTGGTTTCTCTGTATTCCCCTTGATAAATCAAGAGATAAAATTGTGGGAAATATAAGCATCTTTAAAGGAGGAAACCTTTGCACTTGCCATGCTCTCTCTTTTTCTCTTTCTGTGGGGTTGTCAATACAAAGCAATAAAATGTGGATTGATGCACAGTGGGATCTCATTAACACAAACCATATTCTCCTTGAATTCTATGAGGAGTATTTTCACTGTTTACACAACCCCTGTGTGTATGTGTATGTTTGTGGACAGGCAGCTTTGGTTTATTTAGTCATTTTTCACGGGTGTCAGTCCTGTTATCACAATGTAAACATGCAGGCCTTTTTCTTTCTTTCTGGTACTGAAGCAATTAATTCTGCTATGACTAGGGCTAAACTAAAAATCCTCCCTCAGCTTTTCAGCCCCATTTTCATATAGCAAAATGGGCATGGAGCAGCTTTTCAGGGAAAAATGTTAAGAGTGATACCCATTACATCCTGCTGGATTTCTTCCTATTAGCCTTCAATCATCACTCTTCCCCTTCCTCACAACATGATGGACAGATGCTACAGGATGAAACCCACAGGCACTGAGTCACGACCACTAGAAATGTTCACCCTATCCAGAAATTGTCTGAGAGATTTGAATCCCTCTCTTGCATCTCTCTTCCTGCTGCAGGAACCCTTTAAGAACTTTCTGCTCAGTGATTACAACAAGTATTGAGAGCCAGTGTGGTGTAGCGGTCTGACTGTTGGATTAGAACTCTGGGAGACTAGGGATCGAATCCCTGCTGTGCCATGGAAGTCCACTGGGTGACTTTGGGCAAATCACACTTTCTCAGCCTCAGAGGAAGGCAAAGGCAAACCGCTTCTGAATAAATCTTGCCAAGAAAACCCCCATAATAGGCTCCCCTTAGGATCACCGTAAGTCAGAAATAATTTGAAGGCACACCACCACCAACACCACCACAACAACCACCAACACCACCCTGTTGCATTCCATGTGCTACCTACAGCACAATCTTAAGCCTTCTTTCCTCAAAAATAAGTCCCACTATGTTCAGTAGCAGTGCAAATGGTCCAATGTCTGGTTGGAATTACCATTTTGGACTAAATGCATAGGAGCACATTCACTTAAGTTCAATGGACTTTACTCCTGGGAAAACATGTTTAGGAGTGTCCTGTTAGTGAAACACAAGGCTAATGGGATAGCTCTAAATATGTTTTCTTGGAAATAAATCCTACAGCATTTAGCAGAATTTACAACAATTATATTTAAAGCAACAATTATATTCAGTGTGTTTCTGTCAGCTTGATATGAGCAATTCTGACCCTCCATCTGTTGCCTACAACTCGCATTAGCACCAGCTAGCATAGCCAATAGTGAGGAACAAGGTAGGACAAGTGTCATGATGGAGGGAGGAGCCGACCTCCCTCATGGGCCCTATAACATCAAAGAGCCCAATGATATCTGAAGTCTGGGGAGAGACTTCCAATGACTCTGAATTCCATCACAGAGACTGATTACTATGGACTTCATAAATGTAAGTTAGCCTTTCCATTTAGTGTAGGAAAAAATGTCTAGTTAGAAATGCATTAGCTTTTGTGATTTATTTTAAGCTCATGGTTGAATGTATTGTCTGTAACTTGATTTAGTTGAGAACCTGGAGAGACTAGATTTCCTCCATGCTAAGTACTTAAGTGCTTGGAACTAGAAATAAAGTTTTCTCTCTTTTTTCTACAAAGTTGCCTCACATGCCTTTTCGGTCAGCTATCTTAATTCTCTCTGGGATTGAGAAGGAGGGGGTATGGGTAACCCTCATTTAAGGCTGGAAGTTTTAAAATAAGAATGTGATTGTCTCCTTGTAATCACATTTCAAAATTAAGTTAAATCAAGGAGTGGTGGCAGACTACCGAAGTATTCAGATTATTCCTAAAAGCTGGGGCCTTCCTTTCCTCTCTGTGATAGAGGAATGCACAGAGAGGCAGGAGGGGTTCCCACCTTAACAACAAGGAATAAGGATTACCCAAACATCAGTTTTTATTCAACATGAGTGAGCTAATAGCAGTTCTAGAAATGAATGTATAGGAGAGCTCACATAAGTGCATGCAATTGTATTTGAAGATTAATAAATATTTAATTGCCTGTCTGCAGTTGGTTCCAGCTACCTGCTTTGCAGGTACATGATGAAGCAGATGCACATATCTACTTTAAAATATATTTATCTACCTCCAATGTATGTTTTAGTCCATTATGTGCGAAGCTGTCTGAATCCTACTGTGAATGTTCTTGGTTTCCTAGTGCAAAAATGCTTGGAGGGAAAGGGAGAGCGGACATAAAAACAAAGCCATGCTTTTTCACTTCCAGCACCCATTTAGAAGTGGACATTTAGAAAATGTCAAACTCACAAGGTTTAAATAGAGCAAGATGAATAGTTTAAAACCACTTTTTATTCTTCATTGGGAAAGTAATGACCTTTGAACAAAGGTCTGAGTTGTCTTTTAGACTACCATCTTTTAGACCCAGAGCTTAAAAACAGATGGATTTTTTTTTTCATGCAATTCCTGATTAATAATATTGGCCATTGATATCATGCCATTGGTATAGCTGAAAGCATATGATCGGTTCATCTCTCCCTGCTTTTTAAAAAAGTTGTCACTGCAAAAAAAAAATGGCCTTCATTGTGGATTTTCATAGAATTATTGTTTCAATGCTTTTCATTTTTTTCAGAAGCTCCTTGCTACAGTACCATCCATATATGCTTCAAAGACATAGCCATGTTAGTCTGAAATATCAGTATGCAAAGGGATCTCTCGTAGCACCTTTGAGACTAACTGAGAGAAAGAAGTTGGTAGGTAGCATAAGCTTTTGTAGACTTAAGTCTAATTCCTCAGATACTTCAGGCCACCATAGATCAGGCTAACAGAGCCCACACTGCAAGCTCGAGGCAAGGACAAGAAGTGCGTGCAGAGAGGATAACTCACACAAGTAAGGTCAACAGCAGATAAAAAGTCACATGTATGAAACAGACACAGGCCAACTCCAACCATACACTTTCTCTTTGTAGCTGTCCTCATTGCTTGTACATCCAGTCCCCACCCAAGTCCCTCAAATTGTTCATGCCTCCTTTAGCACCAGCAGCTGCCTGTATCTGTTGTTACTTGGTGCATGCAACCTTGCATGTGTGCTTGCTTGATATATTTATTTATTTTCATTCTACCCTAAATTCAAGGATCTCAGAGTGCAATAAAGTCAATTTAAACATTTAAAAATAATTTAAAACAATAATATTATTAGAACACAAGAAGTAATTTAACAAGTTAAAACAGGACAGTTTTAAACAGTTAAGATAATTTTAAATCATGCATAGAGTGCAGGTTTGTTCTGTGTTGTCCCAGAGAGTAGGGCATGTCTGTACTATTTAAATACCTCAAGGGCTGTCACAGACAGGAGGGGGCAGGCCTGTTTTCTGCTGCCTCAAGGGGTAGGACCAGGTCTAATGGTTTATAGTTACAGGAGAATAGATTTTGATTGTTCATTAGAAGGAACTTCTTGACAGTAAGAGCGGTATGATAATGGAACCAATTGCCTAGAGAGGTGGTGGAGTTTCCTTCTGACATCTTCAAAAAGAGGCTGCTCAGGATGCTTTAGCTAGAGATCCTGCATTGAGCAGGGTGTTGGATTTAGATGGCCCATGAGGCCCCTTCCAACTCTATGACTCCACAATGATGATGATATTTAAATTCCCCTTGTTTCTTTTATCATTTTATCTTAAAGAGTAGTACCTCATTGTAACTATTATTATGGCAAATGATTATGACAAGTGCTTTACAAGACTAAAGTCCACAAGATCAAAAGAAACAAATAACTCCATGGTGACCGGATGAGGTAAAATTAAGCACATTATTGCTCAGTGAATCATGTTATTGAATGTGGCAGGTTACCTTTCAGTGTTATTAAAGGGTATATCTTGCTGTTCTTTAAACTTTCTCCTTAACCTTTCAGATTTTGAACTCAAATTAGAATCTTTTTTGCAAAATAGTATGTAGATTCAGTAAAAGCTCAAACATTACAGCCCCCCAAAATTGGTGTTGCAGAATAATTCTGTGATGAGATTTGGTCTTAGATTTGTCTTTGTCGCCTAATCAAGGAACACTTTCTGAAGCTGTAGCATCTTCAACTAGATGCAACAAAGATTTGTCCTTTAAAAAAGACACTTTCTTTTTATCCATGTAAATGGTAGCATGGTAATAATTCAAATTGGGTGGGATAGAAACAATTTGCAGAATATGGGGAAGAATGAACTGCTGTCAGCCAAAGGAAGGAGGTCAAGTTCCTGATAGTTATACCAGATGCAGCTAATTCAGAAACTTCAGGCTCTCGGCCACCACAGAAGGCAATGTGACACATATGTACCTGTTCCTTCTGAGTCCGAAGAGGGCTCTGGACCCCATCTGTATGCAGCTTGATTCCAGCCTTAAACTTGGAGCAAGCCCTAATGATATCACTCAAAACTCACTCAATATGTTAAATAGGTACAGATAGAGATACTGCTCTCTTCCTCTTATTCTTGCAAAAAATATTCATACGTATGGTGAAATACAGACATTTTTGTGAAGGTATATGTGTAAAATGAGAGCCAATGTGGTTCAGTGGTTTGAGTGTTGGACTAGGTCTCTAGCAGGCCACACAGTTGAAATCTCCACTAGGCCAAAGAAACCCAGTGGGTGACTTTGGGCAAGTCACACTCTCTCAGTCTCAGAGAAAGGCAATGGTGAACCCCCTCCGAACAAATCTTGCTAGGAGAACCCTCCGATAGATAGGTTTGGCCCTCTGATAGTGTTGCCATAAGATGAAAATAGAGTAAAAGAGCAATAGAAACATAGAGTTGGAAGGGGCCATCAGGTCAAAACCCCTGTTCACTGACTATCACCACCTTAATTTCCTCAGGGCTTAGAAGCTTTCTGGGGGAATTAAAATAGAGAAGTGATATCTGCCTAATTTGTCACCTTTTCAGAGCTCTGGACCCTAATTTTTTTTAAGTAAATAAACTCACAAGGAGATGGTGGAGTCAGCAGGAGTAGATCTTTTGAGGCTCATGACAGTTGTTAGGTACTAGTAAAAGTTGTTACCTTTTGAATGATAACTTCTAAAGTCCTTCAGTTGGCATGGTCAGTGGGAGCTGTAGTCCAAGAAAGTAGCTTTCTCAAGCTATGCTTTTGCTCCACTATGCTAGGTGCTGATGCTAGGGCTGAATAGGGCATTTCGTTAGTTATTTAAATGGTAGTTTGTGTCATATTTAGGTTCTAAAACTATGAGCAGTGCTATACACGGATGCTGTGTTGTTGTTTTTCAGCAGCAGAAGGAAAAAGTATGGAAATAAAATGTGCATCTACATGTTTCTGAGAAAATGGAGCCAACCAGATTTCTTGGACAATTGTTTAAAATTATGTGTGTATGTGCCCTTTTCGTCTGCACACTTCAGAAGAATTTTCTGTATAAAATGCCAGTGTCAATGAGGTTTCTCAGAACAACAGTTATAACACACTGCCCTTTCCAAGTGATAAAATGTACCCAAGCAGAAATGCTTAGTTTATATAACAAAGGTCAAAACTAAACCTGACACCGGATGCCCACAACTATATCTCTTGACAACAACAACTTCTTCTTCTTCTTCTGGGAGAGGCCCCAATTTGACCTGTGTGTCCATTGTTCCTCCTCATTACCAAGAGCACCTCAAGATGGTATGCGTGTGTCGTATGGAATTAACATGGAGGGAAAGGACTACAGTAATCCCTTTGCACAGCAGTCAGTGATTCATCTCCCTCTCCCCAACCCACAACTGCTTTTTCCAGGTACCAAAGGTGGAGATCCAATCATAGGTCCTTTGCATCAATTTTATTTTGTTCCTAATTTTGTTTTATCATGGAGTAAACTAAATATGATTCCTAAGCCTGGCAATTTAATTTTCAAGTTTGTGTGTAAGAGTTAACAGTGCAACCCTAGTTATGTCTACTCATAAAGTCGTGTCTATTCATAAGTAAGAACCTGTGAGTTTAATGGCCCTTACTTCCAAGTAAGTGGGAATAGGATTGTGGCACAGTTTGATCTTTTCTCTGGCTGGTTGCTCGTCAGACAGTTTGGAACTAGGAAAGCGATGAAATGCAACAGTGTTAATCCTTAGCACATGTGAAAAATGGGACTTGGCCACCCAAATGTCCCAGTCTGTAGCAGTTGCCCTTCCATGTCAGCAGCTCTTGAAGTGGAAAATAAATGCTACTTAGAAACACCTTTTGAGTGAGGTCATATCAAATAAGTCTTACTGCATTTTGTGTGCAGCCACAGCTCAGAAATAACCAGTTGCACATACCATAAGTAGTTGTAATTACAGTTGTCCCTCCATATCCACGGATTTGGTATTCATAGATTTAAGTATTTGCGGCTTGAAAATATTCTTAAAAAAATAGTAATCCAAAAAGCAAACCTTGATTTTGCCATCTTATATAATGGGACTTGAGTATTCACGGATTTTGGTATCCACAGGGGGAACCAAACCCCAGCCCATATGAAGGGACAACTGTAATTCATATCCCTGTCCTGTGTGTGTGCACGTACCTTCAAGTCAACATATGGTAACTCAATGAATTTCATAGGGTTTTCTTAGGCAAGGAATACTCTGAGGTAGTTTCAGCAGTTCCTTCCTCTGAAATATAGCCTACAGCACCTGGTACTTGTTGGCGGTCTCCCGTCCAATTACTAACCAGAGCTGATCCTGCTTAGCTTCAAAGATCAGATGCTGGTGCCTTTAGGGCATTTAAGCCCTACACACACACATACACACCCTTATAGTAATACTCCAAGGCCCAAATGCAGAAGATATGCAAAAGAACAGCTAGACCAGAATCACCTGCTCATTCATAATCATAACCATAGGCCTCATTTGGATATAATGATCAACCATGGGTTTGCATACTCCTTGCTCCTCTTTTCTGTTCTAGTACAGCCAGGAAGAATAGTTGGAAGAATAGTTTCACTTTCATTTTAGAGTAACACACTCTTTCTCTGGCTTTTCTTCCCAAACGAAGATTCAGGAAGGACTCATCCCACGCTTTCTGCAAGCACACTGATGACTAAAAAGGCCAATCCCAGATAAACAAGTCCGGTTGCAGAAAGCACAGCAGAAGGTCTCCTTGGGTGATGTTTTTGGGTTGTGATTCTTTTTGCGTTGCCATTTCTCTTCAAGACTTGTTCGGTGTGAGTTCTCAAATAAGGCTCCAGCATTGTGGATAGTGCGTCTCCATGCCTCCCGATGTGTGGCGAGGGCAGACCATTGTTGGTGATCAATTTGGCCGAGCCTGAGATGTTGTTTCAGGGAGTCCTTGTATTGCTTTTTTGGAGCACCCCTCTTACACTGACTCGTGGCGAGTTCACCATAGAGTAGTATTTTTGGGAGGCGATGGTCCTCCATCCTAGAAACATGCCCTGCCCAGCGCAGCTGTGTTCTCAATATCATGGCCTCAATGCTGGTGATCCCTGCTTGCTCATGGACAGGAACATTCGTCACATAGTCAGTCCAGTGTATATTTAGGATTGTCCGTATCCAGCACTGATGAAAGGACCCTTTCATTTTAGAGTAACAACATTAATCCTATACAGTATCAAATCCCAGAGAAACTGAGTTTGATGCTAATTACAGTTAGTTGAACACATCAGCTTCAAACCACAGTTTACAAAGCTAGTTTAGTATATTTAGGCATGATAAGGGCTCGATACCAACACAAAGGTGTAACTAATTCAAAATAGAAGCAAAAAAATCCAGTTGCTTTCTCATAAATAATGGAGGAGTGAAAGAGGGGGGTTACATGAGTTATATATGTTATCGTAACCTATAGTTTATTGTTACTTCCAATCCAGAACAGTATCTAAGGACAAATTTGTGTATGTATGCATGTGTTTAAAAAAACATCATCATGAAATGAGGCACTAGAACTATTATTCTTAGTAATTTAATGAGTCACAGAAGCTGAAATGCCAGCCTTGGGGGACTTTGACTGCTTATCAGGGATTCTTCTCATAAGGAAACAGACCGTTTCTCTCCATGCATTTTTTCCTGTGTGTGTCATCTGTTCAGATGATCTGTTCAAATAATAGATTGGCATGAATATGGAATTCAAGGAAGCTTGGATGACTGAATTTTTGTCACACCTGGTATTTTAAAAAAAGTAACCTTGAAAATATTTGCAGAAAATAAAATTTAACAGTGACTGTACATTCTCAGTCTGCCAAGATGTACCAGCCATCTGTTCCTCCATTGGTCTGATGCCTGTATTCACTTAGAGATTGCCTCTGTGGGCAGAACAATTGCCTTTTGGAGATTAAAGATCTGTATGTTGCTGATTTCCTGCTATCCTCTGGTGGCTAGTGGCTTCCATGTCACTGGGGCAGTGAATCTGCTCCAGGTTTTTCATTTGAACTATAAAGGAGCTAAATAACATGCAAAACCTGCTTTGAGGGGATGGGTTTAGCACCTTGGATAACACCTTTAGTGTTTGGGTTAAAACCGAGAGTGGATTCACTGGCCTAGCTTGTGTGGAAATCACCAGCCACCACTAATTCTAACTCTAGCCAATCATAGAATCACAGAGTTGGAAGAGACCACGAGGGCCATCCAGTCCAACCCCCTGCCACGCAGAAAATCACGATCAAAGCATCCCCGACAGATGGCCATCCAGCCTCTGTTTAAAGACCTCCAAGGAAGGAGACCCCACCATGCTGTGTTACCTCTGCAGCAATATTAGCCACAGCTAAAGTTAGTGGTAGTTCATGGAATCATGGTTAAGGAAAAATTGGGGATTTACCCACGGGATGGAGAGATAGAATGCAGGGAGCCTGTGTTCTTGTGGCCTCCTTCTAATTCTTTTATCCTGGCAAGAGTTAGAAAGCATTGCATTTGTGCAGACTGTGAGCCACTCCTATTGAAATGTTGCTCCTCAAACCATTTAAGATGTACACAAAGTTACTCTGCCTTATAATTCACTGATCCCAAGCTATCAGGGAACAGGAGTGATTCCTTAATATGTCTTTAATTATTACAATACAGTCAGACCCCTGTATTTGCGGGGTGTGTGTGTGTGTGTGTGTTTCGGTTCCCGGACTTACTGTGGATACCAGAAGCCGTGAACAACAGCAGCAAACCCTATTAAAAGTAATGTTTTTCTGGTTAAAAACAAAAACAAAACAAAACCAAAGTTGCCTTGAAGGACCTAGAAGATGCCTAGAGAGGACACCTCTCTAGGCATTTTCTAGGATGACTCTGTGGTACATGTCCTTGTTTTGGTCCTGCAAATAACTGAAACTGTGGATATTGGTTCTGCAGATATGAGGGTCTGACTGTATTTATATCCTACTCTTTTTTGAAGGATGGGCTAGGAACAGTATAACAACGTTAACAGTTTAAAACAGGATACAAGGATGAGTGGGCATCCACAATCTCCATAAGTCAAAGCTCAGTCATATGGTCAGTGGGCCACAAAAGCTTGGTTGAAGAGCGAAGGAGTTCCACTCTGGGAGAAGGATGGCATAAAAATGAAATGAATTAATACACAATAAACAGACAAACAAAGCCAAGCATGCTCATTTGGGCTTCAAGAGAGTGACCGCTTGAAAAAAAATGATGTTCACATCAGTGCTAGCCTTAGGCTGTAGGTCTTAGAGTACCCGGCTTGTGGGGGCAATTAGCTAACACACATTGGAAACTGTTTAATGCAGTGTAGATGTGTAAATTGCTATTGCTTAAAACAATTTGTAAGCCACCGTGATAGCCTTGTGGCTGAAAAGCAGGGTATAAATAAATAAATAGATAAATAAATAAAAATAGATGCAACCATAGCCCCTTCCTGCCAGATTTACTTTCTCCTTTGTTTAATGGCCCTGTTATGCCTTGAAACCTTCCCCTCTTTCTCCCCTTATACCTGCTGGTACCACTTTATCTACTTCAGTGGCTGTTCAGAGGAAGGCCCTTCTTGGAGTGCTGTGGAAGGCTCCAACTCTGATTGTAGTGCTAAACATGCATTAGTGGGAGTTAGGTCCAATGAGTTTGGTGGGACTTACTGTATATACTTGTGTATAAGTTGACCTCATGTATAAGTGCAGGGCAGGTTTGGGGGCCAAAATTATGGATTTTGATATGATCCTTGGATAAGTTGAGGGTACAACTTAGCTTCTCCTAGACAGACTACGGTAAGATCAGGGAGATCCCATGAGCCCCTCCATTCCCCCCCCCTTCTTGGCAGCGAAATCCCAGAGCAAGCTGTGGTGGGGAGAGTGGGGTAGCTCAGCATTTCTTCTACAGGAGGCTTTCCCCAAATGGACTAAGCTCTTGCCATAGCCTGTCCAAGGAGAGCCTCCTGTAAAAGAAGCACTCTCTCTCTCTCTCTCACACACACACACCGGGCTGGGCAAAGAAATCTTTGGGATTTCCCTGCTGAGGTAGGGAGAATGGGGGAAGTTGGTGCTGCTTTGGGATTTCTCTGCCATGGTGGAGAGAGTGGGAGCAGGGTAGGCACTTCTTTTAGAACCCCAGCTGCAGCAGAAAAATCCCAAATAGCCGCCACCACCACCATTTTTTAAAAAAAACAGGATTACTGTATTGACCTGTGTATAAGTTGACCCAGTTTTTTTGGGTCAATTTTTTGGCATAATTTTTTTATACACGAACATACTGTACTGTATATGGTACTTCTGTTTAAATATGCATAGGAGCAGCCTGTGTGATTTCCATCCTGCTGCCACAATGCAGAACTAATGCAGTTTGACATGACTTTAGCTACTGTGGCTCCATCCTATGGAATTCTGGTATTTGTAGTTTGTTGTGGCACCAGAACTCTGACAGAGAAGGCTAGATATCTCACAAAACTACAAATTCCAGAATTCCATAGCATTGAGCCATGGCAGTTAAAGCGATGTCAAACTGCTGTGTATTTCTGCAGTGTGTCAGCAGCCCTACTCTAATCTGGAAAGTACTAGAAAAAATAAGAAGTGGTATCAGGGGACTTTGGGCTCTTGGATCGTCAATTATTGTTGTTGTTGTTGTTTGACATCAAGTCATAGCAATCCTGTGAATGAGAGACCTCTTAAGAGACTCCGGTGTTTACAGTGCTGCCTCAGGTCTTGCAAACTCAGGTTGTGGATTCCTTGATTGAATGAATCCATCCATAATTCCTACCAGTTTCCAGATTATTGAGCATCATCATGCTATCAAATAAGATGTCATATCATGATATATCCAAAGTAAGATAGCCTCAGTTTAGTCATTTTTGCTTCTAGTGAAAGTTCAAGCTTAATTTTCTCTTGGACCCATTTATTTGTTTTTTGGCAGCCCATGGAATCTGTACAACTGTCCTCCAGCACCACATTTAGAATGAGTGGATTCTCTTCCTATCAACTTGCTCCACTGCCCAGCTTCCATGCCCATGCATAGAAATCAGATATACCATGGTGCTGAAGGTTCCAGATGTTGTTATTTAATGATTACTTTGCACTTGAGGATCTTATCAAGTTCCTTCATAGCTATCTTTCAAGGTTTTAGCATTCTTTAGATTTGTTGACTACAGTTTTCATTTTGATTTATGACTTGCCCCCAGTGCCTCTTGCAAAGCTGAAAGAAAAGAATTCTCTGAGGGGAGGAGAGGATATGGGTCCTTAGCTATGGGTTACGTTAGCCACTGTCCAGGTGGAAGCAGGAAGTTACATCATGGTCTCTGGAGATTTTAATTCCTTTGTCTCCTCCATCCAGTCTCCACGTGGCCAGTTTAACTTCCTGCTTCGCCCAGGCTGGTTGAGGATCCTCCGTCCTTACTGGGTTTTCCTACTACCCTTTTCTTTCCTCTCCTAAAATTTCTTGCTCCTAGCACCACCTTCCTCTATTTCATTCCCCTTTCAGCCTTCCAACCCCCGCACCACCAACTTCCATTTTTCTTTCCTCCCTCCTGAGACAACAAGCCAACAAAGGAGCCTGTTCAGCAGGCAGGGAAAGCCTCCGGAGCAGCGGGGGAAACTCAGATCAACCCTGACTGCTCCAAGACCACACAGGGAGGCACGATCAAAGCTGTGACTGCCATTGCCACCTCCGGGGACCTCCAACTGCTGGTTGCCCAGTGGGAAGCAGCAAAGAAGGCGTCCCTGGCCATTGTGGCCGGGAACGCGCAGGATGCGGTGGCAGCGCACCCCCCCCCCCATCAAAGGGGAAGGAGGCTGGCACAGCGGAGGAAGAAGTCAGCCTTCGTGAACTCCCTTGGGGCAATCCTCCGCCCCTCTGGAGCTCCTGCTTCCACCTGGGCGGTGACGATTGCAACCCACAGCTAAGATCTCATATCCTCTCTCCCTTTAAGAATGCACCTTCTGTCCTACGTATCCCATAAATTCATGTTCCTTGACTTAAGAAAATGTGGATAATATAAGAAAAGGTTAAAATATGGAAACCTTTCACTGCTTACAAGAAGATATTCTGATCAAACACAAAGAGAATTCAGCCAGAAGGATATTTGGAAATAAAACAATGCCATCTAAGTTTTGTGCTGCTTTTTGGTTTTCTTTAAGTATAGAGGCAGGTATGTTTGTGTGTGGAGTCAGTGTGGTATAGTGGTTTGAGTGTTGGACTATGACTCTGGAGACCAAGGTTCGAATTCCTAATGGCCATGAAAACCCACTGAGTTGCCTTGGACAAGTCACATACTCTCAGCCCTCAGAAAACCCTGTAATAGGTTCACCTTAGGGTTGCCACAAGTCATACAACAACAACATTTGTATGCAGTTTGTATCTTAGAGGTCACAACCAGTCCTATCTACTGTTGGACAGAGTGGGAGAGCTACTTCAAATAGCAGATTTTGGGTGTCAGGAAAAGGTAATAAATGTCTAGTTGTGTAATTTTGTTGTGATTGTATTTTTGTTTACAGGGATAGGGAATCTTCTGCTTCCTGTGCCAAAATTACTTGACTGGCTTGGAAATTAAGCACCTTGACTTGTGGTGGTGCGGGGGGGGGGTGTACCAGTCTGCTTCAGGTAGCAAAATGGCTATGGCATGCCCTGATTGAGGCAAAAACTAATTGGATCATCTTAAACAGGTCACCATCACTAAAGGCTTCACTAGACATTTTCTCCTTCCTCATGAGCATTTCCAATTATTCTTGCATAATCACATAAATAAGTGTGTGAGCCAGAACCATATTATTGCAAATATGGCCAGCAATAACATTCATGGTATGTGAGGGCGGGGGTGGGATGAGGAGAATTTTTGCATCCAATTCAACTTTCATGGCAGCTCTTGCTGGCTATATCTATTGGCTTCCCTTATGTCCATTTCTTTAAGCATACGTGTCCTGAGAATGAAATACCTGTGCTAGGAAATAATATATTTATGGGAAGTAGCCTCTAGCTCTTCATGTTTAAACATGGCAGTAATGACGGTGATAGGGAAATGTCAGATGATGACTGAAATAAGTCTTTAAAAACAGTTTGCTTGCTTCAGTTGATGTAGAAATGATAAGTCACCTTCTTGTTGCTTTTTAGGTAATAACAATAATAATAATAATAATATTTATTTATACCCCACCCCTCTGCTAAAAGCAATTGGGGCGGTAACAATTAAAACATTGTAATAATGACTAAAAGCACCACCCACACCCACCCTCCCCCATAAAAAGACATTAAACAATATAAAATTAAAACCATTTAACTAAAATCACATTAAAAACAAATGTAGACAAGATTAAAAAAAAGACCTATATATGTCTTGCAATATGAACTGTACTATATTATGAATTGTACATTTAGTCAAGATTTTTGTCAAGAAATGTTACAATTAACTGCAAAGAACTAGTAGCAACAAAGTTAAAAGTAGTAATATTGCAGCAGAAATAAAATTCATAGTACGGGTGGTGGTGATTAAAATGCTGA
Organism: Gambelia wislizenii; assembly: GCA_030847615.1. Classification (NCBI taxonomy): domain Eukaryota; kingdom Metazoa; phylum Chordata; class Lepidosauria; order Squamata; family Crotaphytidae; genus Gambelia; species Gambelia wislizenii. The sequence goes on along the minus strand of JAUMIR010000003.1, from coordinate 90,088,024 downwards.
AGTCTCATTTAGGTTCTGAATATATTCCAGAATGGCCCATGATCAACTGCCACTCTGTCGGTATTGTGATCAAAATAGCACAATGTGTTGTATGTGTTTCTGTATCTGTGTGCGTGTGTATTAGAGAAAGATAAAGATCAAGATTTGTAGGTGCTTTTGAATCCATTTTGGAGCTCCTGCTTTAAGCATGTTGGGATTCCGTTATGTGGTCCACACAGACTTCTTGGAGCTGTTTAGTTGCCTTATTTCACAGTGCATTTTATGAGAAAGAGACATCTTGAAGCTTGCTTGTGCTTGGATTTTAACACAGAAAACTGTTTCATTCCCTGATTCTATTTTCATGTTGGGTTGCTCCTATCTCAGTCTGGCAGATATATATATCTCATACATAAACGTACTAGTAAATCGCCTTTTGTCCACATTGTTACTGGAAACAGTTCCCGTGGTGTCTGTTGTTTATGCTCTGGTACCTGTCACTTGGGGGAGTCCCGGCTTGCCTGCTGTGTTGTGCCTTGTCAGAGAAG